>OZ024832.1:53543431-55030931 GCA_964016985.1 Anodontia alba
TAAATTTGTCTAAATGTTAGTAGCTGTAGTAGTAGTAGTAGTAGTAGTAGTAGTAGTTCTAAACCTGTTAAAAACTGACCCGTCTTTCTGGTCTCTCATTTGATTAAATTGGTTGGCATCGTCTATTTTTAGAAACGGTTATAGGTTGTCAACAAGTTTATAAAGCAGGTTAGGTTAATTACATAAATCCTTACATACTCTTTAGAGAGCGTTACCAAGTATCTTTGCAACACCAACACAAGTTCATAGTTAACACGCTGCCCGTAAAACTGTTGTTGAAAATATAAGACAAAATAAACGTTACCATACCAACAAAAACAGATTCATCACGAAAACACGCCTATATAATTTTGATCCCTTTAAACCCCACTTTTATATAGTAAAACTGGGGTTTACAGGGATATACATTATTTTTCTTATTTCTGCTCAAAAACATAGATTGTGGGTACTCGTTAGAACCGCCTCGGCGAGGCGGTTCTAACGAGTACCCATAATCTATGTTTTGAGCAGAAATATGAAAAATATCAGTTTTTTATCTGAATATTTTCAGTTTTAAGAGGTGAAATTTTCTATATATTTTAATAAACGTGTTTTCATAATGGCTTGTAAACATAAGCACTATAGCATTTTATTATCACATTTCGGAGTATTGTGTCTGAAACAAAGATGAATTAAGACATGTGTACATAGATGTACAAATGTTTTAACTTGTCTTTGTTAGTGACATTATCTATCATACATAGACAGTAAAATAAGAGATAAGAGCTACTTCAGAATTAAGGGTGGGGTTTCACGCGGATTAAACTTGATTAAGCCTCCAGTAGTTTCCTACTGACAGTTCCAAGGCGGTTCCTCTACTGCAGTTCATCTTTAATAGTGCGTCGTTGGTTTCATATGTTGCTGTTTGTTTTGACATAATTTGTTCCTTATCTCTCCTTCATCTGGTGCCTCGGGACGGTTATGCTGCCTGACTCCGTCACGAAAACATGCCTCTACAACACTGACTCCCTTAAAACCCACTTTTATATAATAAAACTGGGATTTGCAGGGGTATACATTATTTTTTCTTATTTTTGCTCAAAAACATAGATTGTGGGTACTCGTTAGAACCGCCCCGGCGAGGCGGTTCTAACGAGTACTCACGACCTATGTTTTAAGCAGAAACTTGAAAAGTATCAGAATTTTTATCGGAAAACTGTCAGTTTTTGCGGATGAAATTTTCAATATATTTCGATAGGCGTGTTTCATAATGATGGCATTTCCCGGGTATCTTCATCTATATGTTTGCCAGTACACACTACACGTTATGTGTTTATATCATTTTCTTTCAAAGCTTTGGATATTGTGCTACTTATAAAGATTCATTAATGAATGTGTACATACATGTACGTACATATTTCTTAATTTACCTACGTTAGCTGTACCAGATGTTGCCAGTAAAACGGGCCAAGCCATGCGAAAACATTACGAAAACACGCCTATTCAAATATATTGAAAATTTTAAAACCAGAAAAGAAAATTTTTCAGATAAAAAATTCTGATTTTTTCATATTTCTGCTCAAAACAAAGATTGTGGGTACTCGTTAGAACCGCTTCGGCGAAGCGGTTCTAACGAGTACTCACAATCTATGGTATTTTAGCAAAATAAGAAAATAATGTATAACCCTCTAAACCCAAGTTTAAGTTAGGTGTAAGGGGTCAAAATCATATAGGCGTGTTTTTGTTATGCATTTCTTCGTGCATATGCGGACAGCGAAGGGCCAGGTCATCCTGGGTTTCAGATACTACAGAATGTATAAATGGAGAGCAAAGGCCCAGATGAAGCTTTGCTTATATTGATCTAATAGCAGGGTTGAATATGCTTTTTTTTCGCTTGACGCGGTCAAATGTTGTTATGCACATATTGGCAAGCACTGTATATACCATCGCAAACACATGAATTGTCATGGTCACAGCCATCTGACAGATGCTAGCACAAGATCTGTGAAATCAAGTCACCCGCGACTCAGCCATTTTAATTGCCACGACTCTTGAAACAAGGCAAATAGGTAAGTAAACCGCTTCGTCAAGATAGCCAAGGAAGCATGTTTGCCAAGCAGATTTTTATGTGTCATGTTACTGTTCAGACCAGAGAAAGCACATGTGGAAGAGTCTCAGTAAATAAATTGGTGAATTTTATTTGCCATTGAAATCACAAACAGCAAACCGCTTCACTTTTATTCTATACTAGTCAAACATTTACAGTACATACATTTATACACTTATAATTTGTACCTTATACAAACGAAAATATTCTACGGAGGAAACAAAAGAAGAAAAAAAAAAATCAAAACCACCCATAAAATGTATTTAATTTATCTTCTGTAAAGTAGTTAAAAGGATACTAGTTAAAAGGAACATAAGGTTAATATACATTTAAAGCACCATACTCCTAAAAAAAGACATTTTTTTTTATCCAAGAAAGTTTTAATAAATTGATATATAGCATTAATACGATCATAAAATGCGGCATCTGACAGCTTGTAAAAATTCAGTTAGGCTCTTTGGTTTTTGAACAGAATCAAAATTGAAATGATTTTTTATCGCATCCCTGAATTAAAGTTGGCAGCTTTAATTCAGAGATACGGTTAAAAATAATTTCATTTCAAGAATAAAAGAGTAGCTGAAATTTTACAGGTTGTCAGATGCCACATTTTATGATTGTATTAATACCATAAATTATTAATCACTTGTCTTGGGTAATAAAACGTCTATTTTTGAGAAATACAGAACCTTAAAATTTGAATTTTACGTGTCTTATTGTGTGGATTGATAACGCTACCAGACACACAATATGCATGGGAGCAGCGGCGAATGCATATGTGTTTGTACCGCCGTACTTTTTCTGCTCACCCCTGCACATTTTGTGCCGCTGCCACCAAGCCTTTCCCTTACCAAGCGCTTCCCTGTCCTCGAGTATGAGCTAGGTTTATTGATGGTCCGAAAATGTCTCGACCCTATCCACTTTATACTCAACCAAGAGTACGTCGAGTATGAGCAAGGTTTATTGATGGTCCGAAAATTTTCTCGACCCACTACCTTCCGCCTTCAAAAGGGAGCTAACCACTTCCGCCTTCGAGAGCACTAACCACTACCACACACAACCCACAATTTAACGTTGCGTCGGCAGTTAGGCTATATATAGACAGCGAAAACCATTGTAAAGAACAGAACAACATATAAATAACAAAAGATCCACAACTTGGCCCAGTTGTTTATAAGTTGTTTGTAAGCTTAACGAGCTCCTTAGTGGTAAACTGTTGACTGTTCTAATAAGTACAATATCTAATTCACAGGTATTTTTGCTGAAAAAAAATGTGAGTAGCTTTTGTAAATGCATATTCTCTCAGCAAAAATGGCGTACAAAATGTATATGTCATATTTAATGATCATTACGAAAACACGCCTATTCAAATATGAAGAAAATTACACCTCCAAAAACTGAAAATTTTGAGTTACAAAACTCTGATATTTTTCATATTTCTGCTCAAAACATAGATTGTGGGTACTCGTTAGAACCGCCTCGGCGAGGCGGTTCTAACGAGTACCCACAATCTATGTTTTCAGTAGAAATAAGAAAAAAAATGTATACCCCTATAAACCCCAGTTTTACTCTATAAAAGTGGGGTTTAAGGGGGTCAATATTATATAGGCGTGTTTTCGTGATGTCAAAGTTTTAACGATACGTTAACTAACGACATCATTAGTTTTGAACAACTGGGCCCTAAACCACTATAATAATGCTCATACAATACATTACGTCAACAGGTCTATTGGAAATGTATCCTTCTCAATAATAGCTTTAGATACGCTAGTTTCTTTTAACAAAAACATTGCTGTTTTTCTTATTTCCCCATAAAAACATATTTTGTGGGTTCTCATTAAAAGCGCCTCTGAAACATATGCTGTGAGTTCTCATCACAGCGGCACTGCTAATGAGAACTCACAACATATTTGTGTGTGAAGGAATAAGAAAAAACAGATTTATTTTGAAAAAAAATGGTAAGAGAAAAGTCCAGGGAGTGCCGCAATCACAAATCGCAGCCCTTCCCAGACACAAAGAGGGAGAGGAAACCGACAAAACCAACAAGCACAAATCGAACAAACGTACGAAATGCAATAAGATTAGCTCTCTCTCCCCCAAGCGAGGTAATGGCAATGCTAAAAGGACTGAAAAAAAACAAACAAACAAAAAAAAAACAAAAAACAAAAAAAAAAAAAAAAAACAACAATACAAGAACAAAATAACACAAGGTAAGACATACAACAAATCGCCTTGTAAAATAAACCACAAAGCAACAAATAGTAAGACTAACACCGGGACCACCGCCTTAGAATGGTCAGTAGAGTAAACCACAGATTGGGGGGATGGTGGGGGTGGGGTGTGGGGGAGGGGTGGTGTTTAAAGAACCTTTACAGCTAGCCAACTTCACCTTTGGTCCCGATGCTACTCTTCATACAGAAACCACTAGTAGTACAGGCAGCCTATACTACTACCACTCTTATCAAGCGCTATATACGCCATGGCATATTACCATTTATGAGAAATGAGGAATATTGTGATTATTACAGCACCTCTTATTAAGAGCTATAAAGGCCATGGCATATTACCATTTATTGGAAATGAGGAATATTGTGATTATTACAGCACCCCTTATCATTTCTTTACTAAAAAGGAATCTGCTCATAAAGGCAACATTCTTTCTTTTCAGAGTAGACTCTTTTCAGAAGGGGCTTTGGCTGCTCGAAAACAAACAGGAAGTCCCAAAAGTTCTCACCGTTTATCTTTATGATAAAAATGTACTATCTGTATCCTGTTACTATTTTAAGGTTACTCTTAATTTAGTATAGAAGATATTCACGAGTATCCACAATCACAGAAAGTAGCCTACCAATGACACCGAGAGGAAGCCAACAAACCTAAAGAGACCGTACTCAAACATAGACAATAAGCAAACCAACGAGTTTCCTATTCCCTAACAAAGTGATTACAATGATAGACAGGATACAGTTAACCCTTGTCATGCTGAACTCGGATATACCCTGCATCTGCAAACAGTGTAGATCCAGATCAGTTGCCTTCTGAAGAAGCCAACTGATCTAGATCTGTACTGTTTGCCATTAAGTATGTGAATTTATAGCAACAATCCGGATCAACAAATATGACTGTCTGAAAATTAGAAGTAGGCGTGTCGTCTTAATTTATTTATGGGAAAATTGTTAACACAATAATAAGACAACGAACAGGACACAATTCGAAACGGTCTCGCAGCGAGTAGCCATAAGGTCACACAAAGAAGAACCAATACCAGAACCATCGCATTAGAACGGTCACTGAGTGGTGAAAACTACCGCGGGGCTCAACTCGATTTTACAGGTTCCAAATCTTCTCCGTAGATTTGAATGTTCTATAAATAATAATAATAATAATAATAATAATAATAATAATAATAATAATAATAGAACATTCGGCAAACAAAGCCCCCCCCCCCCCCCCCCCCCCCAAAAAAAAAAAAAAAAAAAAGCTTAGACAGAAAAAAAAAGGAAGCAAATTGGCTAGCTGCTGAAATGGGATGATCCGCTAGCAGCTGGACACAAAATCATGACGCACGAAACCAATACAGAAAATAGAGCGGACATCCCATACAGTGGGATACTAAGATGCTAGAAAAAATCGGGCTTAACATGCAGCTAGGGGCAACAAAGCTTCATAAAATACGACCAATACAAGAACTACCATCTTAGACCGGTCAGTAGTAAGATTACTAGTTAACCCGGCTAGGGGTCATTTCTGACCCCAGGGCTACAATTTGAACAATTTGATATAAGACCATTAGATAAAGCTACATACCAAATTTGGAAGCCCTAGGCTTTACAGATTCCGACAAGAATATTTTTCAAAATAAGCCCTGCCCCTTGGCAGCCATGTTTTTGACGAATCATGATTTCTTGAACAATCTTGGTAGAGGTTTACCAAAGGAATATTTCTGCTGTATTATATTGAAATCGGTCTAGTGGTTTCTAACAAGAATGTTTTAAAGTTTTCTATATAGATGTATCAGGAAAATAAGCCCCGCCCCTGGAGGCCATGTTGTTCGACGAATAATGACGGCGCGAACAATCTTGGTAGAGGGTCACTAAAGGAACATTACTGCCAAGTAATAATGAATGAAATCGGTCTAACAGTTTCTGACAAGAACTTTTTTTAATTTGTCTATACAGATGTATTGGGAAAATAAGCTCCCATCCCCCGCCCCGCCCACGACGATCATATTTTTTCTTTTTATTTTTTTTTTTTATGAATCATGATGGCTTGAACAATCTTGGTAGAGGGTCACCATAGAAACATTCATGCCGTATTACATTGCAATCAGTCCAGTGGCTTTTGATATGAAGATTTTAACAGATTTTTATATAGATATATAGGGGAAAAAGCCCCGCTCCCTGGCGGCTATATTTTCTTGACGTGTCATGATGGGTTGAACAATCTTGGTAGAGTGTCACAAAAGGAACATCCTGCCAAGTTATACTGTAATCGGTCCAGTGGTTTCTGACTAAAATGTTTTTAAAGTTTTCTATACAGATATAACGGAATAAAAACCCATACCCTAGAGGCCATGTTTTTCGACGGATCATAAACGGGGCTTGACGATTTGTCTTTGGCTTGGCCCGCCGTGGTTCAACTATTTGTTTTCATTTACTCTGGCATAGAGTAGAATTAGCCATGAGTACTCGTCTTTGTTTATTATAGTGATTAATTTGATTTTTATGTTTTCGCTTTGATGCATTGACTGAGTTGGGAGCCTTTATGCGAATCGATTTTTATGTATTTCTGTATTAAGAGTAGCATCGGGTCCCAGGGTGAAGTTAGCTAGCTGTAAAAGTGCTTTAAACCAGCCGGTGGTTTGCTCTACCGACCGTTCTAAGGCGGTGGTCCCGGTGTTAGTCTTACTCTTTGTTGCTTTGTGGTTTATTCTACGAGGCGATTTGTTGTATGTCTTTCCGTGTGCCATTTTGTTCTTGTGTTTTTCAGTCCTTTTAGTATTGCGATTACCTCGCTTGGGGAAGAGAGAGCTAATCTTAGTGCTTTTCGTACGTTTGTTTGGTTTGTGCTTGTTTAGATTTGTCGGTTTCCTCTTCCTCTTGGGGTCTGGGAAGGGCTGCGGTTTGTGATTGTGGCACTCCCTGGACTTTTCTCTTACCTTTTTTGAACAATCTTGGTAGAGTGTCACCTAGGAAACCTTCCTGCCAAGTTATATTGGAATCGGTCCAGTGGTTTCTGGTAAGAACATTTTTAAAGTTTTCTATATAGATATATAATGATAATAAGCCCCGGCCCCTAGCGTCCATGTTTTTGACAAATAATGACGGCTTGAACAATCTTGGTAGAGGGTCACCGAGGAAACGTTCCTGCAAAGTTATATTGAAATCGCTCCAGTAGTTTCTAACAAGATGAGTTTAATCTCTCTCTCTCTCTCTCTCTCTCTCTCTCTCTCTCTCTCTCTCTCTCTCTCTCTCTATATATATATATATATATATATATATATATATATATATATATATAAGCCACGCCCCCTGGCTGCCATGATGGCTTGAGCAATCTTGATAGAAGGTCACCATAGGAACATTTCTGCCGTATTATATTGAAATCAGTCCAGTAATTTCTTTCTGACAAGAAGATTGTTTAACATTTTTATATAGATATATAGGGAAAAAAAGTCTCGCCCCCACTCCCCCTCCACCCCCCGGCGGACATGTCTTTTGACGAATGATGGCAGCTTGAACAATCTTGGTAGAGGGCCAACAAAGAAATATTGCTGCAAAGTTATATTGAAATCGGTCTACTGGATTCTAACGAGAAGATTTTTAATGTTTTCTATATAGATATTTAGGGAAAACAAGCCCCGCCCCATGGCGGCTATATTTTTTGACGAATCATGCTGGCTTGAACAATCTTGGTAGAGGGCCATTAAAGGAACATCCTGCCAAGTTATACTGTAATCGATCCAGTGGTTTCTGACTAAAATATTTTTAAAGTTTCCTATATAGATATAAAGGAATATAAACCCGCCCCCTAGAGGCCATGTTTTTCGACGAATTATAAGGGCTTGAACAATCTTGGTAGAGGGTCATGTAGGACACCTTCCTGCCAAGTTATATTGAAATCGCTCCAGTCGTTTCTGGCTAAAAGAGTTTATAAGTTTGTAAGGAAAACAAGCCCCAGCCCCGAGCGACCATGTTTGTGACAAATCATAACGGCTTGAACAATCTTGGTAGAGGGTCACCAAGGAAACATTCCTGCAAAATTATATTGAAATCGCTCTAGTAATTTCTGACAAGATGACTTTTATTTTTTTTAATATATATATATATATATATATATATATATATATATATATATATATATATATATATATATATATATATATTAGGCCACGCCCCCCGCCCCCCACCCCCAACCCCTAGGCTGCCATTATGGCTTAAACAATCGTGGTAGAAGATCACCATAGGAACAATTCTTCCGTATAATATTAAAATCGGTACAGTAGTTTCTGACAAGAAGATTCTTAAAGTTTTCTATATAGATATAGTGAGAAAACAAGCCTCGTCCCCTTGCGGATATGTTTTTTGACGAAGCATGATTGTTTGAACAATCTTGATAGAAAGTCACCATAGGAACATTTCTGCCATATTGTATTGAAATCAGTCTAGTAGTTTCTGACAAGAAGATTTTTTAAAAAAGTTTCAATATAGATATATAGGGAAAAGACGCCTCGCCCACCTGGCGGACATGTTGTTTGACGAATCATGACAGCTTGAACCATCTTAGTAGAGGGTCACCAAAAGAATATTGCTGCCAAGTTATATTGAAATCGGTCCACTGAATTCTGACAAGAATATTTTTAAAGTTTTCTATATGGATATTTAGGCAAAATAAACACACACGCACGCACGCACACACACACACACACACACATCTTCGTCAATGGCATTTATATCTCTCATTCGATATGAACGCCCAGCTGTAATAAAAACTGTTTTCTGAAAGAATAACTTGCCAGGCCATACAAACAGAAGTTTATTGAATAATTTATTTGTTTGAATATTATTATTCCTTCAGTAAACATGGTGAGCCAAAAGTCTTGTTTTCCTATATCCCTTCGTGTACTCAGAATTACCAAATTTACAAACGGGGGTATGGTAACCAGTACAATATATGATATCACAATACTGAAAAGCATTGCTGAGATTCGAGTAGTATTGTCTCTGCTCTGACTTGCTAACATTTGGCGCTTTGATCTTTGAAGGCAGAGTTTTAGTACTGTAAGAGGCGTTAGAATCATTAAAAAGACTGTCGGCCCAATACCGTGAAAGAATGACAAAACTATCTTATATACCTTTGAAAGGAAAGCTTGTTGATACAAGGCTGTGCCGCCTGGACACATACCCTGATGAACCGTATTAAAAGGGATACCAAGACAACTCACAACTATTGCTGTTGTGAATATGCAGACGTGAGTTATAACGGTTCTTCTCTTTGTTAAGAAAATATTAATTTTAAGTGGAAACCAGACAGCAAGAAAACGTTCAAGGCAGATAAGAACTACAACTGCGGACGAACTAAGCTTTCCTACATCTAGAAAGAATAAAATGGTTTTACAAGCCATATTGGTAACGGTTGTGATGTCCGTTCCAATCACGTAAGTTGTAGACTCTTTGATGACTGTTACTGTAATAAGCGACGTCGCATCTGCAATTGCCAACATTGTCAGACATACTGCATGTCGTGTTACTTTGAACTGTCCCTTTTGCATGATAATTATTGTCATAGTATTGCCAAACAGACCAAGGGTTACTAGGAAACCCGACATGGCAAAGGAAATGTACATGACGTTGGAAATAAAGACATCGTTTATTTCAGGCACTGAAGTTGTGTTACACCATGCCGGTTCCGTGTAGTTTTCAGTGACGCCACAGTCGAGTGTGCTCGTGGTATTCACATCTAAAATCGTGGTCGTTTCCATAGTGACAGATCCTGCAACAGAATGTTAAAAATCGATTTGCTATCCATTATCCAGCTATCATACCCTGCACGTTACTAGTAAGTGAATCAGGTGGATGCTCGTGTTCTATGAATATTAAACACGCCAAAACATTCTTCATACCTGTATTGTACACACAGCGCATATTGACCGAAGACAAACAGAAACGAATCAGCCAAAAATGTAATTGAAAAAGATCCTTCTAACATATGAAAATGGAATACTTCGATCAGGCCTCGAGGTTATAAACTCTTTTCATGCTCAATTCAGTTGAACATGAAATTTGTCCTGCTAATAAATCTCAAATTACTAACGTTTCCAAATAACATATCTAAGAATGAGATTTTCTCTGCTAATAAACATGAAAATGCCAACTATTGTTCTTCTGAAGCCATTTAAGTTTCTAATTTACGACACGAAATCGAGACGAGAAAGTTGCTTAAGCACCCTGGGGTTTAAGCATGGTCTCTGGAACACCTGACTCCTGGGTATGCCCGATGATATATACGTACATATCTGTCCGAGCGAAATAGAGCCAACCGATCTTTTTAAAGAAGGTATATTCATTCATAGTTTGAAACAGTGTAGACCCTGATCACAGAATGCGGCGTCTGATCTGGGTCTACACTGTTTGCTTTAGGCCTATTTATCCAATACTTAGGATTACATGTATTACATATCGAGGGTTGAGCGCAAGACTATAGTAACTCAAACATATTTTTGAAACCCTTGTTTAGGGGCAACTTGGACCCCTTTGTAAACAATGCATTGTTTACAGAAAGAAATGTTATAATCTTTATAACGCCTTCATGGTGAGGAGATTAGGTTTGGGGAAAAACAATCATCTGACTTACGCCAGTCTTGCGCTCAACCCTCGGTATACAGTCGAACTTAAATAACTCGTTACAAAAATGTTATTGTGAACGTCAAGCAGTATCAACATGTGAACTAGGACAATAACACTGATATTAAAGGCTCCATATTCCTCAAAAATACACATTTTATTTATCAAGAAAAGTTTAATAAATTGCTATATAGTATTAATTCGATCATAAAATGTAACATCTGACAGCCTGAAAATTTCAGCTAGTCTCTCGTTTTTTAACTGGATCAAAAATGAAACGATTTTTTATTGTATCTCTGAATTAATTTTATGATTGTATTAATATCGTATATCGATTTATTAAACTTTCTTGGATAATAAAATGTCTATTTTTGAGGAATATGGATCCTTTAAGAGTAACTGCAGCAAATGTACTAGTAGTTGCTTAATAATAATAATAATAATAATAATTCTTCTTCTTCTTCTTCTTCTTCTTCTTATTATTATTATTATTTAATAAAATGATTATGCACAAAATCAGCTGATTAGAATCGTTTAACCTGCAAATGGAATTGCGCATATAAATAACTAAATAAAACTTACCAATTTGAAATAAAAAAGAACCAAATTGAGGGAATCATATAACAATATTTTGTCTTGACTACGTTTTGACGATCTGGAAACAGAGACGTACTAACATATAAAACAAATATATATAATGAGGATATATAATGAGGATGGGTTCCAAGAAGTGTGGCTGGTTGAAGGGAGAAAGGGGGCGGAATATCATGAGGTATACTCACGTCGATGCGTTCTTCTCGACGTTGTAGATTTTATTGAGAGAAAAGCGGAACCGTGACCAGATTGCGTACGTATAGGTCAAATGGTCTGTGCATTTTGCATGTGCGTATACATGTTTGTCCCTTCATACTTCATCTAACTGCGAATAAGTCCGTTTTATTATGCTTGTCGTCTATCATTTTCATAGACAAAGAGTAAACTTTTCACCTACCTCTCGTTGTGTTTCTACACAAACTAAATACAAAGGAAAGCTTGGATTAATCAGTATTACTTTATTAGTTTCAAATTGGGTCTTACTTTATGATTAATATTTTTAAATTGCCTCTTTTCTTCATATTTCTTTCATCAGAATCCTCGCTCTTCGTCTGAAGTCGCATTGGATCCTTGGCTTCGTACATGTACAAAGGGCCCTGCAAAGATTCAGATCAGACTGCGCGGATGCGCAGTCTGATCTGAGTCTTCGCATGGCGTACATGCTGTCTTGTAGGAAATTTTGTACACATGCTCAAAGAGTAGTTCTATAAACTATTTTTCACTAGTTCATTCAGAGGTGAGAGGTGACTTACCGACAGAACAACCCGATACAATTTTTTATGTGTCGTGCGTACATTTTGTACAAGCGAAAGGCAAAGACCTGAATCGGTCTCGTTAAGCAGGGGTGTCGCTATCATAAACTAAGTCAACCACTTTCTAAGTTTTATTGCAGCCATTTTAAATTAATGTCAAAAATGCAAACATTAAATCGGTCTTCTTGCAGGGGAACCGGTATTGTAAACAACATCAAACATTTGTTCTAAGTTTTATCGCCGTCATTCTGAAGTTATGTCTAAATTTAACATTTGTTAGAAAACACGTATGAAAGAATGTTTTTCGGATTCTGCATTTTTTTGGTGAGTAAGTCTATTAATAAGAAAGTTTGCTTGAAAAGAACTGATCTTCCCGAACATTTCAAAACGAGTGTCACTCGCTCCAAAACCATAGGTTACAACATAGATATTCGGTGGCAACCAACATGTATGATTGGTGACCAAACTACGGTTGATAAATTTGCTATGCTCTTTTATTGCATAGTTGGTCGTCGTGCTCCCTCCTCAATCTGTTTCAGATGGTTGACGCCTTACTATCGTCTATGGTAGAGACCATCGTGCATCTGTTTGTAATTTAATTTCATTCTGGCTTTATATCATTAGGATCTTAACAACAGGCACATAACGTTAAGATAACATTTATTCAACGTTTATTCAACATCAAGACGTTGAATCTACGTTTAATCAACGTTGTTCCAACGTCTTGTGCCCGCTGGAAAATCTGCGCTGTTTTCTCAAACTGTTTATGTTTTTTTTTTTTTTTTTTTTTTTTTCATTGTGATGTTTCATTGGTTATGTGGCAGGAACGGACTCAACATATATTTGTAGTTACGAGATCATTAGAATATAGGCAAAACTACATATAGCAGGGTCGGATCCAGGATGATTTCTGGGTGTGTGTGTGGGGGGGGTGGAGGGGGAGGGGGAGTTCGATTGGATTAAATCAGCGCAATTACTCTACGTATTTGAAAAAAAAAAACAAGCCTGATCAATCAGTGTAGACCCAGAGCAGACGCCGCGTTCTTTGGCGTCTGATCTGGGTATACACTGTTTGCCACTTAAACAGCAATTATATACACATTTATAGATAATCAAATAGACTGATTGAAAAGAGGTACAAATGTAGAAGCTAAAAACTAGGGGTGTGAATATATTTGGATGAATTTGATAAATTTGGGATATTGTATTCACCAATATCCCAATTCACGATATCCCAAATTTATCAAATCCATCCAAAATTTCCAATGAAAAAGAAATTTTGGGTTAAAGGGCGGTTCCACCGACCCCGCCCCCTCCCACTTAACCTTCTCTGAATCCGCCCATGAACTAATATTTTTTCTACTGACAATTCCTCTGTAGCAATTCGTCTCTGTTCGTACGTTGGAGGTTTCATGTGTGGCGTTTACTTTGTTATTGTTTGTTCCTCATCAATTCTTTTTTCGCATCACGTAAACATGCCTATATAATTTTGACCCCCTTAAACCCCACTTTTATATAGTAAAACTGGGGTTTACAGGGGTATACAGTCGGCAGTGCATCTGATTGCAGCTCAAAGGGCCGCAATTTCGAACACCAGCTCGGCCACATAACACTTGTAGAAATTGATCAAGAAATAATTTCTAAGGTCATGCCCAACCTTCCGATGATTCAAGAAGGGCAGTTGTCCGTAACTGTTAAGACTGTGCATTAGTACTTGTTAATGCACCAGTCATTGAATAGCGAGGAGTTTAACTTTTCAGTTTGCAAAGACTATCTAAACGCCCTGCACTGCAGTGACACATTTCTGGTAAAATCTCTGGTAAAAGTTACGGCATCCGGCGTTTAACAATTAGGCAACAAATAACCTGGGCCATTTGGATTACTTTTCTTCCTCCATTCTGAAGAATTTACACAGGAAATTAGGCCCAGTAGTTTTAGAGAGAATGCACGCTAGCACACGCACAAGCACATACATACAGTGTGCATACATACATACATACATACATACATACATACATACATACATACATACATACAGCTTGGCGGCACCCGTAGCCTAGTGGATAGGATAGCTGACTCTTAATCCATTAGGTATCTCACCGCTGTGGTTCGAGCCTCGCTCGGGTCACATGTGGGAAAGCCAAGTTCTGCTTACGGATGGTCACGTGGTTTTTCTCCGGATTTTCTGGTTTTCGCCCACCTTTGATGAACGGTCGGCTCGATAAAAGTGAAACTTGAAAGGGCCGTGAAACCCAATTTAAAAAACATACAGCTTTTGTCCTAGACTGGCTCCCGTCCAACTGATACATAAAACTATTTGTATTTTACGAAAAATCCAATCTTTGGAATGTCCTTCTCTCTTATTTGGCTGATCAGTTTCTGACTTGTAAGGTAGATGTTTTTTTTTTTTTTTTTTTTTTTTTTTGATTTGGGTTTTACGGCCCTTTCAAGAATATTTCACTTATATCGAGCCGATCGTTCATCGAAGGTGGGCGAAAACCGGAGAACCCGGAGAAAAACCACCTGACCATCCGTAAGCAGAACTTGGCTTTCCCACATATGACCCGAGCTAGGCTCGAACCACAGCGGTGAGACACCTAATGGATTAAGAGTCAACTCTCTTATCCACTAGGCTACGGGGGCCCAAGGTAGATGTTATGTGTAGAAAAATGGTCTAGGAGGAGTATTTTACCTTTGTTAGATTAAAAATGTAAAACTCATAGCGTGGTGCCAGGCTGCTTTTGTCTCGGCTATTTAATAGGAAGTTAAAACTCCAACACATCTACGGCACTGCCGGGACTCATCAGAGCTTACGTCACGACATAATAAAATTATAAACCCCACCCTGTCTTCACTATCCCCGGCTGCAGATTCAAATGACTGGTGCATTAGAGGACTAACCCTACTCAGGAAACGTAGGAGTTGGTTAACAGAGAGGCTCGACATGACCTTAACAGAGTTGATTGGGCCGTAAAACTTCAAACCAAATCTGAGTATCTGGGATGCATTAGTTGTATGTCATCTCGGATTATCGATGTATTTCATATCCCTGTATGTTAACCCTATCATCCCTGCAGACCACACCAGATACCTACGCAAACAGTGTAGATCCCGATGAGACGGCTCGTTACGAGCCGTCTCATCAGGATCCACACTGTTTGCCATTCTGTTCTAGACTTGTGACCGATATCCCTATTTTCAACAATCGATGTCCAAAAATAAGAACAGGAGAGTCAAATATTCAAATATTCAGATTAATATAAATTTTCAGTTAACGGGTTGCATATACTTTCAGAAAAGACATCCAAAAAAAAAAAAAAAAAAAAAAAAATGGATTTACTCCTAAAAGAAATACTTTGCTTCCCACTATAAGCAGTCTTTTCTCTTAGACTAGATTTCTTTTCGGAATGGGATAGGTGTATAGAAAAAAAAAAAAAAAAAAAAAAAAAAAAACAGAAATTCTCAAAAGCTGTCTCCATTGTCAAAACTGACGACTGTTCTACCAAATATATCCAGTCGCCATAAATCAGGTTTGTGGTCGATTAAATTTTACCTGAGCCGGAGCACATGCAGCATTCCCTCACGACTGCATGTGCGCTCAGCAAAGATTCCGACCTGCCTGCCCATACACGCTATATGGTCAGTCTTCGCTGTTAGTCTTGATTGATTGTGTTGGGGTTTAACGACACGTCAACCCTTGTGGGTCATTTTGTGTCGTCTCCCAGAGAAAGGGAGAAAAGAGATAGAAGAGATAGTAGAAGAGATGAAAGAGAGGAACAGGGAAGAAAGAGGAACAGGAATGGAAGGGAAGAAACAGAAGAAATTAAAACATTCCCCCTCTACCTTTACCTACTTCAACGATAGCAGGCCTTGCCCAACTGTAAGCCAATATCAGTTGGACGCCCCGGTGACACAAGATACATGACACCTTCGCACCACCCGACCACCCCCACCGCTGTCAGTCTAAACACGCTTTAGATCCTTGGCTAACCACAGAGTGTCCTTCAGATATTCTGATCAGACTTCAATGCGTGCACATGCGACTTAGTAGGAGATGCTGCGTTTCGGTTTCACTACATCACGAAAACACGCCTGTAGAATTTTGACCCCCTTAAACCGCACTTTTATGCAGTAAAACTGTGGTTTACAGAGGTATACATCATTTTCCTATTTTGCTCAAAAACATAGATTGTGAGTACTCGTTAGAACCACCTCGGCGAGGCGGTACTAACAGGTACCCACAATCTATGTTTTGAGCAGGAACATGAAAAATATGATTTTTTTTTTATCTAAAAAAAAACAAAATATTTTTTTTTGTGGTAAAATTCTCACTATATTGGGCGTGTAATATTTACTTGGAAATCAATCTACAGATTTCAGCGGTACATTTATTTTGCCGATTTACAAAATAGTCCCATTTAGTTGGTACAGGGAAGTAAAAGATAACACTCAAACTAAATTATGAATTTGGGTTAATTCACATATATTACGTTTTAAGCCAGGTGTACTCTCTCTCTCTCTCTATTTCTCTTTCTCTCTCCCTCCCGCCTCTCTCTCTCTCTCTCTCTCTCTCTCTCTCTCTATCACACACACACACGCACGCACGCACGCACGCACACACACACACACACACACACACATACTTTTTCGGTAAATGAAGTAGTAGTTACTTTGGACTGTTTTATCTGTATAATAGATAAGTTTCATAAAGTCCATTGTTGATTTTAACAAATAACTTTAAATATGTCACGTCATATCGTGTTTCATTAGCGATGAACACTAATATGTACTTTGTATATTCACCCGATAAAATATTTTCATATGACACAACTATTACTTGATGTAGTTTCGGTATTAATTCTGAAAATATCTTATTGAGCTATCTTCTAAAGTGAATAAGAGAAATCAACTTTTTTACTTTCGGTATTAATTCTGAAACTATCTTGTTGAATCTAACTGCTAAGATGAATAAGATTATTCACTAAAGTGATTTCAAATGGTTTTATGCAGAAGGGAGGTATAGGATCTTCCAAATCGTCTTAGTGAATATGTTGTGGAAAAGCTTAATTACAGTCACTGTGGCGGTTTTCGGTTTTGGTAAGTTACGCAAGTGATTGATGGATGCGTGGATAATATAAAAACAATATGGAGATTCTCATGACAGACAACAACCACGGAACATACCCTACTAAGGCACAAGAAAGAAACGAAAATATAATACAACCCCAGTAAGCATTCTACATAAATCAATAGCGGGCCGTTATCGGCCCGTCAGGGTAGCTGACGGGCCGATAACGACCCGCTATTGATTTATAATGAATGCTAGCTAGGACACTGCTTTAAAACATGTAACAGAAATACCCTCTAAGAACTGTCAACAGCACAGCAGTCGGGAGCATTATAATAAACCGGTTTTGTATGGAGGCCTTGCACTCGCCCTGAGTTCTGAAATATTACACATGCAGTGGACTCTCGTTATCTCAAACTCCAAGGGACAATAATTTTCAGTTTGAGATAAAAGTAGCTTGATATGACAAGAATTAAAATGTAAAAAATATATAAAGCAAAATTAAACAAACATGATCAAAAAAATGACTTAAGCAGTTGCTTTAGTTATAAGTGTTTGACAGAGCGAGAATCAACGGTACTGATAATATAGCGGAAAAGAAGAGGAATTTCTCCTTAGGAAGAAGTTCTCTTCTTTTCCACAATATTTTGTTACCTGCTGTTAGATTTCCTTGTTCAAACAGGGACCAGATTTTCACTTTGACATAAGCAGTTATTCAAGGTAAGTGAAGTCGAGATAACGAGAATCGACTGTATTTGTTAGTTACGTAGTAATTGGTCGGATGGATACCTGGCCGGCTAGCTGGGTGGATGATTGAAGCAAGTACCTTTATTGTTTGCTAATACTTACCTAATTCAGTATATTCTCTTCACTACCGCTGGTGTTGGTGCCGTGTGTCGGCCATAAAACGTCTCAACGTACTTAGCTATAGTGCAGTTGATATTTTCTGGTCCTTTTTGATCATTAAGCCCGTTCGGGGAAGTTTTGAAAATTTACATTACGAAAACACGCCTATTCAAATATATTGAAAATTTCACCACCCAAAACTGAAAGTTATCAGATAAAATTTCTGATATTTTTTTCATGTTTATGCTCAAAACATACATTGTGGGTACTCGTTAGAACCGCCTGGACGAGGCGGTTCTAACGAGTACCCACAATCTCTGTTTTGAGCAGAAATAAAAATAATAATGTATACCCCTGTAAACCCCAGTTTTACTATATAAAAGTGGGGTTTAAGGGGGTCAAAACTATATAGATATGTTTTCGTGATGATATGAGGGTCAATGGTGAGGCGTAGTTGACCAAAAATAGCTTGTCTGACCAAAACAAAAAACAAAAAAACTTGAAGCCAGGGCCCAGTTGTTCAAAGCGTCGTTAGCTTAACGTGCTCGTTAAGGGTCATTTCGTTAACTGTTTTAGCGGATTCAATATACAATATTCTGATATTTTTTGCTGAAAAAATGTGAGGAGCTTTTGCACTGGAAAAGCTACTCACATTTTTTCAGCAAAAAATTTCGGCATATTTGCGTATCACTCGATGTAAATTTTAACGAATCGTTAACTAACGACGTCGTTAGCTTTGAACAACTGGGCCCAGCTGTTTTCAGCTTTGTGGATGTGGTCGTCGCTTTCTAGGGTCATCCGTACAGAGTCGCATTAAAAGGATAGGAAATATATCATGACAGCAATGTGTAAGTGGGTGATTCATAAGAGAATTTATCTTTCACAATATGGGCAACTCCATGCAAAAATATGACTTCGGGCAAATGCGGACAGTGGCCAAGTTCATACTGCAAATCCGCCAATCCGATCAGGGTCTTTGCCGTCCGCTGAAAGAATCATTGGACACTATAGAATGAATCAGTGGAGGGTAAGTGCCCAGATGAGACTTTGTTGCGCATGCGTGGGATGAAACTGAATCTGTGCATTCTGCACAAGCTCGAAGACACATTTTCTTTTAGCGCGGCCCATGTAAATAGTCTGCGCGAGTCATAATGTTTTTGTTCTTCGTGCGATATTTTTAGACAAGTGTTAGCAAGAACATAGCACCCACTGACATCAAACATGTTTGCTCTGATTTGTACTACACTTTTACTCCCCTCACCAAGCCTCTGACATGAACTCTTCCATTTCTGAATTTGGACACACTCACCGTTGCAAATAGAGGTTTCAATCAAAAATCAAAAGCCGAAGGACAAACAGTGTAGATCCTGATAAGACGACTCGTTCATCTGGATCTGCACTGTTTGTAAAAGATATGTATTAAAGGGCTAATATAGCCATGACTCCAAAACATAACGTATAACATATTGTATTAAACAAAGACGAGTATGACTTGAACCTTATAACTAGACGCAAATTCCGTCAAGCCATCTGATGGGAAACGAATATGAAAACAAACCTATATTGGATTATAGTGAGGGAGAGGAGCACAGTGTCAACCTCACTCTCGAGTCCTGACCTAGCTGGATCCAGAGGCAAGACAGTGTCAAGACATCTGGAGCTAAGCCCGGATGCAGTTGACGACCATGACTTCTTTAGTGCCTTGTCATGCTCTTCATGCTCCACAACATGCTGTTGCCAGGATTGCCAAAGCTAGTGCAGCATTTGGCCGACTACGTGGTAGCGTTTTGGATCGAACTGGAATCAGGCTTGACACAAAGCTGAAAGTCTACAAAGCTGTGGTGCTGCCAACACTATTGTATGCATGCCAAACGTAGACAGTTTACCAACGACACGCCAAAAGACCGAACCACTTCCATACAAGCTGCCTTAGAAAACTTTTAAAGATTAAATGGCAAGGCAGGATTCCAGAAACATAAGTCCTGAAAAGGGCAGGGATGCAGAGTGTACATACTCTTCTGAAACTGGCACAGTTAAGATGGACAGGTCATGTTACCAGGATGCCTGAGGAATTTTTGCTAAAGAAAATCCTCTACGGAGAACTAGAAATGGGCAAACGTTCCCATGGTGGTCAAAAGAAGCGATACAAGGCTACCCTCAAAGCCTCACTCAAGGATTACAACATTCCAACAGAGTCGTGGGGACATTGCACAGGACCGAGCAAAGTGGCGAGGTCTCATCAGAAGAGGTGCTAGTGACTTTGAGGCAAAAAGAATCAGCGAAGCCTAGCAGAAACGTGCAAAGCCAGAGGTAAGGCATTACCAACAGAGCTGCCTTGCTCTGACCTCTGTTGTTCCATCTGCAACAGACAGTTTAGAGCTAGAATTGGTCTAATCAGCCATCTTAGAACACACAAATAACAGCATTTCTCGCGTGTGATTAAGGTTGGTCATTGTCAGTAATGACAGACGAACTATCATTAACATGAAAACAAAAACCGATATAATTGGATTGTGCTCATCATGTATCCAAATCCAAGATACGTGAGACAGAATCGTAAAATTAGATAAAAAGACGAATGAACAATTAAAACAAGATTTTCAAGCGTTACGTAAAGATACCCAGCAGGCACACAACGTTTAAATGACGTCGTATCAACGTCGATGCGACGTGATCACGTCGCATCGACGTTGAAACGACGTCATTTAACGTTGTGTGCAATATCACGTCGCATCGACGTTGATACGACGTCAGTTTAACGTTGTGTGCCTGCTGGGTATGTTGCATCATACTTTATAAATGTTCTACGGCAAACTGCATGCTTGATGGTTATCCAAAGCATGCCAGCTACTTTGCTTCCTTCTTTAATTTTAAACTGTAAGTTTGGTCTGAGACTGAATGACTGTTCCTTACTCAGGTTGTTTCAGAAAGATAGCTTCCATTTATCAATGAATGTTGGTCGGGCCAGTCGTGATTTCACTTGCGGTTTTCTTTTGAGATACGTATCTTCAGATTGCCAAAGTCCTCTGGTTCGTTTCATCATGGTGCTTATAGTCATATCCGAGAGGACAGTTACATGGACCGAACACACATATGTAAGCTAGGGCTGCTTCCGAATTAACGATAACGTTTCAGGAGATAGGGGTAAGGTTTCGATCAAGTGTGACTAGTTTACCCCCATCCTCAGTCGATATTTCAGCTGACAGTTCCAATGCGGTTTTTCTGTTGCAGTTATTTTTTATTTGTGTGTCGGTTCTCTCTCTCTCTCTCTCTCTCTCTCTCTCTCTCTCTCTCTCTCTCTCTCTCTCTCTCTCTCTCTCATACACACACACGCTATATCTTTTCTGGTAGACAAGCGAGCGTAAATAGGACAACCATCACATTTTTTTGGTGTTGTACGACAATTTCAGAACATATAAAACTGTCAGCATTTGTTTTTTACTTGTGTATTTTGTTTACGTTTTATACAGTGGCGTCTTACCACATCCAGTTTGGACCAAGTGACGACTACTGTATTCTGGCAGATATTGAAACAAACAACACCTTGACACGAACAGACCTAAAAACCAACGATACAGATGTAAGCCATTTTCCCAGTAAGCATTCTTTATAAATCTATAGCGGGCCGTTATCGGCCCGTCAGGGTAGCTGACGGGCCGATAACGGCACGCTATAGATTTATAAAGAATGCTAGCTGGGTTTCTACTGGACTATTCATTTATTTCGTTTGGAAACTAATAATTAAGCCATTTGCTACTTAAAGGCCGACATAACAGACGTAAGCCATTTTTTACTGGAATGTTATCATTTTTTTGGACACCAATAAGTAAGTCATTTTCTACTGGAATTTTTATTTAATATTTATTAGAAAACCATCAAGACTGGTTGGTGTAAGCCATTTTCTACTGGAATATTATTACTTTATTTATTTCTTTTGGACACCAATAAGTAAGTCATTTTCTACTGGACTATTTATTTGATATTATTTGAAAACCAACAAGACAGCCATTTTCTACTGGAATATCATTTTAATATTTATTTGAAAACCAATAAGACAGGAGTAAGTCATTTTTGGTGAAAAAAAATTGTATTTATTCGAAAAGCAATAAGACAGAAGTAAGTCGTTTTCTTCTGGAATATTAATTTTATTTATTTATTTGAAAACCGATAAAAGAGAGGTAGGTCACTTTTACTGGAATAGTTATTCATTTATTTATTTATTTGAAAACCAATGATACAAGGCAAGTCATTTTCTACTGTTTCAGCACAAGGTAGCAGAGTAGTAACTACTTGCAAGTGTTTTTTTTTTTTTTTTTTTTTTTTTTTTTTCACTTTAACAAATGGGCATAAGTAGATAACAATGGTAATAATATCCTTATATATCGCCTGCAAACGGTTCATTTTCTTTAGAAATTCTTGTACTACATTTTTCAATTCTGAATTGTCTCTTGGTTTTGTGTACCTGCTGAGTCTTAGTTTGTTCACAGGACTAATGAAGAGGGTATTCTAATATAGGCATAAACATGGTTTTTCATGCATTAACATTCTCTAGGTCCCGAGGGAGGTGTTGAAAACCGAGGCCGGAGGCCGCGGTTTTCAACACCTCCCTTGGAACCTGGCGAATGTTAATACATTGAAAAAACAATTTCGATCGCTATTATTGCATTAAAACTGAAAACATTTGCTACTGCATTTCGCGTTATTTCTTGCACTATTTTGTTTCGCCTTTTCACCTCGAACGCTATTTCCACGGACTATGCTCGTTCTAGGGCCGGGCAGTACACATCTCGTCACGGCAACAAATCTGTGGCCTCGGTGCAAACGTATTGAAAGTTGCGTAGCCGTGTATAAACAGCGCGTGAATTGCCTTGTTAATACACGGCTTTTCGCCGGTTAATGCACGGCTGTTAATAAAGTGCCACACTGCCTTTTATGCAATAATGTGTGTTATTTTTCTTCTACAGCTTTTCTTTCATTTTATTTTTTTTATCTTACCTGTTTCTATTCTCTTCTCAGTTTCAATTATTTTCTGTTAACAGTCTGTGCACTACTTAATCTAGTGATAAAAAGCAGTGCAAAACGTAAGAGGAAATTAGACGCAGATCAACCTGCGCATTCGCGCTGGCATCATCATCATCTGCATGAAACAACTGTGTATCGTTGGCTATTCAAAATACGCACTGTGAAGATTCTGATCAGACTGCGCGAATGCGCAGGCTGATCGGAATCTTCGCAAGGCGCACATATCCGAAGGTACACTTTCTGACGTTGCTGCTCATGTGAATTTACATTTTGTTTTTCAGTCTGTTTCACCCTATTCACTTAACGGCAGTGAAATAACCGATGGATCCTGTCAGTCTACAAGTAGAAATGTAGTCCTAAAGTGGCCTGTTGATAATGCAACAATCCACTTCATATTCCACAATGATACTGGTCGTGTTAGCATGGACTTGGTGTTCACCTTTGTTCCTTTCAAAGTCTGGGGAAACGGATCAAAAGGTAATGAATCAGTCCAATTGTCCGTTAGTAATAAAAATAGATATTTGATAAGTATATGTGACAGTGGTAGTTAATTTGTGATTTTTGTGCAGTGATATGCCCCAGAAACGTACAGTAAGGAAGCAGTCAAAATTGTAATGCTTCTCAAGAATGGTTTACTAGTTAACTAGATTGCGTTTCTCAAACAACAGTTAATCATAGTTCCTTTAGAACAGTAAAGATACTCAGGCCAGGTAATGTATTGAATAGTCGCAGTAGGAAAAAGAAACCCTTGCTTAAACCGCATCCAAAATATTAATAGATTCCAAAGGTAATGACATTTGTAAGTTATAAAGACACTCGCATATATATAAATGAAAACAAAGGTAAGAAAAATGTCCAGGAAGTGCCACAATCACAAGCCGCAACCCTTCCCAGATACTAAGAAGAAGACGAAACAGACAAAACCAAACAAGCGCAAATCGAACAAACGTACGGAAAACACTCAGATTTGCTCTTCTCTTCCCTGGGTGAAGACACCCAGGAAACGCCACACTCAAGCCTTCCTGAGGTACATTGTACCAGAAGAAGGAACCATGAGAATATATGACAAAACAAACGCCATATGTGAAACCACTGCCACAGAAAAATTGAGGAGAATTGCAAAACTGAACCGTCTTTGAACGGTTAGTAAAAAAATTATTAAACCATTAAACTGCCAATCATAATAAATGTCGTCTGCTTTGTCGACTGCTTGTGATTTTAAAAGTCATTTTTGCAAACAGTGTGGACCCAGATCAGACGGCTCCGTCTGATCAGGGTCCACACTGCTTGCCTGTATGCAAAAATAGGTTTGAAAAATTTGCACGACATAAACAGACGATATTTTGAGATGGAGGTTTTCTTGTAAGGTAGTTTTACTCGCGCAAACTCTCGCACATAATTCTGATGCAGCCCCAAATTTTACAGTCATATATGCTGTGCAGTCCGCGTATGATTTAGTAGCTATCTATAATGCGCTTTTTCAAACATCTTTCCGTTTGAATAGTAACGATGCACAAAACTTTAAACCAAATAAATCGTAATATAAAAGGAAATTATCTACTAAAAATACCATCTTAAATATCCTGTTAAATGGTATTAAATTATAACTCAGACAGTCAGTTTCAAGCGACTCTGTGCAATAAAGTATATACGAAGGGAGCTCGGAAAGTATCCGGACTTTTTCATGCTCCTGTCATTCCACATGCAGCTACTAACACATATTATACATGAGCAAAAACAACATTTTATCGCCTATAAATCTTCAGTTTATTTTCAGTAAGAAGTGTGTATACACGAATTTTTGAGCATTTAAATAAGGTAGGTGTTCTGGCTACCATGTACTCTAAGCTGGAGGAATAAAACTCTGTGATCATTACGAAAACACGCCTATTCAAATATACTGAAAATGTTACAACCAAAAAAGGAAAATTTTCAGATAAAAACATGTGATATTTTTTCATATTCCTGCTCAAAACATAGACTGTGGATACTCGTTAGAACCGCCTTGACGAGGCGGTTCTGACGAGTACCCACAATCTAAATTTTTTCAGCAAAATAAGAAAAATAATGTATACCCCCAGTAAACCCCAGTTTTATTGTATAAAAGTGGGGCTGAAGGGGTTGAAAATTATATAGGCCGTTTTCGTGATGACGTTCCTTCCTTTATAGGGTAAAAACACCTTGTCGCATTTTTTCAGAAGCTGCATATAAGGTTTGCTAAAGCCTATACACTCTTCAAGTGACAATTGTTGTCCTACCCTCCATACAGGCAATACATTGCCATCCTCCTTTCCCCATCCCACCGCTCTGCGACTTTTATTTGTATAAAAAATGAACAAAAAAAGCTCGTTGGAAACAAATATGAAACCAGGGTGGCTTTCCTTTCAGCTGTAGGTCTACTTAATGGTTCATAGAGGGAGTAGAAAAGCTCCAACGATGATGACAAACGTGAATCGACGTGGAGAGGGAATACTTTGAAAAAGAATTAAAATAATTTTTGAAAATTATTTAAAGTTTTTTTGAAAGAGAAAAAAAGTCCGGATATTTTCCGACCGACCCTCGTATCTGGGCATCTTAACTAAAATTGTCAGTATAGTATACATAGATTTCTATCCCCAATGCATTAATGAAACTTATGAAGGTAGGTTGTTGTATACAAGAAGAAAATTCAATCTATTAATCGAAACTTCAAAATTGTCAAAATATCATTTAAATACATAAAAAAGAAAATAAGCGATGACAGTTTCAACTATTCTTCAAACTGTTCGTGTTATTATGTTTATGTTTGTCTGTAAGTTGTGTAATAAAAATTAGATAAAAGAAAAAAAAAAAAAAAAAAAAAAAAAAAAAAAAAAAAAGAAAAGAAAAAAAAAAAAAACAAGGACCAATAAATTTATATCTGAATTGTATGTATGTATGTATGTATGTATGTATGTATGTATGTATGTATGTATGTATGTATGTATGTATGTATCCTGTGTTCAAACACGAGTATGAATCAATGAACTGTAACTAAACCCTCCTTACAGGTGTTTATATTTCGCTCATAAAAAAAATAATATGTAAATACCCATATGACCATAAACTCCCTTGGAATATTACAGAGGTACACTGATGTTTTATAGCTAGATTCAGCGAAAAATAAAAAAAATGTTAAAATAAAATGTTAAAATCAAATATGGAGATACAACGTAAAGGCTACAATCACAGAACACAGCCTTCTAATTGCACGAGACAAGGATTACCTTTCATGTGATGCAACAAAACAAGTAACACTTCTTCGACAACAGAGCAAACGAACAAAAAAGATAACGAAAAGACCAAAGAAGAACTGCCACACATTTAGGAAACAAGCCTATTCAAATATATTGAAAATGTCATCACCAAAAACTGAAGGTTTTCACATCAAAAATCTGATTTTTTATCACATTGCTGCTCAAAACATAGATTGTGGGTACTCGTTAGAACCGCCTCGCCGAGGCGGTTCTAACGAGTAGCCACAATATATATTTTGAGCAGAAATAAGAAAATAAATGTATACCCCTGTAAACACCTGTTTTACTATATAAAAGTGGGGTTTTAGGAAAATTGTATATTTTTGTGATGTAAAACCACTTTGGAACGGTCAACAGCACAACGGTCGAGAAGTTAACCCTAGTTTTTATAAGGATACCCTTTCTCAGGCTGTTTCATCAGGTTAGTGTCTGACTATCGGTGTCTGTGTTCGGGGCTCATCGTTGTCCTACTTGCTGTTTGCTTTCGTTTTAGGTACAGATTGGCATTGATCACTATACTTTGTTCATTATAGTGTTTGTTATCATATGTTGTTTACTGAGATGTTTAGGGGCAACAGTAAAGTGGTCGCAAGCTTAAACCTAGCTGTTTAATCCTTTGTAGACTGAATGGACTCTCCCACACTATATATTGGAAGAGTCCAATTTCAATTTTAGGTACCTCCAGCTATGAGATTTACATATTCCTAGAGAAAAATGGCTAAACTATTTGCAAACAGTGGAGATCCGGATCAGACGCCGGATTCTGCGGCGTCTGATCTGGGTCTGCACTGTTTGCCAATTACTCTTTTACGCGTCTCCCGACTACAATGGGTTAAAGATACTCTTTCTCAACCTGTATCAGGTTGGTGCCTGACTATCGATGTCTGTGGTCGGGCTCATTGTGGTCCTAGTTGTTGTTTTCCTTTGCTGTAGTTTCAAATTGTTATTGATCCCTCTTCTTTATTTTTATCATATGAGCCGCCTCATGACAAATCGAACAAAATGGCATGTGCGCCATCAGATCAGCTTTGACATCCGCCCAGTCTGACCAGTCTTCACTGTGCTCTCAATGGCAAGCTAAGGACCCAAGATTCTCAATGCGGACAGCAAAGACTGATCAGACTGGGTTAAAAGCCCAGGCTGATCTAAGTCTTGGCTGGGTGATCAAGCTATTTTGTTGGCTTTGTCGTGCGCTGGCCCATCTGTCTTTATTGTGATGTTCACTGATAAGATAGCGATCCTCCAAGCAGACTGAACCTTTATTAGTATTTTTCAGCTGACTTAGAATTATTACGAAAACAAGCCTATTTAAATAAACTGAAAATTTTATCACCAAAAAATGAAAATGTTCAGATAACAGTTCTGATATTTTTTATATTTCTGCTCAAAACGTAGATTGTGAGTACTCGTTAGAACCGCCTCGCCGATGCGGTTCTAACGAGTACCCACAATCTATGTTTTTGAACAGAAAAATAAGAAAAATAATGTATACCCCTGTAAACCGCAGTTTTACTATATAAAAGTGGGGTTTAAGGGGTTCAAAATTATATAGGTATGTGGGGTGTTTTCGTGATGTAAGGGCGATATTTCGGTCGTATTAAATTAATTTCAGCCCTAGTTCTCTTCTCCTTTCACAGTTTTTTTTTCAGCTTATCATGCTAGCGATTTTCGTCTAATGCAGTTCTGCTTTCTTCGTATATTTGTAATTTGCAATTGTTCTACGTCGATGTGTTTTTGCTTGTTCTTAACCCTTGTCCTGCTGAGCCCGGATATACTCTGCCTTTGCAAACAGTGTCGATCCAAATCAGTTGGCTTCTGAAGAAGCCAGCTGATCTGGATCTGCACTTTTTGCCATTAAGTATGTTAATTTATATGAACAATCTGGATCAAGTAATCTTATTGGTTGAAAATTAGAAGTGGGTGTGGCATCTTAATATATTCAGCAGGACAAGGGTTAATCTCATCTTTCAGTGCCTCGGAAAGGCTGTTATTCATAAATATGAGCTTGACTTAGGTAACTATTCATACGAGTATGATTTAACACATTACATAACATTATGGAAATTCTTACACATTATTATTATTATCATTATTATTATTATTACTTTTATTATTATTATTATTATTATTATTATTAAAGCAGAGTTTAATTTATCCGTGTTTGAAACAGACGGCGTGATACATGTAAAAGCAATGTTATGAACCACACGTGTATCTACCTTAACTGAAATGTTTTTTATGGCACTGCGTATCACGTTAATGATGTGAAAAGAAATAAATAAATAAGAAGTAAAAGCTCTGCATGCACTGCATCATGCCCCACCACTGCACTTACATCAAGCAAGTGCCATATATTTCTGTCAAAAAATGAAATCGAAAAATCGAAGGGAAGGTGCATTAGTCTTTCCCAAAATAAAGTTTACATGAATATATGACTGCGATGACATTTTTTAATGTTCTACGAGCATAACTAAAAAGTAAGTAAACCAGATTTATAGTTCTCATTTCCTGCAGAGCCCCTGATGGTGCTTCACATTCGTGTAAAGTTTACAAGTACAAGACCCATAACTCAACAAGTATTTGCCAGACTCATAGTTCTTGTGTTCTACATATCATCTTATGTTGCTTTACATTTTGCAAGGCTTTAAGGAAAGCTAAAGCTCTTAAACAATTTTTAAGTTACAGAAAGGGCACGGTATATGACTGGTATCACTATCTACAATGTCCAGAGGGTGGTAACCCCAAATGCAGGACACTCAGAGTTATGGTTCTTGTGTTCTGTGCATCATATCATGCTGATTTACATTTGCGTAAAGTTTCAAGAAAATACCTCAAACAGTTTTTAAGTTACTGAGCAGACACATATATTACAAAAATCAATATTTTCAATGTTCGAAGAGCCATAACTCCAAAAGTTGGTTAAGCAGAAGTATGTTTGTGTGTTCTGCACCTGGTCTCATGATGCTTTATATTTGTGTGGAGTTTTATCAAAATATCAAACTGTTTCCAACTTACAGAACTGACAAGAGTACATGGTAGAGATTGTTATTTTCAATACTTACTCTGTTAAAAGGGAGGTTATTCCAAAAGTAGGTAAATCTTGTGTTCTGCACATCCTGTCATGATGCTTTACATTTGTGAGAAATTTCATGAAAATATCTCAAACGGTTTTCAATGTACAAAGCGGACACAAGTACATGGTAGAAATAGATACGTTCAATGTTTAAGATCAATAACTGCAAAGACAGACAAACCAGAATTACGGTTTATAACTTCTGCAAGTTGCCTCATCAAGTTTTAAATTTGTGTGAAGTTTCATCAAAATATCTGAAACGGTTTCTAGTACCTGGTAGAAATGGCTTTTTTTCTTCAATATTTACCCTGTTCAAAGGGCCGAAGCTCCAAAGGTAGGTTAACTTGAGTTTTGGTTCATGTGTTCTGCACGTCGTCTTATGGTGCTTTACATTTTTACTAAATTTCATGAAATATCTCAAACAGTTTTTAATTTGCACTGCGGACATGAGTACATGCTAGAAATTACTTTGTAGAACGTTCAAAGGGTAATAACTACAAAGCTAGACAATGTGTTCTTCACGTTGTCTCATAGTGCTTTACATTTGTGTGAAGTTCCGTGAAAATATCATAACTGGTATCAGCGTTATGGAGCGGACACGAGTTCATGGTAGAAATGGCTATGTTCAACGTTCAAATGGCAATAACTCCAAAAGTAGGCAAACCAGGGTTATGGTTCATGTGTTCTGCACATTGTCTAATAATGCTTTACATTGCTCTGAAGGTTTGTGAGTTATCAGAGTTATTGAGCGGGCATGAAATTATAAAGAGCTGACGGACGGATGGACACTCAAACTTTCGGACAGTATAGCATAATACCTTGCCACTTTTTGTGGCGGGGCATAAAAACACACTGTTTAAAACTTAAAGCTTCCAATTCGTGATTATCTAACTTTGCCTCAGATTTACCTCACTTGGACTAGAAGCCAATTTTAAAATTTTGGACTAGTTTAGGTTTAAATACAGCTTCCTTTAAATGGTAGTCTGCAATATATATGTTTAATGTTTCTTCTAAATTATTTTCGTTCTTAGATGTATAACTAAACAATGGAACAAATGCTTTTGGGCGTGTTGTTGCACATGAAAAATATATAGCAGATGTCCAGAAATAGCCACAATCACAGATCATACCCCACCAACACCTAGATAAAGAGTACAACCATCAAAACATGACAGACACTAAACTAGCCACAGACCAAAGAAAAGCAACGCAAGTAGCTTCATCTTTGCTAGTAAGGTGATCACAGTGCTACACACACACACACAAACACACACACACATAAAAAAGAATGAACTCCGCATAAGACTTCATCCCCCTTCAAAGTATATATTTATCTTATTTTAACGGGAAGAATAGCCACCTGACGTCTATAAAGTACACTTGACATGTTTAGATACTCGTAAATATCAATAGTTTCATGACACGGCATATAATATGATATAAAGGCATACTCGTACACTTTCTGATCACAAAATTTAATGTTTTGTATCTTGTTTTATCTCTCATGAAATATCGTTTTATCTTATCACTCCCAACATAAGCTGCTAATAGCAAGTCCGGTAAAACTAATGCAATGTCTAACACTGCGAAAATATCCTAGCTGGTACGAAAATAAAAGGTTATTTTCCGAAGCCCAATCCATGATAAAGAAGGCGGCATCCGTGAACCTCAAATCAGGATTACAAATTGACAAAACGTCATTTCTCTCCAGTGTGAAAAAGTGCAATTCGTTAGAAAGCGTATGTTCACAAAATTAAGCGGATGCACAGCCTTTGTGGGATTGCATGTACAATGATACGTTTTCTTATATAGAAATTAAATGTTCATTTCCTTGCAGAGAATGTTAGTATGGTGGCCTTTCGCTTAGTGGGACATACAGCAACATCATACGTGTGCCATTCACCGCAGATAGTTCACTTCGGTACAGAAGAAGGCGGTTATATTTACAAAGCAGACTGGCGTATTACAGACATTCATTTGCAAGCCTTCAATGTGTGGAACAATACATTTAGTCAAGGTAGGTGCACAGCTCCAGATAGGCACGGCACATTTTTAGTCTAAAGATACTGAAATTTGATCCGGGGTACAGCATTACCTACAATATTGCAGGTGTTCCCAGCGAAGAATCATGTCGGCCTGCGCCTTCGCGCAGTCTGATCGGTCTTCACAGAACACTATGCTGTTAACCAAGGGTTCAAAACATCCCCAGGCAGACAGTAAAGACTGATCAGACTCGAAGTTATAAAAGATTTTTCATGCTCAGCTCAGCAGAGCATGAATTTTGTCCTGCTAAAAAATCTAAAAATTATTAACAATTGAAATTTTTTTTTGAAAAACATAGCTGAACATTCAAATTTCTCTGCTAATAAATATGAAAATGCCAACTCTTGTTGGCATTTTCATATTTATTAGCAGAGAAATTTTAATGCTCAGCTGAGTTAGCATGAAAAAAGTTTTAAAACCTCAGGGCAAGTTTGTGTGGATGCGCAAACTGATTTGACTATTTTCTGGAAGTAATGCAGTCTTGTAGAAAATATTGTGGCCCGGATCATTTTTCTTATTTTTCCGGTAAACATTCCTGCGGATACTTTTTATTAACATCACCGAGACGAGGCTTGCAGAAGTCAAGCGAGCTCTGATGACGGAGTTTATATATCATTACAAAAACACGCCTATTCAAATATAGAGGAAATTTCACCTCCAAAAACTGAAAATTTTTAGATAAAAAAAACAACAAAACAACAAAAACAGATTTTTTTAAAATTTCTGCTCAAAACATAGATTGCGGGTACTCGTTAGAACCGCCTTGGCAAGGCGGTTCTAATGAGTACCCACACTCTATGTTTTTGAGCAGAAATATGAAAAATAATGTATACCCCTGTAAACGTCAGGTTTCTATATAATAGTGGGGGTTAAGGGGGTCAACATTACATAGGTATGTTTTCGTGATGTTTAATTGAAGTTATCAATTTTCAGCTCTAGCGGATACATTCTTCACTTAGCTATCAACATTATTATTTATGATTACTTTCAAGAGGAAGAATGTGCCCAAGATCTAAAGACAACAACCGATACTACTGAACCTGTAACGACACAAACGACTCCACCATTATCTACAGAAGCTCCTGATTTACATCCTAAAAACACATACACGTTCAATGAAACAGACCATAAATCAACAAAGTGCGTTCGGTTGCAAACAGAAATCCTGTTTCACATTCCTTACCCAGGAAAAGATGGCACTCAAATGGTAATGTTAGATTTATAAGTAGCCGGTAAATGCACTCTTGGGTAAGATTTCTGTATGGTAAATAGCGGAGACCCATATCAACATGTGAAGCCTGTTGTGTGATCTAAGATCTGCATTATTTCGTAACTTTTAAAATGTATGGACATTTAAAATTTCTATGTGTTTTATGCGAAATTTTTTGGCCCGGCCCCGAGGTTATAAAACATTTTTCGTGCTCAACTCAGCTGAGTATGAAATATTTCCTGCTTATGAAATATGTCCTGCTAATAAGTCTCAAATTACAAACTATTGCAAATTGTTTCTTGTTAAATATAGCTGAGGAGGAAACTTTCTCTGCTGATAGATATAAAAATGCCAACTGTGGTTGGCGTTCTCATATTTATTAGAACATTTCATGCTCAGCTGAGGAGCAATGTTTTATTACCTTGGGCCAGATTGTGAAGACGTTAATCAGAAGCTGGAATATCCGTACAGGCCCATATAATAATATACTTTATAACCTAACTCAATAAGATCGAAAGACGCTCTTTATCTCAGGTCAGTTGGATAGAAAGACAACTTGACACAGTAAGGAAAAAAATTCGTCACTACTTCCGGCTCGAGATAATAGGTTGACTGGGCCATAAAACCTCAACTCAGTCAAACATCAAACTCAAACAACAACCGATACTACTAAACCTGTCATCACGAAAACATCCTATATAATTTTGACCCCCTTAAACCCCACTTTTATATTGTAAAACTGGGGTTTGCAGGGGTTTACATTATTTTTGTTATTTCTGCTCAAAACATAGATTGTGGGTACTCGTTCGAACCGACTCGCCGTGGCGGTTCTAACGAGTACCCACAATCTATGTTTTGAGCAGAAATATAAAAATATCAGAATATTTTATCTGAAAATTTTAAATTTTTTGGGGATAAAATTTTCAGTATATTTGAATAGGTATGTTTGCGTAATGGTAACGACACATACTACTCCATTATTGTTGGAAAATCCAGATGCATATCCTAAAACACATACACGTTCAATGATACAGACCATAAATCAACAAAGTGCGTTCCGTTGCAAACAGAAATCCTGTTTTACATTCCTTACCCAGGAAAAGATGGCACTCAAATGGTACATGTAATGTTAGATTTACAAGTAGCCGGTAAATGCCCTCATGTGTAAGATATGTGTACGGTACATGCATCAGCGTAGACCCATATCAACATGTGAAGACTGTTGTGTGATCTAAGATCTGCATTATTTCGTAACTTTTAAAAATGTATGGACATTTAAAATTTCTATGTGTTTAAGGCGAATGCTTTGGCCCGGCCCCGAGGTTGTAAAACATTTTTCTCAACTCAGCTGAGTATGAAATATTTCCATGCTTATGAAATATATCCTGCTAATAAGTCTCAAATTACAAACTATTACAAATTGTTTCTTGCTAAATATGGCTGAGAATGAAACTTTCCCTGCTGATAGATATAAAAATGCCAACTATGGTTGGCGTTCTCATATTTATTAGAACATTTCATGCTCAGCTGAGGAGCAATGCTTTATTACCTTGGGCCAGATTGTGAAGATGTTATTCAGAAGCTGGAATAACCGTACATGCCCATATTATAAGATACTTTATAACTTAGTAAGAAACAAAGACGCTCTTTATCTCAGTTCAGTGGGACAGAAAGAGAACTTGACATAGTAAGGAAAAAAACTATTTTTAACTAGTCACTATTTCTGCCTCGAGATGACCCTAATGGGTTGACTGGGCCGTAAAACCTCAACTCAATCAAATATCAAACTGTCGTCACTATCGGGTAAAAAGATACATGATTACTTGATGCGATTAAGTAGAAAGAGACCTCATATTTTGATGGTCGGGTAGAAAGTGACTTTATGACTTTATAATTTGTGTTCACTGTTTCCAAAAGCAATCTTAAAGATTTTACCTGCCTTTACTACAGCTGTATTGTGCATTATGGCGACCTTAAAATGTTTTTCTTTTTCTTTTTTGTTTTTCAACGTAATGCAGTGCTACTTATATTTTTCTTTGGCTCACTTAGCCCGTTCGGTTACATTACGAAAACACGCTTATTCAAATATATTGAAAATTTCACAACCAAAATGAAAGTTTTCAGATAAAAATTCTGATATTTTTTTCATATTTCTGCTCAAAACATAGATGGTGGGTACTCGTTAGAACCGCCGAGGCGGTTCTAACGGGTACATGTACCCACAACTTATGCTTTTGAGCAGAAATAAACAAACAATATGTATAACCCTGTAAACCACAGTTTTACTATATAAAAGTGGGGTTTAAGTGGGTCAAAATTATATGGGTATGTTTTTGTGATGATTTTCGTAAATCGAATTCCTCTGAAGTCAACTCTATGGGCGTACACAAACTACAATGCTGACATATGAAGGGAAAAAGCCTCATTAGTCCTGGAATATAGGCTAAATGAAACCTTTGGCACTTATAGATACGGATTGTTGCGGGTAAAAACTAAAACGTTAACGAAGTTACTTGACAAAGAGACCATTACGAAAACATGCTTATTCAAATAAATAGAAAACCTCACCTCCATAAACTGAAAGTTTTCACCTAAACAAATCTGATATTTTTCATATTTCTGCTCAAAACATAGATTGTGGGTACTCGTTAGAACCGCATCGATTAGGCGGTTCTAACGAGTACCCACAATCTATGTTTTTGACCAGAAATAAGAAAAATAATGTATACCCCTTTAAACCCCAGTTATGGTACAAGATGTCACGAGTTCGATCTCTACTAGGGGTTAGACGAAGCTCCATTCACATCTTTCACAGGGATAATTTAAACACTAGATGTTATCCGGAGGCTGGAAGATACATTCCCTGTGCAAGATAGAAAAAACGAAAGAAAATGAGAAAGAAAATAGATGAGAACTTATAAATAATCAATATGGTACCATGATCTACAGGTGGTGACAAGTTCTACACAGCTTATTTCATTAATTACATATCCAATGTATGCAGGATGCTTTGGTTAATCCATTTGTGTACGAAATTTATGGCCAGATGACCCAATAAAAAAAAAAATGTTATAAGATATTATTAGGTATTACCTCGCCAAATATCCCCATCCTTTGTAGCAGATATATATCAGAGTACGTCATCCCTACGCCCTCGATCTGGGAGGGTTCCTTTTCCATTTGTATTTAATTTTATTTTTCTCACTCATCATATATGTCTGTCGGTCCATCGTGTGCTCGTCTTTACAGATTTTTTTTCTCTTAACGACACGACCAAAAGTTTAAACATTCACCATTCTATAAAATGGTTTGTTTCAACAAGATGACCAACGGAAATTAATTTTAAAAATGGCGTCACGCATATTTTGTTCTCCGAGACAACTGCAGCTACGATAGCTCTTGGAAAGACATTTTATTCTAAAGGCAAATCGTGTGTGTTACAAAATCTAATCAGAAACCATTTGCCGTTTCTATTTCTGTGCTTTGTTCTCAAATATAATTAAGAATACAAACTTTAGTGTATAGGTAAATACGACACTTGGTTTTGCATTGATTCATGCTAAAAGTTTGCATTTACTTGTTGTGATTAAAGGGCCATAAAATGACTTTAATACCATAACAGATGCCAAAAAGCAAAGTAGCGGCCAGGAAATGCATAGATCCGTAGACTGTTTTGAACCGTTGTTGATTGTTTACGCCCCCGAAATGCTTTTAGCCCTGTTTAGGCTCATTTATTTTTTTTATTTCAGTCAGCTAAGATTGGTGTTCCAAGTCAAACTCAAGTAGCAGTCACGGGAAGCTGTAATTACACGGGTGGTGGAGAAGATCTGCTTCAGCTGAAGTTTCGAGACAATTGGTCTCTTGTTTTTCTTTTCGCAAATAATGAAGTAGAAGCGATGGTCAAAGCGGACGGTGGTCAAAAGTTTTGGTGGAAGCAAGTTAATCTTACCTACACCTATGATGCAGCACTTTTCCACAGTATCAATGCCTCTTATGGTAACTATACTGGACGTATACTGGTTACGTAAACATAACCACCGAATTCAGGATGTTGTTAGACAAACAAGCATTTCTATTTATAACTTCACCAGCCGCTATAAACTACAAACATTTGAAAGTTAAAATGACGATGACCTAAAACAGAACACAAGAGGGAATACCAAACACCAAGCCATTTAACTCGATATACCCCAAAACACACACAAAAGCTATGTTTGATAGCATAAGTTCGTTAAATAATTATGACAAAAGGTAAGAGAAAAGTCCAGGGAGTGCCATAATCACAAGCCGCATCCCTTCCCAGACATCAAGAGGAAACAGACAAAACGAAACAAGCGCAAATCGAGCAACAGTATGACAAGCTCTAAGATTAGCTCTCTCTTCCCAAAGCGAGATAATCGCAATGCTAAAAGGACTGAAACACAAGAACAAAATAACGCAAGGCAAGACTTAAAACAAATCGTCTCGAAGAATAAATCACAAAGCAACAAGGAGTAGAACTAACACCGGGACCACCGCTTTTGAACGGTCAGTAGAATAAACCACGGGGGATTCGGGTGGGGGGTTAAAGCACTTTTACAGCCAACTAACTTCACCCTGGTCCCGATGCCACTCTTAATCACAATTAGTAAAATAGAAAGCTAAATGGGCAGCTGTTGACCGAAATGCTAGTATCACGACACAACTAGTAAATCAGAAAGCAAAGTGGGCAGATATTGAAGACGGTTACCACAATGCTAGCACCACAACACATATAGAAAAACAAAAAACAAAAACAAAAACAAAAAAAAAACAACAACAACAACAGAAAGCGATGTGGGAACCACAAGGCCACAAAGAGCCACAAAGAGTAAGAACCGCGCCAATAGAACAGTAAGTAGGATAAACTAGCGTGGGGGGAGTGGGTGGGGGGGGGTGGGGGGTAGGGGGAGGACGGGTAAAAGCACTTTTACCAGCCGGCCAACTTCACCCTGGGTCCCGATGCTATTCTCAATACAGAAATACATAAAATAAATATTCGATTCGCATAAAGGTTCCCCACTCAGTCAATGCATCAAAGCGAAAACCATCACGAAAACATGCCTATATAATTTTGACCCCCTTAAACCCCACTTTTATATAGTAAAACTGGGGTTTACAGGGGTACACATTATTTTTCTTATTTCTGCTAAAACATAGATTGTAGGTACTCGTTAGAACCGCCTCGTCAAGGCGGTTCTAACGGGTACCACAATCTATGTTTTGAGCAGAAATATGAAAACTACAAGAAATTTTCATCTGAAAATTTTCATTTTTTGGTAGTAAAATTTTCAATATATTTGAATAGGCGTGTTTTCGTAATGATAACAAAAAATCAAATTAATCACTATGATAAACAAAGACGAGTACTCATGGCTAATGCTTCTGTGAGCCAGAGTAAATCACAACCAATAGATGAATCACGGCGGGCCAAGCCAAAGCCATACCATGAAGCCCCAACCCACTGGTTAAAGTTTTACGAAGAAGCCGTCATTGAGTCTGAGGAAACCCTGTACATTACGAAAACACGCCTATTCAAATATATAGAAAATCTCACCTCCAAAAATTGAAAATTTTCAGACAAAATATTCAGATATTTTTTCTTATTTTTGCTCAAAACATAGATTGTGGGTACTCGTTAGAACCGCCTCGACATAGATTGTTGGTACTCGTTAGAACCGCCTCGGCAAGGCGGTTCTAACGAGTACCCACAATCTATGTTTTTGAGCAAAAATAAGAAAAAGAAAAATAATGTATACCCCTGTAAACCCCAGTTTTACTATATAAAAATGGGGTTTAAGGGGGTCAAAATTATATAGGTATGTTTTCGTGATGAGTATCCGTAACGCCATAATCCTTTCACCCCTGCGTTTCAGAAATAGACTCTTCCCTTTCTGAATTTGGACACATTCATTGTCAAAAATAAGGATTTTGATCACAAATCAATAACAGAATGGCAAACAGTGTAGATGTAGATGGGAAGGCTCATTACGAGCCGTCCTATTTGGATCTGCACTGTTTGCAAAGGTGCCTGTAATGGTCTGTAAGGATGAAAGTGTTAACAGCGGTTAAACCGGAATGTTGTATTCAATGTTTAAGTACGAGAGGACCGAAACACTGCAAACATTAAATCTGAAAATTACATTTCAGCTTAAAAGCTGCAAGGAGAAATGAGGTCTGTTGCATGTTTTCATTACCATTTGTATACAGACTCAACATCACAAAAACATGCCTATATAATATTGACCCCCTTAAACCCCACTTTTATGCAGTAAAACTGTGGTTTACAGGGGTATACATTATTTTCTTTATTTCTGCTCAAAAACATAGCTTGTGGATACTCATTAGAACCGCCTCCGCGAGGCGGTTCTAACGAGTACCCACAATCTATATTTTTGAGGAGAAATATGAAAAATTCCAAAATTTTTTAACTGAAAATTTTCCTTTTTTGGTTGTAAAATTTTCAATAAATTTGAATAGGCATGTTTTCGTAATGATTAAATCGACTATATTAGTTTCTATGTTTTGTTTCGTTCTGCATTGCCAAGGTTACCATTTTTTTTAAATTATGTTCTGATTGCAGTAGCTTTCGTGAAGTAAATGTGTAAAGACCATAACATGGCACAATAAATTTCGAAATAGTGCTGACAGGTACAGGTTAATGCACCCTGAGTATAAAATATAGAAAATATTTCCCGAGAGATTGGCAAATCCGATAAACAAACGAGTGCATAGAATGAGTATGTTTATAAAATTTGCAAATCTCGAGGAAAATATTTCCTGTAGTTTAAATTCAGTGTATTAACTTATATATTACATACCAGAAAAAAAAAATGATGTTTTTCCCTCGGATTCTGTTTAACGCTCTTTTAAGTGATGTCAGTATGTTTCGTGACATTACGCAATCTGTACTCGTCGCGCGACATGATAGCGTTTTTAGATAAATACTTCCTCCTGCGAATTATAAATTATATTTTCCACAGAAATTACTAATAATAGCTTCCGATATGTACTATTATTAAATATTCTAATCCTCTCGAATTTTTAATCTTAAATGTCCTTTTTGAAAATATTTACATTTTACGGTCTATTGCTATTTCCCATTTTTATATCTAAGTAATCCCTTTTAAGATTACATTTGTCAGACCACAATGGTTTCTTTTTTATAATTCTATATTCAATATTAAGACCACCTCACCAACAAGACCAATTTATGCGGTTTCAAATTTGGTCTTAACCCTTTCAGCTCGGCAGACCAAACAGATACTTGTATAAACAGTGTAGGTCCAGATGAAACGGCTCATGTTGAGCCGTTTCATCTGGATCTACACTTTTTGCCGTTCTGTTTATGAATTTTTCGACTGACATTTTTATTTGCAAACGTGGACATGTGCAAATTCAAAGACGGAAGAGTTGATTTCAGAAACTAACGGATGAAATGGTTAATTGTGGAATGTTACTGTATTTAGAAAATAAATACAGTATAACCTCAGTGGCTCGAACCCGGATGGCCCGTTTATCATTGATGATTCGACCTCTTTTTTCAGTCCCTACAAAATCCTTCCAATAGGTCAAGAAAACAAATATTTAGGGATTTTTTCTTATTTTATCATGGAATTGTATGTTGTGTGTACTCATTAGAATTGTCTCATCGAGGTGATTCTAATAAGTACACTCAACATACAATCATTGTGTAGAAAATCGAAAAGATTATCCTAAATTATCGCTTTTCGCTTCCTGAACTGGTGCCATGATTAACTCTCAGTGGCTTGAACTACCCATGTCTCGAACGAATTTCTATGGTCCCAAAGAGCCATTGAGGTTCGACTGTATATCCATACCTTTCAGTAACTATACATAACACGATTGTATGAATGGTGATAATAGAATATCTTCTTTCAGTTGGCCGGACAAATACATCATCTATCACATTCGATGGTAGGCAGTTCGAAGCAAGTACAGGCGGTTCTTATCAGTGTAATGCTGACACTACAATTAACCTTGGCCAAGGAGTAACCATGGAGACATGGAATTTACAATATTTTGCATTTGAGAACAAGACACGGTTTGGCAGTGATAGTATGTATCGCATTTATTTTACTGTATTTTCGATATCCTTTATAGTAAGACATTGAAAACCTGCAGTATATCTCGTCAGCCCTTTCACCCTAAGTTTCCCAAATGTACTCCTTCATCGATTAATTTGGACACATCTGTTGCTGCAAATAGGGTTTTAGTAATAAATAAATAACAGGAAGACAAAACGTGTAGCTCCTGATGAGATTTCTCGTTACGTGCCGTCTCATCTAGTCTGCACTGTTTGCAAAAGGTATCTGTGTTGGTCTAAATGATGAAAGGGCAAACAGCTATATAACCGTATTTAACCCACTGTTTTTTTTTTTTGCCATCCTTAAAAAGAAAAAACGTGTTTATCCATCCTTTTTAAAAAAAGTTCTGTTTTTCACTTGACATTTTTTCTACATGGATTTTTTTTTTCTTTTGTGACTGACCATATCTTATCAGTAACCATTTGTTTATTCTGCGTCTGTGATTTGGTTTCAAATATTTGCTTGAACTTAGTTTACAGCCGAAAGTGTGTCTTACCTATGCAATTTCTACAGCAAACAGTACTGTTTGAACGTGATTTTTTTTTGTGCGTTTACTAGAAAATATTAGAATCTGTCCGCACTTAATCTTATCCTAATATTGTCTGTAAAGATTCCCAATATAGGTACATGAATATGTTCTCTCAGCTACCTTAACACTAACCTAACTCTAACCCTGAATGAACCCTAACTATCAGTAAACTAGCTCTGATTTTTCTTAACTCGTTATGCAGCCAGTGGACGTGCAGACTCATATTGCAATCAGTAACTAGTGCGGACATATTCTAAAGTCTAGCCTTTGCCATGATTCAATGAAAACCATTTGTCATGTCTGTGTATCGAAAGTTTTATTCTATTTAGCGGTTTTAAAATAATCGAAATTTTTCCGATAGTTAAGATGGCTGCAAATTATACAAAAATTGATAGGGTAGGTAGTTTGGCTGCAGGTTTTAAACAAGTTCCATTGTCACAATATTACAATGAAAAGTCGGCTAGACTTTAGAATCTTAAAACCGCTAAATAGAATAAAACTTTCGATACATAGACACGACAACTGGTTTTCATTGAATCATGGCAAAAATTGCCAATGCACATAAAGTGCCACGAAAAAAAAAAAATCTTGAAAGACGCCGAAAGCAGAGTGAATATTACGACAGAAGCCTGAGCAAATAGCAAACCAAGATAAGACGCCGAATATCTTCATTACTGTTTGTCAGTCATTGAGCAGTTTTATACTCACCCTAAGGAGAACAAAAAATGGATTTGTTCAAATTGTAAGACAAGTATAGTACGTGGTTAAGGTGTCCGAAAGCTTAGGATAAATGCTGCAGAATTGTTTATCATATAATCAGGCATTATACATTATAATATCATTAAAGACATGAAAAAAGATGGGTCTCCATTACGAAAACACACCTATTCAAATATAAAGAAAATTTCACGTCCAAAAAAAAAAAAAAAAAATTCCGATAAAAAATACTATAATATTTTTTTCATATTTCTGCTCAAAGCACAGATTGTTGGTACTCGTAAGAACCGCCTCGCCGATGCGGTTCTAACGAGTACCCACAAGCTATGTTTTTGAGCAAAAATAAGAAAAGTAATGTATTACCCTGTAAACCCCATTTTTACTATATAAAAGGGGGTTTAAGGGTGTCAAAATTATATAGGCATGTTTTCGAGATGTCGGTCATTTGTCTTATCACTGAAAAGAGACAGGGCACAACAAACACTAGTAGACTGCCAATAAACAACACAATAGGGGAATTTAGTACTGACTTAGTTATTTGAGCATAGATAATATCGTGTGAACCTTCGAAAGGGATCTCATAATCACCTCTTTATGATATGCCTTCCTTTTATCTCTCTTGCACAGCACCTAGGGCAATAAAATCCTTAGTGAGTGGTACCACCTTTGACTTCCTGTCAGTTATTTCTTTAAAGATCAGTTTGTCGACAGTAAACTTATCCAGCTAAAAGCGAATGACCTGTCAGAGAAATACAATCGACTCTTTATCTCGAATTCCAAGGGACTCTCTGAAACACTTCGAGATATCCGTACTTCGACATATCAGAGTTGAGAGAGTGAGGAAAACAATAAATTGAACAACCACATTTAACAAATAAATATGTAATTTGACTCCTGAAGTTAGAAATATATATATAAAATGATGTGGAAAAGAGGAGAAATTGCTCCGTAGGAGCAATTTCTCCTCTTTTCCACATTATTTTGTTACCTGTTGTCATAGTTTCATGTTAAACCAGGGACCAGATTTTCACTTCGAAATAAGCGAGTTCGAGATAACGAGATAACCACATTTAACAAATAAATATGTAATTTGACTCCTGAAGTTAGAAATATATATATATAATGATGTGGAAAAGAGGAGAAATTGCTCCTTAGGAGCAATTTCTCCTCTTTTCCACATTATTTTGTTACCTGTTGTCATAGTTTCATGTTAAACCAGGGACCAGATTTTCACTTCGAAATAAGCGAGTTCGAGATAACGAGGTTCGACTGTATAAATAAATTAACTAACGAAAGGCCGCAGTCATGACGCATAGCTTTTCTGAGTCACCGAACAAAGAAGAAGAAGAGATGAGAAACAAACAATAGCAAAACACAACGACACAATTGTAATAACCGGCGTACAAGCAAAGACGAACTGCCATAGAGGAACCGCCTTGCAGCGGTAACATTACGAAAACACACCTATTCAAATATATAAATTTTACCACCAAAAAATTAAAATTTTCAGATAAAAATTCTGATATTTTTCATATTTCTGCTCAAAACATACATTGTGGGTACTCGTTAGAACCGCCTTGGCGAGGCGATTCTAACGAGTACCCTCAATATATGTTTTGAGCAGAAATAAGAAAAATAATGATTACCCCTGTAAACCCCAGTTTTACTATATAAAAGTGGGGTTTAAGGGGGTCAACATTACATAGGCATATTTTTTGTGCTGAGCAGAAATAATTACTGGTAGACCTAACCCATTTGCATCGAGCGGACTATACTATCGCATTCATTGGACCTATTTCCTATAGCAGAGTGTCTGGTTAGTTATTATTATTACTATGTTTTAAAGAAATTCCTGTTTTAATGCAAAACGGGCCGTCTGATCAGGTTCTAAACTGTTCTCATAAGATTAGGATATTTCCATAAAACCTGGTAAAAATCAAAATGAACCAGACACCCATTCTATTCGGGATGTACTGGTCCAAATAGTTAACTCTTTCACTGCCACAGGTATAATAAAAGGCTTTTGCCAACAGCATAGCCAGATGAGACTGCTCATTTGGATATATGGTGTTTGACATTTATTATTTCAATTTTATATATAAATTTCTATAAAAGCGAAAGTTTCTTTTAAAAAAACATACAGACGGCAAATGTTGTCTGAAATTTGGCACCGAAAGAGTTAAAGTAGAACAGATAACTCAGCATAAATGGGTTAAAGATGAAGCTCACGGAAAACACGTGTATTTCTTTGTTTCAGAGATTAATCGGTGTCAAGCTGACGCGACGGACAACAAAACTAATAAAAAAGTTCCAATAGCGGTTGGTGCGGCCCTGGCAGCTCTTGTTGTGATGGTTATAGTAGCTTATTTTATAGGACGCAGAAGAAGAAGAAGAAGAAATGGATTTGAGTTTGTATAATTTCATTGAATCTTTAACCGTTGTCATGTGGAATAAATTAAGAGACCACACCCACCTCTAATTTTCAGCATATCAGATTTGAATCAGATTGTTGATATAAAGTATCATATTCTTAATGGCAAACAGTGCAGATCCAGATCATTTGGTTTCTTCAGAAGCAAACTGATCTGGATCTACACAGTTGCAAAGGCAGTATATATCCGGGTTCAACAAGACAAGGGTTAAGACAGTATTTATTTTTGGACGTTTGGGATCTGCGCATGTCCTGACCTTATTATACTACATTAGGAAGAGGAACCTAACAAGCAAATTGGGTTTCGTTCAAATCCCATTTTGTGTGTTATTTATTGTATTTACTAATAAAAGTGCTTAAATAATATATTTTTAAAACTATACGAAGTCAGTACATTGCATACACGATAAAGAAACCCGAGGTTTTCCTGCCCACCCTATCCTATCCAGTGGTAAGATAAAACGTGGGATCGATCAATGCGTTAGTTATATAGACACGTCACGTCACTCTCGTGCTCTGCTGATGTAATCGCGACGTGACAAATGACGTCAGCTTTCAATTTGGAGGATTTCAACAACATTGTGTATCAAAGAGAGTCTTGCGCTTGAAATCATAAAAAGCCAACAAACACTAAACATTGAAAGGCATGTGAGAAAAAAAAAAAACTGTTATGAGTGTTTTTTTTGTGCATATTGAAATTCCGTCTCTCAGAATCACTGTCTGACATCACGAGGCAGCCTCTTAATGCTAGACAGTGACCCTTGGGACGGAATTTTCTACTGTGCTAAGGTAGAACACATGCTATCTACTATCATATCATGATAAGTCAAGACATGCTCTAATTCTCTTAGTCAAAACAAGCTATCTATTTTTCAGCCGTCAGAGATATTACTCTGACATGAAGATACTAATCTCTGTTCTCACCAAGTTTTACTCTGAATGAAAGTCTTTCCTGTAAGAGCGGTCCACATTTTTGTACGGATTTAAGTACAACGGAATTAAATTGCTGTTATGTACCTCATTTTGAACAATTTTGGCGGAATCTTTCTGTACATCAATTTCTCTTTAAAACGTGCATGGTCTTAACCTGCTGTGCTTTCGACAGCTAACAAAAAGCCTTTTATGATCGGCGCTTTACATAGAAGTAGTAAATTTACAAACTTTTGTTATGATTTAAAGCAAAACCAACTGTCGTAACTACAAATGCACAAACTTTTAATCTAAGCATTGGTTTAAAAAAAAATAACAACAAATATTTTCACTTTTTCCCATAGTAAAAAAAGATGCAAAGTATGCAGAAATCTATAGGGTAGATAACTTGGAGGCAAATTTTCAACAAGTTACGCATGTTCAATTAATCTGAAATTTTCACAATATTGTTGTGAAACGTCAATAAATAAAATTCAGCAAACAAAAATAAAAACAATATTTTCTTAGACAAATGTTCCAAAAAATCACTTTACTATAGAAATTGTATAGGTCAGACCATTTTTTGGCCGTAAATTTAATATTTAAGCAAATAAATGGAATAAAACACAGAAACAATAAAGACAAATGGTTTCTAATAATATATGGTCAATCAGAACAAAATATTCTCATTTAAAATAATGCGCCAAGCAAAAAACGTCCTTCCGAGTGATGTCGAAAGGACAGTAGGTGCATGTCTGACCAGACTGTATATAAATGAACGTCTATCAATTCTTACTGTTTCAAAGTTATTGGATGGATATGCCACAGCAAATAGTAAAGACTGCTTCTAAAGGATAAGAACAACAGTTTACTTGTCCCTTTATCATCACGAAAACATGCCTATATAATTTTGACCACTTAAACCGCACTTTTATATAGTAAAACTTGGGTTTACAGGGGTATACATTATTTTTTCTTATTTTGTTAAAAAAGCATAGATCGTGGGTACTCGTTAGAACCGCCTCGTCGAGGCGATTCTAACGAGTACCCACAATTTATGTTTTGAGCAGGTATATGAAAAATATCAGACTTTTTTCTCTGAAAATTTTCCTTTTTTGGTTGTAAAATGTTCAAAATATTTGAATAGGCGTATTTTCGTAATGAAAGGGGATATATCCTAAGACAATATTGATGAGGATACAGTTGGATTATAATCAGCCCAGTCCTAGCTAGTCTGGCCCAGATAACGTGAACTATGAGCTGCTTTCAGTTTTATGAGTAAGTTCGTTTCTTTCAAGAGACATTCCTTCTAGAATATATTTGCTTGGAAATGTCTTTCCTGTAGACAGACTTGAATATTTCTCTCCATTTACTTACAGACTGCGTTGATTTCATACTGATACAGTTTATGAGTTACATGTAAACATGTATTTGTTTATGCCTTCCATGATTTCTATGATAATTAATTTACCCTATTTTAGGCTAACTATTTCGACAGCTTAACCTTTACCATTCTCCGGGCAGATTCTACAGACAACAAACAAATTGAATACAATTAGTATGAAATGGTAAACCTTATTTTCTGGGAAAAATAAGTCAACTATTGCAAAATGTCATCTGCTGAAACGTTTTTCCAGTATGTTAAGCGTTAACTCTTTACCACACTTCTTCTAAAATTTGCACACCTCTATTTTCCTACCCTCTTGTATGTCTAACAATTCCTTGATCAGCGACAAGCAGTGGAACTCCTAATCATGCGTCGTGTTAAGTCTGCTCAGGATAGCCACTGTTTGCACAGGCCTGCATGTTCCAATATTTAGGGTTATTTCGGTATATTAGCCCAGTTTAGTCAAGGAGACCTCTAAAAGGGTAATTGGCAAACAGTGCATACCCAGATCAGGGTCTCCACTGTTTGCAAACAGTTTATAATTTTTCCAAGGAATATCTAAATCACATAGCCTGACAGAATTATAACTTAGGTTAGACTCTTCCAATATATAGTGTGGCTGAATTTATTCAGTCTAAAAAAGGTTTAAACATGTTATTATCTGTATTTTCAGAGAACTGAATTGAATAGAACGAAGCAAGTTGCGTTTTATAGACCTCCATATTTCCTAGAGTGTGGACATTGTCTTGGACACAGAAACATTGATATAAACTTACGTGTTACTGATAAGAAATAGGTGTGTTGTTATCAGCGCTATAAAGACGTGCATCTGTGATTATTGCCAACGTCCCATTGACGTAGATGATCTTAGAGTTTGCCATTGGTCCGGAAGCACTTTATGAAAGGTCATGGACTGGTCCAGTGCTATTTCTCATGGACTTTCGTTGTTATAACTAAGAATTAGCTTCCACACAATGCTTGACCAAGCTTTTTGTGAAACTTTATACTTGTTAGACTTATTTTATGGATTGTTATTTACAAATAGCTGCTGTTTGTACTCAATGTTGTCTCACTGCTTTCAGTTTTAGTTCACATTTTGTACAGTATCATTTGTTCAGCATGATTCGCCGTTTTACTCTCAGTATTGGGGCAGACAGGGCTCAGCAAACAGTGATGATCCAGATAGTATGATGCCGTGTGTGGCGTCTGATCAGGCTTTACACTGTTTGTTACCTATCCAGCATTCTAAGCACATCAGAAAGTACTTGTTGAAAGTTTAAGGTAAGTATGCTTAGGAGTGGAAGTGTCTGAATTCTTAGGATAAATATGTCAATTTACTATTTAATACATGTGTTTAATATTTAAACCGTTATCTTGATAAATAGAGGATATTTATTCTTTTGTTTTGCTGTGAATACTATAAACATTGTCATCGAGTGTATTATAAGCATCAGTATATTCACGAGTGCGAAGCACGAGTGAAAATATTAATGTTTTCATTACACGAGATAAAAAAAAAATGGTATTCACTAAAAAAGAGTAAATTTTCTTTTTATTTTATTGTTTGCACGCCAATGCGCGTTTCTGATGTCATAATTAACGTCACAAAACAAAACATGAATGTCATGGTGTCGACGTCCAGTGCTTAGTATGTGAAACGCTTGAGAGACAAAAACAAAACGTTTCGGCTAATCAAAATAATCTTTATACCAAAATGTTCCTTACATTCTAACTAAGAAATTACATACCAACATTTGATAGTCTAGTTCAGAAACAAGAAGTTAAAGGTGTTCAAAAATCTGAAGTGGAGGTAGCATCCACTTCTCAAACAATGGAGAAAACCAAAGTCGTCCAAAGCGAGGAGTGAAAATATAAATCGTTTCAGTCACACGTGAAATGATACGATATCATTTCACTAGTGATTGATATCACATTTATTTTCACCAGATATACACTGCTTTCATTGCTAACAATAAAATAAAAGGATCTTTCTCAAAATAAAACTGTTTATTTAAATGATAATTTTGACCGCGACATGGAATACAAGGTCTTCGGACATATGCGGACAGAGAAGGCCCAGATCTAATCAACCAGCGCTTCAGATCCATCACATCCAGTCTGATCAGTACCATCACTGTACGCTATCAAAATCATTACGAAAACACGCCTATTCAAATATATTGAAAATTTCACCACCAAAAAAAAACTGAAAGTTTTCAGATAAAAATTCATATATTCTACATATTTATGCTCAAAATATAGATTGTGGGTACTTGTTAGAAACGCCTCGGTGAGGCGATTCTAACGGGTACCCACAATGTACGTTTTAGAGCAGAAATAAGAAAAATAATGTATACCCCTGTAAACCCCAGTTTTACTATATAAAAGTGAGGTTTAAGGGGGTCAAATATATATAGGTATGTTTTCGTGATGTCATGAGATACAACAGAATACATGAATAGAGAGCAATGACAATAATGATACTTGCGAATGCACGTGACGATATGAATCTGCGCATTTTCCGCATGGTCGAAGGCATATTTTTCACTTGCGGTTTAATTAAATGTAATGTTTCAATGTAATGTAAATAAAGTTACCTTGTGTGTTTGGGCTTCGTTCAGTTCCCACCTTAGTCTACGGATAATTAAAGCACTGACAGCACTAGCTGGTCGATTGTCTCTGAGTGTAGGCTGAGAAAATGGTTCTGAACGGAGACTTAGGGTTGTTTCATTTAACCGAATATTTCCTATAATTTAAGCAAACAGTGCAGATCTTGATCAGACGCCGCGTTCTAAGGCATCTGATCTTGGTCTGCTCTTTTTGCCAATGTCCAAGTCCAGTTTTACAGATAACCCTCTTCAAACGGCACTTTGACTTCACAGCGACAAGAATATAAATAACCGTTAACTGGATTTCGTTGCTTTCATTGGTTAGACTAGAAATTTCCTCCAACAGCTCATAAAGTATATCTTTTGAGATTTTTAGAGATTTTTATCATGAAAATGTATGTTCTGTGTGCACATTAGAATCGCCTTATTGAGATGATTGTACTGAGTACACTCAATATACTTTTATTCTGCAGAAAATCGAAAAGACATTCCTATATTATCATAACAAGCCGTCTTATCAGGAGACACTCTGTTTGTTGCCTTCATATCTTTTCCCCTTTCACCTCTGAGTTCCTGAATGGACGCTTTCATTGAATTAGGACGTGTCCGTTGTTGCAAATAGGGATGTCTGTTAAAAAAACAAACAAAAAAAAACAGAGCCCAGTTGTTCAAAGCTAACGACGTCGTTAGTTAACGATTCGTTAAAATTTAAATCGAGTGATACACAAATATGCTGAAATTTTTTGCTGAAAAAATGTGAGTAGCTTTTGCAGTGCAAAAGCTACTCACATTTTTTTCAGCAAAAAATATCAGAATACTGCATATTGAAGTCGCTAAAACAGTTAACGAAAATACCCTTAACGAGCTCGTTAAGCTAACGACGCTTTGAACAACTGGGCCCTGAATGGCAAACGATGTAGATCCTGATAAGCAGTCTCATTAGGATCTACACTGTTTGAACAGGTATCTAGTTTGATTTGCAGGGCTGAAAGGGTTGAAGTTGATCTGTTTTTGTCATTGTACTTCATTATAGAGATCTCGGACCCATCAATACCTTGATGGGTCCGAGTAGTGATGTACAGTACTTTCAGACTATTCTTTACACCCTAATTAACTACAAGTCAACTAGATTCTGACAAGGGGTTAACTTCTAGCCAACTCCATTGTTCACTATTGTTAGCTAGGTCGTCCATTTTAGTTAACCCCTAGATGACTATAAGAATATTATGTCAAAGGGATGGAGAATGAATGTGTAATTTGCATAATTTATATAAAAGTTTATTTCTATCTTAACCTATTACAAGTAATATAAAAATGCCAAACTATAAACATTGTGAAAGGACACTTAAATTTTGATATTTTTTTTATCAAATGACTGTAATGGTTGCTTTTAATTTGTGATTATTTTGCTAATGATTAGGGACTTAAAGTGGCAAATTATATTCATATTCCTATTGTTGTAATATAAGATTATAAATCAAAATAAGGTTTTGATACTAATAAGATTATTTCAATTATTATTATTATTATTATTATTATTGTTATCATTATCATTGTTATTATTATTATTATTATTATTATTAAAAAGTAACATCACAATTTGGAGATTAAATAATCTTATGTTGGTTATATTTCTTTCAATAAAATATAAATATATTTAATTAACTATCTATAATATTTAAGGAATTACATTTAAACAAAATGATTATTGATATTATTTTCATAATTGTTGATATTATTTCCAAGAATAATTATAATAGCAATAAAGCTATATATCATAATTTGGAAAATAAATAATTCTATGCTGGCCCTATTTTATTTCATAAAATGGTTTTCGTGATAAGAAATTAAAACATAGTGATAATAATGACATTATTGTTATAATAATAATAATAATAATAATAATAATAATAATAATTATAAATAATAATAATATTATCATTATAATTATTGTTATTATTATTATTAAAAATAATTAGTAATAGTAATAGTGATTGAGCTGTACATCACGATTCTGAAGAATAGATATTATTATGCTGGTCACATTCAAAACGTTTTGTTTTTAAAATAGCCACGTGTAGCTTTAACAGTTTATACTACTTGAGTATTTAGGGGTATAATGTTGCTTATTACTGTATAAACCCTATAAGATACCTTAAACCCTACCATACTGAAATTTGATCAAATCCGTTTGGCTGCCTGTTGACATAGCTTATACATGCTATTTGAGTTGGAAACAGTGTACATTTGTAGACCTTAATACGATGCTCTGTGATGTAATGTCTGATCAGGATCACTGCTGTTTGTTAAGGTTTGTGAATCAGAATACTTAAGTTAAATACTGTAAACCACTTTCTTCTCTAACGACCATCTGTCAGATTCAACAAACTGTTCACACCTTTTCGAACATTAGTCTAAAGGTCTTCAAACTCTTTCTTAATCACGCTTGTTTTTTTTTTTTTTTTGTTTTTTTTGTTTTTTTTTTACATTTCCAACACTGATTTTGTCTAAACATTGCGAGGTAGGTGTAAAACAGTATAGGCCCAGATCACACACAATGTGTACACTGATTGCACAGACTTCTCCGTATGAAAACCTAGGGTTTTAACAGTAATAGTTTAGGTTGTGGCTTTTTCGCACGGACCTGTACGAATAGCCTATACATATACAGGCTATTCGTATGACCCCGTACAATTAGCCCATATTGCATTACGAAAACACGCCTATTCAAATATATAGAAAATTTCACCTCCAAAAACTGAAAATTTTCGGATAAAACACTCTAATATTTTTCATATTTCTGCTCAAAACATAGATTGTGGGTACTCGTTAGAACCGCCTCTGCGAGGCGGTTCTAACGAGTACCCACATTCTATGTTTTGTGCAGAAATAAGAAAAATAATATATACCCCTGTAAACCCCAGTTTTACTACATAAAAGTGGGGTTTAACGGGGGTCAAAATTATATAGGCATGGTTTCTTGATGCTAAACGTACGGTCCCGAACGATTAGCCTATATAGCCTATATTGGCTAGCCGTACGGCTATTTCAGTTTGGTAACAAGAATGTGATAATAAATATATAAAAATCTATTTTGCGATTGTGAAATGTGTATTTGGCGGTAAGAATAATTGGCTGATCGTACGGCAATGAAAAACTAGCCGTTCCTCTGTGGTAACTAGCCGTATGGCTACTTTGCAGTCGTGTGAAGTTTGCACAGGAAAGTGCTTACTAATTCTCTGGCATGACCTTGATTTGGTTATATGAACAACAAACCTAACAAAAATTAAATGCCTCTTGACTGCAGTCGGGAATTATAATATCGGTTTGTTGGTCTCCATATGGCCTTAGTTGTTGGTGGCGAAGGCGCAAAGTCTGATCAGAATCGTCGCTGCTCGTTTGAGCCTTCCATTCAAACAGTAACAAGCAAGGACTTTGGCCGAATTGGCTAGTTTTTGCATTTATACTGACTAAATCAAGAATTTTGATATGTTCATACCATGTCATCACGAAAACATACCTATATAATTTTGACCCCCCTCAAACCCCACGTTTATATTAGTAAAACTGGGGTTTACAGGGGTATAAATTATTTTTCTTATTTCTGCTAAAAACATAGATTGTGGGTATTTGTTAGAACCGCCTCGCCGAGGCAGTTCTAACGAGTACCAACAATCTGTTTTAGCAGAAATATGAAAAATATCAGAATTTTTATCTGAAAACTTTCAGTTTTTGGTGGTGAAAATTTTAAATATATTCGAATAGGCATGTTTCGTAATGTGGAAAAATTGATGGCAAAGATCAGCCCGCATATCCGCCCAGTCTTATCAATGTATTTGTTGTTCACTGTGAAGACAGACTTGTATTGGTACAGACTAAATGCAGAGTTTTTTTTTATATAATGATATCATAATTTGAATCGCTCCATCCTTATGGGAGCAACTGTGGCGCAGATCAGCCTGCGCATCTGCACTACATCACGAAAACAAGCCTATATAATTTTAATCCCCTAAAACCCAACTTTATATAGTAAAACTGGCATTTACAGGGGTACACAATATTTTTCTTATTTCTGCTCAAAAATAGATTGTATGTACTCATTAGAACCGCCCCACCGATGACAGTTCTAACGAGTACCAACAATCCAGAAATTGAAAAATACATGTATCAGATTTTTTTATCGGAAATTAAGGGAGGATTTGGTGATCCTAAAATCAATCAGAAGGTGAGATTAACGATAAGACAGACAGTCATTTAGCACTAATCAAACACGATGTTTTTGGACAGCCTGAGTATGTCGGTGGTCCTAATCTTTGACCGGTTAAGGTATTCTTAAAGTCTGCTAGTGATGTATTGTTTCTTACTAAAACTGGATGGGTATTCCAAGCTTTGACACTTAAAGAGATTTATTTAAAGGTTTAATTTTGCATAAATGGTTGAAATATTGGTAGAGTTTAGCAATGTATTCTTAAAGTCTGCTAGTGATGTATTGTTTCTTACTAAAACTGGATGGTTATTCCAAGCTTTGACACTTAAAGAGATTTATTTAAAGGTTTAATTTTGCATAAATGGTTGAAATATTGGTAGAGTTTAGCAATGTAAATTGTGTGTGTTTGTGAGCTAAAGGAGGTGTGAGACTGCTGAGATAAACTTAGTGAGATCCATAATTTTAAGACTATAAGTTTTTGGCATATTTCACATCTGTTCCAGTGCATTCCATCGTGTTTCACCATAAAGTTTTGCAATACTACATGTACCATCACGAAAACATGCCTATATAATTTTGACACCCCTTAAACCCCACTTTTATATAGTAAAACTGGGGCTTACAGGGGTATACATTATTTTTCTTATTCATGCTTAAAAATAGATTGTGGGTACTCGTTAGAACCGCCTCGGCGAGGCGTTTCTAACGAGTACCCACAATCTATGTTTTGAGCAGAAATGTGAAAAATATCAGAGTTTTTTTATCTGAAATGTTTCAGTTTTTGGCTGTGAGATTTTCTATATATTTGAGTAGGCGTGTTTTCGTAATGATAAGGACCCCGCCGTGCAAAAACGTGTCCTCGGGCATACGCGGACAGCGAAGGCCCAGATCAGCCTGCGCGTCCGCGCAGTCTGATCAGCGCCTTCACTGACCGTTAATAGAATCATTGAATACTACAGATTGTAGGAATGGAGAGCAAAGGCCCCGATTATACGTTGCACATGCTCAGGGTGATCTGCGTATTTTGCAAGTGTTTGAAAGCATGTTTTCAATTGACTAGGGTCACAATTTGTTTACATCTGTGATGATTTGCATTAGTTCAGTCTGAATTTGTTTCAGAGTCTTCTGGAATTACGTCCATAATATCGTTAGGCGTTGTTCTTGTTATATGTGGTAGAATGTTCGATTTGCTTACAAAGATGTTTTAGATTTGTCGGGATCATCGGTGTGTGACGATCCCGACAAATATAAAAAATCTTATAACGAACTGTGTTATAAGCAGATTAATGTCTATTTTATTTTATTTATTTATTTTTTCATTTCAATCAAGAAATTTCATAAAGCGTAATAAAAGCATACATTAAAGAATCACATTGTTGTTTTTTTTTACCCGTTACATTGAAAATTTGTCAAATCCTAGTATACCCTTGTCCCAAATCTCTAAGTAAACATGAATAAAATTTGCGCCGGTACATAGACGTATACGCCAAAATATATTGTCTTGTCTTTTTTAATGCAAAATGTCCCAAACTACATGGCTGTATTCGAGTATTGGTCGTATGATTAGCGTACCATGCGTTCTAGAGATTTTGCGTCAATTTTGAATGTCATGCGTTTCCTGATATTGTCAGAATATGAATATTCCAGCCATAGAATGATAGACCCAAATTATATAATGTACATACCTATAAACATCTATTGGCTCAACCGGCACAGTGGCTCAGTGGTAGAGCGTCCGCTTTGTGACCGGGAGGTTGCGGGTTCGATCCCCGGCCGGGTCATACCAAAGACTTTAAAAATGGTACTAGCTGCTCTTTCGCTTGGCGCTCAGCATTAAGAAAGTAGAGCTAGAACTGGTCAGCTCAGTGTCAGTATAATGTGACTGGGTGGAATATCATGTCAAAGTGTCTGGGGCGTGATATTTCAGTGAGGCAGCACTCTAAAAGTGAGCATTGAGCTCCCTGCCACATCCAGACACCGTCGCGATATGACTGAAAAAGGTTGAAAGCGACGTTAAGCCCAAATCAAACAAAATCTATTGGCTCAATAGTCTGATCGAAATGTTATGGTTATTTCTTCAAATATGCTTCTAATAGCATAAAACTAACAGAAAGCACAACTCCTTTTTTTATACGGATCACAAAAATAGTGGAAAACAAATTACATCAGGAAAACATGCCCATATAATATTGACCCTTAAACCTCACTTCTATATAGTAAAACTGGAGTTTACAGATGTATATATTATTTTTCTTATTTCTGCTCAAAAATATAGATTGTGGGTACTCGTTAGAACCGCCTCATCGAGGCGGTTCTAACGAGTACCCACAATCTATGTTTAGAGAAGAAATATGAAAAATATCAGAGTTTTTTTACCTGAAAATTTTCAGTTTTTGGAAGTGAAATTTTCTATATATTTGAATAGGTGTGTTTTCGTAATGTTAATATCCCATTCTGATGTCTTAAGCGGTTGCTAGGTTCGTATGCAGTCCACATTGCTGCCATATGAAGTCTCAGAGACTCCGATTTTTGTTCTTGCATTACAAAAACACGCCTATTCAAATATATTGAAAATTTTACAACCAAAAAAGGAAATTTTTCAGATAAAAAAATGATATTTTTCATAATTCTCCTCAAAACATATATTGTAGGTACTCTTTAGAACCGCCTCGGCAGGGCGGCTCTAACGAGTGCCCACAATATATGTGTTTTTAGCAAAATATGAAGAAAAAAAAAACCAAAAACAAAAAAAAAAAAAAAAAAAAAAAAAAAAAAACAACAAAAAAAAAAACGTATACCCCGGTAAAGGCAAACTTTTATAGACTTTATTAGTCATTTCACGCGAATCGTCTCCTTAGAATAATATAAAGGGGATTACAGATATAATCAAACCGGATCATGGCCAGTCAAACGATTGGGCGCATATATTACATTGTATCAGATTGATAATGGTGTTGATATCCAACACCGCATGGAATCCATGACAATAGTGTTCCGATACACAGCTGATCTGAGTCTTTACTCTCCGCACATATTTTCAAGTGTGACGTTTGCGTTATTTCACGAATAGTTTAAATACTGAGGAAAAAAAATCAAAATTAAATGATTCATATAATCTGTGAATGAAACTATATATTCCATACATAAGCATCAAAGCCATTCTTCGAGAATCTATCGTCTTCGCAGAAAATAAATATATCATTACATAAACAAATACTACCTTGAAGCAATTTCCTCAGACATCAAGTTCCGGCGGGCATGCAACGTTTTGTAAAGGTCATGTGCCCGCTGGGGTTTGTCTATAACCGTCACTGTTGTGCTTTCGACATCCTTAGAAAAAACGTTTTCTAATCGGCGTTAATTCTATATTGGAAACTTTATTTGACTGATAATATCTTATCAGAAACCATTTTTCATTTTAAATTATGGATGCATCATAGCAATATTGTGAAAATATCAGAAAGTTTGAACAAGTGGAATTTGTTTAAAATCTGCATCCAGACTACCCAACCTATCGATTTTTTAAAAATATTTTGCAGCATGTTTTAATATGGGGAAAATATAAGTATTCGACGTTTTAAAACCAGTGGTTAGAATAAAAGTTTTTTTGTAAATATCTAGTTACTACAGACGGTTTTGCATTATATCATGCTATAAATTTGCAAATTTACCTCTTGTGTGTAACGTGCCAGGCAAAATCTGACTTTCTAAAGTATGTTGAAAGAAGATTAGGTATTATTTTTCTATGTTTATATCTGCCACTTATTGCTGCCTAATGTTCGGTGCTATCATCATCTAAGCCTCATCATGAGAAAAAGTGTCTTCAGGGAATAGGAATAATCGAACAGTAAATATTCATATAAACAAAGATAGTCGTACATTGGATAGGGGCCAATGCTGTATATCGATATATTGTGTGTGTGTAGGAACATTTTCTTAAAGGGAGAATAAATCTTTTTATAGCACATTGATTTTCATGAGAAAAACATAGACACAGCTTGTATTGCCTGCCTAAAGGAGAAAACGACATTCAAAATAGGTGTTGCAAAATTTGTAACAGATGACACTTGTGAATATTTCCCCCCATATTTTTTGTAAAAAATAAGTTTTGACATTTCATGTAAATTGTCTGATGTGCAGAGGATTCACGTGGAATGTCAACTTATCATCTATGAAAATTAAAAAATAAAGTGTCTTCTGTAGTTGTGATTGGCTAATCTGCTGCTGTTGTGATAAACACTTTAATGTTTAATAGCAAACAGTTCTGTCCGTTGAAGATTTAAACGGAGGGATGCATTCGCTTATTAAATCAGCAAGACGAATATGTGTTTGGAATTATATACATGTAATGCGACCTGCTATTATGATGAGGTGTATGTTAGTTGTTTTTAAGGGGCTTTGATACTCTTTCAGAAATGTACACATATTATACTTCAGAGAAAGCTACATTTATTATCATCAATTAATCGATCAGTTTATTTGCGATTAGAAGCGCGTGTACACGAAGGTTTTAGCATTTAAACAAGGTAGGGGTTCGGGCTACCATGGGCTCTAAGCTGCATGAACAGAGATCTGTAATAAAATTTCTGCTTTTTAGATGTTTAATGTTTTAGAGGGTTGACAACCTAGCCACATTAATCAAAGGTTGCAATAAAGTTTTTCTAAAGCCTGCACATCCTTCAAGTGAAAATTATTGTCCCATCCTCCGTACCGCCAAGACCTTGCCCCTTACCCCTTACTCCCCGATCCCCCACCCCACCCCCACCCTCACGCGACTTTTATTTGTTTCCCGAACTGAAAGAAAGGCTCTCTGGAAACAAATATGAGATCAGGTCGATATTTTATTTCAGCTGTAAATCGGTACCACAGGAGTAGGGCTATTTAATGGTTTGCTGAGGGAATATAAAAGCTCACATGAAGATAGCCAAAAAATGTAGATTTAAGTGGGGGAAACTTTGAAAAGAATGCAAAGATTATATATATATATATATCCGGATTTTTTTTCGACCGCCCCTCGTACATGTTCATGTATATACGGTTTAGTTACGAGGGCGTCAATAAAAAAAACAGCCTAACTTACTACTGGGTGAGATTGATCTCTTCTTTTTCGATGTAATTGCCCTCTAGAATGATGCACTTGGACCAACGGCGTTCCAGTGCCATCAGCCCAGAACTGAAGAAGCCAGGGTCCTTGTCGCCGACCCACTCCTCAACTGCCACCCCGACTTCTTCGTTGGACCGGAAATGACGTCCACTGATATCTTTTTCAAGTTTGGGAATAGGAAAAAGTCACTAGGAGCTAAGTCCGGAGAATAGGCGGGTGCGGTATTAGCTCGTACCCATTCCGCTCAACAGCATCCGTTGCAATTTTGCAAGTGCGGACTCTCGCATTGTCCTGTTGGAGCAGAATCCCTTTGGAGAGTTTACCTCAGCGTTTTTCACGGATCGCAGTTCTCAGCTAGTCGAACAAATTTGCATAATACGCATCTGTTATTGTACTTTTCTTTGCTAGAAAGTCCAACACAATAACACCTTGTGCGTCCCAAAATACAGTTGCCATCACCTTGCCAGAAGAGGGTTGCGTTTTGAACTTCTTTGGCCTCGGAGACGCCGGCCCTACCCACTGGCGAATTTGAGCTTTATTCTCTGGCTCATAATAATAGACCCAGGTCTCATCTACAGTCACCAGACGTGAAAGGAAATCCTCTTCCTTTGACTTAAACCGCTTCAACAATGCACTGCATACTGATGCTCTGGTTGCCATTTGCTCGTCGCTAAGAAATTTTGGGACCTAACGGGCTGTTAGCTTGCGCATACCCAAGCGATCATGTAAAATTGTTGAAACGCTACCATGTGAAATGTGTAATGCATTCGCTATTTCTTCCACCTTAACTCACCTATCAGAGTTCACCAGATCCCGTACTTTATTACACATTTCTTCATCGGTGGCATCTGATGGGCGTCCAGACCTGGTTTCGTCTTCTAAAGATGTTCTACCGCGTTTGAATTCCCCAACCCAGAATTTAACTTGTGCATACGATGGTGCAGAAGATCCATAAATATTGATCAACTCGCAATGCATTTCATGACCAGTTTTCCCTTTCAAATACAAGTACCGAATTACAGCACGGTACTCCCGTTTTGATGAAAAGCTTGCTTTTGCATAGCTAGCCATGTTTGACATTCAATATCTTATGAGTGAATGACACGATAAGGGTGCAATTTTGCTCTCAGGCCTAAAACATGTATTGAAACAAGGCATGAAAATCGTGGGTGTCTCGATCAATTGAAAATGGGATAGGCTGGTTACTTGTTGACTTGCCCTCGTAAGTTCAGGTGACAGAGTTGCCGTCTTTTGAGGAAAGAGTTGTTGACTCTGCGCAGCGTCTATTTTATTTACTTTTTTTTTTATTTTTATTTTTTTTTTAGTGTCTGTACACTTATAAGTGTCTCTCTTTGATATTGAGGTTTTGATGTGATTCTGAAGGCATCTGTTCCTATTTTCACATACGTACTTTGTAGAAGAGTAGGGTTAATCCAACATGTTACAGAGTCTGACTACGCTAAACTAGGCCAGCGAGTAGCATAAATCTTATTTGTGCGTTAAAAGCACCAGCCAATTATTATCAAATTTCACCTCTGCATATACAGTCAAACCTGAATAGTTCGAAACCGACAGCTCGTTTACAATGGCTTACTCGAACTCGTTTTTGAGTCCCTACGAAATTCTTCCGATAGCTCAAGGAAACAAATATTAAGAATTTTTTTTTCTTATTCTATCATAAAATTGTATGCTGTGTGTACTCATTAGAATCGCCTCATCGAGGCGATTCTAATGAGTACACTCAACATACAATTATTGTTTAGAAATCGAAACTATTTCCCTAAATTATCGCTATTTGCTACCTGACCTGGCGCCAAAATTAACCCTCAGTGGCTCGAACTACCCATATCTTGAACAAATTTCCACGGTCCCAAAGATGTTCGAACCATTGAAGTTTGACTGTAATCTTTATATATCTGCCCAATATATATGGTTTTTATTTATGTATTTTTCTTTTAATTATTAGTCGCTTATATTTAGACTCTATTTTACATAACTTTTGAGTGCGTGCTTTCCAACATGTACGCGTATATGTGTTGAAATTTCACATGCATTCTACTTTGTTAGTTAGTTTAAACATATTTTATTTCATTTTAATACATGTGATACATATATAAACAGCTCAAGTAAAGGAGGGATTAGAACGAAAGCACGAGTGCTTATAGAGTTCATCTCCCATAGAGTTCATTCTACTTTGTTGAAAGATGGGATTAAAAAGAAAGTAATTTTGTAAGTCTAGGAACAACAACATTATCTTTCATCCGCAGAAAACGAAAATTAAACTAAATTCACGAAACAAGACAGCCTACGCAAATTACAGATTTTAAGCTGTTCAATATTTCGACTGGCAAGACATTTTTAAAACTATTCCGATTAGACTGCAAGAATAAATTAGTTAAATTAGATAAGGTATAGCTCTGTAGGAGCAAATCGGTTCTTATAAAGTATGTTCCTTTCAGAAGCGGATAAAAACCATGTTGTGATAATCTAGATCCCAGGTTTATAAACATTCTTCAGAGTTAAGGTCTACCTTAACTTAGGGTACGAAATTTTATGATCTAAAATAAGACATTCATCGCAGTTTTTTTTTTTTCATGTGAAAGCGACGTAAAGCATGCTGTGCAAATATTGATCCTCAAGCTAAGGTCAAACTTAATTATTGCATAAAAAGCAGTAGCGCACTTTATTAACAGCCGTGCATTACCTGGCGAAACGCCGTGTATTAACAAGGCAATTCACGCGCTGTTAATGCGTTCGCGAGACATCAGTAAAAAAGCGAAAGAAAATAGTGCAAGAAATAACGCGAAACGTAGCAAATGTTTTCACTTTTTATGCAATTTATAGAGATCAAACATGGTTTTTCAATGCATTAACATTCGCCAGGTCCCGAGGGAAGTGTTGAAAACCGAGGCCGGAGGCTCGATCAACGTTAATGCATGAAAAACCGTGTTTGATCCCTATATTGTAAACTTGACCTCTGCTTGCTTTACTGCATGCTAATTCCGTCTGCTCTATAAGAAACGATTTTGCTCTCATTACGAAAACACGCCTATTCAAATATGTAGAAAATTTAACCGCCAAAAACTGAAAATTTTCAGCTAAAAAACTCTGTTATTTTTTTTTATACTTCTGCTCAAAATATAAATTGTGGGTACTCGTTAGAACCTCCTCGGCAAGGCGGTTCTAGCGAGTACCCACTAAATATGTTTTTGAGCAGAAATAAGGAAAATAATGTATACCCTGTAAACCCCAGTTTTACTATATAAATGTGGGGTTTAATGGGGTCAAAATCATATAGGCATGCTTTCGTGATGTGTACAGAAGCAAATTTAGTCCTTATACAGTAGGCCGCTGAAAAGGCGTCAACTCTATAAGGAAGGAGTTTGGACCCTATCGGAGCAAATTTGTTCTTAGATTAGGTCGCTGTTCAGAAAGAGGGCAAAAACACTTTCGACAGGGTTGTTTCCTCTGAAACTTATCAGTTTCCGCTTTGTTCCTTTTGCATGACTCGGCTCGTTTATTTTCAGATGTTTTTACCTAATGATAGCAGCATTGTTTATTCTGGTGGTGGTCTGCCTAAATGTATCAATGATCTGTCTAGGTGAGAAGAGGTACGCCTATCCGAAAAGAGTTAACGTCAGACAAATTCATACGACATTCGATACAGTGGCAGAAAATAATCAATCATATCCAAGTGAAATGGATTCCTCTGGAAGTTCATCGGCCGACCATATAGAAAATCGAAGTAAGTCACGTATTCCTGTATGTTTTGTTTCCAAAAAAAAAAGGAACATAATATACTTTTCCTGACCGTTTTCTGTGAAAGAATCGTCAGATATCATCATAGTCATGTCTAAGGAGGAGCTACAGTAACGCTGAAATTAACATATAGTTCTTCTTAGACGAAATTCTACATACCAGCTGCCATTCTTTATACATCTATAGCGGGCCGTTAACGGTCCGTCAGCTACGCTAACGGGCCGATAACAGCCCGCTACAGATTTATAAAGAATGCTTACTGGGATACTAAACAATTTTAATCAAACATAATGTTCTAATTTCCGAACGATATCATATGAGCATCAACATCAGAAAACCTACCTGTGCGCTCAGCGAAGATTCAGATTAACATGTGCATCTTCAATGGGCCAAATTTGGATATCCAAGGATGCAAAATTTCTTTAAGCGGACATCTAATACACTGATCAGACTGCGCTGATGCGCACGCTGATTGAGTCATCTGTGCGGATGCGCAGGCTGATTTGAATCTTTGTTGGGCCCACGTGTCAGAGGGCACGTTTTCTCACGTTACGGTTTATATGTTATTGGGTACACATTAGAACCAATAACAGTGTGGGGAATCCACGTGACCAAATGACTAGGTACACGGAGTTTGTTACTATGTTTAGCTCCGCATAAGGTAGGAATTTTTAGAATATCTTTATTGATACCAAACGGAATTTATTCAAATAAAGCACAGAGTATGTGAAAAATAACGCTCTGTCTGATGGTGTAAGCGCTATTCTGCGATCTGGTCTTATTCTCGAGAACATTCGAAGAATGTTTTTGCTGTCAATATGGGCTACCGGGACGACGTACATGAAAATTGACGAAAAACATTCTCCGAATGTTCTCTAGACTTAGACCAGATCGCAGATTAGCGCCTACACCACCAGAAAGAGCTTGACTTTCCGCATACTCTTCGCTTTATTTGATAAACAAATCCATTATGTATAAATCGAGATATTCTAAAAAACTCTACCTGATGCGGAGCTAAAAATAGTAACAAACTCCGCGCACTTAGTCTTTTGGTCACGTGGATTCCCTACACTGAGTTTATCCTTCCACAAAATGATATTATACCATTTGATATGGACCCCTTTCTTGTCGAGAGCTATGTACATTTTTACCATAATTGGTGTTTAATCAATTTTAGAGAGATTTTCGATGTACAAAAGGTTAACAAAAAATAAAAGATAGACAAAGTATATGGAAGATGTCCCAAAGAAGCCAAAACTACATAAAATATTTGGAATTTCATCAGAATCAAGGTAAGGGTTTCGTGCGAATTGAACAGGTCTAGCAGTTATTCTTTGGAACGTTTTGAGGCGGTTTCTCTATTGCAGTCACTGTGCTTAGTTTTGTGCGGTGGTAGATTCATACGTGGTGATTTGTTTTGTAATTTTTTTTTTGTTTTTTTTTTAGTTCCTCGCCTCTCTTTCTTTTGATGCCTCGAGCGGGCTGTGCTTCGTGATTTTGGCATTTCCTGGTTATATTAACTTATACTTGAGCCTCCTAAAGCCAGGCAATGACCTTTTTTTTATAATTACATTTCTAACAATGAATTACCTTTTTTTCTCTGTGAAAGACAACCCGATAATCGCTGATCAGTGAAACATAATTCATTTCTTCGAATGAATTGTTTTCATGCGCCGCTAATAGATGCCGCAATTCTGTGACGTAATTGATTCTTTTATTGAAGGATTGTGCGATCTTTCGCTTTCAACGCTTAAAGGTTTTTAATACCTAAAATATTTAAAAATATTATAGAAATACAGTTGACTCTCGTTATCTCGACCTCGCTTATCTCGAATAACCGCTTATCTCGAACTGAAAATCTGGTCCCTGCCTATACATGAAAACCTAACAACAGATGGAAAATATTGTAGAAAAGAGGAGAAATTGCTCCTAAGGAGCAATTTCTCCTCTTTTCCACAATATTTTCAATATATCTCTAACTTCAAAAGTCCAATTACCTATCAGTTTGTTAAATGTGAATAATCATATTCTTTTTTCCTCAATCCTGCAAACCTGATATGTCGAACTACGGATATCTCGAAGTATTTCAGAGAGTCCCTTGGAATTCGAGATAACGAGAGTCGACTGTATTATAGAAAATGCCAAGGAAGAGCCACATTCACAGCACATAGGCTACCGATGACATCCATAGTAAGAGCAAACAAACCGTGACAGACAGCGCATATGACACAAACCAGAAAAAAACAAAGCAAAACGCCCATTAAACAAAACAACATACAGCACAAAACATGAACATAGCCCCGCAGCTTGCAGCAACAATGCAACTCAAACAATGAACGACCAACACTAGAACACTGCCTTTCCTCAGGGGCTGCTCTTAAAGGAAATAATTTGCACCCCCTAAATTCTTTCCTTTTAGAGAAGCTCTATTTTGGAAGCGTTTCTAGGCATAGTTTCAAGATTTTTTACCTGCGTGTGCGTAAAAATAATTCCGATCTGGCTACGCCACTGACTACTGTGGCTCGGTTGGCGGAGGGGAAGGCGGAGTTAAATTGATGTTACTGGTATCAGACCTATGTTCAAATGCTCATAAACGTATAAAATAATTGCTCGGTTCGCATAGTGGCTTCCTAACTCAATTAATAAAACCGGAAAACGTGTAAAGCAAATTAAATTACTGTGTTGAAACAAGGATGAGGATTAGTGGCAAACACATCTGACACAGATATCCAGACCTAAAGAAAACCACACCTTGTATTAATCGGGACAAAAATATCCTTTATGATGACGGGTATAGAATACGAGGTTTACCGAATAGAATTGGTGTCCGTATATTTATTGTAGGTAAGGTCGTTCTATTTTCTATTAAACTATTTAGATCTTACAGCGAGTCTGCCTTGGAATCCAAACATCGTTTGGGACGAAATTAAGAGGCTTGCTACTAACGTTTCTCTATATCCTGCGACCTACGATGTTGAACGTGTCAGAAGGACGTTACAAATCTCGAAGCTAGTGTCTGTTAGTAAATATGCCCATGATACAGCATTGAAATGGATGATGGTTCTTGATGGGAACCAAAAAGTTTTGTTCAAACCAAGAATACAGTAAGTGAAGCAAAATTTCTTTTATCATTAATGTTATTGAAAGATATATTCAGTGAAGTTCAAGTTGAGTAACGTAGTTGCCATCTTTTCAGGAAGGGTTTCCAGCTCTCCTGACATTTGTTCTATTTATGGCTGTTTAATTGTATTTGTCTGTTTTTCTCTTGGATGTTGAGAGCTTGATATAAATCCAATTGAATCAGTTCCTTAGCTCACTTATTCACTTTGTTCCAAAAGATGTTATCATTAAAACGAAATGGAATTGGCTGCTGTAATAAAATTTGAACTGAACAGAATAATATGTAAGAAAGGTTCTTTTTTAAGTATTAAATGCGGTATTCTTTCCTTAGTGTTGATTAACTGTCACCTGTTGAGCGAAGGTTTTGTGCCAGTCAAATCGCTACTTTAACTAATTTATCGTTGTATCGAGTGTTGGTATCAAGAGTGTTAACTGTAATAAGAATGTGAGTTGCCACCTGTAACATTCCACTTCTGGCTGCCACTAAGAGCCTTGTAATCATGTAAATTCAAATAGCTGTGTGATATATTTAGAAAAACAACAGATAAGTCAAATACTGATTAACATCAAAAATGCAAAATATACTTAACGTATAGTGACGCTAGTTAGGCGTTTCTATAATTCAATTTTCTGCACCACATTATTGCACATCGGGGAAAATACGTTTTGCGCAATTTAAAGACGGTGTAAAAACAGAAAAATAAGGGCATTCAAAAAGTGTTTACTTTTTTGTTTGTAAGTGTATGTGCTAAATGAAATCTATGCATCTCATATTTTCTTTGCTAGAAAGGTAAGAGAAAAGTCCAAAGAGTGCCACAATCACAAGCCGCAGCCCTTCCCGGACACAAAGAGGAAGAGTAAACAGACAAATTTAAACAAGCGCAAATCGAACAAACATATAAAAAGCACTAAGATTAGCTCTATCTTCCCAAGCGAGGTACTCGCAATGCTGAAAGGACTGGTAAAAATCACAAGAACCAAATAACACAAGGCAAGACATAAACCAAATTGCCTCGTAGAATAAACCGGAAAGCAACAAAAAGTAAAACCAACACCGGGACCACCGCCTTAGAACGGTCAGTTGAATAAACAGTCGGGGGCCAAGACTTCAGGCACTTTCATTGTGGTACTTTTTGTTCATTGTTATGTCAGTAAAGTTTGGGTAATAGAGTTGCCACCTTTTCGAGAAAGAGTTGCTAATTCTGCTTGCCAGCTGTTCATTTTGTGGCTGCTTATTTGACAAAAAGGTAAAAGAAAAGTCAAGGGAGTGACACAATAACAAACCGCAGCCCTTCCAAGACACCAAGAGGAAGAGAAACAGACAAAACCAAACAAGCGCAAATCAAACAGACGTACGAAAAACACTAAGATTAGCTCTCTCTTCCCCAAGCGAGGTAATCGCAATGCTACAAGCACTGAAAAACACAAGAACAAAATAACACAAGGTAAAAAAAAGGTAAGGGAAAAGTCCAGGGAGTGCCACAATCACAAACCGCAGCCCTTCCCAGACCCCAAGAGGAAGAGGAAACCGACAAATCTAAACAAGCACAAACCAAACAAACGTACGAAAAGCACTAAGATTAGCTCTCTATTCCCCAAGCGAGGTAATCGCAATACTAAAAGGACTGAAAAACACAAGAACAAAATGACACACGGAAAGACATAAAACAAATCGCCTCGTAGAATAAACCACAAAGCAACAAAGAGTAAGACTAACACCGGGACCAGCCACCTTCACCCTGGGTCCCGATGCCAATCTTAATCACAACTAATAAAACAGAAAGCAAAATTGGCAGCTGTTGAAGGTGACCAAAATGCTAGCACCACAACACAACTAGTAAAAGAGAAAGCAAAGTGGGCAGCTATTGAAGACGGTGACCACAATGCTAGAATCACAAGACATATAGAAAAAATTGAAAGCAATGCCGGAACCACAAAGCTACAACGAGTAAGAACAACACCAGGACCACCACCTTAGAATAGATAGATGGGTTAATGCACTTTTACAGCTAGCCAACTTCACCCTGGGTCCCGATGCTACTCTTAATACAGAAATACATAAAAAATTCGGTTCGCATAAAGGCTCCCAACTCGGTCAATGCATCAAAACGAAAACATACAAATCAAATTAATCACAATGATAAACGAAGACGAGTACTGCTGGCTAACTGTATGCTAAAGAAAATGAAAACCAATAGTTGAACCACAGCGGGCCAAGCCAAAGACATATCGTCAAGCACCAACCCACTGGTTAGTGTTTTTTTACGAAGAGGCCGTCATTGAGTCTGAGGCCCGAACCGCCGTCGTGCAATTAAAGAGTGAAGCATAGCCATCAACAATGATTGGGTTGACAACTGGGCATGCAGTCTGCCGCATAATATCCAGGCTATAGCCAATTCTTTTATAACAGTTAATTAGTTTTCTGAATTGCTCCGAAAAGTTAGATTTTCCCACAATTTTTCTAAGTCCGTACACTAAGTCACCGTAAAAGTTGTCTTTCCCTTTGGTATCAGGGGCTTGATGTGGATCTGATTGTATCAGTTCCTTAGTTCACTTAGTCATTTTTTTTTTTAATTTCTAGTCATTTTGAAACACTGAGCTTAATTGAAGTCATTTTAAAATAGAGTTTCGCTTAAGTAAAACCCAGGAAGCGTGAGCAGTATTACGTCACATATTACTGTTCATGAAAAGACTCACTATATTACTTAAATCCGAGTCTCTATTTTTGTTCACTGATTGCTTTTTTATCCTGTTTAATGTATATGCAAGCTATTTCAAACAGATATAAGTATCGTTGCAATCATGAAAATTCAATACAGGCTGTGTGGTTGTTTGGAAAAGACAATAACAGCTGATTATCACCAAAAAATGCGAAATCCACTTAAGGACGCTTGTGAAGAGTTTCATTAATAATTAAATTTACTGCACCACAGTATTGCACAGCGAGTAACATACATCTTGTACAATTTAAGAACGTTGAAAAATAAGAAAAATAATATGAGCATTCAAAAACTGTTTACTTTTTTGTTTGTAAATGTATATGCTGAGTAGAACTTATGCAGTTTATATTTTCCTTACAAGACTTCACGTACTTTCATTATGGTACTTTATGTTAATTGTTATGCAGGGTTTCAGTTTCTATTTTTTTCTTTTAACAATTACGTAACTTTAAAGATCTATTCAGTTAAGTTTGGTAAATAGATTAGCCATCTTTTTTAGAAAGAGTTGCCACTTCTGCTTGCAATCTGTTCATTTTGTGGCTCCTTAATTGAATATGTCTGTCATTCCCCTTTAGTACTGGGAGCTTGATGTGGACCTGATTATATCAGTTCCTGAGTTCACTCATTCATTTTTTTATAACTTCTAGTCCTTTGGAAACGCTTAGTTTAATTTAAAAAAAGGTAAGAGAAAAGTCCAGCAACAATCACAAACCGCAGCCCTTCCCAGACCCCAAGAGGAAGAGGAAACCGACAAATCTAAACAAGCACAAACCGAACAAACGTACGAAAAGCACTAAGATTAGCTCTCTCTTCCCCAAGCGAGGTAATCGCAATACTAAAAGGACTGAAAAACAAAGGAACAAAATGACACACGGAAAGACATACAACAAATCGCCTCGTAGAATAAACCACAAAGCAACAAAGAGTAAGACTAACATCGGGACCACCGCCTTATAACGGTCGGTAGAGCAAACCACCGGGGGGTTTAAAGTTGCTCAAATAAAGCCTAGGAAGCGTTAACAGTATCACATATCATATTACTGTTCATGAAAAGACTCGCTATATTACCTAAATCCGAAGCTGCTTGTTTTGTTCATTTGATTCTGTTTTTGCTTCCCAATATTTTTAATGTATATTGAGGTTATTCCAAACAGGTATAAGTGTCATTGATTACAATAATAATAATAATAAAAAAGAAAAAGAAATGAAAGAAGAAAAAAGAAGAAGAACCTAAATATTATTAGCAGTAGCAGTAGTAATTGTAGTAGTAGTAGTAGAGGAAGCATCATGTATTATTGTTGTTATTATGTTGTTATATAACAGGGTGTTCAATTGTTTTAAACAACATGTTTACTATGTTTCCATAAATAGCTTTATTTACTATGTTTCCAAAAATAACTTTCTGGAATGTTCAACATGTTTACAATAACATGATGTTTACAGCCTTGATTCTGGACTGGGTTATTTTTGGCATGTCATGGAAGATTTAGAAGTTTCCTGAAGGAACCTAGAAAATAAGAGATGCTTGTAGTAAATTCTTTTTCTAGAACGTTCTCTGATATTATATAAGGAGAGAAGAATTTCATCTGGGTATCTTTGTATACTTTCACTGGAAATTATTCTATACTGGATTACTTTACTATTTTGTTCATTCTGAACTTAAATTCTGAATTCAGGAACTTTAAATTGTGGGATCAGAAACTGATATTCAAAGGATTTGTTTTATAAATTCTCATGGATTATTTCAGAGGGACTTTGTGACATAAACTTGAAAGGTACTGTCTACTTACATTCTTTTGTTTTGAATCTTGTCTTATTTTTTTGGTGGAATAAATATTGTTAATACTTTAAAACTTGTTGCTGGTTTCACTTTCATTTCTTTCTCGTTACGCCTGGCTCGTAACAGAAATTGGGGGCTCGTCCGGGATCGAACATTTTCTTGAGCTAAAACAAGTTTGAGCTTTTTAAAGAAAACAAATGTTGATTTTTAAAAAAAAAAAAATATTTGTTTGCTATAAAACAAGTACTGACTTTTAAAAAATCTCAGTAAATATAAAAATATTTGTTTCATAAAAAACAAGTATTGACTTTCAAAAAATATTATAATAATAATAATAAAAAAAAAAAAAGCAAGTATTGACTTTTGAAAAATATCAACAAATAAACTCTGATTGATAAATTTACTTGATAAAACCAGCAAAAAGCAATCATGTCATTTGACCTTCAAGCTTTTATTGCTGCGCCTTCGAAGGAGCTGTTAAATTTGGCCAAAAAGTCAGATTTGTTGGATATTGCTGCTCACTATGAATTGACTAGTGTCAACAAGTCAATGCTAAAACAGGAAATAAAAAATATTTTGGTTCAAGTTTTGGTTGATCAGGAAATACTTGGTTCTTCTGCTTTGTCTCTTGTTATCGTTACGCAGACAGGTTTACAAATGCGAGAACTTGAGATTCAGAAACAAATTGAACTTGAAAAATTAAGATTAGAGCAAGAAAAATTTAAAATTGAACAAGAAAGACAAATGCAGATAGAAAGGGAAAAAATGAAATTTGACTCAGAAGAAAAAGAAAGAGAGAGACAATATAATTTAAGAATGAAAGAACTAGAAATGCAAAACAAGACGGTAAAACCGCAACCTTTAGACTTTGGCGTTCATTTTGATGTTACCAAACACATCAGATTAGTTCCTCCATTTCAAGAAAAAGAAGTTGACAAATATTTTCTTCATTTTGAAAAAGTAGCAGAAAATTTAAAATGGCCAAAGGAGCATTGGACCTTGCTTTTGCAAAGTGTTATAATTGGGAAGGCTCGAGAAATTTATACTCAGCTGACTGTCCAGCAGAGCTCCAGTTATAATACTGTAAAAGAATTAATTCTTAAGGCTTACGAGTTGGTCCCTGAGGCTTACAGGCAAAAATTTAGGAACTGTAAGAAAGAAAATGAGCAGACCCATGTAGAATTTGCTAGAACTAAAGAACAGCTATTTGATAGGTGGTGCTCTTCAAAGAAAATTGGCTCTAATCATGAAAAACTTAGGCAGCTCATGCTTGTAGAGGAGTTCAAAAGGTGCATAAATTCAGACATTAAGTCCTTTTTAGATGAGAAACAGGTTGAAACTTTGGAAGCTGCAGCTCGACTTGCAGACGATTATGCTTTAACACATAAAGTTTCCTTTATTAATAAGTCAAATCCCTCTAGAAGACCATTTTTCCCACAGTCAGGATCCAAACATAGTCCCAGTAATCCATCTGGCAATTATAGCCAAACATTTACTCCTAAACCCAAATCTTCTGGTGAAAACAAGGATCAAAATCCCTTATCTCAACCAATTTGCAATTATTGCAAAAGGACAGGTCATATTATATCTGAATGTTTACATTTGAAAAGAAAGAAAGAAAAACAAGAGGGGCTTAAACCTACTGGCCTTACCTCTTTACGGTCAAAACCACAGTCATGTGTTAAGGAGGAAGATCCTATCCAGACCGAAAGGCCTGAGACTGATTCTGTTATGGAGATTTATGAACCATTCTTATCAGATGGTTTTGTGTCACTAAATAGTGACTATGCCCAGTCTACCCCAATTAAAATCTTACGAGATACTGGAGCTTCTCAATCCCTTATTTTAGCAGATACTCTGCCTTTTTCTGAGAAGACTTCTTCTGGGACAAGTGTCCTTATTCAGGGTGTAGAGTGTGGATTTGTTAATGTTCCTCTTCATAACATTTATTTATCCTCAGACTTGGTGACTGGCTTAGTGGCTGTTGGTATTCGACCTTCTTTACCTTTTAAAGGTGTTCACTTACTGTTAGGCAATGACTTAGCAGGAGATAAGGTTGTGGTAAACCCACTTTTGACTAACATACCTTGTATTGATCAGCCACCTGATCCCATTGAACAGGAAATCCCTGATCTTTACCCATCTTGTGCCGTTACAAGGGCCATGGCTAAGAAAGCAAAACAGAATGATGGGGACATTGATTTAACTGATACCTTTTTGGGTCAGTCTTTTAAACATGAGATTACAAATTCTCTTTCATCCAGCCTGTCTGACAAACAGACGGAGTTACGTAACAAGTCAGAGTCCAGTCATTACTCTGCAATATTAAATGACCAAGGTCAAGGTCATGACTTGATGTCAAGGTCACAGCTTTGTAAGGAACAGCATAATGATCCTGAAATTTTGCCTTTGCTTGAAAGGGCTTTAGATGAGAAAGAAATAGATCAAGTCCCAGTCTGTTTTTATGTCAAAAATGGCATTTTAATGAGAAAATGGCATCCTCCTGATGTCTCAGCAGAAGACGAGTGGACTGTTAACCACCAAATAGTGGTTCCAAGGGTTTATCGCCCTGAAATTTTGAACTTGGCCCATGACACTCCCATGTCAGGTCATTTAGGTATAAATAAGACCTATCACAAAATTCTTAACCATTTTTACTGGCCAGGGTTAAAATCTGACGTTTCCCAATTTTGTAAATCTTGCCATACTTGTCAGATGGTAGGAAAACCCAACCAGACAATACCAAAAGCTCATTTACAGCCGATTCCTGCTTTTGATGAACCTTTTAGCAGAATAATTATTGACTGTGTTGGTCCCTTGCCCAAAACAAAGTCAGGTAATGAATATCTTCTCACTATAATGTGTGCTTCTACACGTTTCCCAGAAGCCATTCCACTTAGGAATATTAAAACTAAGAACATTGTTAAGGCTTTGGTAAAGTTTTTCACATTTGTAGGCCTTCCAAAGTCTGTTCAGTCGGATCAGGGCTCAAATTTCATGTCAGGAATTTTTCAGCAGGTCATGCATGAGTTGGGCATTACTCAATATAAGTCATCGCCTTACCATCCTGAAAGTCAAGGTGCCCTTGAAAGATTTCATCAGACACTGAAAAATATGATCAGGTCATACTGCTTTGACACTGAAAAAGATTGGGATGAAGGCATTCATTTGTTGTTGTTTGCCGTTAGAGAATCTGTTCAGGAATCTCTTGGTTTCAGCCCATTTGAGCTGGTATTTGGCCACACTGTGCGTGGACCTTTGAAACTTTTGAAAGAGAAATTTCTCTCAAATGATGACAGTTCTCTGAACTTACTTCAGTATGTATCAGATTTTAAAGACCGGCTGTCTAAAGCTTCTGAAGCTGCTCGGACCAATCTTAAGTCAGCACAAAGGAAAATGAAACGTTGGTATGATGAAAATGCAAAAGAAAGACAATTCATGCCTGGAGACAGGGTACTTGCTCTTTTGCCTATTCCTGGCAAACCACTGCAAGCCAGATATTACGGCCCTTACACTGTAGATAAACAGATTAGTGATGTTAATTACATTGTTAACACTCCTGGGAGACGCAAACAAAAACAGTTATGTCATGTTAACATGCTTAAACAATACATAGATAGGGATAGCTCTTCTGTTACACCAATTAGTGTTGTTAGTTCAGTCCCTCAGGAACAAAGTGAAGTGAACTCTGAAGACATGAAATTCACCAAATCTGATCCTGCTTCATCAAAACTTCAGAATTCTGACATTCTAAAGGATCTCGACCAGAAACTTTCACACCTAGATCCAGTCCAAAGAAAAGAACTGAAACAGTTAATTTATCAATATGAACACTTATTTCCGGACATTCCTACAAGGACTGACAAAATTTATCATGATGTAAATGTTGAGGACTCACAACCTGTCAAACAACATCCATATAGAATGAACCCAACAAAACAAAAATATCTTAAGGAGGAGATTCAGTATTTGCTGGACAATGATTTTATTGAACCAAGTCAAAGTGAATGGAGTTCACCTTGCATTCTTGTGCCAAAACCTGATGGATCATATCGGATGTGCACCGATTACAGGAAGGTCAATAACTTGAGCAAAACAGACACTTTTCCCATACCAAGAATGGATGACTGTATTGACAAAGTTGGAAATTCAAAATATATAACTAAATTTGATCTTCTGAAAGGATTTTGGCAAATCCCTCTCACAGAAAGAGCCAAAGAGGTCTCAGCATTTGTTACTCCTGATGGATTATATCACTATAAAGTAATGCCTTTCGGAATGAAAAACTCTCCAGCAACATTTCAACGCTTAATTAACACCATAATAGCTGGAATCGAGCATTGCGATGCTTACATCGATGATGCCATCATATACAGTGATGAATGGAATCACCATCTTGGAACTATCAAAGCATTCTTTGATAAACTAAGTGAAGCAAAATTGACAATAAACCTTGCTAAAAGTGAATTCTGTCATGCAACTTTAACATTTCTAGGACATGTTGTGGGTCATGGTCAGGTTAAACCTATAGAGGCTAAAGTTGAAGCTATTTCAAATTTTCCGGTGCCCACATGCAAAAGACAACTGATGAGGTTTCTTGGTATGGCCGGTTATTACAGAAAATTCTGTAATAATTTTTCTGTCATTGCTGAGCCACTGACTAATTTACTTAGTAAAAGAATGAGGTTTAAGTGGACCAGTGATTGTCAGAATGCCTTTGATAAACTGAAAGCCATACTGAGAAGTGAGCCGGTTCTCTTGGCACCGAATTTTAATAAAGAATTCAAGTTAGCAGTAGATGCGAGTGATGTTGGTGCAGGTGGTGTATTACTGCAAGAGGATGACAATGGTGTGGATCATCCAGTTTGTTACTTTTCGAAAAAGTTTAACAAACATCAAAAGAATTATTCTACAGTAGAGAAAGAATGTTTGTCTCTCATTCTTGCTCTTCAACATTTTGAAGTTTATCTGACTTCTTCGTCCTCACCTATTGTTGTTTTCAGTGATCACAATCCACTGACTTTCATCCATAAGATGAAAAACAAGAATCAGAGGTTGCTCAGATGGAGCCTGTTGTTACAGGAATACAATCTTGACATCAGGCATATCAGGGGAAAAGATAATATTATTCCTGATGCCTTGTCCAGAGCATGATGTCTTGATCTGTGGTTTCCTGTAACTTGCTGTATATAAGATAATAATTGCCTTTATCAGTATTTTATTTTATGATAATTTTATGGCAAAAGAAAGCTTTATTACATAAATCTTTCTTTTCCCTGAAGAGGGGAAGTGTTATATAACAGGGTGTTCAATTGTTTTAAACAACATGTTTACTATGTTTCCATAAATAGCTTTATTTACTATGTTTCCAAAAATAACTTTCTGGAATGTTCAACATGTTTACAATAACATGATGTTTACAGCCTTGATTCTGGACTGGGTTATTTTTGGCATGTCATGGAAGATTTAGAAGTTTCCTGAAGGAACCTAGAAAATAAGAGATGCTTGTAGTAAATTCTTTTTCTAGAACGTTCTCTGATATTATATAAGGAGAGAAGAATTTCATCTGGGCATCTTTGTATACTTTCACTGGAAATTATTCTATACTGGATTACTTTACTATTTTGTTCATTCTGAACTTAAATTCTGAATTCAGGAACTTTAAATTGTGGGATCAGAAACTGATATTCAAAGGATTTGTTTTATAAATTCTCATGGATTATTTCAGAGGGACTTTGTGACATAAACTTGAAAGGTACTGTCTACTTACATTCTTTTGTTTTGAATCTTGTCTTATTTTTTTGGTGGAATAAATATTGTTAATACTTTAAAACTTGTTGCTGGTTTCACTTTCATTTCTTTCTCGTTACGCCTGGCTCGTAACAATGTTTATTATCAGCAGTAGTAGTAGTCGTGTAAATAGTTTTGAAACACCGTATTGCATACTATAAGATGAATATATATATATATATATATATATATATATATATATATATATATATATATATATATATATATATATATATATATATATATATATATATATATATATATATCTGACATCACAATGCGACACATGTGACCAAGGCTTAATTTCAGTAAATTAATACTGAAAATAAACCTAAATCGTAATTGAAATCGTCCATCATTATAATAACTATTATTATTATTATTATTATTACTATTATTATTGTTATTATTATTTCAGGAACAGAAGATTGGAGAATAGCAGTATAGGTACATGTGGTTGTGAATACCCTGAATATGAAATAACGGCGTTTGCATTGAACAGGTACGTATTCAAGCCCATAAAACAATTCAGTGTCATATTAGTCGGGTTGCTCAATTCCTACATCTTGCAAATAAAAATAAAAAAAATAAATAAATCAGGTTTCTCAATTAAGTAAATAAATAAATAAATAAAAATAAAATAGATTAAAAAGAATGAAAAAAAAAAAATAAATAAATTAAAAAATAAACATAAATCATACAATCGGAAAGATATACGGCTGAGTGTTTGTATATATGAAGCCTAGATATGGGTTCATACAAAACCGTTGTATAACACTGCAAAACTAATTGCATTTTGGAAAAAACGCACGCACTTTGCATGATGCTGGTTTAGCGTTTTGCCAAAAAACTAAGTTGTATTAAAGGTACACTGTATATACGAACAGTCAAATATGAATCCGGGTCGTGATAAATTAATCTCTATAGTTGATGCCTGAATATAAAGAGGCACTGATTCTTCATTAAAATACTGTCATAAAATTTGTACATTGTAATACTACGTTTTCTTACAAGTTACTCGTAGCGGCCATACTGGAAGCAACATCGTACATGTTTTGGTGTTAATCTTTTTCTATATATCTTCTTATAAACGATAGAGTAAAGGAAGGAAGCTTTATTATTTGAAATGCAGTTTGCAAGCCAAAAAAATGTGAGACAGGAAAACAGAGTACACGCCCTTGAATGCAGAAAACAGCTGCAGTGTCACTCATGGCTTCATGTTTGCATATGCGCATGAGAAAATAAACATTCTGTTTTCTGTTTTGAGCATTTTGCTTTATATTTTATGATTTTAATCTGAATACTTTATTTTTTTTATGATTCAGACTATGTAAAGTATCAACTGGGCCTTCATAGAAACGTGCAACTTTTTCGCGAAATGGCATGTATGATTATCTGCTATAAAAATGTTTTATAAACAGTCATGACAAGGCTTTCTTCTTATATTACTATCGAAATAAATCGTATATGTTCTAGGGTTGGCACAAATTTTGTACTGAAACTTGTACTAATATGCAATTTTATCAGAATTAGAACGGCAGCATGAGCTTATTTAGTTCTTCTGCTGTAAAAGATCAAGTGTCGATACTAAGTGACAGAGGTTACATTTCAAACTTCATATTCTAGTACAGGTTATTTTAACCAGTAGAGCTAGTATCTTACTAACCTGAAGCACAGTATCGGTAGAATTATGTTACAATGTACAACCAAGAAACTATAAAAGAAGAAGAAAGAAAATGAAACACAATTGCAGTCAAGCATGTTAATCATAATAGGCTTATCAATATTAAATAGAAACATCTATTAATAAACTTTAAAGTTAATGAAGAAAACAAGAAAACAAAACAAACCAAAAAAAAACAAAAACAAAAAAAACAAAAAAAAAACAAAAAAACAACAAGAACATTCAAATAAAGAAACAGAATATATAATAAATAAATAAATAAATAAATAAATAAATAATAATAATAATAATAATAATAATAATACAGTCGACTCTCGTTATCTCGAATTCCAAGGGTCTCACTGAAACACTTCGAGATATCCGTACCTCGACATATCAGAGTTGAGAGAGTGAGGAAAACAATAAATTGAACAACACATTTAACAAATGAATATGTAATTTGACTCCTGAAATTAGAAATATATATATATATATATATATATATATATATATATATATATATATATATATATATATATATAATGTGGAAAAGAGGAGAAATTGCTCCTTAGGAGCATTTTCTCCTCTTTTCCACATTATTTTGTTACCTGTTGTTAAAGTTGCATGTTAAAACAGGGATCAGATTTTCACTTCCAGATAAACGGTAATTCGACTGTAATAATGATGCGTGACTTCTGATGCAAAGCGCGTGTATGGGGGGTTGAGGGTTGGGGGACAGATGTATAAACAAAATCAAGGTCACTTTGGAGAAATGCGCTGCATTGTCAGTCGAAAACGCTTGAAGGTCTCAGGGGCAATTCTTTTAGCTTCTTCCTTGTCTATATTTGTGTAGCCACCCCTCGCCCCCCCCCCCCCCCCGAAAATAACAGTACCTTTGTCAGTAGAAGAAAGAAAGAATCATTACTGTACAGAGATACCATTAGTTCCATACCACAATATTTGGTTACACAGCGACGGGGCTCTTAAAATTGTTCCAAGTCAAAGTGGCACCCGAATAAGAAGTGATAGGCATTACTATTTTAATTTCGAACCATTATATATCGTATATAGTTACATATATAATAAGCATCCTTACGATTTTATGATTCTGACACAAATGCATTTATAAAACAATACAAAGCAGAACAAATCACTAGAGAGAGAGAGAGAGAGAGAGAGAGAGAGAGAGAGAGAGAGAGAAAGAGAGACTCTATAAATCAAATGCTCTTTTTTATTTCAGAATAAAAGGGCTACTTTAATATGTTCTTCCTTTTGTAGAAACATTTGACGCAAAATACCTTAAAACCGTGTGTCTTTCAATGTTGTATATACATAATATACGTTTTCTTTCAGAAATAGACTGTTTCTTACATCTTCAAGAAGTAACAAGATATACGTATTATTTATGAAACAAACTGTTTGTATCTTCCAGATTCTACTTCTAGTCTTTGAGCACTCATTCTGACTCTTGTCAAAACTGTTCTTCCATTTATAGTTGTAAAGCCAAAAACCAAAACTCATAACCATCATGATTTAGTTATTTACAAATCTATAATGTTTGCACATGTAATGAATCTGACCTTTATTTGTTGCAAATGGAAAAAAAAAAAAAAAAAATTTTCACAAATATCGTTAGCAAGTGACCCAATTCATCAATGCTCGGTATAGTAGAACAGTTTGGTTTTATATACTTAGCGGATGTGCTTAAAAGCTATGAATGTAGTTTTGCTGCAGGTAAATCTTTATAATCTGAGCCGGGGCAATTCCCTTTCTACAAGATTGCATGTGCACCCAGCGAAGACTCAAATCAGCCTATCCGTGCGCGCAGACTCATCAGAGTCTTTATTGTCCGCATGCGGACGATTTGGACGTTTGGCTAGCATCAGAGTGCCCTGCAAAGACTCAGATGGGACTGGGCGGATTATTTACGAGAATTACGAGATTTTCAAATTACGAGTCAGATTTTCTTCTATATAATCGCCAAAGTTTACTCCCATAAGTAGATAAAGATTTAGCGGTATGGTAAAATATTTGAAAGGCTACTCCCAAATATTCAGAACTAATGAGTCACATATACCTTTTAGCTTGGAAAAAAACATTTTATACCCTTTCTTGTACAGTTCTGTTGATGGAAAAAATGTTCGGAAATAGCGAACGTTACATTTAAATGCCTGCATTTTCTAAACTATAACGTTGATTTTATCGTCATTACATTTGTAACATCTATACATCAGTCTAACAATATTTTCCAAGTTTGCGTATACAGTTGGGAAAACCTGTAGACATTAAAATAACATCATCTGCATATAACAAAATATTTAAGTGATGAATACTTTGTCATCCTTATCACGAACTAGGATGCATGCACCCTTTCAACTCTACAGTGTAGCTCCAGATGAGACGGCTCGTAACAATCTACACTATTTGCAGTTTCTAACTCGACACTATACTCGTGCAATTTTGGCATTTTGTTATAGATTTTTGTCAACATGACATGCTTTTGCTAAGATAATAGACTCGTCCAAACTCAGAGAAGAAAATGTCCACCAGAGAGTACGGGGTGAAAGGGTTAACAGTGGACAAACTAGCTCGTGATAATCGGATATGTCATAATAACGAGACGACGAGAAGGCTAATTCCTATATATTTCTTGGTTTACTTTCATTTGATTTAGAATCTGTCAGAACGTTTCTTTTTTTGTTTTGGGGTGGTCGGGTGGTGCGAAGGTGTCGTGTATCTTACGTCACCGGGGCGTCCAACTGATATTGGCTTACAGTTGGGCAAGACCTGCTATCCTTGTAGCAGGTAAGGGTAGATGGGGAATATTTTTATTTCTTCTGTTTCTTCACTTTCATTCCTGTTCCTTTCTTCCCTGTCCCTCTCTTTAATATGTTCTACTATCTCTTCTATCACTTTTCTCCCTTTCTCTGGGAGACGACATAAAATGACCCACAAGGGTTGACGTGTCGTTAAACCCCAACACAATCAAAACAATCAATTTCTTTTTTGTTTATTGTTTGTTTGTTTATGATTTTTTTTAAATAGTAAAGACATTTTTTGGGACTCGCTAAACGAGCCATTGAGTTTTGAGTCAGATGTATGTTTTTATTTTCCAGGATGTTGGGTTTGCGCAACATGCCATTTGTAACTGGTCGTCGCTTTAATTGGTTCACGGATATTTTGCCAGTTGCACACTTTACTGTAAAAAGGAAAACACATGTCACTAAAGGTACTTCACACTTAAGTTGTTTTGAATTTTGTTAGTGTGTTCATTGTTCTCATTCTATTTAGAATCTGGTAGCTGTAATAATTGTTGAAGTCAAAGAGACAGAGAGGTCTAAACAATTAGGGTAGATCCGGATAAGGCGTCGCGTTATGCGGCATATGATCAGGATCTACGCTGTCTGCCACTCATCTTGCTGTTTAAAACACATCAGCAGGTAGCAAAATGGACATATTAGATTTAGGAAAAACATGGTGAAGAACTGAGATGTCGAAATATCCACGGTATTTATCACAGGCACATTAATTTAGTTACGATCTTAGGCATTTTGTCTAACCATCTGTGCGTGCAGCGTTAACTCAGCAGAGATTCTGCATTCTGCGCATACTAATCAGAGCAGCACTAGCCTTCAATATATTCTACAATATAATCTGTAAGCAGGAAAATGGTCTAGTTATAAGTAGAAACATATTTTATTGCTACTTTTGCAACAAAGAGTTAACAGAAAAAACATTTGTAAGTGAAAACACAATCGAACCAAAAATGACCACAATGAAAGTTTCAGCTTGGAATTGTAGGTAATAAACACTAGGGGCGAGGGGATGGGTGAGTGTAAGCTAGCTTTACAGGATACATACACTCGCAATGACCCAGTCAGCATTCTACGTAAATCTATATCGGGCCGTCATCGGCCCGTCAGGGTAGCTGACGGGCCGATGACGGCCCGATGTAGATTTACGTAAAATGCTAGCTGGGGAGCTTCCACAGTGCTAAAACACATGCGTTCGGTCCGCGTGGAGGTTTTCTAATTTATCAATGAGTCTAACGGGCAACAAATAAATTGCAGATAAAGTCTTTTATGAAGCAAAGCTGTGGATTCAACAGGAACAACGTGTTGATACACTTGGAGATCCCTGGGGTGTCCAACAACACCACTGGAAGTAGTTATAATGCGTGTTCAGCTTACATATCTTGTTACAAACTGCATGCGTGTTTGTTAAACCAATCAGAGATAATAAGTTTGCTGTTTTCTCGAATTGCGGTCTTCTGACTAAATGACGGCTCACTCATCAATCTGTTTTAGATGGTTGGCTTCTGATTGTCGGTACTATAGTCGGACCCATCGTTGTCCTGTTTGAGTTCTCTCTCTCTCTCTCTCTCTCTCAATCTGTGTGTGTGTGTGTGTGTGTGTGTGTGTGTGTGTGTGTGTGTGTGTTCTGGCTCTACATCGCCATTGAGCCCTTTGCTCTTTTTCATCATAATGATTTGAATTTTCTATATTTCTCTGTGGTGTTTTAAAGATGAGGTAGATGACACCTATACGGACCAAACATATATTTCTATTTTATGTTTTAAGTAAAATATAGAGATTTCAAGATGAAATGGAAACCAATGATTTCACTATTTAAAACTATGATATTACGAATTTCGGATTTTTACTGTTTGGGACTCTTTTTAGCTCACCTGAGCTATACTCAGGATGAGCTATAGTGATCACTTTTCGTCCGTCGTCTGTCCATCCATGTGTCCGTCCGTTAACATTTTCAAACGACTACTCCTCTGAAGCCCCTGAGCCAATTTTGCTCAAATTTCATATGGAGCCTCCTTAGGTTTGGGATCGAAAGATTACTAAAATGGTCGCGGTCTATTGACCAAGATGGCTGCCATGCCCATATATGGTAAAAAACTTTAAAAATCTTCTTCTCCAGAACCGAGGATACCTTGGGGCTGTATCTTTGCATAAATCATCGGGGACGGGGATCTACCAAAATTGCTAACATAATGGTCATACATTGACATTTGACCTTTTTACGGCAAGGTCAAGTTTGCTTCTGTATGCATTTGTATGGGAAAAGACCTTTAAAAATCTTTTTCTCCAAAACCGAGGAAGTCTTGAGGATGAATCTTTGCTTATATCATTGGGAACAAAAGGTCTAATAAAGTTGCTAAAATAATGGCCGTACATTGACATTTGACCTTTTTACGGTAAGGTCAAGTTTGCTTCCTTATGTATTTGTATGGGAAAAATGTTCAGAATTTCAAACGACTTCTCCTCTGGAGCCTCTGGGCCAATATTGCTCAAATTTCATTTGGCGCCTCCCTGGGGCAGGGAAATGAATGATTGCTAAAATGGGCATGGTCTATTGACCAAGATGGCCGCCCATATATCTTTGTATAAATTATCAGGGACGGGAGGTGTACCGAAATAGCTACAATAATGGTCATACATTGTCACCTGACCTTTTTACGGCGATGTCAAGTTTGCTTCACAATGGATTTGTATGGGAAAATGTTGAGAATTTCAAATGACTTCTCCTCTAGAGCCTCTGGGCCAGTGTTGCTCAAATTTCATTTGAAGCCTCCCTGAGGCAGGGAAATGAAATATTGCTAAAATGTTAGTGGTCCACTGACCAAGATGGCCGCCATGCCCATATATGGTAAAAACCTTTAAAAATCTTTTTCTTCAGAACCGCTGAATCTTTGTATAAATTATTAGGGACGGGAGGTCTACCCAAATAGCTAAAATAATGGTCGTACATTGACATTTGACCTTTTTACGGCGAGGTCAGGTTTGCTTCCCTATGGATTTGTATGGGAAAAATGTTGAGAATTTTAAATGATTTTTCCTCTGGAGCCTCTGGGCCAGTATTGCTCAAATTTCATTTGGAGCCTCCCTTGGGTAGGGAAATGAAAGATTGCTAAAATGGTTGTGGTCCATTGACCAAGATGGCATCCATGCCCATATATGTTAAAAAAACCTTTGAAAATCTTCTTCTCCAGAACCGAGGATGCCTTTTGGCTGAATTTTTGCATAACTCATCGGGGACAGGAGGTCTACCAAAGTTGCTAAAATAATGGTTATACATTGACATTTGACTTTTTACGGCGAGGTCAAGTTTGCTTCTGTATACATTTGTATGGGCCCCATACATTTGTATGGAAAAAAATGTTGATAATTTCAAATGACTTCTCTTCTAAAGCCTCTGGCCAGTGTTGCTCAAATTTCATGCGGAGCCTCCTTGGGCCGGAGAATGAAAGACTGCTAAAATGGGCATGGTCCATTGATTAAATGGCTGCCATGCCCATATATGGTAAAAACTTTAAAAATATTTTTCTCCAGAACCAAATAAGCCCTGGGCCCTAATCTTTGCACAAATTATGGGGGACAGGAGATCCACCAAAATTGCTAAAATGATGGTTCTATGTTGACGTTTGACCTTTTTACCTCCAAGGTCAAAATTGCTTCCCCATGCATTTGCATGGGCCATATACATTTATATTGGAAGTATCGAAGTGACTTGTAGATCAACAGTAGCTAAAATCGTTCCGATTGGAAATCTAAGATGGCCGTCTTTTTTGTTTATGGTTATTATATTTCCCTGCCACTGTGTTGTTTACATGTATAAAATCATGATTCTTCAGAAACCAATTAGCCAATTTCCACCAAATTTCCCATTGGTCCTACTGTTGAAATGTGATTGATAGTTTATTCAAATGATCATGCTCCATTGAATGTCAGGCCCATATATTCTTCTTCAAAACTAAGAACTGCTCAACTGATGATCTTTTCATTAGTTACGATGATAGGATTGGAAAAATGTTGCATAACATCTGCATATCTGCAGTGGCTACGTCACTCAGGTGAGCAAGCCGTGGCCCGTGGGCCTCTTGTTTTTCTTCCAATCAAATTCCTCATGAATCCTGGGTAAAAAAACCTCACCAAAAGGTCTCAGACAAAATATACTTAGTTAAAAAATGTAAAGAGGTTAGCGTGCCGCACTCGAACCGCTGACATGACTTATCGTGTAACGTATCGTTTTTGCTGCACGCGACGTCAGGCGGATTATCACCATACCTACTGTGGCAATTTTTCCTGTGTCGAATTCTTGCATTATATTGCCTTAAACTTTATTTGGTCTCATTTTCTAGGTATTAACCAGCGTTTTGTTTTACTTAGTATTGTGCCCTTAACACGCTGAGCAAGACAAAAATGACGCAAAATGGCGAGAAAAAATGTTTTACTTATTGTGCATAAAAGCAAATAAAAAAAGAATGATTTTTTTGTTCGAAGCAAGATCATTTTCTTTTTCACTCGAGAACACCAAAGTCTGTAATTTTACTCGTGGCTATCGCCACTCTTGAAAATACTACATTTGATGTTTATTTGGTGGAATAAAATCGACCTGACACTCAAAAATATTTTCTTTGTATTTTGGAGCCGTATATGAATTAAGGATGGTGTTTCCTGCGAGTATAACTTGTTTAAACTCTTGAGTAGTTTTCGTACTGACCACTCCAAAGCAGTGTCTCTGTTGCAACTATTCTTTGTTTGCCTATTTTGTTGGAAAAATGTACCATCACGCCAATTCAAAATGGTGTCTGCTGAATGTTTTACCCAGCATGTTAAGTGTTAAATGATATTAATATTTTGATGCATTTGATTTCTTGAATAAATAGAATATCGAGTTTTGTCTTAATTACATTACGTTAGCACACCTATTTAAAATATAATTCTTCACCATTTATCTAGGTAAAGCATTTTTGCTAGCGACAACAAAACGCCTTATGTCTCAACATTATCATTCGCTATACAGTCGATTCTTGTTATCTCAAATTTCAAGGGACTCTCCGAAACACTTCGAGATATCCATACCTCGACATATTAGATTTGCGGAATGGAGAAAAACAATAAATCGAACAACCACATTTAACAAAGGAATACGTAATTGACTCCTTAAGTTAGGATACATTGAAAATATTGTGGAAAAGAGGAGAAATTGCTCCTATGGAAAAGAAGAGAAATTGCTCCAGAGGAACTATTTCTCTTCTTTTCCACAATATTTTAATACCTGTTGCTAGATTTCCTTTTTAAAACAGGGACCATATTTTCATATTGAGATAAGCAGTTATTCGAAATAAGCGAAGTCGAGATAACGAGAGTCTACTGTAGATACTCATTGGAGGTTCTTCCAGGGGCATTTCTCATCATCACGAGATCATACCTATATAATATTGACCCCCTAAAACCCCACTTTTATATAGTAAAACTGGGGTTTACAGGGGTATACAATATTTTTCTTATTTCTGCTCCAAACGCAGATTGTGGCTACTCGTTAGAACCACCTCGCCGAGGCGGTTTTAACGAGTACCCACAATCTCTGTTTTAAGCAGAAATTTGAAAAATATCAGATGATTTTTTTTATCTGAAAATTTTCATTTTTTGGTGGTAAAATTTTCACTATATTTGAATAGGTGTGTTTTCGTAATGTGAGTCCTCAAAACATAATATATTATAGGTCGTGCGATGCGAAAAAGTGTTTTCAAGCATATTCAGCCAGCAAAGGCGCAGTCAGACTGTACAGCGCAGTCAGATCTGAATCTTCTCTCAACTTATTTTAGATAGCCATTGTTGAAACGGTTTGTCACGCGGACAACGAAGACTGTAAATTAAATCAGATTGTATTGATATGCAGACTGAGTTGAGTCTTTGTTTGCCGTAGATGTCAGAAATTACTTTTGCGCATGTTGACAGTGGCCATTAGGAAAACAAGCCTATTCAAATATACTGAAAATTTTACCACAAAAAAGTGAAAATTTTCAGACAAAATTTTGATATTTTTATTTTTCTGCTGAATACATGTACATAAGTTGTGGGTACTCGTTAGAACCGAGGCGGTTCTAACGAGTACCCACAATCTATGTTTTGAGCAGAAATATGAAAAATATCAGAGTTTTTTAGCTGAAAATTTTCAGTTTTTTGGAGGTGAAATTTTCCATATATTTGAATAGGCGTGTTTTCGTAATGTTGTGAAGTCCATATGTGTAATGTTGAAGCCCATCTGTTAATTTCATCCGGTTTTATTTTCTAACGCAAAACAAAATAGACATTTGAGCGGCTATAGACCCCCCTCCCCCCACCTGCTCGTCAGTGACAAGAAATAGAATATAATGCTGTTTTACAATAGGTAAACACTATATGTCCTCTTTCGAACGTTAAGAAAATTTCTAATGAAATTAGACCAGCTTGATTAAGCAAATGATATCAGGAACAGTTACTTTAAAACGGCATTTTCTTCATTTCTGAAAAAAAAATCGTTATGTATATCTTAGACGGCAGCTGTTTCATGGATATTCTTTCACTGTAATAGAAAGTATTAAAATACGAATAATCGATTTGACCCTACAACATTTGGTATTAAGCGATCTAAACGTCAGAAAATATGTTTTCACTAATCGTTCAAGTTCAATTAAACAAAGGGTACTTAAAATATAAGCGAAGATAACCAGAAAACGCAACAATCACTTAGCACAGTCTTCCCGAGGCACCAAGAAAAGAGAGTTGAAGAACAAATAATGGCAAAACAAACGCCATATATGAGACCACCGTCTGACAAAAAGAAAAGGAGCCTTAAAAGTCTAAATTCGTTTTAATCTTCTTATTGTTTAGTAACATCACGAAACATGCCTATATAATTTTAACCCCCTTAAACCCCACTTTTATATAGTAAAACTGGGGTTTACAGGAGTATACATTATTTTTCTTATTTTTGCTCGAAAACATATATTGTGGGTACTCGTTAGAACCGCCTCGACGAGGCTGTTCTAACGTGTACCCACAATCTATGTGTTGAGCAGAAATATGAAAAATAACAGAGTTTTTTTTTCTGAAAATTTCAGTTTTTGGAGGTGAAATTTTCTGTATATTTGAATAGGCGTGTTTTCATAATGACCTGGTAAGGTTGACTCTCATTATCTCGATTTCCAAGGGACTCTTCAAAATATCCATACTTCGACATATCAGATTTGTGGGATAGAGGAAAACAATAAATCGAACAACCACATTTAACAAATGGATATATATTTAGACTCCTGAAGGTAGAGATGTATCGAAAATATTGTGGAAAGGAGGAGAATTGCTCCTTAGGAGCAATTTCTCCTCTTTTCCACAATATTTTGTTACCTGTTGTTAGACTTCCCTGTTAAAACAGGGGGCTCAGGAGATGATTTATATAAGATGATTTATATAAGCTTTTAGCTTTTTATCAAATCCTGTACCATATAACATTATGCGATGTATTTATGTGAACTTAAATGAATAAAATATTGTTTAAACCAAAACAGGGGGCTATATTCTCAGTTCGAGGAAAGCGGTTATTCGAGATGAGCGCAGTCGAGATAATGAGAATTGATTGTTTTTTTTGTTTTTTTTTATATTTCAATCGCAAATAAATTAAATGGATCTTGTCTATTGGGACTAAAAACAGACGCTTTGTGTACACCACTCTGTACTTTCCTAATTTCAACTCAAAAGCATGAATAAAGTGAAAGCAAGCACAATTTATTCAAGGAAATATATCATTACTTGAGTTTACGTAAAATGCACTGGTAATCTTGATAATAACATCACACATATATCAACACTACATTGCAATTTAAGTCATCTCTAAGATGCTGCCAAATACACATGTTGTACATTGGTAGTTCTCTGTTACCACAGTGGATAAAATAAGTGAAAGCATATTTTTGATACATACATCTCTAACTTCAGGTGTCTAAATACATATTCATTTGTTAAATGTGGTTGTTGGATATCTCTAAGAGTCCCTTGGATAAATAAAACGTTTTATGCTGTCTAAGGCTTCAATCTGCTTTATTATGAAACACCATAAAAAAAAACAACACGCAAAGGTCAGTCATACATAATATAATTTGTTGGCATTACGAAAACACGCCTATTCAAAGATATAGAAAATTTTACATCAAAAAACTTGAAAATTTACAGATTAAAACAGATGTTTTTCATATTTCTGCTCAAAACGTAGATTGTGGGGACTCGTTAGAACCGCCTTGGTGAGGCGATTCTACGAAGTACCCACAATCTATGTTTTTGAGCAGAAATATATATATATATATATATATATATATATATATATATATATATATATATATAAAGTTTTACTATAAAAGAATGGGGTTTAAGGGGGTCAAACTTATATAAGCATATATTCGTGATGGCATACAGTATTAAATAACTTTTCACTTTTATATTTCATCTGTATAGTAATAAGAAAACCATTATAGGTACAACATTATACAAACCTTGTTGAAATATTCTATTAGTGAAATAAGTAGTGAGAATAACAAAATGAAAACAAAACTCGCAACGTCAGAAACATACCTTCGGACATGTGTGCCTAGCGAATACTCAGGGAAGCCTGCGCATTTGCAAAGTTTCTTCATGCTGATAACGAAAACTCTGAGCAGACTGCGCGTATTCCAAGCTTAGTTAAGTCTTCGTTAGGCGCACATGCCATAAGGTACGTTTTCCGACGTTACGGCTGAAATGTATTTTTACAGAAGGTGATGTGTGTTTTAATCACAGCTGCGCTTGTCAGCAGCTTCATCCAAAGACATACTGCTTTCCTCAAGGAGAAATCTATGGCTCCATTATTTACTGGTTAGACAGGCGCATATACACAACATTTCCAGAAATAGTCGATGGTCCTTGGACCTTATATAATCCAAGGAAAGGTCGTAGACATCAAACAAAGTTGTAAGTTTGATTTTTGATTTTGGTTTAGGTTTTACGGCCCAGCCAAACCATTAGGATCATGTCGCATGTGGCTAGTCTACTCACACAGTTTAGTCCTCTAAGCGGGTATCCAGTGCTTGTGCACATACAGTCGAACTTCAATGGCTTGAACACTGATGGCTCGTTTACCATGGCTTATTCGAACTCATTTTTGAGTCCCTACGGAATTTTTCCGATAGCTCAAAAAAAAATAAAAAAAAAATAATTGAGTGAAATCTTCTTATTTTATTATGAAATTGTATGTTGCGTGTACTCATTAGAATCGCCTCATCGAGGCTATTCTAATGAGTACACGCAACATACCATAACTGTGTTGAAAATCGAATACATTTCCATAAATTATCGCCATTTGCTTCCTGACCTGGCGCCATGATTAAATCTCATTGGCTCGAACTACCCATCTCTCGAACAAATTTCCATAGTCCCAAAGATGTTCGAGCCATTGAAGTTTGACTGTATTTTTTTTTTTTTTTTTTTTTTTTTTTTTCAAGAACTGACAATTGTCTTTCTTGAATCTGCAGAAGGGAGAGACTAGCTGTAGATATAACTTCATGATCAATCTCCAGAACCTTCGTTGTCTGCATATGCCGTAAGACAAGTTTCGTATGGCGCGGCCCATATGAAAATATGTACAGTCGACTCTCGTTATCTCAACCGGCACAGTGGCTCCGTTGTAGAGCGTCCGCTTTGTGATCGGGAGGTTGCAGGTTCGATCCACGGCCGGGTCATACCAAAGTCTTTAAAAATAGTACTAGCTGCTATTTCGCTTGGCGCTCAGCATTAAGAAAGTAGAGTTAGAACCGGTCAGCTCAGTATCAGTATAATGTGACTGGGTGGAATATCATGTCAAAGTGTCTGGGACGTGATATTTCAGTGTGGCAGCACTCTAAAAATAAACATTGAACTCCCTGCCACATCCAGGCACCGTCGCGATATGACTGAAAGATTGTTGAAAGCGACGTTAAGCCCAAATCAAACATACAAACAAACAAACTCTCGTTATCACGAAGATCAAGGGACTATCTGAAATACTTTTGAGATATCCGTTTCTCGACATATTAGATTTGCAGAATTGAGTAAAAATCGAATCCCATTCTACAAATGGATATGTACATGTAGTTAGAGATTTTTTATAAACATTGTGGAAAAAGAGAGAAAATTGCTCCTTTTGAGCAATTTCTCCTCTTTTTCACAATATTTTGTTACCTGATATAAGATTTCCATGTTAAAGCGGGCAAGATTTTCACTCCGAGATAAGCGGGTATTCGAGATAAGCAAAGTCAAGATAACGAGAGTTGACTGTACTTCCTTTCTAACAGGAAACTATTCTTTACGGAAAGAGCTTGGGAGTCAATTCATTGCCTTGAAAGAAACCCCATTTTGAAATTTTTAAATGCCATATACTAGTCGGCGTTCTGTATTGAAAACTTCTCTGTCTTTGTTAAAAGGCGACAAACACAGTCAGGGCCAAGTTGTTAAAAGCATCATTAGCTTAACAGCCAGTTAATGTCAAACTCGTTAACTGTTGTAGCTAATGTATTTTCAGATTCGCTGCAAAAAATGTGAGCAGCAAACATTCACATTTTTTTCGCAAAATCTATCAATGTATTGCCATATTTCAAGAGAGAAATTTAAACGTCACATTAGCTAACAACTTCAGTAAGTTCTAAACAATTAAGCTGTACCACTCTTTGGGTTTATTGAGGCGACAAACTGGTGACAATTTGCATGAAATATTAATGCCTATTTTGTTGTAAAAATGTACCACCACGTCAATTCAAAATGGTGTCTGTTATTAATATTATGCTGCATTTGATTTCTAGAATAACTAGAATATCGAGTTTTGTCTTAATTACATTATGTTAGCACACCTATTTAAAGTATAATTCTTCGCCATATATCTAGGTAAAGCTTTTTTGCTAGCGACAACCAAACGCCTTATTTCTCAACAATATTATTCGCTATACACTGTATAGTCGACTCTTGTTATCTCGAATTCCAAGGAACTCTCTGAAACACTTCGAGATATCCATACCTCGACATATTAGATTTGCGGAATAGAGAAAAAAAAAAATAAATTGAACAACCACATTTAACAAAGGAATACGTAATTGATCATTAAGTTAGGGATACATTGAATATATTGAGGAAAAAATTGCTCCTATGGAAAAGAGGAGAAATTGCTCCATAGGAGCTATTTCTCCTCTTTTCCACAATATTTTAAAACCTGTCGTTAGATTTCCTTGTTAAAACAGGGACCATATCACATTGAGATAAGCAGTTATTCGAGATTAGCGAAGTCGAGATGACGAGAGTCGACTGTAGATATTCATTGGAAGTTCTTCCAGGGGCACTTATCATCACGAGAACATACCTATATAATATTGACCCCCTTAAACCCCACTTTTATAGTAAAACTGGGGTTTACAGGGGTATACAATATTTTTCTTATTTCTGCTCCAAATGAAGATTGCGGCAACTCGTTAGAACCGCCTCGCCGAGGCGGTTCTACCGAGTACCCACAATCTATGTTTTAAGCAGAAATTTGAAAAATATCATAATTTTTTATCTGAAAATTATCATTTTTTGATGGTAAAATTTTCAGTATATTTGAATAGGCGTGTTTTCGTAATGTGAGGCCTCCAAACATCATATATGTCGTGCGATGCGAAAAAGTGTTTTCGGGCATATCCAGCCAGCAAAGGCGCAGTCAGACTGCATCAGCGCAGTCAGATCTGAATCTTCTCCCAGCGTATTTTAGATAGCCATTGATGAAACGGTTTGTCACGCGGACAAGGAAGACTATAAATTAAATCAGATTGTACTGATATGCAGACTGAGTTAAATCTTTGTTCGCCGTAGATTTCAGAATTTACCTTTTCGCATGTTGCGGCTCATTCATTGATAGTGAACAGTACGAAAACAAGCCTATTCAAATACACTGAAAATTTTACCACAAAAAAGTGAAAATTTTCAGATAAATTTTGATATTTCTTATATTTCCGCTGAATACATAGATTGCGGTACTCGTTAGAACCGCCTCGACGAGGCGGTTCTGACGAGTACCCACAATCAATGTTTTTAAGCAGAAATAAGAAAAATAATGTATACCCCTGTAAAACCCAGTTTTACTATATGAAAGTGGGGTTTACGGGTGTCAAAATTATATAGGTATGTTTTCGTGATGAATGTGCTAACAAACTTACTTAAGAAACGCAAAACAAAATTTAGACTCCAATATATGTTGCAATAGATATCTCAACTAGGTTATATCAAACTGCGGTAAAACTTCAGTGACTCGAACGCCGATGGTTCCTTAACAGGACTGAGTCCCTAGGAAATTCTCCAGATAGCAAAAAATTTAGGGATATTTCAGAGGATTTTTTTGTCTTATCTTATCAATAAAATGTATGTTGTGTGTACTCATTAGTATTCACCGAGGGGATTCTAATGATTACACTCAACATACCATTATTTTATAGATCGAAAAGACTTTCGTATATTATCCCCATTTGTCAACTGACCAGGCGCTGTGATTAACCCTCATCACGAAAACGTGCCTATATAATTTTGACCCCCTTAAACCCCCTTTTATATAGTAAAATGGGGGTTTACAGCGGTATACATTATTTTTCTTTTTTCTGCTCAAAAACATAGATTTGGGTACTCGTTAGAACCGCCTCGCAGAGGCGGTTCTAACAAGTACCCACAATCTATGTTTTGATCAGAAATATGAAAACATATCAGAAATTTTATCTGAAAATTTTCGGTTTTTGGTGGTAAAATTTTCAGTATATTTGAATAGGCTTGTTTTCGTAATGTCAGTGGTTCGTACTACTCATGTCTAAAACATATGTCCATGATCCAAAAGATGTTCGAGCCATTGACGTTTGACTGTATTTGTTTGTAGATTTCACAATTTACTTCCTGGTGACTCTACGTACTGCCAATGGTTCCGTAATACAGCTTATTACAACAAAGACGAACGATTCGTCAACATCTTGGATATTGCCGTCATGGACTACTTAATGTTGAGTTACGACTCCAAAGACAATTACATCATTAACGACAAAAATGAAACGGTGAACATTTTTATTGATAGAGGGAAATCGTAAGTGTTATTATAGAGTAAATTTTACTTTTGTTTATCGTAAGTGTTATTATAGAGTAAATTTCATTTTTGTGTATCCCAAGTGTTTTTATAGAATAAATTTCATTTTTATCGCACCTGCTTGTAGCAGGGTGCGATATAGGCGTCCGATTTTCTGTCCGTCCGTCCGTCAGTCCGTCAGTCAGTCCGTCCGTCTGTCAACATTTATGTCGACGTTCGACATTTATGTCAAAGTTAGTATTCTAATCAACTACAAGACTAAACAACCATCAAACATTGCATGAAACATCTCCCTGACCTCCTGACTTTGCAACATAGGCGTCCGCTTTTCCGTATGTCTGTCCATTCGTCCGTCCGTCTGTCAACATTTATGTCTAAGTTCGACATTTATGTCAAAGTTAGTATTTTAGTCTACAAGACTAAACAACCATCAAACCTTGCATGAATCATCTCCCTGACCTCCCGACTTTGCGACATAAGTGCCCACTTTTCCATTCGTCTGTCTGTTCGTCTGTCCGTCTGTCCGTCTCTTAACAGTTTTGTTATGTCGAAGTTTGACATTTATGTCAAAGTTAGTATTCTAATCAACTACAAGACTAAACAACCATCAAACCTTGTTTGAAATATCTCCCTGACCTCCTGACTTTGCGACATAGGTGCCCGCTTTTCCATTCGTCTGTCCGTTCGTCCGTCTGTCTGTCTCTTAACAGTTTTGTTATGTCGAAGTTCGACATTTACGTCAAAGTTAGTATTCTAATCAACTACAATTCAACAACAACCATCATTCCTTGCATGACACATCTCCCTGACCTCCTGACTTGGCAGATATGTTGACCCAGTGACCTTGACCTATATTTTGCGCTCCATTGACTTTGACACAATTTACGTTGACATTCCAGATCTTCTCAACTATAAGGCGTACAACTACCAAACCTTGCATAGTACTTCTTCTAGATGTACAGACTAGGCAGGTACCTTGACTCGGTGTCCTTGACCTATATTTTGCGCTCCAGTGACTTTGACATATTTTGCGTCGACGTTCAATATCTCCTCAACTATAAGGCCTACAACCATCAAACTTTGCAAAGTGCTTCTCCTCAATGTACTGACTTAGCAGATACCTTGACCTGGTGACCTTGACCTATATTTTGGCTGCAGTGACTTTGACATAATTTACATCAACGTTCCAGATCTCCTCAAGTGTAAGACCTCTAGCCACCAAACCTTGCATAGTGCTTCTCCTATATGTACTGACTTGGCAGGTATCTTGACCCGGTGACCTTGACCTATATTTTGCGCTCCAGTGCCTTTTACACATTTTACGTCAACTTTCAATATCTCCTCAACTATAAGGCCTACAACCATCAAACCTTGCATAGTGCTTCTCCTCAATGTACGGACTCTACAGGTACCTTGACTGGGTGACCTTGACCTATATTTCAGGCTCCATTGACTTTTACACCTTTTACGTCACCCTTCCATATGTCCTCAACTGTAAGGCCTTCAACCACCAAACCTTATATAGCACTTCTTCTCGATGTACTGACTCGACAGGTACCTTGACCTGGTGACCTTGACCTATATTGTGCACTCCAGTGACTTTGACACATTTTATATTGATGTTCGGTATCTCCTCAAATATAAGACCTACAACCGCTAAACCTTGCATAGTGCTTCACCTCATTGCCCTGGCTTGGCAGGTACCTTGACCCAGTGACCTTGACCTATATTTGACACATTTTACGTTGATGTTTGATAACTCCTCAACTATAAGGCCTACAACCACCATACCTTGCATTGTGCTTCTCATTGATGTACTGAATTAGCAGGTACCTTGACCCGTGACTTTGACCTATATTTCATGCTCCAGTGACTTTTACACATTTTACGTCAACGTTCCATTATCATTGGGCTGTATGATACGAAAAGTCAGTGCTGAAGCCATTAGAGGGAATGGGACTGGCCTGGAATATATGTGCCCCACTAGGCACTTTGTCTACATTTTTTTCAACCCAGTTTTCCAAGTAAGCACTGCTAAGAATGAAATAAACTTATTTAATAACCACATTCTGATTGTGGCTCCTGTGACTTTTGCGCCAGCAGGTGCGATGACGCCTTCCGCGGAATTCTTGTTATGTATTGTAAGGGTTATTGTACAGTAAATTTCATTTTTGTGTATTTTATCGATGTGTAAAAACCGGCGTATTATTCACAAACTGGATAAAGCACGAAGGGTAAGTGATTCGCCTGCGCTCACACAGCGATAAAATCCACAAACACAGCAGTCACTTCGTATAATTCTCAGGTTACATATAACGTAAAAAATATGGGTAAAATAGCTCATTTTTATCGCACCTGCTTGTAGCAGGGTGCGATATAGGCGTCCGATTTTCTGTCCGTCCGTCCGTCCGTCAGTCAGTCCGTCCGTCTGTCAACATTTATGTCGACGTTCGACATTTATGTCAAAGTTAGTATTCTAATCAACTACAAGACTAAACAACCATCAAACTTTGCATGAAACATCTCCCTGACCTCCTGATTTTGCGATCAACTACAAGACTAAACAACCATCAAACCTTGCATGAAACATCTCCCTGACCTCCCGCCTTTGTGACGTAGGTGCCCACTTTTCCATTCGTCTGTCTGTTCGTCTGTCCATCTGTCTGTTAACAGTTCTGTTATGTCGAAGTTCGACATTTATGTCAAAGTTAGTATTCTAATCAACTACAAGACTAAACAACCATCAAACCTTGTATGAAACATCTCCCTGACCTCCCGACTTTGCGACATAGGTGCCCGCTTTTCCATTCGTCTGTCCGTTCGTCCGTCCGTCTGTCTATTAACAGTTCTATTATGTCGAAGTTTGACATTTACGTCAAAGTTAGTAGTCTTATCAACTACAATTCTACAACAACCATGATACCTTGCATGACTCATCTCCCTGACCTCCTGACTTGGCAGGTATGTTGACCCAGTGACCTTGACCTATATTTTGCGCTCCATTGGCTTTGACACAATTTACGTTGACGTTCCAGATCTTCTCAACTATAAGGTGTACAACTACCAAACCTTGCATAGTGCTTCTCCTAGATGTACTGACTTGGCAGGTACCTTTACCCGGTGACCTTGACCTATATTTTGCGCTCCAGTGAATTTGACATATTTTGTGTCGACGTTCGATATCTCCTCAACTATAAGGCCTACAACCATCAAACCTTGCAAAGTGCTTCTTCTCAATGAACTGACTTGGCAGATACCTTGACCTGGTGACCTTGACCTATATTTTGGCTGCACTGACTTTGACATAATTTACGTCAATGTTCTAGATCTCCTCAAGTGTAAGACCTCTAGCCACCAAACCTTGCATAGTGCTTCTCCTAGATGTACTGACTCGGCAGGTATCTTGACCCGGTGACCTTGACCTATATTTTGCGCTCCAGTGCCTTTTACACATTTTATGTCAACGTTCAATATCTCCTCAACTATAAGGCCTACAACCATCAAACCTTGCATAGTGCTTCTCCTCAATGTACGAACTCTGCAGGTACCTTGACTGGGTGACCTTGACCTATATTTCGCACTCCATTGACTTTTACACCTTTTACGTCACCCTTCCTTATGTACCTCAACTGTAAGGCCTTCAACCACCAAACCTTATATAGCACTTCTTCTCGATGTACTGACTCGGCAGGTACCTTGACCTGGTGACCTTGACCTATATTGTGCACTCCAGTGACTTTGACACATTTTATGTTGATGTTCGGTATCTCCTCAAATATAAGACCTACAACCACTAAGCCTTGCATAGTGCTTCATCTCATTGCACTGGTTTGGCAGGTACATTGACCCAGTGACCTTGACTTATATTTGACACATTTTACGTTGATGTTTGATAACTCCTCAACTATAAGGCCTACAACCACTATACCTTGCATTGTGCTTCTCCTTGATGTACTGAATTAGCAGGTATCTTGACCCGTGACCTTGACCTATATTTCATGCTCCAGTGACTTTTACACTTTTTACGTCAACGCTCCATTATCATTGGGCTGTATGATACGAAAAGTCAGTGCTGAAGATATAGCCATTAGAGGGAATGGGACTGGCCTGAAATATATGTGCCCCACTAGGCACTTTGTCTACATTTTTTTCAACCCAGTTTTCCAAGTAAGCACTGCTAAGAATGAAATAAACTTATTTAATAACCACGTTCTGATTGTGGCTCCTGTGACTTTTGCCCCAGCAGGTGCGATGACGCCTTCCGCGGAATTCTTGTAGATATTAGTGCGAAGACAATAGAGTCGACTCTTGCTTTATCGACTTTTCTTATCTCGATCTCGAAAAAGCGCTTATCTCAAAGTTGAAATATGGTCCCTGTTTTAACATGGAAATCTAACAACAGGTAACAAAATATTCTGGAAAAAAAGGAGAAATTGCTCATAAGGAACAATTTCTCCTCTTTTCCACAATATTTTCAATATATCTCTGACTTCAGGAATTAAAACGTGGTTGTTCGATTTATTGTTTTCCTAAATGTCGCAAATCTGATATGTCGAGGCATGTATATCTTGAAGTGTTTCAGAGAGTCCCTTGGAATTCGAGATAACGAGAGTCGACTATAGTTCCGGTATTCTTACCCATTTGAGTATCGAAGAATAAATCACATTTTCAAACGCGCCCGGCCAATAAAATAGCGTTAAAAATTGTAAGCCTGTTTAGCTTATAGTAATATGTTCATACTGCATACCTTCGAAGTCATGAACGATATATGTCAGGAGAATGGAGAAACTTTAGAGGGAGACGACCCTTCTCAAAACTGGTTTGACTCCCATTTGAAAAGGGGTTATATTCTGAAAGGAAAAAGAATTGCAACCCTTCTGAGAAATGATTTGTTTTAGGTAGACCCCTTTTTAGGAGGCGTTTGATATGCAGGAAAGCAAAAACAAAGACACAAAAGTTGTCTCACTTGCAAAACAAATGACGGAATATCTAGCAGCTGTCAGAAATTTCTCAAAACCGAATCTTATTGTCTCCCTTTTAAAATGGAAACCACATTAAAAGAAGCAAAATAGTTCATATTATTCGAATCCCTAGGCGTAATTGAAACACTTACATTTTGCTGTTATTGTGAACAACATTCGTCCCTTTATAGACCATTCTGTGAGATAAGAATCAAGAACTTCCGGAAAACTGAATTTCTTGAATCACTGCTAGCTGCATTCATGTTTGTAGGTGAAGAAGAGACAACTAGACACACGATACGATATACAGAGAAATAAGAAACATAGGGTGTTAAAAAATTCGGAATATCTGGGCCTATGATATGTAAAAGTACAAAAGCGCTTGTTCTCTTTCCAAAATCGGTAGAGTTTGCCATTAACATATATTAGGCCTGATCACTTTATGGGCCGTGCTATACAAGAACGTATCTCCACTGCCCGCTAGCAAATCATTAGGTACTATAGAATGTATCAATTAAGAGCAAAGGCCCGGATTAGACTTTACGCATGCGTGGGATGAATCTGAATTTGTGCATTTTACGCAGGTTCGCTTGACGCGGCCCATATTAGACTAGCGGTATGCATTTTCTTTTGTTTGCCATTTCCATAATTGCATGTAAAGTGTTCAAATGTTCCTGTAGCAACATGACTTTCCAAACACGTAAGACTTAAACCACAAAACCATCAAAAACATTGCATGAGCTGATATTTTCAAACAAATATCATACTTGTAAACACCTGCTCTTAAACGTCTCTTTTTCTAAAATGACATTTATTTTATTGTTAGCGGTGAAATTAGTATATATCTGGTGAAAATAAAAGTGGTATCAATCACTAGTGAAATGATAAGATATCAATTTCACTTGTGATTGATACCACTTTTATTTTATTGATACCACATCGAGAAGAAGTGCTATATAAGGTTTGGTGGTTGAAGGCCTTGTTCTCTTTCCAAAATCGGTAGAGTTTGCCATTAACATATATTAGGCCTGATCACTTTATGGGCCGTGCTATACAAGAACGTATCTCCACTGCCCGCTAGCAAATCATTAGGTACTAAAATGACATTTATTTTATTGTTAGCGGTGAAATTAGTATATATCTGGTGAAAATAAAAGTGGTATCAATCACTAGTGAAATGATAAGATATCAATTTCACTTGTGATTGATACCACTTTTATTTTATTGATACCACATCGAGAAGAAGTGCTATATAAGGTTTGGTGGTTGGTATCAATCACAAGTGAAATTGATATCTTATCATTTCACTAGTGATTGATTGATACGATTTATATGTTCACTCCCCGCTTTGGACGACTTCGGTTTTCTTCATAGTTTCAGAGGTGGATGTTACCTCCACTTCAGGGCCCAGTTGTTCAAAGCTAACGACATCGTTAGCTAACGATTCGTTAAAATTTACATCGAGTAATACGCAAATATGCTGATTTATTTTTCCTGAAAATATGTCAGTAACTTTTGCAGTGCAAAAGCTACTCACATTTTTTCAGCAAAAATATATCAGATTATTGTGTATTGAAATGTGCTAAAACAGTTAACGAAATGAACCTTAACGAGCTTGTTAAGCTAACGACTCTTTGAATAACTGGGTCCAGATTTTTGAACATCTCTAACGTATTTGTTTCTGAACTAAACTACCAACTGTTAGTATGCATTTTCCTGGTTAGAATGTATGGGACATTTTGGTATCAAGAATATTTTTATATCTGTCACTTTTTGTTTTTGTCTCTCCAGCGTTTCATATGTTAAGCATGTGCCTTTTGAATCATATACCAGTCAAGAACAGTTCTTATTCCTAAATTCTACAAGTGACACTGAAGTGTTAATGCTATTAATGCACTTTATTGAAATATGCTTGCAGATCCACCAGTCCTCAGGGAGATAATCCTAATGTATTTTAGTCATACCAGAGACGAACTGATTACATTTCATTGTTTCAATATATTTCTAAAATTTGTAGTGATAGATCTATGTTTGTGTTTGTCATGTTCTCTTCAGTCATGATTCTATGTCGAGGATTGATACTAAATATTTTATTTTTTACTTTTGACTGACTTTTTGACTTTGTTAAGCACTGAATATCGACGGCATGACGTTCATGTTTTGCTCGGTGACATTAGTTATGACGTCAGAAACGCGCATTGGCGTGTAAACAATAAAATAGAAAGGAAGTTTACTCTCTTTTTTTAGTGAATACCATAAAAAGTTCATCTCATGTATTGAAAACAATCAACTTTTCACTCGTGCTTCGCACTCGTGAAAATACTGATGTTTTCAATACACTCGATGACAATATTTACGGTATTCACAGCAAAAGAATTAATATCCTTTATAAATTATATAGTCAGATAAATCTGACAACAGGGAATGACGTATATATGCTTGTATATTTTGGCGAGCTTGACACAATTTTAATTGGTACCTCAACGAGGGAATTTACACCAACGTGGAAACACACTTGTCTTCATTTCCATTGGGGTAATACAACTGTCAAGAAAATGTTCCACAGCGGGAAGTAAATTCTTTCTCGTTAAAGTATGTTTGGAAAGTTTTTAAACTACGAAGGAAGCCATCTTTCCCCCAAGTCTCCATTTACAAAATGACGAAAATTCTTCAAAACATGTTCATTTGCCTTAAACCACAATTTCAGTAGACATCGGTCACCAAATAAGTAGTTATTAAAATTCGTAGCGCCAGCTGTTTAGTCTGTAACGCATTTGACATAGATTTGCATTATTCTATTGTATTAAACAATGACTGTATAAAACGCACATCACGAAAACATACCTATATAATTATGACCCCCTTAAACCCCACTTTTATATAGTAATACTGGGGTTTATAGGGGTATACATTATTTTTCTTGTTTCTGCTCAAAACATAGATTGTGGGTACTCGTTAGAACTGCCTCGTCGAGGCGGTTCTTACGAGTACCCACAATCTATGTTTTGAGCAGAAATGTGAAAAAGTTTGGAATTTTTCATCTGAAAACTTTCATTTCTTTGGTGGTAAAATTTTCAGTATATTTGAATAGGCTTCTTCTCGTAATGTGGTCTGTACCTAAACAATCAAATCAAACTAAATAATTCCGTCACCTCATAAGCATTTATTTAACTTCCTAGCGCCAGCTGTATAGTCAATAGTGCATTTGACATAGACTGGCATTAGTCTGTTGTATGAAACAATGACTGTATAAAAACGCATGCTCTGTACCTATAGAATGAAATGAAACTAAACGTTTCTCTCTGATAGTTACAATCTAGTGACCAGCTTTTATAATCATAAATTTGACATTAGCTTTATTCTAGAAAATGTATTAAACAGGATTATAAGAATAAATATAGTCACTGGAGACTGGAACCAGACTTTACTTGACACAGAAGGACAGTTTACCTTTGGCATGACTCATAATAGAAGCTCTGAAAACATTATGTTTACTATAAAGTTACAGTATGGGTGTTATGATTAATAGTTAGATCAGGTCTAGCAGTGTTTGGTTGAGTAATAAATCACAGTTTGGAGGTAATTTGTAACGTAGATTGATTCAGGAGCGCAAAGCGAGCGTAATTTATTTGCTTACAACTGACTGACAAAAAAAAAAACAAAACAAAAAAAAAAAAAAAAAAAAAAAAAAAAAATACACCATCCAATGCCGTGAAAACAAGAACTGACGTCAGCAGAGTATCGAAATAACGTCGGAACGGCGCCAGGTAGCGTCGCGGCCTTTCGTCTCGGGATTTGAAATAACGCTTTTTCTCCATTGCCTATATTGCCTATATAGGCGCGCTGTATTAGAATACCTGTTATGCAGACTCCCGAACTTTGAACAGGCAAACAGTGCTGATCTAGATCAGATACTTATGTTTTATCGAATCATCATGTTTTTTCGTGGTAGATTGTTCAAATATTAATCAGATATTATCCTTTATTCGAACCACAACATCAGAAACAAAGGGATTGACAGTCTTACTTTCGGATATGTGAAACGAGTGAAGATTCAGATCAGATTGCGCATTCGCGCAGTCTGATCATAATCTTCACTCGGCGCATTTTTCTTAGCCAATGATTCAAAGTTTGATTATGAAGACAACGAAAACTCTAGACAAACTACGTGAATGTGCATGCTGAAATGATTCCTCGTTGGGCGCATATATGAAAAGGTATGTTTTCTTCCGCCCAGTGGTTTAGGAGGAGATATGCGTGACGGGCAGACGGGCGGACAGACGGTTGGATGGACGGAGGCGTTAACAATTTTTTTTTTTAAGCGTAGGGATAAATTTTGTGGAAAAGAGGAGAAATTGCTCCTAAGGAGCAATTTCTCCTCTGTTCTACAATATTTTCAATATGAAATCACTAAGTGGCAGATACAGCTAATTTATTTTTCTATGCAGATTTTACAAGGATGACATTACTTTGCTGGCACCAGTTTATCAATGCTGCAAGTAAGTACGTTTGCACTCTGTTAAGTACGTTTGCTCTCTAGTAAAATACGTCTCTGTGTCTTGATTAGTATTATTGTCTTCATCATTATTACTTGTATTTATAACATATAACATGTAGAATTTGGTGTTTCTTAAATTTGAGCCGGGGCACAGCGTTTCCTCCACGATTGCATGCGCACAGTGAAGTATCAGATCAACCTCTGCGTCCGCGCAATCTTAACAGAGTCTTCGCCTGAAGACGCTTTGGAATCTTGGCTACCCTCAGAGTGCCATACAAAGACTCTGATCAGACTAAGCGAATTAACAAGCTGATCTGAGTATTCGCTGGGCACACATGACCCGGCTCAATTTAAAAGAATTATGTATCTAATGCGTTAAACCCCTGTCACACTGTCACAAATTTCGCTGAAATATTCAGCGAGTTGATAACTCGCCACATGGCAAGGAAATGTGAAAGAGATGCCACCGCATGTCATCCGAATTCAGACACGTCTTCATATCTCGTTTATTGTCGGAAAGTGTCGACGACAATTTTAAACTGTCAAAAATTCTCGCGGTGCCGCCGTCCTAGGTCTCCTTGTAGTAGTCTCGCAACTCATCCGTACCAATATTGTCGAACAGCTTCGTTTAGATGGTCGCTTATTAGCGCGCGTTCCCGTGGGTTCTCAGATACATGTTATGTGCTCGAGTCTTAAATGTTGTAAACCAAGAACAGTATTACAAAATGTATATTTATTTCAGCTGAAGATGAGAAAGGCATGCAAGATTTGCTTAACTTTGTGAATGCCTAGTGTAGAAAATGGCATTTAAAAATTAACTTTTCTAAAACTAATGCGATACATTTCAGGAATAAATGCAAAAATCAAAGCGATTTCGAATTCAAAGTTGGAAATCAAAACGTCGAGTATACGTATATAGATACGTGTATCTAGGAATTCATGTAAATGAGTATCTAGACTTTTCTGGTACTGCAGATACCTTATCCAAAGCAGGCGGGAGAGCTTTATGTTTAGTTACCTCCAAAAATACAGAATTATAGGGACGTTGGTTACAAAACTTACAGTAAATTATATTACTCGTGCGTTGTACCTGTTACTGACTATTGTTCTGGGATATGGGGTTTCAAACAGTTTGATACAATTGATATGGTACAAAATAGAGCGATTAGGTATTTTATGGGAGTTCACAGAGTCACTCCAGTATTAGCATTTACGGGCGATATGGGTTGGATTACATCTACGCACAGGCGTTGGGTTAATATAATAAGGCTGTGGAATCGGCTTGTTAGTATGGATACTTCAAGGCTTACAAGAATTGTCTTTGAGTATGATCACAGTTTTACTGGTAGAAACTGGTGTTCGGATATTAAGAAATTATTAGATCAGGTTAACCTTACATCCAGCTTTAATACTAAATCCCCTGTGGACCTGAAAGATGTTGAGGACAGACTTTTTAGTAAATACAAACTTGAATGGGCGAACAAAATTCAATCCGTTTCAAAGCTAAGGACTTACAGACAGATTAAAACTGTTTTTGGTACCGAAAACTATTTGTTGTCCACTTTATCTAAAGGTGAAAAATCATATTTTGCTCAGTTTAGATGTGGTATTCTACCGCTCAGGGTGGACACGGGCAGATATATAGGGTTAAATGCAAATGAAAGAATCTGTACTCTCTGTACGTCTAATGAAATAGAAGATGAATTGCACCTTCTGCTTAAATGCTCCTTATATAACGAGCTAAGACAAGCACTTATAGCCAAGGCTGTTGAGACAAATGATACCTTTCTTCATTTGAGTGACATTCGGAAGTTTGTTATATGGTAGAAAAACACTATGTTTATGTTGCTAAATTCATTGTAAATGCAATGAACAGACGGAAATCATGTCTTTATAACTAATTTCATATTTTAAGGCTATGCAACCATAGGTCTGGATAAGAGCGGGCATCAGGTAGTTACTTTTTTATGTCTCCGCAGAGGCGTGTGTTTGCGTGCTCATTTCAGGAGTATAATGGCTATATTATTTCTGCTATCTAGCTATATGGTCTGAAAGATTATAACATTAATTTGCTATGGAAAGATTTTACTAAATTCAATCACGCATGCTAATATAGTAATACTGTCAAGCATTTTTTGACTGAATATGCATATAAAATATTCAAAAGTAGTGACTTATAGGCTCAACGTGGCCGGCTGTTGTTATATGTTTTGAAAATATTCATTTATATATGTGTACGTAACACAATGTCACTATAATAAAATTTACTTACTTACTTATTACTTATATTTACCTTTAGCCTTCAATCCCTTTGTTTCTGAAAATCAAAAACTTTTTCATGATTGAGTTTGGAATTGTCCTCTGATGCAAATGGGCTTTCAGTCTTAAATAAATAAAAAAAAAAAAAAAAAAAAGCACAAAACGGCAAACAGTATAGATCCTGATGAGACGGCTTCTCCTTTCGCATTTTCTTGATGTCAGGAAGACTGTGTTTGTTTCGTGATTGCATTTCTTGGGTATCTTCACTTATAGTTTTGAAATTATGTTTGTATTATTGTTTCTTTTTTTTCAGAGATCATGTTTGACATTTCATCTAAATCGTCCGAAACGTCAAGCTTTATTTTCTGAAAATAAAATAGAAAAAGCTATATCTATTGCAGTGCGGATTGACGCTTTAAGGATCCGGTTTTAAAAGGACGTTCCTCGTACTATATCCTATGTTGTGTATGCTTCTCAACTTGTTCCTTTTTCTCGAGCATCTAGTTATACGACTTGACTTCTGAAACAGAAGTAACTGTATCATAAACTGCTTGATACGTTTTTCTTTCAGATGTTATTGCCGTCATTCGGAATGTATTTCCAAATATAACGTTGGCTTCAAAACACTTCAGTCTGCAGAGAGATTCAGAACCCGATTACACGATATCATTTTGTCGTTACTGTCTGTTGACACTTCGTTGAGTCTGTAAGCTAAAGGCAAAATCCTTCATCCGATCTGGACCATCGCTGTTTACAGATCTCTTGAGGACACGGTTATGCATGGCAAGGCTGCAGCTTTTCTAAAAAGACTACATGTGCGTTCAGCGGGGACTCAGATCAGCCTGCGCATTCGCATCTGATCAGACTTCACAGGGATTTCTGTGTAAAGCAAAGGAACCACGGCGTCTTCTGGAGGACAGCAAAAACTATGATCAGCTTCCTTTTCTTTTATTTTCAGAATACGAAAAGTGGTATATGAGTCGTTGAAATCACTAAGTGGCAGATTTGAAGAGGCATTCCAAAATGAGACACGAACGGACGCTCTTTATCCATGTCTAGATCATGATACACTAAGTAAAATGGAATCCAGACTTAACGTTATACTAAATCTTGTTGAACTATGTGAAAACAAATTTGGATTGTCAAATGTGTTGTTAGACATTTAAATGATATATACCATGTGGCTTCTTCTACAACACTCATAAGACAGGTTCACGTTTAGTTTAAGAGGTCTTTTAGTTTCTTTTATCATTTATTTGCCAGAAAATATTATGTGTCATCACGAAAACAGGCCTATATAATATTCACCCCCTTAAACTCCTCTTTTATACAGTAAAACTGGGGTTTACAGGGGTATACATTATTTTTTTTTATTTCCCCTCAAAACATAGATTGTAGGTACTCGTTAGAACCGCCTCGCCGAGGCGGTTCTAACGAGTACCCCCAATCTATGTTTTGAGCAGAAACATAAAAAAATATCAGAATTTTTAATCTGAAAATTTTCATTTTTTTGGTAGTAAAAGTTTCAGTATATTTGAATAGGCATGTTTTCATAATGGATGCAAAACAAGAAGATTCTTCAAAAAAGAAAACCAAATACAATAGAATAAATAAGATAATAACAGACAAAGAATAGTAGACAATTGTTGCATTTGGTAGGTGCTGGGGTTATTCATACGGGACAAGAACTTATAGTGACTTAAATGAGGTAACACGAATAACCCAAATTTGGATGCATCTAAAACCCTATGCACACAAGCATACGCTTGTCAAACTACAAAGCCACCGATTTCTTTTCGATTATTCACGTTAAACAGAGAAAAATTGCAAAACAAGCACTTTGATTAAGCGCATTGAAATCTCACTACATGCCATTGCATTTTTTCTTTTATCAAGCCAAAAAAAGCTACTAAGCTACATGCATTTTGGAAAAGCTTACCTTGTTTATCCTTGATTGCCAAAGCACCGTCGTGAACTGTACATTATTAATTCAATCAAATTGTAAGTCTAAATAGAGAATCATAGGCGATTCTAATGAGTACAAAAATAACATATATTATCACATAACTAAATATGAAACATTCCCGAAAATATTCCTAAATATTTGTTTTCTATGTTTTCTTGAGCTGTCGGAAGAATTTTGTTGAAGACTCAAAAAAAAAAAAACAAAAAAAAAAACTAATGAGTTCGAATCAGCCACGGTAATCGAGCTTTCGGTGTCCGAGTCATTGACGTTTCGCGTAGGGGTTACTCAGTCTATGGAAGGTCACGTAAGGTCACAGGAACAAGCAAGAGCCCATATTAAAATAAAAGCGATGAAACAAAGATGAGGCTGATGACAAAGTATATACACAGCAACCAAAGCAGAAAAAAAAAAAACGCTACTAGCTGATTCACGGAGGATAGGGCCAAGGAAAAACACCAGGCAATTACCCTCTTGGGCAAGATTTAGGCCGGGACGGTAATTGAATCCAAAAAGCGACCCACCGACGTTTAATTGTACGGAAAAGCATTAACAGCGACCATCATAGTATTAATAATAAGGCATACACTCTGTCGTATAATAGCAATGTTACAACTTACTTTTATAAGGTTATAACCTTTTTAGTTGTACTGAAAAGTAGATTTCCCCAAAAGTTTCCTAAAGTTGTATACATTGTTGCAGAATTGTTTTTCAAACAAACGCTATATTCATCAAACCATTCAGAAGTCTATAGTGGATAAACCTTTAAAAACGCCTCGCGAAGTTAATGATACAGATCACCCATTTTAAGCAGTTAAGCAATCAGGACTTTATTCCAAGCGCTAAAGTTACCATTAGGCATGGACACGCAATATATCAAAACCGTGTGCTTCGGTATCAGTCAAATTACCTATAGGTGATGTTCAGGAGGATGAACCTGATCAACCATGGTTTCAAAATAGAAATATTTTCATGCTCAAATATGACACCTTGATACCAAGAAATAGGTTGAAAGTATCAATCACATCAGCTTGATTTTCAAAGGTCAGCGACAACAAAAAATCACTGTCATAACTAAAAAAATAACAGACAAATCAACAATAAGAGGAGAGCAGTTAGTCACCCTCAGAATACCAACAATGTGTCTATAAAGTCTAGTACCAAACCTAAAATATCAAGTTAAAATAAAAATCTAAACCGTTGCCTTGTGAAACAAAGAACAAACAAAAAACGAAATCGGAAAATATAAGATTTCATGCACTTTTTGACATAGCTTTGGAACATCTTTATTTTGATTTTCAGATGTGAACAAAACACGCTTTATACAATACAACCAAAAACAAAGGTATACCCAAATAAATGTCCGCTCGATTAAGTTAACACGGTGATAACGTTATAAGAAGAATAGAGATACAACACGTAGACAACTTGGTCGCTTGAAAAATTTAATATTTTATTTCATCAGGAATACCATTTGAGAATTAAATGAACATAATGAGACTATTTACCGTTTCGTTCGTAAAAAAACAACAACTTTTTTACATGATTTTAATACCAGTGAGACATGGGACTCAAGCTTAAATAACTAAAAAAAGTTGTGTTTGTATTCGTAATTGCCATCACGAAAACATACCTATATAATTTTGACCCCCTTAAACCCTACTTTTATATAGTAAAACTGGGGTTTACAGGGGTATACATTATTTATCTTATTTCTGCTCAAAAACATAGATTGTGGGTACTCGTTAGAACCGCCTCGCCGAGGCGGTTCTAATGAGTACCTACAATCTATGTTTAGAGCAGAAATATGAAAAAATATCAGAGTTTTTTTATCTGAAAATTTACATTTTTTGGTGGCAAAATTATCAGTATATTTGAATAGGCATGTTTTCGTAATTAATACATCGTGTAATGTGCTTTATAACATTGTAGGAGCTAGTATCACGTAAAACGTTTATCCTGGTTATCTTTATTCATATCCAAAATGCAAGAGCAATATGACAACAATTGACGTCTTATCAGTAGATGAACGCTCATAGGTACATAAAAGGAAGCTGTATGCGAGTACGTGTCGTAAGTAATAAGAAACTAGAATGTGTTTACTAACAGATTTCAAAAGGAATGACTATCAGAGCAATACATACACCCACAGACCTGTAAATATCCTGGTGACCCTGGTTTCAGTGCCAGACTGGGTAGTTTCAGACAATATGGCGTCATCAGTGATCCTTTTTTTTTTTTTTTTTTTTTCAAAACTTATGGGATAGAATCAGTGATCACCAAGGGCCAGCAAATATTACCTACAATATGGTGAAGTATACAGAGAGATGTTTTACAACCGCCACACGGCACTTACACCGGCTGTAATGAAGATAAAAAAACAATTCTAAAAGGTACGATTATTAAGAGCAATAAACACACACACACACACACACACACACACACACACACACACACACACACACACACACACACACACACACAATGAATTCCCTGGCTCGACTGTCCATGTTTTCGTGGCCAGACTAGCTAGTTTCGACTAATTAGAATCGGCGACCCTCAATTTCTGACAGTCCAGAAATGAATTCAATGATAAAAGAATATCAGAAAATATAAACTACACTACAGTAACGTACATGGAAAAAGTTTTACACACGAGACTTACACCAGTTGCAATGAAGGTAAATATATTCTAGAAAGAAAGACACTTCTGAGCGGTGAACACACGGTACTAAAAACTTCTCTCATTGTACGCTGGGCCAGACCTGCTGGTATCAATCAGTTATTCCTTATCAATGACCCTCAGTCAAAATTTCCAAAACTCTTGGAATGGGCTCAATAATCAGAAAGAACCAGAAAATATAAACTTAACTAAAGTGAACTACGGGGAGAAGTTTCAGAGACGCCGCGCGCCTAGCGAGTTTCTGCTAAGTAAGTCTTCCCAGTCTTCATTCTACGTAAATCTATATCGGGCCGTCATCGGCCCGTCAGGGTAGCTGACGGGCCGATGACGGCCCGATGTAGATTTACGTAGAATGCTAGCTGGGTTCTTAGTGAACCTGATTTACATTTTCAAAATCCCGACAGGGTCAATGACCATAGAGGACTAGAAAACATTAGTCGTATACTACAATTTTGGGAAGACGTTTCATGAACGACATATGCCACTTACACAAGTTATAGTGAAGATAAATACATGGGTGTTCAAAAAGTATTGACACTTGCGTCGGTTCTCCTATTCTGCAAATGTTCTGATCATTTTAACTTGCTCTGCCCTTCAAAATACTCTCTGTCAGATCTGACTACACAGTTAGAGCCGGTCAATCCACTTTTAGAACATTGTTTATACACTTCTTTAGAGAAACCTATCAGATACTGATAAACAGCAGATTCAAGAGCACTTGTATTTCTTTCCAGACATATAGTATTTAAGTTTGGGAAACAGAAAATGGTCGCAGGGTCCAGGTCCGGCGACAACGGAGGATGTGGAAGGACGGTAACCTTCTCTGCCTCCAAATACTCGGTAACAATGCGTGTCTTATGAGCGGGTGCATTATCATGCAAAGGCCGGAGGTGCTGAAGTCCAGTTTTGGGGCAGCGACTTTTGAAGCAGTTTTTCAGTGATGTGTGAAACAAATCTTGCATACGAAACCTTCTTCACAGTTCGTATTCGTTTAGCAATACTTGGGTGCCTCGTGTGTTTGTGTGTGTGTGTGTGTGTGTGTGTGTGTGTGTGTGTGTGTGTGTTTAATGAGTATTGACAATGCTTAATGACGTCCATCTTTTTTATTAGCAAATAAGCTGGCATAATAAAAAAGAAAACGAGTGATGGTGACACCAGTGACAAAGGATACCCCAAAATACGATACAACTATAAAATATGCTTAGGTTGAACCCTTCTAATTTACCATCTGTTCTTTCGTAAAACTCTGCTTAGTGAGTTCCAAAGAGTGTAGGCCCTGATCAGATGCCACATTTTGTGATCTTTGATCTAGCTCTACATTGTTTGATCATGTCTTCCTGTTCGAATACTTAGGGTAATACGAAAACATCGCGATTGCCCTGTGAGCCGCATCGTTTGTAAACGTACCGTCGGACACGTGTTTCCACACATTCTAATCAGACTTTTCACTTGGCGCATCATTACGAAAACATGCCTGTTCAAATATACTGAAAATTTTACCGCCAAAAAATGAAAATTTTCAGATAAAAAAATTCTATTTTTTTTCATATTTCTGCTCAAAACATAGATTGTGGGTACTCGTTAGAACCACATCGCCGAGGCGGTTCTAACGTGTACCCACAATCTACGTTTTTGAGCAGAAATAAGAAAAATAATGTATACCCCTGTAGACCCCAGTTTAACTATATAAAGGTGGGGTTTAAGGGGAGTCAAAATTATATAGGTATGTTTTCGTGATGTTTTGGACAGCCAATGAAATAAAATTTGTGCATGCGATAAATGAAGCATCGGATAGGACAACGCAAATGCGCGGGCTGATTTGAGTCTTATTTGGCACATATGTGAAAAGGTACATTTCCTTACGTGAGGTAGATATGTAATTGTTCGCATTAACTAGCAAGACTACATGAATAATCGATGCAATTTCAGACTTGTTGTTAGTCCATCACAGTCCGATCAGGGTCTTTGCTATCATTACGAAAACACGCCTATATAATTTTTACCCCACCAAACCCTACTTTTATGTAGTAAAACTGGGGTTTACAGGGGTGTACATTATTTTTCTTATTTCTGCTCAAAAATATAGATTGTGGGTACCCGTTAGAACCGCCTCGTCGAGGCGGGCGGTTCTAACGAGTACCCACATTCTATGTTTTGAGCAGAAATATGAAAAAAAAAAAAAAAAAAAAAAAAAAAAAAAAAAAAAATCAAAATTTTTTATCTGAATTTTTTCATGTTTTGGTGGTAAAATTTTCAGTATATTTGAATAGGCGTGTTTTCGTAATGAGTATTGTGAATGAGCACTAGTATTATAATCGATCATTGCTGTAGAACCGACTGACCATCAACTATTTGAAAATATACTAACGCTTATTTAGACTGTTTCCAGGTGTCTGTTCATCGCTCCAAAAAAGAAGGGTTATCCAGATAATACATTACGAGAACAAGCCTATTCAAATATACTGAAAATTTTCTCACCAAAAAATGAAAGTTTTCAGATGAAAAATTCCATTTTTTTTTTTTTTTTTTTTCATATTTCTACTCAAAACATAGATTGTGGGTACTCGTTAGAACCGCCTCGACGAGGCGGTTCTAACAAGTACCCACAATCTATGTTTTTAGCAGAAATTAGAAAAATAATTTATACCCCTGTAAACTCCAGTTTTACAATATAAAAGTGGGGTTTAAGGGGGTCAAAATTATATAGGCATGTATTCGTGATGTTTTTGTTTTCTTATTTCCCCATGATATCGTATGGTGTAGGAAATTATTTTAAGCGCCTTGGTGAGGCGTTTTTAGTGAATAACAAGAACATACACGTATGTTTTCGTGAAGAAATATGAACGTGATCAGTATTTATGGTTGAAAAAAGTACCTTCAGGCATGTGGGCCCAGCGAAGATTCAGATCAATCTGTGCATTTACACAGTCTAATCAGAATCCTCACTGGGTGTATTTTGGACAGCCAATGAGGCAAAATTTCCTAATGCGGAAAAAAAAAAAAAAAATATCAGATTGCGCGGATGCATCACGAAAACATACCTATAATTTTGACCCCCTTAAACCCCACTTTTATGTAGTAAAACAGGGGTTTACAGGGGTATAAATTAATTTTCGTATTTCTGCTCAAAAACATAGATTGTGGGTACCCGTTAGAACCGCCTCGTCGAGGCGGTTCTAACGGGTACCCACAATCTATATTTTGAGCAGAAATATGAAAAATATCAGAGTTTTTGATCTGAAAATTTTTAGTTTTTGGAGGTGAAATTTTCTATATATTTGAATAGGCGTGTTTTCTGATTTAAGCGTGCACTTGTCAGACGGTGTATTTTTCTGAAGTTGCGACTCATTTTCTTTGTTTGCAAGCAGCGAGGGTTTCTGTTTTCCGTATATGTTTCATCTTACCACAGCCGTGAAACAAAGTTGGGATGACTTCTCCGCGGTGTCATTCTAGCATACGACCATTGGTAGAGGTTTTAGTATAAATATAAATATGAACTTGTCCAGTTTCGTGTAACTTCTGGTTTTTAATTTTCTATTTGACAAAATACAGCTTGAAACAAGAAATCTCAGGTCACCAGACGAGTTTATTGTGTTTCCTATATTCATATAGCTGATGGGAGCATTTACTTCGCGCCTCTTTTGACCCATTTTTGGAGATCTTGCAGTTGTCTCCCTTTGAAATTTTGTCCTCCGTTCTGGAGTGCAGGCTTATATTACATTACATAGAAAGCAACAGTAATTTTGAATTTGGCAAAAAAAAAGAAAAAAAAAGCAAAGCTTGAAGCGACATACGATTTATAATACACTAATAAATATCCAGCCATGTAGGTTACACTAGCAAATTTGTTAAAAACATAACCCCCCCACCCCCCACCCACCCCCACCCCCTCCCACAAAAAAAAAAAAAAAAAAAAAAAAAAAAAAGAACTGGCATATTTTCTCAGGTTTTCCATGTTGTTGCAATGTAAACCTGTACCACAGAATGATGGACATTTTTTTAAGGGAAGCAACCCCAACTCTTTCAAAAATGGGTCTATAGGCTATAGTACATAGGCATTCGAACGGCATGACTTGACTAATGGCTTCGCAGGTTGATCTGCACCTGTACTTATCGTAAACTTGCTTTGTCCACGTTTTGCATATTGCCCCTCTTTCTGTAAAGCAATATAATAATACAGTCGCAACGTTATACATCACGAAAACATACCTATGTAATTTTCACCCCCTTAAACCCCATATATATATGAAAAATGGGGGTTCTGCGGTAAAAATGTATAATAATGTATAATAACACTCCACAGGCCCTGAGATTAATTTTTTTTGTCAAAAAAAAAAAAAAATCTATATTTATCCCTCAACCTCTGACATTCAACAACATACATATACCGATGTCTCAATCTAATTAAAGTTACGTACACGTATCCAGAATCACAATACTCCACCCCACCAAGCTATTATCTCTCCACAGGCTCCCCATTTCTCAGTCTTTACTATTTTTGTATTCTGAAATTTAACTCTAGCAAGGGAGACAACTCTAACAGTAATGTTCAATAGGAAAGCAAGAGTATGATTACGGCGTAGTTCCCAACAAACACACAGTTCATTGGCGATTACGCTGTAATCTTCAATAAATTCATGAGATCAAAGGGAGACTACCGCAACAGCCATATATAATAAGCAAGAAAATAGTGACAAGGGACACGACTACACTGTAATCCGCAAGAAAATTATACTCAACATTTACCACTGTAACTCTTCACATATTTCTTTAACAACTTTCATATTTTTCATTATTACACCAATGTCAACTGAACACTTTTGTAAACATGGATGTGCTTCTACAAGTTTATATAACCTTATAAGGGAATTGCAGTATACTTTGATCGGGATATCAGCTGCCTGAGTATTTTGATAAAGGATAACCAACACTCAAACTGTGTCACATTGATAACAATATCAGTTTGTTCTTTATATCATGTAGGCGGGAAATTTAAACAGTCTTTTCGCAATCAAAGTGCTAAAAACACTAACACTGTTCATATGACGGTGGAGGTTCATATTCAGATATATTACTACAACAGTTTAACACGTACTTTTTATCTTTTTTTGAATGGCACTCAGTGCCTGTGCTTTTCCTTCTTCTATTATTTTATTTTTTTCTTGCTCGCTCGAACCAGACTGTTTAGTGTGCGTTTTATTTTTCAAATCATTATATTTGTCTAATTCATCAAGAACCATTTTAAATTCCTGTTCTGATATTTGTCCATCGTTTAAAGCTGTGGAAATTAAACTTTTGATGGAATTTAACTTGCTTTCCCCCAGAGTTTTAATCTCATAATGTTTCTGTGTCTTTGACATTAATTTACGCCTCAATAACTTAACACAAACACCCATACATCCACAAACAATCGCAACAATCTCTATTGGCAACAGCACTGGCACAGTTAATCCAACACCAGCCATAATAACACTGTAGAAATTTAATGCAGTATCAACTCCATCTGTAATATTAATTCCACGCTTATACTGTTTGTATAATGCCTTTCTTGCATCTCTCTCTGTTATTAACTGTTTCTCTATTTCAGAAATCTTTTGTAATCTATAATTCTGTCCATCTTCAGTAGGCAACTCTGGATATAACGGCGCAGTTGGCTGTTTCATTTTTATATTGTTTTTAAAAATATTTCAAAATAAAATACAAATGATATCTCATACTTTAACAAACGTTCAAAAGCCATGTCAGTTACAGAATTACATAGATAACAGAGACAGCACCAAAATGATAGGATTAAAATCTATCACATACTGGGTTGGCTGGTATAATGTCACAGGCAAACAATATCTAGCAACCAAAAGCAAAAGGATTGACCTCGATCCTGGCTTATATAATTTTAATGACCTAAGACAGATTTTTTTGTCTGATGAATCTGGTATCTTGTCTGTGAATTACACCAACGGATTTGTTACATTAGAAATACCACCGAACAAGGAAATCGAATTGTCCAGTGGAATTTTGTCTTTACTTGGTTTAAAACATGGACGGCTCACAGCTGGCAGACACACAGGACACAAAATGATTGACATCGCCAAAACTAAAGAGCTTCGTGTCTTTCTTGACCAAATAAATACAACAAATAATTTTCTAGATGGTGAACCAAGCACATTACTAGGAATCGTACCAGTTTCTAACAAACCCTTTGGGAAAGTTGTTTCTTGTCGATTTGAATTTCCAATCTTCAAGAAGCTAATAAATGGGTGTATAACTGAACTATCTGTGCGCATAACAGATCAAAATAACACTGTTTTGGACAATCATGACTTACCAATTATAATAGAAGTGTTGATACAATGAGCATATTTGGAGCAGATTACGAGTCTGCAGACTTGCTTGAAATAATGGAAGATCTTAATATGAATGAAAATAAAATTAGAGATCTGAGAAGTCCGCGGGATGCAAATGATGTCGTCAATAAAAAAATATATGAACAAACGGATCGAATATAAAACAAAGGATCTAGAAAATAAACTTACTGCAATTCAAACACAAATAACTAACATACAGCAGCAACTTAATGGCACCAAATCCTTTACCTCGGATCTGGACATGGGTAACAACCGAATAATTAAACATTGGCCACCCAAGAAACCCAGAACATAATATCGAGCATGAGAATGATGCAGTTACAGCCAAATTTCTTTACGACTATGCTAAAATCGCTGACAAAAAATTCATGAAAACAAATGAAGACATAGACATGCAAAAACACCGAATAAAAGGCTTAGGTAATCCTCTCGAAATCGACGACGCAGTCATGTTACAGTACATTGCCTCGCGTATAGAGGGACTTACAGCTGAAATTGACAAACTTAGGGAAGGCAGAATTTAAATAAATTATAAAAAAATATATATAAAACAAAAATAAAATGATTCCAAAAGAGTTTGCATATAGCGAGCAGGCACATTATGCTCACTGGAGTGCGTTCAAAGTAAAAACAGTTAATATTATTAATCAAAATATAGTTGTTACATCGGACGGCAAAAGCTTTCAGGTTTCTTTCCCCGATGTATCAGAAAAATACATTCTTCCATATGTTAAGTCAGATGCTGTTGTCCAACGATGGCGAACAGACTGGATGTCATTTTGGCAAAATCAGTTTAACTTTGCAGTGCAACGACTGGATGTGGAGTTGACTTCAATAACCATCTGAATGATACAGGCATGATTGGTTCCCTGTTCAGGTTTCACGTTTACTACCAAACAAGAAGAATATTATTTGAAATGGCTGTTGCCCTACCACAAGACACAAGCTGGAATGCCTTTGACAATAATTATAATCGCAGTGCCTATGAAAGAATATGCAAAGAATTCTACGTTGACATTAATGCTGATTGGAGACAAAAACAGAGTGACAATCAAGGCCTTGGAAGAATATACAACTACTGGACTGGTGCTGGATACCACCCATTTGATAAAGAAGTCGAATACGACAAAAAGGAGTATTCATTCACACACGCCACAACCAATGATATACTCCACATAGATTTTATTGCTCAGGGATCCGAAGCTAATAAAGCTTGGACAACTTTCATTCTGGATAATTCAAATGGCTTCACAAGAGCAGGCGTTGAACGTATCAACGACAGCATCCGAACATACTGCTGGGCTATTCTTGGTTCACAGTCTCAAACGAGGACTGACATATTGGGAACTGGCACTGCATTTGATGCACAAAAACAGTTTCTTGCCAACATTGAAGATGCAATAAACTGCCCTGTAGATTTACCCAGCCAAATAGCAAGATATCAAAGCACACTAAAATATGCAAGGAGCAAAGTTAATTTTGTTTATGGTACTGGGCTGTACATGTCTCCCAGCAACATGGAGCTACAAATAGGCACAATACAAGATTATAATATCAAAATTGTCATAGCAAATGATGCTCAAGACCTCGGACTAAATAATGGTACCAATGCAGCACCGATTCCACCAAAACATATACAACCTGTCAAGGGAACCCAGACAAAACAATCCTTGCCTGAACCTGAACCAGTATCCAAACAGGAGTATCGTAAGCAGGTAGAGGAATACGCAAAATCACACAATCTGCCACAGAGTTGGGTTGATGGAATCAGTGCAGATCCAACTGGATTAAAAAGATGGCTTGCTCAGGCAAAGAAAATACACCAAGAACAAGACGATCAACGCTGGTCAGGATGGAAAAAAGAACATCCAAATCAACCATTGCCAGACGAATACACCAGCAGTGAACAACACGAAAACAATAAAACTACACTGATTGTAGGTGGTATTGCTTTAGGCCTTACTGCTTTAATCATTTACGAGATTTACTAATGTATTCCTTGGCTGCCGCATACAACAACCCTGCAACAAGAACAACAACAGCCCACACATTGTTCCCAAACCAATTAACAACCTTACCCGTTGCAGAAAGAAGCCATGATACTATTGACCCAATTACACCAGGCAAGGCAGCAGCTGCTTTACCAGCTAGGTTTGCAAGTAATTTAGCAAGATTATGTAGTTGTTTCTTAACCCATTCTTTGGCTCCATCCTGTGATGGTGGCTTTGATGGCGTGGCATCCCCACTTGTTGGAATAACAGCCTCAACGATCAGCCCTATAATCATACCAATGGCAGTCAAAACACTAACTATGGTGATGCCTTGTTCTTTGAATAATGTCCTCAGTCTCTCACCAAGAGTTGAATCTTCTTTCAAAACTTTATTTATAGTTTCTTTTATCCTGTTTATTTGACCACGCAATGCTTCTTTGTTTGCAGTGGCTGCTTCAAGTCTCGCACTTCTTTCATCTTCAAGATTTTTTAAACGTGCAGTTATATCACTTTTGCTGATTTCATCTTCCGCTTCTTGTAATTTACGTTTTTCTTTTGCTATGTCTTTATCGATGCCAGTTAGCTTTGCCAAGTTATTAGTAAGTTCACCACGGATACTTTGCAGCGCCTTGTCTAGTCCTTGCAACTCACGCAATGTCAATCCTTCTGTTTGTGTATGTTTATTTGCAACATCTGGCAGCTCCAAACCCCAATCAGTCATCGATGTTTCTAATGATTCTACAGTTTCATGTAACTCCCCTATTGTATTTGTCAAACGCTGCAGTTCAGTGGTACTTGATAAATCTTTAAGTGGTATATGTTCTTCAACATTCACCAAATCATTTCGTGTGCTTTCCAAAGCCTGTCTTACTTGTTTAGGCAGCGATTGAGTCCTACTATTATACTCTGGTAAATTCAAATACTGTCGTTTTGCTTGTGTTCCACCAGACCCTACTGCTCTGTTGTATTCCTTTACCAAAGATCTAAGAGAAAGAAATGTTGCTGAGCCCTGCTTTGCAGTTATTCTGATTTCTTTATCTCCAACAACCCAGTACAGAGTTTTCCCATCATCTGATATCCTGAACTGGTTGTAATCTATCTTTTCTGGAGCCATTTTATATCGTTTTCCTATTTCGTCATAGAATATCTTCACAAGTTTTTGTTTCTGACCGTCAAGAGCATTCTGTCTGAGTTGTCCTCTTAAATCTGCAATACTATCATTCTGATTTGAAATAATTCTCTGATCAACATCGGTAGGCACTATAAGCAATCTGTCGTCAATGACATCGGTATCATCGTCATCATAAATATCATCTGCGTCAAAATCAAAATCATATCCTCCTTCTGCCATTTTTGAATTATTTGTTTATTTTTAAAAATATAATTTGACTAAAAAATAAAATAGTCTTCATACGGAAACAAACTCGATCCTTACAGAAATGAGAGAACACCGCGGCATCAAAGGAATTCGCCAAAGCGTTGTAATCACTAACAATCCCAGCACCATTGATCAAAACCAACAGCTTTTGGTGAGATTTCCCAAACTGAGTGATAACGATGTTATTGTCCCCTGAAGTGCTCGTCTCGCTTTTACTATTGAACTAACAATTAAAGATGCCAACGCTGCAGTTTTCCAAAATCTCGGCAGAGCCATCATCAAGAAAACCACTATAAGAATAAGTGGCAATGAAGTCATGTCTATTGACGACAGTGACATTTACCATTGCTATGTTGACTTGTGGAAATCTTCCACAGAGCGAATGAACATGGTATATCAAGGTCTTGGCGAATCAAACATGTTAAAACACAGAGTCGGCGCTGGTAATGCCACTGCTGATGCTGAAGACGAAGCTGTATCAAAGGCATATAGTAACAGATTTTGCATACCACTGGACTTTGAATTACTTGAAACTCACATGCCTTTTTATCAAGTAGGACTTGGTGATAGACTGGAATATGAGCTGACCTTTAATGACTATGATAAAGTAATTAATTCTTCAGATGCTGATAGCAGTTATAAGATAAAAATATCTGTTTAGAATTTGACAAAGTTACTGACATCGAACTTGCACAGCAGATAAGACAAGAGTACAACGGTAGAATAGCAATTTTATATGACCGCATTTTGCGACACAGAAAAATAACAAAAATCAAATCTGACACACTATGGAACATCAACCTGAATGTTCCAGCAAGAAGCATGAAGGGTATTCTGTTACTTTTTGAAGACCCAAACAGGACAAGCACTGAAGATTATTATAACCCCAAAATCACAAAAGAAGAAGTGGCCATAGAAGGTGTGCCTAATCAATTGTATAGCAAAGGTATGCAAGCATACCAACAGTGGAATGAAATTAATAAATACTTTGCACTAACATCAAAAAGAGACAAAGAGACAGACAAAGTTGCAAAAGACTTGAATTTTAGCGATACTAACATCAAAAAGTATTTTACTACTAGATTTGCTCTGTGGCTTGACTTGCGTTCTACAGATGACAATAGATTACACAGCAGCGGCAGAAGAATCGAGAATGCCAGTGAAGGGGTCACCATACAAATTGAAAAAGAACAAGAATCAAATGAAAATTTAATACAAGATGCCCAAATCAATTTCGAAGATGGAAGATTAAAAAAAGTTGTCTATTGATTCTTTAAGTGAATTACCAAAATATCCACATAGTGCAATTATCTGTGGTCAGACAGGCTGTGGAAAAACAGAATTTGTGCTAGATTTGCTTGAATCAGAGTATGCTGGGGTGTTTGATAATATAGTCATACTTTGCCCAACAATAAATTGGAACAAAGCATACAAAAACAGATGTTGGATTGACGATGTTCGAAAACCAAAAGACAAAAACATAACAATAGTGAATCCTGTGATGCCAGATGGAACAGAAAGACTTCAGGAACTGTTACGGTTGTTTTTTTTTTTTGATAAATTGGCTGGTAAACCAACATTATACATCATGGATGACTGCTCTGCTACAAAAGAATTAACCAAGAAAAAAGATATGCTGTCAGAGTTGGCATTCCCTGGCAGACATGCAGACCAATCAGTGTGGGTTATTTCACAGAGATATATTTCTGTTTTGAAAGATTTACGTGAGCAAACAAAATGGGTTTGCATGTTTTATACTAAAGAAAGAGATAGTTTTGACAATTGTTTAAGAGAAAATGATGTTATCCCTACAGAAAAAAGGCAAAGAATAAAAAAAAGAATTAGCCAAAGTTAAGCACCGTAAACTAATATTAAAAACTGACCAACCTACTGGTTATTGGTTGGTTGATTGATTCCTTATTTTTTTATTTTTGCTACTAGCATTGCTCATGGCCAAAATAGCATTACTAATAGCAAAATAGCATTGCTAATAGTAAAAATAGCATTGCTAATAGTAAAAATAGCATTGCTAATAAAATGATAGTAATAGTAAATAAAAATGCTACTTGAACTAATAGCAATTGCCTCTGCTTGTGTGAATATATCAGTTGGATGTTTGGTATTTTACAATTATTTTAATTTTAAAAAAATAATGATCAACTTAATAAAAATGAACGCTGAAGAACTATTAGATATTTCACAAGCTATACCGCAAGATGCAACATCACAGGAAGCTGTACAAGACACAAAACGAGAAAGATTATTAGCTATTGTCATTGGAGGCGGAAGTCGTCATTACTTTGGACGTGATGTTCAACTAACAGATCTGGATAAAATGACTCCTCAAGAAATAGATAAATTTTACTGCAGATATGAAGCCAGACTTGGTGCAAGTATGACTAAGACATTGGGTAACTCTTTTATAAATTTGTATGTTATGGCTGTGTCAAGATATTTCAATATAACCAACCCACCTAAGCTAATAGAAGATTTAGAAGAAGATCCTTTTATTAATCATGCCTTGACAAATGTTTGTTGTGAGTTGTATTATAAGTATGGTATGTATCTAGCGCCTTTTACGGCTATATTAACAACTGCAAGGCATATTGATTTTAATAAAATTAAAAATATTGTGGATAATAAAAATGGAAAATCAGAATTTGAATCAGGAGAATCAGAATCAGGAAAATCAGACCAATAATCAGGATCCAAAACCAAAATAAGAAAAGAACCCAAAAAGAGTAGCAGCTGGAAAAAAGGGTGCTGAAGCGAGATGAAAACGGATGCAAGCACAGCAAGAAGCTCTTGCGGAGTGACAGGAAGCACCTGTGGAGCAAGAAACAGTCAGAAGAGTAACAAGAGAACCACAAGAGACAGAATCTACATTAAAAGTGAATGTTTATAAAAACTACATTCCACTTTGTGCTGTGCTGATTTTTGGTATAGGTATTTTCATGTTGTATAATAAATCAGTGCTAGCATCGCAAGTTATACAGTCTCCACAACAATCAACACCTAAGTCTGATATTGATCCTTTTGAAATGAATTAATCTTAATTTTAAAAATATTTTTTCACATATAAAAATTAAAAAAATGGCAACTATTGACGGAAAACGAATTGTAAACATGTTATATCACGCTGGTGTTGAAACTGTATTAACAGTTGGTTATGCAGAGATTGCTAGAAAACTATTAAGAAGACCTCCACCCAAAGTTGATTTCAACATGGGTGATGTTGGAATGTTGTCTTTAGATATATTGTTAGCTATGGCTACCAGAGATATGCTGATTAAACAGGGTATTATTCCGGCTGATATTATGAAATAAATTTTAAATTATATTGTTTTGTATACATGTAAAAAAAATGGCAAGTGCAGTAGCAATAATGATAGGCGGTGCAGTTGTGAATGCATTGGCATTCTCTGGTAGTAATTATTTGTTTTCTCATATGGGAAAAAGTGATGATGCTGAAAACGAAAGAGAGAGACATGACAAAGCTGTGGAACAATTAGAAGCGGCACAGACTGCATGGAATAAAAAAAGGATGCAGAGATTAGATTTTATCAACGATCAAATAAAAAATGAACAACATGCAGTACAGACTTTTGATGATGTAGATCAGGCTATGAAACAATATTGTTACATAACTGGCAAGTCTCATGACTCATTGCCACCTGAGCCTAAACTAAGTGATTTTTATACACCTTCATCTGACCAGCAAAATAGAGAGATTACATTTGTTGTATTAGGCATGACAGTGACTGGGTTTATTGCTTATAAGTTTTTGTAGATTCTAAAATATTTATATAAATAAAACATGGAAAAAATATACTACAGCCCCAAAGGATTTTGGAGGGGTCGTACAGCAATAAAAAAGTTAGCCAAAGATACAAAGGTCAGTGAAAAGTAGGCACTTGAATTCTTAAAGAAACAAGCTGTGTGGCAGATTTATTTACCTGCACCTAAGGAAATAATCAGACCAAGTTTTGATGTGTCTGCTAAAGATGAAGGACATCAAGCAGATTTGTTGTTTTTGCCACATGACACTGTCAAGGTTGGTAGAGTAAACAAAACATATAGATATGTTTGACATTGGTTGACGTGGGGACAAGATACAAAGAAGCTGAACCCTTAACTTCAAAAGACAGCAAAGAAGTTGCTAAAGCTTTTGAGAAAATATACAGTAGACATTTGAAATATCCAAGGTTATTACAGGTAGACCCAGGGAGAGAATTTATGGGTGCTGTATCACAACTGTTGGAGAAACATAGTGTTAAAATTAGAAGAGGTAGAACAGAAATACATAGAGACCAAGGTCTAGTGGAGAGATTCAACAGGACTTTAGCTGAAAGGTTCTTTGGCTATCAATATGCAAAAGAGCTGGAAAATCCTCACAAGCGTAACAGAGAATGGGTTAAGAGATTGCCTGAAGTTATAAAAGCACTAAATGCGGAGACGAAAAAAGCCCCTCCTATTGTAACAAGAAAAGTTGATGCTCCTATTTTTCCATATGCAAATGTTAGGTATTTGTATCAACCAGGTGAATTAGAAGGTGGTGGTAGAAGACGGGCAACAGATCCTATATGGTCTGTGGATATACACAAAATTGATTATCACATTATAACGCAAGGCATAAGAGTATATTATTTGAAGGCACCAGCACCAAAGAGAGGTTTAGTTAAAGAGGAACTACTTATTGTCCCGGCTGATACCCATACCCAAATGCATATGTCGTAATACCATCTGGTGCTGTGCATCTTTTAGTGTCAATAGGTGAGAGTGTTGTTTTGTTTACTGTTAGTCCATATATGTTGTGATGTATTGAACGTAGCATGTTCATACTATGTGTGTACTTCTTTTTGTGGAAGAGTGCATCTTTGTAGTTTTCAAAGTTTATCTGTTTTTTGATTACGTATTTTTTTACTCCAGCTTTCTTGATGAGTTGTTCATCTGATCTTAGTATAGAATATAACTTCGGACGCAAGCCGATGTATTCTGCTATGGGAGTACCAGCACACTCATCTTTCATTTTGCCTATTACTTTTTTGTTTGTTTCATCATGAAGTTTGTGGTCTTTAGGATAATCAGAGAAGTCATAGTCTTCTTTTGTTTCAGACATGTCTTTGTATATGTCGTTAGTTTTGATGTCTACTAGTAAGGAATCTGTATCGGTGTACAACAGGGTGCAGTTTTCACCATACTTCTTTTTCAGTTTGTTGTAATACCAGTCATACATCAAAAGTTTTGATAGATCAAGGACAGAGAAACCAACGTAGATTGGTTTGTTTAACGTTAGTTTTGTTTTGTTGACATGTATTGCAGATAGTTCATCAGAGAATTTTACACGTCTGTTGAAGTTTGGTTTGGCTATGATTTTTCTTATCTTTTCATTTTCAGTGGCATCTGTTCTGACTAGTTTTATGTCTACTCGTTTACGGAGGTTCTCCATTGTTTTGCCAAAGACAGAGTTATTCATAAGTATGTAGAAATCTTTTTCAAATGCAGACTTTGCTTTCTTTCGTAGTTCTGTATTTAGACGGATATAAGGTTCCATCCAAGGTTTTTCATTGAATTCCAGTATCCTGTGTACTTTCTTAACTTTCATACCTAGAGATAAGTAAAGTTGGAGGTTTTTGTAGTGGACTACATATTTTTTCTTGTCCATGAGGTTTGGGACAAGTTTTGTTATGTTTATCATGCTTTTATTTTCTAGCAGATCTGTTTGATAAGATGAGAGCCATTCTTCTTTTACTGCTAGTTTTTCAGGTGCAAGTGGATAGTCATTGTGTAGTTTATGTAGGTGTTTTGGATATTCTAAATCTACTTCGAGTATCCAACCTTTTCCTTTTTGTCTTTTATCAAATTTCCCATCTTTATTACTTGCCTTCCATTTGAAATCAGAGTATGGAAGTGATTGGCTCATTGCCCACCCATATAGGTTATTTGCATCATAATACATGATGTAGTTATTTTCTTTTTCAGGATTATAATCTGCAGTATGAGGATTGTTTGCTTTGGCGTGTCTTTTGGATACCATACTTATACCACCACGCATACCTTTTTCTACGAACAAATGCATATCCATGTCTGTCAAAAGTTCTAAATCTATCTTTGTATGTTTTAGTAATGCATCCCAAGATAAGCCAGGTGCAGTGTAATAGTGTAAAGGGTCAAGTTTATATGAATCCATGCATGTTTTTCTGAAAGTTTGAAATACGTCAGCGAGTAGAACCACATCAGTTTTTAAGTATAAATCATGATAATCACCAATAGTTTTACAGTTGAATTCATTCCATACTTTTTGCGCATGTTCATAATCTACATCTTTGATCTTTTCATCTGAAAGTTCGCTATAAAATTTATCTATAGATGGCAGTTGTGTTTCATTAAACCTGTCTAGACTGTCTATGTATTCATGTGGGTAACCACCTTTACGTAGAATTATATCTGTTTTATCACCAAACTCACCTTTTGTTATTTTGAAATCTGATTTGTAAGTGGCTTTCACTAAATTTTCCAGTGAAGATGCCATAAACTGGAAACTGTCTAAGAATTTGAATTGTGCAATACTGAATGAGATATACTTTTCTGCATTGTTTGGAATACAGGTGATGTTGCCGTTTGCTTTGTGTATTTTTTGCATTATGAAATGGCTGTCATATCCTTTAAGGTTGTGAAATACTACTGCGATTTTTGTCTTGCCTGGTTCCATTTTGAGTTTAAGGTTGCAGGATTTGTGTGCTGCACCTCTGTATTCACCTGTGAAATGACAGTGGTCTCTTACTTTTGGATTGTTTTTTTGTTATTTCTTGTTCGCATATCCAACATTTGGTGGCACTTTCATAGCCTTTGATGTTTTGCTCTGTCATAATTAATGGTTTTGGGTGAGCAAAGATGTTATTGATATTGCTAACCTCACATTCGAAGTGGTTCAGAAATACTTCAACAACATCTTTACCTCTGTAGATTACAGGTTTATCAGTTTGACCATCATATCTGACAACTTGATAACCAAATCCGCAAGCTTCGTGTTCACTGTTTATTTCTGATTTATCACCTGCTTTTTCTGTTTTTGGTTTGATTATACTTTCAAAGTCGGCATAAATGACATATAGAACAGGCATTTGGTTTTGATGGTTTTTGAATCTGATGTAACTACCTTCTGGAGGCATATCTATTCTTGTTGAGTTTTTTTTGATGCCATAGCAGTCTTCTTTGTGTTTGATAAGCAGGTCTTCTTTGGTGAAACCGTATAGGCATCGATCACAGAAATAGGTTTTAGTTTTATGTTTGTTTTGGTCAAAGAGTAATCTATCAAGATTTTTAATCCCACAATAATGATATTTTGTTTCTTTCTTTTTAGATTCTGGATAATCTTCATAGTCTGCAAGATTTTTAATCCAACAATAATGATATTTTGTTTCTTTCTTTTTTGGCTCTGGATAATCTTCATCTATTATGCCTTCATCATTGCTATCATCTGCACGAACTTCTACATCTTCTGATATCAAGAGTAAGTTAGTTCTTAGTTTTTCTTTGGGTTGATCAGATATGTAGTATGGGAATATGTTTCTCTTTTTCATCTTTGGTGATATTGTATATCCATAAACATTGATTGCAAGATCAGGATTTTGTTTCTCTAGTTTTGGTATTTGAGAGATTGGTGTTGGAAATTCAATACCATCAAAGTTCAACTTGCCGAGGTGTTTTCTATAGCTTGATAATTTACTTGGATTATTTTCATTGTAGTATAAAATAGACAACAAAGCCCATTCCAAGCATCTATTATCTTCATTTGGTAAATTAATTATTGCCTTTTTGTTTGCTAATGATTCAGGCAAAGAAATATATGATGAGTCTTTAAGTGATTCATATTTTGCTATATTCAAATATAATTTGATGCAATGGTCTATTTCTAAACCAGAAGCAGTGTTTGTAAATTTTTCAATCCATGTTTGTAAATAAGCGGTTTGCTTGTCATAGAATTCATCTACATTCTTTTCATCAAGAACAGCACTTTGTTCTCCATGATTTTGGCTAACAACAAGCTTTCGTTTCCATCACCTTCATCATGAGAAAACTGTACAGAGAGACCAATTGAGAATTTGATACCATTGTACTCTCTAATATCTTGATTGATTTGATTAACGAGCATAGATTTTTTATCACTAAACAAAGCAGAAGGATCTTTATAAGTGTGTGCATCAATTTCATATGTTTTAAAATAATTGCACAATGGTTTGTCAACCAGTTTCAATTTAGAATCAGCCAATTCTGAAACAGACTTTCTTTTCTCTCTTTGAGATAAAACCTGCTTCAGTTTATCAATAACAGCCATTTGCAGCTGTTCATGTTTCTTTTTCAGCCGCTTTTCTTTCTTCTTTTTATTACGTTTGGCGCGTTTATTTTCTGTTTGAATTGACGGTACTTCCGTCTTTGGTGATGACGGTGCTTCCGTCGGTGTTTCTGACGATATAGGCTCTTTCAGTATTCTTATTCCTTTTCGTAAATCATCATCAGTAATAACACCATTGCGATGTAATTGTGAGAGATATTCTAAATTCGTACTCATTTTTTTTATAAAATGTTTTTATATTTATTTTAAATAAATAAATACTTGTTTAATATATTTAAATAAAATTTAAAAATGGAGTGTGCATTCCTGAAAGTTGGTAGCGATGATCCTTGTCAAGAAACCTGTAAAGAATTCACAATATTGTTCAATGCATAAGTTTTTGATGAAGAATAGTAACGTGAAAGCTTGTTTACGCTGTGGTAAGAGAACATATTCTAAATTACAAATTTGTAATAGATGTGATGGTAATAAATTAATAGTTAGACTTAGATACTATAATGTTATTAGACCATTTAGATCTGAATGTAAACGATTAAGGAATATAAATATAGATTAGTATATTTTCTACAAACAAAAAATGATTATACATTAAAAAAACAGTATATTATTTTACATATGTGATTTTCCACCTATTTGTTTTCAACTACCAAATCATATGCATGATACTTATTCGCTGGATTACCTTTACAAGGTTTCAAACCAAGAGGTCTTATGTATAACGGTGGGCTAATGTTATTTTTTGTAATTCTAGTTTTTAAATGATCTGGTGCCCATACCTCACCATAGTTATATAAAGATAAAACCATCGTTTCACCTTTTTTAGTATTACCCATAGTTGTATTTGTGACTGTGTATATTTTATTAATTTCTAAATCAGTCCATTTACTATATTCTGGTGTCTGTTCCTTGAGCAATCTATCAAATTCTGCAGCTGTGGGTGGATCAAATTGGATCTCTTTTTCCGTTTGTGCCATTGTAGTTTTTCTTTTTTATATTGACTAAATTTTATTTGTTTAATACAATTTTTTTCAATAGAACGATTTTATAAAATTGACTGTGTGATGAAAAAAATGCATGATTTTTCTAAATAACCATGACTACAGTGTAGTCGTGTCCCTTGTCACTATTGTCTTTGCTTATTAAAAATGGCTGTTGCGGTAGTCTCCCTTTGATCTCATGAATTTATTGAAGATTACAGCGTAATCGCCAATGAACTGCGTGTTTGTTGGGAACTACGGCGTAATCATACTCTTGCTTTCCTATTGAACATTACTGTTAGAGTTGTCTCCCTTGCTAGAGTTAAATTTCAGAATACATAAATAGTAAAGACTGAGAAATGGGGAGCCTGTGGAGAGATAATAGCTTGGTGGGGTGGAGTATTGTGATTCTGGATACGTGTACGTAACTTTAATTAGATTGAGACATCGGTATATGTATGTTGTTGAATGTCAGAGGTTGAGGGATAAATATAGATTTTTTTTTTTTTTTTTTGACAAAAAAAAAAATTAATCTCAGGGCCTGTGAACCGCCGAGGCGGTTCTAACGAGTACCCACAATCTATGTTTTGAGCAGACATATGAAAAATATCAGAACTTTTTTATCTGAAAAACTGCTAGTTTTTGGTGGTAAAATTTTCAGTGTATTTGAATAGGCGTGTTTTCGTCATGCCTTCTGATAGGTGTTGACAACGGAGATTCAAGTCAGCCTGTGCATCCGAAGAATGAATGATGAAACGTTGTACCCTTGGCTCTCCAAAATGTTCTAAGAGAAGAGAACTGATTAGACTGCGCGAATGCGCAGGCTGTTCCGTCTCGTCCAAGGACAGTTTATGCAAATGTCTGTTATTGACGATACCATCATGTTAACCGTGGTCCGTTTTCATTTACCAGCATGCTACATCATTCTTATTACAGAAATATAAGTACCTCACGAAAACATACCTATATAATTTTGACCCCTATAACCCCACTTTTATTCCGCAAAACTGCGGTTTACAGGGTATACATTATTTTCTTATTTCTGCTCTAAAACATAGATTTTGGGTACTCGTTAGGACCGCCTCAGCGAGGCAGTTCTATCGAATACCCACACTCTATGTTTTGAGCAGATAAAAAATATAAAAAAAAATCCGAAAACTTTCAGTTTCTGGTGGTGAAATTTCAATATATTTGAAAAGGCGTGTTTTCGTAATAAAGATACCCCTGAAATGCCACAATCACATAACACAACACTCCCAGGGCACCAAACGAAAGACGGATCAGGAACAAATAACGACAGTCCAAATGACACATATGAAACCACCGACGCACATGGAAAGAAAAAACTCGGGAAGGCTATAACAAAAGTAACATAGTAAGGAGCCTTCCCAAGGTTATCACCATGGTATCGACCCTCGGTAAGGCTATAACAAAAGTAACATAGTAAGGGGAATAAATCAAGGGAAAAAAACAACTCGCCACATCCTCTACACGTAGAGGGAGGCAGTCATCTTAAAGCACCCTACCTCACAGATAAATAGCCAGAGTGTTACCAAGTAATAAACGTGGCAGCCATAGTTATAACAAGATATAATCGCGATTTCGCAACACCCAATATATCTTCAACTACTAGAAACAAGTTCTACCCACGTAAGGCTGGATAACAGTGATTTTTATGATCACGGTGGGGCCCAAACAAATGATCATTAGGATTAATCCATATTTATGAATTAAATAGGAAGGGCATTTTCTTCATATTGGCACGGTAGAGCTCATCGCATTCGATTGGAATTATACTGGTTGTAAAATATTTAGATTAACCAAGCCAGGTTGATCAAGTTATAGACCAGTATAGTTTGCCGCAGCCGACGCGAAGAGTATTGCAGGACAAAGTTAAAGTCGGGTTGGAGCGGGGGCGGGGGTTGGGGTGGGGGTGAGGGTGGGGTCGGGTGTTGGTTAAAGCATTTTCATATGTTTCTTATGACTGAGACCATAAAACGCTGCCGACAAGGCAATTAAATGATGCTCCGTTACACAATTAGTTAAGTAAAAACTGATAAGGTAGTGGACAAGAAACCCACGAGAAAAAATTCTAAAATAAAAAAACACAACGAAAAAAGCTGAAAGCCGATTCCAAAATCAATATCTTCATGAAAAGTTATAAACAAATTACGCATTTTAACCAGTTTCCTATGTAAGTAAATAAAGATTATATATACTTAAGTGCAGGGAGTTAGTGTTTTCAGAGAAAAGTAGTACCCTAGGTAAATCTGGTAATGCAACCTGTAGAGAATAGATGGAGAGTTGAGGAGAGTAGCTATAAAACATCTGGTTACATTATCAATTGAGCATGATTTTTAGCCATTTTTTTTCTAAGAGAAGAACATCGGAAACAGCAAAACAGAGACAGCAAATGATATCCTGGGCCTTTTCTTAAGTGACAACTTATATACTATAAGTCAGTGCGCAATTCAGGCCCCGAGGTTATAAAACTTTTTTCATGCTCAACTCATCTGAGCATGAAATTTGTTGTGCTAATAAATCTCAAATTATTAACAATTGCGAATTCTTTCTTGCTAAACAGCTGAGCATGAAATTTCTCTGCTAATAAATATGAAAATGCCAACAACAGTTGGCATTTTCATATTTATTAGCAGAGAAAATTTCATGCTCAGCTGAGCTGAGCATGAGAAAAAGTTTTATTACCTCGGGGCCAGGGGCCTGGGTACATTTGGTAGGGTTACTGCTCTTTCAACAAGTGAGACAGAATTTGTGACTTCCTGTTCGCTTTGTAGTACACTTCTTCTGAAAACTATAAAAGAACACAGTGCTCGCTTAAAGGGATCTACACTAAAAGAAAGTCCACTTGGGAGCCAACTTGTTCCTGAAATAGACCTAGTTTCAGAAGCGGACGACAAATTTGAAATACAATCGAACCTTAATGGCCTGTATATCTTTTGGTGCATAGAAAGTAATCCCAGACTTAGGTTGTTCGAGTTGCTGAAGCTTAATCATAGCGCCAGACCAGGATGCAAATAGGGCATTACGAAAACACGCCTATTCAAATATATAGAAAATTGTACCTTCAAAAACATAAAATTTTCAGATAAAAAATTCTGATATTTTTCATATTTCTGCTCAAAAAATAGATTGTAGGTACTCGTTAGAACCGCCTCGGCGAGGTGGTTCTAAAGAGTACCCGCAATCTATGTTTTTGAGCAGAAAGAAGAAAAATAATGCATACCCCTGTAAACCCCAGTTTTACTATATAAAAGTGGGGTTTAAGAGGGTCTAAGTTATATAGACATGTTTTCGTAATGTAATCGATTTTCTATAAAACAATGATATGTTGAGTGTTCTCGTTAGAATCGCATCGACGAGGCGATTGTCGCGAGTCGACAGAATATACACTTGCATGGTAGTTGTCGGAATGGTTTTGAATATGGAAGACAACTTTCTTGACGTCCTATTTTCTTTTCACTGTATTTTTTCTTCTTTAAAAAAGGGTCGATACTGTAAAAAAAAAAAGAAGAAAAAAAAATCCCCTAAATCACTAAAGGAAGTCCACTCGCGAGCAACTTCTTTGCTCGAAAAGTAGACCACTTTTCACGGAAGCAAACAAGACAAATTTGACATACAGTCGAAATAAAATAGCCAAAACATCTTTTGGGCCATGGAAATTCGTTGTAGACAGGTACTTGAAGCCACTAAGGGTGTAATGGTATGTTGAGTGTACTTATCAGAATCGTCTCTCATCAATCTGATAAGGGTATTGCTGTCCGCTTGTTGACGCATTGGTTCCCTGGCTATCCATATAGGGCCCCGGAAGACTCTGCGCGGATGCGCAGGTTGATCTGAGTCTTCGCTAGGCGCGCATGCAGTCTTCTAGGAATTGCTGTGTACCGACTCAGTTGTTAGTGTATGTTTTAGAAAACTATCCCATGATGTCGGGCTATCCTTGAATTTCGTCAAGCGTGACAGTATCATATGTAGTATTGCTAACTCACGATAGTACAGCTTCAGTCGTCACTATTACTGTATAAGATACCCCTTGTACCCTAAGTATCAGGATCCCTTAATTCCCTATCAATTGTTTCATAAACAGTGACGATTTACATTTTAAAGTCTGCTGATATGTCTAAGAATGCTGGAATTTTCAACGTACATCTTGATCTGACGCCGCGTTCTGCAGCATCTTGTCTGGATTTACACTATTTTCTTAAGTCTGCCAGTATAAATACGGTAGGAGTAACAAAACGATGAGAATTACATGTATATCTTTAACTTCTGTCGTAAACTACAGAGACACCGGGTGTGGCTTTGCTTGGGACATAATGTACATATGATCAATATATGAATATACTGGTACACTAGACAGAATAAGAAACGCAGGCACACGCTTATTTTCCCGATCCGATGTGAATGGAGTATATCTTACAATACATTTATATAAAAATGAGAGACAACAATCGGTTAACTCCCTTGAGTATTCTTTGTAAACAACTAGTTAAGCCCAATTAACCTGGGCCCAGTTGTTCAAAGCTAACGATGCCGTTAGTTAACGATTCGTTAAACTTTACATTGAGTGATACGCAAATATGCTGAATTGTTTTGCTGAAAAAATGTTGAGTAGCTTTTGCAAAGCTACTCACATTTTTTCAGCAAAAATATCAGAATATTGTGTATTGAATCCGCTAAACCGGTTTAACGAAATGACCCTTAACGAGCTCGCTAAGCCAGCGACGCTTTGAACAACTGGGCCGAGAATGCTTTGCTTTTAAAATCAACATCTCCATTGAGTACAGCCTTCTTTTCCTAAAAAATCTAGCTGAAACAGGGATCTATATCAATAATGCTTCTATAATATTGGACCGAAACATTTTTTATGCAATGAAATATTAACCCTTGTCATGCTGAATAATTTAAGACCCCACGCCCACTTCAAATTTCCAGCCAATCATATTATTTGATCCAAGTTGTTGAAACAAATTCACATACTTAATGACAAACAGTGCAGATCCAGATCAGTTGGCTGCTTCAGAAGCCAACTGATCTGGATCTACACTGTTTGCAAAGTCAGAGTATATTTGGGTTCAGCAGGACCAGGGTTAATAATCTTGCATATGGATTTGGAAAGTTTAAACAAATTATACTCCAATAAAGACCTACGGTAAAACAGAGGATTCCGATTAGAAGGACCTTATTAGTATTTGATCTACGTACCTTGCATGTTACATACCATGGAAGCTATATATATTTCATACTATCTCTCAATATGGATATGTTTGTGTTGAGGTTTTACGGCCCAGTCAACCCAATGGGGTCATGTCGAGCGCGGTCAGTTTACCTAACCACACGTTTACTGGGCAGGCTTAGTCCTCTAAGCGGTTAACCAGTAGTGTGCACATTCTTTCACCAGAAACTGACAACTGCCCTTCTTGAATCAGCGGAAGGGAGAGAATGACCGTAGAAAATATTTCATGATCAGTCTCCACGAAAGAATGTTGCCGACCTCGGCGGGGGTTGAACCCGCGACCTCCTGGTCTCCAGTCGGACGGCGCATCCAACTGAGCCACCGAGGCCGGCTCTCTCAATATGGATATATTGTCTAAATGGCAAGAGTCATTTTCATCTGTTTGCATGAAGCGTCTCAACATAATATCACATCACGAAAACACGCCTATTCAAATATACTGAAAATTTTACCACCAAAAATGAAAATTTTCAGATAAAAATTCTAATATTTTTCATATTTCTGCTCAAAACATAGATTTTGGGTACTCGTTAGAACCGCCTCGCCGAGGCGGTTCTAACGAATACCCACAATCTGTTTTGAGCAGAAATAAGAAAAATAATGTATACCCCTGTAAACCCCAGTTTTACTATATAAAAGTGGGGTTTAAGGGGGTCAAAATTACATAGGCATGTTTTCGTGATGATCTGTTTGCATGAAGTGTCTCAACATAATAAAACCCACTTATGCCTATTGGACATCTATCTCATTCTTTAGGCCGGTTCATTTTCAATTTAAAGGGGTACCTGGTTTGGTTAGTTATTTTACTGTTTGCATTACTTTGCGTTTTCATGCAAACAGTGTAATATTTATATGCCTTATCTCAGTCTATACTGTTTGCCACTTGAGCTTAAAAACCTATGCTCTAACCACTGAGCCAAAGAGTCGACTCCCTGACGCAGCTGTCAGAGATTGAATATATACCTACAAGCTATGCGAAATCTGCAAAGGCAGATACTCGAAGGTACTCAAGGAAGTCATCATTTATGATGACGCGAAGCCATTTTCGGAGAAATAAAGTCCTTCCAGGACGAGCCCCCATTTACGGCATGAAAGTTGTAACAAAGGAACGAAGCATAGCTGGAAAAAAAAATCCCGCCTGTCGTGGGATTCGAGCCAGGTCTGCCCGGATAAAAATCCAATGCTCTAACTACTGAGCCAAATAGTCGACTCCCTGACGCAGATGTCAGAGATTGAATAATTTCCTACAAGCTATGCGAAATCTGCCAAGGCAGATAATCGCAGGAGGAATGCTATTTCGTAACAATGACTAAAAGACATAAAAAAAATAACATGCATCAACGTCAATTGTTTTTTCACTGATATGGGCTATGCACAACAAAACCTAGTATAATGTAAATAAACGACGTAAAAAGAGACCCAATAGGCCCGGTTGGGATCTTTTTATCCCTGGTTTGACATACTTTTAAACTATCTAGCATAGTCCTTAGGTAAGGCCAATAAAACCGTTAATGAGTGGTATCACTTTGGGTCTCATTTTAGCTATATCTTTAATCACTCCTTTCTAATCACTTTTTAAACAGGTGAAACTGTGCACGACCATTCAAAAGTGCTTCTTCCTTAATACAGAAAATACATTTATAAACGTACGCTTCTAACTGTCAGAAATGAACTTCAAGATGTAATATATCTCTGATACTCACTTGAAACCTCGCCCTGAATATTGATACAGCTCCAAATTTTAAATAGATGTTTAATATACATAGATATCCTCAACCGCATTAGTGGAACATCAAATATATATATATACATATATATATATATATATATATATATATATATATATATATATATATATATATATATATATATATATATCTATCCGCAAACACTATGATGAAGCAAAGCAAATGGTTCCATGGCGATCTGAAATCAGATCACAAGAAAACCACAAACAGGACTACGATGGCCCGGTCTACAAACATTGATATTCATGCGCCATGTGTCTGTGTCTGCAACAAAATAAGAAGGGCTCCATCATCTAGTCTGAGGACGGCCGACTGTCGTGCAGTTGAAGCCGGAAGCAAAATTATCAGTCATAATAAGGTTCACAACCAAGCATGCAGTTTGCCGCAGAATATCAGTATTGTAACGTATCTCTGTGTAGCGAGACAGAGTCTTTTGAAACTGAATCAAAACATCAGCTTTGCCAACATTTCTGAATTGATGGACTAAGTTGCCATGAAATTCAGGTTCCGACAGACCTTCTTGCATATTGTTTTTAAACCAACTTTATATGGGCAATTCCTTTGTTACAGTTAATTCTTGTTCGCATATCGGTCGTTTTATAAATTACCTATGTTTTATTTTTTTTTTTTTTTTATTTTTTTTTTTTTTTATATTGTATGCTCCTCAACTCGTCAACCAAAATGTCATTCGCAGAGAGAGACTGCAAACTATAGCACCATTAGTATGATATTTTGCAACCGACATTTCCGTCTGTATGTCTGATGGAAATAGAGAAATCAGCCACAAATCTAGAACCGAATACAAGAGAGTAAGGTCTATTAATACAAATAGGGAGATCAGTCAACAATGTCGAACAGGGCCCAGTTGTTCAAAGCGTCGTTAGCTTAACGAGCTCGTTAAGGGTCATTTCGTTAACTGTTTTAGTAGATTCAATATACAATATTCTGATATTTTTTGCTGAAAAAATGTGAGTAGCTTTTGCACTGCAAAAGCTACTCACATTTTTTCAGCAAAAAATTTCAGCATAGTTGCGTATCACTCGATGTAAAATTTAACGAATCGTTAACTAACGATGTCGTTAGCTTTGAACAACTGGGCCCTGAATGCCAAATAGTGAGCTTTTTTGGTACAAAGCAGGATATCAATCATGAATCTAGTACCAGATCACTAACAGTGTACATCCTGATGAAGCTGCTCGTGACAAACCATCTCGTCTGGATCTACACTCTTTACACAGATATATGTTATGTTCTAGCGAGTTGAAAGGGATAAACAAAACACAACCGAGCCTTGTGTTACCACGAGAGAACACTGGGTACAAATATAGATTTCCCGACATTACTGACAAAGAGAAAGCTTTTTGGGACTTCCAGTTTGCTTCCCTCACGCCAAGGTAGTATACTCTTGCCTTTAAGAGTAATCTCCTCATCTAAAGGGAGGCAAAACAATGTTGCCAGAGTTACATATCTCGAAATCGTGTCAATTCTCCTTTGAAACTTCTGTTGATCACTACACGATCGCATCGATCCCTACAATGCGTTTTTTTCTGTTTTTCTCTTACCATTTTGCTTATTTCTTACATATTGGCCACTTAACAGTAGATAGGTCTAAAACACTGTAAATAATATGTCCACGAGTTGAGTTAGGGAGCATTTTTCTGCTCAAAACATAGATTGTGGGTACTTGTAAGAACCGCCTCGGCGAGGCGGTTCTAATGAGTACCCACAATCTATGTTTTTGAGCAGAAATAAAAAATAATGTATACCCCTGTAAACCCCAGTTTTACTGTGTATAATTGGGGTTAAAGGGGGTCAAAACTATATAGGCATGTGCTCGTGATGGTACTATTTTAAGGACTAGCTGTTGAACACTTGGTCGGCTCCAAGTTGGTGGGGGTCAGTGTCATCTTGAAGCACACAGAGCATACCAGTTCATTGAATATACAGTATAATTTAATAAGTCACACAGTAATTCTTTCTGTCAATCCGAATGTTTTCAACAACACACTTAGAAACTGCCAGGGATGAAAAAAAAAACATACACAAAATGTCCAACCATCGTTTAACTATTTCCACCCCTTTTCAGGCCACAAGACATTTGGCAGCAGTTTCATTTAAATATATAGGAGAATAGGAGAACAAAGGGAGGCTTTTTTTTTATCAGAAACTGACGTTTGTTAACAAAATAACCTAAAGCATACAAGTATGGTTACACGTGTCGAGTTCGCCATCTTGAAACGAGAAAATAAAAATGTAAACACTGAATGCATAGACGTACAAACACTAATCAGCATCCTTGATCGCAGAAAAAAGTGTCCATTTTCGTGAAGCACAATTATTTGAGAATCATCTCACATTGATTCTACTGTTGAAATGTGATTGAGAGTTTATTCAAATGATCACTCTCCATTGGCTGTCATGCCATATATAATATTCTTCTTCAAAATTAAGAACTGCTTAAAGGATGATCTTTTCATTAGTTACGATGACAGGATTGGAAAAATGTTGCATTGTGTGGATCGTTGATTAGGAAAGCTACTATTTGGAGATAATTTTCAGCTGCTGAAGCCCGTGTAATCGTTGTGTAAAGTAAAAGTTGACGAAATTGGAAGAGAAGGGCATTTTCACAAAAAAAAAAAAAAAAAAAAAAAAAAAAAAAAGAAATCGTCACATAGTTCCAGCGGGTAAAAGATCGTGACTTTTTTGATAACTTTTATAATTCTTAATTTACATTTAACTGACTCATTGAAAACAAGTTGTATGAAATGGTTTGTAAACACCAATGGAGAAAATTAATCATTTTTTTTCTTATTTTTACGGAATTACTTTTTTTTCGAATGATTCCTCGTGTTAATGTTGTTAGGTCACTTTTGTGAGGCTGGAGAAGAAATTGCAACAAGAATACAGTAATTATACACGCCGATCATGCGAATTCTTGGCTTTACTAAAAAATTTATACAAAATTCAGTTCGGCGACACTGTTTTCAGATATGATCCATGGACCATAAAGTTAAGAAATGCAATACTTTCTTTACACGGGGATCTTTTAATAGTTTGTTCGCCCGTGCATATAAAGCGTGCATGGATAAAAAGTTTTGTACGGTGGATGAAAGCTTGCTACCGACTTGAAACGTTTCTAAATCCAGATTGTTATCGATAAATAGGCTAATTTTATCTGCGTAGTGTGTTAAATGTGATACTGACAGTTGTCTTTATTTTAAAAGTTGTTTCGTCAGTGAAAATTGTGACTTCATCCTGTAAACATAAGCGCAATGTACAGATTGATTACGTGGACTGAATGAAAATTTTCAGTGATATGAAATCAGAATCGAATGTTCCCGTTGGAGTCTAGTTGTGTCCAGGTGTAAATAGTGCTTCTGATTACACTGTACAGATGTGCAAACCGATATGTATCTTTACTAACTGCATATCATAAGGGGTACCTAGACTTACCAAAGCGACCAGAAAATCTGGAAGGAGCACGAAATGTTGAAACTACCAAAAAGAAAAAAATATATGTATTTTTTTATCTATAGCAGATTTTTTCAGCAGTTGAATGGAGGATAAGGCCTTTTCCTCTTTGCTAATATCCATTCAAGTTAGCCCCTAACATTGGTGTGTCCGTCTGAGAGTACTTCCCTCATTCTACCCATCCAGTCACCCATACACCAGTCCACCATTTGTTCGATCGTTCATTCGTTCCATGGGAATGTCTCGATGATCAGAGCCTTTGTTGGTTGCTTTTTGACACTTACTGGATCCATTGCAACCCTTACACAGCGAAGGCTGATCTGAGTCCTCGCATACATGTGTCAAAAGATAGCTTTCTGCAGGAAAGCTTTATTGTGTTGGTTTTTACTAGTGATGGTAAATTTTTACCACCATACTGAAATATCTGTGTGTAGAAGGTACTACTTTTATGTATTGCCTTGTGTATATCAGGTCATTGCTAATGGTGTATAAATATAGGGTGTGTCTCTTTTGACTTACTACTAAACGGTCTACTAAGGCGATAGTTCCTAACGAAGACACCCAGAAAGAAGATGGTAAAAATTTATAAAAACGAAGAATTTCTTATTCCGTTGACGTGCAATAATACTTAAAGCGCCAAAAATAATTTTAAGAAAACGACCTTTTTGAATGTTTTGTTTTTATATATATCTTGACATTACATGTGAATCGTCTGCTTGGCAGACGAGTCACTTGAAATGTCAATGTATTGTCTGTGAAAATGAAGAAAAAGTTTCCTCTGTAGTTGTGATTGGCTGTTCTGCTGTAGTTGGGACAAGCACTTTAAGATTAATAGAAAATCATTATCTGTCCGTTGAAGACTTTGATAGAAGGATGCGTTCGCGTATTGAATCAGCAAGAGGAACATGTGTTTGGAATTATATAATGCGGCCTACTATTATGGTGCGGTATGTTCAGTTTAAGGAGCATTGATACTCTTTCAGAGGAAATAATTTAACCCATTGTAGACTGAATAGTCTCTCCCACACGATATATTGGAATAGTCCAATTTCATTTTTAGGTACGTCAGGAAATGAGATTTACATATTCCTAGAGAAAATGGTTAAACTATTTGCAAACAGTGGATACCCTGTTCAGACGCCGCGTTCTGTGGCGTCTGACCTGGGTATGCGCTGTTTGCCAGTTACACGTTTACGGGTCTCCCGGCTACAATGGATTAATCAGACTGTGTATCTGTCTCCGTTCTGGAAAGGGGTTCATTCTTAAAGGAAAGCATTCGCTCCTTTTACGCTTAGCCTTTACTTTAGAAGGTCCCTTTTCAGAAATGTTTTAACATGCACGGACACAAAAAGGAAGTCGCAATAGTTACGACCCTTATACAAAGTGGCGGAGAAACTACGAAGTGTACAGTCTCTTATCTTTATCCATAAAGAACGTTAATACTTTATGAAACGCTTTATATTATATGTTAACTACAAACAAATACAATATTTGAGCTTTTAATGGGTTAGATTTGAAGATAAACCGTCGGACAGAAGTCATTTTTTTAAAACTTGAAAACCGAACACACCAACTTTTTGCAGAATTGTTTGAATACGGTAACCTCGGACAGCAACTAGAACTAACCCTACTCCTCTGTGCATTGAAAATCATCCCGTAATATGAAAAATACCATTTTGTATATGTTTTATATGTTAGTGGTGTTGTTTGTCGCTCAAGGTGCCAGAATACGCTGGTTTATGTTGTGTTTTCCTCCATGCGTTATGGTAGGCTTTGCGACTTCCTTTTTGTGTCCGTACCTTAATGATACCAGCTCAGTATCCAATAAGGTGGCATATTCAAATATATGCAAGACAGTCCAGAATAGGCTCAGAGATATGCAAGACTCCTGGCTGAGCAGTAAGGCTGATGAAATCCAGTCCTTTGCTGATAGAAAGGATATGAAGAAGTTCTTTGATGCGCTAAAGAGGTCCCCAGAGCTCAGGAACCACCCCTCTTCTCAGTGCAGATGGAACTAGTCTTCTGACTGACAAAGAGGCAGTCTTAAAAGGATGGGTGTAATCTGCTGCTTGACGAGTTCCCAACCGTCGCTGAAACAGGGAAAGCAATAAATTTTCTGACATATGGCACAGCTCCAGGATCAGATGCAATACCTGCTGAGATCTACAAAGCAGGAGGAACTCCAGTTGCAAAGATGGTAGAGTTATTCCACATTATGTAGAGAAAAGAAACCATCCCTCAAGAATTTAAGGATGCGTCAATTATCCACCTATTCAAACGAAAAGGGAATCCTCAGTTGTATGATAATCATGATGGCATCTCTTTATTGTCAATTGCTGGAAAGGTCCTTGCAAGAGTTCTAATTAACCGACTGAATGAACATCTTGAACAGTTAGGGCTTCTACCGGAAAGCCAGTGTGGATTCAGAAGGACCTCTACATGACCTTTGTTGACCTTTCCAAAGCATTTGATATAGTCTGTCGTGAGGGGTTTTGGAAAATTATGGCGAAGTTTGGCTGTCCGACCATGTTCATTGCAATGGTGAGGCAGTTCCACGATGGTATGCTTGCACGGGTCAAAACAATGGTCAATTTTCTGATCAAATGGTGTCAAGCAAGGCTGTGTACTAGCCCCAACTCTGTTCAGCACGATGCTCTCTGCCATGCTCACAGCTGCTTTCTAGGATGGTGACAATGGTATACCTATTAGGTATCGCTTTGATGGGAAGCTTTTCAACCTAAAAAGGTTGCAAGCCAAATCCAAGGTGCAGACAGTGGTGCTAGACGAGTTTCTCTTTGCTGATGACATAGAAAAGGGTGCTCCAACAGAAGAGAAGATGCAAAAAGGTGTAGATCAAGTATCTGACTTCTGTGACAGCTATGACCTCACAATCAGCATAAAAATTACCGAGGTGGTTTATTAACCAGCACCTGTACAAGAAGCCCACCATTACAGTGAAAGATCAAAGATTGCAAGTGGTAGACAAGTTCACCTACCTTGGAAGCATATTGTCAAGAGTCATGTACATTGATAATGAAATCAATGCCAGGATTGCCAAAGCTAGTGCAGCATTTGGCCGACTACGTGGTAGTGTTTGGGATCGAAGTGGAATCAGGCTTGACACAAAGCTGAAAGTCTACAAAGCTGTGGTGCTGCCAACACCTTTGTATGCATGCGAAACATGGACATTTTACCAACGGCACGCCAAAAGACTGAACCACTTCCATACAAGCTGCCTTAGAATTTTTATAAAGATTAAGTGGCAAGACAGGATTCCAGACACAGACGTCCTGAAAAGGGCAGGGATGCAGAGTGTATATATACTCTTCCGAAACTGGCACAGTTAGATTGGCAAGCCATGTTACCAGGATACCTGAGGAACGTTTGCCAAAGAAAATCCTCTATGGAGAACTAGAAATGGGCAAAGGCTCCCATGGTGGTCAGAAGAAGCGATACAAAGACACCCTCAAAGTCTCCCTCAAGGATTTCAACATACCAACCGAGTCATGGGAAGAAATTGCACAGGACCGAGCAAAGTAGTGAGGCCCCATCAGAAGAGGTGCTAGTGAATATGAGTCAAAAAGAATCAGCGAAGCCGAGCAGAAACTTGCACAGCGCAAAGCCAGAGCCAAGGCATCACCAACAGAGCTCTCTTGCTCTGACCTCAGTTGTTCCATCTGCAACAGACAGTTTAGAGCTAGAATTCGTCTAATCAGCCATCTTAGAACACACAAACAGTAGTATTTCTCGCATGTGATTAAGATTGGTCTGTCAGTAATGACAGGCGAACTATTATGGTAGGCTTTATATGTGATTCATGTGTTGCCCGTAATGATTTATGGATGATTTAGAGAGATTTAGCGGACCGAATGAATAATTATTGCATTACCGTTAGAGCTGAGGGCAAGGGTTAGGCGCCCACAAAACCGATTTAAGCTATCCCCCATTCCCAACTCCCCCATCCCCACTTCCAAGTAATTTGTTACCTTCCCAAGCGGAACTTCCATTGTCGTTTTTCTTTTGCAATATGTTCTGTCTTGTACCACTTATATACGTTTTTCCTTTAACTAGTACGAGGGCTGGTCGGAAATGCTTCTGTCTTTTCACGTGGACCTACATGCACATATTATACTTGAGCAAAAACTACATTATATCGCCTATTATCGGTCAGTTTATTTTCAAAAGAAGTGTATATACACGACGTTTTGACATTTAAACAAGATAGGTGTTCGGGCTTCTATCGACTTTTAGCTGGGGGGAACAGAGATTTTTAATAAACATCCTGCTGTTAGAGGGTGAAAAACATTGTAACATTTTTCAAAGGGTGCAGAAAAGTTTTTCTAAATTCTGCACATCCTTCAAGTGGTAATTTGTCCCACCCTCCATACAGCAAGAACTTGAGGCCCCCTCCCCTCTTCCCCAAACCTCCCCCTCCCGCCTTCCCCTGCGACTTTTATTTGTCTCCTGAAGTGAAAGAAAGGACCGCTGGAAACATATATGAGACCATTTCGGCTTTTATTTTAGCTGCAAATCGGTACCTCAGCAGTAGGTTTACTTCCTGGTTTTCAGAGGGAATACAAAAGCTCCCACAAAAATGGCAAAAGGGTATAAACTTAGGCGGGGAATTCTTTGAAAAAAAAGAATATAAAGATTTTTTTTTTTGAAAGATACTTTAAAATTAACGGTTTTTGAGAAAGAGCAAAACGCCAGGATATTTTCCGACCGCCCCTCTTATGTACGTTTGAGATAATTTGAGGTGAAAGAGTTGCTATCTTTTGGGGAAAGGGCTGTTGACTCACTGTGCTTTTGTAACTGTACAATTGTAAGAGCCTATCTTTTGCTGTAATGCTGAGGACCTATTTACTTTGTAAAAGTATAGGATTAATGCTATATATTACGGAATTACTTGACTACGCTTAACTAGAACAACAAGTAGTATTAATCCTACTCATTTGTGCGTTTCATCACGAAAACACGCCTATATAATTTTGACTCCCTTAAACCCCACTTTTATACAGTAAAACCGGGGTTTACAAGAGGTATACATTGTTTTTCTTATTTCTGCTCAAAAACATAGATTATTGGTACTTGTTAGAACCGCCTCGCCGAGGCGGTTCTAACGAGTACCCACAATTTATATTTTAAGCAGAAATATGAAAAATATCAGAGGTTTTTATCGGAAAATTTTCAGCTTTTGGAGGTAAAATTTTCTATATATTTAAATAGGCGTGTTTTCGTAATGTAAAGGTCACTGTAGGTTTAATCTATAATCATGTACCTTGATGTGCGTTGACTATATTGCAGCATTGCCTGACTGCTAAATTTAGCCAGCAAGTATGATTAATCCTACTCCTCTGAATTGAAAATCACCAGGGGACAGTTGTTTAAATCTAGCGATATCGTTAGTTAACGTATTATTAAATTTTTTATCTTTAAATATGGCATATATGCTAATATTTTTGCTGAAAAAAAATGTGAGTAGCTTTTGCATTTGTAAAAGCTACTCACATTTTTTAAGCAAAAATACCTGTGAACTAGATATTGCACTTACTAGAACAGTAAACATTTTGACCACTGACGAGCTCGTTAAGCTAACGATGCTTTGAACAACTGGGCCCAGATAATTAACATCAAAACTTCACTTCCATATCAGTTAGAGACTAACTAGTCACAACAAGATTAATCCTACATCTTTGTGAGTTAAAAATCAGCAAATAGCATAAAACACTTTTCTTTCACTGTATTATAGAAGAAATGAATTCTCCACTACATCAATAAGAGCTATAATCTGATGTAAATAATCATGGTAGGATTGATCTTATCCGCTGTGCGTTGGAAATCATCAGCTAACATAAAACACTTCTATGTATTTTCACTTTATTGAAGAGAAGTAGGGTTAACCCTACATATTACAAATTAAATAAGTGAACTTAGGAACTGACACAATCAGATCCACATCATGTTCTTAATATCAACGTGAAAAACAGACAAATATAATTAAACAGCCACAAAAAGAACAGATAGCGAGCAGAGTTGGCAACCCTTTCCCAAAAACGTGGTAACTTTGTTACCTAAACTTAACTTGATATATCTTAAACTTACATAATTCTTGTAAAAAAAAAGAAACATTTGTAAGAGAACCACTATAGAACATTTAACGTTGCATCGACGTTGATCCGACGTTGTATTAACTTCATGTGCCTGCTGGGTATTAAGTACCGTGTGGCGGTCGTAAAAAGTCGTTCCATGCTTCATCATAGTGCAGATAATAGTTTTCGTTTCCTTTGGGATAAGTGAGCCAATTCTGGTTACTTTGAAAATTGAACACTGCTTGAGCAGGTGTTAGGGGCGTATAAAGCCTCGCAACCTACACTGTCGTATATGAAGAGACTTCATAAATCTTTCATGTGTTCTTTGCTCCTAAGGGAAACCTTTCAAGTTTTTATTTTACCTTATTGCAACCTGTGTTAAGTGCCGTATAGCGGCCATATTTAAAATGTCTCCCCACAATGAATCATAGTGCAGTTTATAGCTTGTATCAATGAGCCTATTGTAGTAATTTTGGAATCGAATATCGCTTAAGCCGGTGCATTTGGGGAGTTGGGGTGGGCCATGCACAGCCCCGCAAACTACACGTCTGTATATGAAGAGACTTAATAAAACTGAGGCTCCTGTTTTCAATCTTTCATGTTTTTTTTTTCAACGGCAACCGTTTTGATTTTTAATTGTTTTACTGCAGCTGCTATTACTGCCGGCCTCGGTGTCTCAGTTGGATGCGCCGTCCGACTGGAGACCAGGAGGTCGCGGGTTCAACCCCCGCCAAGGTCGGCAACATTCTTTCGTGGAGATTGATCATGAAATATTTTCTACGGTCATTCTCTCCCTTCCGCTGATTCAAGAAGGGCAGTTGTCAGTTTCTGGCGAAAGAATGTGCACACTGGTTAACCGCTTAGAGGATTAAGCCTGCCCAGTAAACGTGTGGTTAGGTAAACTGACCGCGCTCGACATGACCCCATTAGGTTGACTGGGCCGTAAAACCTCATCACAAACAAACAAAGCTGCTATTACCGTGAGGCGGTCGGAAAAGTCCCCTTGCTTCACCATAATGCAGATTATATTTTTTGTTTCCTTTGAGATCATTGGGCCAATTCTGCTTACTTTGACAATGGAATACCGCTTTAGCCAGCGGTAGGGACGTATACAGCCTTGCAAACTGCTCTGCTGTATATAAAAAAGCCTTAAAACCGAGTCTCCGATTTTCATTTTTATATGTTCCTGGGCCCATTTGTTCAAAACTAACGATGTCGTTAGTTAATGTATCGTTAAATTTTTGATCATCAAATATGGCATATACGCTAATATTTTTGCTGAAAAAAAAAATGTGAGTAGCCTTTGCATTTGCTAAAGCTACTCATTTTTTTCAGCAAAAATACCTGTGAATTAGATATTGTACTTACTAGAACAGTTAATATTTTGACCACTAACGAGCTGGTTAAGCTAAGGACGCTTTGAACAATTGGGCCAACGTTTTCAAGAGCAAACTTTTAGATTTTCAGTTAATGTCACTGCAGCTGGTGTTAAATGCTATGTGACGGCCGTAAAATGTCTTCCCGTACTTCATCATAGTGAAAATTATGTTTTTTTTTAATTATTGTTATTATTTCCTTTGGGATTATTAAACCAATGCTGGTCACCGCTTAAGGTGGTGGTGGGGGCGAATACAGCATCGCAAATTACATTTCTGTATCCGAAAAGACTCAATAAAACCACATTACGAAAACAAACCTATTCAAATATACTGAAATATTTATCGCCAAAAAATGAAAATGTTCAGATAAAAAATTCTGATATTTTTCATATTTCTGCTCAAAACATAGATTATGGGTACCCACAAGCTATGCTATTGAGCACAAATAAAAACAAATAATGTTTGCCCTTGTAAACCCTAGTTTTACTATATAAAAGTGGGGTTTAAGGGGGGTCAAAATTATATAGCCGTGTTTTCGTGATGAAGTCTGCGATTTTGGTTATTTTATGTGGTCTTTGTTTCCTAGGGCAACCTATTAGATCTTCATACATTATGACGGAACGGCTTGGCGAATTTTCCGCTACAGACAAGTTGTACAAAGATTCTATATTACTTATAAGCAAGACATGTATGAGAGTTCTTGACAAAATTCGCGGATGCATCCGCTCACACGGCCATTCTTTATTCTCATATGTTATAAGTCTCTGTCACATCTGAAATTCGTGAGATCCACGGACTAACGTTTAATAACAGAACTCACGAAACCTGTTAAAGGGTCCGTAGAGAATTTTAACCTTCACATCTCTGTGAGCTAAGTCTGCAGACGACAAAAATGGTATTGTTTTCTTATTTTTCCTAGAAAACAGGTCTTCACATTTCCTGCAAATTGTTTCCATTTGATAGTTTTTCTTATTATCTCCAAGAAACAGAAACTGACATTTCACACAAATTGTTTCCACTGGATCTTACCTAAAAGACAACACGTTCGAAAATTTCTGTTCAGTGATCACATCTGAGATCCAAAGAAGCATAGGACGTATCTGTAACTGTTAGGTTAACCTTTCACCTCAAGTTTCAGGAATAGACTCTTCCGCCCCTGAATGTAGACGCATCCACTGATGCAAATAAGGGTTTTAGTCAAAACAGCAAACCGTATAGATCCTGATGAGACGGTTCATAGCCGTCTCACCAGGATCTACACTGTTTGTAAAAGTAGTTTCGGTCTGCAGGCCTGAAAGGATCAAGGTCTGTAGGTTCTGAGTCAGAACTACTATTGATAAAACATTGAACCTGGTACTAGTCCTACAAGCTGTTACGATCTACAAGAATATATATTTGAACATTTCCGTTCAGTGATCGCATCTGAGACGGATCGAATGAACCACCATGCATATTTTTTTGTTTTTTAATCGCACTTATTTGCTCGAACAGTCTCGTTTTCACCTTATTATTTGGAAAATATCCGTCTTATCGACTCCATCATATTATTTGGATACTACCCGTCTTACCATCGTTATTTTAGCACTTCGTCGGGCTTGTAACATGACACCTCCATATTAGCCTGTACAAAAGCTGCTACATTGTAGCAGATACAGTGGTGTTTTACACTAGAGTATTCAAGTTGTCTCCTAATATACGTAATGATTCTCTTTTTTTGTTATTTTGTCTTCAATATTATGAATCATATGTTAAGAAAATCACATACTCAAGTACTACAATGTAGCTTTCACACACAAAAAAAAAAATCTTGGTCAACGACCAACTTTATATATATATATATATATATATATACAGTCGACTCTCGTTATCTCGAATTCCAAGGGACTCGCTGAAACATTTCGAGATATCCGTACCTCGACATATCAGAGTTGAGAGAATGAGGAAAACGATAAATTGAACAACCACATTTAACAAATAAATATGTAATTTGACTATGAATATATATAAAATAATGTGGAAAAGAGGAGAAATTGCTCCTTAGGAGCAATTTCTCCTCTTTTCCACATTATTTTGTTACCTGTTGTCATAGTTTCATGTTAAAACAGGGACCAGATTTTCACTTCGAGATAAGCGGTAATTCGATATAAACGAGTTCGAGGTAACGGGGTTCGACTGTATATATATATATATATATATATATATATATATATATATATATATATATATATATATATATATATATATATATATATATATATATATATATATATATAAAGGTTAATACTTGGTTATATCGAGCAGATTTTGAAAGCCAATACTTGGTTTTAAAGTTTTGAGCAGTCCATAAAAATAGTAACAAATTAGTCCATAACCTTCCGGAGCATGTTTCTCAAACGATTGTCTACGCTTTTGAGGAACATCCGGGGAGAAAAGTCTGCACATCTGCACAGTCTGATAAGGATGTTTGTTGTACGCTTACAGAATAGCCAATGCTATAGACTATTTTCATACACAGCAAAGAGTTTTATTATATTGCGTGACCTGGCTGATTGATCCGATCTTTGCATATAATCTTTATATATATGCCCGATATGAAATGTCAATTCAAATGATAAAGCGCTTAGATTTAGAACGTTATTTTACAATGGCTCTGCGTTCGTGCGTACGAACATGTTCGCGTTTATGTGTTGGAATTTTACACGCATTCTACTTTGATGAAAATTGGGCTTAAATATAAAAGTGATTATGTAAGCCTGACAACAAAAAATATATCTTTCATACACAGAAAATGAAACTAAAACTTTATCAACGACACAAGATAGCCTACGAAAATTACAGATTTTAGGATGATCACTGTTCCGACAGACACAGCATTTTTTTTTTTTTCACGAAAACATGCCTGTATTATTTTGACCCCCTTAAACTATACTTTTATGTAGTAAAACTGGGGTTTACAGGAGTATACATTATTTTTCTTATTTTTGCTCAAAAACATAAATTGTGGGTACTCGTTAGAATCGCCTTGCCGAGGCGGCTCTAACGAGTACCCACAATCTATGTTTTGAGCAGAAATATGAAAAATATCAGAGCTTTTTATCTGAACAGTTTCAGTTTCTGGAGGCCAAATCTTCTATATTTGTGAATAGGCATCTTTTCGTAATGAACATTCTAATCAGACTGCAAGAATAAATTCAACGACACAAGATTTTAGGATGATCATTGTTCCGACAGACACAGCATTTTTTTTTTTCTTTCACGAAAACATGCCTATATTATTTTGACCCCCTTAAACTATACTTTTATGTAGTAAAACTGGGGTTTACAGGAGTATACATTATTTTTCTTATTTTTGCTCAAAAACATAGATTGTGGGTACTCGTTAGATTCGCCATGCCGAGGCGGTTATAACGAGTACCCACAATCTATGTTTTGAGCAGAAATATGAAAAATATCAGAGCTTTTTATCTGAACAGTTTCAGTTTCTGGAGGCCAAATTTTCTATATTTGTGAATAGGCATGTTTTCGTAATGAACATTCTGATCAGACTGCAAGAATAAACTGGTGAAATATGATGTGTTATGGCCTTATGGAAGCAATTTCGGTCCTTGGAGTATGTCGCATTTCCGAAGGGGACAAACAAATTTGTGATTACATGGTTGCTTTACTGCATGTGAGATCTTTTCGGAAAAGATGCCCTTTTCTTTAAGGAACGAAGTTGCTTCCTTTATAGAGTAGGCCGCTGAATTGGTTCCCTATGGGAGCAAATTTATTTCTTAAAGATAAGGTAGCTTTCCAGTGGAGGACAAAACCATTTCGACATGGTTGTCTCCCCCTGACATTTATCAGTTCCCTCTTATGTTCCTTTTGCATGACTCGGTTAATATATTTTCAGATGCTTTTATCTAAGGATAGCAGCAGTGTTTATTCTGGTTGTGGTCGTCCTAGATGTATCAATGATATGTCTAGGTGTCAAAAAGTACGTCCGTCCAAAAAGTCAACGTCGGACAAAAATGATACGACATTTCATGCAGCGTCAGGACACAATAAGTCATACATTGTATCCAAGTGAAATGGATTTGTCTGGAAATTCATCGGCCGACCATTTAGAAACTCGAAGTAAGTCAGCAGATGTCAGTTACTTGAGAAAGTATGTGTACAAGCATTTAGGTTATGAAAACACGCCTACTCAAATATATAGAAAATTTCACCTCCAAAAACTGAAAATTTGCAGATAAAATAATATGATATTTTTCTTATTTCTGTTCAAAAAAAAAATAGATTGTTGGTACTCGTTAGAACCGCCTCGCCGAGGCGGTTCTAACAAGTACCCACAATCTATGTTTTGAGCAGAAATATGAAAATATCAGTTTTTTTTATCGGAAAACTCTTGGCGGTCAACTGTCTGTGTGCAAGACTGACTTGTCTATCTTTCAGCCACATTCGTTCAGTTTAGCTTCACCACTCTCGGAGTTAACTGAAAAGCAGACAAACTGGTGATTTTAGGAGACAATTTGCACGTAATGTCAAAGTCTGTTCACTAGGGAAAATAAGACAAAAATATCATTGGCTTAATTCATAATGGCGCTTGCTGTCAGCTTTACGCAGCTTGCTGAATAAAATTAGTATTATGCTACATGTGGTTTCATCGACCTGCCATATCGAGTTTTGTCTAAATGGCATTACGTTAACGTACCCATATTAAAGAATACTTACTATCCATAAATCTAAATAAAACATTTTTGCCAACAACAACAAAACCTCTTATTTCTCCCTAAAAATATTCGATATAGATACTCATTAGAAGTGCTTAGCAGGGGCACTCCTTAAGAGTACTCAAAGAATTAAAATATCTAGAACTATGTAAAACATATTAAGAAAATGAGCTTCGATGTCTCTTCCATAGAATGAATAAAGAAACAAATTTGATCTTAGTGTAAAACAGTCAAAATATAAGGGCTGATATCCGGAAATGCCACATTCACAAAGCACTACTCTCCGAAAGCACCAAATGAACATCACGAAAACATGCCTATATAATTTTGACCCCCTTAAACCCCACTTTTATATAGTAAAACTGGGGTTTACAGGGGTATACATTTTTTTTTTTATTTCTGCTCAAAAACATAGATTGTGGTACTCGTTAGAACGAGTAGACACAATCTATGTTTTGAGCAGAAATATGAAAAAATATCAAAGTTTTTTTTTTATCGGAAAATTTTCAGTTTTTGGATGTGAAATTTTCTATATATTTGAATAGGCATGTTTTCATAATGAAAAGAAAAGAGAAACAAATAATGACAAAACGAACGCCACATATGATACCACACACGAACAAATAAAGAATAATTGCAACAGAGAAATGGCCTTAGAACGGTCAGTAGGAGAACTGTCGGGGGAGTCGGGGCTTAAACCACTTTTACTCGCGCAAAACCTCTCATTTAATTCTGGTGCAGCTCCAAATTACAAATATATGCTATATATGGTGAGCATTATGAAAACAAATATACTGAAAATTTTACAACCAAACATGGAAAACTTTTAGATAAAATATTCTGATATTTTTCATATTTATGCTCAAAACATAGATTGTGGGTACTAGTTAGAACCGCCTCGGCGAGGTGGTTCTAACGAGTACCCACAATCTATATTTTGAGCAGTAATAAGAAAAATAATGTATACCCCTGTAAACCCCAGTTTTACTCTATAATAGTGGGGTTTAAGGGTGTTAAAATTATATATGTATAATTTCGTGATAGTCCGCATAGGGTCTGTGAAACATGACAGTGAGACAAATACAATAAAGCACTGTGATAAACAAAAAAAAAAAAAAAAAAAAAAATACTAAGGATTCAATGGCGATCTGAAGCCAGAATACAAGAAAACCACAAACAGGACCACGATGGGCCAGACTACAGACGTTGATATGCAGGCGCCGACCAGCTGATACAGATTTAAAAAGAGGGAACCGCCATTTTGTCTGAGCATTGACCCATCGCCGTATAATTAGAGCGGGAAGCAAAACCATCAGTTTTGCTAACAATCTTTCTGAATTCATAGGCGAAAAAAAAAAAAAAAAAAATCAGACTCGGACAGACTTTCTGGGAGAAGTGTGTTCAAACCAACGTTATATTTGGACATTACATGCACCGTATCACCGCACACACCCTATAAGCGCACAGTCAATATATATCTCTGATCCTCAGATAGCCCGTGTACTTTTAGTCCACTACTATATAGAAGCATATGTTGCGGGTACTAATTCGAATCGCCTCGACGAGTCAATATCAAAATTAAAGTCGTCTTGTTTGTCATACATTTATGCCTTTAGATATTGATAACTTAAAATCCAGACACAGTACTTCGGTGTCAGAGGTTTAGGTTTATTTAACAGTAGGTCTTTTGGATATATTGTATCAACCATTTGATTAAAATATTTAACATTAATATTTCGTGAGTCATCCAAATATCGAGACGTTGAATTGACTGCTTTAATGATATCGATTTTTTTGTTTTTTTTTCTTAGAGATACTAAAATGTGTTAAATTTCTTTTTTCAACTCCATACGCAACATCTTATTTACAATAGGAATCAATACATGTAACGCGGCTGTAAGACAACATTTAAAAATGCGGTTTAATATTATAAGGTATGTTTTATTTCCCTTTTACCAATTTCACCCATATTTATATTTTTGTATCATTGTTGGTATCATTATTACTACCACCACCACCACTACTACTACCGCTATTAGTACCAGTAGTGTGTGTTTTTAATTATATTATTACTAGTATGCTATTTGTTTCATTGTTTGAATCTGTTTGTATATACATATGATCCAATCTGTTACATGAAGAAGAAATAGTAAATCCTAGATTTGATTTGAGAGTTACAGAGTTATGCAGTAAATGTGCTCCGTTCTCTCTGACTCCACAATGATAAAAACTTGTGGGAAAGTCTGTGTTTTGATCTTGGAACAATGGAGACATCTGCTCAGCCAATATATATTTTTGTCATAGGACATCTCTATTATTCAGTAGATAAGAATAATATGACCACACGTTACATAGCGCGTGGGTATCGGCGCGTAAACAGAAGGCTCCTTTCTTAGATTTCATATGGAATGACCACGAACGTAAGATCCTCTGTCACGGGAACTCCCGTGCCTGTCCGCCGAACAGCCGCGGCAGTCACTTGCAAGTTGAATAATAGTCCGAACCGTTACTCGTCCGCAGTACAGTCAGTGCGTGCGTGCGTGTGTGTGAGTGCGTGTGTAATTTATAGAATATCTTACACGGGCGTTCCGTTCCTGTGATGTATGTTGAACAACTTTAATAATTTCTCGGTTTTGCGCACCTTACCGAGAAAAAGATTGGGTTATTGGACGTTTAATATGGAAGGAACGCAAATGTAAGACTTTTTTTATCATATGATCCCTAAAGCGAGTTTTATGAGACCATGACGTTTATACAACGTCATACTAAAGTCGATACAACGTCATGACGTTGCATCGACGTTAAAGCTACATTGTATAAACGCCATGTGCCCGCTGGGTAGGTTTCTCACAGGTCTTTTATAGAATGGCTGTGGTCAAGAGCACATCATAAGCTCCTTCCTGTGGTATAAAACAAAACTGTGCAATTCATAAAAACCCATTGCCTTTCTAAACAAAACTGCGACTCATTAAAAAAAAAGTCTTAGCCCTTTATCATATATATATGTCAGATTACTTTGTTAAAGGGGAACTCAACCTCAAAAGGTATTTGCTTTAACGTAAAGACCTTTACAAACAATGAATATTTAATGAGGTTTCATAAACATTAAAATTCGTTTCATAAAGGTAGTTATTCTCATACGTAAAGTTGGTTTATTTTCGGAGAAATATTGCTTGTCACTAGAATTAAAAGATTATAAAAATCTGTAGCAAAATTATTCTTAAAAACCTTTTAAAATTTGGTTTTGCATATTTAATTTGGGCTGTGTGACGTCACAAGGCCTACAATATGGCCGCATCCATGAAAGCCATTTTAAATATTTCAAACCACCAAAATTTCCTTATTTCTAGGCCGATTTTGAAAAGTCTTGCATCAAAATAAATGGCTTGTTAAGCACTTCACTACAAGATATACTTACAACTTACATTGCGTTCCCCTTTAACACCGAATGTCCATTATTATTACAACAGATGAAGCAATCAGAACTTTAGTGTACCTTCAGTCAGTAGAATTGCAGCAACATTGTTTTTTTCAATGCAATGAAATATTGGAATGACTATCTTCTGTTGTTAAAGACATAGGCAAAATGAGGCCAAAAGTGGTACCACTCACTAATTATTTTATTGCCCCTACTTAGGCGCTCTGCAAGGTAAATCAAAGACATGTCCTAAAGAGGTGATTTTGAATTACCAGCAGGGTGTAGTAAAAAGGCATCCTGAAGGGTAATCAATATTTTTGAGGGGATAACAGATAGTTTGGAAAATTGACTTATTTGGAGAACAGAGTTGAACAGTTTATTTATTAATTTGTTTCTTTCACACTTACAATATTTATTTGATTTTATTTATTTCATAATTTTATTTACTAAGAGCTTCTGAAGGGTAATAAATATTTTGAAGGAATAAAACTAGTTTGGAAAATTGGAGGGTAGACACGAGACTTTTTTTTATTTTTTTATTTATTTATTTCATTGTTAATTTTTTATGTATTTAAGTTGAGTTCTGAAGGCTTATAAATATTTTTGGGGATATAACATCTATTTTTGAGAACAAAAAAAGATTTTTTTTTTTTTTTTTTTTTTTTTTTTTTAATTTTATTTTCAAATTTGTTTCTTTAAATGTTGGGGCATTTGTTTTTATATTTTTATTTATGTCTTTAGAGGCCTTCTAAAGGGTTAGATACCAAATATTTTGTGCCTAGTGAAGATTCGACCAGCCTGCACAACCATAGTGTACTTAGTCTTCTGATCAGATGTGCAGACTGGTGTGACTCTCCGCTCAGCCAACAGCTAAGGCCAATTGCTGTGCGCCGACTCATATGATATTACCTATGGAACACATAAATAAGTCAATACTAAATTCCCCAATATTACAATCTCCACTATTGAGCCTCTACCCGTTTATCTTTCATTGACAGAATACCAGTTTTATTGTATCCAGAGATAAGACAAATGACCCAGACTCATCAGATTTTTATATCTTTAAAGCAAGGAGGCATTTGTAGCAGATGATATTTTTTTTTTCAGAGAAAGCATGTCTTGACATTTCATGTGAATCGTCTGCCAAGGAGGCGATTCACATGAAATATCAAGACTCGTTTTCTCTGAAAAAGACAAAAAAAGATAAATAAATAAATAAAAAAATGTCGTCTGTTGCAGTTGTTATTGGCGCCTTAAGGGTTAATCGTATTGATGTGTGTACTTTCTGCTAGGTTTATTCAATGAATATTATGTTTTGCAGTTTTTACAACATGTCCCTTTGTTAGTTGTATTCACGATTCTAAGCCGACAGAACCTCATTTGAAATAAGCTTTTGGGCTTTTATGGGCTATCCTGGATTATTTCAATATGCATACAATATACATGCACTTTAATTAAATTTGCTGGCAATCATTTTCACACTCTTGTGCCACCGACTGCTTGCGACACCATTTATGGTCACCAAGAGACGAGGACTATAGACGAAGCAGTACACGTGGTGCTCGGGATAGGGTCTTTTGCCTAGTCAATGCTTACATGATTGCTCACTGGATCTCTCCCATGATCTCGGAATGTGGTTATGAATGTCTTCAAAATACCAACCGGTTCTTGATTTTTTTTTTCTTTTTTTGAAATTAAAAATTTCTTTTAAAAACGTGTTTACTTTAGATATAGCAGTGCATCATCTGACCTCTCTGTGATTATTTTATTTGTGACCCAAATTACTAATTTAGTTTTTAACATTTTTCTCAAATTGAAATTTTCCATGTCATGACGTGTTAATGGTTTAAATAGCTTATGTTTTTTACATTGCTATGAGATATTTACATTTATTTTTTCTATTATATATATATATATATATATATATATATATGTGTGTGTGTGTGTGTGTGTGTGTGTGTGTGTGTGTGTGTGTGTGTCACTCAGTCGACCAATCAAACCATCCGTCCATTCATCATTCATCCATCCATTGATTTATCAATCAATCAATTAATCAATCTTCGTGTGTTGAATACTTTATATGTTTTATTGTAAGACAAAAATAAACGTACTACAATAGTAAATGCAGCTATGTATCAATAACTATCATAAATAATTATGAATTATAAACTAGTAAAATCCTACCAATCAGCTCAGTATAAACAGTGAAAACCTCTGGAGTAGGCGGAACGGGACTAAGCAAAATGGGAACATGCGAAATGGAACAAATCATAGGCGAAATTGGAGTAGGCGAAAAGGGAGTGGCCAAACGAGAGGAGGAAACGAGAGACACACAAGGTCATGTGAACTTTTTGTTTCATGCAACAATATATATATATATATATATATATATATATATATATATATATATATATATATATATATATATATATATATATATATATATATATATATATATATATCTGTCTGTCGCATCATACTGAAGACGCTTTGCTTTTCTAGCTGATTTGAACAAGAGTATCTCATTCTGCATATACTGGTTCTTATATATTCAGGTATGCTAACGTATGTTTTATTGATGTGTTTTATATAATTATGTAGAGATCGACCAAACCGACCGTTCGTTTTGACATTTACATTAAATACTCAATAAGATACACCAGTTGTGCACTTTAGGCATGCCAGTCAGACTATTTCTGCATTCCCAGTTGTGCACTTTAGGCATGCCAGTCAGACTATTTCTGCATTCCAGGTGAAACAATTATTGCACACCTGTACTATTTAGGCAGTAAACGTACAGTTTTAAGTATCATAATCCAAAGGTCACAGCGGAAACTCAATTTCATCGACATATATGTTTGTTTGGACGTGAGGCTATCGTAGATAATTGAATTCAATATTTCTACCTCGGAAACTATATAAATAAAAGCATGTTTACTGTCGTGTCAAAGATTGGATGATTCCATCAAAAATTCATATTTAGCTAAACATGACTAGAAAAAAACGACTCGATTATTTTCGGAGTTATTCATGAGATATTTGAAAATGTCGTTCGCAAGTATATATGAAATAAACAAAGAAAATCACTCAGCTGGCTGGAGTAGTGAATAAAGTAACGGTTTGAGACATTCCTGCAACATTTCGTACTGACACCGCTTTTTCTGGTGATGTTTGTTTGTTTGTTTTGTTGTTTGAATTGTTAAACTTGTATGACGTGCAATTCACTGGGATATTAATGTAAATTATCTTTATTTTAATAGTTACATTAAAACAACATACATGTAACGTGTCAAAATCTATGCCAGCAACAGCCTGCCTTGCTTGACAAGTCTGTATTGTCGGAATAGTTATAACAGAAAAATGATGATTGTAAGGTGTAAATAATATCTTCGTGTTCACGAATAAACACGTCTGACGATGGCCCATAGCGCCCTAATCTACAGTCATTTGATTTGACAAGGACTTTCAGTGGACGCGCCTTAGATTTTACACAGTGCCCGGACAATGGAAGCCTTGCAAGGTTGAATGCCCATCCAGCGTATCTCCTGAGGCACTCACTTCTCGCAAATACATTTCTATGCTTAGAAACTCAGAAACAACATTACATGGTCGCACAAAAAAGGTTAACTATGCCAGAAAACAGTTGGCCGAAGTAAAATAGGAGAGCTTGACTGTATACTTGTAAAGGTCTTAATAGTAGTCATCTTGCTTACATCACGATACCAAGAGCAAGAAGCTGTTGCAGGCTTTGTTATGTTTATGAAGACAAGGGCGCTTAAACAAAAAAAGATATTTAAGGCTATTTCATCAACAGTTCTAAGAAAGCCTACAGGCTTAAATAAAGAAAAAGCCTTGTAATAATAATAGTAATAATAATAATAATAGTAATAATAATTATTATAATAAACAAACAAAGGGATGCACGGAGAAAGACAAAAAAAAAAAAATGTTGGAAGGCTTGAACTCCCGACCTGAATAGCACTCAGTTCAGTACGGTCCAACAAACATTCCGTCTGCGCTATCAGCAATATACGTTCATAAACATGTAAGAGTATAACTTGAACCGGGACAGCAGAATGTACCTACTGTCGAAATTTAATCCCGTACAACCTTTTTGACCTTGACCCTGGATTAGTCTAATATTTAAAGTACATTGACACAACAGTAAACAAGCTTCCAGCTTTAGTAAATAAAAATAGTAATATTCATCGGAAAGGATCTGAAGAGATATTAGTACATGTTCGTCTGATGTTGTAGATCAATTAAAAAAAATATTAATAATTTCTACACAAGAATAGCATAAACACAGCTATTAGGCATGCGACAGACTGCATGGTAAGAAAACTCAATCAATATCGGGCCGTAGACCCTATGGTGGCTAAATTCATTCAAAACGATGCAGACCAGATCGGCGTCTGATCAGAGCCTACACTTTTTGCATTAAAAAACAAGAATTTCTATAAAACATGGTCATAAAAAATATCAGACAGCCTACTACTTGAAAAAGACCGGTCCAGACAGAGTTGTGGAAGAAGAGTCACCTCGACGTGAATCCTAAGCATTTCAAGCCTTTCTAGATGGTTTATGCCTGACCTTAACCGACTATAGTTGGGCTCACCGTGGTACTACTATTGGGTTTCTTTGTTCTAACTCACAGATTATAGTAGAATCTTCATCTGTGTTTCATTACAATGCCGAGTCTTTAATTTCTATGTTTCTTAGGCATCTGCTGTTTGAGGATACAGACTGTTGATAAACTGTTAAATTCCCTTATTATGCCCACGGATATGGGCAATTTATTGCTCTCTCTCTCTCTCTCTCTCTCTCTCTCTCTCTCTCTCTCTCACACACACACACACACAAAGAGCTACACCAAAGAATCTATTTTGCTCTTTGAAAGAAGGCGACTCTGCTTGCTATCTGTTCATTTTGAGGCTGCTTTATTGTGTTTGTCTTTTCCTTTGGTGTGGGGACTTGACGTGGATCTGATTGTATCAGTTCCTTTGTTCTCTTATTTACTTTGATTAAAACAATAGCATTCTCTCTATTAAATACATACAATGATTAAAAGAGAATCTTGACGGAAGCTTTTAGCTTATCATGCTTCCTATTTGGCTTATATTGAGTACACACAACAATTTCAACATGGCAAACATAAACATATGTCTACATGCAGAATCTTAAGTAAGCTTCATCGACCTATCCTACATTTTAAAATGTTTCTTGCAAGCTGATAATAAGGACTTGATAAAACTGCGAGGATGCCAGATAGAATCTGCAACTATACTATCCGACATGTCAATAAGGTGTTTTTTCATTTGGCATGGCCCAACGTTATAAGCATAACACTCGAACCTTGTTATAAGACGGTTCATTATAAAACGGTTTATCGATATAATATTGCTTAAATGTAGATCTTCCAAAGTGTTGTATCCAAACAAACATGAATAGATTATATATAAAAATAGCCATTTAAGGTCATTTTCTATATTACCTATACATATTAGTTTGGATACAACATGGTCGTTTAGCCAAGGCGGGTTTTGGCTTTGATCCTAGCAATAATGTTACAAAGATGTTATAGTGTATTGTTATTGTTATTATCAATATTATCATCATTATTATTGTTATTTTCTAGATGGTTTACCTTTGGCTGCTTCCTAGCGGCCATATTTGCTTTAAAGAAAATGATTGCAGAGGTTTCAACACTACATCATGCCAGCCAGAAGGACGTTCATTCTGAGAATGAAAAGTGTGAGTCGTGTACAGATACAGTATTGCAGGTGTTTAGTGATAGTCACGAATCACAGTCAGACGGAGAAAACAAATTTGGGACACCAGATGACAAAGAAGTTAAAAGTCAAAGTAAGATATAGATTTTCTTTCGGAATTCAGTGTTGTGAATGATATGATTTTCATCTTCTAGGTCATTGTTATCGTATTTTATTACATTTTCAGCAGTGAATTACTGAGATTTATCAGTGAATTAAAATCTATAATTCACCCAGAGAATTATTTCATTTCGAACGTTTGACGTCATAATTGCTAGGCGACGTTGCTGACGTTGTTGGTAACAACAATAACAATAGTTGACGTTTCGCGGAAATTTTGATAAAATCATGGAAATCAGACTGCAATTTTCACGTCCAGTTGGCGTTTTTGAGGAAAGACCTGCAGCACAAATATAAAGCATGATTTTCTTGATAATCCAGTTCAACTTCCCTCAAATTTTTATGTCTGTATTTCAAGCACATGATGATTTTTGCATTAAAATGAAAACAAGATGGCGACTGATTTTCAGACTAAACCACGCCTCTTGAAATTCATGCACTAAATGGAACTATTTTGGTAGGAAATCATAACGGCTGAATGTCAAAGTTCAAACATAAAACATGAATGAAAATTTAATAAACAGTTTATTTGGTTGTTTTGATCGATTATGGAGAAATAATAAACTCGTGTTCTAAGGTTTGCTTGTAAAAAAAAAATCGTTTGCTTCGCTCACTCGTTTTATACGCGCAAGCCTTAGAACACTAGTGAATTATTTCTCCGTAATCGATCAAAACAACCAAATAAACTCTATGTTACCATATTTTCATTTACAAATATCACGAAATGTGTTTAAACCAAGGTCACACATAATAGGGTGTAATGATAATTATGTTGAGCGAATAAATCAAAACTAAGTGTTTGGTTTTAGTTTGGTATTTAAAGGCTCAGTCAACACTGTTTAGGTCATGTCGAGCCGGTCAGTTTACGTAATTACACTTTGCCTGGGCACGCTTAGTCCTCTAAGCGGTCAACCAGTACTTGTGCGCATTATTTAGCAAGAAACTGAGAACTGAATTAGAAGAGCAATTTCTTTCCTTTAGGAATAGACATGTTTAATGAGCAGCATTTTTTTTTATTTTTTTAAAGCAGACCGATTTTCAGACAAGAAACAAAACGATTTTAAAGAATTACCTCCCTTGATAGTGTATCAGTTCTCCTCAGGCCTACCCTATTCACCTACATGTTATACTCAATCTGGCGATTCTAAAAGCGAGCAATAAAGAAATCAATAGTATGGGTTCTGAAGGTCTATATCACGTCTAGTTGGGAGCCTTTATGCGAACCGAATTTTTATGAGTTTCTGTATTAAGAGTAGCATCGGGACCCAGGGTGAAGTTAGCTAGCTGTAAAAGTGCTTTACACCCCCCGGTGGTTTACTCTACTGACCGTTCTAAGGCGGTGGTCCCGGTGTTTGTCTTACTCTTTGTTGCTTTCTGGTTTATTCTACGAGGCGATTTGTTTTATGTCTTTCCGTGTGTCATTTTGTTCTTGTGTTTTTCAGTCCTTTTGGTATTGCGATTACCTCGCTTGGGGAAGAGAGAGCTAATCTTAGTGTTTTTCGTACGTTTGTTCGATTTGTGCTTGTTTGGATTTGTTGCTTTCCTTTTCCTCTTGGGGTCTGGGAAGGGCTTCGGTTTGTGATTGTGGCACTCCCTGGACTTTTCTCTTACCTTTTCTTTAAGATAACGGGAATACACGAAACCATCAAGAAAACATGCCAATATAATTTTAACCCCCCTTAAAATTCATTTTTATATAGTAAAACTGGGATTTACAGGGGTATACTTTATTTATCTTATTTGTACTCTAAAAATAGATTGTGAGTACTTGTTAGAACCGCCTCTAACATCTACCTACAATCTACGTTTTGAGCAGAAATATGAAAAATATCAGAGTTTTTTTTTTTTATCTGAAAAGTTTCTGCTTTTCGTAGGTGAAATTTTCTATATATTTGAATAGGCGTGTTTTCGTAATGACTATCGTTCAGTGTGATCAGGAGAAATGAGGATATCCACGACCGTCCTCTTGACATTATTGGGGAAAAAGTTTTTTCTTTGTCTCAATAAAATAAAGCAAATTAAGGAGCCCTATAAAAGTCTGATGTAAAATTTGACTATGATCGGTCAGTATGTTTAGCTAAATGCGAGGGTTGTTCGGAAAGTTCGTAGAATTTTGTTATCTCTAATAATCTTTATCCAATATACATGAAATTGAGTATGTATGAACCTTTTTTTATCCTTAAAGTGTTTTTAAATAATGAAATTAAACCAACCAAGGAAACCAGATATACGGGTTGCCGTAGCAACGCCATTATGGGTACCCGAAGCAGCCCGAAAAATACCATTTTTTCAAACATTTTTTGAAGAAATAAGCTTAATTTCCGACTGTTAGCTCAAAGCCCAAAAAGCGCGTAAACGTCAAGCAATAATTCGACGCCACGAAGTCATTTCATGAAAATTGAAAAATAACCTGTTCTTCCGGAAGAAAACTATAATGTTTTTATTCTCTTGTTGCGAGAGTGATAACTGAAAAATAATCATAAAGTCAAATGGTGGCTTTGAGTTGCGGAATGTGGTGAAATTCTGTGTTGCTCTAAATAAATCACCGACAGAAACACTGAGAATGATAAAATCAACGGAAAAATATGATAAGCAGCAGTCCAGCTTTTGTTTATAAATAACACTTCTGTGTTAGGAACGGAAAAGAATCAGTTGAGGACGATTTCAGGAGCGGTCAGTCGGCAGTCGTAACTTGTTCCACTAAGGATTTGGTTAAGGGCATGGTTAACATGGACAGAAGAACCACCGTCAGAGTTATTGCTGATAAGCTTGATGTTTCTTGCTCTACAGTACATGGGATATTAACTGAAGAACTTGGACTACACATATATTGCAGGTGACTATGTTGAGAAAGTGCGATGATCGCTGGACTTAAACAACGCTTGACGTTTTCGCGACGTCATACTAACTTCGGCGTGCTCCGGGTACCATACGTACCTGTAATGGAATAAATATTTTGTGTTTAAGTGTATCATTTTGGTGTTCATAGAATTTATACAGGAGATGTTGAAGTTAAAACAGATAAAAAAGCCTCTGTTCTACTGCGACTATTGTGTGATTTATAAAAAAATCTACGAACTTTCTGAACAACCCTCGTAAATGTTATCCAAAACATAATTCTCATTTACTGTAACAGTTTCGGTCTCAACGAGAACCATTATCGGACTGTGATCTTGACCTCGTGATGTCACGGTACTCGGACTGCTTCCACTACACTGTTTGCATGTTTCAGATGACTTTCGCTCTGACCTGGTGTATGACTGTTGTGCATACGAGTATTTGACGCCTTTCTATGTTCACCCAGTCTCGTGTTGAGTTTTCTGTCCGTTTCACCTATGCATTTCTATTCATAATTTAGTCATGGGATCTCATACACAACACCACATGTATTTCCCTTTTTCACTTTGTCTTCGGGATAGACCAAGGCTTTCTTCAGCTTGTAATGTTGTTGCACAGATACTGATATGTCATGTTTTTTCATTACTATGGCTACACTTTCCGATAAGCCTTTGACACATGAAATAACCACACTGTCTTTAGATTTATCCTTGTCAGTTTCGAGTCTTATCTTAACCTTTCCAGTTTTTCTTATTTCTATCGTCCACCGCGGATTACCACATACCTTACGTGCAGATGTTAAGTGCACCAAATTTTCTTCCCTATCGTCTTTTTCCTTAACCCTTGAAAAACGCCTATCCATTAATATTCTGATTACACTAAGTGAATACAATGAGATGTATTGATTTATATGAGCTGATTTACGATATACCGACAATGTCATCGTCCCATCACCCTTAGTCACAATTAGTGTATCTAGGAAAGGACTTTTTCCTTCTTTTATCTCTCCATATGTGAATTTGATGCTCTCTGAGGCATCGGCTTGACTTAGATACTGTGTAAGATTGTCTACCAGTCCTTTATAAATGATTTCTAAAATATCTTTTACATACTATTTCCAAAACCGAGGTGCACACGTAACTGGTTCTTTAGCAATAGCATGTTATTCCAAGACCTTCATGTACAAGCTCTCGACTACTTGAGAAACAGGACTCCCATCATCGTACCAAACCTTTGCTGATATATATTACCATTAAACTAGAAATAAGTTGTAATAAGCACAATTTCAGGAGCTTCATAAAGACTGAGACACAGGTAATTGTGTTCTGTTTTTTTTTTTTTTTTTTTTTTTTTTAAGTGTACTGTCCTTTTTAAGTCTACTGCAACATACTTCCAGCGTTCTGCCTATCTGGATTTTCGTGAAGAGAGCAACAACATCATGTTAATTGAACATTCCCTCTTCTTCAGTCATCATCACTGTCATTCTTGATTTGGTGCTCAGTGTTGCCAACAAAGGGACCAAGTATGTCCACCAGAGCTCTAGGTATGCTGTTTTTATAGACCCTGTGCAGTGGACTATTGGTCGGAGGGAGTAATGTTTATATATCTTTGGGTCCAATACATCCTGGGAACGATAACTGCTGTGAGGTAAAGGTGATCATCCTGGGCTACCGTGAAACAATCCTCTTTGGTCTCTTCAATATACCTACCAGCTTTCTTTTGTATTTGGGGGTAGGATCCATGCTGAGTTGCTCATAAGATTCATCATCACTCAGCATCAGAACCGCCTTATTCTCATACTCTTTCTTGTTGAATATCACTGTTGCCTGCCGTATTTACTGGAAGGATTAATACATTATCATCCATTTGCAAGTCCTTGAATTATTGTCTTCTTTTGTGAGTTTCTGGGGCCATACAAGCTGAGCAACATCTACATACCATTGTTTACCACTAGGAACCTCTAGTGGTATGCCATCCGTCTTGAGACATCACGAGGTCAAGGTTACAGTCTGATTGTGGTTCTCGATGAGAACGGAAACTCTCGTAGCAAGAGATTTTTTATGAGATCAAAAGAAACTTTTGGATTAATGTTATAGTCTATCCTGATGAACCTATTGAGTGTAGTAAGAACATTGCACTAAATTGATCGGTTAATGTATAAATTAAAAAACAGGCAATCAAATTTAGATAAATATTGCAAGTATGTTTAAAACTGCTGTGATGAACAACAGTGAATGACAAATGACTATGAATATGTATTCATCATGTTCAGGAATATTGCACTGAATGGAAGACAAAAATTAAAATGTTTTAACATCCGTAATGATTATTAATGAATATAGCCTAGACAACATTCGACCAGTACACACTGCCATGGATAAACAGTTAGATTTGTCATACACTTGTCAGAGAAATATTTGGATAATGTGTGTAGTACCTTAATGGTGCATTAGGAATGGCACCGTGTCTTTTTATGCTGTTACTTGAGATACTAGCATATGTGCAGGAATGCAGATTCATCACAAATTGTAATTTGTGGAAGAAAACAACAGAAATGTTAAAATGGAACACTCTAAGAGATTTGACATATCCATACCTTCAGTGGCCTCCAATCTGGCTGATAAGGTATTTTACAAATTTTGTAGGTTTACGGTTTAAATAGTGATACCCAAATACTCTTACGAGACAAATTATTGCAAAACTGAACAATTTGAATTGTTTTTGTTGAAGAATGTCGTAAATAGGGAAGAAATTTAATAGGTATAGTATGGTGCAATTTAGCCCAAGAAACATTTAACAACAGTCTGTGATTTATAGATTTGCGAAAAAGATATAGAACATGCTCATTAGTGTTACTCACGAACGACCATATTTCCAGTCGTCCCAGGCGGACGCTACTGCATGTTAAATAATATTTTATGCAGTAAAATCTCCAACCCTTATTGTCATGGATCAATTACAAGTTAGAAATATGTGAATTAATGTACGATTTGAGGGTATCTGTGAATGAGTTTAGGTTTTATAAATGCCTTAATTGCTTTGGCGACAAATTCCAAAGTTTTGCCCCTGCAATGGTATTTTTTTTTTCTCAATACCGGGTTGTTGAACAAGGGACTAAAATTTATTCAGTTTCAATAGAACGCAACTGTCTGCCATGTGAGTATATAACCCTATGGAACTGGGCACTTAAATATTATGGAGTGTGTTTGTTTAGAGTCTTACACATAATGCATGCACGGTATTGATCTTGCTTCTGAAATGGTAAATTAGTGTAATTCCTCGAACATAGTTTGGGATGGAGTGTACAAATATGCTTTGTATCATTCTGTTCAATCAATACAGAAATCGGTAGGGTAGGTAAATTGGAGACAGATTATCAACAAGATCCATTCATTAAAATATTCTGATATTTTCACAGCACTATCATCAAATACAATAATTAAATCTCAGTAAAGAAAAAGGAAAAAAGACAAATAATAATAATAATAATAATAATAATAATAATAAAAATAATAATAATTTTTATAGATATAAATTACAAAAGCTCACTTTACTACAGAAAGTGCTTAGGGTAGATAATTTTTTGGCCGTATTAAATTTTAAGATAAAAATTGATAACAAACAAAGTAACAGAAAAGACAAATGGTTTCTGATGAGATATGCCAGTCTGAACACATAGCCAAATTCAAGAGCTAGCGAATTATTTCTCGGAGTCGACATTATTCTTGGAGACTGTTTCATGCGTTATTGCATTTTATTGTGCCGTTCTCTGATCTCAAGAGGGTCACCAGCCAAACGAACAGAAAGCTTTTGCTGTTATGTCACGGAAGTGATGTAGCTAGTTACGAGTTGAATGAAAAAAAGGTAAGAGAAAAGTCCAGGGAGAGCCACAATCAAAAACCGCAGCCCTTCCTAGACACCAAGAGGAAGAGGAAACAGACAAAACCAAACAAGCGCAAATCGGACAAACGCATGAAAATGACAAAGGTTAGCCCTCTCTCTTCCCAAAGTGAGGTACTCGCAATGCTAAAAGGACTGAAAAACACAAGAACAAATAACACAAGGTAAGACATAAAACACATTGCCTCGTAGAGTAAACCACAAAGCAACAAAGAGTAAATCTAACTCCGGGACTACCGCCTTAGAACGGTCAGTAGAATAAACCACCGTGGAATTTAAAGCATTTTTATAGCTAGCCAACTTCACCCTGGGTCCCGATGCAACTCTTAATCACTACTAGTAAAACAGAAAGCAAAATGGGCAGCTGTTGAAGATGACCAAAATGCTAGCGTCACAAGCCATTCAGGACAAGGTTTCGTTCTCTTACGCACACATTGAATATTGCGGAATAAAGCACACAGACAGAAAGATCCAAATATTTCTCATAAGTTATTCCATGTATCAGTCACAATATGTTTTGTTTATAAATCACCAACTATAAACAGTCTTTCCAAGTGGTGTCAAAAGGACAGTAAGGAAATATACAGTTAGCCTTACATTACGAAAACACGCCAATTCAAATATACTGAAAATTTTACCACCAAAAAAAAACGAAAATTTTCAGATAAAAATTCTGATATTTTTCACATTTCTGCTCAAAACATAGATTGTGGGTACTCGTTAGAACCGCCTAGGCTGTTGGTACTCGTTTAAACCGCCTCGGCGAGGTGGTTCTAACGAGTACCCACAATCTATGTTTTTGAGCAGAAATAAGAAAAATAATGTATACCCCTGTAAACCCCAGTTTTACTATATAAAAGTGGAGTTTAAGGGGGTCAACTTTATATAGGCATGTTTTCGTGATGAAAAGCTAGGCAAAAGTTTAGCAGATTAAATTCTATTCTTTACGATTATTTTTAGCGAAAGTAAGACTTGGCATTTCATATGACTCGTCTGTTACGCAGACGATTAACATGAAATATCAAATCTTATTTGTTCTGGAAAAGTATGCCGTCTGCTGCAGCTGTGATCAGGCCTTAATTTTTAGTCAGAAGGAAAGGAGGGAATCGCAGACCTCGCAGATAAATTTCATACCCACAGCGTTCATTACGCATAATACCATTCGCATAACATGCGCAAGAAAAATACTTAATAAAGTGGCATTAACATAAAAAACACAGTTTGCTTCTTCATCCTAGGGGCTGCTCTTAAAGGAAAGAATTTGCTCCCTCTGGGAGCAAATTATTTTCCTTTAAGAGTAGCCCCTAGTTTGGAAGCGATTCTAGGCAAAGGTTTCAAGATTTTTACTGGCTGTGCGTAAAAATAAGTCCGTTCTGGCTACTGCAATGAATTTGGTCCTGCAGGTTTCTATATCTAATTCGCTAATCAAGTGTTTGGCGCCTTAGACTCCTCAAAGAAGTACATGTTAACTTCCTTAAAAAGTCTAGACTACGTCCCACTGAAATTATAAGGACGTTCCGTGCACTTGATGATTCCATCTTTTATTATACGAGCAACGCCAAGCGAAAAATGTGTATTCGAGCATGCGCAAGAAGCACAGATTCAGATTCATCCCTCGCCTGCGCAACGTCTCATCCGGGCATTTTCTCTCCATTGATACATTCTACAGTATCCAATGAGTCTCTTAGCGAAAAGCGAAGGCCCTGATCAGACTGCGCAGCTACGCAGTTATATTTGTGTTGCAAACATTGTATTTTAGCCCTTTTATCTTGGATAATTAAGAAAAGTAGTTTAAAGTATGTCGTCTGCTTATTTATTGTAAGCAGTTTTCTGCATATTTGTTGTCAGCAGGTTTAATGTTCAACTGACTGGAGAAATAAAGATTTTCGTCTGCAAATATGCATCTTACTACTTCATATGGCTCGTTGGGTAACGTTTTAGCAGACATTTTAGAACATTTCAGCTATTTTTCCCAGAAAATAAGTTTTGCTTTGAAATTTCATGCAAATTGTCTCCCGAACAGACTTTGATATTATATGCAAATTGTCTCCTAAGGATTAACCCATTGTACTCTGGAGACCTCTAAAAGGGTAATTAGCAAACTGAGCAGACCCAGATCAGACGCCGCAGAACACGAAGGCTGTTCACGGTCTCCATGGTTTGCAAATGATTCAACTATTTTTCTCCAGGAATATCTAAATCACATAGCCTGACATACCTAAAATCGAAATTAGAATATTCTAATATATAGTGTTGGGGAGTTCATTCAGTCTACAACGGGTTCAATTTTCATGGAATGTGTAAACCTATTTGCTGAAAAAAAATAAATAAACAGAAAAATAAGAAAACTGTTTTAAATATGTCGTCTGCTTATTTATTGTCGGTAAGTAAGAATTCAGCTACTGACGAACTTATTTTTTTCTTCTGAAAGTTTGCACCTTATACGGTGAGAAAATTTTTGAGCAGATGACATTTTAAAATATTTTTTCTTATTTTTTTCCCAGAAAATAGGTCTTGATGTTTCATGCAAATTGTCACCTTAGGGGACAATTTGCACGAACTTTCGAATACTGTTTGCTAGGGAAAATAAGAAAAATATTATCAATTTGACATCTGCTGAATAAACCCAGAGAGCGGTCGGTCATCTGCTGAATAAACCCAAAGAGTGGTCAAGGTTAATGCCTGCGTATGTCACTGAATCAGATTCAGATTGCTCTTACAATGTATTTCTACAGTGTCAACATGATCATTTTGGCGAGGCAGTTTGCGATAAAACATACATTCACATGATCGCCCAGCAAATAATTGAGCTATCTTACGCTCTTAACTCTAGAGTGTCAACAGGATTATTTTGGCGAGGCAGTATCAAAGCTGCATTGTACGTTTTCACATGAGCGCCCAGTAAATAATCGAGCAATCTTACGCATCAGCGCAATCTGATCACATCACAGGATCCTCCTCCCTCACTCCCACCCCCCACACACACCCTCTCACACACACATCCACACACCACATTTTTTTTTTCAAAACAAAAAAAAAAAAAAAAAAAAAAAAAAAAAAACGACTTAAGGTAGAGGAGTCCACTTGGCATAAATTGGTAGAATGTTAGCTGGATTTTTGGATACTTGGTGAACAGCATAGGAGCCAGATTGCACAGATGCGATGTCACTTGATCCAAGCAGGTGCGGTTTTTTAGGGTTTAAAATTTCCTAGAGAGGTTGAATTGATCCAGTTACCCTAAGTATTTTAACAGAAATATTTTGGCAAACAAAATAGACCCAGATCAGACGCCGCAGAACGGCACTCATCTAATAATCTTAGACACCTTCCTTGGTAGCAAAAGTGATCTTGTTGAAATTTTAGAAGCATATGGTAAAAAATAAGGCGTTCGAATATTTTAGAGTAAATACAAATGTACGGTACCAGAACTGAACGTCTGAGTCGAAGTGGATCTATCCTTGCCAATGCTTCAGTGTCAGAAGTTATACTTGCTCACTTTGAGACCAATTTTGTTTGCTCACAGAGGAGCTGCACTGGAAACCAAGCACAGTATGGAACGAAATCAAAAGTATCGGCGATAACGTGTCTCTGTATCCTGCGAACTACAATGTTGAGCGTGTCCGAAAGACATTAGAGATGGCAAAAGTGGTATTTGCAAAGATAAGAGGTATGGATACAGCGTTCAAGTGGGTAATGATCTTGGAAGGAAATCAACGGGTCCTTTTTAAACCAAGACTACAGTAAGTGCAATAAACTCTCATTTTTGATTATTTCGCTTGTGATCTTTAATATGAACATATATATCTGACACATCGTTTACAAGTGTATTATTATTATTATTATTATTATTATTATTATTATTGATGCGCAACGTACGTATATGGCTCTTATGCAGTTTGGAAACAATGCAGACCCAGATCAGCCTGCGCACTCGCACAGCCTGATGTGTACCTTTTTGGCCGCTTACAATCAATGCATACTGTATAATATGTCGTCAAACAGATAAATCCCAGATCTTACTGCACGGAAGCGCATGTTCATCAAGAAAACATACCTATATAATTTGGACACCCTTAAACCCCTCTTTTATATAGTAAAACTGGGGTTTACAGGGGTATACATTATTTTTCTTATTTCTGCTAAAAACCACAATCTACGTTTTGAGCAGATATATGAAAACTATCAGAATTTTTTATCTGAAAATTTTCCTTTTTTGGTTGTAAAATTTTTAATACATTTGAATACGTGTGTTTTTGTAATGAAAAGTGGAACTTCGTCGTTCGCTTGACATAGGAGCCCTTTCCCCACGTTGTACATTATTATCATTATTATTAATGTTGCTCGTGTTACTATTATTATTACGATTACTACTACCTCTACTACTCTGACTACCACTAATACTGCTATTACACACAGTATTATGCAAAACAAAGTATAATCTACAGCGTTTAAAACATTATGTACATCTGAACGATATTCTCGTAATGTAACAAATATGTATTTTCTGCGTTACCGTATTTGCAATTGTTGCAAGAATAATAGTAATAGTTAACCCGTTTACGTCGAGTAGACTTTTCTACCGTCCTTTTTGGACCGGTCTATTTGCAGTAGCAGGATGTCTGGTCAGTTTATTATTATTACAATGTTTTATACAAACTCCTGTAATTAATATATATATGGCATTTCCAAAGCCTTTTGGCAAGATCTAGTCGGTATCAATCTGTGTGCGAAAGCTAATCAAATATTTCTAACAGTTCAAGAATTAAGGCACGTTTCGCTAACTGACCATGGACGGACTGATTTGAGCAGCCCATTCTTTCATGACTCTCCCATGCACTAAGGTCGCTGTCTGTCACTATGCGCTACCCTGTCCACTTTATACTCAATCCAGGGCACGTCGAATATGAGCTAACTGTACTAATGGTCTGAAAGCGTTCTCGACCAGAGCGGGATTCGAACCCATGACCTGCCGCTTGCAAGCCGAGAGGACTAATCATTAGGCCACTCTGTTAACTAACTAGTAGTAGTATTGCCAACATCATAAACTATTATGATTTCACCAGGAACAGAAGCGTGGAGAACGCAACTTCGTTCACGTGTGGTTGCGAATACCCAGAATATGAAGTGACAGCGTTTGCTCTTAACAGGTACGATTTCTCCCATTTCTATACCACGCCACACGATATTGGCGGAATATAACGGTTTCACGTTGTTCGTCCGTCTGTCCATCCGTCTGCTTTCTCGTTTTCGGAGAAAATACCGGTGGACTTTCATCAAAACTTGGTATGTGCATTTATATGGTAGAGATAAGGTTTAGGATTGCTAATTGACATATTTCGTCACTTTTTGACAGAATTATCAGTCTGCCACCAGATAGTGCCAGGGTATACTCATTTCACATTTTTCATTACGAAAACACGCCTATTCAAATGTACTGAAAATTTTACCACCAGAAAATGCAAATTTTCAGAGAAAAAAATCTGATATTTTTTTCATATTTCCGCTCAAAACATAGATTGTGGGTACTCGTTAGAACCGCCTCGCCGAGGCGGTTCTAACGAGTACCCACAATCTATGTTTTGAGCAGAAATAAGAAACATAATGTATACCCCTGTAAACCCCAGTTTTACTATATAAAAGTGGGGTTCAAGGGGGTCAACATTATATCGGCGTGTTTTCGTGATGTATTAACAAATGTGACGACTTCTGTGACTTTCTGATTGTTTTCTTGCAGACCATACCGATTCTCTTCTAATAGACCCCTACTCAAACACCCCCGGAATTTCAGTGGGTATAATGTTCCGACAGGCCGTTGAAAATCCCACAGAATATAACAATGTTAGCATCCTGACAGTTTGAAGTTTCTTTCTTTCTTTTTTTCATTTACGATTTCAAATAAGCACCCTACATATTACACAGAGCGAAACAGCTGCATCCTTTGTGGCGTTACTAAGCAGAGCATATACAACAAACTTTAGGGAACAAGGTACCAATCAATGTAGTGAGGACTGGAAGAAATAAAAAGTATACGGATGTCCAGGACTAAATTTGATAAAAAAAATGACTCTGGTTGGACAAATATAGCTGAGATTGTTTGAATCTATGACAGTTTTAACGTAAAATATGTTCGTTTAATTGCAGACCAAATTTAAACTTGTCAAGTGTATATTTAGTGTACTAGTGTAAAAAATCAGGCCGGATAACTTCTGATTTTGTTTATGTTCCTACGAAGTAGTTGCGGTCATGGTACGTTAGCTATAATCCAAACTCATAAATCCGTAAACGAATGACGAATCAGAATGAATGAAGGTATGTGTGTTCATGGGCAGACAAGGTCAAAGCATGCCAATAGACCCTTCATTTTGTGATGTATTTTGTCAGTCTGTGCCTAACTGTTAATTTTCCGACCACCTTTGGAAAGCGAGGAATATTGTGAGGCAAAATTGTATGATGGAATCCTATGGGAAACTAATGCCCCTGGTATATAAAATTATGTTTGGTGGATATAGCTGAATAAATCTTTGGATCTATATCTATCATCATACCAAATATAAAGCAAATCCATAGTGAGGTATGCGGTATGAGGTCTTAAAAAACCTTTAACATTGTATTGACTCCTACTCCGACGCCGACGCAGACGCCAACGCCAAAGCCAACGCCGACGCCGGGGGTAGTGCAATAGCTCTTCTCTGACTTCGTCCAGGCGAGTTAAAATGTAAAGCAGGTAGCATACAAGATCATCACTTGCACATGAGAGAAAGGATATTCAAAGAGAATTCAAATAAACGCCTTTGTAAAGGTCTGATTCGTGACATTCAAAGGGAAACAGAAGATTTGAAATAAGGTGAAAACTCACTGTATGCAATATGCGTTACTTGTTCAACAACAGAAAATTGAAACTAAGTCCTTAAGAATTTGTAAAAATGGACCAGTAAGAAAGACACGCGTTAATTCCGGAAACCTTCATGTAAACTATTCTCAGATTCCCACGTACTTCCAATAAAATTTCGTGCATTTCATTGCAACATGATTTTATAAATGAAGTATTGGTAAAGTTTTTAACACACTATGAAAATGGAACCTCAGCGATTAGACTGCTAATATGTGTCATTTGTTACCTAAGATTATAGCCTTTTCAGACATATATGTTTGCACAGTTTGCTAGGATAGACCGGGTTGCTTATCTCATCGCCTAAAGCTCTCTCTCTCTCTCTCTCTCTCTCTCTCTCTCTCTCTCTCTCTCTCTCTCTCTCTGTGCACATCTTGTCAGTGTGAACTGAAATCATCTTAATTTTTACCATCCATCACTTTATTAGCAAACAGACTGCAACATTTCCGTCAAAATGGAACAGCACATTGGGATTCAGCGCAAAAAGAAAAAAAAGAAAAAATGAAGAGGGCCCCAGTACCCTGAATTGCTTACCTTCGTCACTTTAAGCCTTTAGTGCACACACAGATTTAAAGAAATATGACCTACTGGTCTAGTTTTAACCCATATGACACATTTTAAATATTTACCAAATACATTATCAAAACAAAAGTTCTAGTTTTATTGGAAAATCAGGTCAAAACTGTGGTCTCTGGAGTACTCAGAAGATTTTAAAGAAATCTGACCATGTAACCTAGACTATTGACCCAAAATAACCAAAAAACATGTCTGAAATATAGTCAGGACAAACACATTGTGATGAAGTAACAAGAAGACTGTAGAAAAATGGTCCCTTAATACAAGGTTTTAAAGAAATTTGACATAATGACGTAGGTTTTGACTCCACATAACCCATATTTAAATCTGATTAAGATATCATCAAGACAAAAATTCAGTTGAAGTGTCATGAAGATATACTTTAAACTTGAGTGCACACAAGGTTGCAAAATCTAACCTAATGACCTGGTTTTTGATCCAGCATAACCAACATTTTAACCTGACAAAGAATTTTTTATCAATACAAACATTCTGATGAAATGTAATTAAAATTGAAGTAAAACACTGGCCTATAGAACGCACACCAGGTTTTAAAGAAATTGGACCTAGTGACCAAGTTTTTTTTTATTCAACATGACCCTTATTCAAATTTGATCGACATATCATTTAAGACGAATATTTTGATGGCGTTTCATGAAGATTGAGGCAACATTGTGACCTCTAGAGTGATTCTGTTTGAACGAAATCTGACCTACGAATCTAGTTTTGACCCCACGTAATCCACAAGATTTAAGACAAATATTCTGATGAAGTTTCATATGAAGTTTGAAACAAAAGTGCGGCGTCCTCTAAAAAGTTTGGTCTAGTGACATAGTTTTTGACCTGACATGACCCATATTCAAACTTAGTCGAGGTATCATCAAGGCAAATATTATGATGACCTTTCATGAAGATTGAAACTTTATCACTAAGTTTCATGTAATATGAAGCCTTTATTGTGTGCACAAGGATTTTAAATGATTCGACCTAGTGACCTAGCGGTTGAACCAACATTACCCATATTCAAACTTGACCTAGATATTGTTCCTCAAACATATTCAGACAAAGTTTCACAATGATTCAATCGGAAATGAATCATCTATTGAGTACCCAAAGTTATATTCAAACATTTGATCTGCTGACCTTTTTTTTTATCTTACGTTGTCAGTATTCAAACTTGACTTAGACATTTCAAATCAAACATTCTGACATTGGTACGAACGTTCATTGAAAAATGAAGCGTCTATTGTGTATACATTTTTAATGATTTGACCATGCGACCTAGTTTCGAAAACCTACGACCCATATTCAAACTTGACCCAGATTTTGTTTAAATATACAGTCTGACAAACAATGAAGATCAATTGGGAAATTAAGCCTCTATTGTGTACACAAGTATTTGTTTTGACCTAGTGACCTAGTTTTTAACTCGACTCGACCCAGTTTCTTGATCTAGATATTATGGAGATAAACATTTTGATATAGTTTCAAAACGTGAACGTGAAATAAAGGAAACAACGGAAACTGCAGTCTCCTTCTCATACTTGGATTGTTATCGCTACATTAACCATGGAAAGCTTACTACTAGGCTTTAAGACAAACGGGATGACTTCAATTTTCCCATTGTTGAATTTCCATTCCTGAGCAGTAATATCCCTTCTGCACTAGCATACGGAGTTTACCTTTAACAGTTAATCCATTATGCTAGAGCCTGTTCAAATTATCAGGACTTCATGGAGCGTGGGAAAGTGCTCACAATAAGGTTTGTATCCGCGGAAGCCTGATTACACCCTTTATTCTAGGGTCCTTGTCTGTTGGTCGTCGACACGTATGACCGACGACGTACATCACGGTATCCGAAAAGCTCACCTTGAGCACTTTGTTCTCTGGTGAGCTAACAAAAAACAACTAACAAACAAACAAATCTGTCGGGATTAAGGTGAGTGGAAGCACCGCCAAGGGGGTGAGTGGGGGGTGAGTGGGGGGTGGGATGGGGGCGGGGGTCAATATTAATATTATATGTAGCTATGGGCCTCGATTCAACCTACAGGCTACTCGTAGAAGAAGGAATTTGCTGCCGTTAGGAGTGAATTCTCTTCTAAAAGAGTAGACCCTAGTGTTGAAAGGTTTGAAGTACTACAGTAGGCAGACAACTTCCTATTTCAAGAGAAAATGTTTCAGTCATGCTGTTATGTCTTAGTTCGGATCAGCCGTGGTTCAACTAGTGGTTTTAATTAGCTCTAGGCCCAGTTGTTCAAATCTAACGATTTTGTTAGTTAACGTATCATTAAAACTTCGATCACTAAATATGGCATATACGCTAAATTTTTTGTTAAAAACATTTTTTTTCAGCACAAATACCGGTGAATTAGATATTGTACTAACTAGAACAGTTGACAGTTTGACCACTTACGAGCTCATTAAGCTAACGATGCTTTGAACAACTGGGCCCTGGCTGTCATTGTTTGAGGTGTTTAGCACGAGCACTTGTTTTGTTTCACCGCCACGATTTCAGCAAATTCTGTGACGTTCCACTGATTGAATCAGGGAGATGCGAGCTGAACATTTATCTTTTCTTTTTTATAACATTAGGGCCTGAGATGCTGGGTTTGTGGCCAGTGGAGAGAAATTGAGTACACAATTCCCGGTCCGCCATCAACCGGTGTTTTTGCTGCTTGCTGTTCTTGGGCGGTGGCTGTGGTTTTGTTTGTTCTTAGTGTAGCAAAGTGGCTGCGATGCTTATTTTGTGTTTTGTCCTGTTCGTTATCTTATTGTGGTGCTTAGTGGTTCCTGTCTGGCATTGTAATCAACTCATTTGGGAAGAAAGCCCTATCTGTGTTGTTTTTCTTTGGTTTGTAACATGAACACTGTCTGTAATGGTTTCTTGCGCTTCCTCTTGGTGTCATTCGTAGGCTACGCTCTGTGATTGTGGCTCTTACGGGACATCTCATAATCTAACGTTTTAATAGCAGATTTGGGATAAGTCGACTTTTTATCATTTTTATGAGTTTACGTCATTTATCTATTTCACCTTTCAATGATTTCAATACAAGATCCCAACCGTCTTGTCTTAAAACATGATAATATTGACAGAGAAAATAAGTTACGAAATAAGGATAATATTTCTCCTTCATTTTTTTTCTCCTTTGGTCCGGCCTCCATTAAGGCGTTAATAAAAAAAGTGAATACCCCCACCCCGACCCCTCGCCCACGAATTTATGATAGCAAAATCATTATCTAACAACATTACCTACATAAAATCGCAAAATGTTACTGAAGTCATAAATATAGTCATCTTAAAAATTGTTTTAAACGATGCGGGAATTCGTATTTTCAATATATAAGTAACTGCACCAAATTTAATGCGTCAGATGCTCATTTCTAATTTTATATTCGGCAGTGTCGTAAACCCCATAGTTGGAAAAAATCTGTGCATCACGAAAACACGCCCATATAATTTTGATCCCCTGAGACCCCACTTGAATATAATAAAATTGGGGTTTACAGGGGTATATATTATTTTTCTTATTTCTGCTCAAAAACATAGATTGTGTATACTCATTAGAACCGTCTCGTCGAGTACCCACAATCTGTGTTTTGAGCAGAAATAGGAAAATATCAGAGTTTTTAATCTGAAAATTGTCAGTTTTTGGAGATGAAACTTTCTATATATTTGTATAGGCGTGTTTTTGTAATGATGGGCAAGACTCAAGAAGCGACGCACATCCCCTTCCGAGCACACACCAACAGACGCATACCATGAGACAGAGCAACCGCAGACATCAGGCAAGAAACGCAACGTACACAAACTTGTCTTTTGGTGTTCTCAACGTACACGTTTGAACCATCTTCTCTAAGCTCCGTTGAATCATGCCGACCTTCTTTACGTACACTGGCAACCTTTTTACATTCAATATTACTCAGCAAAATCGCATTCTGGAGTAACTTGAATGATACACAATGTTTCTTTATGTATATATTTTAAGTGGGACCAACAAAAATACTACTGAAATACCGAGGTATATGTGCAAAAAGACGGAAATACGAATCCGTCCTCTCTTAAAATTGTTTTTTGTTGTTTTGGTTGCATTTGGGAGCGATTTTTTGGAAAACGGACCATTTCTCGAGGTACGTATACAGCCGAGGAAATACATATATGGGCGCCGTCTAAAAACATCTCGGTCGCAGAATAAAGTGGAATATCAAATGTGTTATCATAATGCAAATGAACCGCTTATCTTTCTTACCGACGCCGCCTTGGAATTATACTTTTACGGTGCTACCGTACCGTGAGCGTGGTCCTCTATCTACCTCAGAGTCTGTGAAACATCACGCTGAAACATTCACAATAAAAAACACAACACTGCGATGAATCAAATGACCCTTAACGAGCTCGTTAAGCTAACGACGCTTTGAACAACTGGGCCCAGGTAAACATGTGTATCCTCACAATCCGATAAAACATTTGGTTCTCGGCCTGTATGTTTTACAGTACACAACGTTGTATGAATGAAAAACGAAGGTCCTGATTAGCGCAGGCTGATCAAGGCCTTCGTTGTCAGCATGTCCATAAGATTTCATTTTGTCATATTTTCCAGGATGATGTTCGAGAATATTTATCATCGAACCATGCCATCTATAGTCAGTCGTCTGTTTAAGTAGCCTACTGAAACATGTGTATTGTCTATGCCATGAGGGACATAACGCGAGGAAACGTAGCTTCTGACATGAGCGCCCAACGAGGACTCAAGTCAGCCTGCGCATGACGCGCAGTCTGTGTTGTCCGCATGAGAAACTTTGCATCCTATGCTATCCAAAATGAGCCCTGTGAAGATTATGATATGACTGCGCGAATACGCAGGCTGATTTGAATATTCGCTGGGCGCACCTGTCTAAATGTCATTACGAAAACATGCCTACGTAATGTTGACTCCCTTAAACCCCATTTTATATAGTAAAACTGGAGATAAAGTGGCATACATTATTTTTCTTAATTCTACTAAAAAACATAGATTGTGATTACTCGCCGAGGCGGTTCAAACGAGTACGTACAATTTATGTTTTGAGCAGAAATATAAAAAATATCAGAATTTTTATCTGAATTTTTTCATTTTTTTTTTTTTTTTTTTTTTTTTGTGATAAAATATTCAGTATATTTGAACAGGCATGTTTTCGTAATGACATTTTCTGACTTTGCGGCTCATAAGATCCGTTTTTGTCATTACGAAACACACGCCTATTCAAATATATAGAAAAGTTCATCTCCAAAAACTGAAAATTTTCAGATAAAAAACTTCGGCGAGGCGGTTCTAACGAGTACCCACAATCTATGTTTTTGAGCAGAAATAAGAAAAATAATGTATACCCCTGTAAACCCCAGTTTTACTATATAAAAGTGGGGTTTAAGGGGGTCAAAATTATATAGGTATGTTTTCGTGATGTCCTACATTTATCCAGGATGTTGCACCTTCGGAACATGCCATTTGTGGCCGGTCGCCGCCTTAACTGGTTCACCGATCTATTGCCGGTTGCTGAAAAAACGCTTGAGTAAAGCAGCAAATGTAACTGCAGGTACTAAAACATTATAGCCGATTTCATACAGCTTTTGTACTTTTCAGTAATTCATTCGTAATCCAAGCCATGTGGAGCTATGTCATATGACTAAATCAGCCAGTCAATCTCGGAATAAATAACAGCAAGACTGAGCATGTGCCGACAGAGTGCGTCATATTTCCAAGGCACATGTACACGCCTAGCAAACGATCGACTGCGTAACCGTTCGTTTAATAAGCAATACATTTAGATCGACATCTGATTGAAATTCGATGACGTAAAAGGTAAACAAATTTTGCTCATTCTGTCTATCATTAGCGATATAAAATTTTCGAGGCAGTAATTCAAAAATCGGGGAATGCTATTCTAGAGCCCATGGATATCCACGTTCATGGCGTAAATACGAGATCACCTACTTGGCTGAATTACTTTTGATATGCAGAAGGTTTGCTAAAAGCCGTCACAAACACGTGGGAATCGGCGATATATATGGTAGTTTATTTGGGTTTGTGCTGGTTAGAAGTTTAGGATATAATCAGGCACGCACGAAAGACACATACAGTTGTATATCTGAAGGGCTTTTTTGTTGACAATGCAGCATGATTGAAAAACGTCAGAAATGTAAAAAAAAAAAAATCATTAGTTTCGAATCAGATTAATATGAATAATAATGAAGTTAGCAATTACCAAAGCATCTTTATTTTGCTTCCACAATTCCGAAAATACATCCGGCTTCTTAACGGGAGTCTCTCTTAGCTTACTTACCTAGTAATGCATTTATGTTTCGGAATGAACAGTAATTTAGACGAAAGTATTTACGAACTTTCAAACTGCAGTTTCTAAGAGTTTCTACAAATGTTTATTTATGCTTTCTAACCCTTTTTGTGGTCGGCCCCTCAGATGTCTGAAATACGATTTAACATTTTTGGCATGTTTGTGATTAGATGGTCTACATACCCTATCTAGAAGTGCTGGTATGCTCATTTTGCTTGGTACTCCTCAGCATTAGAAAATAAGAGCTAGCACAGGGCAAACTGATGTAATTAACGGGATTGTTTGTAGTATCATCATGAAAACATGGCTATATAATTTTGATCCCCTTAAACCCCACTTTTATATAGTAAAACTGGGCTTTACAGGGGTATACATTATTTTTTTTTATTTCTGCCCAAAACATAGATTGTGGGTATTCGTTAGAACCGCATCATCGAGGCGGTTCTAACGAGTACCCACAATCTATATTTTTGATCAGAAATATGTAAAATATAGGATTTTTTTTATCTGAACATTTTCATTTTTTGGTGGTAAAATTTTCAATATATTTGAATAGGCATGTTTTTGTAATGCAATACAATTTGCTTGGGCATGTGATAATGCAATAAGTTTGTACATAAGCATGTGCGTAATATAAGTTATATAAGTACTAAGAATATCTCTATCTAGGAGCAAATTCTTTCCAGTAAGAATAGTCCCCTTTTTTCATTACGAAAACATGCCTATTCTAATATACTGAAAATTTTACCTCCAAAAAATGAAAATTTTCGAATAAAAAATTCTGATATTTTTCATATTTCTGCTCAAAACATAGATTGTACCCACAATCTATGTTTTTGAGCAGAAATAAGAAAAATAATGTATACCCCTGTAAACCCCCAGTTTTACTATATAAAAGTGGGGTTTAAGGGGGTCAAAATAATATAGGCATATTTTCGTGATGATTAGGTACAATTGTGTTGCATACCGAAAGTAGGGCATACCGTAAGTAGGTTATTTTCACATCTTTGTTGACAGTCAACCTACATTACAGAAAAGGTCACAGTTTTAGAATTTTTCCACATTCTTTTGAAAATCTATTCCTTGAATGCCTGGATGGTTTTACTTGCTTTTTGGGACAGTTGCTAGATACAGGTTCAGGAATTTTTGTCAGTATAAGGTACACTTGCTCAGTGACCTTAAAGTCAAGGTCATGCACTTAGAAATTACATCCACCAACCAATAACCTAAAAAAAAAAAAAAAGAAAAGAAACCTGGATTCTGAGGGATATATATATAATATATATATATATATATATATATATATATATATATAATATATATATATATATATATATATATATATATAAATCAATAAGTCCGAGTTTTTTCTAAATAACACTATATTTTTAGTAAACTTCTGCCGCGGTTTCATTGCATTTACAACAGATATTCAAGAAGACATTTTAAATTACTTATATATATATATATATATATATATATATATATATATATATATATATATATATATATATATATATATATATATATATATATATATATTTTTTTTTTTTTTTTTTTTTTGTTATGAAAGTAAAAGTTAGAAGATTTCTTAGAGCATATACACGTTTTTTTTTTGTTTGTTTTTTTTTTAAAAAATAGCCCTTTTGAAATAAATGGCGTATATAGAGCCAATTACTCTCCTAGCAGCATTTGTGTTGAACATGCTAGTAAAGGGCAAAAAAGGTACAGTTCTGAAGTCCGTTGGTTGCTTTGAGCATGCAGCCTTTCTAAACAGTAAATTAAAGGACGCTATTTAGCCAACTGCTGTTAGCAGCGTTGGAACAAATGGGGAAAATATTGGCTAGATCCTTTTGAGACAACCTTATATTATACAACTATTTTAGACAAAGTTCAGCCTGTACACGTCACACTAGGGGTATCGGTATTTAGGGAAATATTATTCTTTCTTCTCCAAAGCACCGGTGTCAAACCTTAAATGACGTTTTATGACCTGTAGAGGAAATTGATACTTCTACTGTCAATGCCATCTAGGCATAAATGGGTTGATTTTGTTGCAATGCCCACCAGGCATAAATGGGTAGATTCTGTAGCCAATGTCCCCTAGGCATTGATAGGCTAATTCTGATGACAATGTCCACTAGGCATCAATGTGTTAATTCCGCTGCCCATATCCGCTAAGTAAACGTGGCAGAAATTGATTAATTTTGTCGCCAATGTCCAATAGGCATATATAGGTTAACTTTGCTGTAATTTTGTTTTGCAGAGGGTGATGTGTGTTTTATGCACCGTTGTATATGCCATCGATCAAAAAAGAGCTACTGTTTTCCACGTGGAGAAATCGTCGGCTCTGTAATCTATTGGCTAGACATGCCCATAGAAACAAAAATACCGGATTCACATCCAGTATATTCGCCTTGGAGTTTATACTACCCAACACAGGGTCGTCGAATTAAACGGGGACAACGGTAAGTTAAAGGTGAACTAATACTATTTCAAGGGAGGGGAGGCAACTATGTCAAAATTGTTTGTCCCTTTCTGAAAATGGATTACTCTATAAGGGAAGAAATTGATGCCAATGTCAGAGGGAGCAAATTCTTTCTGCACAAGCAAAACTTTTCCAAAAGCAAACTACGGAAATAAGAAAAAAAATGTCTCACTTGTGAGAATGGCAACTACATTTCAGGGTGAATTCATGCACATAAAGTTGTTGTTTGTAGATTATGGCCAAAATTATAAAAGTATTAAAGGAGTATGTTTTATACACGTATACAGTATTCACATATGTACCACACTTTTCGACATCACTCGGAAAGACGGCTTTTGCATGGCGTTTTTTTTTTTTTTTTTTTTTTTTTTTTTTTTTTTTGTTTTTGTTTTTGTTTTTTCAAAGGAAATATTTCTCTCTAACTGACCATATCTTACCAGGAACCATTGATCGTTTCTGTTCCCGGGCTTAGTTTTGAAATATTTACCGCAAAATTAATTCTTATGATCAAAAATGGGTCTGGCCTATGCAATTTTTATAGCAAGCTGGATTTTAGCATTTTTTATTAAAAAATATTTATTTTATTTTTTTTCTTTATTAATGTTAAATTATTTTGATGTTTCATAAACAATATTGTGAAAATGTGAAAGTTTTATTAAGATAAGGTGGAACTTCTTGAAAATCTGTATCCATATTATCTACCCTATCGATTTTTGCATATTTTGCCGCCAATTTTACTATGGGACATGTGGAGATATTCCATTATTTATAAAACCAGTTACTAGAACAAAACTTTTGAGTATAGGTAGTTACGACAAATGTTTTTTTCATTAAATAAAGCTGAAAGTTTGCAAGGGGGGTGGGGGGGGGGCGGGGAGTTCAGCCTATAGAGAATTTACATAGGACTCTGCCCACGGATAGAATCTTATAATATTAAGCACAAGTATTGATTAGGATGTGACTGTTATGCATAAGGTACTTATCCCACTTTATCTATTTTAATTGCTTAAATAGACGGTTTTGTATAAAATCACATATGAATATATGGGTAACCCTGAAAAACACACTCCACAACTACCAGTAACTCATAATTTGGATGTCCGATTTGCTGATAAAAAAGTAAGTCACTGCTAAAAATGCTTATAGCACATATTTACTTATTTATATGACATCGGATCTTTTATGTTTAAATAAGTTTTAAGTAATTCCGATCATTCAACTGCATAATTATTTTCTGACAAATTTGGTCATTAATTAAACTGGATTCTAGTTCTTGTCAACCTACTATTTTAATATAAAATTTGGCCATACCTATCTGAATTTTTTTCACAAAATTTCTTAAAAATCAAAACCGGTAACAAATTGATTTTGAACAGGAAATATGATAACCCAAATTACAGCAAAATGAGAAAATATACAAAATAATTGATTTTTATTCAGGTGATGTTTGATTTTTATTCTGGTTCAGGTTTTGGGGGTCCATTATTAATAGTTTTCTTAGAATCAACTAACCGGTTATTTCAAACTGTGGAAAATCAAAGAGATAATTAAATTGCACCCTGTGGAACACCTTTGAAAGAGTGTAATAAAAAACTGTTTTACAAGACAATTTTAAGATAGTATAGATGATTTCAATTTCTTTGCTCTTGGCAGCGGATCCACTGTGGTCTGATGAGCCATGTGCTCAAAGAAAGTAAAGTTTCTGTTAAGTTCTAATTCAGTTTATTGTTAAACAAAAATGTCTGTACTCCATTGTGTTGTAACAATTGATATATAAGTAATAAAAAAGTGAGCTAAAAATAAAGAAAAAAAAAAACAACTGCTATTGATAGTTTACAAAAGCAAATCACAAATTTAGTAGGGAAAATACCATTTTTATGGCTCACCTTTAATTATACATATTTTACAGACGAAAGACATTTGCATTTCTTCCTTTAAAGACGTCCATTCTATAGTCATGAAAAGAGACAATTGATGAGGACACATAACTGGCCACTCTGCTTACGTCAAAAGTGAAGAGTAATGCTGATTATTCTTGATAAACGAATGATAAGGGATTTATTTCTTGACCCATACAGATGTTAAATGCAATTCTGAGTACTTTTGGTCTGTGTACTGCACCAGCTACTTTTCATAATCAATTCGTATTTAATCCGTTTTTTCAAGAACTGGAGTGTTAAAAATAGTGTGACTCTGATTTCTATTACTTATATGATCAGTTTCAGAATATATGGGACGTCTGTGATTAGTAAATAAAAAAAAAAAGATGTTTACACTCAACCGACCCAAGAACATATCATGTACTTTATGAATATGTTACCGGTTTTTAAATTTCATGAAAATCCACATATCAGGACAGGACATATGTGGCATATTTTTGTGCAAAAATCGTAGGTTGACAAGAACCAAAAAATACATAAATTTAAAGATCAATTTCTTGTTTTTCTAATTTTTTTTTTCTAAAATTTATCCAGTTTATCCAAAGCTGTCGAAAGGATAGTAAATATTGGGAACCCTTAACACCTACTCACAATAAACATACAACGTCCTTACAACGTCGCCGTGACGTCATGACGTCACGGCGACGTCGAAGCGATGATGTTTCGACGTTGTGTCATGCTGTCGCGGCGATGTCGGGGCGTAGTTCATTGACATTGTATTATGTCTTGACGTCGCGGCGACGTTAGAGGGATACGAAAATATATTGACGACTCTTCCGTCTAGAATACATTTATAATATTTGCACTCTGCAATATAACACATTGACAACTCTTTCATCTCATATACATTAAAAGCATTTGCAGTCTGCAGATAATACATCTCATATACATTTAAAACGTTTGTACTTTACAAGAAAATACATCGACAACTCTTCCATCTCGTATACATTTCAAACGTGTACTCTGCAAGGTAATACATTTACGACTTCCATCTCGTATTCATTTAAAACATTTGTAGTCTGCAAGATAATACATCAGTGACTCTTCCATCTCGTATACATTTAAAACATTTGTACTCTGCAAGATGATACATTGACGACTCTTCCATCGTGTATACATTTAAAATAGTTGTACTCTGCAAGATAATACATTGACGACTCTTCCATTCATATAGATTTAAAACAGTTTCACACTGCAAGGCAAGATAATTCATTGACGACTCTTCCATCTCATATACATTTAAACAATTTGCACTCTGCAAGATAATAAATTGACAACTCTTCCATAACGTATATCTTTTAACCATTTGCACCGTGCAATAAAATACATTGACCTTTCTTCCAACTCACATACATTTTATAATATTTGCACACTGCAGAAAACTATATTGACAACTCTTTCATCTCATATACATTTAAAACATTTGCACATTGCACGCGAATTCGTTGACGACTCTTCCATCTCGGCAACACTTAAAACATTAGCACACTGCAAGATAATACATTGAGGACCATTCCATCTCGTACTCATTTAAAACATTTGCACAATGCGAGATAAAATATTGATTGATCTTCCATCCGATTTAAATTTAAAACTATTTGCTCTCAGCAAGATAATGCAATGACGACTTTTCCGTCTGGTGTACACTTGAAACATTGCACTCTGCAAGCTACTACATTGACGACTCTTGCATCCCGTATGCATAAAATTCTTTTGCTCTCTTCAAGATAACACGCTGTTGACTCTTCCGCCTCTCATAAATGTAAAACATTTGCACTCTACAAGATAATAATATACTTACGACTCTTCCATTTCATATACATTTAAAACATTTGCACTTTGCAAGAAAATATATTTGACGACTCTTCCACCTCGTATACATGTTAAACATTTGCACTCTGCAAAATAAATTACCAGATGTTAATAAAGGCCACGCGTACAAAATAAGGATGTTTGTTTTTAAAATGTTGTCATCATTTATGTACAGTAAAGAAGTTGGGGTTTATGGTTTCAACTAGGCTCCGCCTTTTTTCGGCGGCCTCTTTCATGAACATAAAATTTAATTTTGAATGCAACAACAAAAATGCTTCATTTTATCAGAATTTATGTAAGAATTTAGATAGTTTACTTGATGCAATATTCTATTCGTGAAAAGTGATGGGGACTGGAACCAGCAACAAGTAAACGGAAGCCAAGGGCTATATTTGATAAAATAAACCATCACGAAAACATGCCTATATAATATTGACCCCCTTAAACCCCACTTTTATATAGTAAAACTGGGGTTTACAGGGGTATACTTTATTTTTATTATTTCTGCTCAAAACATAGATTGTGGGTACTCGTTAGAACCGCCTCGCCGAGGCGGTTCTAACGAGTACCAACAATCTATGTTTTGAGCAGAAATATGAACAATATCAGAATTTTTATCTGAAAATTATCATTTTTTTTGTTGGTAAAATTTTGTGTATATTTGAATAGGTGTGTTTTCGTAATGTTGACGTCAGTTCGTCTGTTGCAGCATTTCTTTTTTATACGTCCGTGGTTTCATATACGACGTTTATGTAGTCCTTACATATTCCCCATCTGTCTTTTGCGGTGTCCCGGAAGGCTGTGCTTCGGGATTGTGACATTTATTTTATATTTTCATCAATGTTTCTGATTTGGCAAACATAGATGAGACCGCTTGCATTTATGCCAGTTTTATTAAAAAACATATTTCATTTGCTTGTAGAGCAAGTTTAAATTTGTCAATGGTATTTTAAATGTGTTAGTGTTAAAAAAAGCAGAAGACTTGGTAAACTTTTTCGTTTTTTTTTTTTTTTTTTTTGTTTTTTTTTTTCACCAAAATGAGGATTCATGTGTTTAAAGGCAGAAAACTGCTAAAATATATTGATAGACCCCTCTTTTTATTATGTATTTAACAGTCTAGGATTACATTTTATTTTGAGACCTCAAGGAAGTCAAGGAATGTTGTCAGAGTCAGAATTTATCCAAATGCTTCAGTTCGTCAATAGTATTCTTAGTATGTTAGTGTTGAAAACTTATACCTGATTAACATTTTTCTGTCTTTTACTTTCAACCAAAATAAAGGTACATAAGTTAAAGGGCAGAAAAGTGCCAACACATGCTAACAGAACCCTTCTGTTTTCGAAAGTATTTTGTCAGTCGACTGTTAACCTTTAATTTGAGACCAAATGATGAAGTCAAGGAATATTGCAAGGGTCAGAAATTATCCAAACGCTAAAATCGAATCCTATGGAAAAGTAACTAGGCCCCTGGTCATATATATATATATATATATATATATATATATATATATATATATATATATATATATATATATATATATATATATATATATATATATATTCTTATGTTTTAGAGGTTCATTATCGTACAAATACCTTTACCTGTATATTTCTAGATTTCTTCCGTACCTTCCTGGCGATGATACTTACTGCAAATGGTTTCGTAATACAAGCGACTACCACAAAGATAGGCGGTTCGTCAACATATTGGATATTGCCGTCATAGACTACATAATGTTGAGTTATGACTCTAAAGACACCTATATCGTCAACAATAAATCAGAAATTGTCAATGTTTTCATTGACAGGGGGAAATCGTAAGTGTTTGGAATCTTTTTATGAGCACGTTTATGCAAATATAACTTAGCTTTCAGTACATACCTTGGCTTTCACACCTGATACGAATCCATTACAGTTGGTACGCCTACTATGCTTTTGAGATATTTCAGAAATATCGAGTTTTGCATGGCGCTTTACTCTGAAGAAATAAATTTGCTAAGTTTTATTTGTTTGTTGTTGTTTTCTTTTCTACTTGGATGATTCAATTCACAACGATATGCATAAAAAAGTATCATAGAGTAGGTACTTTGCTTGCTGGTTTTCAATGAGTTCCGCCTGTTTAAAATATTTACATGTTTGGCAGTACTGTATGGCGTATATTTGAAAAGAAAGCACAAAAACCAGAGAAGAGAAACGGTTCCTGAAACGAAATTTGATGTCACGAAAACACGTCTACATAATTTAGTTTTGACCCCCTTAAACCCCACTTTTATACAGTAAAACTGTGGTTTACAAGGGTATATAATAGTTTACTTATTTTGCTAAAAACATAGATTTTGGGTACTCGTTAGAACCGCCTCGCCGAGGCGGTTCTAACGTGTACCCACAATCTATGTTTTGAGCAGGAATATGAAAAATATCAGATTTTTTTTATCTAAACATTTTCCGTTTTTAGGTTGGAAAATTTTCAATATATTTGAATAGGCGTGTTTCCGTAATGGTAAGCTGATTGACACAAAGCACTTGATATACTTGGTAGTATATCCGCCATTAGCACATGTGATACAACTTTTAAAACTTCCTGTTTGTTCATATGCACGCCGGTTCCATTCTAAAAATGGGTTAACTCTAAAGCATTTTTCCAATACGAGCAAGGAGACAACGAATCAACTGGATGTCTCTTTACAATGCAGGTATCATTGTATAGCTAAAAGTGTAGCAAATGCTATTTTATCTCTTTCTTAAACCCGTGTATTGAATAAATGTGTAACGATTAGATCATCAGAGCCAAAATGGATGACAACTGAATAAACCATTTCATCCCTGACTTTTTTTAAATGGGACTCTTCCATCATTAAATTTGGACATGTCAGCTGATGCAAAGAGGAATTTCAGTCAGTACTAAGAAGTTCCTGTTTGCTCAGCTGCACACAAGCCCCATTCTAAAAATGGGTTAGCTCAAACTGAAAAGAATTTGCTGTCAGGAAATACGAACAAAGAGACAGTGAATCGACTAGACGTCTCTTCAAAATGCAGGTATTATTGTGAATGCTAAAAATGTAGCGAATGATATTTTATATTTTTTTTTTTAAATCTGTTTACCGAATTAATGTGTAACGAATAGACCATCACAGCCAAAAAGGATGACAACTGAATTAACCATTTCATTCCTGAGTTTGTTTTTTTTTTAAATGGGACTCTTCCGTCATTAAATTTGGACATATCAGCTGATGCAAAGAGGAATTTCAGTCAGTACTAAGAAGTTCCTGTTTGCTCATCTGCACACAAGCCCCATTCTAAAAATAGGTTTTCTCAAATTGAAAAGAATTAGCTGTCAGGAAATACGAACAAGGAGACAGTGAATCGACTGGACGTCTCTTCAGAATACAGGTATTAATGTGTATGCTAAAAGTGTAGAAAATGCTATTTTACCTCTTTCAAAAACCTGTTTACCGTATAAGTGAGTAAGGGCTAGACCACCAGAGACAACTAGAGCAAGTCGATGGCGCGCCATCGTATATCCCCGCGCCAGCGCCATCGCATACTCCCTGCACATCAAAATTCCAAATGCATTCCTCTAGTCTTCATAGTGCTATTACCTGTGGCAGTGTCAATGTTCTAGCTAAAAAAACCTAAGAGGAGTTGGGTGACAATCAAAAAATAGGACCCAAAATCCTACTTTTTGACCTCTAGTGACCCCCGGACATACCCTGAGGCAAAATGTTAGCACCACTGTATTCTACTCTTCATAACCTTCGATTTGATTTGCAACATGATTGTGTTCGAACAAAATAGATTTTGACCCTTCGGGGCCACACCCCCATGGCCCTGGCCCCAAAATTCCAAATATGTTCCTCCAGTCCTCACCCACAGGGATATTACCTGTGACAGTGTCAAGGTTCTAGCTAGATAAACCTAAGAGGAGTTGGGTGACAATAAAAAAGGACCCAAAATCCTACTTTTTGACCTCCTGTGACCCCAAGACATGTCCCACAGGGTAAAAGTTTTGCACCATTGTACTCTACTTTCATAACCTTCGATTTGATATGCAACATGACTATGTTTTTACAAAATGAATTTTGGATCCTTCGGGGCCACACCCCGCTGGCCCTGCCCCAAGGGGTCACATCAAAATTCCGAATGCGTTCCTCCAGTCTTCATCCATAGGGCTAGTACCTTTGACAGTTTCAAGGTTCTAGCTAGGCCTCTAGTGACCCCTAGACATGCCCCGGGTCAAAAGTTTAGCACAACAGTTTTACTGTAGTCTACTCTTCATAACCTTTGATTTGATATGCAACATGACTATGTTTGTACAAAATGAATTTTGGACCCTTCGGGACCACACCTCCTGGCCCTGCTACCAGAGGTCACATCAAAATTCCGAATATGTTCCTCCAGTCCTCATCTATAGGGCTATCATCTGTGAAAGTTTCGAGAATCTAGCTTAAATAGCCTAGGAGCAATGATGTGACATTACAGACGGACGTACGGACGACATACGGCCGGCGGACGGACGGGGGTATAACAATACCCCCGCTTTTTCTTCGAAAAGCGCGGGGATAAAAAAGGATGAAAACTGAATTAACCATTACGAGCCGTCTCATCTGGATCTATTTGCACAGGCATCTGTTTTGGTTTGCAGGGCTGAAATTGTTTTAAGCGAGAAATAAGAAAACGTAATTTTAAACTGCTACTAGTTAGTAATGACCCATAAAAATTAATAGAAGTTAGTGAAACTATGTAATTCAACAAATGTTTCTACAGAGGCTGCGTCAAGCGAAAGAGTGCCTTCGAGTACGCGCTAAATACACATACGCAGGTCATTCTGCGCATGCGCAGATTATGATCCGGGTTTTTGCTCTTCATTCATTCGTATTGTAGTATCCAGTGTTTCTGATAGCGGACAATATAGGCCCTTAGGAGATTGCACGGATACGCAGGCTGATTTGGGCCTTCACTGTCCGCATATGCCCGAAGGCAGGTTTTTGTATGTCGCGGCATGTGTGTGTGTAGTAGTAGTAGTAGTAGTAGTAGTATTTTTTAAAGACTTTATCATTATGTTTTTACAGGTTTTTTTATGATGATGATATTACTGTGTTGGCTCCAGTTTATCAATGCTGCAAGTAAGTATCTTGAAGCTGGTGTACAATAATAATGTCCGAGATTTAAAGACTTGCCTGGGCTGCGTTCATTTGACCGAGACTTAACGGCTACTTACAAACTATAGCAAACTTTCCGTTCATTCGTGACAGTTTTCTTAGGACGGTAGCGATATCCGCAAGTTATTCCCAAGCAGTCCTTTAGCCCAACCAAAGTTTTTAAGACTTATTCGTAACAAAAAGTATGAGAATGTTTACTGAGTTGATATAAAACATTACATTTCTTGAAAATAGTTATTACTGACATAATCTTTTCGATCTAATAACTCCCGTTCACATATAAGGTCACATAAGACGGATTTACAATAACTGTTCAGATTTTTTTTTTCTCAAAAATTTCGCGGGTGATTTGATTTATTTGCAACCCTGGTTAAGTTAGGTTGTGTATTGTGCGTATCGTATACATCACGAAAAAATGCTTATATAATTTAAACCCCTAAAAATCCCACTTTCATATAGTAAAATTGGGGTTTACAGGGGTATACAATATTTTTATTATTTTTGCTCAAAAGCATAGATTGTGGGTACTCGTTAGAACCGCCTCGGCGAGGCGGTTCTAACGAGTACCCACAATCTCTGTTTCGAGCAGAAATATGAAAAAATCAGAGTTTTTTATCTGAAAAATTTCAGTTTTTGGAGGTGAAATTTTCTGTATATTTGAATAGGCGTGTTTTCGTAATGAAAGGTCATAAGTACCCTGCTTTGCTTACTTCACTGCCAAAACATTCTTCATATGCAGTCGAAATTCAGTTGAAGAAGGCAAATTTGTTCTAAAGTTGGGTAGTTCGGGCCACTACGGGCTAATCATAGCGCCATGCCCTGAGGCAAACGGGAAATGATTTAAGGATATCTTTTCGATCATGTTAAAATAATGGTGCACTGTATGTGATGGCCAACACGAGAAATAGTTTAGAAGAGTCCAGGAAGAGTCAGAATCACAGAACATATCCTAGTGATGCCATTAAGAGAAAGAGCAAACAAACCATGACAGACAGTCCATAAGCCACAAATCAAAAAGCAAAGTAACATGCTACTTTTCTGCCAACGACGTGATTACTAAGGCTGGATAATCAGAGCTGAAAAGATAATCGATTATCAGTCCTACCATTTTGATCGATAACCGATAAGTAATCACTGAAGATTTGGTCATAATTTTACCTGTATGAACATGACTCTTACCATATGTTATACTTTATTGCATGTATTTGGTCAGGCAGGCCTAAGTAAACAGTGTAGACCCACATAAGACGCCGCAAACGCGGCGTTTTATTAGAGTCTATACTGTTTGCTACTCATCCAGCTATGTTTAGACACAACAGTGGGTAGTAAACTGTACTTGTTCAAATTTTAGATTAAGTATGGTAAGGAATTGAGATATCTGAATACTAAGGGTAAATATGTTAAAGTAACCAACACAGAAACCAAATGATCGATTATTAGCAAACCAGTAATGATTATCGCTTTTGTGGAATTTATCGATCAATTAATCGATTATCCGATTAATTGTGCCAGTCTTAGTGATTACACTGCCAGAAAGGATCCACTAAACATAACAATAAGACAACCAAAGTAAAAATATGAAAAAAAAAAAAAAAAATTCTGCGAGCATCCACAAGACCACAATAAAACCGTGAAACTATAATACGCCTCCATTATTATGTCATTGGCAGGTAACTCCGTCAAAAATTTACGAAATTAGCCAATAAGCAATCCCAAGACAGACGTATACAAAATTGATGCAAATATCAAGTTTAGTGAAAAACCATTGAGATTTACTTAAGTTATTGTCCTTAAACGACCATACGGATGTGTCACGGGCAGATAACTTTCGAAAATTTCCGAAATTTGTCTGTTTGAAATCCCAAACCAGATTTCCACAATATCAATGCAGATACTAAATTTGATGAACATCCATTGACATTTACTCAAATTGTTGTACGAAAACGAAAATACGGACGGACGGACTTACGACAGACGGGCAGACGGGTGGACAGACGGACGGACACACAGACAGCCACCATGAAACCATTTTACCCAGCCACTATCGTGTGGCGGGGTATTAAAAAGAACAAAAACATCTTAACCACCGCCTTAAAATGATCAGAAGTAAAACCTACCGGGGGTTTAAATCTTTTAGGGTAACAAATCATTTCTCCAGGTTAAAACGTGAAAAATTACGATATTATTCTTTGGCTCGATTAGAGAGTCCCTGATTCATTCAGCAAAACATAACAGAAAAACGTGTAAATGAACATGAAACAAGATTGAGGATTCGTGGAATTACCTGACACTGGCAGCCAGACCTAAACAAAAGCCTTAGTTTTAACTATCACCGTTAATCTTAATACAGTTCAAGCTGCACACAACTGTTCCTGCCGCCTAAGTTTTTTTTTCTTGCCTTTATCTTGTTATCAAAGTACTCAGTAGCGCATCAGTGAACATATCCAAATTAAAAGATGGAAGATTCCACTTCAGAAAATCAGGGATGAAAATATTAATAATTCTGTCTTTAATCTGTCCTGCTCTAGCAATTATAAACAATCTGTTGAAACAATAAGTAGTTAAATACTAATTGATTGCATGGAATCACAAATCGCAGCCTTCGGAATTCCCAAGTAATCGAAAGTAGAAGTTGGGAATTGAAGACAATTAGGCACAAAGCACAAATGATAGATAGATGATAGATGAACATTTAGCACATATGATAGATAGGCATTTACGTAAACACACACACACACACACACACACACACACACACACACACACACACACACACACACACACACACACACACATCTACAATTTGTTTGCTGAAGACACAAAACTCTTGTTAATAAAGAGAAATACAGCAATCCTTGCTCATTCTAAGCAAATTGAATAGGTCTTGCGGACCGGATTATGCTGTCAGTAGGAAGGAGGAACTGGTCGCAATGCTTTTCTTTGGTATGTGGCTGGTGAACTCTGTCATTTTTGTCTTCCTCTTTTTGTTATTGGTAGGCTATGGTCTGTGATTGTGGCTATTCCTGGACATGGTCTATACCATTTGGCTGCGCCATGCGGAAACGTGTCTTCTGGCATATGCAAACAGCGAAGGTCCAGATCAGCCTGCGCATCCGCCTTTGATGTCCACTAGCAGAATCATTGAATACTACAGAATGTATGAATGGATAGCAAATGCCCGCATGATACTTTGCGCTGCGCAGGATGATCTGAATCTGCGCAATTGGCGCATGTTTGTAGGCACGTTTACGCATGGTGCACGCCATTGAGCATACCATCAAACGTTTAAGTAGACCGGGTAGACTGTCCACCATTTGGCGCAAAGAAGCAATTTTTATGACTTCCTGTTTATTTCCTTGAGCACCAAGTTCTGAACAGGAGTCTATATGTAATCTAAAAGGAAAGAATTTTCTCCCAAGGGCCCACATAACACTTGCCTTTCAGCACTATTTTTTTTTTAAGAAATGCATATCATTTATAGCTGAAATACCTCCTTGCATTTAACTGTTTTGTAAGCTAAAGCTCATAACCCAAGATAAGGTGCTGATGTCACCAAAAAATTGTCGATATATCTCCCATGTCTCCACAATAGCATATGCTGTGGATTTTGTTTAGAACAGCCTCGTTTATGGGCTTTATTTTAAGTACCCACAACATACGTTTTCGAGGTGAAATCAGAAAAAAATCGTGATAGCCCCTTTTAAGATAAGAGCTATGTGGTTGATGATATAATCAGCTGACATACGGTCTATAATAGGATGTCCTCAATTTTAGACTTCTACTAAATCAATAAATAGATACGTAAATAAATTTATAAATAAATGAACATTTGAAGTCAGGCTATGCAATGCATGAATGTGTTAAAGATACGGGATACAACAGGTATTTAGCCATATTTTACAAGCCTAGGATGACTTCCTGTTTGATATCCTGTACACCAACCCCTTGTGAAAAGAAATCTACTTTAATCCCTTGTATACTGAATAGATTCTAGCACACTATATATTGGAAGAGTCTAATTTCAATTTTAGGTATGTCCGGCTATGAGATTTACATATTCCTACAGAAAAATGGCTAAACTATTTGCAAACAGTGGAGACCCTGATCAGACGCCGCGTTCTGTGGCGTCTGATCTTGGTCTGCACTGTTTGCCATTTACCCTTTTACGGGTCTCCCGACTACAATGGGTTAAAAAGATATAATTAGCTCCCAAGTTCTTGCCTTTAAGAGTACATCCCTTTTCAGAAGGGAAGTAACATAATTTTGCACAGAAAAGCTCCTTTTTGAAGAGGATTGGTGTGTTGGAAAGCAAACGGAAAGTCACAAAAACCGTCTTCTTTTTAAATATGGCGGAAAACTTACCAATTGTAGCTAATCTCTTCAACATATTTTGGAGAGTGGGCTGATTGCTTCACTTTTCTTTGGTTTTGAATTATGTGTTGCGTGGTTTGTTTGCTTCTTGTCCTCTTGGTGTCATCGGTACATGCAAAAAGTGTTCTTTGAGGCTGTTCTAACGAGTAATCACAATCTATGTTTTGAGCACAATATATATATATATATATATATATATATATATATATGTGTGTGTGTGTGTGTGTGTGTGTGTGTGTGTGTGTGTGTGTGTGTGTGTATATAACATCAGGGCCCAGTTGTTCGAAACTAACGATGTCGTTAGTTAACGTATTGTTAAAACTTTGATCATTAGATATGGCATATACACTAATATTTTTGCTGAAAAAAATGTGAGTAGCTTTTGCAAATTGCTACTCACATTTTTTAGCAAAAATACCTGTGAATTAGATATTGTACTTTTTACAACAGTTAACATTTTGACCACTAACGAGCTCGTTAAGCTAACGACGCTTTGAACAACTGGGCCCAACTTTTTGGTGGTTAAATTTTCAATATATTTGAATTGTCGTGTTTTCATAATGAGTCTGAAAGAAGTCTTCGCAGCTGGGTATCTAAAGCGTCTTCAGGCTGGCTACAATGGCTCTAATCAGCCTATTCGGATGCCGGGCTGATCTGAGCCTTAGCCGGGTTCACATGCCCTGACAGAATTCTTAATTTTCTTTCAGAATAAGACGGAAGGTGTATTCACAGCTACTGTTACTAAAGGACAATTTTGAAGAGGCATTTAATAACATCACTAGAACAGATGCACTTTATCCAGTTTTAAATCACAAAGAATTAGCTGGCATGAAATCACGAATTCATGTAATACTCAAGTTTATTGATGTATGTGGACAGAAATTTGATGATGTATTAATGGATATATGATATGTAAAGATATACTTCTGACGTAAATTGTATAATATTATTATATTTGCCGGGTGCAGCATTTTCTACAAGATTGCATGTGCACTAAGCGAAGACTCAGATCAGCCTACACATCCGAAAGGTTTGATCAGAATAAACGATGTCCTTCTGTAGGCGTTTTGGATCCCTGGCTAGTGACTGGGTGCCCTGCTATGACTCTAATCACACTGTGCAGTTGCAAAGGCGTATCTGAAATGTCGCTGGGCAAACATGCAATCTGGCCTCGACTCAAATATGTTCCAATTTATGTAAATAGCGTATGAGGGGCGGTCCGAAAATATCCGGACGTTTCGCTCTTTCGCAAAAACCGTTAAATATTTTTATTTTTTTTATTTATTTATTTTTAATTCTGTTTCGAAGTATTCTCCATCTACACGTCTGCCGTTTTCGTGGGAGCTTTCATATTCCTTCTGCAAACCACGAAGTAGACCTACTGCTGAGGTACCGATTTACAGCTGTAATCAAAGCCGCCTGGTCTCGTATTTGTTTCCAGCAAGCTTTTTTTCAGTTCTGGAAACAAATAAAAGTCGCAAGGGCCAAGGTCTGGGCTGTACGAACGTTGGAACAACAACTGCACGTTGAAGGAGGCGATAAGTTCTACTGTAGATAAGGAAGTATGAGAAATTGTCACGCAAGATATTTTTTTCTTGGCTAGACCGGGACGATTTTTTTTCCCAATTTTTATTTGAGTGGTTTTCTACCTTTTTTTCTCTCAACATTACTTCTGAGTAGAATCTAACAGTCACAGTTTGAGCTGTTGGCATGAAATGAGCCAGTATTATTCTAACTGAGTCCCAAAAAGCAACCAGCATCACCTTGCCAGCAGAGGGAGAGAGCTTAAACTTCTTGTGAGGTGGGGAACCAGGTCGATACCACCGCTTTGGCTGAGTTTTTGTTTCAAATTCAGCATAATGATCCCACATTTCATTCTCAGTGACAATACAGTTAAATAATATATATTTTCGTTATGGTTAAAACACCCCAAATATTTATTTTTGCTATGGGCACTCTTTATGTCTTTTGGTCTGCTATCAGCTGTTTCGGCACTCATCTATCACTTACCTTGCTCTTACCTGTTTGTCAAATAAAATCTGATGTGCCGACCCTTAGCGATGCTAAACTATTAGCTGCCTCCTGCAATGTAACTGCGATCTTTGTTGAGGAAACCGCCACCATTGTAGGAATCACTGCCGCAGCGGGCCTCTCTGGCCTAGTCTTGTCCCTCACGCTTGTCCGGACCTCTCTAAACTGTAAAACCCAGCCATAAGAAAACAAAGAAGAAAAAAAATTCTGCAATCTTTGAAAAATGTGGCAAGGTTTTTCATCTCTCAAAGTAGGAATTTTATTACAGATCTCTGTCCTTCCAGCTTAGAGTCCATGGTAGTGCTAACACCTACCTTGTTTTTAAAAGCTCACAACTTCGTCTAAACATTAAAAGCTCACAACTTCGTCTAAACATACTTCTGATTGAAAATAAAGGAATCATCATAGGCGATGAAATGTAGTTTTCGTACATGTATAGTATGTGTAGGTAGCTGCACATGAACATTCAGGAGCAGGAAAAGTCAGGATACTTTCCGACCGTCCCTTGTAATGGTGTTAGTTTCTTGAATGTACCACATGCTTGTATAAACTTCCAGCTTATGAATATTAAATAGCGTCCAAAAATGTCATTTGTGATGGCAACGGCATTATATACCGCTATGCGACAGTGGCGTGACGTTATGTTTTACTGTGCGAGTGTCAGTCCGGTCTTCAGCGCTTTCGTTTCCGCTCTCTACCTTGCACGGGCATTGCTACTGGGGAAAAGTGGTTTGGAATTGTATATGGGAAAATTTCGCCTTTTGTCAACAGAGCATGGCCTTTTAGCGATTTGATTGATTGATTGTGTTGGGGTTTAACGACACATCAACCATTGTGGGTCATTTTGTGTCGTCTCCCAGAGAAAGGGAGAAAAGTGATAGAAGAGATAGTAGAAGAGATGAAAGAGAAATACAGGAAACTAAGAGAAACAATAATGCAAGTGAAGAAACAGAAAAAATAAAAACATCCCCCTCTACCCTTTTTTGTTCGTCTGTCATTACTGACAATGACCAATCCTAATCAACTGTGTGATGTGTTCATATTTGTGTGTTCTAATATGGCTGATGAGACCAATCTTAGCTCTAAACTGTCTGTTGCAGATAGAACAAGAGAGGTCTGAGGAAGAAAGCTCTGTTGGTGATGCCTTAGCTCTGCTTTCCGCTGGGCACGTTCTGCTCGGCTTCGCTGATTCTTTTAGCTTCGTATTCACCAGCTCCTCTTTTTATGAGGCCACGCCACTAATATGGCTGATGAGACCAGTCTTAGCTCTAAACTGTCTGTTGCAGATAGAACAAGAGATGTATGAGGAAAAAAGCTCTGTTGGTGATGCCTTAGCTCTGCTTTCCGCTGGGCACGTTCTGCTTGGCTTCGCTGATTCTTTTAGCTTCGTATTCACCAGCTCCTCTTTTTATGAGGCCTCGCCACTTTGTACGATCTTGTGCAATCTGTTCCCATGACTCTGTTGATATATTGAAGTTTTTAAGGGAGGCATTGAGGGTTGTCCTTGTATCGCTTCTTCTGACCACCATGGGAGCGTTTTCCTCCTTAAAGTTCATAGAAGATTTTCTTTGGCAAACGTTCATCAGGCATTCTGATAACATGGCCTGTCCATCTTAACTGTGCCAATTTCAGAAGGGTATTTATACTCTGCATCCCTGTCCTTTTAGGGACTTCTGTGTCTGGAATCCTGTCTTGCCACTTGATCTTTAGAAGTTTTCTAAGACAGCTTGTATGGAAGTGGTTCAGTCTTTTGGCATGCCGTTGGTACCCTTACCCTTACCTGCTACAAGGATAGCAGAGCAGTAGCAGGTGTGGAAAATATAACACTAACTAGCAAATCCAAAATTATTGTATGCATCATTATACCTGACATAAAGGCAATGCGACAAGACTGCCTTAAAAACCCTGTTAAAAATAGACTTTCTACATACTTAGATATCTGACTGAAGTTTTACCGTAAAAAAAAACTTCAAAACGTATTTAGCAGGACTCTTAAAGTACTTATGAGTAAAGAGGTGTTTGCTTCAGTACTCGAGTATGTTCAAGTTTGCTAAGGAACGAGTACAGCTAAATACAGAGAAAACGGTATTCGGGTAAGTATGAGTACGAGTACAAGTACGAGTACCCCATTCCTGCGTAATGACAAACAATTCAGTACCATCACGAAAGCATACCTATATAGTTTTGACCCCCTTTAACCCTACTTTTATATAGTAAAACTGGGATTTACAGGAGTAAACATTATTTTCCTTATTTTTGCTCAAAACATAGATTGTGGGTACTCGTTAGAACCGCCTCGCCAGAGTTTTTTATCTGAAAATTTTCAGTTTTCGAGGTGAAATTTTCTATATAATTTGAATAGGCGTGTTTTCGTAATGACGTGGCGGCAACGACCTTCAGTGAGTCTGGTCTTTGACTTTCGTTTTCATATGAGATCATTAAAATAGCATGTAATAACACGAGTAGCCTGGCCTTCAGGCCCTGTAATTGTGTGACCGTATAACAAGTTAGGGACTGCTATGAACCTGTCAGAAGATGTTTTTATTACTTGCCATTTCTCTAAAATACAGGATAAATTAGACATTCTTTGAAAAGTATTACGAAAGCGAACAACTGTGCATTCTTTATTTGATGCATGGTCTCAGTGGTTATGCTCTTTTTAACGGACTGATACCAGTTTATAACACAAACAGGTAGGAGAAAAGTCCTGGGAATACCACAATCACAAACCGCAGCCCTTCCCAGACACCAAGAGGAAGAGGAAACCGACAAATCCAAACAAGCACAAATCGAACAAACGTACGAAAAGCGTTAAGATTAGCTCTCTCTTCCCAAAGCGAGGTAATCGCAATGCTAAAAGGACTGAAAAACACAAAAACAAAATGACAAAAGGTAAGACATAAAACAAATCGCCTCGTAGAATAAACCACAAAGCAACAAGGGGTGAGGGGGGTTGGGGGGGGGGGGGGTAAAGCACTTTTACAGCTAGCCAACTTCACCCTGGGTCCCGATGCTACTCTTAATACAGAAATACATAAAAATTCGGTTCGCATAAAGGCTCCCAACTCAGTCAAGACAGGTACTTAAATAAGCCGCGTTAGGAGGAAAATACTCTTTGGACTTCCAATCGAATTACTTTTTCTGTATGCATGTTTTCCCTCCTTAGCAAGGCCACATGTCTGGTTCTTTTGCAGAAGTTTTCCTTTGCCTAACAATTACATGAACGAATAGCATAGGTTCTAGCGAGCCTGCGCGGCGTGGATGTCCAGGCTCGCATGAACTTAAGCTACTCGTCATTACTCTTTCGTGGAGATTGATCATGAAATATTTTCTACGGTCATTCTCTCCATTCCGCTGACTCAAGAAGGGCAGTTGTCAGTTTCTGGCGAAAGAATGTGCACAATACTGGTTAACCGCTTAGAAGACTAAGCTTGCCCAGTAAACGTGTGGTTAGGTAAACTGACCGCGCTCGACATGACCCCATAGGGTTGACTGGGCCGTAAAACCTCAACACAAACAAACAAATACTCGTCATTACGAAAACAAGCCAATTCAAATATACAAAACATAAAAAGGTGATTTTTGTCATATTTCTGCTCAAAATATAGATTGTAGGTACTCGTTAAAACCGCCTTGGCGAGGCGGTTCTAACGAGTACCCACAATCTATTTTTGAGTAGAAATACGAAAAATAATGTAAACACCTTTAAACCCCAGTTTTACTGTATAAAAGTAGGGTTTAAGGGAGTCAACATTATATTGGCATGTCTTCGTGATGTGTATGCTATAACGGCCCTTTGCCTATACTGCAGCTGAAATAGTTATTTAGTTAGTTTTGCAAAGTACGGGCTATGTTTTTATAATAAAGTGAGATGTCTATTCCATTGGTAATGAAAGTTATACATAATCATCACTAAAATATATGACGCATTCAATGCAAGTATACTAAAATGAGATTTCTATGTCAAATGTTTGACAACTTTGGAAATGCTAGAGTCGAAAAAAGCATAGAATTTTACCTAAAACCTAACAGCTCAAGGTAAACACATGTTAGATATTCTGCCATTTTCATAAGGAAGACAACTTTTGTTACTTCCGGTATGCTTTCCTGACGGCAAGCAAATTCTTTCCTTTCAGTAGCAAAGCAAAACATTTTGTACAGAGTTGCCTCCCCTGTAAATGTATATAATCCCCTTAAAACGGATCTACAGGTTTGCTTCAAAACCTGTATGTCAAATGTATTCTTTGTTTGATTTTGGCTTAACGTCGCTTTCAACAATCTTTCAGTTATATCACGACGGTGTCTGGATGTGGCAGGGAGCTCAATGCTCACTTTTAGAGTGCTGCTTCACTGAAATATTACGCCCCTGACACTTTGATATGATATTCCACCCAGTCACATTATACTGACTCTGAGCTGACCAGTTCTAGCTCTTCTTTCTTAGTGCTGAGCGCCAAGATAAAGAGCAGCTAGTACCATTTTTAAAGTCTTTGGTATGACCCTGCCGGGGATCGAACCCGCAACCTCCCAGTCACAAAGCGGACGCTCTACCATAATACCTCACATATTCTTCTGTTACGCAAACATGATAACAATATTTCAATTCATAAAAAGGAACATAACTCTGTAAGCACAAATCCAACGGCAAAGACAAACATCACGAAAACATACCTGTATAATTTTGACCCCTTTAAACCCCACTTTTATATAGTAAAACTGGGGTTTACAGGGGTATACATTTTTTCTTATTTCTGCTCAAAACATAGATTGTGGGTACTCGTTAGAACCGCCTCGGCGAGGCGGTTCTAACGAGTACCCACAATCTATGGCGAGGCGGTTCTAACGAGTACCCACAATCTATGTTTTGCTCAAAACATAGGTTGTGGGTACTCGTTAGAAACGCCTCGGCGAGGCGGTTCTAACGAGTACCCATAATCTATGGCGAGGCGGTTCTAACGAGTACCCACAATCTATGTTTTGTGCAGAAATGTGAAAAATATCTTCTGTGTCTGGAATCCTGTCTTGCCACTTGATCTTTAGAAGTTTTCTAAGACAGCTTGTATAGAAGTGGTTCAGTCTTTTGGCATGCCGTTGGTACCCTTACCCTTACCTGCTACAAGGATAGCAGAGCAGTAGCAGGTGTGGAAAATATAACAATAACTAGCAAATCCAAAATTATTGTATGCATCATTATACCTGACATAAAGGCAATGCGACAAGACTGCCTTAAAAACCCTGTTAAAAATAGACTTTCTACATACTTAGACATCTGACTGAAGTTTTACCGTAAAAAAAACTTCAAAACGTATTTAGCAGGACTCTTAAAGTACTTATGAGTAAAGAGGTGTTTGCTTCAGTACTCGAGTATGTTCAAGTTTGCTAAGGAACGAGTACAGCTAAATACAGAGAAAACGGTATTTGGGTAAGTATGGGTAATCGTTAGAACCGCCTCGCCAGAGTTTTTTATCTGAAAATTTTCAGTATTTGGAGATAAAATTTTCTATATATTTGAAAAGGCGTGTTTTCGTAATGAGTTATATTTGGGTAATCCACTTAATATGAAACGTCAAGACCCTAGAGCGCACACAGTTACTGTTTTATGAAATTGACCCTAATACACCTGGACGGCCGAAAGAAGAGATGAGATTGGCAGATACAATATGACTCACAAAATAATCCATGCTGGGGACATAAAAAGATTAAAATAACAAAAGAGAGCCTTAGCCAGTCTAATTAAAATCAGATCTTATCAACAACAATTAAAGGTCACCATCGAATAACCCCGGGAAAATCGAAACGGCTATTTTAAGACTACATTAAGATAGCAAATCACATCATGTTTAACGTACAGCTTTCGATTTGATGTACACAATGACGGCGATGGAAAATACGATCAAAAGCGTGTCAGGGAACGTTGGATTGAAGGTTTTTAAACACCAGCAGCAGCTTGTTTTTTGACTGTTTAATAAAGAAACAAGTTTATGTTTTCGTCTGAATGAACAAAAACCCTCAGATAACGCAGACATGATACAAGAACTCACTTCTTACGGTGTCATCACCTTATTTTCTGTGGTCATGGGCGCCGCCATTTTGAATTCCTGGATCGGTTACAAGCTTGCATATTTTAAAATATAGCAAAATGTGAATCGGATACATCTGCACAATTTTACTTTCTTACCTTTGTAAGCGATTTGCTGTTTAGTCAATGCAAAAGATCATTCGATGTGATTTGTTATAAGAAAGAATAAGAAAGCGTTAGAATCACCTGCGTAGGCTATAATGTTAATTAGACTGGCGCCTTAGCACACGTATTTAAGCCAGCGCACGAAAAAACCTACAATTAGACTTGTTTGAACAGCAAAGCCTCAGATGAGCCTGTACATCCACCCAGTTTGATGGCAAAGGTTGATCGTTGATCCCTCTTTGGATAGCCTGGAGGATGTAGAAGGCACATGCGATCAGTGAAGGATCTGATCAGACTGCGCGGATGCGCAGGCTGATCTGAGTCTTCGCTGGTCGCTCAAGTCTTATTGTAGGTTTTGTCGTGCGCTGGCTCATATGTCTATATGAAAACAAGCTCTTCATACAAATATAGCGTATTACGCAAATAGAGCCAGTGCACATGTGCGAACAGAAAAAAACCTGATAAATATTCCGTCAGGATGTTAGTTTCATCTAAAAGAAAAAGGCTGATGAATAAACAAAGCCATGAAGACAATCATTAAGCTTCGCCATTACGTAAGCCGGTATATGGATGTACCTTCACTTCTCCGATGCCCGCCGAGAACATTTTTTTTGTGATGTGTCTGTTACGTGCGCCGTGTCAAGCAAAAACGTGACTTTGAGCACGCATAAAATGCACACGTGCCTTTGCTCTCTATCCATGCAGTCTGTAGTTTCCAGTGAAGGCCCTGATCAGACTGCGCGGATGCGAAGACTGATCTGGACATTCGTTGTACGCATGTGCCCGAAGACACGTTTTCGCATGGCGCGACCCGTGTATATAACGATTACATTACGTAAACACGCTTATTCAAATAAATAGATTTCACCTCCAAAAAATGAAAATTTTCAGATGAAAAGCTCTGACATTGTTTATATTTCTGCTCAAAACATAGCTTTAGGGTACTCGTTAAACCTCCTCGCCGAGGCGGTTCTAACGAGTACTCATAATCTATGTTCTGAGCAGAAATAAGAAAAATATTGTATGCCCCTGTAAACCCCAGTTTTACTATATAAAAGTGGTGTTTGAGTGGGTCAAAATTATATAGACATGGTTTCGTTTGTTTTGATGAAGATGTTTCAGAGGTGAATGGGCAAGTTGCATTACCCGCTTTACACTGTTTAACATTGAACCGTCCGTAGCCAGCGACCAGTTAAAGACCAATCCTTAAGTTGTCATAATATACCATGCCACAATTCGCGTATAATAAGCACTATTCGACCCTGAAACTGCGATATTTCTCGGCATTCAGGGTGAAATAAATCATAACATATTGAAATACTTTTCTTATTTTTCCAAGAAAACAGGCATTGACAATTCATGCAAATTGTCTTTTAAGGGGGCAAATGGGATGAAATGTCAACGCCTGTTTCTTTTTTTTTTTTTTTTTTTTTCGGAAAAATAATGAATAATATCATCAATTCGTCGTCCGTTAAATTTTCCCAGAGAATGATAAAGGATAATGTTCCTGAGGGATAGGAAGATTACCACAGAAATTAATAATCGTCAGTAACAGTCAATGCATCTGCATAATTATTTTGCCCCGTCGTTTATTCTACCCAACTCTTTGGACAGATCCATATCCAATCGTAAGGATGTTTGGTTTCTATTGTCTGTTAAGACTTGTTTTACAAAAAAAAAAAAAAAAGTTTGTCAATGTGCCATTTACGGGGCATTACTTATTAGTAGGTGACAGGTGCCGCTATGACGTCAACAAAAAAGATAAGAGAAAAGTCCAGGGAGTGCCATAATCACAAACCGCAGCCCTTCTCGGACCCAAACAGGAAGAGGAAACCGACAAATCTAAACAAGCACAAACCGAACAAACGTACGAAAAGTACTAAGATTAGCTCTCTCTTCCCCAAGCGAGGTAATCGCAATACTAAATGGACTGAAAAACACAAGAACAAAATGACACACGGAAAGACATACAACAAATCGCCTCGTAGAATAAACCACAAAGCAACAAAGAGTAAGACTAACACCGGGACCACCGCCTTAGAACGGTCGGTAGAGCAAACCACCGGGGGGTTTAATGACGTCAACAAATCGCCGGGTAAGGCATTTTACCAACCAGAGTAGTATAGGCGGCACTATGGACACGCCAATGCGGCGTGTCCATAGTGCCGCCCTATACTACCAACCAGTAAGTATTAATAGTGTTCATTTCTCCGCCGCGGGGAGGCGCTTCTTTACCCTACTGTTTGACATCCTGTTATGATTTTTGACTGAAAAGCTTTTTGCAACAATGGATTAGTCCAAATACAGCGATGGAATAGCCCATTTCTGAAACCTAGAGGTGAAAGAGATACCCTATGATTTCTTGGTTTAAATAGTATTTAATAATCAATTTAGCCACATAAGGACAATAAATAGATACAAAATAAAATCATAGAATAAGAAAACGAGCGTTATGTTGATATTTCCTCTCCTGAAATCTTGCAATCTGAATACCAAATCCGAGTGTATTGGCAATGAAAACTGTCATAGGAATTTGGGAGTGAATTAGAACAAAGCAAGACAGACAAAAACAGTTTATAAAAGTAGAGATTAATTTAAAACACTTCAACCAGGATGCATGTACAAACAAAACTTTAGCAGGTTAAATGTACACCACAACCTCTTTATAATACTATTGTTGGGGTCCATAGCACAAACCGTGTTATTTAAACAACCGTGTTATATCCAAAGAAAAATGTTTAGATTATATTGAAAAATGACCATTTATGGTCATTTTTCAATATAATCTATACATTTATAGGATCCATCTTTGAACCGTGTTATATCCAAAAACGTGTTATAACGAACCGTGTTATATAGAGGTTGAAGTGTACAAATTCTACTTGTACATTCACACTGCTGAAGATCGGTATAAGAACCGTCTTGTCCTCATGCTCTTTCTTGCAAATATCACTGTTGTCCTGCCTTTATCTGCTTGAAAGATCAGTATATGGTCATCCTCTGCAAGTCCTTAATTACTGTCTTTCCTCCTGCGTGAGATTCGGACCGGGCAACCTAAAATTCTTGAGGAGACCTGTCACCTCCGATCGCAAGACGTCACCTGTTTCCAAGATTTAGCTCAACGGGGCTTGCTCCGTAAACAAAAATCGGCCCAGGACATTGTCCGTGGTGATAGCGAAGTTTAAGCCTTTTAACAGTTCTTTTTAACAGTATATGCACGCTTACCCATTTGTCGAAGTGTTCTTCTGATCATTATGTTTCTGTGTTTCTAGTCTTTTTGTCCAGCCAACACTTTAACTTTTTCCTGTTGATGCCATCTTGTTTGTTTATATGCCATCTCGTGGCATGTCGTCAAGAGAGACTACTGTTTATTTGGGTCCGTTAGACAACCTCGCAAATACATTCAATTCAAGCTCCTTCTTTAATTTTCTTAAATGAGTTGATTATAAGAAATCTTAAGTCGGTCCCTAAGCTAATTCTTATACGCACGATTCACAATCTATCTATCTTCAAACATACTGGGCTCATCTCGACACAACGTGATTCCTGACGAGATTATTATTATTATTATCATTATTTTGCGTGTTTTCGAGAGATTGCAACCATCGCAGCCTACATTCATTTGCTTACGAATAGAAACCAGTCATAAGTCCCGTGATGTCATGAGGTCAATGTCAGTCGGATGATGGCTCTCGATGAAAACCAAAATCGTCACAGTAAGTGATTATGAAATTATTATCTCCTAGACTCAATCAATATTCAAAATGACGGCATACATAGAAGCAGTGTTCACATCTTCAAACCCTGATAACACTTATGATTTAGTTTTCTGATTTTGATCACATCTGCATCAGAATGCATGGTTTGTTAAGATATTGCATCTTATGTACATTTGCCACCAATTTTATTTTTCCCTTTAAGTTTCTTTCTTTTATTTGATTTCTGTCTTTGAATCCTGAGACTGACTAATACATAAAAGTTATTCTGCATCACGAAAACATGTCTATATAATTTCGACCCCCTTAAACCCCACTTATATATAGTAAAACTGAGATTTACAGGGATATACATTATTTTTCTTATTTCTGCTCAAAAACGTAGATTGTGGGTATTCGTTAGAACCGCCTCGTCGAGGCGGTTCTAACGAGTACACAATCTATGTTTTGAGAAGAAGTATGAAAAATATCAGATTTTTTTATCTGAGTATTTTCATTTTTTGGTGGTAAAATTTTCAGTATATTTGAGTAGGCATGTTTTCGTAATGATACCTATTACAGCATCAGCATTTTTTATGTGGTGGAAAGGAGTGAAAAAAAAGCAAGTATACTTATTTAACATATCATCGGTGGAGATTGCGGGGTTTGCAGAGGTGGCCTTTGTGTAAACAATTATTTCAGTTCGGGAACAAAACATAGTTATTCTAAACACAGCATAAACCCCATCTCACTGGATGGACGCTGATGAAAGCAGCGTCATATGTGGTTCTACACTGACTGCCATGATATTAGTAACAGAGCAAATAAAAACCATTTCATTAAAATGTCCCCGATGATATAAGTTCTTTAGTGAAAACAAGGTAATGTAGTGTTTACAATATAAGGGGGGACCTTTAGCATTTTGTCGAATTTTAATTACTTTACCAATGCGTTTGTTACTCCTAGTACATTTACAGCATAAATCTGTCTAAATGTTCTTAATAAGTAAAATCTTCCTCATTTCCCATATTATATAGTAAAACGCAATGGCTTACATAGTTCCAGATAAGAGTGTTGTCAAGATAAACATCCGTTTTATTTTAGCATGGAAACATATGTTGTGGGTATTCAATAGAAGCGCCCCTGCCAGAGGATATGGGCCGTGCCATGCCAAAAAGTTTCTTCGGCCGTATGCGGACAGCCTGCGCATTCAGGACCTTCACTGTTCGCTGAAAAGAGCCATTGGAAGTGAGAGAATGTATGAATGGAGAGCAAAGGTCAGGTTGACACTTTGCGCATTCATAGGATGATCTAATTCTGTGCATTTTGCGCTTTGTTCGAAGGCATCCATTACGATAACACGCCTATTCAAATATATTGAAAATTTTACAACCTAAAACGGAAAATTTTCAGATAAAAAATCTGATATTTTCCATATTCCTGCTCAAAACATAGATTGTGGGTAATCATTAGAACCGCCTCGGTGAGGCGGTTCTAATGAATACTCACAATCTATGTTTATTAGCAAAATAAGAAAAATAATGCATACCCCTGTAAACCCCAGTTTTACTTTACAAAAGTGCGGTGTAAGGGGGTCAAATGTATATAGGCGTGTTTTCGTGATGTTTTTCGCTTAATGAGACCAACATGATAAGTGGAAAAAATAGAAAAAAAAATGTTCAAGCCATGGCCTGACGGGAATTATAGTTGAGAAGAGTACATTTTACATAAATATGTAAACGTAACTGAACGTAAAGATCACTTCTGTGAGATTATAACGGGGCTTTCCATCACGAAAACACGCCTATTCAAATGTATAGAAAATTTCACCACCAAAAACTGAAAAATTTCCAGCTAAAAAACTCAGATATTATTTTCATATTTCTGCTCAAAACATAGATTGTGGGTACTCGTTTGAACCGCCTCGCCGAGGCGGTTCTAACGATTACCCACAATCTATGTTTTTGAGCAGAAACAAGAAAAATAACGTATACCCCTGTAAACCCCAGTTTTATTATATAAAAGTTGGGTTTACGGGGATCAAAATTATACAGGCATGTTTTCGTGATGCCATCTCGCGCGGTGATCCACTGGGATCACTGGACGAAAATGTGTGCACTTTCAAGAGAAGAAGTCTGTCTGAGTTTGTTCTATTTTTTCTGCTGAAAATAGGTCTGCTATGAAACAAAAATATTTGCTTTTGACCAAACTTTCTTCATGGCTGTTTTGTCCATCAAAACATAGAAAAAAAATGTCTAAACGATATGGGCTTACACAAATAAATAATAATAACAATAAAAAAAAAGTGTTATGCGAAAACGTCTCTTCGGACATATGTGGACAGCAAATACCCAGATTAGCCTGCGCACCCGCACAGTCTGGTGTTTGGCCTTTGTACATGGGACAGCTGTTTCGTTGGAAAACCGTTTAAGTAAATTATTGATACTAGGATATGGACCGCGTCTTGCATAAACGGGTGGACAGCGAATGCTAAGGTCAGTCTGCGCATCCCCACAGGCTGATAAGGGTCTTTGTTGTCCTTAAACAGAATCATTGAATATTATACAATGTTTCAACGGCGAGCAAACGCCCGGATGAGATTTTGCGCATATGCAGGATAATGTGAATCCGCACAATTTGCGCATGTTCAAGGGACGTTTTCGCAAGATGCGGCCCATACGTTAATTTATTTGATTACACATGGAATTTTGTAACTGTTACCCGCATCGGCTAGATTAGACGTTGGTGGCATATTGATTTTGTGGCAGTCGCGGCTGACGTTTCTTCCGCAGATGTTCCCATGCTACAGTGTTCACATGGTCCGCGTCAAGCAAAAACGTGCCGCCTTCAGACATGCGCAAAATGTGCTGTTTCACGTCTTCCTGCACATGCGCAAAGTATTATCCGGGCAGTTTCTCTCCACTGAAATATTCTACAATATCTAATGATTCTGTTTGCGGCCCTGATTAGCCTGCGCGGATTTCTAAGACCGAAGACCAGTTTTTGTAAGGCGCGGCTAATATTTTCTAGTATCAATAATTTAGTTGAAAGATTTTCAAGCTAAACAGCTTTCCTGTAACAAAGGCCAAGCACTAACAGTTTTGTATATGATAAGTAATTATAGTAAAACACACGTTTACGTCGGAAAACTTAAAGGCTCCATATTCCTCGAAATAGACATTTTCTATCTAAGAAAGATTTAACAAATTGATACGAGTATATAGTATTATTACGATAATAAAATGTGGCATCTGACAGCCTGTAAAATTTCGGTTTCGAACTGGATCAAAAATGAAATGATTTTTATCGTATCTCTGAATTAATGTTGGCAACATTAATTCAGAGAATTAATGTTGGCAACATTAATTCAGAGATATGGTAAAAATCTTATCATATATTTACTAGAAAATATATTCATTTTGCATTTGTGATACTAACATGGTTTTCAAGCACATATCACTCTTGTAGAGCGCAAAAGGTGTCATAATGGGTCACGTGGATGATACGGATTTTTTTTTTGCCCGGGCAAAAATCCCATATCACCAGGTCACATGGGTGATACGGCTTTTTGCCCGGGCGAAAAAACATATCACCACATTCGGAGCACTCGGTCGCATACGATATCAAATAGGCAAACTTGTCAGAATGAAAAATGTATGATAAATAGATTATGATATGGCAATTTTCATATCATACCCTATATCAACCCAAGACACCCATATCAGCCCGAGGGCCGAAGGCGAAGGCCCTCGGGCTGATATGGGTATCTCGAGTTGATATGGGGTATGATACGAAACTTGCCATGAAATAATCTCTATATATCATTTCAAGAATATCATACGCTGATAACACAAACTACCGCTTATGTCAAACTTAATAAAGGGGAATAATGGTTTGGCTTGCTTTATGTTGCTTATATTTTACTCCTTTTATCACAAACTATTGTTATCTCAAGCACAAAGTTATGGGATAACTGCATTCAAATTTGTCACCGTAAAACGAAATTTCCGACCGTAAAACCGTCGATGTACCTCCCTAAATGACAAATTTGAATGCAGTTATTCCCATTCTAATACATTTATTCATTTCTTTTCTGTTGAAAAAATGTACTACGAGGGTCCTGCAAAAAGTTTTGTCACTGGGTTCGGATTACTTCAGTGCTACGTTTTATCAAACATATTTTTATAACAAACCTTCAAAGTATTCCCTCTTTACTGAAACACGTTTTTGTCGCTTGTCTGCTCATTTATTTGCGTATTCTGGCTCAGAATATTCTTGTCATTTCACTGTTCCTCTCGAATGTGTTCTCTTGTTGTGGTATTTCCTCATCTTCTTATAAATATATCCAGCATAACTCAATCAAATAAATAATTAGATTTTAAAAGCAATTCCCGTTTCCGGATTTAAACTTCGTCAATATCTAACGCTAAATTCTTCATTAAAATCAACGACAAACGAGATTGTGTTCGATGTTGATACTGTTATGGACAGCGATGTCCCTCATGATTCTAAGTGTATATATTTCTTTATTCGTTTTGGTAGAGCATCTATCATGTCTCTAATGATCGGAATAAACTTCTGAATTGCTATACTTCTTCAGTATTGGTACCGGTATCATAAACGTAGCAAAGTGCGAGGGCGAGTGCACGATAAAACCTACAATAAGACTTGTGCGACCAGCGAAGGCTCAGATCAACCTGCGCATCAGATTCGAGCCTCCGCTGATTTCATGTGCCTTCTATAGCCTCCAGGTTATTCAAAGAGGGATAAACGAGAACCTTTCCCAAACTGGGTGGATATACACACTGATTTGATTCTTTGCTGGTCGCATAGGTCTTATTGTAGATAACATTGCTTTAAACCACTTCTGCACAAAGTATCGCAGCCAGAATTACAACGTGATTTCCCAGTCAGCATTCTACGTAAATCTACATCGGGCCGTCATCGGCCCGTCAGGGTAGCTGACGGGCCGATGACGGCCCCATGTAGATTTACGTAGAATGCTAGCTGGGTTGGTCTATAAATATAGACACAAGAACAATAAAATAGCGTCCTAACACCGATATTGGTAAAATATTTATCTTTGCGATTACCCTCTTATTAGCTCGCCTGAGCCTTCAGACTCATAGTCGAGCTTATAGTATAGACAGGTTCCTCTTCCGTCCGTCGATCGTCTGTCGTCCACACTCTTCAAACATCTTCTCTTCAGAAACCACTGGGCCAGTCAAAGCAAAATTTCATATGAGGTCTCAGTGGGTCGGGATTACAATAGTTTTTTCGCCGCATCTGGGTCACATGACCAAGATGGCCGCCACGCCATATATGTTAGAATCAAGGGACCAATGGCCGTAGGGTTTGGTATGCAGCATTGGACACATAGACCAAATAAAGTTTGAGAAATTGATAATCTTTGGTTGACCTTGATTTTTTTTACGGAAAGGCATAAATCTTTACATACATAGCCTCCTACAGGCAAAAGTTCAGAAATCTTCTTGTCTGAAACTAGAAAGCCCAGCCCTTTGATATTTAATGTATAGCTCTATCTTGTAGACCTCTACGTAGATTGTTCAAAATGTAACCCTGTGGTTTAAAATGGCCCGCCCCGTGTTTTACATTGACTCATATTTAAAACTTTAAAACTTTCTGAAACTAAAAGGCCCACTGGGCCAATCGAAGACAAATTTCATATGAAGCCTCCATGAGCCGGGGCAACAAAAATGTGTCGTCACATCTGGGTTACCTGAGCAAGATGGCCGCCATGCCCATATATGGTAAAACACTTTAAAAATCTTTTTCTCCGGGATTAAATGGCAAATGGCACAAGGGCTTGGTGTGCAGCATTGTGGACATGGGCCTTATAAAGTTGAAAAAATGTCGCCCTTGACCTTCTTTACGGAAACGTCATTTTTGGGGGACATGGGCCTAATAAAGTTTGAAAAAAATAATAATAATAATCTTTGGTTGACCTTGACTTTCTCTACGGAAAGGTCATTTTTTACATAGATGCCTATAGGGAAAACTTTAAAAGTCACTTTAAAAGTCTTCTCCTCTGAAACTAGAAGGCCCGGGCCTTTGATCTTTGGTATGCAGCTTTATCTTATAGACCTCTACTAAGATTATTTAAATTATAGCCTCGGGGTAAAAATGGCCCCACCCTATGGGGTCACTTGTTTAACATACTCATATAGGAAAATCTTCAAAAATCTTCCTCTCTGAAATTATAAGGCCCAGGTCTTTGATATTCGATATGTAACTTCATCTAATAAGCCTCTTCCTAGATTGATAAATTATAGCCCTGGAGTCAAAGATGGCCTACCCATGGTCTCACTTGTTTTACATAGAATCGTGTAGAGACTATGTTTAAAAATTGTCTTGTCTATATCTAATAGGCACAGGCCTTTGATATTTGGTATATAACTGTATCTAACAGACCTCTATTAAGATTGTCAAATGATAGTCCTGGGATAAAAAAATGACCCCTGCCCGGGTGTCACTTGTTTTACATAGACACATATAGGGAAACACTTTAAAAGCTTCTTGTCTGAAACTAGAAGTCCCGGGCCTTTGATATTTGGTACGTAGCTTCATCTAGTAAACTCCTACCAAGATTGTTCAAATTGTAGCCCTGGGTCAAAAGGTTGCCTACGCCAGGAATCACTTGTTTTACATTGTCTAATTTTTTAAGGAAGAACTTTAAAAATCTTTTTGTCTGAAAACTAGAAAACCCAGATCTTTGATATTTGGTATATAATTTCAGCTAGAGGGCATTTACAAATATTGTTCAAATTATGGCCCTTGTATCAAAACGGCATCGTCCCGGAAGTCATTCGTCTTAGATAGACTCGTAGAGGGGAAAAATACAAATATAGAAGTTCTTTGCCTTTGACATTTGTTACTTAGTTTTATCTAGTGGACCTTTACTAAGTTTGCTTACATTACAGCCCTGAGGTAAAAAATGTCCCTGTCCCAGGGGCCACTTGTTTCACACAGACTCATATCATATTGGGAAAAACTTTATAAATTTTCTTGTGTGAAATAAGGCGGCACAGGGCTTTGATATTTGGTATGTCTCTTTATTATCGCAATATTTTATGTGAAGTTTCCGTTTCGGCAATTTAATTAAAGCTTAATTCCATACAAAGTTACCTACTGAAGCATACATAGACCAAAGTTTTTTTTTTTTTCAAAACTTTACTGGCTACCATATCCGTATATTCCGTTTAATACAGTAATTTCAGTGGCTCGAACCCCGCTCGTTTACCATGGATGAGTCGAACACGTTCTTGAATCAGCAGGGATTTCCTCCAAATACGATATACGGATAATTTAGGGAGATCTTCTTCTTTTATCTTGTAAATGTATGCTGTGTGTACTCATTAGAGTCGCCTCTATTAGGCGAAGACCTTCGTCAAGTGCTAAAGTCAACATCACGAAAACATACCTATATAATTTTGACCCCCTTAAACCCCACTTTTATATAGTATAACTGGGGTTTACAGGGGTATAAATCATTTTTCTTATTTCTGCTCAAAAACATAGATTGTGGGTACTCGTTAGAACCGCTTCGGCGAGGCGGTTCTAACTAGTGACAACAATCTATGTTTTGAGCAGAAATATAAAAATATCAGAATTTTTATCTGAAAACTTTCAGTTTTGTGGTGGTGAAATGTTCAATGTATTTGAATAGGCATGTTTTCGTAATGAAATGACACCATTTTCTCTAGGCACCAAATGATCGCTGCCGGATTGTACGTGACATTAAAAACAAGAAACTTCAGCAAAAAAAGAAACGCTGCACAGACTAAGGAAACAAGCTGCATGCCACCGATCTGAGAGGACTAACACCTTACATTTGGGTTCCGCTGACCGCACAGCATCGCCGTCCCAGGCCTAATTGGGTCACTCTTAATCGTCATTGGAGGAGAGTCTATTTGAACAATGTCCTCTTTACCGACGAGCCACGCTTTAACCTGGAATTCTCAGACAGCAATGATCAAGTACGGCATCGTTATGTGGAAAGTTATCACGCTGCCAACCTTTTTTTTCAGCGCAGACAAAGTATCATGATATTGGGTGGCATTGCTTAAATGTCAGGGTAAACTTGTTACTGTGCGAGGAACTTTGAATGTTGTGAGATACTGCAAGCACATAATCGATAACGTTCGGCATCATAACTCTATGTTGAAGCAAGATAAGAAGTGTTGTTATACGGTCAGATTCACAAGGAATACCACAGGAAAATAAAGCAGACGTGCTTGATTGGCCAGCTTGATCACCTGACCTTTTTGTAATTGAGCACGTGTGGGCTGTGCTTTGGTGTTGCATTCACTAAAGAGGCGACGTCAGCAGTACGCGCGCAAATTTGGAGCAAACACTGCATTGTGAATGGGTGCGCATATTAGAGATGTTAACAAACTGGGCCCAGTTGTTCAAAGCTAACGACGTCGTTAGTTAACGATTCGTTAAAATTTACATCGGGTGATACGTAAATATGCTGAAATGTTTTGCTGAAAAAAAGCTACTCAATTTTTTTCAGCAAAAAATATCAGAGTATTGTATATTGAATCCGCTAAAACAGTTAACGAAATGACACTTAACGAGCTCATTAAGCTAACGACGCTTTAAACAACTGAGCCCTGATAAACAACATGAGAAAATATTCGTGATAATCGCGGCAAATGGTAGGCACACCAGGTACTACTAAACATTTTTAACATTTTAAATGATCTTACTCAGTGACAGAAGAACGGCTTATTTGCATAAAGTTAAAAATATGAAAAAAGTAAAAAAAAAAAAAAAAAAAAAAAAAAAAGAAAGAAAAAAAAAAGTAATTTCAAGATTCTGTAAAAAGCATATGCATATCTTCAGACTATGGTTAAAACATCTGTATAGTTTCAGTGGGAATGGTATAAAACTGTAGGAGGAGTTGCACTCACAAGGTACCTACTACATATACACTTTCATACTATTGAAGCATGAAAAAAAGTCTCAGTTAAAAATGTGAAAAAATTAAAAAAAAAAAAAAAAAAAAAAAAAAAAATCAAGATTCTGTAAAAAGCACATGCTTATCTTCAAACCATGATTAAGATACCTGTGAAGTTTCAAAAGGATCGGTATAAACTGTAGGAGGAGTTGCGCTCACAAGGTTCCCACTACAAACTCGGAACCATGCAAACGAGTATAAGTTAAAAGCGTTAATAAAGTAAAAGAAAATAACTTAAGGATTCTGTAAAAAAGACATGCATATTTTCAGACCATGATTAAAGCACCTGTAAAGTTTCAAAAGGATCGATCCAAACCAATAGGAGGAGTTGTGCTCACAAGGTACATACTCATATACACTTTCATAGTATTGAAGCATGAAAAAATGTCTAAGTGAAAACTGTAAAAAAAAAAAAAAAAAAAAAAAAAATATATATAAATATATATATATATATATATATATATATATATATATATATATATATATATATATATATATATATATATATATATATATATATGTATTCATGCACGCAGCCAAGCAATATCAAGTGTTTCATTACCCCATCCATGCACGTTTTGGCGAACAGAGTCGAACAGTCGTCATACCTATGACGTCACAATTTGGTTGTCTCGAACTACTGATAACTCAAACATTTTTATCAGGTCCCGTGAAGTTCGAGATAACGAGAGTCGACTGTATATATATATATATATATATGTATATATATATATATATACATACATATATATATATATATATATATATATATATATATATATATATATATATATATATATATATATATATATATATATATATATATATATATATTTCAAGATTCTGTAAAAAGCATATGCATATTTTCAGACCATGATGATTAAGATACCTGTGGAGGAGTTGCGCTCACAAGGTTCCCACTACAAACCCGGAACCATGCAAAAAAGTCTAAGTTAAAAATGTGAAAAAAGTAAAAAAGAAAAAATAAAATAACTTAAGGATTCTATAAAAAGCATATGCAAATCTTCAGACATGATTAAAACACATGTAAGGTTTCAAAAAGATAGGAGGAGTTGCGCTCAGTACCTACTACAAACTCGGAACCACGCTCCACGCATCACTCTTCACGCACCACGCACCACGGAAAAAAGCCAAATACCATGTCCCCCTCGCTTTTCTTCGAAAAGGCAGGGGACGATAAGCCAACTGATGTGCAAGTTTAAGAAAATTGCGTGTGTGTGTTTTTTTTTGTTTTTTTTTGGTTGTCGAATCGTACTAAACATTTGAAATATATTTTGCTATTAGGAAAATTTTATTTTGCATAGTATCGAGTATTTTGCGTGATTTTCAGTTGTTTCTAGCCAAACAAAGGCAGTTAATTCTCTAAAATACAGAGTTGAAATTGTGTTTAAGTTACAGCTTGATATTTAATTCTTTGCTTTATTTGATCATAGTGTTTGAGCCTATAATATTCCATTGATCAGGTAGACCATGCGTGAATTGAACATAGATTCGTAACTTGGAGCTGATTGAGAACTTCGAATGAGGTTTCACGCGAGAAACACTGGATAAAGCTCCTGAGTATTATGTTCTGCAGATTGGTCCTTGTTGATTCCTGTTTTGTTTAAATTTGTTCATACGTCGATAGTTTTAATTGTACCGTTTGAAACTGACTGACATTCTCATCTATCAACATATTTGCCGATATTGTTTTCATTTGTTAAAAGGAGACAGCTTGTATATCTTTCAGTTTGCCTTTCTGTCTTCTGATTTTATGCTTGTAGATGGCAGCTACATATCACCATAATTTTGTTTTCCGGGTGTACATCCTTGAAAGTACGCCTAGACGGCCAAATATTGACTTTTTCAGTCCTTTTAGTATTGCGATTACCTCGCTAGCTAATCTTAGTGTTTTTCGTACATTTGTTCGGTTTGTGCTTGTTTAGATTTGTCGGTTTCCTCTTCCTCTTGGGGTCTGGGAAAGGCTGCGATTTGTGATTGTGGCACTCCCTAGACTTTTCTCTTACCTTTTTTTTAGAAAATGTAATGTTATTCAGAAAAAAAAAGAAAGTGATTTCTATCCCCCAGCAGACCTGAGTCTAGTGTGACTCAGGTCACACATTGTATTCTGTCATCAACGTTTTGCCCGTTTTGCTCGGCATAAATCAGTAGCAGACAGCTATCTATCTACTAAAAGTATAATCCGGTTTTCACATTTGTTGCAGAATGCGAAGTTTGGCTGAACACGTTTCAAAATTGAGATGGTGGTACAAACGTGTTAGTCAAACCAAGTTGCACCGACACATTCTTCAGGGAATCTTAAGGCAACTACAGACTTTCAGCAAACAAGTAAACACAATTGAAAGAGATGCTTCGAAGACGCGGTACTCTGAACTACGTATCATGTCTGAAATCCAACACAAAGATAGAAACAAAATCGCTAATACCTACCACGAATTGATGCAAAAATCATCTTAAAATGTGAGATTGCCGGTTGCTTAGCACGTTATTTCCCGCCCCTGTAAATGTTGCTGTTGCTCTACTTAACAAGTAACGTCATTCTACATAGGTCGGGGGCAAGGCTGGCTAATTGGAGCTGAAAAGTTAATCGATTATCAGTCCTACCATTGCGATCGATAATCGATTAATAATCAATGAAGATTTGGTCATAATTTTACCTGTCTGTCTGAGCATGACTCTTACCATATGTTATATTTTAATATATGATTTGATCTGACAAGCCTGAGCAAACAGTGTAGACCCAGATGAGACGCCGCAAACGCGGCGTCTCATCAGGGTCTACATTATTTGGTACTCATCCAGCTATTTTTAGAACACATCATTGGGTAGTAAGTTGTACTTGTTCAAATTTTAGATTATGTATAGTAAGGAGTTGAGGTGTCTGAATACTGAGGTTAAATACAGAAAAGTAAGAGACACAGAAATTAAATGATCGATTATAAACAAATCTGTAATAATAATCATTTTTTTTTAATTTATTGATCAATTAATCGAATATCCGATTAATTGTCCCAGCCTTAGTCGGGAGGCATTTAATTAAACTGCGAGAAAGCACATTCTGCCATAGATGAGTGTAGGTGTTTATAGTAATCAGAAATGATGCTAAACACTTATACTGAATAACAAATGGCAAAGTCATTAGACCGTGCAAAAACGTCCATGGATCTAAAATGATAATACTTCAAATTAGTATCTGCCAGGACGCAAATTTACCCCAGGTTTCGTTTGTGCTCAGATTTTATGGCCCAGTCAGCACAATTGGGTCATGTCGAGCGCGGTCAGTTTATCTAATCACACTTTTACTGGGCAGGCTTAGTCCTCTAAGTGGTTAACAAGTATTGTGTACATCCTTTCGCCAAAACTTGACAACTGCACTTCTTGAATCAGCGGAAGGGAGAGAAACTATTCAATATCCACGATAAAACGTTACCGACCCGTCGGGATGGAACTCGCAACCTCCTGATCACCAATTGGACGCGCATCCGAGCAATTGAGGCCTGCATATACCCCAGGTGTTATAATTGTGTACGTGTAACTCTTATTCAGAAATGGACTTGAACTTCGTTAGTGTTTCCAAAGGCATCTTTCAAAGATTTAATTTGAACACTAGGATGGACACTAATGTAGACAGAAGAATGGAAAACCGGGCGTTTATCGCATCTGCTTAACAGGTGCGATTCTGCAATTTCAACTAAACAAAACACGCGACTACGTCGGTAGTCTCATATAAAGGACTTTTCCCATTCCGACATATTTGAAAATAGATTTCTGTTGAGTTACAATCATTGCATGTAACATTGTCACACTTAAAGAAACTTAAGAACAGACTAATATAGACTTTAGGACAAAAACATAAACTATCAATTGAGACGGGGCACAAAGTTTCCTACAATAATGTATATTCGCCCAGCCTTTGTATCCGCGCAGTCAGATCAAGGTTTTTGCTTTCAACCTGTAAACGCGTTGAATCTTTGCTACTCACAGAGTACGCCCCCACCCTTCGAAGATTCTTATCAGACAGATCTGTTGTGCAATCTTGTAGCAAATGCTGTGTCTCGGTTTAATTGATAATTTATGGGTTTTTTTATTAGTTTGTCCATGAATTTGTTCAAACACGACTGTATTTTTGCAGTCTGCTTACGTCCGCTAGCACACTGCCTTCAAATTCTGTAATATAAGATACCGTTTTTATCCAAAGTATTCGGACCCCTTATTTCTTATCATTTCTGCCATAAACTTTGACAGTCTACATTTCACCATTTGCTGATATGTTAAAAATGCTGGATTTTATGAACAATATACACATTGATCAGAAGCCGCGTTCTGTGGCATCTGATCTGGATCTACACGTTTGCTCAGGTCTGTCAGTCCGGATAATTTGTCTAAATACATTAGGAGTGGCAAAATGATGATAATTAAATCTTAACGCCGTATTTAAATTCTGTCTTAAAGCAGAGAGACACCAGATGTGATTTTCTTTGGGAGATTACGTAATTATGCACATTGCATGAATGTACAAATATACTTAACAGAATATGAAAGACAGGCATAAACTTAATTTTCATGATCGGCTATGAACTGAGCATAACTTTCAAGATATTTCAAGTATCATTACGAAAACACGCTATTCAAATATACTGAAAATTTCAGCACCAAAAAATGAAGATTTTCAGATTAAAAATTCTGATATTTTTCATATTTCTGCTCAAAACATAGATTGTGGGTACTCGTTAGAACCGCCTCGTCGAGGCGGTTCTAACGAGTACCCACAATCTATGTTTTGAGCAGAAATAAGAAAATAATATATACCCCTGTAAACCCCAATTTTACTATATAAAAATGGGGTTTGAGGGGGTCAAAATTATATAGGTATGTTTTCGCGATGTACAGAAATTGCGTTACACCTCTGATTTAAACTGTCTAAATGATAAATGAGGCAGCGCATGCCAGGACCTACAAAAGAACTTGTGCGACCAGCGAAGACTCAGATCAGCCTGCGCATCCGCGTGGTCTGATCAGAGTCTTTGCTGATCGCTTGTGCTTTCTACAGCATCCAGTTTATCCAAAAAAGGATATACCAGACCCTTGCCATTCTTGGTGGATGTACAGGCTGATGTGAGTCCCGGCTGGTTACACAAGTCTTATTGTAAGTTTTGTTGTACGCTGGCTCAAATGTCTTTTTCATCTGTTTGTATGGAGAATTTTTTATACCAGAACCCATAAATGCCACGTGGACATCAACCTAATTCCTTGGACAGGTCCATTTGCAGTATTTAGATTGACTGGTTTAGTTTAACTGTTCTTCTGTAAAAAAGGTAAGAGAAAATTCCAGGGAGTGCCACAATCACAAACCAAAGCCCTTCCCAGACACCAAGAGGAAGAGGAAACAGACAAAACTAAACAATCGCAAAGCGAACAAACGTAAGAAAAGCATAAAGACTAGTTCTCTCTTCCCCAAGCGAGGTAATCGCAATGCTAAAAGGACTAAAAACACAAGAACAAAATAACACGAGGCAAGACATAAAACAAATCGCTTCGTAGAATAAACCGCAAAGCAACAAAGAGTAAGACTAACACCGGGTCCACCACCTTAGACCGGTCAGTAGAATAAACAATCGTGGCGGGGGGGGGGGGGGGGGGGGTTAAAGCACTTTTATGGCCAGCCAACTTGACCCTGGTCCCGATGTAACTCTTAATAATAAAACATAAAAATTCGGTTCGCATAAAGGCTCCCAACTCAGTCAATGCATCAAAGCGAAAACATAAAAATCAAATACATCACCATGATAAACAATCACGAGTACTCATGACTAATTCTACTGTGTGACAGAGTAAATGAAAACCAATAGCATAACTTTATGCAATTCATGCAAACAGTGTATGTCGGATTTGGGTCTATAATGTTTCTGCCTAGATCTTTTTAGGACCCTGTGCATTAACGGCTTAATGACAATCTAATGATTATTTGAACAGTGTAAAAACTGTGCACGACAACTTCAAAACTTTTTCCATAACTCCAAAAATACCACTGAATACGTATGCTTTTGACTGTCAGAAATGAACTTCGATACCGATAAAATCAGCGTTACTCGCGTGAGACTTAATCCTACATTCTGATCATTACGAAAACACGCCTATTCAAATATATAGAAAATTTCATCTCCAAAAACTGAAAATTTTCAGATAAAAAACTCCGATATTTTTCATATTTCTGCTCAAAACATAGATTGTGGGTACTCGTTAGAACCGCCTCGGTGAGGCGGTTCTAACAAGTACCCACAATCTATGTTTTGAGCAGAAATAAGAAAAATAATGTATACCTCTGTAAACCCCAGTTTTACTATATAAAAGTGGGGTTTAAGGGGGTCAAAATTATATAGGTATGTTTTCGTGATGTGAAGCTTCAAATTCCAAACATACGTATGTACGGTCTGTATACTGGCCCATTATCTCATCTGTGAAACATCACAGTGAAACAAACAATTAAAAAAAACTAAGATGAAACAAAGCGAATGGGCCAAGTGGCGATCGGAATCCAGAGCACAACTAAATATTACGAAAACATACTTATTCAAATATATAGAAATTTTCACCGCCAAAAACTGAAAATTTTCAGATAAAAATTCTGATATGTTTCATATATCTGTTCAAAATATAGATGTTTGGTACTCATTAGAACCGCCTCGCCAAGGCAATTCTAACGAGTACCCACAATCTATGATTTTGAGCAAAAATATTAAAAAGAATGTATACCCCTGAAAACCCAAGTTTAACTATATAAAAGTGGGGTTTAAGGGGTTACATATCATAAAAGCTTGTTATCGTGATGCCACAAACAGGACCAACATGAGCCCGGCCGCAGACATTGGTAGTCAAGCGTCAACCTTCTAAACATACGGGTATTCAGGAGGGATCTATCATTTAGTCTGAGGACCGACTCGTCGTCCCGGAGGGATCCGTCGTTTAGTCTGAGGACCGACTCGCCGTCGTATTAAAAAAGGAAACTCAGGAGGGATCCGTCATTTAGTCTGAGGACCGACTCGCTGTCGTACATTTAAAGAGGGAAGCAAAGTATCAACCATAATCCACCACGAAATTACGGACAAAACACTTCGAAGCGGTGTGGTGGCGGCAACGCCACAAGATGGCGGCCAAGATGTCGACGGAGACAAACACCGACAAATCAGCCATGGACGCGCTGGCGTCCAGTGGGTCGGTGTTAATGGTTTCTTGGAAAAATAAGAATCTAAACTTTTGACCCAGCATGCATAGCGTTTAATTGCTTGTGTCATCCATACAGTTTGAGTAGGCCTTCCATGTCGGCTTAGAGCTTCCTTTTGTATAACAACCTAGAAAACCCTAGTTAGTCCGCATATATGCGCATTCTGAACTGGGCCTTCACTGGGTCTTCACTGGCGACTATTTCTCTTTGCTTAGATATTTCTATAGCAGCAAAACAACTGCAGTTACAAAGGAGTCAGAACTCATTTTGTCTTCTGTTTTATAGCTATGTGCAAATATTCCTTAGGTGACGTCATAGTCATCTTTTTATAAAAGACGTGTTGAAAACGCAGTCACTAAACAGAATAAGATAGTCAAAGTTTATAAAAGCGATGCATTTCTTATTCCGTTGAAATACATTAACTCTTAAAGCGCCAAGCAAAAGTTGTAGCAGACGACACTCTTGAATGTTCGTTTTCATATATTTCATAGAAAATAAGTTTTGATATTTCATGTGAATCGATTCATAGGGAATGCCAATTTATTATCTATGAAATTTAAAAAAAAAAAAAAAAAAGAAAGTCTCGTCTGTAGTTTGGATTAGCTACCCTGCTCTAGTTGTGATTAGCGCTTTAATTGTTAATAGAAAACTGTGATCTGTCCGTTGAGGATTTACGCAGAGGGATGAATTCGCCTATTGAATCAACACTGGGAACATGTGTTTGGAATTATATAATGCGGCCTATTATTATGATAAGGTATGTTGATTTAAAGGGGCACAGAACTCTTTCAGAGAAAGGCATTTTATCAAATAAATTATGTTTCTGTCTCCGTTCTGAAAAGGGTACTTTTTTAAAGAAAATAATTTGCTTCTTTTTTAGCTATTTCGTTTCTTTATAACGTCCCTTTTCAGAAGATTTGACATGCACGGAAGCAAACAGAGAGTCGTAATAGTTGTGCCCCTTATACAAAATGGTGGAGAAACTACCAAGTGTACAAAGTATCTTAACTTTATCCATACAGAATATTAATCCACTAAGAAACGCATTATATTTTATGTTAACTACAAAAAAAAAAAAAAAAAAAAATGCAACATTTTAAGTTTTAATGATTTAAGATTTGAAGACAAACCGTTGGGCAGATTTCACTTATGTAAAACTTGCAAATCCTACTCCTCTGTGCGTTTAAAATCACCCAATAGCATGAACAACCTTTATATGTGCTCTTATATGCCAGTGATGTTATTTGTTACCCCATGGATCTCCAGGTGTCCCAACACGTTGTTTATGTTGAATCTTTATACAGTCGACTCTCGTTATCTCGAATTCCGAGGAACTCTCTGAAATACTTCGAGATATCCGTACCTCGACATATCAGATTTGCAGAGTTCAGGAAAAAATAATTCGATTAACCACATTTAATAAATATATATGCATTGGACTCTTGAAGCTAAAGATATATTAAAAATATTGTGGAAAAAAATGAGAAATTGCTCCTTAGGAGCAATTTCTCCTCTTTTCCACAATATTTTTACCTGTTGTTAGATTTTCATGTTTAGGCAGGGACCAGATTTTCACTTCGAGATAAGCGGTTATTCGAGATAAGCGAGTTCGAGATAGCGAGAATCAACTGTATATGCTTTATAATAGGCTTTATCTGTTATTATTTGCTGCCCGAAATGATTTATGGATGAGTTAAAGAGCTTCCACGCGGACCGAATGCAAAATTATTGTATCACAATGGAAGCTGACAGAGAGGGTTGGGCGCCAACAAAATCGACTTAAGCCCCCCCCCCCCCCAACCCCACCCTTGCAGTAATTTGTTAATGACCGGCCCAAGCGGAACTTCCATTGTGGTTCTTCTTGCTATATGTTCTGTCGCGTACCACTTATAAGCGTTATTCAGCCCCTGTCATTTAACGTGCAGCTATCCACACATATTATTCTTGAGCGAAAACTATAGTACGGCAAAATTAAACAGAGACGATTTGTTTCCGTCAACGTCTTCGTAGGTTCCCTTATAAACGGAGATCGGATTATATTTTCAGTAGAAGATAACAAGGACAGCTTTTTGAAAAAGCTAGAAACGGCCCGCATAACATATGGCTGTCAAGTTGTTGAATTCAAGAACTGTGTAAATAATAGTTATATTTGTGGTTTGCTGTTTACGAAGTACGTAATGAATGCCCTAGGTCTGATACCTGGTCAGAAACAGACTCTAAGGCAAATTATTAACAGGATCAGTGAATTTACGTCATGCCTGAATTCCGGTGGGCATGTCTTAGTTTATTAGAAATCCAAGTATCAGTGCTATAGATGAGAAAAGTGGACCAAAACACAAATTCTTTACAAGAAAGTTTGCGGACTTACGAATGCGTTTGAAGCGTTCAAGGTGTTCACGGTTTCTAAACAAACTCCTATCGTATATTCGGCCGCCCATGAAAGGGCCGAAAAAAAACTTCACGATTTATTTCATATATCTATTCACATGCATTGATGTATCAACCGCGTTCCTATCCTATTCATATTCTATTGCCGAAACATTTAGCTTTACCATTATATATGAGTGTTACGCCACCTTTTGCTTGAGGTGTCCAATGTGAATGCACCAATGGAAAACTGGAAAAAAAACTAGATCACATATATGGTGTTTAAATCTAAGTTCTTGACCTCAAGGTCATAGGCATGCTGATGATATGTTTGGACCAATATCTATCATCATACAAATATGAATTAAATACGTCATAAGGTTTGGTAATACTTTAACCAAAAACTTTTAACATGAAAATCTGTCCATGATCTTGACCCTTAGGTCATAGCCACGTTTTAAGATGGTGCTGATGAAATATTTGGAACAATATCTATCATTATACCAAATATTAATTGAGTCCATCATAAGGTTTGGGAGTAATGAGATCTCAAAACTTAAATCAAAAATTGAAACCTAAAGCTTTTAAGTCTGTGACCTCGACCCTAAAAGTACGGGCATGGGTCCTGATGACATTTTCAGACCAATATCTATCTTTATACAATATGAACTAAATTCATCATGAGGTCTGTGAGTAGTGAGCTCTCAAAAACTTTAACTAAAAACTTAAACTTCTTTGCAAAGCAAACCCCGTGGTGATTGCTATAGCTCTGCCTGAACTCAAGTTCAGGCGACCTAATAACAAGACCATTTTACTGTATGCTAATATGTCTCAAAATTGGCTGGATGAGTGCCAAACAGTGTACACACAGATCGCATGCCACTTTCTGTGACATCTGATCTGGATGTACATTGTTTGTTCAGGCGTATCTGTCTGAAATTTTAGGGTAGATGCGGTGTCCATGTAGCAAAGGCTGTAATCAGACTCTGTAGATGTGAAAATTGATCTGTGAATTCACTGTCTGCATATGCCATGAATACATCATTCTATCTGGTGTTTGGTTCGGTTTGGTTTGATGGCCTAGTCAACACTATTAAGGTCTTATCGAGCTGGTCAGTTTTCCTAACCCCACTTATTCCTATCCAGGCTTAGTCCTCTTCGCGGTTAACCTGTACTTGTGCACATCCTTTCGCCAGAAACTGACAACTGCCCTTCTTGAATCAGCATAAGGCAGAGAATGACCATAGAAAACATTTCATATTTAATCTTTAAAAAAAAAGGTAAGAGAAAAGTCCAGGGAGTGCCACAATCACAAACCGCAGCCCTTCCCAGACCCCAAGAGGAAGAGGAAACCGACAAATCTAAACAAGCACAAACCGAACAAACGTACGAAAAGCACTAAGATTAGCTCTCTTTTCCCCAAGCGAGGTAATTGCAATAATAAAAGGACTGAAAAAAAACGAACAAAATGACACACGGAAAGACATACAACAAATCGCCTCGTAGAATAAACCACAAAGCAACAAAGAGTAAGACAAACACCGGGACCACCGCCTTAGAACGGTCGGTAGAGCAAACCACCGGGGGGTTTAAAGCACTTTAACAGCTAGCTAACTTCACCCTGGGTCCCGATGCTACTCTTAATACAGAAATACATAAAAATTCGGTTCGCATAAAAGTTTAAGTAAAAGTGTTGCCCGACCTAGCAGGATTTGACTCTCCCAGCTAGCATTCTACGTAAATCTACATCGGGCCGTCATCGGCCCGTCAGCTATTCTGACGGGCCGATTACGGCCCGATATAGATTTACGTAGAATGCTGACTGGGCTGCGACCTCCTAATCACCAGTCTGACACTCATCCGACTGAGCCACTCAGGCTGGCTTCATCGATGGGTTCCGACAAAATATAATAAGAAAAATATCAATACTTTTAGATTGAAAAAAAAAAAACAACACCTTATCAAGAGCTATGCAGACTGTTAATTCTAATAAAATCTAAGACTATGTTTTTGCACAGAATTCTTTAATATATAAATACTATTATTTTCTTTTTATCTCCAAAGCAACAAAATATCAGCAATTCTATACTGAACAAACTTCTAGCCTGAAATATGAAAAAGCAGACATTTTCTTACTTCTCCCTGAAAACAGTACCGATAGATTGCATTTCATTAATCTTTTCAATGGTTCAAATGCTGGGTATTTTTTTCTGCGGATGAGAATTTGATATATTTTTTCTTATTTTCCCCAGAATACAGAATTTGTCATTTCATGCATATCGTCATCAATGGAGACAATTTGCACGTCAAATCCTGATTTCTGGGGAACATAAGAAAAATTTTACCACGTTGCCTCTGAATTAGCCCAGAGTGGCAAAGGTTAGCTTCCTTGGCAGAAATGGCCGAAAGCCCCATTCTCATGGACAAATAAGAGAAATATTTAGCTAGATACATAGCTCCAGATATAGCCAGTTTGTCAACGAAAGTATGGTTATGTTTCCTGTTTCTCCACAAAGACATATGTTGTGGTACTCATTAGAAGTGCCTTGCTAAGGCAGTACTAATGATTACCAAACATATATGATTTTTATTGAGCAATAAGAAAAAATATGTAGGATAACCCCTTTTATCTGGAGCAATCTGGACACCTTTAATATCAAAAGCTTGCTGTTTTAAAATTATTTACTTTGAAGATGCCAAGATCTATTTTCAGTGAAAAATAAGAAAACAAGTATCTCCCATTTTGTTTTCTGCTATTATCAGGCAGAAGCTTAAAACAGCAATGACAGCTATAAGCAAATGCACTTCCATAAGCAAAAATTAGTGTATTGTGGTTTCGATATACAGATCTCTGCCGAATTACCTTTCATTCTGCGAGCTGTCCCAACTTCATGTTAGCTTTTTTTTTCAGTATTTAGATTAACCCATTGCACCGCTGCGTTACTGAGTTTTGTCAACACATAATCGAAATCGAGTGCTCCTAAAGTGCCATAGCCTTGGTTTGGGTTGAAAGAGCAAAATTCACTGATCGAGCTAAAATCAGCCAATGGCTGTATACCTTCAATAAATACAGGTTTTCAGAGCAAACTACTGAAAAGAATGAACATGCTGAAAAAAAAAAAGCCATTTCCAAACATTTGGAGCGTTCAAGTTTTTTCCGCTGTGTCTAAGCAAAATCCTATCGTATATTCGGCCGCCCGTGAGCGGGCCGAAAATACAAAACTGTATGTTTGTTCCTTACATTTAACCAAGCGAGTCCATGGTGAAATGGTACAATCTACTGTTTTGTAAACTCGGTGTCCGTTGTTCGAACCTCGACAAAAGCAGATTTTTATGTTAAAATGTCTGTTTTATTTCAGTATATAAATCTTTGCTATTATTATTATTATTACTTTAGGATTCTCATTTCTCTTTTTTTATTATAATTATTGATTTTGTTTCTTTCATCTTCATTACATACATTTTAAAACAGTTGGGCATTTGAAACAATATAATCGAGTCAGTGAAACGCCTCTGATTCACTCGCTGTGTCTGTGCTACTGTACTATCCAGCTGTGTCAGTGTCGCTGTCATCAGAGCCCGTCACGTAAACATATAGATCACAAAACGTTCACCATGCTCCCCTCATCGGTTCTATTATCTTCTCCAGGGTCGCAGGTAATTTCTTCACATCACTGGATCTGATGATGATTTCAGGTTTAACGACGCATTAATCCAGTTTGTGTGTGTGTGTGTGTGTGTGTGTGTGTGTGTGTGTGTGTGTGTGTGTGTGTGTGTGTGTGTGTGTGTGTGTGTGTGTGTAGGGGGTTGGGGGGGGGGGAGACGGGGGGCGAAAGGGGTCATTTGCGTCTAAATGGTATATTAACTTGGTTTGATACTGAAACGGCTAAAAAAATGTCATATCATTAAATCTGAATTATCATAATACATGTAGGGGTTTAAGAGTGAAATCAACTTCGAGTTCGAAAATTCTTAAATTAATTAAGCTTGTATAGAGATCTATTGGAGGTTTACAGTAGATCTATTGGAGGTTTGCAGTTTCTCACGTACAATAAAACGTTTCTTTACCGGCCACTCAAAACTGATTCCATGTGGTTTTTAAGACACATGGCTGCTTAATGCGGGATGGTAATAATGCAGAAAGTTCCTCTGGAAGGCTTCTGTATGACTTTCAGCTTGCATTAAGCAGCTACCTGCCTCCACAGAATTCAATGCTTGTTTAAAGTGTCTGTTTATATCGGTTTTATTTGGTAGATTCCTACCGCAGGAAGAAAGCTATCTATAAGTGTATGCCGATTACTATCCGAATTATATAATATACCTGAATGTGACATACTGAGATAAATACGTCTTCATATCGCATAAAAGGGCAATAAAAATTTCTCGCAAGCTTCAGCTGAGAGTCGAACCAAAGACCCTGTTATCGACAATTAGGCGTCTTACCATTTTATCCATTAGACTAATCGGGAAACTGTTACTTAATACATTAATATCTATTGGTTTAGCGCAATGTACGACTAACTTTCTCATTCGGAAACCGATGATTACCGAATCGAGTTTACGGAATATGCTAATGTCTCAGTTTAACTTTGCCGTACAAAACAACTATCGCCTATAATCGGTCAGTTTATTTTCAGTAAGAAGAGTCTATACACTACTTGTTTACTACCATTCAAACAAGGTAAGTGTTCGGGCTACCATGGACTCTTAGCTGGAGGAAAAGACATCTGTAATAAAATTTCTGCTTTCCGGAAAAAACCTCGCCACAGTTTTCAAATGTGGCAGAAAAGTCTGTCTAAAGCCTGCACATCCTTCAAAAATGGCAATTATTGTACTGAAAAAAAGCTCACTGGGAACAAATATGAGACCACGGCGGCTTTGATTTTAGCTGCAAATCGGTATCTCAGCAGTAGTTTTATTGTTTGCAGAAGGAATACAAAAACTCCCACGAAGATGGCAAAAGGGCATAGGCTTAGTAGGGGAAATACTTTGAAAAAGAATGTAAAGAATTTTTTGAGAAAAAAAATGAACGGTGTTTGATAGAGCAAAACGTTCGGATATTTTCCAACCGTCCCTCTTATGACTTCAGGTGACAGTGCTGCCACCTTTCGGGGAAAGGGGTTTTGACTCTGCTCACTGTCTGTGCTTTTGTGACTGTACACTTATAAGTGTCTATCTTTCCCTTTGATGCTGAGGTCTTGATGTGATTCTGAATGCATCGGTTCATGTTCACCTAGTTACCTTGTAGAAAATGAAGATCATCACGAAAATACGCCAGTATAATTTTGACCACATTAAACCCCATATTTATATAGTAACACTTGGGTTTACAGGGATATACATTATTTTTCTTATTTCTGCTTTAAACATATATTGTGGGTACTCGTAAGAACCGCCTCGGCTCCTGATAAGAAAGAAAAACAATAGATTCTTAGGGCTCCTGATTTTAGAGATAAAACACTTTTCTTTGCATTCCAGATAAATAAACAATAAAGATTCTTATGTTCCAAGGTTTAATTAGTTCTGACAGTTTGAAGAAAAATACATGACATTTTGGTTGTCTACCTGTTTTACCAACTGATAATAAATAATAATCAGGGTTTTCTGTCAGAGTTTGAAAACGCGGGTTCCAGGGACTCACTGCAGTGAAGTTAAGGAGTGATTGATCAGACTTAGATGGACATTGTTTTAAATGGGTTAACTATTGCCCTAAATGCGAATTATTCTTGTTATTTAGGTGGCAGATACATGTAGATTTATATACAAAGCCAGAAATAGATAAAATAAATACTAGACCGATCATATATGAATTACTCATATATGAATTACTCAGTACATTTAAGGGTCCAGAACATGGTTTTGGGAGTTGAAATTGCCAAAATTCAAATATTGACCAAAGATTCCTTATGTCTTTGGAGTACACATATTCATCACGAAAACATGCCTATATAATTTTGACCCCCTTAAACCCCAGTTTTATATAGTAAAACTGGGGTTTACAGGGGTATAAATTATTTTTCTTTTTTCTGCTAAAAAACACAGATTGTGGGTACTCGTTAGAACCGCCTCAGCGAGGCGGTTCTAACGAGTACTCACAATCTATGTTTTTAACAGAAATATGAAAAATATCAGAGTTTTTTATCTGAAAATTTTCAGTTTTTAGAAATGAAATTTTCTATATATTTGAATAGGCGTGTTTACGTAATGTATTATCGGAGGTCGCTCTACCTGTATCGGACACCGCAGGACATATTTATTTACTATAAAATACATCCCCGTCCCCCCACCCCAGATGAAATAAAAATGCCGTACAATGCATAGAAATAATAAAATAAACAAATATCACTTGTATTCCAGTCTCTTATATTGGCCAAAGATACCTTATGTCTTTGAAGTACACATCGAAGGTCGCTCTCTACATGTAATGGACACTGCAGGACATATTTAGCACAGATACCTATTAGTAATATCCATACACGCGTAAAAGGGTATAATATGAAAACACAAAAGCGGCTCATTATGGAACTTATTTATTCTGGATTTAATTTAAAGTTCCTTATTACAAGTTTCAACATGCCCATTTGTTAAACTTGCTGAATTATGGTAAAAAGTCCGACCGCTCTTGTGTTTGTCCGTGCGTCTGTCCATCCCTCCATCCATCCATCCTTTTTTCTAATTTGATATCAAAGGTTACAAGTATAATTATCTTAAAAAGAAGGTAAGAAGAAAGGTAAGAAAAAAGTCCAGGGAGTGCCACAATCACAAACCGCTGTGATATTCATTGATATTCATACTGAGGCAAAACCATACCATATTGACCAACTATTTTTCAGCGATGTCTATTCAAAGTACTATAAAAGATATAAAATACACTTTTACACTTTTACACATTTTACAAGTCAAAATGTATCAGATATATAGAAAATAAAGGTGTCCTGCGGTGTCCTGTGGTATTCTGCGGTGTCCTGCGGTGATAAGAGTGACCCAGTTATACACGTCAAACCCCATAGTTGTGCGTTCAGTAAAGTCACGTGTACGAATCCAAATACTGTACGAACATCGCTGGTGACGCAGCCATTTTCAACGCATCCACGATTTTCCAAATTCTGTTCATTTTTATGCAGCCGTCTGATCATAAAGTACAGAAGAAAAAACTATGTATCTGTAGGTATCAAACCGTTAGCTGGTACATTGTAAGTAAACCGTCGCACACGGCGAATATGAATGCACGTTTTCGTTCTTCACGCCGTATGTCAACAGGTATTAAAAATAATACAGGTGTCGAAGCAAGACAAACACCTCCATAATTCATCTGGGTATTCTAAATTCAAGCACAGCACGGAGAAAAGGAAAAAATACTTTATATAGACAACAGCAAAATAAGAAGTCAATATTGGGGCAGATAAATTCTGACAATTCTCACGGCTTTTGCCCCACCGGACATCCGCTTCCATTGCGCATGCGTTCTGAAACATCTCATGGTCTTAAACATCTCACGCGACACCGGGAAAATCCTATTTAATTTTGGTGTACACATTAGTATACACATGGAAGAAAAGCAAAGAAGAGCTACTGCTTTAGAAATTAGAGCAGTAGCAGATTTTTTCCATCGCAAGATAAATATGCGGCAAAAAGGATTCAGAACAACAATGTTGAGCCGTAGTTTCTCTTATTTATTTTAGAATTCGGTATCAGTAAAAGTCAATGTCATAATGTCATGTTTGTGTATCAAACAACAGTTGTTTAGAATGTCTATAGTTTCTTAAATCATTGTAAGTTTATTGTTATTTTGACACAAAGTTCTTTTGGAGATTGGAGGAGATGCGTAAAACATTTTTATTGTATGAGATTAAAGTAGATTGTATATAGTCACTGAAAAAACAAGAACTTTTATTTGTGATTGAGTTTGCCATCCTACCTATGAAGCAACTGATGATAATTTGGACACAAAGATATAGGCAGCAGCTATTAAATTCATATTAAAACATTGAACCTGCTACAAGCTGTTATTATCTACAAAACATACAGTAGAACTTCGCCTCATATGGGGTATACATGTCTCAACTTATTAGATTCGCCAGAGCTTCTTCAAATCTTAATGACTTCAACTACAGTAACAAAGCCCTTACTGCCAAACTTCTTAGGCAGGGCTATCGTTATTTTAAACTTCGTAAGGCGTTTTCGAAATTTTATCGCAGACACAGTGCCTTGTTAGAAAAATATAGCGTCACTCTGAGAACACTTCTGCAACAAGGTATATCGGAACCAGAATTTTGCGGTGACTTAGTGTACAGATTTAGAAAAATTGTAGGTAAATCTAACTTTTCGGAGCAATTCAGAAAACTTATTAACCGTTATAAAAGAATTGGCTATAGCCTGGATATTATGCGGCAGACTGCATGCCTAGTTGTCAACCCAATCATTGTTGATGACTATGCTTCATTCTTTAATTGCACAACGGTAGTTCGGGCCTCAGACAATGGCCTCTTCGTAAAACTTTAACCAGTGGGTTGGGGCTTGACGATTTGTCTTTGGCTTGGCCCGCCGTGGTTCAACTATTGGTTTTCATTTACTCTGACATACAGTAGAATTAGCCATGAGTACTCGTCTTTGTTTATTATAGTGATTAATTTGACTTTTATGTTTTCGCTTTGATGCATTGACTGAGTTGGGAGCCTTTATGCGAACCGAAGTTGTATGTGTTTCTGTATTAAGAATAGCATCGGGACCCAGGGTGAAGTTAGCTAGCTGTAAAAGTGCTTTAACCCACCCCCTCCCCCCACCCCCGGTGGTTAACTATACGGACCGTTCTAAGGCGGTGGTTCCGGTGTTAGTCTTACTCTTTGTTGATTTGTGGTTTATTCTACAAGGCGATTTGTTGTATGTCTTTCCGTGTGTCATTTTGTTCTTGTGTTTTTCAGTCCTTTTAGTATTGCGATTACCTCGCTTGGGGAAGAGAGAGCTAAGCTTAGTGCTTTTCGTACGTTTGTTCGATTTGTGCTTGTTTGGATTTGTCGGTTTCCTCTTCCTCTTTGGGTCCGGAAACGGCTGCGGTTTGTGATTTTGGCACTCCCTGGACTTTTCTCTTACCTTTTTTTTTTTTTTTTTTCGATAATTCAAACTCCAATAATTCAAAATTCTCAATAATTCAAAATCATTTTGAAGTCCCAATTGAAGTATGTGTATGCATTTTAACCCTCAATTATTCAAAGTCTCAGTAATTCAAACAAAACTGTTTGGTCCCTTGGACTTTAAATTATCGAGTTTCCATTATATATTTGAACATACTAATGAAATAAGTATTAGCTTTCGAAAAAATACTCTAATATTGAGCATTTTCTTTTTTTTTTTTTTTCTTTTTTTTTTTTTTTTTTTTTGTAAAAGCTAATACTTGTTTGTATACTTTCGAACAGTCTGTGAAAACACACACACACACACACACACACACACACACACACACACACACACACACACACACACACACACAGTCCATCACCTTTCAGAAAGTGTTATCGGACAAAACTCTAAGATTGTCTACACCAAACTCTAAGATTGTCTACGCTTGTGAGGAACATACGGTGAGAAAAGTCCAATATCAGTCTGCACATCTGCAAAGTCTGATGAGGACGTTCTTTTTCTGCTTACGGAATAACCAATACTATAAAATATTTCCATGAACAGCAAATTGCTTTTTTATACTCCGCGACCTCGCTGGTTGATAGATCTTTGCATAATTATAATCTAACTATATCTGTCCCATATTAAATGTAATTTTAAATGATAAATCGCTTAAAATTAGGACGCTGTTTTGCATAGGTTTTGCGTGCGTGCGTGTGTGCGTAGGAATATGTTCGCGTATAGTGTTGGAATTTCACACGCATTCTACTTTGATGAAAGATAGGATTAAAAATGAAAGTGATTGTGTACGCCTTGCGACACTAAAATTATCTTTCACACACAGATACCGTAATTTAAGGTGGTACTAAAGTCACAGGTCGATTTTTCAAAAATTCTAACTTTTTTTCTAATTAAATATGTTTTATTTAAAAATAGGATCTGTGGCGAATTAGAAAACGATTAAAAAATATAGATCGCTGTGCAAAATTTTGCGGCAGCGCTCCAAAAAGAGGGCTGGTCACGTGCACAAATTTCGAATATATGTATTACATGAAAAAAATCATGTTTTCCTTTAATTGAGCCTCAGATAAAAAGAAAGTTGGTAATATTTTGGGTTTTGAAGCTTGTATCACATCTTTGATCATATTTCAGTGAAGCAAACCAGAAATATCAACAAGTTGATTACATTGAAAGAAAAAAAATGTGTTTCTTTTTACTCTTACCCGGGTCCATATGATGCAGCCGACAGATACAAAAATAATTCAGGACATAATAAATAGGAAACAAATGTATTTCTAAAATGTAACGTTTTTTCTTATACTCCTTCCGATGATATAATGAGCTATCAAAAACTGAAAAGAAATTGAAAGGTCGCTGTTCAAAATTTTAAGTTATTTTTGTTTTTGGATTACCCCCCTTGACAAAAAAAAAAAAAAAAAAAAAAAAAAAAAAAAAACAGCACAAAATCACAGATTTTAAGCCTGAGTGGCCCTATAGCCTTCATGTACCATCTGATTTTTGTCCGACTGAACCAAGTATTAGATAATCAAAAATACTAGTTTCAGCTTTTGAATCAGCCATATTGTATTTCACATACAAGAGTTATGGCCCCTGAAATGGTGAAAAATCACTTATTTTAAGATAACGTGTACAGCAGTCATTATTTATTATCTGATTTGTTACAACTTGGTATATAAAGTATTCAAGTATTATTTGATTCCATCAAACTGTACCAAGTATTAAATAATCAAACGATCAGGTTTTATTTCTACCAGCCATACTGTATAACATTTATAAGAGTTTTGGCCCCTGAAACTATAAAAAAAAAAAAAAAAAAAAAAAAAAAAAAATATATATATATATATATATATATATATATATATATATATATATATATATATATATATATATATATATATATATATATAAACACTCCTTTTAACATAGTGTACAACAGATGTCATTATTTACTATCTGATTTGAATCAAATCGATAAGAAAAGTTGGACAGGCCAAAGTTCTTGTATTTTTCTTGAACCTGCCATAACAAATAAACCCTGGAAGAGTTATGACTCCTGTAATAGGAAAGAAATCAGTGTTTAAGCTTTTGTAGAGCATTCTATTTATCATCCGAATTTTGCAAAATTAGGAAAAAGTTAGATGACTACAAGAGTCTGTGTCATTTCTCAAAATACGTGAGTCAAACGATGCATGCTACGGTTAAGCCCCGCTAGACACCGTAAAATAATCATTTTAAAATCATTAATTACAAGTCTGCACACTGTTTATTCCCTGTTACCCCATGATATATGTAATAACTGGGGTAAATGAAGGTACACATTATAAGGCGAAATTTCATAACGCTTCTGTTTATAAAGCTTAATTCAGTTTCTTTGCAAATTTGTGTCAGTTTTTATATCTTTTCTTTTTCATGTTTTTTTTTTTTTTTTTTTTTGCACTAAATATCATATTTACCTTAATTATTTGGACAGGCCTGTGCAAACAGTGTACGTCCAAATCAGATGCTGCAGAATTCAAAGTAGAACACATTTCATATAGGTGTGTTTGGGTAATGTGTGTCTGTGAACATCTGTGGGAACAAACTGCTGTTTCTTAAGAATTAGTATATGTTGGATAGTTTCTGTGTTAGAAGTACCCTGTTAAGGAACTTCTAAGTACTAAACAACATACATTTTTGTGTAGAAATAATAATAATGAATTATCAAGGTAAGCCTCTCATCTAGAGCAATTAAATGGCATAGTTCTGCTCATTTTTCATCTGGCATTAATCCATTTGAAGATTATTTGTGCCCATTGTATTCTAACAGTTAAATGTTCGGTGTCTAACCGAGTAATGAGCCTAATCTTCAAAAAAAGTATATTTGTAGTAAACTGAGGTTACACCAGAGAACACATTTTCATTACGAAAACACGCCTATTCAAATATATAGAAAATTTCACCTCCAAAAACTGAAAATTTTCAGATAAAAAAAAACTCTGATATTTTTCATATTTCTGCTCAAAACATAGATTGTGGGTACTCGTTAGAACCGCCTCGGCGAGGCGGTTCTAACGAGTACCCATAATCTATGCTTTTGAGCAGAAATAAGAAAAATTAATGTATACCCCTGCAAACCCCAGTTTTACTATATAAAAGTGGGGTTTCAGGGGGTAAAATTATATAGGTGTGTTTTCATGATGAGCCATTACTTAAAAATGCACACTTCCACCAAAAAGTATTGACTTTCTTATTTCTCATGAAAACATGTTCTTGGTACACTTAGATGTATCATGACAGCTGTGTTGTAATATACCATTACAAAAAAATGCCTATTCAAATATATTGAAAATTTTACCACCAAAAAATGAAAAAAAAAAATAAAAAAATCCTATATTTTACTCGATGAGGCGGTTCTAACGAATACCCACAATCTATGTTTTGGGCAGAAATAAGAAAAATAATGTTTACCCCTGGAAACCCCATTTTTACTATATAAAAGTGGGGTTTAAGGGGGTCAAAATTATAAACCCATGTTTTCGTGCATATTCTGGCATATTTCCATTATAGACAAACAATCATTTTGAGGATTTCCTGTGTTCATTTGATTTTGAGTGTTACGTTCTGTATAAATACGAACAAATAAAATCAAAATAAGTACAGGGTTGCTCTTCAAAATGCAAACTATGGTTACCTTAGATAAGTGGACACGGTCACAAATATTGATATAACTACACACATTATTATAAAATGTGACACTTTCACTGATAAGTTATCCATCTTAGATTTCTGTATGGTTGTTCACTTTGGAAATAAAGTTAACCATTATATAGCTACCAATTAATAAAGACAAAATTCAGTGCATCTCTTCAAACCTTAAGGTTTTGTTACCTCAAATAAGTGGACAGCGTCATTCAAACTGGTAAAAGTGGTCAAAATATTATATAAATGTTAACACACAGGAGTGAACAATTATCCAGATAAGGACTAAGATAATATCTTTTCCAAAGAAATAACCATACAGAATTCTCATCTGGATAATTTGATTATAACCATTTTATACTATCAATAAATGAGTAAATTCACTGCCTTCCTTCTATTCCAATGTTTTTAGTTGGTTCAATTAAGTTGTCAGACTGGTGATGGTGGTGGTGGTGGTGGTGGTGGTGTGTGTGTGTGTGTGTGTGTGTAGTTTTATGAAATTATCTAAGTATAAATGTGTGTGTGCGTGTGTGTGGGGGTGGGAGAGACAGAGAGAGAGAGAGAGAGAGAAAGAGAGCATCACGAAAACACGCCTATATAACTGTGAACCCCTTAAACCCTACTTTTATATAGTAAAACTGGGGTTTACAGGGGTATGCACTATTTTTCTTATTTTGTTAAAAAACATAGATTGTGAGTACTCGTTAGAACCGCCTCGCCTAGGCGGTTCTAACGAGTACCCACAATCTATGTTGAGAGAAGAAATATAAAAAAAATATCGGATTTTTTTTATCGGAAATTTTCCTTTTTTGGTTGTAAAATTTTCAATATAATTGAATAGGCGTGTTTTCATAATGGAGAGAGAGAGAGAGAGAGAGAGAGAGAGAGAGAGAGAGAGAGAGAGAGAGAGGTGACACTGAAAGTGTAGAGTTCAAAAATTTACTTGGTATTTGCAGTCCATGAATTTTCCAGACATTTTGATAGGACACAGATACAGAATTTCAAGCAATTAAGTGTTCAAATGAGTATAAACATACTCCATGAATTGCTTTCTCTTTCTGCTGAGACCTTACTGAGATTTATGTTTGACTACACTTGATATTTGAATCAGTTGATTGAGTTGTGGGTTAACATGAAGAGAAAGTGCCTCCTGATTTGTGGGACTTTTACCCACAGCTCTGCCATGGAGGCGTCAGGCAGCCCATCAATTTCGCCGGCCGTGATTTCTGAATACCCGATAATAAGTGTTTGCCGGTAAAAGGTACCCGGAGTAACAATACACAATCGTTCGCATACCTAAAATGCACTTTACTGCTTCAGGAATGTTCTGGAGAACTTTTAACAGAATTATTTATTTCAGTATTTGCTTTGCTCTGAGCCTAAGCATTATGAATTGGAAAATACACTAAAACAACAACAAAAAAAAAAAAAAAAAAAAAAAGCTTCAAAAAATAACCAAGAAACGTTCAGCGATCGGTGTGTCGATTTACGGCAAGTCATAAAATCAAATTTATTTCCATATTTCGGATACAAGTGCAGGTCTATACTTCATTTCTTAGGACAATTTGCTAAACTGTAATTGAAAAAAGAAGAAATAACTTCAAAAACCAAATATATTTTGCATTACGAAATAGAGTTACCTCCCGTATATAGAACAGAATACGATTTTTCCTCTGACTTTAGTAGCACCTTAAATTAATTCACAACAGAAGACCGCCTACGCAAATTACAGTTTTTAAGGATGATCACTGTTTCGGCAGTGAAAACATTTTTTTTTCTAAAAAAGAATATGATCAGACTGCATGACAAACTGATAAAATGAGATGTGGTATAGCTTCAATGGGGCCGGCCCCGGTGGCTCAGTTGGATGCGCCGTCCGACTGGAGACCAGGAGGTCGCGGGTTCAACCCCCGCCGAGGTCGGCAACATTCTTTCGTGGAGATTGATCATGAAATATTTTTTACGCTCATTCTCTCCCTTCCGCTAATTCAAGAAGGGCAGTTGTCAGTTTCTGGCGAAAGAATGTGCACAATACTGGTTAGCCGCTTAGAGGACTAAGCCTGCCCAGTAAACGTGTGGTTAGGTAAACTGACCGCGCTCAACATGACCCCATTGGGTTGACTGGGCCGTAAAACCTCAACACAAACAAAAATAGCTTCAATGGGGGAAAATTCGGTCCTTATACTATATCGCTTTTTCGAAGGTGACAAAACAATTTTGTGATTACCTGGTTGCTGTCATCACGAAAACATACCTATATAATTTTGACCCCCTTAAACCCTACTTTTATATAGTAAAAACTGGGGTTTACAGGGGTATACATTATTTTTTATTTCTGTTCAAAAACATAGATTGTGGGTACTCGTTAGAACCGCCTCGGCGAGGCGGTTCTAACGAGTACCCACAATCTATGTTTTTAGCAGAAATATGAAAACTATCAGAATTTTTATTTGAAAATTTCCGGTTTTTCTTTGGTGGTAACATTTTAAGTATAATTGAATAGGCATATTTTCGTAATGCAGTCTCCTTCAGTAAAGGCGTCTACTCTATAAGGAACGAATTTGCTCCGTATTGAAGCAAATGCGTTTCTAATAGAGGAGGTCGCTTTTCAGAAAGGGGCAAAAAGGTTTCGATAGAGATGTCTCTCCTGACATTTATCATCCCTCTCATGTTCCTGTTTACTTCACTGGGCTCATATGTTTTCAGATGCTTTTACCTAATAATAGCAGCAATGTTCATTCTGGTTGTGGTCATCATAGACGTATCAATAATATGTCTAGGTGACAAGAAGTACGTTCATTTGAAAACAATTAACGTCGGACAAAATTATACGACATTCGATGCAGTGTTAGAAGACAATCAATTATATCCAAGTCCAAGTGGAATGGATTTGTCTGGAAGTTCATCGGCCGACCATTTAGAAATTCGAAGTAAGTCATGTTTTCCCGTTATTTTTTTTTTTATTATTTTTATTATTATTTTTAAAGTTAAATGTAAGAACGATTTTTTCCATTTTTCTGGCCGTTTTCCTAAAAATAAACTTCACTTATCAGCATTGTCACGTGTAAGGCGGAACTACAGCAACATTGAAATGACCATATGTTTATTCTTAGATAGTATTAGTCCATTTCTGCATATCTTCTAATAAAGGCTATAGGAAACGGTAGAAGATTTATTTAATACGCAGTTTGTTTGCGAAATTCTAAAATTGATGCCAGACAGGAAATCGGGATACTCTTCCGTAAAATCGGAAAACAAACGGGTGTCACTTATGACGTCATGTTTGCATATGCGCATGAGAAAATAAACGTTCTGCTTCCTGTTTTGAGCATTTTTGTTCTTTTTTATCATTTTAACCTGAAAACACAATGTTTTTTGTATACGTTGACTTTGTTAAGTATCAACTGGGCCTCCGTAGAAACATGCAAGTTTGTAGTCATATCTGCTATACAGTCGTTTTATATACAGCCATGTCCAGCCTTTCTTCCTGTATCCAAAAATAAATCGTATAACTTTCCGACGCTAAGGTTAGCTTTAATTGAGTACTGGAGTACATGTACGCACTACAAGGAGGGCCTGAACTAAGGGCATCAGACCATTACGAAAACATGCCTAGTCAAATACACTGAAAATTTTACCACCAAAAAAAAGAAAATTTTCAGATAAAAAATTCCGATATTTTTTCATATTTCTGCTCAAAACATAGATTGTCGATACTCGTTAGAAACCGCCTCGAGTACTCACAATCTATGTTTAGAGGAGAAATAAGAAAAATAATGTATACCCCTGTAAACCCCAGTTTTACTGTATAAAACTGGGGTTTAAGGGGGTCAAACTTATATAGGTATGTTTTCGTGATGCATGAGCATTCGGCTCACCTCGTATGAATCAGGACCGGAAATCCTGTATGTTGTAGGTTTACAAAACCATGATACGAAGTTTGCCGGATAGAGTTGCAGTGTCCGTATATTCATTGTAGATACAGTTGTTCAATTTTAGTTTTAAAATATTTAGATCATACAGCGAGTCTACCGTGGAATCCAAGCACCATTTGGGATGAGATAAAAATGCTTGCTAATAACGTTACTCTATATCCTGCGACCTACGATGTCGAACGTGTCAGAAGGACGTTACAGAACTCGAAGCTTGTGTCTGTTCGTAAATTGTACCATAATACAGCGTTGAAATGGATGATGGTTCTTGATGGGAACCAAACAGTTGTGTTCAAACCCAGAATACAGTAAGTAAAGCAGCAATACCGAATACACCGTCTTAAGGAGATTCTCTACATTTCCAAGGGAGACAAATATGCCAAAATTTTGTTTGCTTCATTCTGAAAAAGAATCTTAACTAAAACGAATGAATTTGCTACCGCTGAGAGTAAATTCTTTTATTCTAATTAAGACCGGTTTGTAGATGGGGTACGTGTACAGAAAAGCAAACATGAAGTCACAAAAGTTGTCTCCCTTGTGAAAAAAGGCGGGAATTGACCAAGAGTATCTTGTCCTTTTATCGCCCTCGGTCGTTCTTTCCCCCCAGTCTACAACATAATTACGACGTGCACGTAGTGAACGTGACCTCATCATCAGGAAAACACGCCTATTTAATTTTGAACCCCTTAAAGCCCACTTTTATATAGAAAAACTTAGATTTAAAGGGGTATACATTATTTTCTTATTTTGCTAAAACAGAGATTGTGTGGGTACGCATTAGAACCGCCTGGGCGAGGCGGTTCTAATGAATACCACAATCTATGTTTAGAGCAGATCAGATTCTTTTATCTAACGAGTACCCACAATCTATGTTTTGGGCAGAATCGTGAAAAATATCAGTTTTCGTTTTTTGTTGTTTTTTTTTTTTTTTCTGAAAATTTTCAGTTTTTGGAGGTGAAATTTTCTATATATTTGAATAGGCGTGTTTTCGTAATGTCTTATTGCTTTTACAATCAACTTACCTCCCTTGAAAGTATACCCATTTTTCTAAACTTCAAAGGCATATAAACTCATTTTCTGACATAATGTAATTTATAAGAAGATACAGATAAGAGTTCAGAACTGGCAGGAATATCCCACCTCAAATGACAAAAACAAATTAAAAAAAACCCAGGAAACAATAATTAAACGCAGGATAATTGTAGCGAAAGCAAGATCTCTCAGGCTGAGAGTAAGCTGAATCGACCGGTCTTTTTTGCGCCCCCTATTTGATGTTTTTTGTGTAATTTATGGGAACAGACAGTTTGTTTTAATTGCAACACGGGATAATCAGACAATAAACATTTTTTTTTCTCTCGAAACGTTAAAATATTATTTATAGCATGACAAACAGTGAGTTACATCGCCGCCAGTGCAAAAATATCATGTACTGATTATGATTTTTTTGCGAAACTAAGCTGCCAACACATTACTCGTAATAATAATTGTAAACGTTTATTTTATGAAGTAATATCGGGACACATACACGTAAATCTGCATTCTTTTCAAGTAAAAAAGGTCATGCTTTTTCATATATTCAGTAGCATTTGGCCGCTTGTAATATTTTTTGCCTAACAAGGAGGACTCCTCTACCTAAATTGTTGGACAACGCCATCTGCAATTCAAGGAATGACACGTTTAGTTTAAATTATTTATTTTTTTTATTTTTATTTTTGTTTAAGTATATCTTTTTTTTTTTTTTTTTTTTTTTTTTTTGGATATAATCAATGTAGATAACCCTATTCAATAATGAACTGAGCCACAGAGTGAGATCACGTGCCCTTTGACATGTCCGCCAAACGAAAACTTAGATCAGCCTACGCATCTGCGCAGTCTTATCAGAGTCTTCCCTGTCCACATGAATACACTTTGCTTCCTTTGCTATCCAAAATGCGCCCAAGGAAGATTCTGATCAGACTGCGCGAATGCGCAGGCTGATCGGAATCTTCGCTTGGCACATGTCCAGAGGTACATTTCTTACGTTATGGTTTATATTATTTTGATGCAATCGATGTAGACATGGTCTACACACCTGTCTACACTTTTTTCAAAGGTACCATTTAAAGGACAATAGACAGTACATCACGAAAACATGCCTATATAATTTTGATCCCCTTAAACCCCACTTTTATATAGTAAAACTGCGGTTTACAGGGGTAAACATTATTTTTCTTATTTTTGTTCAAAACATAGATTGTGGGTACTCGTTAGAACCGCCTCGATGAGGCAGTTCTAACGAATACCCACAATCTCTGTTTTGAGCAAAAATAAAAAAAAATATCTGATTGTTTTTATCTGAAAATTTTCAGGTTTTGAAGGTGAAATTTTCTATATAATTGGATAGGCGTGTTTTCGTAATGAATTGATTCTTAAGGTATTTTAAATGATGAAAATCAAACTGTAAGGAAGCGCACATGACACCAGCTGAAGTTTCGCGATGGTTGCACACGTGGTTCATGCGTGTAATTTGCCGGATCTGCGAAACTGTGTTACTTGTATATCAATAAATGAACATTGATTATTGTCATACTGCGTGGATTTTAAATTAAATATAAATGAAGGCCATAGTCACGAAGCACAACCAAAGCATCAGTGGAAATAGAGATGACGAACAAGGAACAAAACTAAAACCACAGAATTGCAATAACCAATATATGACAAAGAAGAGTATGTATGTATGTATGTATGTATGGGTATGTATATATGTGCGAACGCACGCACGTATGCATGTACGCATTTTGTGCATCTTGTTTTCCAAAAGACGTGACTAGCAGCAGAAATTACCGTTGTTAAGCACATTTCTTCCGTTGTTGAAATGTTGTATCGAGCGTCGGTATAAAGAGTAAGTAGAAAGTGACTGGCTGACCTGTTACATCCGATGATGCACATTTTGTCTACGTTTGAGAGCCTTGCAATCAAGATTTTGCGGTTTGTTTAGAAAACCAATCGTGTATTCAAATATTGATTAATAGCAAACTTGTATTGTCAAGTACGGTACACGTGTAAAATCAACATGTATGTACAGTGACGTCAAGCGTTTCGTTCACTGAATTTGCTTCACCACATCATTTGACCTCGGGTAAAAATGCATCATGCGCAGTTTAGTCATGTGACGTTATTCAAAATAGTATCCAACTCTAAAAAGTTTTAAATGCCATTAAAAATAGTTTTGCGATTTTCTGACTGTTACCATGAAAGTTTGAAGAAATAGAGGTAAGTTAAAAATGACTTCTTTTTCGTCTTCTGCTTATAGGTGGGACGGTAAATGTGTTATTGAGAGTCACACATCATTTGAACAAGAATCTTAAAGGTATATCCACAACGAAAATTATTGCATCACAAGGCGCCAGATGCCAGCCACGCTTAATTTCAGTGAATTAATACTGAAAAAAGTACCTAAATCGCACCACGAAAACATGCCTATATAATTTTGACACCCTGCAACCCCACTTTTATATATTATTAAAACTGGGATTTACAGGGGTATGCATTATTTTTCATATTTCTGCTCAGAAACATAGATTGTGGGTACTCGTTAGAACCGCATTGCCGAGTCGGTTCTAACGAGTACCCACAATCTATGTTTTGAGCAGAAATATGAAAAATATCAGAGTTTTTTATCTGAAAATTTTCAGTTTTTGGAGGTGAACTTTTCTATATATTTGAATAGGCGTGTTTTCGTAATGGTAGTTTAAATCCTCCATTATTATTATTAATATTATTATTATTATTATTATTATTATTATTTCAGGGATAGAAGTTTGGAGAATAGCAGTATGAGTACTTGTGGTTGTGAATACCCAGAATATGAAATAACAGCGTTTGCAATAAACAGGTACGTTAATCTCTCTTTTGGTGTAAACGTATTTTATTTCGAACTAAAATTCATACAACAATACACGGTCATATAAAAGCTTACTAGGATTAGAACGAAAGCATAAACTTATTTAGATCTTCTTCTGTAATACATAAAGTGTCGATACAGAATGGCAGAGCCTACATTTCAAACTGCACATTTCAGGAGAGAGAGAGAGAGAGAGAGAGAGAGAGAGAGAGAGAGAGAGAGAGAGAGAGAGAGAGAGAGAGAGAGAGCAATATCGGAGAAGTGCTTTACATTGCCAATCGAATGCTGTTAAGTGTCTGGGATAAAATTATAAATCGTTACAAGTGTCTACTTCCCTGTAAATATTTGAGTAACCCCTAACACACAGCAGTATTAATGTCTGCAGAGAAAGAATCATGATTACAGTACAGAGGCACGCTCAGTGACATGCAAGAATATTTGGGTACACATTACGAAAACACGCCTATTCAAATATATAGAAAAAAAATCACCCGCAAAAACTGAAAATTTTCAGATAAAAACTCTGATCTTTTTCATATTTCTGCTCATAACATAGGTTGTGGGTACTCGTTAGAACCGCCTCGCCGAGGCGGTTCTAACGAATACCCACAATCTATGTTTTTGAGCAGAAATAAGAAAAATAATGTATACTCCTGTAAACCCCAGTTTTACTATATAAAAGTGAGGTTTAAGGTAGTCAAAATTATATAGGCATGTTTTCGTGATGTAGGCGACGGAGCTTTTCACACTACTCCCGGTTAAAGTGACAACTGAAGTAGAAGTAATGCACATTTTCATTTTCACATCAGTCACTTATAGTACGGACTCTAGTACTCAATTTTTGCTAACCCTAGCATCGGAAAGATATACGATTTATTATTTAATAGGAAGAAAGCCTAGACATATATGTATATAAAACAACTGTATAGCAGATATGCATTCTTTGCATTTCACGGAAACTTGCACGTTTCTATGGAGGCCCAGTTGATAAACAATAAATTATAAGTACACAGAACCTTGTGTATTCAGGTTGAAATCATAGAAAATGAAAGAAACAAATGACCAAAAGAGAGTGCAGAATGTTTCTTTTCTCATGCATATATGCAAACATGACGTCATTAGTGCCACCCCGGTTGATTTTCGCATTTACCCATTTTCCTGTCTGACATCAAATTTTAAATTTCGCAATGCAAAGTGCGTTTCAAATAATCCTTCTACCATTTTCTTTAGCCTTTATTAGAAGGTATACAGAAATGGATTAACACCAAAAATATTCGATTTTTCGTCAAATATGGCCGCTACAATAAACCTGTAAGAAAACGTTTGATTGCAAATTGTATGACACCATTTTGAATGACACATTTTAAATTTTACCAGACATCTTTATAACGTTTGTGCTTATCATAACGAAAACACGCCTATTCAAATATATAGAAAAGTTTATCTCCAAAAACTGAAAATTTTCAGATAATAAACCCTGATATTTTTCATATTTCTGCTCAAAACATAGATTGTGGGTACTCGTTAGAACCGCCTCGCCGAGGCGGTTCTAACGAGTACCCACACTCTATGTTTTTGAGCAGAAATAAGAAAAATAATGTATACCCCTGTAAATCCCAGTTGTACTATATAAAAGTGAGGTTTAAGGGGGTAATAATAATAATAATAATAATAATGTCTTTATTTTACGAGGATGACATATTTAGCAAACAGTGTACTAATCTAACATATGGTCCTCTTTAAAAACTTCTAACAATATATACATATTATACACATTTACATTGTAAAATCGGCCGACAAGTTCGCCGGGTCGACGCCAGAGCAGCGCTAACATATCTTGGTAGTATGTTGCTCCGCCGTCGTCCCAACGCCAAACGGGTAATTTCATAATCTATGACATAAAACATTCGAACAGTCTAGGGATCGCAGTTAAAAGTTTCTTTGAATAATAAGCAAGTAAAAGTAATTAAATATCCTAAAAGATGATGTTTGATAAAAAAAAAAAGGAAATTTTAACACCCTATAAAACACTCCGATAATAAAATGACCCTTAAAATGTATCTGTAGAATCTTAAGATCTGAGCTGAAATAAAATCATTAAACATTGCACATTAGTTCACTGACCTACTTATTCAGACAACACGGAAAAACGTAACACGTCACTGGCCATCATACAGTCGTCCCTCACAAGGTGCACAACACCGTACATTACTTTATAACAGACCGGTATTCGGCCATAAGTGACAGAATGACCGAGCGAGGGGGCACAAAAGTTCCCTATTGAATTCAATGTTATCCTAACATAACATAAAGAAATACAAGCGCCTTGATAAGACTTTGTCTACACAAAAGAGCGAACATCATTACATCATGTCTGCTGTCAATTTTTATTACCTTTCACATTTTTTTTTCCTTTCAAAACACCAACGAACGAATGTTATAAAATATCAGCTCGAATACATGGACCGACTGGCAAGCTGTACGGACAGTCCACACTCGCATGTCATAATGTCAGTCCATGTACTACGAGCTAATTGAGTATGCCATTATTATTATCGTTATTATTATTATCATTGCAGTTATTTCCAAGTCGATTTTGAAAGAAAGTTTTTAACTATTAGTCTGATGACATGGACAGACTGGCAAGGGATACGGCCTATCCACACCTGCATGCCGTTATGTCGGTCCATGTGCCACTTGCCAAAAGTATGCCATAATTACTATTAATGATCTTGTTATATTTTGTATATTTTTTATGTTACCAAATCGCTTATGAAATAATGTTTCAGACTATTAGCTCGGTCACATGGACTGACCGGCAAGTGATACGGACTAGCCACACCTGCATGCCATTATGTCAGTCCATGTATCATATGCTAATAGAATGTCTAAAATAAAATAGAATACGCATGTACTTCTTTATGCTGTTATAAACATGATTTCTTTAAATTATTAAATAACAATTGATGTGTTTAGCTGTAAGCTGACACACCCGGATGTTGTCATAATCCTTTAAAGAATTACATTGGTCGCAAACATACCTGTCTTTTACGAAATGTAATTCAAAATAATATAGGCATGTTTTCGTGATGTTTTAAATTTTACCAGACATCTTTATGACGTTTGTGCTTATGGTTTCTCGATAAAACATATTCGTATAGAATACTGTATTGTACTTACGTAAGTCTTAAATATGCATGTTGAGGGGAATCGCCGCGCATTTCTTCATATCCATTATTCCTAAACCTTTATTGACGAACTGTATTGGATAAGAATGTATGGAGACCAAACATAATAATTGACGTAATTAATGTTCATCAACATTCCATAAAATACACGCCGTTTTATAAATCGCGACAAGAATTTTAAACAGTCAGTGATAATTTGTATTCATACATCAACTGTACAGATTAATCTATCGCGAGTGGGGTGTATAGTGGGTGTATTTTACCTGTTAGTATATACATGTGTACTATACCCTTAATAAAACTTATAGTTGTTTAACAAAATTCTAAACCAATATCATGCAAAATCCTTGCATTTCTCCAAAATGCAACTAGTTTCGCATTGCTATACACGGTTTTGTGTGAACCTATGTCCAAACTTTATATATACAAAAACTAAACTGTATATCTTTTCGATTGTAGGGTTACGTTTTCTGCACGATACAAGTATTGAGAAATCCGACTATATAAATATCTTGTAATAAAGTTCCTCCATTTCGCTGTATTATATAATGGAGCAATCATTGCTTATACAGACAAATTAAATGATAAAATATATAACCAGATATTTCTTTCTAATTTCGCCACAAAAACCTATTTTGAGGATACCTGTCAGAAACGCCTATGTGAGGTGCTTCTAATGAGTATCTATTTCTGTTCTGTTTGCTTAGAAATAAAACAAAATGTCAATATATTATAATTATAAATCGTGTTTTATCTAGGAGCTCGGTTTAGAAGTATGTATTGCACATAGCTGGGTTTATATCTTTATTTGGAAAAAAAAATGTACTTATTTAGTTTGAAGCATATATAGTCGAATTTCAATGGCCCGAATATCTTTTGGACCATAAACATTTGTTCCAGCCGTGGTAGTTCGAACCACTACGGGTTAATCATAGCCAGGTCAAGATTTGAATGGAGATACTTTCGGGGTATCTTTTCGATCTCCTATAAAATAATGGTAAAAAGGTGCACTCATTAGAATCGCTTCGTTAGAATCGCCTCGGTGCGATTCTTAGGAGCACTCACAAGATACATGTTCATGATAAAATAAGACAAAAAAAAACTAAAATATTACTAAACATATGGGCCCAGTTGTTCAATGCGTCATTAGCTTAACGAGCTCGTTAGTGGTCAAAATGGTAACTGTTCTAGTAAGTACAGTATCTAATTCAAAGTATTTTTGCTGCAGAAATGTGAGCAGCGTTTGCAATGCAAAAGCTACTCACATTTTATCAGCAAAAATGATTAGCATACATGCGATATTTAATGATCAAAGTTTTAACGATATGTAAACTAACGACATCGTTAGTTTTGAACAACTGGGCCCAGTTTTCTTAAGAATTTCTAGGGACTCGGTTAAACGGGCCATTGGTGTTCGAGTCAGATTCGTGTTGCTGTATTTTCCAGGATGTTGGGTATGCGTAACATGCCATTTATAACTGGTCGTCGCTTCAATTGGTTCACGGATATTTTGCCGGTTGCTGACCACTTCTTAAAAAAGGGAGCAATAGTCACAAAAGGTACTTAACACTTGTTGTTTCAAATTTTATAAGTGTGCTCATTGCTCTCAACGTCATTCCGTTTAGAATCTAGTTACTGCATTAACCATAGACGATGAGGCAGAGAGGTCTCAGTAATCAGCTGCGTGACTGAAGTGCCGTCTGTTCAGGTTCAACACCGTTTGCTACTACTCTTTCTGTTTTTAAATACAGTGGACGCTCGTTATCTCGACCTCGCTTATCTCGAATAACCGCTTATCTCGGTGAAAATCTACATCCTATGGTGTTTAAGGTTTTTCGTTTGTTTGTTTTTTTCTGTTGATTTCGGTTTGTTAGAGTACCTAGTGAAGTTAATGACTTTTTAATTAATAATCGAAGTAAACTTTGAGCAATTTATTGTTCTAAGCAAAGGTACGGTTGTCATGTACGCACAACATTTTCTAAGTTTTATCGCCGTCATTCTGAATTACTGTCCAAATATAACGTTGGCTTGAAAACAGTTCTGCAAGAAGGTCTGTTCAAACCTGAACATATGGCGACTTCGTCTATAAATTCAGAAAGACCAGGACCAAAGTAATTGTTCGGAACAATGTACAAATAGTTATATCACGAAAACATGCCTAGTATAGTACAAACAAAATAGTTTCCTTTAAGATAAAACGCCAAGCAAAAAATGTTTTTTTTTTTCCAAGAGATGTCGAAAGGACAGTAGTCTGAGGTTCGACTTACCTTCGTGCAATAAGACAGGGCAGCAAAGCTTTCCAGTTGAACCAAACTTGGGTTAACAACCATGCATGCAGTTTGCCACAGAATATCTATGTTGCATTACGAAAACAGGCCTATTCAAATATATTGATAATTTTACCACCAAAAATGAAAACTTTCAGATGAAAACTTCTGATATTTTTCATATTTCTGCTCAAAAACATAGATTGTGGGTACTCGTTAGAACCGCCTTTTCTTCATATTTCTGTTCAAAACATAGATTGTTGGTACTCGTTAGAACCGCCTTGATGAGGCGGTTCTAACGAGTACCTACAATTTATGTTTTTGAGCAGAAATAAGAAAAATAATATATACCCCTGTAAACCCCAGTTTTACTATATAAAATGAAGTTTAAGGGGGTCAAAATTAATAAGGCATGCTTTCTTGATGCTGGCGTGTTGTGTTCCCGCTTGGGTTCCAAAAGCTAAAGGAAAACAGAATATCCAGCTACGTCTTCCACAACGAGGTTATCACAATTTTCGACAGGATTAATTGACTTGTCATCATTACGAAAACACGCCTATTCAAATACACTGAAAATTTTACCACCAAAAAATGGCAATTTTTCAGATAAAAAATTCTGATATTTTTCATATTTCTGCTCAAAACATAGATTGTGGGTACTCGTTAGAACCGCCTCGGCGAGGCGGTTCTAACGAGTACTCATAATCTATGTTTTTGAGCAGAAATAAGAAAAATAATGCATACCCCTGTAAACCCCAGTTTTACTATATAAAAGTGGGGTTTAAGGGGGTATTAATTATATAGGCGTGTTTTCGTGATGTTAACAGAATGACGAATTACTCTTTAGATTTTAGTCTGCAAGGCATTGTAATTAGTACAGAAAAATATTTTGTCACCCAGCGTATCTAGAGCTATGTAAGCCATATTATTAGCACCATATACTATGGTAAATAAGGAATAGTTTAGTAATTAACCCATTAATGCCAAATGGGCTCTTCTATCGTATCTCTTTGGATAGACCTTTTCTTATGTAAGGGAAGTTTGGTTAGTTTTTATAATTATCACTTGTAGCAAGTTCTGAACTTAATGTACAGACCCTGATCACACGCCGCTGCGGTTTCTGACCTGGTTCTATTCTCTTTGCTAATGTCCCTTTAATATGACGCTAGGGATAAGAAAGTTAAGCAAATTCAGACATATTTAGGGAATGTCCATTTTGCTATAGTGCATTGAAAAAATGGTTTGAAATCTACATAATTCTGAAAAACCGCCTAATGATATTGATCTTCTACGTATTCCAGTTTTCATTACATATTATTGAGCAACATGGGGTACAAGTTAATAGACTTGTTCGAATAGTGGTTTTCGTTTGCTCCCATATTGCAGTGGTGTTGTTTGGCAACCTAGGGATCTCCAAATATCTCAACACGTTGTTTAGGTTGAGTCCTCATTTTTGCTTCAGTATAGGTTTTACATCACGAAAACACGCCTATATAATTTTTACCCCCTAAAACCCCACTTTTATATAGTAAAACTGGGGTTTACAGGGGTAAACATTATTTTTCTTATATCTGCTCAAAAACATATATTGTGGTACTCGTTAGAACTGCCTCGCCGAGGCGGTTCTAACGAGTGCCCACAATCTATGTTTTGAGCAGAAATATAAATAAATATCAGAATTTGCATCTGAAAACTTTCAGTTTTTGATGGTGAAATTTTCAATAAATTTGATTAGGCGTTTTTCCGTAATGTCTGTTATTTACTCTGTTGCCGGTAATTGTTCATGGATGTGTCAGAAGACATACATTGTTAATTGTTATAAAGTGTTTTACAGTCTAATGTTTTGGGGTTTTTTTATAATCAGTTAGGTTTGGTTTCCCACCTTTCTGGGAAAGATCTACCAACTATGCTTGCCATCTTTGTATTTTGTGGCTGCTGTATTGTACTTGTCTGTCTTCACTTTGGTGTTTGGGTCTTTATGTTGATCTGGTTGTACAAGTTCCTTAGTTTACTTAATTACTTTGTTAACGTTATGTTCTCCCAACCCATGAGACTCATCACGAAAACATACCTATAATATTTTGACCCCCTCACACCCCACTTTTATATAGTAAAACTGGTGTTCACAGGGGTATGCATTATTTCACTTATTTCTGCTCGAAAACAGATTGTGGGTACTCGTTAGATCCGCCTCGTCGAGGCGGTTCTAACGAGTACCCACAACCTATGTTTTGAGCAGAAATATGAAAAATATCAGAATTTTTTATCTGCAAATTTTCGTTTTTTGGTGCTAAAATTTTCAGTATATTTGAATAGGCATGTTTTCGTAATGATTCGTCGATATATAGTAATTTGTGTTTTATTATCGGACCTCAAAGGCCTTACTCAGACTGCGCGACTACTCAGGCTCATACTGGCCTTCATATGCTCTTCCGTTGTGCAAGGTACATTATAACCTCGATGGCTCGAACACTGATAGCTCGTTTACCGTGGATGATTCGAATTTTTTTTCAGTCCCTACAAAATTCTTCCAATAAGTCAAGAAAACAAACATTCAGGGATTGTTTTCCTTTTTTATCATGGTATTGTTTGTTGTGTGTACTCATTAGAATCGCCTCATCGAGGCAATTCTAATGAGCACACTCAACATACAATCATTGTGTACAAAATCGAAAAGATTTACCTAAATTATCGCTATTTGCTTCCTGAACTGGTGTCACGGTTAACCCTCAGTTGCTCGAACTACCCATGTTTCGAACGAATTTCAATGGTCCTAAAGATGTTCGAGCCATTGAGGTTCGACTGTATATTGCCTTGTTGACGGAACAACTGCTCTGACATTAAATGAGCCGCTATGTCTGAAACGTAGCTTTGGCCATGTGGGCCTAGCGAAGATTCGGATCACCCTACGCTTTCCTGCATGCTGTTGAGAATCGTCACAGACCGCCCCATTTTAGGTAGCCAAGGAGTTTGTTTTCATATGGACAACGAAGACTCTAAACAGACTGAGCTAATGCGCAGGCTAATTTGAGTCTTTGTTTGGTGCAAATGCCGGATATCATTACGAAAACACGCCTATTCAAATATATAGAAAATTTCACCTCCAAAAACTGAAAAAAATCAGATAAAAAACTCTAATGTTTTTCATATTTCTGCTCAAAACATAGATTATGGGTACTCGTTAGAACCGCTTCGACGAGGCGATTCTAACAAGTACCCACAATCTATGTTTTGAGTAGATATAAGAAAAACAACGTATACCCCTGTAAACCCCAGTTTTACTATATAAAAGTGGGGTTTAAAGGGGTCATAATTTTATAGTCATGGTTTCGTGATGAAGTGTTTTTTTTTTTTTTTTTTTTTTTTTTTTGTTTGTTTCTTTTTTTTTTTTTTTTTTTTTTTTTTTTTTTTTCTTTTTTCTTCTGACGTTGCAGCTCAGATACTATCGTATATGACATGTGTTATCTACATGGTAAAGTATTTTTCCCATTTTGATTACCACATTAAGGAAATTCTTTCAATACCTGTAACACTACTCAAAAGAAGGGGCCCAAAATGAGAAACGGTAGTTCACTTAATTTGCAAACAGTTACATGTAGGCATGCGCTCTCTCAAAATGAAATGTCTATTTCTATGCTTTTCCATCGACAAATCTGTACGGAAGCAAACCTTTGGTCAGGGCACCCCTACCAGGACGTACATTTACTTATCATGATTAAAGGAGTGGGTTAGTGCATGACAAACCGAGCCCCGAGGTTATAAAACATTTTTTCATGCTCAAAATCCGCTGAGCATGAGATTTGTCATACTTAAAAATCTAGATTACTAACTATTCCAAACCTTGATAAACATGAAATGTGTTCTGTTAGTAAAAATAAAAATAGCCAATTGTTGAGTTGAAAACAAAACAAATATAACCTCGGGGCCGGGTTTAATACCCTCATCTTCCCATTAGTGTTGACTCATTACGAAAACACGCCTATTCAAATATACTGAATATTGTACAACCAAAAACTGAAAAAAATTCTGATAAAAAAACTTTGACATTTTTCATATTTCTGCTCAAAACCTAGATTGTGGGGACTCGTTAGAACCACCTCGGCAAGGCGATTCTAACGAGTACCCACGTATGTTTTCTAGCAAAATAAGAAAAATAATGTATACCCCTGTAAACCCAAGTTTTACTATATAAAAGTTGGGTTGAAGGGGGTCAAAATTATATACGCGTGTTTTCGTGATGCGTTCCAAGGAGATATTCATATTGCTGTTCCTTTTGCCTATCCTGTTTTCTTCGATGTCATTTTCTGTGATGTCATTGTGTGTCTACTGGCATTTGTCTGGTTGGGTAGGCTTTGGTCTGTACTGAGTATCCCCATATTTATTTTTGTCTGAATGCGTAGTTTACTGTCTAACAATATCATAATATTTTGCTTTTCCCAATGTTGAAGCCCATACATTAGTATTATAGCCCATGAGTTTAATGTTGAAACCGATGTGTCTAATGTTCAAGCCCATGTATCTAATGTTGAAGCCCATGTATCTAATGTTGAAGCGCATGTGTCTACTGTTGAAGCCCATGTGTCTAATGTTGAAGCCGATGTGTCTAATGTTGAAGCCGATGTGTCTACTTTTGAACACCGTATGACAGTTGAAGCCTATGTGTCCAATGTTAAAGCCTATGTGCCCAATGTTGAAGCATATGTGTCTAATTTAGAAGCTATGTGGCCAATGTTGAAACATATGTGTCTAATGTAGAAGCCTATGTGTCCAATGTTAAAGCCTATGTGCCCACTGTTGAAGTATATGTGTCTAATGTAGAAGCCTATGTGGCCAATGTTGAAACATATGTGTCTGCTGCTGAAGCTCATGTATCTAATGTAAAAATCATGTGTCTAATGCTTAAGCCCATGTGTCAACTGTTGCAGCCTACGTGTTTAATGCTGAAGCTCATTTGTCTAATGTGGATGCCTATGTGTTTAATGTTTAAGCCCATGTGTCAAATGTTGCAGCCTATGTGCTTAATGCTGAAGCTCATTTGTCTAATGCGGATGCCTATGTGTCTAATGTTTAAGCCCATGTGTCAACTGTTGCAGCCTATGTGTTTAATGCTGAAGCTCATTTGTCTAATGTGGATGCCTATGTGTCTAATGTTTAAGCCCATGTGTCAACTGTTGCAGCCTATGTGTTTAATACTGAAGCTCATTTGTCTAATGTGGATGCCTATGTGTCTAATGTTTAAGCCCGTGTGTCTACTTTTGAAGCTCATGAGTCTACAGTTGAAGCCCATGTGTCAAATGCTGAAGCCCATGTGTCAACTATTGAAGCATATGTGTGTTATGTTGAAGCCCATGTGTCCAATGTTGGTCCATGTGTCTACAATTGAAGCCCAGGTGACTACTGTTGAAGCCTATGTGACTACTGTTAAAGCATATTTGTCTCGTCGAAGCCGATGTGTCTACTGTTGAAGCCGATGTGTCTAAAGTTGAAGCCCATGTATTAAATGTTGAAGCCAGTGTGTCAAAAGTTGAACTCATATGTGAATTTTGAAACCTTTTGTGTCTATAGTTGTAGCCCATGTGTCTAATTATGAAGCATATGTGTCTAATGGTAAAGCTCATTTGTATACTCTTGGTGCCTCTTATTTCAATTCTTAAGCCAATCTGTCTAGTTTTGAAGCCCATTTGTCTAATGCTGAAGTCCATGTGTCCAAAGTTGAAGCCCTTGAATGTTGAAGCCAATATGTCTTTCTCTGAATCCTTTATGCAAATTGGAAGCAACATATTAAAACATGAATAATCGACTTGCAGCTGCAGTAAGTTGTATTAAGCGGTATAAACGCCTAAAATATGTTTCCACTAACCGTTCAAGGACATCTACAATTAAGGCGGAGATTGTCCCTAAAAAGACCATTTGATCTGGTCGAAGTTTAAAAGGTGTGATACAGAGATTGTTGTTTCACTCGATTAATTACATGATGTTATTTATATGATACAATTATATTGTTATGACAGTTTAAATGTCACAATATGGGGACATAACTAATGGTTTATCAACCTACTTTAAAATCAGCATATCCTTACACCTCAAATGCTCAAGAAACTAAAAATATAGTAAACCATTATCTTTGATTCCTCAATTTGCCATAGAAGCATGCACAACAGATCTAATTTTTATATCTACTTTGATTTTCTTTCCTCTTTTTGCGATTGCGCATCATTTTAACATAAATAAATGCATCTTTATGTCCGGTCAAAATCTGGAAAATTAGGGGCTTTAGTATTTTTTAAAATCACAGTATGTTCCGCCCCTTGAACTAACAAGTACTTTACATTACGAAAACACGCCTATTCAAATATATTGAGAATTTTACCCCCAAAAAATGAAAATTTTCAGATGAAAAATTCTGATATTTTTTTTTATTTCTGCTCAAAACATAGATTGTAGGTACTCGTTAGAACCGCCTCGATGAGGCGGTTCTAACGGGTACCCACAATCTATGTTTTTGAGCAGAAATAAGAAAAATAATGTATACCCCTGTAAACCCCAGTTTTACTGTATAAAAGTTGGGTTTATGGGGGTCAAAATTATATAGGCATGTTTTCGTGATGATACTGTAGACTTTCGTGGTCTATTCACACATGATATGCGAGTGGGAAGCTGGTTCAAGGGGTAAAACAAAATGGTACTTAAAAATATTGACAAACCCTTTTTTACCAGTTTTTTTCTTACTAGAAGTAAAGATGCGTTACTTTATGTTTAAATGATGCACTATCACGGAAAAAAGAATACCAAAAGTAGATATTTAAAATTAATTCTTTTGTGCGTGTTTCTATGGCAAATTGAGGAAACAAAGATAACGAATCACTATATGTTTGGTTTGTCGAAAATAGGAGGTGTACGAATACGTTGATTTTATGGTAGGTGGATAAACCATTGGTTATCTAACTATTTTGTGACATTTGAACTACCAAAATAATAGTGTTACGTAAATAACATTATGTAGTTGATCGAGTGGACCAAAGTCATCACGAAAACATGCTTATAAAATTTTGACCCCCTAAACCCCACTTTTATATAGTAAAACTGGGGTTTACAGGGGTATGCATTACTTTTTTCTTATTTCTGCTCAAAACGGCGGTTCAAACGAGAACCCACAATCTATGTTTTGCGCTGAAGTATGAAAAATATCAGGATTTTTTATCTAAAAATTTTCATTTTTTGGTTGTAAAATTTTCAGTATATTTGAATAGGCATGTTTTCGTAATGTATTGCTCGTAGCACACATTTTAAAAAAATCTACCTCATCAACTTGGACTTTAAGGCAGAATCTCTGCTTTAATAATATATGTTCATTCACTTACACAACGGATACTTGAAAATGTAAATAAAAATACCCAGGAAATAGCTTAATTACGAAGCACAGCTTTCCCTTGACACAAACAGAAGGGCAGTTGAGGGCCAAGTAATGGAAAACAAGCGACACATATGAAACCACCGACGCACAGAACAGAAAAACAAAAACAAAAAAAAAAAAAACTAAAAAAGTCCTACTTCTATATCGTTTCAATCTTCTTCTTGTTTCGAACCTTTCATTAACATATTTTCATCAAAAATGAATGAAAGGGATGTATTTGCGCAATCTGATCAAACTCTTTACTAGGCGCATTTGGATAGCTAAGGACGTTAAGTTTTTATGCGGACAACTTGCGCGGAACCGCAGCTGATTTCAGTCTTTGTAACATCACGAACACGTGCCTATATAGTTTTGACCCCTTTAAAACCCCACTTTTATACAGTAAAATGGGGTTTACAGGGGTATACATTGACCCCTTTAAAACCCCACTTCATACAGTAAAACTGGGGTTTACAGGGGTATTCATTAGTTGTCTTATTTCAAGTCAAAAACATAGATTGTGGGTACTCGTTAGAACCGCCTCGCCGAGGCGGTTCTAACAAGTACCCACAATATATGTTTAGAGCAGAAATATGAAAACTAACAGAATGTTTCGTCTGAAAGTTTCCATCTTTTTTGGTGGTAAATTTCTCAATATATTTGAGTAGGCGTGTTTCCGTAATGAGGTACACATGTCCGAATGAAAGTGTTCTGACGTTGCAGCTCTGTTATTATTGCAGAAGGTGATGTGTGTATAAAACACAGCTGCGCTTGTAAGAAATCAAATACATTCTGCTTTCCTCAAGGAGATATCGCTGGGGCAGTTATTCTCTGGTTGGATACGCATATATACACAACGCATCCGGTAGGAGTCGGTGGTCCTTGGACATTATATAATCCAAGGAAAGGTCGTAGAAATCAACCAAGATAGTAAGTTTTTTTTTTTTTGTTTGTTTTTTTTTTTGTTTTTTTTTTGTTGTTTTTTTTTTTTTGTTTTTTTTTTTTTTTGGTTTTGTTCTTAAGTTAGGTTTTACTCCCAAATTCATCCATTCGGGTCATGTTGCTTGCGGTCAGGTAGCCTACTCATAATGTTTCTGGTTGAGTTCAGTCATCTAAGTGGTTAACCAGTGCTTGTGCGAATACTTTCTCCAGTAAGTGACAGCTGCTCTTCTTTAATCAGAGGAATGGGAGAATGGCTGTAGAAATGCTTTCATTATCAATCTCCTAGAACGTTGTATGGCGTGGCTAGGTTCGAACTCGCTACCTAAGGAATTGGTAGTCAGATGAACCAACGACTGCACTTTGATATCCAGCAAATAGTAAGTTGAATCTAAATACAGTAAAACCTCATTCTAATGCACTTGCGTAGGTAACGCGACGTCTGATTGGATGTCAGAAATTTGCGACGGTATATTCTGCGATATACTATCTGAAATCCGACGTCATCACGTAACGTCGCTTCTAATTGGCAGGCATTTGGATTTACGCAGCTCACAGCACTTATCGCTTTGTGCAAATAGTACATTTTTTCTCAACAGAAAAAATGAATAAACGCATTAGAATGGGGATAACTGCATTTACATTTGTCATTTGGGGAGGTTTTACAGTCGGAAATTTGCGTCAGCGTCGCCGTAAAACGAAATTTCCAACCGTAAAACCGCCGATTTACCTCCCAAAATGACAAATTTGAATGCAGTTATCCCCTAAATACCCGTAACTCAAACATAGATAACTCGTGTACCGTGGCTGATGAACATGTATTGATTGATTGATTGTGTTGGGGTTTAACGACACGTCAACCCTTGAGGGTCATTTTGTGTCGTCTCCCAGAGAAAGGGAGAAAAGAGATAGAAGAGATAGTAGAGGAGATGAAGAGGGGGACAGGGAAGAAAGAGGAACAGGAATGAAAGTGAAGAAACAGAAGAAATAAAAACATTCCCCCTCTACCCTTACCTGCTACAAGGATAGCAGGCCTTGCCCAACTGTAAGCCAATATCAGCTGGACGCCCCGGTGACGTAAGATACCGGGGCGTCCAGCTGATATTGGCTTACAGTGAGTCTCTAGGAAATGCTCAAGAAAACAAATATTTATGTTTTGTGTTCCCATTAGAATCGCCTCATTTTAGCTTTTCGAATGAGTTCACTTAACAAACCAATATTTTATAGCAAATCGAAAAGACATCCCTAAATTATCTCCATTTTCCTCTTGACCTGGCGCTAAGATGAACCCTCAGTGGCTCGAATTACCCATGTCTAGTACAAATTTACATGGTCCCAAGGATGTTCGAGCCATTGAAGTTGGACTGTACATTCATACATTCTATAATAGTATTCAATGATTCTGTTAACAGGCAACAAAGTCCTTGGTTTAAACAATATTTATTTCAAGCAACTCACGTAACATTCATACAATGGAAATGGTGAAAAGGATCTGACGGTAAGCGGTAAGGCTTATGAAAGTCATCTCCTTGAAACAAATTCATGTACATTGTCCTTGACCAGACTGAGCGAATGCGCAAGCTGATCTGGGCCTTCCCTGTCAGTATATGCCCGAAGATGCGTTTTAAGTAACCAGCCTTTATAGACATGATATTTCGTTTTGTTTTATTTTAATTGATTATCAAAAGATTATAAGAAAAACATATTTAGCCATTTGAGACTGAAGCCAGTCTAACGATTTGTATGCGAGTACATTTTCACTACCTATAGATGAACCGCAACGACGGAAAATGTACCTTTGAACGTGTGCGACCACCAAAGATTCAGATCAGCCTGTGCATTCGCACAGTCTTTACTGGGCACACTAAAGACAACCAATGATGATGCAGAGATTTTTATAATGACGACTGTGGATGTGCAGGCTGATTTGAAACTTTGTTTAGGCGCCCATGTCAGTTGGTACGTTTTGTCATGTTGCACCTCATTCATTTATATTGAAACTTATACCAGAAAATCGCTTTTATTTTCCATTTCGTTTTTCCAACAAAAACTAGGATAGGCTCAGAGAATGTAACAAGGCATTTATATTGGCAAACTTGATGCATAACTGCCTTGGCAATGTTGAGAACGCTCTTGTACAAATTACTTATAAGGTTATCAAAATGTTGTGTCCGAATGTTCTCAACGATGACAATACGCTAGTACATCACATCTGCAAATATAAGTACTTTCATCCTTACATGTAGTACATGCACTAAGGTTATTCGAATTTTCATCAACACAACAGAAATAATAAATAAAAACGACTAACGGATTTGAACGGGCCCTTTTCGCTAAACGTTATAGTCGTTTTCACTGCTTTGATAACATACGCAGGTTTGCCTTGTAGGTTATCTCCAACTACAGTAAAAACTCGACCGTTTATGACTTGTTTACAAGGCTAATTCCATCACGAAAACATGCCTTTATAATTTGGACCCCCATTACCCCATTTTTATATAGTAAAACTTGGGTTTACAGGGGTATGCATTATTTTTCTTATTTCTGCACAAAAACATAGATTGTGGGTACTCGTTAGAACCACCTCGCAGAAATATTAAACTTACCAGAGTTTAATTACCTGAAAATTTTCAGTTTTTGGAGGTTAAATTGTCTATATATTTGAATAGGCGTGTTTACGTAATGCGTAGGTTTACCGCCTTGTAGATTATCTCAAGCTACAAAAACTTAAAAATTGATGACTTGTTTGCATGGCTAATTCGAACTTGTTTTTGAGTCGCTAGAAAATCCTTCCGATCGCCCAAGAACAAAAAAAAAAAAAATTTTAGGACTTTTCAGGGGATTTTTTTCTTGTTTTAGCAATAAAATGTACATGTACGTTGCATAACGAAACACGCCTTTCATCCCCTTAAACCCCATTTTTATATGGTAAAACTGGGGTTAACAGGCGTATGCATTATTTTTCTTTTTTTGCTAAAAAATAGATTGTGAGTGCTCGTTAGAACCGCCTCACCGAGGCGGTTCTAATGAGTACCCACAATTAATGTTTTGAGAAGAAATATGAATAATATCAGAATTTTTTATCTCAAAATTTTCCTTCTTTTTTTGTCGTAAAATTTTCAATATATTTGAATGAGTGTGTTTTCGTAATGTGCATGCTGTATGTACAAATTAGAATCGCTCATCGGGGAGATTCTAATGAGTACACTCAAGATACCATTATTTCGTAGGTCGAAAACACATTCCGAAAGTATATCTATTTGCCTCCTGTCAGGAGCTCTTAAACACTCGGTGTCTGAGCTACCCATGTCTAGAATACATTTCCATGATCCCAAAGATGTTCGAGCAATTGATGTTCGACTGTATTTTTGTAGCTTCCATCATTACCTTCCTGGTGACTCTACGTTCTGCCGGTGGTTCCGTACTACAAATGACTACTACAAGGACAAGCGATTCGTCAACATCTTGGATATTGCCGTCTTGGATTACTTAATGTTGTCCTATGACTCTAAAGATAACTACATCATTAATGATAAAAATGTAACAGTGAACATTTTCATTGATCGAGGGAAATCGTAAGTGTTATTCAAGGAACGAATTTCACATTACGAAAACGCGCCTATTCAAATATATTGAAAATTTTACATCCAAAACCGGAAAATTTTCAGATAAAAAATTCCGATATTTTTCATATTTCTGCTCAAAACATAGATTGTGGGTACTCGTTAGGACTGCCTTACCGAGGCGGCTCTAACGGGTACCCACAATCTATGTTTTTGAGCAGAAATAAGAAAAAATAATGTATAACCCTGTAAACCCCAGTTTTACTATATAAAAGTGGGGTTTAAGGGGGTCAAAATTATATAGGCATGTTTTCGTGATGATTTTTGTGGATTTTATCGATGTGTAAACCACTCACAACTGAATGAAGCCCAAAAATTCGTTAGCATTGACACATCGATACAATTCATTGCATATAATTCCAAGTAGGGTATCCTATGTTGAATCGAAAGTATGGATACAATAGCTCATGTTAGAAATGTGCGCAAAGATAATAATTCCAGGATTCATGATTGTTGGATTTATAGAAGTATTAATTATGTTTTCTAATTGCTCTCTGCCAATTAAATAACGCTAATGAGTGTAAGCCGTTTGAGTTCAGTCATATTTCCATATTTCCATAGTGCATAGTTTTCATTACGAAATACACCTGTTCAGATATATTGAAAATTTCACCACCAAGAACTGAAAGTTTTCATATAAAAAAAAATGATATTTTTCATATTTATGCTAAAAACATAGACTGTGGGTACTCGTTAGAACCGCCTTGGCAAGGCGGTTCTAACGAGTACCCACAATCTATTTTTTGAGTAGAAATAAAAAGAAATAATGTATACCCCTGTAAACCCCAGTTTTGCCATACAAAAGTGGGGTTTAAGGGGGTCAAAATTATATAGATATATTTTCGTGATAAAACTCATGATCGACATGTGCTTATCTAAGGAGAATGGATACGCTTTTAAGGGAGACAGCCCCTTTAAAATTAGATTTAGTCCCATGTGGCACGGAGTATATTATCAAATGAAAGAATTAGCAGCCCTTGTGAGGGTTTATTTTCTTCCTAGAGAGATCTTGTTTAGCAGGCATTTTGTTATGTAGGACAGCAAAGAGGAAGTCACTAAAATATGTCTCTCTCATAAAAATAATGGAAAATCTAACAGATTCCACTGATGTTCTCAAAGTAAATCCCATTGTCTTAGTTTTAAAATACTACTAAAAAAAAAAAAAAAAAAAAAAAAACACTCTTAAAGAAGCAAAAGTAGTCAGTTTTCTATGAATCCCTAGCCGTTATTTTAACAGTAAGAGTTTACGCCACCTTGGAGCAGTATTTGTCACGTAAGAAAGACCTGTCTGTGAAATAAGAATTAAGAATTTTCATAAAACTGAATTTCTTGAAATACTGATAACTGCATGCATGTTTGTAAGTGAGAAAAAATAGTGAAACAACAAGAAACAAGAAGAGACATACATGTCTCGCAGAAATAAGAAAAATGTTGTGTTGAAAAGAAGCAGTACCTAGTCTTATGAAATCTAGAGATACAAAAGGATTTCTTGTCATTCCGAACTCGGTAGATTTTCCATAACCATATAGGCTTTATGGTCTTACAAGAATAGCGAGTATTAATCTTGTTTTAATTGCCATTTTAGGGTTACGTGTACAGTGTTAGAATATCCAAACATGCCTTTTTATGCATTAACATTCGCCAGGTTCCGTGGGAGGTGTTGAAAACCGAGGCCGGAGGCAGCGGTTTTCAACACCTCCCAAAGGACCTCGCGAAAGTTAATGCATTGAAAAGCCATGTTCGATCGCTATTATTGCATAAAAACTGAAAACCTTTGCTACATTTTACGTTATTTATTGCACTATTTTGTTTCGCTATTTCCCCGTTATCGCGCGAACGCTATTTCCACAGACTGCTCATTCTAGGGTAGGGCAGTACACATCGCGTGACGGCAGCAATTCTGTGTCCCCAGTACGAGCATATTGAAAGTTGCGTAGCCTTGCATTAACAGCGCGTGAATTGCCTTGTTAATACACGGCTTTTCGCCGATTAACGCACGGTGGTTAATAACGTGCGACACTGTTTTTCTATGCAATAATAGAACATAATATAGCAAATATGTAAGTAAGGATCAGCCAAATACAGTAGAAACAGACACAGATAAAATGCGTAAACACATTTTGAAAAGTTAAACCGATAAGAGACGCTCTATATAGAGCTATTAGAGATTATCATTAAGACCTATTTACATATGAACATTAATATTTACAAATGCTATTTAGATAAAGTACTTAGAAAGTTTTATATACAATCATTTTAAATGGTAAGAAAAATAGTTCATTATTATGCAGATTTTGGCAACGATCAATCTCTGTATCACTTGTAAAATGCATTCCGTCTTACAGTCAGTACGCCATTACAGTATTTTACAGATATACTTATAGGTTTTCACCTTTGGCACTAAGGAGATAACAAAATTGTTGGACTAGACACTTCTGCTGCATACATGTACCAGTTTTATATAAATTTCATAATACTTTAAGCACAGCTCATTTTACAGAAGAAATTTGAGACATTTGGCGAGTCTTACAAGGAACACATGTTCCTTCAGATATAGGTAAACGTTCATAACGACCTGTCTCCATCCGTATCGTTGCGATCCCACACCAAGCCTTTGACAGAGCGCTATGGAGCGCTTTATGTATTAAGCATTCCACGCCGTATTTTTTTTTTTAAGGTCTTGTAGGGTCTTGAATTGTTCCCACCGTTACCATTTTTTGCAACCTCCCTGTTAACTTCATTTCCTCAGTTTGACTTGAATGTTTCAAAGTAATAAGAAATTAGCCGATCCTTTAGGTATCGTCCATTATTCTCGATGACGTCACTACCTCTGTTCGCCGTTTTAAGAAAAAAAAAAAACAAATTTTTTAACAGAAATTCCAGTTCTTACGTTTCCATCCAGCATTTGCGCGTGTACATGTTCTTTCAGATACAGGTAAACGTTCATAACGACTTGTCTCCATCTGTATCGTGGCGATTCCATACCAAACCTTTGACAGAGCGCTACGGAGCGCTTTACGCATTAAGCATTTTACACAAGCTTTCACGCCTTATTCGTTTTTTTTTTTTTTTTTTTTTTTTTTTTTTTTTTTTTTTAAGATCTTGTAGGGTTTTGAATTGTTCCCATCGTTACCATTTTTTGCAACCTCCCTGTTAACTTCATTTCCTCAGTTTGACTTGAATGTTTCAAAGTAATAAGAAATTAGCCGATCCTTTAGGTATCGTCCATTATTCTCGATGACGTCACTACCTCTGTTCGCCGTTTTAAGAAAACAACAAACTTTTTAACAGAAATTACAGTTCTTACGTTTCCATCCAGCATTTGCGCGTGTACATGTTCCTTCAGATACAGGTAAACGTTCATAACGACCTGTCTCCATCTGTATCGTGGCGATTCCACACCAAACCTTTGACAGAGCGCTACGGAGCACTTTACGCATTAAGCATTTTACACAAGCTTTTCACGCCTTATTCGTTTTTTTTTTTTTTTTTTTTTTTTTTTTTTTTTTTTTTTCTAAGGTCTTGTAGGGTCTAGAATTGTTCCCAACGTTACCATTTTTGCAGCCTCCCTGCTAACTTCATTTACTCAGTTTGACATGAATGTTTCAAAGTAGTAAGAAATTATCCGATCCTTCAGATATCGTCTATTATTCTCGATGACTTCACTACCTCTGTTCGCCGTTTTAAGAAAAAAAACAAACAAAAAACAACAAAGTTTTTAACAGAAATTCCAGTTCTTACGTTTCCACCCAGCATTTGCGTCTGCCGAGGTTTCAATTTTTGCATTGTCTGTCTTCATCTAATACTTGCCCTTAGTACAGTGTAGTTGTTTTTGTCCGGAGCTTAAGATGTTTTACCACATTTGAATGCATGTTTTGTCCTTTCGGTGCACTGTGTTCTAAAATAATGTATATTCGAAGTTTCCTTATTTATAACCATTTTATTCATTTAACATCAATCATTAAGAGAATTTAAGAGTTTTTGCAAATCCTTCTCCGATGAGCTAGTATTACAAGGTCGTCAGCATAGAGCAATGCAGAAACAGTTTCTCTTCTTTATTTGTTACGTTGATTTTCTTATTTAGATCATTTCTAAATAAATTAAAAATAAATTGTTTAGCTTGATACGCAATCTATGGCATCATAAGCTTTCTTAAAGTCAGTTAAGGCGGCGAATGTTGATTGACGTTTTAAAAGCCCCATATTTCTCGAAAATAGACATTTTGTTATCTAAGAAAGGTTTAATAAGTATATAAAATTAATACGATCATAAAATGTGGCATCTGACACCCTTTAAGATTTCAGTTTGTCGTTTTTTTACTAGATAAAATGATATGATTTTTATCGGATCCTGAATTAATGTTGGGAATATTTATTCAGGGATACGATAAAAGATCATTTCATGTTTTGATTGTATTTCTTGTACGTTATAGCTTCTTTCTCTGAACGTTCGTGACCGCTACAGTGAATGTCCATAAGAGCAACGAATGGTCTGGAACCAAAGTTGCTGAATTAATTTTATCAACTTTGCTTCGTTGACTAATTCAGTTGTCAGAAGAACTTTAAATGATGCATACGTTAAAAAATGTTCATATGGTGTTAGACAATAATTAAACACGGATGCACCTTGTATACACACATATACAATTGTTTTTCAAGCAATTACGGCCATTCATAATGCTACAGATTGATCAATAAGAAAAATCACATAGACCCTCCTTATTTATGGTATGATCGATGATATAACTCTCAGGAACAGAATCTACAACGGCTATGTAGTTTTCCTAATCACCACATTTTCCTTTAAAATGTTCACAAACGTAAAACAACTTGTTTTTACAATATAGAAAAACAACTGATATAACAAAGTGTCATAAAACTCTCCATGATCAATATGCTAGTTGAACAAGATGGGGCGGGTAGCAACACAAAAACAAAACGGTTTAGAATCGTTAATAGCTTAGGAATGCAGCCACATAATATCTTCATAAGAATTGTCTATTACCATTACATCGTAATCTAGCAGGATTCTCTCGTTCACAAAACACCCAATGCTGCCAAGCCCGTTTTGCTTTCACGAGTAACAACTGTCTGCTTTGCCCATACCATACATAACCTGGCAGAGAAAGAGTTTCAGATCCCTTCAAGTGTGTTTCAGCGATACCCATTAAATATAGATTAAATAACCCAAGACACTCTGATCTAAGAAAACGATTATCTGATTCAACCTCACAGTTCAAATCTCTGACGTTCTAAAATCCATATTTTTACTAATGTCTGTAGTTATTAGTGCGCCTCGTTTGTCATTGTTATAATTTTACCGCCTTTCATCATCATTCCTTCTTGTTGTTGCACTAGTCATAACCGGGATCACCCCTTGCGTTATAACTCGTATCATGCCGTGTTTTCTCAATGTCGCGTTATCTTCCGTTCCTATGATCATTTTCATGATGTCGTCTATACCTATTAAATTTCGATTAACCCAGACACTCTGATCTAAGAAATTGATTATCGGATTCATACTCACATTTCTAGCCTCTGACGTTCTAAAATCCACATTTGTGCGAATGTCTGTAGTTATCAGTGCGCCTGGATGAAATGTGATAATGGCGTCTGTCAATTTTGCCGCTGTTCATCATCAGCCCCCTTTCTCGTCATAACCTCGATTACTCGTATAATGCTTTTTTGTCTCACTGTCGCGGTGCCTTCAGTTTTTGTGATAATTTTTATATAGTCTATAGTCTATAGTCTATAGTCCTTGAGATCTCTGCCATTCCTGCTGGCGTTATTATAATTGTCTTTTCTGTTACTTCTAAATCTACCTACGTTTCCACCATTTCATTTGTCTGAGACACAATTTTCTTTATCGTTATCGCATTTCAGCAAGGCGCACAATTTTACAACCAATTTGTCTCTAGCCGAACTTCACTGTTTTTGATCGAGAAAATTACTAGAACTGTAATCTTAAAATAACACTTTTGCTGATTTTCGGATCACAGCGGTATCTAAATACATTGTATGCTTATGCTGCAAGGGAAATAGCAGATGACCAAAATATATTTTTGCTTAATAGATTTGTCAGGGAAGAGGAGAACCGCACACTTAAAACTCTATTCAATGGAAAGGCTTCAAACGTAAATAAAAATAAAATGCTGAGCTCTGTTTTAATATCAGAGTAAGGGTTAATCTAAATGTCTGTTTTGTTTAAAATTCAGCAGACTAGATACATATTATGTATTTGTTGTAAGTTATACTATTTTCATAAGATAGGTTTATCTCTGCAGGTGGTGGATTACATTAAATTATTCTGGGTCAGTTTAGTTGTCTGCATTTTTGTCAGGAGAGGGAGCGGGGTGGGGGAGGGTGGTGGTGGTGGTGGGGGTGGGCGGTGGGGGGCTTCGGCTTTTTATTATTGTTTTAATGTACCACAGCTCATTTCATTACGAAAACACGGCTATTCAAGTATATAGAAATTTTCACCTCCAAAAACTGAACATTTTCAGATAAAAAAAAAACTGATATTTTTCCTATTTCTGATGAAAACATAGATTGTGGGTACTCGTTAGAACCGCCTCGGCGAGGCGGTTCTAACGAGTACCCACAATCTATGTTTTGAACAAAAATAAGTAAAATAATGTATACCCCTGTAAACCCCAGTTTTTCTATATAAAAGTGGGGTTCAAGGGGGTCAAAATTATATAGGCATGTTTTCGTGATATACTGCACAAATAGTGACAGTGTAGGATACATGTAATTAATAGTATATGAAACTCTTGTTTCTTGAATTACCATGCTTTTTCTTGACAGATTTACTAATATCAATCAGACATTATTCTTTGAGCCGCAAAGACAAAAAAACGTAACTTCGTACCTGTGCGCCCAGCGAAGATTCAGATCAGCCCGTCAATAACACTGTCTGATCTGAGTCTTCAGGGTCCGCATGAACTACCTTCGCATCCTGGCTATCCAAACTGCGCCTTCTGAAGATTCTGGGCAGATTGCGCGAATGCACAAGTTGATCTTATTCTTTGTTTGGCGCACATGTGAAAAATGACCGTTTTCTCACCTCGAGACTCATATATTTTTGCAGGTTTTACAAGGATCATGTTACGTTGCTTGCTCCAGTTTATCAATGCTGCAAGTAAGTACGTAAAATCCATCTCGTAAATACGTCTGCCGTCTCGTAAGTATGTTTGCCTCTCGGTTTGCTCCCTTATATAGCAAGTGTCTGTGTCTTTATCAGGGCCCAGTTGTTCAAAGCTAACGACGTCGTTAGTTAACGATTCGTTAAAATTTACATCGAGTGATACGCAAATATTCTGAAATTTTTTTGCTGAAAAAATGTGAGTAGCTTTTGCACTGCAAAAGCTGCTCACATTTTTTTAGCAAAAAATATCAGAATATTGTATATTGTATCCGCTAAAACAGTTAACGAAATGACCCTTAACGAGCTCGTTAAGCTAACGACGCTTTGAACAACTGGGCCCAGATGTATTGTCTGTATCATCATGCCTTTGTACTTATTACACAGGACATGTAGAATTTGGTGTTTCTTACATTTGAGCTGGGCGACAGCGTTTCCTACAAGATTGCATATGCGCCCAGCGAATACTCAGATCAGCCTGCGCGTTCGCGCAGTCTGATCAGATCCTTCGGTGTCCGCCTCAAGCCGCTTTGGATCCTGGGCTGCCTACCCTGTGAAGACTCTGACAATGCGGATGCATAGGCTAATCTAAGTATTCCATTGGTACATGTACACAAAAGAAAAAAAAAAACATAGATGTCCGAATGGGTTAGTGTCGTATGCTAGGAATAGTGCTGTATTTTCTTTAACCTTGTCATTCTTGAGTTTCTGAAGTGGACTATTCCATTCTTGAATTTGGACTTTTCCTCCTACGCAATTAGGAGTCTCTGTCTAAGATCAGAACCAGAACGGCAAACAGTGTAGATCCTAATGAGACGATTCGTTACGATCTTCTCTGTCACATCTTGATCTACTCTGTCTGCACAAGTATTGGTTTTGGTTTGCCGGGCAGAAAGGGAGATACGTTCGGATAGGCAGACATTAACTGAAAACACTCCGGAAGTGTCACAGTCGCGACGCACTGCCCTGCTTTGGCACCGAAAGAAGAAGGGATGAACAAAACAAACATATGAGCCAGCGCATGACAAAAAAATCACAAAATTGCATGTGCGCCCAGCGAAGACTCAGATCAGCCTGGGCATCTGCCCAGTCTGATCAGAGTCTTCGCTGTCCGCATGACGAACAGCTGGGTCCTTAGCTATCCATTGAGCGCACAACAAAGACTCTGGTCATACAGAGCTAATGCCCAGACTGATCTGAGTCTTCGCCGGGCGCACATGCCATTTTGTAGGATTTGCCACGTACTGGTTCATATAATAAAACTCCACGACGCACGAAGTGTAGCAGAGTAACCGCTCTTGAGCGGTCAGTAGAAAACTACTAGGGTTTTAAAAAGAGTAGAGGTGATGTCTAGGAAGGTCCACAATCATCCCAATGGCATGCCAACAACACCAAGAGGGAGAGCAAACAAACCATGCAAGACACTACACAAAATCACAAAGCAAATAAAGCAATGCAACCAGCACACTTTTCCCCCAACAAATTAATCACAATGCTTTCTAATGCTCGAACCGTTTTATTTTCTCGCGCGAAAGACTGGCCTTAATTCTGATGCAAGCTTGTGCAATTCGTGTAGACATTATTATTATTATTATTATACAAGCTACCAAATGCTCCTTACATGTTAGTTTATTTTCTTAGTATATATGATGCGAATTTAAACTGTCCTAACATATATGCAATGCATTAAATGTATCCGCTTGTAAATATTAGTATTAAATTAGTTTTTATGCCCGGCCCAGTATATATACAGGTGTGCATGTTTTGGGAGAAAAATAAAATAAGCTTAAAGCTTCCATTCTAATCCTAGTTGTGTAATGACATAGTATGTTTTGTACATGTACTAAATTTGATTAAACTAATTCATGTAGACACGAATCAGGCGCAGCTAAATGCGCCGTCTGAACAGGATCTACAATGTTTGACACTCGACCAGAAATTTCAACAGTAAGTAAAATGGACTAAGTCTTTAACTTTGAGGACACGCTCTTACTATTCTAACAGCTGTTAGATAATTCCAAGGCATATAACATTTATTTGGTCTTTAAAGCTTTTACTTTTACTTTGTGCGAGTAAAGTATATTTAAGGTCCTTAGTAACTTTTCTACTGACCATTCTAAGGCGGGTCCGCTGCTACAGCTCTTCTTTCTTTGCGCGTCGGTGATTTCATCTCCGGCGTTTGGTTCATCATTATATTATGTTCCTCATTTCTTGTTCTCAAGAAGACTGTGTTTCGTGATTGTGGCGTTTCCCGGGTATCTTCAGCTGTGTGTTTAAGCTGACGATATTTTATTTTATTTCTTTTCATTTGACGTCGCTGTTATTCAGTGGATAACATCATGTCATAAAAATGATATGAACACACGTTACATAACACTTGGTTACTGGCGCGTAACGTCATGACGCCGTCCGTGATAATTTCTACGGCTTTTAAATATAATTTAAAAGTCATATAAGCAACAGAATCTTACATTTATGGTCATTTCATGTGAAACTTATAAACCTCATCGAAGGCTCGTTTCATAAATGCCATATGAAATGACCAATCATGTAAGATCCTCTGTATTTGATTTTTTATTTTTTTTTTAGACAAAAATGTCTGACATTTCACATTAATTGTCTTGAATGCCAAGCCGTTTTTTTTTTTTTTTTTTTTTTTGCTCTTAAAACAAAACAGGAAATCATCACGAAAACATACCTATATAATTTTGTTCCCCTTAAATCCCACTTTTATATATATAGTAAAACTGGGGTTTACAGGGGTATACATTATTTTTCTTATTTCTGCTCAAAAACATAGATTGTGGGTACGAGTACCCACAATCTATGTTTTGAGCAGAAATATGAAAAATATCAGAAGTTTTTATCGGAACATTTTCAGTTTTTGGTGATGAAATTTTCAATATATTTGAATAGGCGTGTTTTCGTAATGGCTATATCTGCGCAGCTGGGATTGACGTTTTGAAGCTCCGTTATTTTTAAAGGACGTCCCTCATGCTACACCCTTTGATGTATATGTTTCTCAACTTATTCATTTTCCAAGGGTATCTAGTCATACACGAAATAAACTTTTAAATGTCCAACTTCTAAAACAGGGGTATGAGTGTCATAAACTGCTTACATTTTTCGCAGATGTCGCCGTGACTCTGAATTTATTTGCAAATGCAGAAACGTTCCAATTAAGACCACTTTCTTGACTTTTAAAAGTGTTTTTATTAGCGGGTTGGTCTAATAGATGGATTTGTTAAGCTGAATGATATTATGCTGACAGGAAAATTGAAATTCTATTTAAAGGGCCTCAATGTGCATTTTGCGCAGAGTATCCATTACGAAAACACGCCTATTCAAATATACTGAAAATGTTAGCACAAAAAAATGAAAATTTTCAGATAAAAAATTCTGATATTTTTTCATATTTCTGCTCAAAACATAGATTGTGCGTACTCGTTAGAACCGCCTCGATGAGGCGATTCTAACAAGTACCCACAATCTATGTTTTTGAGCAGAAATATGAAAAATAATATATACCCCTGTAAACCCCAGTTATACTACATAAAAGTGGGGTTGAAGGGGGTCAAAATTATATAGGCGTGTTTTCGTGATGCCATCAACCGCTAAGCTTTACGTTTCAGACTAGAACGTGTTTACCAAAATAAGCTATCTTTGATTTCTCTACTATTTCTGGGTTTAACTTGACCACTTTTAATTTTTCTTTTAAAGTCAATTCTTTTCATTTATATTTCTATCAGATGATGTACAATCAGATGTCTGATATAGCGCAACAAAGTCTCTAAAACCTTGTGCTGCTTAGGTATATCACATTTACTGCTTCTAGAAAAAAGAAATCTTAAATAGCTGAAGAAATTCAGCTACAAAGTACAAGAATCTTGAACGTTGTTTATTTTAGATTTTTTTTATTTTTAAAAGTTATCTAATAAGCTCTGATATTGACAATTCATGACCCAAAGACTCTGTTGAAACAACACTCAAATTTGTAAACTGTTGTTTTTACACTTACATGTACTACTAAATGGTGTAAACTGGTTTATCGCCATGGTCTGTCACCATGTGTTAATTATTAATCCAGCAAAACACACCTGACCAAAATGTGGTCATACTATCGAACAGTAATTAGTAGATAAATGCCAGATTGGGTCTTTGAAAGGTGATCTTAATACTGAATAGCGAGATAACCACATAAATTGGAATAAATGACAATTAGTTATATGTATATAGGAAAATATTTGGACATGACACAAACTGGTCCTAATGGAGGGGTGGTCCTAATATCGGGGTGGTCGTAAAAAGGACATTCACTGTATAACATTGACTTCAAACACTGCAATCTGCTTTCGCCATATTTCAGAAAAGCGTTGTTTAGTTGGTGCTTTACTCAGAAGAAGTAAATTCGCATACTTTTGACATGATTTAATGTAAAACCACGGACAAGCGAGAAGTTATAGCATATGTGAACAGCAAAGGTTCTGGCGAGACTGCGCTGAACCTACGTTGTTCGCTCACGTCAGCAGTAGGCCATGGAGAACTTCAGCCAAAAGAACTAAGGGGCCGGGCATGCGCACTGAAATATTGATATTCTGGAATGAAAGTACGGACATAAGACAGTCTTCATCTCGACCTTGACTACATTGTGGGCAAATTCAGCAGACAACAAATGGATGACATTTTGTCTTAATTTTCGCAGAAAATAGGCTTTGTCTGATGCAAATTTTCTACTGAGGAAATAATTTTCACAAAAAGTCAAAGCCTGTTTTCTGGGAAAATAAGAAAACTATTACTGAATGTCGTCTGCTGAATGTTTTACACCGACTGCTGAGTGGAAACAATATTGCACAACAACATACCACATACATTTCGAATTAAGAAATAGCTAAGTTAACGTTTTACCCTGCCCACTGTATCAATTTCAACTTGTCCACATCTGAATTAATTACGTATTTCGCTATTGACTTGTCGGTAAGCATCCCTTACGGTATCTGCAAGAAAATGTTTATTGTTCAGATTCATTTTACCCCGTGTGTCTACTCGGTATCCTTTTGTCGGTACCATCTGTTGATACATCCAGCAATATCCATTGAGTCTGTAAGCAAGCGGCCAAATCCCTGATCCGATCTGGGTCATCGCTGTTCACAAATCCCTTGAGGACGCAGTTATCCATGGCGAGGCTAATGCTATTTGAGTTAGGTCACAGCATTTCTACAAGACTGCATGTGAGTTTATGCAGATATGCCTGCGCATCCTCATCTGATCAGTCTTAACGGGACATTCTGTGTTTAACCAGGGATCCAAGACATCTTTAAGAGGACAGCAATGACTCTGATTAGCTTGCGCTGAAGCGCCGTCTAATCTGAGTCTTCGCTGGCCCCTTAAACAATTTTGTAGGAAATGCAGTGACACGGCTCCTTTTTTCTTCTATTTTCAGAATACGCAAAGTAGTATATAAGTCGTTGATGTCACTAAGCGGCAGATTTGAAGAGGCATTTCAAAATGAAACACGAACAGACGCTCTTTATCCATGTCTAGATCATGACACATTAAGTAAAATGGAATCTAGACTTAACGTGATACTAAAATTTGTTGAAGTATGTGAAAACAGATTTGGATTGTCAAATGTGTTGTTAGACATTTAACTGATATATATACTTTCGGTTCTTCTACATGGCTTATTAGACTGGCTCACGATCAATTTAAGATGAGTTTTGTTTTCGTTTATTTTGATCAATAATTTCATTATAAAAAACATGCTTATTCAAATATACTGAAAATTTTACCACAAATTCATAAAAATTTTCCGATAAACAATTCTGATATTTCTCAGATTTCTGCTCAAAATATAGATTGTGGGTACTCGTTAGAACCGCCTAAACAAGGCGATTCTAACGAGTACCCACATTCTATGTTTTGAGCAGAAATAAGAAAACTAATGTGTACCCCTGTAAATCCCAGTTTTTCTATATAAAAGTGGGGTTAAAGGGGGTCAAAATTACATAGGCATGTTTTCGTGACGTGCCAGAAATTATTATGTGTGACGCAAAACAAGAAGCATCTTTACAATAAAATAGACAAGAGACGAAGAATAGTAGATAAGTTTTATCTTCCACATCTTTGTGGCGGCTACTTATAATCAGAGGAATTCTCTTCAGCTTAACAGCCAGTCAGAGCACCTGTTAAAACCAAACCGCTTAGCTACCACATGATATATACAAACATCAGCTGTTAGTTTATTTGTAGGTCATTGCTTCTGTCACGAAGACCAACAGATGAGGTGGGTATTTGTTGATAATTTAGAGTTTTCGTAAGTTCTCTATAAAATAAAACATATGTTGTGGATATTCATTAGAAGCGAGACAATTCTGATGAATTCCCACAATATAATGTTTACGTCTTATCGCAAAACAGGTCCAATAATCCCTAAATCATCACCAAAAAACCTCACCTTATCTGTTTCTCTGGTACAATGTTGATATTCTGCTCTTACGTCAATGGTTTGTTTTAAGTCTTGCCTTGTGTTATTTTTTTCCTGTGTTCTTTCAAGCCTTTTAGCATTGCGATTACCTCCCTTTGGGAAGAAAGAGCTAATCTTAGTGCTTTTCATACGTTTGTTCGATTTGCTCTTGTTTTGTTTTGTCTGTTTCCTCTTCCTGTTGGTGTCTGTGAAGGTCTGTGGCTTGTGATTGTGGCACTCCCTGGACATTTTTTACCTTTTGGGTAGACCTTGACTTCTCAATGCAATATATCAATATTCAGCTATAAAGCTTTCTTGGTTCTCGAGAAGTAGATATAAAGTTCTTGACAATATATGGGCATGGTGGCCACTTGTTCTATGGTGCAAAATCATTTTAATAAATTGTCAAAACCCCTTCAATAGAAGATTCCATGCGCAATCTAGAGAAAACTGGTCAAGCGGTACAAAATAAAAAAAACCCTTCTAACAAAATAGTCAACACCCCTTCGACAGAAGGTTCCATGTGAAATCTGGTAAAAATTGTCAAGCGGTTTCATATAGCCTAGAATATAAATTCAGAGTAATATATTCTTGCAATGATTTTAGCACTCACTTTCGTAAAATCATGCTTCGATATATAAAGATTGGGTACAAGATACATGTAACACGACAGGCTGCTTGCATGGTCCTTATCCCAATCACGGTTAATAACTTTGCCTCCATCTTTGGTTGCACGCCGGCGGGTCAGATCATTCTATCGTTATTACTGCTAAGTTTGCAGTGAGTATTAAAGAAACAGACTTCCTACGTTATATTGGTTACCGAAGCTTCATAAACGACCTTATAAAGCACGTTTCGTTGCTAATTCTAATTCTTGTACGACTACTGTTTTGTCCAAACTGCTAACTTCATGCCTAACTGCTGTTAAAAAACATCGGATTAGATACTGTTTACGAAAGGGACGGAATTAACTATTTTTGGTCAATTAAAAATTCTAATGATGTTCTCAATAAATTTAAATCTAAACACTTTCAGGCTTCTAAATTGTCTACATATGATTTTTAACACTGTATACTACGTTACCTCATCATCTTATAAAAGATAAACTTATTGATTTAATTAACCGAACGTTTATTCGGGAGAATACCCAATATTTGGCTTGCAACGAAGAATGCGCTTTTTTCACTTCTGATGTATATAATAATCACAATTTATGGTCGTGTCAAAAAGTCTGTGATGCCTTTGTTTATCTTTTGGATAATATTTTTATTAGATTTTGAACTAAACTTTATAGAAAAACTATTGGTATTCCGATGGGAACTAATTGTGCTCCTCTTGTTGCAGATTTGTTTCCTTTTTGTTATGAGAGAGATTTCATGAAGTCTCTCTCACGTGAAAATCAGGCTGACATTATTGAGGCTTTCAATTCAACTTTAAGATACCTTGACGATTTATTAAATATTGACAATATTTACTTTGACCAAATGGTAGACCGGATATACCCTACAGAACTCCAATTAAATTGAGCAAATTCTTCCGATACCGAGGCACCTTTTTTGGATTTGAATCTATGTATATCTAATGGTACAGTTTCCATCAAAATTTATGATAAACGGGACGATTTTGATTTTGATATAGTCAATTTCCATTTCTGGATGGCGATGTCCCCCGGCGTACCTCATATGGGGTATACATATCTCAACTTATAAGATTCGCCAGAGCTTCTTCAAATCTTAATGACTTTAACTACCGTAATAAAGCCCTTACTGCCAAACTTCTTAGGCAGGGCTATCGTTATTTTAAACTTCGTAAGGCGTTTTCAAAATTTTATCGCAGACACAGTGCCTTGTTAGAAAAAATATAGCGTCAGTCTGAAAACACTTCTGCAACAAGGTATATAGGAACCCGAATTTTACGGTGACTTAGCGTACAGATTTAGAAAAATTGTAGGTAAATCTAACTTTTCGGAGCAATTCAGAAAACTTATTAACCGTTATAAAAGAATTGGCTATAGCCTGGATATTATGCGGCAGACTGCATGTCTAGTTGTCAACCCAATCATTGTTGATGGCTATGCTTTACTCTTTAATTGCACGACGGCGGTTCGGGCCTCAGACTCAATGACGGCCTCTTCGTAAAACTTTAACCAGTGTGTTGGGGCTTGACGATATGTCTTTGGCTTGGCCCACCGTGGTTCAACTATTGGTTTTCATTTACTCTGGCATACAGTATAATTAGCCATGAGTACTCGTCTTTGTTTATTATAGTGATTAATTTGATTTTTATGTTTTTGCTTTAATGCATTGACTGAGTTGGGAGCCTTTATGCGAACCGAATTTTTATGTATTTTGTATTAAGAGTAGCATCGGGACCCGGGGTGAAGTTAGCTAGCTGTAAAAGTGCTTTAAACGCACGGTGATTTGCTCTACCAACCGTTCTAAGGCGGTGGTCCCGGTGTTAGTCTTACTCTTTGTTGCTTTGTGGTTTATTCTACGAGGCGATTTGTTTTATGTCTTTCCGTGTGTCATTTTGTTCTTGTGTTTTTCAGTCTTTTTAATATTGCGGTTACCTCGCTTGGGGAAGAGAGAGCTAATCTTAGTGCTTTTTGTACGTTTGTTCGGTTTGTGCTTGTTTAGGTTTGTCGGTTTCCTCTTCTTCTTTGGGTCTGGGAAGGGCTGCGGTTTGTGATTGTAGCACTCCCTGGACTTTTCTCTTACCTTTTTTTCTATGACGGCTCCTACCTAGTCGGTTGATGGCTGATGCTCTGGCTCTGATCGGGCCCATCGTTCAACCTCATCGTTGTTTCATCTCTATATGCGTTTGATTTTTATGTTCTCGGATATTTTGGCACTGATGAGTTAGAAACCCTTCACTCGGATTGAATAAATGTCTTGTGTATACCACGGCAGAACTAAGGGCGAGGGTTGTTGCCACGCTGCATTAATTTAAGCCCCCCAGCAAGGTTTATACTGATCGGTCTAAGGCGGTGCTTCTGCTATGGTTTATTATTGTTGTCCTTTTATGTCTTTGCATGTATGTCCTGATGAAATTGTTATTTCGGATAGCGATGTTTGGCAAATTTGTTTGGAAAGAGCCTGTCCTTTTGGTTTCCTTCTTGTAATGTTTTGATTGAGGTGCCACTGCTTAAATTGCGCCCTTCTTTCTCTTTAGTGTCTTGGACGGAAAGTGTTAGGTAATTATATCGATTCCTAATCATTGCCTTCGTTTCTATTTTCACACACTCTTTGACATAGTGATAGAATATGTTTATTTCGATTTTTAATTTTTATTTGGAAAGCAAAACACGTTTTATAAATTACAATAAAAATGTAAAAGGCTGATATTGGAAACAAAGAACACACAAAAGAACAAACATCAGAGACTCGGTTTCTTTTAAGTGCCTCCATATGCAGCAATATAGCTGCGAGGCTGCAATCGCCCCCTAAAACCGGCTTAATTGGTGTTCGATTTCAAAACACCAGAACCGGGCTCAGTGTTTCAAAAGGTAATAAAACTATAACCTGCACCATGATAAAGTACAGAGAGACGTTTTTGGCCGCCACACGGCAACTAACACCTGCTGCAATGAAGTAAAATAAAATTCTATGAGTCAAATAAATAGACACCTCTAGTAAATGTCCGTTCAAATAAGTCAATATGATTATTTAAATATGTTATAATATAGGATTAAGAGTAGGGATATCATACAGTGAGATAAGACGGTATAGGGTTAATGATTTATAAGTTGTGCTTGTATTCGAATTGGCAATAACATATTTTTATATGGTCCTTTAAGAAATTGTAGTAGCCAGTACAACGTACAATGTTCATCCTGGTTTCCTATTTATTTTTATCCCAAATACAATAGCAATATTACAACATTTGAATTTTAGGTTCATAATAATGAAATAAAAAAAAAAAGAAATTGTACATGTCTTGAATAATAAGAAACTAGATGTTTTTCTGTGTGTACTATAAGAATTCAAAAGAAAATGACCTTGAGAGCAATGTGTGCGCACACACTCACACATACAGAGAGAGAGAGAGAGAGAGAGAGAGAGAGAGCGAAAGTGAAAGAACTGTAAACAAACTGAAGTGACCATGTTTTTTCTGGGCCAGACTAGTAAGTTTCAGCCTATATCGCTTTATAGCGTTCCACAGACATTCTAAAGCTCCTGGAATGGCTTAGTGATTACAAAGGACCACACAATATAATTTGTAGTATAGTAAAATGCAGGAAAATACATTTTACAACCGCCACACGACACTAACACCTTCTACAGCGAAGATAAATAAATTCTGAAAGGAACACACACCCACACACAGAGAAATGGTATGCCAGAAATATCCATGACTTTTCTGTTTTAAATATTTACCCTAAAATTCAAATTAACGACAAAATTTGGTCTGACCTATGTAATTTCTATAGTGATTTGTTTTTGTGTTTTTAATTTTGTCTAAGAAAATAGTTTTTACTTTTATTAGCTTAATTAAATAACTGATGTTTCACAACAATATTATGAAAATTTCAGAAAATTGAACAAATAAAGCTTGTTGACAATCTGCCTCAGAGTGACCTACCCTACAGATTTCTGCATAAAAAGTGAAAATATTTCATTTCTTTTAAAAACCAATGACTTAAATAAAACTGATTGTGCATAGGTAGTTACGACAAAGATTAAATAATGAAAAAATGTTTGCAAATTTACTTCTTCTGTTTAAAGTGCCAAGCAAAAATGACGACTTTCTGAAAGATGTCGAAATCACAGTTGGAATTTCCTCAATAGTCATTGTGTTAGGGGCAAGACTAGCTGGTGTCGGCCAAACAGCCCGCATTAGTGACCCTCAGTTAAGGTTACTGAAGCCCTTGGAACTGCTAAATAATCACAAAGGACCAGAAACTATAAACTAACCTAAAGTGAAGTGCGTGGAGAAAGTTCACAGTCGCCCCACAACTAGCTAGTTTCTGCTAAGTAGGCCTCAACAGTGGCCTTCAATTACGTTTTCAAAACATTCTTTATATGGCTCAGTGATCACCCAGGGCCAGAAAACAAGCTACACTATGGTTATGGGAAGACACGTGTCACGAACCCACATGATACTTACACCAGCTGTTGTGAAAGTTAATAGATTCAAAATGGACTTATACTTTAGAATATGAATACACCTACAGAACAAGCTAGTTTCTATTAATTTGGGCAACATCATTCATCTTCAATTAAATTTTCCAAAGTTATTTGAATGGACTGAACCTTAAGACACACATATTCCAATTTCATCGAAACATGCCATCAAATTATGTGTGTGTTGGGGAGGGGGGAGGATTTTTGTGTGTGTGTGTGAGTGTGTGTGTGTGTGTTATTTTGATTTTTATGTGTGTGTTTATAAGTGATGGTAATGATAAATGACGTTAAATCTTTCATTAGCAAACAACACAATATATAGCACACTGTTGGCGCAAGAAAAGTAAAATGGCGGATATTAGTGACAGCTGGTGACACCAAGGACACATAATGCCGTATTATCCCATAATATGCGACATAGTATTTTTTTACTATAAGTAGTTTGAATGATTCAATTTTACTATCGTCCTGTGTCAAAACTGCTGAAAAAGTGCCAAACAGTATAGACCTCGACCTGATACCGTTTCCAATTTCTGATCTAGGTCTACATTAATCGACCATGCCTTCTTGTTTGAATGATCAGGGTAAATACGAACACATCATCACGAAAACATACCTATATACCTTTGACCCCCTTAAACTCCACTTTTATATAGTAAAACTGGGGTTTACAGGTGTATACATTATGTTTTCCTTATTTCTGCTCAAAATCAGAGATTGTAGGTACTCGTTAGAACCGCCAAGCCGAGGGGTTCTAACGAGTACGCACAATCTGTGTTTTGAGCAGAAATATGAAAAATATCAGAATTTTTATCTGAAAATTTTCATTTTTTTTTGGTGGCGAAATTTTCAGTATATTTGAATCACATCGGTTACCGCGGTACAACAAACGCGACTGGGTACAACGAACGCGGATGAAATTTTGTTGACAGGAAAAAAGTGTAAGTTCAATGTTTCCTCTATTTTCACAAAAATATCACATGTTTCGTTTTCTGATGGTTATGGGATTACAACAGGTTGTGGTTTTGTTGTTTTGTCCAAATTTTAAGTTATGACATGGTCAGAGAAGGAAAAGCAAAGCTAAACATTAGACTACAATAGGCAAAAATTCAAAACCTCGTTTTAAGGATCTATCAATTAAAGATAAATGGCATGTGCATGACCATTCTAGGGTTTTTCATGTCTCTAGGTATCGAAGTAAATATACTATTTTTGACGATTCATAAAAAAAAACACTTTAGAATAAGAATGTAATCGATTTTTCCTAGCGCACTATCTTGAAACACGGATACAACTTACGTACCACGGATTATGTGTTGTGTCTGGGTACATTAAACACGGAAAGATCGTACAACAAACACGGATGTGGAAACTCCAAATTTGGACGTTTTTTTCCCCCATTACAAGCGCCAGTTTTCAAGAATTAGCCGAGACGACCAGCACATATCTGCCCCTTAAGTTGTAAAATTGCAACATCAACCGATGCGCTTGCTTTTCCGATATTAGACAGTGTTTTGGATTGTAAGATGTGTTCGCTGACATTTCTTGTAGCTACGTGTTAGAGCATATAGTTTATGACATGTAGACAACTTCTTCATATATCAGACGCACAATAAACAGTCGCTCTGACCCATAAAGTTTGCATAAGGCATATAAAATAACCTGCAAATGCACATGTACATGTAAACTGTAGAAATGTACATTTGGTCTAATATCTCCGTTTAAACAAACAGTTTATTATTTCAGCTGTCACGAGCAAAGTCAGGACGGCATTTAAAAAGCACATGTTGTTACCCCAGGCAATGAGCTCTATTAGCTGAGCAAAAACCACTTCATTGAGACACTGTTTGGTCTCATAGTACAATCACAGGAATCTGTAAAATAATTTGTCAGTACAGTAGTGACTTTGAAACTTTGTCTGTTTACAGCCTGCAAGCAACTAAAGACTTATTCATTATATAGCTACGGGAACCAATGACCTTGGCCTGAGTGCGCGGATCCAAGTCTTTCCTGGACACACATATTTTATTGAAGGAATTTTTCTTTCACCTGTTTTACTAGTTCTTGCACACCAGATGAGGAATCCTAGTTTTAACCTGGGGTAGAAACTTTTATCCTACCCAGGTTATCATGCAAAGAAATTGTATCAAAGCAAAAACATTCTCACGTGTTTGACTCCGAGGTGTTTGATATACACTTGTTGTATAGGACGTCATGTACGCTGTCGTTAAGATATTGCATGTTTTATAACGTCACTAAACGCCACAATAATTTCATCACAATATGGCGGACATCAGCAATCGAATTGACTGAATTTTAATCTTCTTTAAGAATTAAAGGTATACATGAAAAAGAATCTGTAATGGGTGTGTCACGAAAACTTTTCTATGGTCATTCTCTCCCTTCAGCTGATTCAAGAAAGGCAGTTGTCAGTTTCTGACGTAAGAATGTACACTGTACTGGTTAACCGCTTACATATAAGCCTCCCCAGGAAGTGTTGTTAGGTAAACTGACCAGCTCGATATAACCAATATAGTGTTGACTGGGCCGTTAAACTCCAAAACAAACAAACAAACTGGGGTTGGTTGGGTGTGGCGAAGATGCCGTGTATCTTACGTCACCGGGGTGTCCAACTGATATTGGTTTACAGTTGGTCAAGACATGTTATCCTTGTAGAAGGTAAGGGGAAAGGAGAATGTTTTTATTTCTTCAGTTTCTTCACTTTCATTCCATTTCCTCTTTCTTCCCTGTCCCTTTTTTCGTCTTCTACTATCTTTTCTTTCACTTTTCTCCCTTTGTCTGGGAGACGACAGAAAATGACCCATAAGGGTTGACACGTTGTTAAATCCAAACACAATCAATCAGTCAAACAAACAAACAAAAGTAATGGGTGTGAGGGGTAGATAGGAAAATTCATCCCTCATCCGTTTATGACCCACGACCCCTAAACTCAAATATCTACTTTGGAAGCTTATACATAGCCAATCTCTGATAACTGCATACAATGTAAGGGGTACGACTCTTTGGCTCAGTGGTTAGAGCACTGAATTTTCACCCGTGTGACCCAGTGTCGAATCCCACCATAGCCCGGTTTTTTTTTTTTTTTTTTTGGTCTATTGTTTACCTCTAAGAGCTAGGGACTAACTTGCCACATCACAGGTCATTGTAAATGAATATAATTTGACGTGTTACCAGTAACAAGTCTGATTCTAGGTACAAGTCAGCACTTCAAAGATTACCCTTAGGCTATTAAATTCAGAAACGATGTTGTTCATATGTACAGAAGTCATAAAAATGAGAATTAGAAAGGCATTTAAAAGTATATAACAGTCAAATGGATCGTTTGGAATTTAAAAACAGTATCCTTTATCGGCACTTTACAGGTGGATAAAGAGTTTTGTCTCAGTGCATGAAGATTATAATCCGTGTTTGTTGTTCCCAAACTGAGCTGATTAACCGCGTTATGGTGTTTCGTGACCCGTTGTAAGTTGTACCCTAACAAAAAATCAAACTTTGAAATATTCCCGGGTTCAGTGGACATTGACACTACCTGGGTCTCAAAGGAATGCACAAATGGAGGTTCTTTAGTCACAACAATATATAAATCACAAAAGCATTTGCAAAAAAGATGTGTAATCGTCAGAAAATATTGACCAAAGTAAGCTGGGGTTGGTGAAAACACGCTTGACAAGATAAAAAAAATTGTTTTTATTTTCGTTTGTCATGAACAGATTTCTCTGCAACTGTATCTATAAAAGACAATACTTTCTGCTTTCCTGCATCTCTGCAAAATGACCATCCAAGAAGATTAGGAATATGGCTAAAATAAATCATTTTCTTACCTAACATATCCCTGTGACGTTATCATTTTCAACTGCGTTCGTTGTACCCAGTCGTGTTCGTTGTTTCGCGGTAACCGGTGTGTGGATAGGCTTGTTTTCGTAATGATCGTGATTTAGCTTATGAGCTGCAACGTCAGAAAACGTACCTTCGGACATCTGCTCCCAGCGAAGATCCAAATCCGCCTGTCGATTCGCACAGTCTAATTAGAATCTTCAATGGTCGCATTTTAGCCAGCCAAGTATGCAAAATTTGTGCATGCGGAGAAAAAGAATCAGATCAGACGACGCGCATGCACGGGCTGATTTTATAGTCTTATTGGGCACATATGTACGTTTTCTTACGTCGCGGCTCTTATATGCTATTCATAAATATGTTACAGTTTGCATTAAGAAGCAAGACTATATTAAATAGTAAGGACTCTAGTAATCACTTTTCGCTAACCCTAGCATCGGAAAGATATACAATTCATTTCGATATATGAAGAAAGCATGGACATGTCTCTATATAAAACAACTGTATAGCAGATATGCATACATTGCATTTCGCGAAAACTTGCACGTTTCTATAGAGGCCCAGTTGATATTTATCAAATTCTAAGTATTCAAAACCTTGTGTATTCAGATTTAAATCATAAAATGAAAGATACAGAATGCTAAAAACAGAAAGCAGAATATTCGTTTTCTCATGCGCATATGCATACATGACGTCATTAGTGACACACCGATTGTGTTCCGCATTTAAGGGAGAGTACCCTGTTTTCCTGTCTGACATCATTTTTAAATATCGCATGTACACTGCAATTCAAGTAAGCCTTTTACCGTATTCTGTAGCCATTATTACAAAGTCTATTGAAATGGATTAACACCCAAAAATGTTTGATTTTTTGTTCAGTGTGGCCGCTACGATAAACCTGTAAGAAAACGTTTGATTCGAACTTTATAACACCGTTTTGAATGACAATTTTGAAATTTTACCAGACATCTTTCGGGCGTTCGTGCTTATATTTTTTCGATAAAACGTATTCGTATAGAACACTGTATTGTACTTACGCAAGTCTTAAACATGCATGTAGAGGAGAATCGCCGCGCATTTCTTCCTGTCCATAATTTCAAAACCTTTGTTAACGAACTATACTGGGTAAAAATGTTTGAATACCAAACATAATAATTGACATAATTTCCGCAAACTAAAATGTTTATCAAAAGTCAATAGAATACACGCCATTTACTAAACGCGACAAGAATTTTATACAAGTAGTGCTAATTTATATTCAGATATAAACTATACAAACTGATTGGTGTATATTGGGTTATTTCGACTGTTAGTATATACATGACGTGTACTATACGCTTAATAGAACTTACAGTTGCTTGACAAAACTCTAAACTAGTATCATGCAAATTGCATGCGTTTCTATAAACGTGCAATTAGTTTCGCATTGTTATACAGCGGTTTCGTATGAACCAATATCCAAACTTTATATATACAAAAATTCAGTCGTATATCTTTCCGATGCTAGGATTATGTTTATTTATTTATTTATTTACTTATTTATTTATTGCATGATACAGGTATAGAGAAACCTGACTACTGGTCAATGCAATTTGAGACACGGTGTGATACAATGTACACGCTAACCTATGCGCCAAGCGTAGTCAGATCAGTGTGCTATAGTTTGAGAATAAGCATAACTTTTATGGTACCGTTTGAAAAACCGACGAATCATTAACTAGTTCAACATATAGTCATCTTAATTTAGCCTTCCAAGAAAACATGTGATGAGGGTTTTTATTAGAAGCGAATTTGATGAAATGTTCTATTGTAATTACATCAAACAAAAAGACATTTTACTCTACAAGTTGCCTTGCCTAAGGCTTCGAAATAGATATTTAAGGTTTATTGTTTTAATTTATTAAAGATATTTTTTCTAACCTTGTGCTGTGGTTTGATATTAGCACCAATTCAACAGAGTATTCATTCAAAAGAAGTGATTTTATATGAAATAATATTTTATCAATATTTAATATTTCCAAATTTTATGCAAAGTAAGTAGTGACCACAGGAACTGATAAATCAGCTTACAACATCAAAGGGAAAGAAAGACAAATACACTTAAATAGGCACAAAAAGAACAGGCCCCTAACGTTATAATACATTTTTCATGCTCAATTCAGCTGAGCATGAAAGTTTCTTTGATAAGATATATGAAACTACCAACTATTTTTGGCATTTACATATTTATTAGAAATTTTCATGTTCAGCTATGATTAGCAAGCCGAACCTCACATACTGAGACTGTCCATAATAAAGTGATAAGTTTGGCCGATTTTGATATTTTTACCTTATCAGAGATATTTTGTTGCTTTTTGTTCAATGCGTATTATTGAGATTGCAAAATATTGCCTATTAATATACAAAAAATGAGAGAAAATAACTTGTTTCTGAAAAACAGAATTTTCTTGTTAGTCAACTATTATAATTATTTCCGATCGTTAGTCACAAGAGGCAAACGTGACTGATGATTGACTATAATCGATAATCGGGGCAACACTACTTTGCCAGCAAAGTAGTGTCGTCCCGATGATCGATCTACCAAAGTAGTGTTGTCCCGATCATCAATTATAGTCGATCATCAGATTAATAGCCAGAGAGCCAAGGTTTCTACAAGCGGACCGCGAGCACGAAGAGTCTCATCACACTGCTATTTTTGTCTAGTTTCTCTCTTTTAGCTTCAGTTAACAAATAAGATTGACAGAAAACTATCATATTCAAATACGCAGACAATATCCAAACGGGTAAATGCAGAATTTTATTGGTGTTATTTAGTCATAATAACATATTTAAGGCGAAAATTTACATGTTCATTTGGCCGATTTTCTGCAATATTTCGCGAATATCACAAATTTAATGACTTCCTGTTCCCTTTCCTGCACAACAAGCCTCTTCTCAAAAGAGGTCTACTTTAACGATAAAGATCTGCTCCAAAAGGAAGCAAATTCTTTCCTTTTAGGGTAGGTCCATTTTCAGAAGAAGACAGAAACAATGTTGACAAATATGCTTCCCTTGATTGTGTATCCATTCTCCTGAGTCAGTACTTGAAAAAGGGACACAATGAAAACGAAATTCAGTTTGTGCATGCGCACAGTAAAATCACATCCATGTCTCTGTGTTGATGTATCATACAATACCTATTGATGCAAGAAGCGGACAAAGACTGTCCTGGTCAGACTGTGTTGCGCAGGATTATCCATGCATTCCTTGCCTATAAGTGCGACGAATGTATGCATCTTTATAACTTATCACTTGGCTTCTTCCAGTAGGCGTATTAATAAACAAAACGAAACTATTAAAGGACATGCTCTTCCAATAGCATAGATAAATTATATAAATTGTTTATGATATTTATAGGTGTTTTAAAAAATGACATTTGCAAATATTTTTCTGATCGTTTATTTAAATATTTGAGCGGCAACATTCTGAAAACTTACCTTCAGACATATGTGCCCAGCGATGATTCAGATGTACCTCCGCATTCAAGCGGTCTGACCAGAATTTTCACTGCACACTTTAGATAGCAAAGGATGCAGAGTTTCGTCTTGCGGCAAACGAAGACTCTGATCAGACCGCGCGAATGCGCAGGCTGACTTCAGCCTTCGTTGGGCGAACTTGTCAGGTGGCCAGTTTTCTCAAATTGCAGCTCATTAAGATTATTTGCGAACGAGGGCGAGGTCAATTTTCTGTTGCAAATGAGGAACGGAAAATGACAAAACAAAAACCACATATGAAACTATCGAAGCACAAAGAAATACAAAATCATTACGAAAACAAGCCTATTCAAATATATTGAAATTTTCACCATCAAAAACTAAAAGTTTTCGTATAAACATTCTGATTCCGAGGCGGTTCTAACGAGTACCACAATCTATGTTTTTGAGCAGAAATAAGAAAAATAATGTATACCCCTGTAAACCCCAGTTTTACTATATAACAGTGGGGTTTAAGGGGATGAAAATTATATGGGCATGTTTTCGTGATGTATAACAGAGGAACAGCCTTGGAACGGTCAGTAAAGAGAACACTGGGGGAGGCTGAATCAGTTTTACTCGCGCGAAACCTTATTCAATTATAATGCACCAACAATTTAAAAACAGGTGTTCATTCCGCATAGGAGTTCTTTACAATTACAAACATTGTGATGAAGCAAAGCAAAGGGCTCAATGACGATCTAAAGCGAAAATGCAAGGAAACCTCAAACAGGATCATGGTGGGCCAGGCGTTTACATGTAAATGTATAAACCCGTAAATGCATTAAGTTTGCAATTGTGCGTGCGCTATTTTCACCAAGGAAACATACCTGTATAATCTTGACCCCTTTAAACTCAACTTTTAAATAGTAAAACTGGGGTTTACAGGGGTATACATTATTTGTCTTATTTTGCTAATAAACAGAGATTGTGGATACTCGTTAGAACCGCCTCGCCGAGGCGGTTCTAACGAGTACCCACAATCTAATTTTTGAGCAGCAATATGAAAAATATCAGACTTTTTTAAATTTGCAATTGTGCGTGCGCTGTTTTCATCACGAAAACATACCTTTATAATCTTGACCCCCTTAAACTCCACTTTTATATAGTAAAACTGGGGTTTACAGGGGTATACATTGTTTTTCTTATTTTGATAATAAACATAGATTGTGGCTATCCGTTAGAACCGCCTCGCCAAGGCGGTTCTAACGAGTACCCACAATCTAATTTTTCAGCAGAAAAATGAAAAATATCAGACTTTTTTATCTGAAAAATTTTCTTTTTTGGTTGTAAAATTTTCAATATATTTGAATTGGCGTGTTTTCGTAATGTTGTACAATATTCTATCATTTAAAAACTCACATGCGGCGCTTGCTTACCAATTTCTCAGCAGTCTCGCAGTTTTCCTATATTGATATCGAAGGGAAGATTTATGTCGCCTGAGCTAATTAATTACGAATGGATTTGATTACATACAATCATGTTTGTATGTAAGTGTTACCTTCATTACAGATTTTATTACTATCGTGTATTCTGTTTTGGGTACATTATACACTAAAGGATAATTCTCGCACTTTACTAGCATATCTGGCGCTGGTATGAGCTAAAATGCTAAAAAAAGTTGCATTGTTTCCGAAGTACATGTACTTGGGAATAAATAAATAGGGACAGGTCTAGGCGACGCACCTACCTCATTAATTATCAAAATAGTCGGTATTATCTGCATCTACCAGTCCTTTTTGTGATCTGTATCAAGCAATGTCTATCTACCTACTTGTACCAGCCTTTACGTCACAACTTCCCGAGAGGGCGTCGTATTTTGACCAGAAAAATAAACAAAAAAAAAAAAAAAAAAAAAAAAAAAAACAAGTGTGCAACGGGATTAACCAGGCAGCTAGGTTATAAAACTTCTTTCATAAAATTTTCTCACCTAAGAAATATGAAGATACCAACAAAAAGTAGCATTTTCATATTTATTATCATGAAATTTTCATGCTCAGTTCTGTCTAGGAAGAAAGAATTTGTAATTGTTATGCTCAACTGAATCAGCACAAAGAAAGTTTAACGTCGGGGCCAGAACACGTCCTAGTGCATTACTTAGCGATATTCTATCTTCAGATTATATATGAGCCAGCACGCGACAAAACCTGTGACGCACCAGCGAAGACTCAGATCAGCCGGAACATCCGCGCAGTCTGATCAGTCTTCGCTGATAGCACGTGCCTTCTACAGCCTCCGGGCTACCAAAAGGGGGGTGAACAAGAACCCTTGCTATACTGGATGGATTTACAGGCTGATCTGATGGTTACACAAGTCTTATTCTGGGTTTTGTCGCCGAGGCGGTTCTAACGAGTACACACAATCTATGTTTTGGAGCAGAAATAAGAAAAATAATGTGCCCTGTAAACCCCAGTTTTACTATATAAAGTGGGGTTTAATGGGGTCAAAATTATATAGGTATGCTTTCGTGATATATGAATATCAAATCATGCGAACAAAGAAGACTGATCAGACTGCAGATTGATATAGTCTTTTTTGGACACATATGTGAGAAGGTCCGTTTTCTCAAATTAAGACTCATTCTTTTGTTAATTTTAAAATAATCAGGGCCACGTTGTTCGAAGCGTCGTTAGCTTAACGAACTTGTTAAGGGTCATTTCGTTAACTGTTTTAGCAGATTCAATATACAATATTCTGATATGATATTTTTGCTGAAAAAATGTGAGTAGCTTTTGCACTGCAAAAGCTACTCACATTTTTTCAGCAAAAATTTCAGCATATTTGCGTATTACTCTATGTAAATTTTAACGAATCGTTAACTAACGACATCGTTAGCTTTGAACAACTGGGCCCAGATATATAAATGGTACAGTGATGGAGTATTTCACTGACATTTTTGTATCATTTATGAAAATTAAAGATCTATTCAGTAAAGTTTGGGAAACAGAATAGCCACCTTTTTCGAAAAGAGCTGCCAACTCTGCTTGTCATCTGTGTGTGTGTGTGTGTGTGTGTGTGTGTGTGTGTGTGTGTGTGTGTGTGTGTGTGTGTGTTTTATTTTTAGGCTGTCTCGTATTTGTCTGTCTTTCATTCTTTTATTTTGATGCTGAGAACTTCATCTGGATTTGATTGTATCAGTTCCTGATTCCACTTATTAATTTACTTTACATGACACAGTGATGAAGCACAGAGTCACGTTTTCGGCAACTGTGCTAAGCAGAAAAAATCTGAGATAATTAGAGCAAGTTCTGTAGTTCTACAATTCAGTGCAAGAAAACAACACACACACACACACACACACACACACACAAATTAGACGTTAGTAAAATAATTCCACAATGAGCATATACAGAAACACTGATTCCTAGGAATCCCCGGAGGGAACTTGCGATGTTGTATGTCGTTCCTACAAATTAAAATCTTTCTAACCGATAGTGTAAAGTATTCCCTTTTAGAATAGAACGCTTTAAAGAAAAGAGATAAAATAATTTTGACAAAGTTTCCTCACCAGAAATGGATCCACTCGCCTTAAAATTGCTCAAATTCAACTGTTGATATGTTGGGCAGGAGACACTTCGACATCGTTTGATTTATGGCCTTTTATATGGCTTGATACGTACTTGTGTTGACTGTAATACGTGTTAAAGCTGGCGGCTATAACGCCTATAGGGAGTGATAGGATTACTACCCCACAAACAGCGCATGTGCATGCAATTATGTGACCAAATATTGTGTCTGGAAATAAGTCGCCGTAACCGACAGTCGTCAATGTGATAAGAGCCCAATACATAGCGGCAAACATAGACGCAAATTTATCGCTGTCCACCTCAGCAAGATACATCAACCAGCCGAAAACAGTCATTAAAATCAGGAGCAGAACAAATAAAACACCTATTTCTGGCAAGCTTGAGTGAACCGACAGACTCATAATGTTAAAAGCCATAATATGTCGTGCCACGCGGAACAATCTTACCACTTGAAAAACAAGTAGAAACTTGACAATAAAACTTAGGTAAAAGCCAGCCTCGCTTTTCAAGTGTTCAAGAAAGTTGTCAACATAGAAATCGAGCCAGTCACCCACAAGTGCAATTATTTCGCAAATATGGATGACAGACCGGAAGTACTTACAGGGACTCGGACACACAGCAACACGGAATACAATATCAAGAGTGAGGAAACAAAAGCAAACAAGCTCTGTTATCTTTAGTGCTGGGTGGGGATACTTGTACGCATCTGTTACATCGCTGTCCGTGGAATTGTATTTGCCTGCTAGTTTCATGAAGAAGTCTATAGTTTCCTTTTGTTTTTCGTTTCTTGAAGCCACACGGAAACTGCTAACTGTCTCACTGGTAAGAACAAACGTAGTCGTGACAACAATGAATGTCATAAACACGGCCCATATCTGAAACAACAATAATAATAAAATAATGACAATAACAAATTGAGTCTCAACGTGAGCCCTTATGACATGTACGCCCACCTTATTCTGAAATCAGTCTGCGCATGCGCAATCTGAACAGAGTCTTAGTTTTCCGCGTGAAGAAACTTTGCATCCTTGGCTATCAAAATGCGTTTAGAGAAGTTTTGGTCAGACTGTGCGGATGTGTGCAGGCTTGTTTGAGTCTTCATTAAGCACACATGTCAGACGTTATGTTTTCTCATGCCAAATAAATCGGAACGTCGTTTTTGCTGAATGAGACTGGATACACGTTTAGGGGTGGCAACTCCGTAAAACTGTATATTTCCTTCTGAAAAGGCGTACTCCTTGGGAGCATTCTTTCTGTTTAGAGCAGACCCATTTTCAGAAAAAGATTACAATCGGGAAATAAGACAAATTGTCTCTTTTCTAACTATGTCAGGAATCTATCGGTGTACCCTATTCCCCTTTACATACATTTTGTAACACATGGGTCATATGAAGACGGAATTGATCTTAGGTCAGAATCAACCTATGCATGACCATACTAGTCTGTGCATATACCTTTAATACCAACATGTATGTGCCTAAAACTGCTTAATGAGTGGCAAACAGTCTAAACCCTGACAAGATAAATGGGTATGATTACCTTCCCGATGTTTGCTATACTAAAAGGAGAGGATTTCAGTTTGGATAAGCAAATGTCAAGGGCTTCTAGGATATGAATAGTCAGAGATCTAATAGCTTCTACGCTTTAGATAGATAAGATAAAAGGCTTCTAGACTTTAAATGGTCAAAGATCTAAGGCTTATAGATAGCGGTCTACGGTTTCTAGTCAGATATCTAAAAGCTTCTAGGCTTTGGATATTCAAATATTTAATATCCTCTGGGCTTTGGAAAGTAAAATATCTAGGGCTTCTACGCTTTGGATAGTCCAAGATCTAGGATTTCTTGGCGTTGGATAGTCAACTATGTAAGGCTTCTAGGTTTTGGATAGTCTAAGTTCTAATGCTTCTAAGCTTAAGATCGTCAGATGTCTAATAGCTTAAAAGATCTTAGACCTCTAGGCTATGAATTGTGAGAGATCTAATAAATCTTAGGCTATGGATAGTCAGAGATATAATAGCTTCTAGGCTCTGGATAGTCAAGATCTGGGGCTTCTAGACTTTGGATGGTAAAATATGAAGTAACTTCTAGGCTTTCGATGGTCCAAGAATTAAGGCTTCTAGGCTTTCGATAGTACACTGTAAAAAAATCTAAAGCTTCTAGGCTTAATAAGATATAAGACTAAGGCTTTTATGATACCAATTACGTTAACAAGTCTGTAACGTGTACCCCGTTTAATCCAATAATACATAAACAAGCAGTGGTGTGTAGGGACATTACTTCATTAAATGGAGTTTAAGAACTCGGCATTTTTAAAGCGTTATTTATTTATTTATTTGTTACTGTTTTATCAAATTGTTCACTACATGCCTAGTTATGAAATTCCGTGGCTAACATAGCTCTAAATGAAATGCGTATAAATGTTTATATGTTTCGTATTTGTTCACAGAACCATAATACCGTATTTGATCTAATTACCGCATTGTGTGCTTAGGTTTTTATAAAATTACTTGAACAGTTAGTGGTAAAATACGTATCAACCAATACTAAGGGTACACATAATAAACGAGATCAGTGAAAATCGAAAAAAAAAAAAAAAAAAAAAAAAACTACCAAAACATCGCATAAGCATCATTAGATTAGATCTAATGATGCTTATGCGATGTTTTGGTAGTTTTTTTTTTTTTTTTTTTTTTTTTTTTTTTCGATTTTCTTTATAAAAGTACATGTTGTGGGTGCTCATTTGAATTGCATCGACAAGACTATGCAGTTCAAATGGGTATTCACAACACACGCCTGTATAAAGAAGTAGACAAATACACTGGTTGTAATTTGAAGACTACGGAATTGCGTGACTGTGCGCTCATAGGGGTATGTGCAGTAATTAGGTCGAATACGAGTGTGTGTAAGTATGCTCTGGAATATAATTCCATGAATACCCACAACATACCTAGCAAACACACAACGTCTCTGCAACGTCACAACGTCACGACGTTGCAGCGTCGTTGTAACAACGGTTTTGCTACGTTGTGTGTTTGCTGGGTATGCTTTATAGTACAGACGCGATGGAAGCACATTCTTTCCTTCTAGGGTATATAAGAAGACAAACCAATTAGACAGCGATGCCTCCTTCCATTCCCCATATTGATATATACAATGCTCCCAGAGAATATTCAAATGTGATAATTATAATTGTTTCAGGACATTATATAAACAGACAACGCTGAAATTACCATAAATAGAGGTTAATGCACACTGTGTTTAAAATATAGGAAATATTCCCCGAGAGATTTGCAAATCTGATAAACAAACGAGTGCATTAGCATATGTTCACTTATGGGATTTGCAAGTTTTGAGGGAATTATATCGTGCATTTAAACCCAAGTTGTTTTGTTTTTTTTTCAACTCATACACTATATAATATAAAGTGGCATCTTTTTTTCATCGGTTTCCGTTTTATACTTTTCTGACTTTTTTCAAACCACGTCAATAAGTTCTGCGACGTTATGTTATCTGCATTCCTCGCGCGGTGTTAAAGAGATCTAAAGGAAATATTTCCTGGCTTTAGGAGGAAATATTACCTTCCAGAAATTATAAATTATATGTCCCGCAGAAATGACTGAAATAAGTTTTAATATGCAACAAGGATTATTCAAAAGGAACACAAACTGTATAGATTCACAAGTCTTCAAGTCAAATAATCGCATGCTTCTTAGCACAACTGATTTACAAATGGTGTGCTAATGCATTTTGAATTACGGTCGACTCTCGTTATCTCGCAGTCCAAGGGACTCTCTGAAATACTTCGAGATATCCGAATGTCGACATATCAGATTTGCAGAATTGAGAAATAAAATAAATCAAACAACCACATTTAACAAATGAATACGTAATTTGACTCCTGAAGTTAGAGATATATTGAAAATATTGTGGAAAAGAGGAGAAATTGCTTCTTAGGAGCAATTTCTCCTTTTTTACACAATATTTTATTACCTGTTGTTAGATTCCCATGTTAAAACAGGGACCAGATTTTAACTTCGAGATAAGCGATTATTCGAGATAAGCGAGGTCGAGATAACGAGAGTCGACTGTACTCTAGCAAGTTTTTAGGGATTTTTTACAGAAAAAAAAACATTACCTTATTTTTTAACCATTTCAGTCCTGAGCTTCTGAAGAGGACTCTTTAATCCTTGAATTTGGACATGTTTACTGATATAAGTAGGGTTTTCAGTCTAAACTCAACAACGAAATGCATCACGAAAACATGCCTATATAGTTTTGACCCTCTTAAACCCCACTTTTATATAGTAAAACTGGGATTTACAAGGGTATACATTATTTTTCTTATTTTCGAAAACATAGATTGTGGGTACTCGTTAGAACGAACCGCCTCGCTGAGGCGGTTCTAACGAGTTCCCACAATCCATGTTTTGAGCAGAAATATGAAAAATATCAGAGTTTTTTATCTTAAAATTTTCATTTTTTGGAGGTGAGATTTTCTGTTCATTGGAATAGGCATGTTTTCGTAATGGGCAAACAATGTAGATGCTGATGAGAAGGCAAATGGAATGGCTTTTCGATCTGTAAAATTATGATATGTTGAGTGTACACATTAGAGTCGCCCATTGAGGCGGTTCTAATGTGTACACACAACATACATTTTCATGATTAAATAAGAAAATATAGTTCTAAAATATCCTTAAATATTTGCTTTCTTTAGCGGGAGAATCTCCTACGGACTAAAAGAAAGGCATTATGAAAACACGTCTATTCAAATATATAAAAAAAAATTACAATCAAAAAAGGAAAAAATTCAGATAAAAAAAAATCTGACATTTTTCATATTTCTGCTAAAAAAACATAGATTGTGGTTACATTTATGTAATCATTAGAACCGCCTCGGCGAGGCGGTTCTAACAAGTACCCACAATCTGTGATTTTTAGCAAAATAAGAAAAATAATGTGTATCCCTGTAAACCCCAGTTTTACTATATAAAAGCGGGGTTTAAGGGGATCAAAATTATATAGGCGTGTTTCGTGATGTTCGAGTCAGCAACGGTAAACAAGACATCGGTGTTCGAGTCATTGACGGTTACAAACAATGTAGATCCAGATGTGACGGCTCCTAACGACCAATCTCATCAGGATTTACACTGCTTGCCATTCTGATAACGATGTTTGACTGAAACCTCTGTATGCACCAAACAACGTGTCCTAATTCAAGAATGGAAGAGTCCACTTCAGAAATTTAGGGATGAAACGCGTAAGGGATTAAAGGGTTACAGGTGCATGCGACGTTTAAGTGCCCAGTGATGAGCTAATGCATTTTACATGTGTTTAGAAAATTTAGTGGGGAGTGAACAAACGCTGCAGTTTGACTCTTTTGGCGCCAAATTTGAGACTACATTTGTCAGCCGCTTTTTATTTTCTAACAAACTATCGATTGGAAAGAATTTATAAAGCTGAAAGACAATCTCAAGTAGCGTAGATCCAATGAGCCGTCTTATCTGGATCTACACTGTTTGCAAAACCCTATTATTATTGGAGTGAAAGAGTAAATAGCAAATAAGTACTGCAGTGTATATATGTCATTATGGAGAAAAATAATCTTAATACTGCTCTTATTTAGAGCTATTTATGATATGGTATTTTCCCAATATGATATAGGAACCTAAGAATAATATGCACATCATGCCGGAGTTATGCAGTAAAACGTCTTTACAAGTTACAAACACATCGAAAAGCTGCAAAATTAATTATGAAAAGCTGCATCATTATTTAAACCCCGGAAACAGCTGTTTTCATCATATTTTAAAACGTCAATGACTCGAACACCGATGGCTCGTTTGCCATGTGTCTGATTCGATCTCGGTTTCCAGTCCTTAGGAAAATTTTTCATAAAGCTCAAGGAAACAAATATTTAAGGATATTTCGGAGTAATTTTCTTATTTTATCATGAATATGCATTATGAAAACATGCCTATTCAAATATATTGAAAATTTCATCTCCAAAATCTGAAAATTTTCAGATAAAAAACTCCGATATTTTTTCCTATTTCTGCTCAAAACATAGATTGTGGGTACTCGTTAGAACCCTCTCGCCGAGGCGGTTCTAACGAGTACCACAATCTATGTTTTGAGCAGAAATAAGAAAATAATGTATACCCCTGTAAACCCCAGTTTTACTATATAAAAGTGGGGTTTAAGGGGATCCATATTATATAGGTATGTTTTCGTGATGGTATGTTCTGTTTAAGCTTATAAATCGACTCATACGGGCGAATCTAATGAGTACACTCATCATATTATTTTTAAAAAGATATCTATAAACTGTCTTCATTTGCCTACTGACATGGCACAATGATTAACCCTCATTGGCTCGAACTGCCTATGTCTAGAACAAATTTCCATGGTCCTGAAGATGTGCGAGTCATTGCATCACGAAAACATGCCTATATAATTTTGACCCCCTTAAACCCCACTTTTATATAGTAAAACTGGAGTTTGCAGGGGTATAAGTTATTTTTCTTATTTCTGCTCAAAACATAGATTGTGGGTACTCGTTAGAACCGCCTCGGCGAGGCGGTTCTAACGAGTACCCACAATCTATGTTTTGAGCAGAAATAGGAAAAATATCGGAGTTTTTTATCTGAAAATTTTAAGTTTTTGGAGATGGAATTTTCTATATATTTGAATAGACGTGTTTTCGTAATGGGAGTTCGAAATTGTATTCCCATTACAGATAATTCCATTACATTGTAGAAATTTTGAATGGGCTCAGTATATTTATTGCTATAATAGATGAATCAAAATAAAGGCAGTTTATACCACCACCCCTCTAAAACAGTTATACGTTACCATGGCATATTTAGACGATCTAGGCTCGTCAAGGAACAACCAAAGTTTAGTTCTGCGAGAGGCGCTGCGACTCATCATCAGATTCAAGTTTGTATGTCTCTTGTAAAATTCTGAGAGTGCGTTCATTGTCTTTGTGTCATTGTCTGCTCTAAAAGTACAGGAGTAAGATATCATCACTAATGTACTTTATTCTTGAATAAAGCATATATGATTATACAGCTATGTATAATCCCTTTAGATATGCAAGACATTCAGATCATTACATGCTCTATCTCATATTAGCACATCCGTTACATGCCAACTGAAAGCAACGCAACTACTTCTCTTTTCTCTAACGTAGTAATCACAAATCCAGAAAGAACCCACAACAATAATACATTAGACATGACAACACGTAATAAAGGCCCAGAAAATAGCAAACACAAGGACCAACAAAATACAAATAATGAAAGACCGGACGGAAATAAAGAGTAAGGGTAATGAAGTGAGCCGAATCGATTTTATCTGTTCTTAGTCTTCCTCTCTAGGTTAAAATGTTGTGAACACTATAGGAACGTTCGGATAACATACACATACTAGAGTCCCCCTATTTTTGATAGCCTTTTATTGATTGATTCTTTTATTTCCTCCTTGTGGGAATGCATTTTACAAGTACATGATATAGTAACTACTTGAACAGAGTGTACAAGTGAAAAGAACGAACGAAAATATTAAACATAGATACATACATACATACATTTTCATGTGCACCCAAACACATGCACACATATAGTCATCCTTCATTTACATGAGCATACAACAAATTCAAGCATATAGTCATCGTGGTCCAAGAGCTACTGTGCGGCCAAGAGATTCGCATGAATATACGAGCAGCAAGGTAAACAAGAAAAAAAATAGCAAGGCAAATAAACAAATCAAAACAAAAAAAGGCCAGTCTGCGTCGCCATGCAAAACTGAACAAGGCCTTTTCTGTCCGTTGACGAAAGAAAAGGTATTATCCGTTTTACAACTGACAGTACGTTTTGTTAGAATAGAATAAAGAAAAAACTCTTTTACTGCGGACATTTCCACTTCCAGCAGACCAGAGTTTGCTATCATGTCAATCCTGGTTCGCCTCTTATGAACATAGCGCTGTCAGAAAAAAAAAACAGAACAGACGCCCCACCACCCCTTGCACACTGACACCCAGCATTTGTATCGAAAGTCCCGTATGTGTGCAATAAAACTGCACATAGTTTTCTAATACCCCGCCCATGTGTCAAAATACTCTGTCTTTCTAAGATTTGGGTATAATTTGGATGTCTTATCCCTAGAGTATGCATTTTACCCTCCTCCTCTGGCGAAAATAATAAGTGCACCATACGGACAATAAAGACTGCGATCTGACTGCGCGGAATCTCTGGCTAGGGAAACGTTGGCAGAATTGAGTCTTAGTTATAGAAGATGTCAAGAAATAGCCAAAATCAAAGATAATAGCCTACCGTTGAACCCTAGAAGAGCAAACAAACCATTCCAGACAGTACACAAGCCGCAGGCCAAAGAAAACCTAAGCAACTCAACAAAGTGATCCATCACGAAAACATACCTATATAATTTTGACCTCCTTAAACCCAATTTTTATATAGTAAAACTGGGGTTTACAGAGGTATACATTATTTTTCTTAAATCTGCTCAAAAACATAGATTGTGGGTACTTGTTAGAACCGCCTCGGTGAGGCGGTTCTAACAAGTACCACAATCTATGTTTGAGCAGAAATATGAAAAATATCAGAAGTTTTATCTGAAAACTTTCAGATTTCTGGTGGTGAAAATTTTAATATATTTGAATAGGCGTGTTTTTGTAATGACAATGATAGAAGGATCAACTAAACACAACATAAGACAGGACTGAACATGATAAGGCCCTGCAGTGTGCACTCACAAGAAAACACAAATACGAACCAAAACTAGAACAACTGCCCGAGAATAGTAACAAAAACTGTCGGGGAGTGGGGTTAAATCGATTCTTCACCTTGGGTCCATACATTGTAATTTGAATAATGATTGTTTGGCTTGTATATATACTGAACAAGCGCTCTTATAAAATTAAGTGGAGTTACCCCACCTCTTGGCTAGAAATAGGGGTATGACATTACGAAAACACGCCTATTCAAATATATAGAATAATTTACCACCAAATAAATGAAAATTTTCAGATAAAAAAAAATCCGATATTTTTCTTATTTCTGCTCAAAACATACATTACGAAAACATGCCTATTCAAAAATACTGAAAATTTTACCACCAAAAAATGAAAATTTTCAGATAACAAATTCTGATATTTTTCATGTTTCTGCTCAAAAACATAGATTGTGGGTACTCGTTAGAACCTCCTCGATGAGTTGGTTCTAACGAGTACCCACAATCTATGTTTTTTAGCAGAAATAAGGAAAATAATGTATACCCCTGTAAACCCCAGTTTTGCTATATAAAAGTGGGGTTTAAGGGGGTCAAAATTATATAGGCATGTTTTCGTGATGATAAGGAAGTGGGGTTTTGAGGCTTCCCGCTGATAACATGTGGTTTTTATTCTTTTCATCGAGTTCTTGCTCTGCAACATGCTGTGGTGGTCAGCTGCCTGGTCATTAACTTGTAATCAGATACCTCTCCTTCTCTCCTTTTCTGCCGCGACATCGCAGTAGATATTTTAGTCTTTCTTTTTTCACATTTAAAGTCAATTTGACTGTTATAGGTAGAAATAGTGGAAAAAGTTAATAGACTTTCTTTCTTCAATCGTCGAAATTGATCAAGGAATAAAGTTTTGCACAGTTCGTATAGGTAATAAAAGATGCAGTATTGGTTTCCTTGCTGCAGGAGTTAATTAGTTGTGTTACATAAGATATGCATAATGATAAGATAAGAAAACATGGTATACAGTTTTAAGAGGCTAGTCCATCATGGATGCTCTCTAACTCAATCAGTGAAACATCAGACAATAAACGTATAGTCACTGTGATGAAACAATCATGAAGGCTCGTGGCAATCGTGGCAGCAAAGGCTTACGAAAACCATTTGATAAATCACGGAGAGCCTCAACAAAGGCATTATATCAGACAGTCTGTCTTAACAAATGTACATTTTATCCTATTCAAATATATAGAAAATTTCACCTCCCATTACGAAAAAAAGCTTATTCAAATAAACTGAAAATTTTACAACCAAAAAATTGAACTTTTTCAGATAAAAATTCTGATATTTTTCTTATTTCTGCCCTAAAACATAGATTGTGGGTACTCGTTAGAACCGCCTCGCCTCGGCGCTTCTAACGAGTACCCACAATCTATGTTTTAAGAAGAAATAAGAAAAATAATATATACCTCTGTAAACCCCACTTTTACTATATAAAAGTGGGGTTTAAGGGGGTCAACATTATATAGGCGTGTTTTCGTGGTGAAACACTTAAAATTTACAGATAAAAAAAATCTTATATTTTTCATATTTCTGCTCAAAACATAGATTGTGGGTACTCGTTAGAACCTCCCAGTTTTACTATATAAATGTGGGGTTTAAGGGAGTTAAAAATGATATATGCATGTTTGCGTGATGACAAGCTGAAATCAGATAAAACATTTAATCTTAATACCCCATGAGGTGACACTTCTAATAAGTATCCACATGTTTTTGTTTTTTATGGAGAAATCTGACAAAACATTTTATCTTGATACCTCAAGCGGTGTCACTTCTAATAAATACCCACAACATATGTTTTATGGAGAAATCAGACATACCCCTCTGACGTAGAACTATGTATGCCAAGGTATTCAGGCCATATTATATCGCAAATGAGGTTTATTTAAGTAACTAAGGACATTCAGACAGATGTATGCAGTGAAAAGTTACTGGTAGAAACACATTTAAAAGCCATTTGAAACGGAAAATTCTGACAATCTGCCTGATGAGATTGGTACTATATGCCCCCTTTTCTCTGTTTTCACTATGTAGTATTGGGAATACGAGTTTGGGTGGTAAACATTGCACAGACTTGACAATATAATAATTCAATGCACCGTGACAAAAGTGATGTTAAAAAGCCAAAATGACGTTAAGTATGTCAAGAAAATACATTTTGTTTTTGAATGCCATTCAAAGTAGTTTTTGCTGGAGTGATACACAAATCATCTTAAAAATCTTTGCACTCACATGCTTTTGCAAGCTGCAGTTACATCCAGCTGCTTCTCATTAGCTTGGAGTAAACATGGGGGCTACGTTCAGTCTCTTGAAACAATCAAGGTTACACGCAAAACAAAAGCAAACTTTGCGTTCAGTTGCGACAGTTATCGGCGGAGGGTAGCAAACATCCCTAAAACTATTCTCAAGGTGTCTTTCGACACTACCAAGATGTGCTTTTTTTTTTTTTTTTTTTTTTTTTTTTTTTGTAACCAAAATTATGAAAATGCTTACTGAGTTGATATTATTAATTTGACTCTATATCAAATTCATAAAGATTGATATCATTTATTCGATCTAACAGCGTCCATTATTGCAGTGTCGCACATTATTAACAGCCGTGCATTAACCGGCGAAAAGCGGCGTGTCAACAAGGCAATTCACGCACTGTTAATGCACGGCTCGCGCTTTTAATGCACGGCTACGGAATTTTCAATATGCTCGTATCGGGGCCACAGAATTGCTACCGTCACGAGATGTGTATTGCCCTGCCCCAGAACGAGCATAGTCCGTGGAAATAGCGTTCCCGCGACATCAGTGAAAAGGCGAAACAAGATAGTGCAAGAAATAACGCGAAATGTAGCAAATGTTTTCAGTTTTTATGCAATAAAAGCGATCGAACATGGTTTTTCAATGCATTAACATTCGCCAGGTACCTTGGGAGGTGTTGAAAACCGCGGCCTTCGGCCTCGGTTTTCAACACCTCCCACGGGACCTGGCGAATGTTAATGCATGAAAAACCATGTTTGATCCCTATACTATACGGGAGTAAAGGCTACTCTCTAATATGAGGTCACATGAGACGGCTTCATAATAATTGTTCAGAAGATGCAAACTAGATTTTGAAAAACAATCGCCAGTGTTTCGCTTTACTGAACACAGCCATGGCTTATACATATGAGTTCACCCTAGACCTCCGGTATCCATGTGGACGATTAACCAATTTTTGTCTAGCGTTCCATGAAATGGACATGAGTAAACAGTAAAGACCCAGGCCAGACGCCGCGTTACAGATCTACACTATTTACATTAAGAACAAAATTTCTTTAAAACATGATAATAATAAAAACTAATAAAAACTCCTTTCTATTGGAGAGGGTCTGGTCCAATGAGTTAAGATAGAGAAGTCCTCTCGTCAAAATAGGTTAAGCCTCCAATTAACATAAAAATACCTGTTTTCATAATAAAGAGATAAATATTAGAGTTACCTGTAGAAAGTTTTCCAACAACACGAACTAAGGAATGTTGGGGATATTCCCCAGAATTCCAGTTCTCGCTTTACGATGGAACTACAATATTCTCGCGGGATGTGTAATTCTCCGGACCGACACGCCTCTAATATAGCCCCAAATATTACAGGATTCCGGTCGAAGAAATGTTCTCTAGCGACACAATTAAATGATTCAGATTCTTCGTTTAATCTTGCAAGTCTCGAATTAGGATACCTTTTAAGCGTATTCGCAAAAACCTCAAATATTTTTCCACCAACGTTGAATTTTATCCTTTTACCCATTAGCAAGGTGATTTCCTTTGTTTCTACTGATAGTCTGTTTGATATTCTTGCTTCCATTTGGAACAACACAGCCTATCATCTGCTAAATTAAGTAAGGGCTTCCACAAAACGTTTGAAGTCCATTCTATATACGAGTAACGCGACGTATTTTTTTTTATAATATGCGCACGCCACGTTAAAGATTACAGTATAAACAATAGGAATCCATACACCTGGAAAAACATAAAGCATCCCCATGAACTTCCACCATTTTGAATGCACTTTTGGCAAAATTAAGCAAGTAAACAAGACGGGAATTTTACATATTCATGGGGTCTTGCAGTACAATTAGAATCACTTGTAAATCCAAAAGATTATCGACCTTACAAGTAGTGGCTTACAGTACTTGTTGGTGGATATTTCATCGTAAACATGTCATTTATTGTCCCTAGAGTGCATCAACAAGTCAATACCTTCGGCACAATGTATAGCCACCATGTGCCTAGATGACAGTTTTCACTCAACTCCTCATTCCTCCAGTCAAGCGTTGGACTTCCTGAAGAGGCCTTATGCCAAATTTATACTGTCGACAGCGTCACGATTGACGAATTATAATTCTTTTATGGAACACCCTTCATGAATGATATTTGATAATCCTATACAACTAACGTAATGGGTCAAGTTTTTTTTGCAGGGATGTTTACCTTTTTACCATGTGTATATTTTCAAATGTGGCAGACATCGTAAAAGCTAATGTCAGTTTGCATCATACAATCCAGATCAAGACCTTAAGGGGACCTAATACACTTTTCAGATTTTCAGCGATATTTACAAGAGAGACACCCTTTGTGTCTTCGTATTTGCTTCTCTGCCTATAAGGCCCTACTGAATAGTGATCTATATTAAAAGAAAACAACTTGCTCTCTCTCTGGGACCAACTTCTTTCCTTTTAAAGCAGACACATTTTTAGAAGGATGAAAAACAGTTTTGATATTATTGCCTCCCTGAAATTGTATCTATTTCCCTTAAAATACCGGAATAATGGGTAGCACCATGCGACAACGTGTCTTTTGGCATATGCGAAAACCAAGCAGATCAACCTACGCATCCGCGTAGTCGAATCAGGGCCTTTACTGTCTGCTAGCAAAGTCATTGAATACTAAACAAATTATGAATTGAGAGCCAAGGCCCGGATGATACTTTGCGCATGCGCAGGATGATCTTAATCTGCACACTTTGCGCAAGTTTGGAGGCACTTTTTCGCTTGACGTGGCCCAAATGGTATGCAGATTTACTGAACAATTATCAAGACCTCACTGGTTTCATATTACAATTTGCATAACAATTAGAATAAATACTTAAGTTATCGCCTACTGTCATTAGTATAGTCTAGTCTGCTATTTGAATTTTAAATGTAATTGATATCTTGAGGAAAACGTGGAAACTAATTGGGAAGATGTCCAGAAAGAGTCGCAATCATAGAACAAAACTTACCAGTGACAACAACAGGAAGAGAAAACAGTCACTGGCAGACAGCATACACGTTACAAACCAAAGAAAAGAAAAGAAAAGCAACCTGCCCTCACTTCCGCAACAAAATGATCAAACTGCCAGACCGGACTCATTAAACAAAACATTACGAAAACAAGCCTATTCAAATACACGGAAAATTTTACCACCAAAAATGAAAATTTTCAGATAAACAATTCTGATATTGTTCATATTTCTGCTCAAAATCATAGATTGTGGATACTCGTTAGAACCGCCTCAGCGAGGCGGTTCTAACCAGTACCCATAATGTACGTTTTTGAGCAGAAATATGAAAAATAATGTATACCCCTGTAAACCCCAGTTTTACTATACAAAAGTGGGTATTAAGGGGATCAACGTTATATAGGCATGTTTTCGTGGTGCAAGAAGGCAACGAACAGGAAAAGACAATAAAAATGAATCCGGTTATTTCTAATTTCAGAGCCACAGACAAAACAAAAAAAATGAGCCAGAGTACGACAAAATCTACAATAAGACTTGTGCGACCACCGAAGACTCAGATCAGCCTGCGCATCAGCGCAGTCTGATAAGAGTCTTCGCTAATCGCACGTGCCTTAAACGGGCTCTGGGCTATTCAAAGAGGAATAAACAAGAACCCTTGCCATACGTGGTTGATGTATAGGCTGATCTGCGATTTTGTATAGATTATATTTCATTTCCTTTGGGATCATTGGGCCCATTGTGGTATATTTGAAAATGGAGTTCTGCTCATGTATAAGCTAGGGGCCGTTAGCAGTGTTGCAAACTTCATTACTGCTTATGAAGAGTCTCAATAAAACCGAGACTCCCATTTTCTTATCCTTAGCGTGTTTCGTGTTTCCAAAGGCAATCTTTTTTATGTTTTATATTTGCTTGTTGCACAGGTCATATTGTAGGTTTTGTCGTACACTAGCTCAAATGACAATGTTGTTAGACAGCTACATCCAACAACTGTTATTCGAACCACCATCAGCCAACGTTGCCCCAACGTAGTCATGCTGTCTGAGCTATTTGTTTTGCTCGTTCAGGCCCCGAGGTTATAAGACGTTTTTCGTGCTCGACTCAGCTGAGCATGAAATTGTCCCGCTAATAAATTATAAATCACATGTACTAAAAACTGCGAATAATTCTTGTTAAGTAGAGCTGAGCATGAACATTTCTCTGCTAATACATATGAAGATGTCAACAATAGTTGGCATTTCTATATTTATTAGCAGAGAAATGTCATGCTCAGCTGATTTAATCACGAAAAGCATTTTATTACCTCGGGGCCTGGGCCTGAGTTCACGGTACGTTGCTCTATGGAGTTGTTACGTGTCATTGTGGTCTTACTCGGTGCCTTGGTATAGCTGTGTTCTGTGATCGTGACTTTTCTTGAGTATACCACTGTATAATATTATCATTAATCCGAAGACTTGTATAGATGAGTATCGAATTACCACTGAACCAAAACCAGATAACTGCAAAAGTCATTCTGAGTCAACTTTTGTGTATATATACATCACAGTATAGAATGAGCTTTTTATGCCCATAAATGGCTTAAACAATAGGGACCATCATTGTCAGATCGCCATTGAGCACTTTACTTTGTTTCATCACAGTGTTTCTGATCATATTTGTTTCTTCAATGTGATTTTTCAAAGATGAGGTAGAGGGCCCCTATGTATTTATAATTTGGAGCTACGTCAAAATTAAAGATCAGAGCCCAGCTGTTCAAAGCACCGTTAGTTTAACGAGCTCGTTTATGACCAAAATGTTAAAGGGGGACACAATATAAGTTGCAAGTATAGCTTGGAGTAAAATGCTTAATAAGCCATTTATTTTGATGCAAGACTTTTCAAACTCGGCCAAGAAATAAGGAATTTATGATGGTTTGAATATATTTAAAACGGCTGTCATGGATGCCGCCATACTGTAGGCTTTGTGACGTCACACAGCCCAAATTAAATCTGCAAAACCAAATTATGAAGGGGTTATAAGAATAATTTTGCTACAGATTTTTATAATCTTCTAATTCTAGTGACAAGCAATCATTTCCCACAAATAAACCAACTTTTTGAGAATAACTACCTTTATAAAACGAATTTTAATTTTTATGAAACCTCATTAAATATTCAAACTGGCGGCGCCCATTCCATCAATGTTAAAATATTCAATTGTCTATAACTGACTTAATTTTCCACCGATTTTGATCAAATTTATGTCAAAATTCATTGTTTGTAAAGTTCTTTACTTGAAAGCACAATGCCTTATAAGGTCGCGTTCTCCTTTAACTGTTCTAGCAAGTACAATATCTAATTCACAAGTGTTTTTGCTGAAAAAATGTAAGTAGCTTTTCATTCACATTTTTTTTCAGCAAAAATATTAATGATCATTAATGATCAAAGTTTTAACGATACGTTAACTAACGATATCGTTAGTTTTGAACAACTTAGCCCTGATTTTAATCCAGTAAAACTGGTTTAGCCTCCTCCCCTAGTAGTTTGTTTTTTCTGTTGTAAGATCTAAGGCGGTTCCTCTGCTGTGGTTATTTGTGTCGTTGATTTCATACTATGACACTTACGGACTTTCCCCATATTTACATCACGAAAACACGCCTATATAATTTTGACCCCCTTAAACCCCACTTTTATATAGTAAAAACTGGGGTTTACAGGGGTATACATTATTTTTCTTATTTCTGCTCAAAACATAAATTGTGGGTACTCGTTAGAACCGCCTCTTCGAGGCGGTTCTAACGAGTACCCACAATCTATGTTTTGAGCAGTAACATGAAAAATATCAGATTTTTTTATCTGAAACTTTTCATATTTTGATGGTAAAATTTTCAGTATATTTGAATAGGCATGTTTTCGTAATGATATTATCATCATTGAGCAGATAAGTATGGAGTCACCACTGAACCACAAACTGCAATAGGCATTATGTGGCAACTCTGAATATATACATATCAATACAGAACGAGCTGTTATGCCTGTAAACGGCTTAAACCCAGTTTAGTCTTGAGACCCACGAAAGGGTAAATTGATATACAGTGCAGGCCCAGTGCGTCTGTGCTGTTTGCAAATGGTTTTGCTATTTTTCTCTAAGATTATCATTTAAATAACATAGCCTGACATACCTAAAATTGAAATTCGACTCTTCCAATATATAGTGTGGGTGAGTTTATTCAGTCAAAAGTGGGTTGAACAGAGGTCGCGAATTATTTTCTACACAGTCACTACCATTTATAATTGAGCCAGCGCACGACAGAATCTACAATAAGACTGTGTGTCCAGCAAATACTTAGATCAGCCTATACATCCATTCAGTGTTCCAAGTGTTCTCGTTTATCCCTTTTTAGCCCGGAGGCTGTAGAAGGCACATGCGATCAGTGACGGCTCTGATCAGACTGCGCGGTTGCGCAGTCTGATCTGAGTCTTCCCTATTCGCAAAAATTGTATTCATCACGAAAACATACCTATATAATTTTGACCCCCTTAAACCCCACTTTTATATAGTAAAACTGGGGTTTACAGGGGTATATATTATTTTTCTTGTTTCTGCTCAAACACATAGCTTGTGGGTACTCGTTAGAACCGCATCGCCGATGCGGTTCTAACGAGTACCCACAATCTATGTTTTGAGCAGAAACTTGAAAAATATCAGATTTTTTTTTCTGAAAATTTTCCTTTTTTGGTTGCAAAATTTTCAATATATTTGAATAGGCGTGTTTTCGTAATGTTAGGTTTTATCGTGCGCTTACTCATTATTATTATTAAGACAAACTCATTTCGTCTATTCGCATTTCGTGTACTGTTTTTATTCCCATTTTGTTAACTCCGTTTTTTAGGGTATTTCCCATTTTGTCTATTTTTTTTTTCTTTTTTATCAAAACCGTTCAGATAGAATTTATATGATTTATGATGATCATTATAATACTGATTAATGATTAAGATTTGAGTATACACTGGTTGATTTGCCTGATTGCCATGTTTTCAATAAACAATAAATGGCGTAGGATATTGAGAGAAACATATACACCAAAAAGGAAGAACCAGGCCAACGTTTTTAAGTCTGATCTATGACCACACTGGTTGCTTTGCCTGATTGTTATGTTTTCCGTACATATTATAAAATCTAAGTTAATACTACCATTGTGATCTTGAGTAGGCTGCATACGTGTGAAAATACCAGCAGTAGACGGTTGATTGATTGTGTTGGGGTTTAACGATACATCAACCCTTGTGGGTCATTTTGTGTCGTCTTCCAGAGAAAGGGAGAAGAGGGATAGAAAAGATAGTAGAGGAGATGATAGGGACAGGGGAGAAAGAGGTAAATGAATGAAAATGAAGAAACAGAAGAAATAAAAACATTCCGCCTCTACCCCCACCTGCTGCAATGGGTAGCAGACCTTGTCCAACTGTAAGCCAATATCAGCTGGACGCCACGGTGACGCAAGGTACATGACACCTTTGCCTCATCCAACCACACCCTCCTAGTAGACGAATGTATGAGTAGACGAAATGGAAAAAAATGTCAAAATAATACGCGGATTGGGAAAAGACGAAATGGGAATAAAATGTTTTATATACAAAGCATTTATTTGGATTGTGCTTAGCCAAAATGTGTTTTTAGGACATGCATTACGAAAACACGCCTATTCAAATAGATAGAAAATTTCATCCCCACAAACTAAAATATTTCAGATAAAAATCTCTGATATTTTTCTTATTTCTACTCAAAACATGGATTGTGGGTACTCGTTAGAACCACCTCGACGAGGCGGTTCTAACGAGTACCCACAATCTATGTTTTTAGGAGAAATAAAGAAAATAATGCCTACCCCTGTAAACCCAAGTTTTACTATATAAAAGTGGGGTTTATGGGGGTTAAAATTATATAGGCATGTTTTCGTAATGTTGATCTTCGCTAAGATACTTATTGGTTTACAATAATGTCCCTTGAAAAAGGTTGTAATAACCAAACCTAGTCGGGAATAAAATTTAAAATAAGAACTTGGAGTTTGATCTCTTTTATTAAAATATCCATTGGATGTATAATGATTGTAGCTAGGTATTTTGTGTATCTCGAGGATACATTTTCGCTTGACACAATTCACACTTCTTGTATGACTTTTTTCATACCATTTCTATTTGTGTTTAACCCTTGTCACGCTGAATAAATTAAGATGCCACACCCAGTTCAAATTGTCAGCCAATCAGATTCCTTGATCCAAATTATTGATATAAATTCACATACTGATTGACAAACAGCGCAGATCCAGATCAGTTGGCTTCGTCAAAAGCCAATAGATCTGGATCTAAACTGCTTGCTAAAACAGGGCATGTCGTGTTTAGCAAGAGAAGGGTTTAGTGGTACAAGGTGTTGAAATACTCGTACAACAGCCGCATCGTGAGGATGAACCTTCAGATATGTGCGCCTATCGAAGAATCAGATCGATCAGAATCTTCACTGGGTGCATTTTGGACAGCCAAAGATGCAAAGTTATTGCTGCAGACAACTAAAGCCTCTAATCAGACTGCGTGGATGCGCAGAAGCGTTTGAATTTTCATTGAGTGCACATGGCTGAAGGTATGTTGTCACGTTGCGGCTTAATTGCAAAACATGGGTAGTGTGAGAGGAATGTGGTAAAATACATATAGCGAACTAACAACTATTGCAGGAAGTGTTACAGAAGATTAAAATTGACCGTATGTGGTCACAGAGAGGCGTTTTGTTCACATCTAGATGACGCCTAAATTATGATTGCCGTATTTTCCCGAAGTTTTCGGACCTCTTAAATCCTAACCATATTTGTCCTAAAATTTGAACGTCCATTTGAACACCTGTTGATGTGTCTAAGAACTGTCAGATGAATGACGAAAAAAGTTTACCCTGATCAGCGTTCTATAGGGTCTGATCTGGGCCTGCACTATTTACCCAGGTCTGTCAGTACTAGTACTTAGGGTAAACACGGTAGTGATAATACATGTACATGTAGATGCGAAATTTTTTTCGATATCACAAGGCATTAGCCAGTATACCGTCCTATCAATCATAATATTACCTTCGTACATTTAGTGGTGAAATTTTCAGCGGCGGGCGACATTTTGAAATATTTTTTTCTTGTTTTTTTTTTCACAGAAAATATGATGCGACATAATATGCAAGTTGTCTCTTAAAGAGACAATTTGCATGTAATGTCAAGTCATATTTTCATGTAATGCAAGTAATGTAAAATCCTATTATATATATATATATATATATATATATATATATATATATATATATATATATATATATATATATATATATATATATATATATATATATATATATATATATATATATCATCGGTTTGTCGTCTGCTGAATTTGCCCGTAGCAGTGTAAGTGTTAGTTAGTAGTGACATTTCAGCTTCAAGGTTTCAACTTCACGAATTCACTATTTCAACTTCATGAATTCACGATTTCAACCTCACGAATTCAGATTCACAAATTCACGAATTCCACTTCACGAATTCAACTTCACGAATTCACGAATTCAACTTCATGAATTCAACAGGCGAATTCGTGAAGTTGAATTCGTGAAGTTGAATTCGTGAATTCGTGAAGTTGAATTCGTGAATTCGTGAAACTGAATTCCTGAATTCGTAAAGTTGAATTCATGAATTCGTGAAGTTGAATTCGTGAAATTGAAATCCTGAATTCATGAAGTTGAATTCGTGAATTCGTGAAGATGAATTCCTGAAGTTGAATTCGTGAAGTTGAATTTGTGAATTCGTGAAGTTGAATTCATGTATTCGTGAAGTTGAATTCGTGAAGTGGAATTCGTGAAGTTGAAATTGTGAATTCGTGAAGTTGAAACCTTGAATTAATGTAGTTGAAATGTCACTACCAGTCTTTCGTAGTTAGTTGTGTGCTTCTGAAATAAAGACTCGGTGGAATAAGCGACATGGATGCAAACACGTCCTACATAGACAGTCTACAACAAATCCAGAAATATATAAACATTGTTAGTATACCATTTTTACTTGTTTTTGGAACGGCTGGCAACATTCTATGCATAATCGTCTACGCCAGAAAATGGTCAACTTACTCGATTCCGTTGCTGTTTCTGTCTTGCATAGATTTAGTCTTTCTGTGGGAGGAATGCCTTTTTAGTGGATCGTGGGCTTATTTTGGAGACGCCCTCGAGGCCAAACCTTATGGTTGTAAGGTAGCATTCTATATTTGCATGGGAGCTTTCTTTGCTTCGATGTTCGTCATTGCCACCTTAACAGTTTTACGAATATATGCTATATTGAAACCTTGGACATTTAACTCGACCTGCACGCCAAGAAGAGTATTCTGTGTAGTTTTGATGTTGCTCCTATTAGCGCTTGCTATGGAAAGTCATATCCTGGTCGGGTTTAAGAACTTTTACAGCCTCGATCAAACCATTACATACAGAGCCATGGCGTGTGACGTTGTGTCGGACACCTACTTTTCATTTTACTCTCAGAAGTGGCTTGTTGTAGAGGAAGTACTTTCTCTAGCTGGTTTAGGGATAATCTTCATTGGAAATGGAGTTATAATTGTTAATCTACTGAAACGGATGGGCATTAATGACTCTACGCTGCATGCTCGTGAGAACAGTCGTCGTCTAATTGCAGTCAGCTTTATATACTTGATAGCTTGGGGCCCTTGGATAGTGTTCGCTATGACCTTTTGGGACTTTGAGAGAAAAGTTGGCTCAAGTCAAGACCGGGAACGAATGATCATTTTTGATTTTACTGTCATACCAGTGATGTTTCAATCTGCGTTTGGATTCGTTGTTTACTTTTTGACTGGATCAGAATTTCGGGCTGAGGTGAGAAGAGTTCTTTATACCCAAAGGACAGGTAGCCGTTACACCAGCAGACCTGTTTGAATATACGCTCATTATTTATTGGTCTAGATAAGTCGCTGTTTTTTAACAAAGACAATATTTAGGGAACAAGTCTATCGCTTTATGTAATACCACTCAAATTACCGACTCTCCATTGCAGTCAGAAGCTTCAGCAATTGAACTACTGCTGCCATCTACAAAAATAGGAATTGATACGTTTTGGAGAAAATTTTCTCATTTTTTTGTGCTCTTTTAAAATTAAAATTTGCTCCTAGAGGGAGCTAATTCTTTTTTTTTTTTTTTTTTTTTTAATAGTGTATACCTATTCTCATGTTTGGTGTCAATAGAGGCAAACACACACACACACACAAACACACACACACACACACACACACACACACACACAATAATAATAATAAAATTGTCGCCTTCGGCGGAAATTTAGAAAATTCCACCAAGTGTTTCCAGTCGCCGTTAAGATTGCATTATTGACTGGCGCGCGAATCGCGCCGGTCTCTTAATATAGCTTTGGATTTTTACATATGGTAGACTATTCGATTAGCTCACGAACGACGTTTTATATTTGCCGGGAGGTAGATTTGTGACGATCCCGGCAAATAAAAAAAAATCTCAAAACAAACTGTGTTATAATCAGAGTAATGTCTATTTTATTTTCATTTCAATCAAGAAATTTCATAAAGCTTAATAAAAGCAAACATTAAAGAATGACATTGTTGTTATTTTTTTACCTGTTACATTGAAAATTTAATAAACTTTAATATACCCTTGTTCCATATCTCTTTATAAATATAAACAAAATTTGCGTCGGTACTGAGACGTTTACGTTTAAATATTTTGTCTTGTCATTAAATACGATAACATGTTATTAGCCTTCCCCTGAACTTTCAAGAGTAGTGACCTGAAACAGAGAGCCATCAGTTTCTTTTGGTCTTCCTGTGTACAGGCAACACTCTTTATACTGGCACTCGATAAAACGACAAAATTGGTTACATTGTATAATGATAATTTGGAGAGTCACTAATTTTTGCGCGGTATTTCCTTCGCTCAAGAGGTGACATTATGCAATAACATAATAATTATAATTAATACTTCAAGAAACATATGTGTCGGATATTTGTAATAATAGCGAGCAATTCTAACAAATATCCAAGATGTTCTCTGAGGAAATATGTGTGCCGTAATACTCGTTTTTCTCGTTTTTCTTTTTTTTTGTTTTTTTTTTTTGTTTTTTTTTTTTTTTCTTGTTTTCGTTTAAGTGACTATCAAAGGTGTAGAAATAAATGAATGCAGTCATTAGTGACTGGAGCAAGAGTAACTCTTCAAAAATATTTTGACCCCTTCTAGAAAAGAACTACTTCGTAAGGAAAGAATTTGCTCTCAAAGGGAGCGAACGCTTTCCTCATAATGTGGATCCATTTTGATAATGCCCAGGCTTGCCGTAAAGGAAAAAGAAAGTTGGAAAAGTTGTCTCCCTTGGCGGAGGTGGAGACAATTCTTCTAAATGTTTCTCATTACGAAAACAGGCCTTTTCAAAATATATAGAAAATTTCACCTCCAAAAACTGAAAATTTTCAGATAAAAAAACATTGATCGCCGAGGCGGTTCTAACGAGTACCACAATCTATGTTTTTGAGCAGAAATAAGAAAAATAATGTATACCCCTGTATAAAAGGGGGGTTAGGGGGCTCAAAATTATATAGACATGTTTTCATGATGCCATTTTGGCTTGCCGTAAAGGAAATAGAAAGTTGCCAAAGTTGTCTCCCTTGGCGGAAGTGTAGACAATTCTACTAGATGTTTCTAGTCCCCTTAAAGATGTCTTTATTGTATTGATAATTTGGAGAGTCACTAATTTTTGCGCGGTATTTCCTTCGCTCAAGAGGTGACAATTTATCAGAAATTATGCAATAACATAATAATTATAATTAATACTTCAAGAAACATATGTGTCGGATATTTGTAATAATAGCGAGCAATTCTAACAAATATCCAAGATGTTCTCTGAGGAAATATGTGTGCCGTAATACTCGTTTTTCTCGGTTTCTTTTTTTTTTTTTTTTTTTTTTTTTTTTTTTTTTCTTGTTTTCGTTTAAGTGACTATCAAAGGTGTAGAAATAAATGAATGCAGTCATTAGTGACTGGAGCAAGAGTAACTCTTCAAAAATATTTTGACCCCTTCTAGAAAAGAACTACTTCGTAAGGAAAGAATTTGCTCTCAAAGGGAGCGAACGCTTTCCTCATAATGTGGATCCATTTTGATAATGCCCAGGCTTGCCGTAAAGGAAAAAGAAAGTTGGAAAAGTTGTCTCCCTTGGCGGAGGTGGAGACAATTCTTCTAAATGTTTCTCATTACGAAAACAGGCCTTTTCAAAATATATAGAAAATTTCACCTCCAAAAACTGAAAATTTTCAGATAAAAAAACATTGATCGCCGAGGCGGTTCTAACGAGTACCACAATCTATGTTTTTGAGCAGAAATAAGAAAAATAATGTATACCCCTGTATAAAAGGGGGGTTAGGGGGGTCAAATTTATATAGACATGTTTTCATGATGCCATTTTGATAATGCCCAGGCTTGCCGTAAAGGAAATAGAAAGTTGCCAAAGTTGTCTCCCTTGGCGGAAGTGTAGACAATTCTACTAGATGTTTCTAGTCCCCTTAAAGATGTCTTTATTGTATAGATAACCCTACATGTAGCTAGCACGTCAACTTTATACTGACCCCTAATACAAAGACAAAATTCGTTATAATGAAAATTTCAGTAGGACGAGACCTTCGCTCAAGAGGTGACAAATTAACAATAATTATGCAAGAACAGTGTATTAAATACTTCAAGGAACATATATATTGGATATTTGTTAAAACAGCCTCGCTGAGACGATTCTAACAATTTTCAAAACATGTGTTTCTTACATATCATTCTGTTCATTAATCGCTGATTCTCAAGAAAGTGGGAAAAATAGCGTCATAGCACGAAACGTTCATTTTTATTTTTATTTTTTTTATTATTTTTTATTTATTTATTTATTTTATGTTTGTTTTTTTTTTTTGTACTTTTACGTAAATATTCTGAAGTCTCTGACTCTAACTAAAATGTTTCAGTTGTGAGCTAACTGCGAAGTTGTGAGCCTCCCGCAACTCAACCCCCCTCCCCCCGCCCTCCTCCCCCCCGCCCTCCTCCCCCCGCCCCGCACCCCCCCACACACACATTTTTTCATGTCATCATAATTGAAAATAAAATATTTTCAGACATTTAAAATGACAAGACAAGCTTTAGAAATGTTGTCATTGACATATTTTCAAACGGTGACAAATGCCTATACATCGAACGTAACGTAAATGAAAACTTTGTTTCACAATTCAGTTTTGTCATTGAATTAAGTGAATTCTACGAGCCCAAGTATAAAAAAACAATACTCCTTATATTGGACCAGGCAAATGAGTCTTGTTTGCTTACATGTATCTCAGAGACAAGGAATCATATAATTCAGCTAACGGCGCAAATATTTTATGATATTCTATACCCCAGAAATTGTTCTTGATGCAGAAAAAGATATAAAGTAATTATGCAGCTTTGTTTTACAAGCCTACCTGAAGTTATCCAGTGTAGAAGGAGAAATGACGCTCAATCCCTACAGCGGAAGAGGGACAAAATACATATATATATAGTAATTTTGTTGGATATACTTCGTCAAAAATAATTTCATAAGTAAAAATTTATTTACGGGACATATTTTACGGGACAGTAATAAGCATACCTCAAGCTTGGAACCAGCGATATTAGCTTACAGTGGCTAAAACATAGTATGCAGTCTGATTATATGCACAAAAACTGTTAAACGCTACATATGAAACCACAGACACACAAGCAAAGGAGAACCACTAAAAGGAACCGCCTTGAAACGGTGAGCAGAAAAAAAAAAAAAAATACTGGGTGCTTCGTCAAATTCTATTCGCGCGACACCACATCCTTAGTTCTGATGTAGGTCCTGATTACAAACATATGTTCGGTCCGCATATGGGTCCTCTACCTAATCTGTGATCATCAGAAATACTGTGAATGGTTCGATGGCGATCTAAAGCAATGTGATTAACGATTGTCAATATACATGTAATCTCTAAGGATGAAATAAGAACAATATTATATGGGGGTTTTGGATGGGGCATGGTATGTGGGGGCTGGTCAAGCGAAAACGTGTTTTTCGGGGAAATAAGGACAGCGAAGGCCCAGTTTAGCCTGCGTATTCGGACAGTCTGATCAGGGCCTTTACTGTCCGCTACCAGAATTAGTTGATGTTGCAGAATGTATAAATTGAAAGCAGAGGTCCGGGTGAAATTTTGCGCATGCGCAGGATGATCCTAATCAGCGCATTTTGTGCATGTTTTTTTTTTTTTTTTTTTTTTTTTTTTTTTTTTTAGGGGGTGGGGGGTGTTTTTTGTTTTTGCTTGAGAGGCCCAAATATATATACAGTCAAACTTCAATGGCTGGAACATCTTTGGGACTAAGGAAATTTGTTCGAGAGATGGGTATTTCGAGCCAATGAGATTTAGTCATAGCACCAGGTGAGGAAGCAAATGGCGATAATTTATCGAAATGTTTTCGATCTTCAACAAAATAATGGTATGTTGCGTGTACTCATTAGAATCGCCTCGATGAGTGACACAGCATACAATTTCATAATAAAATAAGAAATTTTTTCTCGATATATGTGTTCTTAAGCTATCGGTAAAATTCCGTTAGGACTCAAAAATGAGTTCGAATAAGCTATCGTAAACGAGCCATCGGTGTTCGAGTCATCGAAGTTCGACTGCACAGGGAGATCACGAAACAGACAGCCAGTCATTTAGATTGTTTTTCTACAGATTGTTATTACGAATACATGTACTCATCATAACAGAACATTACGATAATTAAGCCCTCCAAAGAGAAACCAACCTTATGACATATTCCACCGGTGTAGATCGAGATCCTCCTGTACACGCGTGCAGTATGATTAGCTCTACACTGTTTGCTAATAACGTCAATAAGGTCATAAATTATATCAGAGGCAAGAGGAGAATATGACCAACTATGTAGATTTGCCAGCTGATCTGAGTTTATAAGTTTGCTTTCTATCCAGAAAGGCTCATAAAAAAGCCGCGTCGTGAAAAAGGCCCTTCCCAGCTAGCATTATTTATAAATCTATAGCGGGCCGTTATCGGCCCGTCAGCTACCCTGACGGGCCGATAACGGCCCGCTATAGATTTATGTAGAATGCTTACTGGGTTCAGACTTGTGTCTAATCACTCTTTCCTGGTCCTTTAGCACAAAGAAGTGAATATACCAGGAAATGCCACAAACACGAATCACAGACCTCCCGATGCACCAAAAAAAAGGATGCCACGTATCTATTTCTTTGGCTGGTTTCCCTTTGGCCTACCGCTGATGTGAGTGAAGGGCGTAGGTTGCGGATGCGAAGGCTCGCCTTATCCGTTGCTGTTCGCATATGCTTAAAAGGGTATTTTCCCGTGGTGTGGCTAATTTTGTCATAGATCCATCAGCACGCGTTTCAGTCCAAATTTAATTTCACATACTTTAACAAACATGAGTATAACGTCAATTCTTGATTTTATTGCAGTTATTTCTTTTTTATCTAAACATGGAAAAAGATTATCTGTTTGTGTTTCCTTAACGAATTCTTCTTCAAAGGTGTCTTTTAATTTCAGCAACGACTCATACACCTTCTTTCTTATTCTGAAAAAAAAATACAAACACGATCGGGATCTGCACTGTTCACACATACAGAAATTCAAACAGTAAATGCGGGTCCCCGTAGCCTAGTGGATAGGAGAACTGACCATTAATCCATTAGGTTTCTCACCGCTGTGATTCGTGCCGCGCTCGGGTCACATGTGGGAAAACCAAGTTCTGCTTACGGATGGTCAGGTGGTTTTTCCCGGGTTCTCCGGTTTTTGCCCATTTTTGATGAACGATCGGCTCGATATAAGAGAAAGATTCCTGAAAGGGCCGCAACAAATATCATACAGTAAACTCATTATCTCAAACTTCAAGGGATCAGAATTTCCAGCTTGAGAAAACAGTAGTTTCATACAACAATAGTTGAAATGTAAAGAACTTGACACAAAACTAAGCTTATATATTCTTAAACTTAAGTTTGACTTAAGCAGTAGCTTGCGTTATTAGCGTTTGAGATAGCCAGAATCAACTGTAGCAAATACCATACATTCTGAACAGACTGAAAGGATCCAAACATCCTCAAAATACGAATATGAATCTCATGATCTGCGTCTAGACTCAACATAGATGCGCAGTCTGAACAGAGTCTACACTAGAGCTTTGTGGACAAAGTTTCTTCAGCCGAGTTGAGAAGACTCTGATGAGCCTATTATTGCATAAAATGCAGTGTCGCACGTTATTAACAGCCGTGCATTAACCGGCGAAAAGCCGTGTATTAACAAGGCAATTCAGGCGCTGTTAATGCACGGCTACGCAACTTTCAATATGATCGTACCGGGGCCACAGATTTGCTTCCGTTACGTGATGTGTACCCGGCTCTAGAACGAGCATAGTCCGTGGAAATTTCGTTCGCGAGACATCGGTGTAAAGGCAAAACAAAATAGTGCAAGAAATAACTCGAAATGTAGCAAATGTTTTCAATTTTTATGCAATAATAGCGATCGAACATGGTTTTTCAATGCATTAACATTCGCCAGGTCCCTTGGGAGGTGTTGAAAACCGACCGGGTGTCTCGTTTGTCTACATACGAGTTTTCCACGCATTATATAACACTGTCTGTCACATAAGCTGATAAAAGTTAAGCTCTTGATTTAAATGAAAGAATCTTCTTAAGAAACATTCTCTTTCTCTTTACCTGAAGATCTTACATGTACAAAATGTAAATGAGCATACCAGGGAAACGCCACAATCACGAAGCAAAAGACAAATATCTATTGTCATATCTACTTAACTTTATGACAAACGGGACGAAGTTGATTTTTATAGGCAGCCAGCCAAATTGGTGACTTTAATAATCGAAGTACAATTTTAGCTGCTAGACTTTTTGAACACGGATACCATTATCAAAAACTTCGTAAAACTTGTTCTAAGGTTTTTTATTGCTGTCATTCTGAAATAATTTCCCTAACGTTGGTTTCAAAAATTCTTCTGCAAGAAGGCCTGTCGAGCCTGTCTGAGCCTGAAGCCAGATGCTTTTGATGAATGGGTATCTGAAGCACGTTTAGTGATCGGAAGCCAAGTATTTATAATCATTTAAATGGTGATTATATCTATCTTTAAAATAATACGATAGTACTAAATCTAAAGCCACGTACCTCTAGATAGATCTATGAGTCAAAAATATACTTACTTGCAGCATTGGTAAATTGGAGCTAACAATACGAGATCATCTTCAAAAAACCTGTATAAATGAATATGCATAAACGTCTGATTATATATCTCCTTGCCTCTTCATAAATATTAGATTACCGCATTCGATTGTGCGTTTAGGGTTTTCAAAATAACTGGAAAGCTTGCAGTAAAATATCCACTGAATAAGGGAACCTTTTAAAGATGGATATGCAGAGTTCATAAGGGATGCTTAGATACTGAGATGATGCTGAGGTAGTTATATAATATGACTGGAGAATTAAATATAGGAATCAAGCAGTCTAAAATGATCGTAGCAATGCTCTCCATTGCTCTATTGTGTGTGTGTATTAAATCTGTTTAATTTTTCGGAATTACAAGGAAAAGTAAAATTACAGTTGACTCTCGTTATCTCGAATTCCAAGGGACTCACTGGAATACTTCGAGATATCCCTACCTCGACATATCAGAGTTGAGAGAGTGAGGAAAACAATAAATTGAACAACCACATTCAACAAATGAATATGTAATTTGACTCCTGAAGTTAGAAATATATATAAAATAATGTGGAAAAGGGGAGAAATTGCTCCCTCTTTTCCACATTATTTTGTTACCTGTTGTCATAGTTTCATGTTAAAACAGGGAAATATTTTCACTTCGAGACAGACGGTAATTCGAAATAAGCGAGTTCGAGATAACGAGGTTCGACTGTATTTTATTCATGTGGCCACAATATCTTGCATGTATGCCTCATTTGTTCCTCATTTCTCCTTCTTTTGATGTCTTGGAAGGATGTGTTTTGTCATTGTGATATTTTCTGGGTATCTTCACTTATACTCAATGAACAGTTCAAATATACTCAACTTTTAATTTACCTGCACATTTTACACAGTAGATCAGGGCCCACTTGTTCAAAACTTAACGAACTTGATAGCTAACGTGACGTTAACATTTCTAGTCGAGTAAATCGTGCAACAGTATACCACGATGACTGATAATTTCAATAATCATGTATTCGCCGGAGGCGGAACAATTAATTTATGATGAAAACAATACATATGAAGATATAGAAGTAGACCGTACAAGACAAGACACCGTAACACAATAGCTAAATAATAATAACCAGACTATATAAACTGAAGTACTGTTTGCTTATTTGGACCACCTTAACCTGTTATAAAATACATTATGCATTAAATACTTCAAGATAAAGACGAGATTTATAAAATAACAACCAAAGAAGGGACATATCAGGCAGACATTAGAAGAATCTTACAGCAACAACCCATTTTAGCCGATTGAAAACGCTTACAATTTATCAAAACAAGAAAAGATATAAAATATCAGAGAGAACTCCATAACAAAAGAATTTATATTTGAGGGACTTTATGAGCACCAAGATCGACATATTTAAACTCGTATAAATTTTTGCAGACGAATCAAGTGCCTGTATATACCTTTGCTTGGATCAATAGTCTACACTAAACATGCAGGACAAGGATCGCTACCCCATTTGTGGGATCTGCAAAGCAAAAAGGACATTATCGAGACGATTGCCAAGGAGAAAAATCAATACATGGATAGGGATACGAGTACAGAACGAAATTAAGAACCAGAAACATGGTCAGAAATCAGAAACAAAGATCAAGAGAGAGAGAGAGAGAGAGAGAGAGAGAGATGAACAAAGGAAATAAGAATATAGAAAATAATAGAAAGAGAAGTACAGATGAAACAGGGCACAAATAAAGGCCCGTTGCGGACAAGCGTTCCCCAACGTCATGGCTTTATTAGTAAAGGGTTGAGATTTAAATCCGTATTATAGGAGGATAACCCCAAAACCACACGAACATCTTCAGACCATGTAGAACAATATGCACAGTTTTAAAATGATGGGTGGAAAATGTAGGATGAGTTGCGCCCATCAGGTATCTATTCAAATACTAATCAGACCTGAAAAACAACTTCGAAAAAGTGAAAATAAAGTTGATAAAAATGATGGGAGGATAACCCCAAAAGCACATGCACGTCTACAGACCATGACAAAAACATCTGCAAAGTTTAAAAAAGTTTTGTATATAAGAGAAGTTGGCCCATAAGCTGCCCACGTCATCGTGTCACAACCAAAACATTACGAAGTTGTTGAAAAAAGATAATGGCAGGATAACCCCAAAACTACATGCACATCTTCAAACCATGTAGAACAAGTATGCACAGTTTCAAAATGATCAATGGAAAAGTTTAGGAGGAATTGTGCCCACAATATATCTATTCTAATACTATCGAACCTGAAAAAATCGAACAATTAGAAAAAAAAATGATAAAAAAAATAATGGGGGAATAACCCCTCAACCACAAACACATTTTCAGACTATGTAGAACAAGTATGCATAGTTTCAAAATGATCGGTGGAAAACTCTAGGAGGAGTTGAGCCCACAAGGTATCTTTTCTAATGCTAATCGGACCTGGAAAAAAACTTAGTCGAAAAAGAAGAACAAAATAATAAAAGTTAATGGGAGGATAATCCCAAAACCATATGCACATCTACAGACCATGTAGAACAAGTATGCATAGTTTCAAACTTATCGGTGGAAAACTGTAGGAGGAATTGCGTCCACAAAGTATCTATTCTAATAATAATCGAACCTGGAATAACTAAGTCAAAAACGTAGAAAAAGTTAATATAAAATATTGTAGAATAACCCCAAAACCAGATGCACATCTACAGATCCTTGAAAACCATGCATGCATAATTTTAAAATGATCAGTGGAAATCTCTAGGAGGGGTTGCGTCCACAAGGTATCTATTCTAATAGTAATCCGACCTGGAAAAAACTAAGTCGAAAAAGTCGAAAACAGTTGATACAAAAATAACGGGAAGATAACCCCAAAACCACATGCACATCTTCAGACCTCGACAAAAAAACCTGCAAAGTTTCAAAAAGATTGGTTGAAAACTATAATAAGAGTTGCGTCCACAAGCTACTCATCTCATGCGTCCACAAGCTACAAAGACAACTTAACTCAGAGACTGCAGGAAACAGTAAATGGCGACGAAGAGGAAGCATGGGGAGTTGCAGCGAAGAGAAGACAAAAATACGAAGAAACATGAATAAAGACGCAAGAAGAACAAAATAAGAAGAAACACCATCACCAACGACACCCTGCGAATATAATACCCCAGAGAATGAGAACACAGAAGTTACCAACAGCGCTTACCAGAAAGAAGACACATCAGACGACCAAACAGAAGTCGAAGAAGAGAACAATATTATTCCAAGATCATATCTAAAATGCGGACAAGGTCAAACTAGTGAAGACCAACTTAGCAACAAAGATATACAGCAGATGTAAGCAGATTGGCAAGAATAATGGACAACCAAAAAGAAATGTAAGTTATCCTTTTTGACTTCAAATTGTATCCTTAGTTTTGATAAAACTCTTGATTCAAATTTGATTATGTTAATTTAACTTTCCGTCTTTTCTTATAAAAGGGTATTCACTATTCATGTTTATATTTTCAGTCCTTCGATTCTGTCGATGGTAATGATTGTAAGCTTGAATGTTGCTGGATTACTACGAAAAGCAAAACAAGGCCGGGTATCTAGACGTTTTCTCTTACCTTTTTTTGTGATTCAGAACAATTTATAAAATCATTTATATGCAGGAAATGCATCGGTTTGATCAAGAGCTTATTCATAATTTAGAAGAGGATGTCCAGGGAATGTTTTATACCGATACGAATAAAGGGTGGACATCAGCAAGCATGTTAGTGTAACTTGTTTCTAGATGTGCAATTAAAGGGAATCTTCCATCGTGTGCTAATATTTTCTTGTTGCAAGCGATAAATTATTGTATGCTTATCAAAAACCGCAGCAAGGTATTCGTTTAGCGTGTGCTAATATTTCCCTTTTGATAGCAAATCTGCCACTAGGAAATATTTTATTAGGTGCGAGTATTTACCTGCTGATAGCCATACGTTTGTGCCTGCTTACTATAAACTGCGGCAACGTAGTCTTGTATCGTGAGATAATATTTTCCTGCTGCAGCATACGTTGTTGTATATTAATTATATACTGCAGCAAGGAATTTTTTCATCGTGTACTTATATTTCCCTGCTGACAGCCATACGATGTTGTATATTTATCATTAACTGCAGCAAAATAATCTGTTATCGTGTGCTAATATTTCTCTTCTGATGGCCATACACTGTTGTATGTTTATCATATACTGCAGCAGGGTAATGTTATATCGTGTGCTTATATTTCCATACGTTGGAGTATGCTAATCATAAACTGTAGCAAGGTAATCTTCTATCGTGTGCTAAAATGGCTCTGCTAAAAGGAATACGTTGTTTTATGCTAATCGTATACCGAAGCAAGATAATCTTTTAACGTGTGCTAATATTTCCCTGCTGCAGGCCATATGTTGTTATCTGCTAAAATAAATCAATAAATGTAGCAAGCTATTTTTTTTATCATGTGCTAAAATATCCCTGCTGCAAGGCATACCTTCCTGTCTGCTTATCATAAACTGCAGCAAAATATATCTTATCGTGTGCTAATAGTTCCCTGTCGAAAGCCCTACGTTCTTGTACGCTAATCATATACTGCAGCAATTATAGTTTTTTTTTTTTGTTTTGTTTTTTTTTATTTTATTTATTTTTTATAGTGGGCTAATATTTCTCCGCTTATAACTACGTTGTTATGTGCTTATCATAAAATGCAGCATGTTAATATTTTATCGTGTGCTAATACATACTTTATGCAAGGCATACATTGTTGTCTGCTTATATTCAACTGCAGACGTATTGTGTACTAATATTTTCCTGCCGCCAGCCATGAATTGTTTTATATGCTAATTTCATGCTAAATCATGAACTGTAGCAAGGTAATATTTTACCGTGTGCTAATATATCTCAGCTGCAAGTCATATGTTGTTATATGCTAACCATGTACCGCAGCAAAGTACTCTTTTTTTCGCGTGTTTATATTTCCCTGCTGCAAGCCATACGTTGTTGTGTGCTGATCATTAACTGCAGCAAAGTTATCTTTTATCAGGTGCTAAAAGTTCCCTGCTGCAAGCCATACATTGTTGTGTGCTAATCATAAACTGCAGCAAGGTAATACTTGATCATGCTATATTTCCCAGCTGCAAGCCATACGCCGGCGCACCGTCTCGTCCTATGCATCCCTAAAAGAATCATATCAGCCGTTTAAAAAATTGGCCGAAAAGCTCAACCAAATAATTGACCCAGGACCGAAACGACCAAGAACGCGTTGGTATCAGCTGTAACCCAATGTGCAGGTGGTGCGGAAGTATAGATCTCAAAAGCTATCAATTATTTAGTGCAATCTTTTACGAAAGACTACAATAAGCAGAAGAATGACCAAACACACATTCGTTTGGAAATGGACTGGCACAAAGAGTTGAGGTAGAAGAATACTTTCAGCATAAAATGGTCCAAGCATAACATGACTGACTATAAACTTTCTGGTAAAATACGTGACCCAGGAAATGGCATAATCACGAAGAATAACCCTCCTTAGGCACCCAAAGAACAAATAAACATTACGAAAACATGCCTATTCAAATATACTGAAAATTTTACCACCAAAAACTGAAAATTTTCAGATAAAAAAATTCTGATATTTTCATATTTCTGCTCAAAAACAGATTGTGGGTAGGCGGTTATAACAAGGCGGTTCTAACGAGTACCCGCAATCTAAGTTTTTGAGCAGAAATAAGAAAAATAATGCATACCCCTGTAACCCCAGTTTTACTATATAAACGTGGGGTTTAAGGGGATCAAAATTATATAGGCATGTATTCGTGATGTATAGAACAAACACCACATATTAAACCGCAGACGCACAAACAAAGATGAACTGAAACACAGCAACCACTCTGGAACGGTCAGAAGGAAAACTGCTGTGGAGAGTTTGGGGATGGGGAGTTGGGGTTAGACCAGTTTAAAAAAAAAAATAAGAACAACAACTTACGATTTTCCTCTGTCAATGATAACATTTACAGATTCTGATTTATTGTTGACGATATAGTTGTCTTTGGAGTCGTAACTCAACATTAAGTAATCTAAGACGGCCATATCCAAGATATTAACGAACCTCTCGTCTTTGTAGTAGTCAGATGTTGAACGGAAGTACCGACAGTATGTGTCATTACAAGGCGGATAGAGCTCAAAACTAAAAATAAATATTTAAAAGGTATCAGGACTCTATCCAGCATAAACGCGGCGTCTTCAGGTATTTCACTGTTTGCCTTTCATCCATCGGTTTTAAGAAATCAACTGTGCAAGTTGTGCAGACCCAGATTCGACGCCGCAGAATTATGCGGCGTATAATTAGGGGCTACACTGTTTGTATTAAAACATCAATGTAATAACTATGAATTGAGTTTGTAGAACACTATGCCCCCAAATATACGCTTTCCCATAAATAAGTGTTGACCGTCATACTGAATCACAAAAATGGCTAAGTTCAAAAGTCGAAAAAGGTAATACAAAATTAATTGATGATAATACCAAATCCTATTGCACATCTACAGACAATAACAAAATGGTCCGCAAAATTTCAAATTTATCGGTATAAAACTGTAAGAGGAGTTGCGCTCACAAAGTACCCACGGTAATGCACTTCAATAGTATTTAAGCTCCAAAAATTGCTAAGTTCAAAAGTAAAAAGAGTGACAAACGTTTTATTGACGATAATGCCATAATCAAAAACAAATCTACAGACCATGACAAAAGAGCATGTAAAGTTTCTTATTGATCAGTATATAACTGTATGATGAGTTGTGTACCTCGTACCAACTGTCGTCAAATACCTAAGTCGGAAAAGGGGAATAAAACCGCAAGGAGAATTCCGAAGAAAAAAAAAAAAAAAAAAAAAAACGGAAAAAAAATACGGGTCCACTTAAAATTCATGCTGGTGCTATATATAAAATTTCAGGATTCTAGCTCTAACCATTCCTGACCGTATGCAAAGCGTAATGCAAAGACGGACAGAAATGGATGTTCAAAAGCCGGAAAAAAGTAGCAATAATTTAATTGGCGATAATGCCAGAACAACATGCACATCTACAGACTATGACAAAAGGTCTGCAAAGTTTCAAATTGATCGGAATAAAACTGTTGGAGGTGTTGCGCACACAAGGTACCCTCTGTAATGCACTTTAATAGTATTCAAACCCCCAAAATCGTTAAGTGCTAAAGTCAAAAGGTGACAAACATTTTATCGACAATAATCCCATAACCAAAAGCACATCTAAAGACCATGACAAAAGGGTCTGCAAAGTTTTTAATTGATCGATATATATCTGTATGAGGAATTACGCACACAAGGTACCACTGTTGTCAAATACCTAAGTCAAAACAGTGGATTAACTCCACAAGGAGAATTCCGACGGAAAAAAAAACAAAAAAAAAAAAACATGCGGGTCCGCTTATTTTTCATGTTGATGCTATATATAAACTTTCAGGATCCTAGCACTAATCATTACTGACCGTATGCAAAGCGTAACGAATAGACGGACAAAATGGCTAAGTTCAAAAGTCGAGAAAAGTCACAAACAAAATTAATTGACGATAATGTCAGACCATGACTAAAAGGTCTGCAAATTTCAAATTGATCGATATAAACTGCAGGAGGAGTTGCTCGCACAAGGTACCTACTGTAAATGCACATTAATAGTATTCAAACCCCAAAATGGCTAAATTCAAAAGTCAAAAAGAGTATGCTAAACTCGAAAAAGGGGAATATCTCCGCAATGAGAACACTGATGGAAAAAAAAGAAAACTTACCCGTCTATCCACTGCGTTTTACATACGTTCAGGAATAATTAGAGATAGGAAGAATCCTGAAATTTTATATATAGCATCAGAATGCAATTATAAGCAGACCCGTATTTTAATGGCTAACTTCAAAATAAAAAAAATGGCAAAAAACAGATTGACAATAATGCCAAAACCTCAGGCATATCTACAACTAATGGCAAAAAGGTCTGCAAAGTTTCAAATTGATTGGTATAAAACTGTAAGAGGAGTTGTGCACACAAGGTACCCACAGTAGTGCTCTTCAGTAGTATTTAATCCGCAAAAATGTTAAGTTCAACAGTCCGAAAAAGTGAAAAAAAGTAAATTGACGATTTTAACAAAACCACATTCACATTTACAGACCATGACAAAAAAAGCCTGCAAAGTTTCAATTTGAGCGGTATAAAACTGTTTGACGACTTGCACAGACAAGGTACCCACCGTCTGTCGACAAATGCCTTAGTGGAAAAAGGGAATAACTCCGCTAGGAGAATCCTGACGGAAAAAGCAAAGCATACAGGTCCGCGTTTTCATGCTGATGCTATAGATAAAACTTCAGGATCCTAGCTCTAACCATTCCTGACCGTATTCAAGTGTAAGGGGCGGACATATAGACAGCTAGGCAGACGGACGGACGGATAGGTTAAAACCAATATATCCCTCCAACTTCTTCTGCTATTAGAGGTAGAAGAGTCCACTCGACGTTTATGAGCCAGCGCACAACAAAACCTACAATAGGTCTTGTGCGACTAGCGAAGACTCAGATCAGCCTGCGCATCCACACAGTCTGATCAGTCTTCGCTGATCGATTGTGCCTTCTACAGCCACAGGGCTATTCAAAGAGGAATGACAATAACATACGGGATGGATGTATGTGTTGAAGTGGGTCTTTGCTGGACACACGGGTCTTATTGTAGGTTTTGTCGTGCGCCGGCTAAATAGATAAAGCGCTAAAGCGTCCCAGTTTTAGGGTAAATACGGTAAATGTTGCAAAACAACAACAACAAAACAATGAACTGCTACAAGATACAACTCGCATATGATACCTTCCAACATTGTTTAAGTCATACAATGGAAGGGTTATAATGAAAGGCGTTTGGCATTGAATTCTCTCGTGTGCGACGTCATTATTTTCCAAACAAATGACCTGAGATACGTGTTTGAAGATGTACTAGCTGATAACACACTTATGTTTCCGGAACACATCAGTCTTTTTAACAAACTTTAACTATTTTATTTTTTTAAATTCGATATAGTTTTACATGTTTATGCATATATGAGTTATCATTATAGCCGTTACATTACGGTTTTACATTTTTATCATTATAGCATTATATTAGAAAAACCAAGTTAGTACATCATTGTGACGCAAATGACCCTCATGGGCTGATGCGTCGTTAAACCTGAACTCATCATCATCAGCAATAAAGCGTCGCACAGATATGAACTAGATTACACGTCCGGGGGATTCGAACCCTTGTAATCATAAGCCGGCAACGCTAACCACTTGGCCACCGGGCAACTCTTCAAAATACATGTATATCGCATCAAGTTACTGTCCTTTCGACATGATTCGGAAAGACGTTTTTTTTTTTTTTTTTTTTGCTTGGCTTTTTATATTTTATTCTGATTCAGAAATCATTTGTCTTTTCTCTTTCTGTGTTTTGTTCTTGAATATGTATCCTAAAATTTAATTTACTGCCAAAAACTGCTCTCACCTATACAATTTCTATTGTAATTTTTTTTTTTTTTTTTTTTTTTGGTTTTGTTTTGTCTAAGAAAATAATTTTTACTTTTTTTTTTTGTTTGCTGAATTTGAAGTATGGATGTATTCCAACAATTGTATGAAAATTTCAGAAAAAGTAAACAAGCGGAACTTGTTGAAAAACTGTCCCTAACTTACCTACTCTACAGCTTTCTGCATAATTTGCATTCACGTTTACTTTGGGAAAAAAGTGAAATTATTTCATATTTAACAAAGCAATATCTAGAATATTTTTTTTTATGAATAGGTAGTTAATTTTGCATGAATTCATAACAAAAGTTTGCAAATTTACTTCTTATGTGTAAGGCGCCAATCAAAAATACGACTTTTTAAAATATATCGCATTACGAAAACACGCCTATTCAAATATATAGAAAATTAATCCTCCAAAAATTAAAAATTTTCACATAAAAAACTGTGATATTTTTCATATTTCTGCTCAAAACATAGATTGCTGGTACTCGTTAGAACCGCCTCGGCGAGGCGGTTCTAACTAGTACCCACAATCTATGTTTTGAGCAGAAATAAGAAAAATATCGTGTATCCCTGCAAACCCCAGTTTTACTATATAAAAGTGGGGTTTAAGGGGGTCAAAATTATATAGGTATGTTTTCGTGATGGAAAGCACAGTAGTACCCACAGCATATGCTTTGTGTAGAGAATTAAAAAAAAAAACATCAATGAAGTACTGTTGAAAAATAAAGGTCTTATCTAGAGTTTTGCTTGGAAGTATACATTTCACACAAATACGTGAAAATAATGCTATCTATCATCACATACAGCTTTACTTACTTTTCTCGCCTTTTTGGATTGTATAATGTCCATGGACTACACCGTCTTTTTGACGGTGACATTTCAAGGACGGGTGTGTCGAGCCATACCATGATAGAGCCGACGATGTTTCCCCGGGGAAAGCAGTATGATAGTGGAGGATAAGGATAGCAAGAGCAGCGATGCCGCAAACACACATCACCTTCTGTAAAAGTAAAAAGAAAACGCGTACATACAATTAGCATCATTATCACGCATACATAAAGTCAGCGCTATTATAACGTTTACCATGCAATTAGCATTATTATCACGCTAACTAAAAATTAGCATTATCATAACTATAACATACACATATTACCACGCTTACATAAAATCAGCATTACTATCGTGCTTGTTTAAAATTAGCAATATTATCATTCTTGCATAATATAAACATTATTATAACGTTAACATACAATTAACATTATTGTATGCTCAGCCTGGTAACCTAGTTAGTATAACTTTAGCATCACCATCATGCTTACAGAAAAAAAGGGCATTGTTTTAAAGCAATTAGCATTATTATCACGCTTACATATAATTAGCGTTATTATAATGCTTACATTGAATTAGCACTATTATCACGCTAACAAAAAAGATAGTATCATCATAATTCTTGCATACAATTAGCATCATTATCATGCTTACGTAGAATGAGCATTATTATAAGGTTAACAAACAAGTAGCATTATTATCACACTTTCATAAAAATAGCCATATCATAATATTAACTTTCAGTTAGCATTATTATCAGGTGTATATAAAATTAGAATTATTAATAATGTTACATTCAATAAGCAGTTTTAACAACATTATTATTAAGTTTACTTACAGTTAGCCTTAATATGGTGCCTACACACTATCATAATCATTATAACGTTAACATACAATTACCATTAATATCACGCTAACATAAAATTAGCACTTTATAGCGTTAACTTTGAATTAGCATTATTATCACACTTACGTAAAATCCGCAATATTATAACGTTTACATACATGTACAATAAGCAATATGCTCATCACCTAGTTATTGGAAAGAGGCCTATATTTTCATTACGTTAATGTACCTATTTTAAACATAAACTTGTTAGCCATCGCTTGAAAGTAAAATAAGACGTACTATTTAACAAATAGCCTTGTTATCTTGACCTATGTGGATCATGATATTTCCATGATAATATACGGAGAAAGGGCCGACTTTTTTTGTTATTAGTACTTTACGGCATCTTCATGAATTCTAGAAGCAATAACAAAACAAATTGAAATCAGGCTTAACAAAAGGCTTAAAATTTATCTAGTAATGAATACCTCTGGATACCTTATTTTCATTTTTTAATATAAGGATACAGGTGATCTACATTACATAGATATTACATAGTTAATAAATTGTTAGTCATGCCATTTTAAAATACACCTCAATGACTCGAACACCGATGATTCGTTCACCGTGGCTAATTCGAACTCGTTTTTGAGTCCTTAGGAAAGTTGTCCGGCAGCTCAAGAAAATAGATATTGAGGGTTATTTTAAGACGTTCACCTGTTTTGTTAATGAGTACACTCAACATACTGTTTTTTCTTTATAGAAGAGCGGTGCATTATTCCTATATGTCGTCTAACCTGAGGCTATGGTTAACTTTCAGTGGTACATGGTCCCAAAGATGTTCGAGTCATTGAGGTTCGACTATACAGTATGCAACATATTGTACTTTTTCAAACCTGTATTAAAATTTCTTATTTTCTATGCATGGCGCTCATATATTAAAGCCAATGTCAATGCACGGCTCATACGCAAACTGCGATGACTTAAATATGCCCACACACTATTGAAAAGCTGAAAAGAGAAGGCCTCATGAGGAATTTCGCTGCTATTTGTCTTGAGAATGCCAACACGCTGGACAAGAGGAGGCAAAATTTGAAGAGAATAGATAAACCTCTAAGGGAAATGAATCTGACATTGAGTTCTACCGTTAAAAGAAAGAATTTGCTACCTCTGAACTTGCATTTCCTGGGAGTGTTCACTTATATTTAAGGAGAAAGTCTTTCCTTTAAGAGTACCCTTCGTCGTTTAAAAGGTTTCAAATACTAGATAGACAAGTTCTTGTCTAGAAAAATGCAGCATGTCTATTTATTATGCAGTTGCTGAGTTCGCTGGGTCGTTATCGCTGTCACGGCTCTGAATGATATTAAAAAATATGTTTCCTGTTATAAGAAAGCATTTTTGTTTTCAACCCGGCCTATCATATATACTTGTTTAACGCGTTTCGGCAAAGACATTAGCAAAATGAAATCAATGGAATAAACTTACTAACCAAGATAAAATGAGCCTCAACGTCAGAAAAGGTACCTTCAGACATGAGCTCAGCAAGAATCAGATCCGCCTGCGCATTGGCGCAGTCTTAACAAAATATTCACTGGGCGCTTTTTGGATAGCCAAGGAGGCGAAGTTTCTACTAGCGGACAATGAAGTCTCTGATCAGACTGCGCGGATGTGCAGACTAATTTGAATTTTCGTTGGACGCACATTTTGATTACGTTTTCACTGCGGTGTAAATAAAAAAGGAGCATGGTACCTGCATTAATAACTGCTGATTTGAGCAAGTTTTTGTCAGCAACTGGCAAAATATCCGTGAACCAGTTTAGTTGCCGTCCAGTCACAAAAGGCATATTTCGTAGACCCAGCAACCTGGAAAATAAACGTAAACAATATCATTGTGCCATTGAAATATGCAATAAATCGAACATCTTTGGAACGATAGAAATTTGTTCTAGAAATGAGGGTCGAGCCACTGAGGGTTAATCGTAGCTACAGGTCAGGATGAGGATAATGTAGTGTAGTATTCTCCGTAAAACAGAGGTATGTGAAGTGTAACTAGAATCGCCTCGATGAGGCGATTCTTATGAGTATACACAACATACATTTTATAATAAAATCAGACATTTTCTTAAAATATCCATAAACATTTGTTTTCTTGAGCTAGCTGAAGAATCACCTAAGGACACATAAATGAGTTTAATCAGCTCCCGTAAACTCTCCATCGGTGTTCAAGTCATTGAGATGATGATGTATTTCTACATTTATCTTCCTCACTGGCAGGTAACATCGAAGGTTGAGGGTAAAGTGTTGAAGTACAGACATTGACAAGCACTGCACATCACTTTTCGAAGCCATAGCAACCCTTATGGTCCACGAAAAAAAATCAACAGCAGACATTAGGCAGAAGTTATTCTATGACGTCTTTAAAACAAGCAGCTTCCACCGCTCCAAAACGCGAAGCTAGACAGCCTTGCTTGTTTGAGTGGGAGTTTTACTTCACAATTAACACTGTTAAGTTCATGTCAAGCTGTTCTTGCAACCTATCCACACTTTTCTTGGGCAAGCTTAGACTTCTAAGCAGTTAACTATCACTTTGTGCAGATACTTTCGCAAGTATCAGACAGCTGCCCTTCTTGAATCAGCTGAAGCGGGAGAATGACCGTAGAAATCATTTCATGATCAATCTTCACGACAATTATGTGACCGTGCTTGGATTCGAACTTTTCACCCCTAAATTTGCAATAGAGCAAGACAGTCGAAGACAAGTCAGATGTTTACCACAGCGAGTGAAGTCAAATACACTCAAATATACATCAAAGAAAAATATATAAAGTCCAGTGAGTATAACCTAACCGAGTGCCCAACAAACATACAACATCGTAACAAAATCGTTCTAATGTCGCTGCGACGTCATGACGTCGCAGGGACATCGGAACGATATAATTCAGATACTGCGTGTTTACAAGGTGAAAGTAATCCTAGCCTAAACTTTTAATTTTAGAAAATTCCGGTTCTACTTACCCGACTCATCCTACTGGCCTTTCGACATCCCTCGGAAAGACGTTTTTTTGCTTGGCGTTTTATTTTGAATGAAAATATTTTGTTCTGATTGACCATATCTAATCAGAAACCATTTGTCTTTTCTGTTTCAGTGTTTTGTTCTCAAATATTTACAGTAAAATTAAATTTACGGCCAAAAATTGGTCTGACCTATGCAAGTTCTATAGTAAAGTGATTTTTTGGAGTTTTTGTCTAAAAAAGTATTTTTTACTTTTCTTTGCTGAATTTAAATTACTGATGTTTCACAACAATATTGTGAAAATTTCAGAAAAATTGAACAAGCGGAACTTGTTGAAAATCTGCCTCCAAGTTACCTATCCTACAGATTTTCTGCAAAATTTGCATTCATTTTTACTATTGGAAAAAGCGAAACTATTTGATTTTTTTAAATCCAATGAATAGAATAAAACTTTTTGTGCATAGGTAGTTACGACAAATGGTTTTGCATTAAATCATGACAAAAGTTTGCAAATTTACTTCTTTTGTGTAAAGCGCCAAGCAAAAATCGACTTTCTGAAAGATGTCGAAAGCACAGTAAGTATTCTGATAGACAAGCATAAGTGTAGATCCAGTTCAGATGCCATGACATACGCCGTCTGATCAGGGTCTAGACATTTTACCATTCATTAAGGAGTATATAGCATCAAAATGTACGAAAGTTATTATCAGGATTTGCCCTGACTCGCATTTGGCAGTGTTTACCCTTAAAGCCTTGTTCTGAACTCTGAAAGCTACGGATGAGGGTCCTAAGAGATGCATGTATGATCATCCCAAATAAATCTTATTTATTCAAGACTTTGTATTTTAATCTATTTCCGGTCTAAAGGCAAGAATTATCAATATTTTGGCAATAGTTAACCCTGAAAGCACTAAACAGTTTGTAGTAGATGAAATTGATTTTTCTTCTAAGAGAAAATAAGACTTGACATTTCATGTAAATTGTCTGCCCAGTTGACGATACGCATGGAATGTCAAACCATATTTTCTCCGCCAAAAATAAAAAGTACTTCAAAATGCCGTTTGCTGTACGTAGCTGTGATTAGCGCTTTAATGTTTAACCTCTTTAGCACAACAAACCACTAAATCATATTTAGAAAAAAAAAAAAAAAAAAAAAAAAAAAATACTAAAGACTGACTCCACGTAATGGAGTCCCTGGTACCTCATTTTTTAAACCTTGAGGGCAAACCCTGTGTGTTGTGCTAAACTTTTTTAAAAGTATTGCAAGGAAAAAAGCTCAGAGTAAACACCGTAGTAATGAAATGATCTGGGGCATCCAAGCGAATATGTGTCCGAAAATGCGCAAACTTAACAGATTCAGATTCATCCAATAAACGCGCAAAGTCTCATCCGGGCATTTGTATCCATTGATGCATTTTATAGGACCAAATGATTCTGTTTGCGGACAGCGAGGGTTTTGATTAAACTCGGATACGCATGCTGATCTGGGCCTTCGCTGTCCGCATATGGCCGAAGACACGTCATGATTGCGTTAGCGCCCAGCGAAGACTCAGATCGGCCTGCGTCTCCGCCATAGCTTGAAAGTGTTTTCAAGTGGACAAAGAAGATGCGCGGACACGCTAGTTGAATTGCGTCTTCAGAATGCATGTTACGACTTTTATATTTTTGTGCTTGTGTGCTCATTATTCTCAAGGGTCATTCCTTATAGAATCTGTTAAAGAACTTGCAGTATAGGGATCAAACATGGATTGTCATACATTAACATTCGCTAGGTCCCGTGGGAGGTGTTAAAAACCGAGGCCGGAGGCCGCGGTTTTTAACACCTCCCAAGGGACCTTGCGAATGTTAATACATTGAAAAACCATGTTCGATCGCTATTTTTGCATAAAAACTGAAAACATTTGCTACATTTCGCGTTATTTCTTGCATTATTTTATTTCGCCTTTTCACCGATGTCTCGCAATTTCCACGGACTATGCTCATTCTAGGACCGGGCAGTGCACATCTAGTAACGGCAGCAAATCTGTGGCCCCGGTACGATCATATTGAAAGTTGCGTAGCCGTGCATTAACAGCGCGTGAATTGCCTTTTTAATACACGCTTTTCGCCGGTTAATGCACGGCTGTCAATAACGTGCAACACTGCTTTTTATGCAATAATACCTGTTAATGGCAAATGCAACAATTTCATATTCAGGATGTTCACAACCACAAGTACCATCCGTGAAGTTCTCCCATTTCTTGTCCCTATATTAGCAATGATAATAGCAATATTAATGATATGTGTATCATAATATAGGACTGACTCTATGGACTCTTCTACAATAACACTTTGAATGGTCCATTTCTTGCAGAAGAGGTGTCTGGTTAGTTTTTAGTATGTTTTATAGAAGTTCCCGTATTGAATGCAAACAGCGTAGACACTGACCAGATGCCGCATTCTGCGTTAATGTGTTCAGGGGAATTGATCCACTTTCAGAGGTGGTAACTGTGATAAAATTGTTTTGTTGCTTACTTACAAAAAATAAATATTGCTATCCTTTGGAGCAAAGTCTTTCGTTTGAGTGTAGGATACAATGAACTAATTATTTTTCCCATAGAGCTCAATAGTAATCCCACCCTTTTTGGTGGTTAAGAGTTCATTTCTGAGATATACTACTGCATCTAATAATAATGATATTGATAATAATATGATAATAAAATTAATAATAATAAACCTTTGCTAAGGGATTTTGGGACCTAACGGGCTGTTAGCTCGTGCATACCCAAGCGATCATGTTAAGTTGTTAAAACGCTACCATGTGAAATGTGTAATGCTTTCGCTATTTCTTCCACCTTAATTCGTCTATCAGAGTACACCAAATCCCGTACTTTGTTACATATTTCTTCATCGGTGGCATCTGATGGGCGTCCAGACCTGGTTTCGTCTTCTAAAAACGTTCTACTGCGTTTGAATTCCCCAACCCAGAATTTAACTTGTGCATTCGATGGTGCAGAAGACCCATAAACATTGGTCAGCTCGCAATGTTTTTCCTGACCTGTTTTCCCTTTCAAATACAAGTACCGAATTACAGTACGGTACTCAACTTTTGACGAAAAGCTTACTTTTGCATTGCTAGCCATATTTGACATTCAATATCTTATGAGTGAGTGACACGACAAGGATGCAACTTTGCCCTCAGGCCTAAAACATGTATTGAAATAAGGCATGGGTGTCTCGGTCAATTGGAAATGGGATAGGCTGGTTACTTATTGACTTGCCCTCGTAAATAAGTATGTTAAGCTACATTGAATGCTCTCTTAGATATACTACTAATAATAATTATAATGGTAACTCTTTGCTGAGTTACAATGAATGATCATTAGATATACTACTACTAGTAATAATAGTTAATCTTTGTTCAGTTACATTGAATACTCCGTTAGATATACTACTACTAGTAATATTAGTAATCATTTGTTAATTTACAATGAACGCTCTCTGAGTTACGAGTATAGTACTACTAGTGATAATAATAAACCATTCTTAATTTGCATTGAATGCTTTCTGAGATATGCTACTACTACTGCAACTACTACTTCTACTACTACTACTACTATTAATAATAATAATAATAATAATAATTATTATTATTATTATTATTATTATTATTATTAATCTAAAGAACATTTGTTACTTGTTACTAACTAGTCTCTGAGATATACTACTAATCTAATAATAATGATATTGATAATAATATGATAATAAAATTAATAAGAATATACCTTTGTTATATTTTATGTGTATACGTCAGCATCATGTTATTTTAACAGGATAAGTTCTAAAACTACTAACTTAAGTACTTACAACAGTGTTGGTTTAAATAGAACTCTTTGGTTTCCTTCAAGGACAAATATCCATTTTAGCGTTTTGTGTTTTTTCATTATCGTAGCGGACAGCAGCTTTGAGAGTCGTAACGTCCTTCTGACACGTTCGACGTCGTAGGTATCAGGATACAAAGAAACTTTATTGCCAATCACCTTGATTTCATCCCAGACGGTGTTCGGATTCCAAGGTAGGCTTTCTGTGAGAACAAACACGTCGAAACATGAGAAAATACCATCACAAAAACACACCTATATAATCTTGACCCCCTTAAACCCCACTTTTATATAGCAAAACTGGGGTTTACAGGGGTATACATTATTTTTCTTATTTCTGTTAAAAACATAGATTGTGGGTACTCGTTAGAACCGCGTCGCCGAGGCGGTTCTAATGAGTACCCACAATCTATGTTTTGAGCAGAAATATGAAAAATATAAGTTTTTTGTCTGAAAATTTTCAGTTTTTTTAGGTGAAATTTTTAATATTTTTGAATAGGTGTGTTTTCGTAATGCAGTGCGCCCAATGCAGAATCAGATCAACCTCTGCATACTCTGTTGTGGATATTAACATACGATGCATATCATAGAAACTCTTAAGCAAAATTTATATGACTATCACATCCATATTTAAGAAAGTTACCATTTGATGCTCTAAGTGTACATGTATCTCCCCTCATGTTTTATATAGGCACAAAAAGTGTCGATGACATTTGTACATTGGAGGTCAGGAGAATTGGCTAAGGTGCTTACACTTTCTAAGAAAGAAGACAGTGCCAGAATTATCGACCCACTAGACATATACTCCAGTCAGGCAAAGAAATATCGAAGACAATCCTCAACAGACACCAACCCAAGACAGAAAAGATACTGAAGAAATTTCGGGTTTCCGATCGATCGCGAGCAGGAAGAAGTTTTACGTGCCGGGCAAATATCGTCGTTATGAGTGAGAAACACTTTCAGCACAATCTTTATTAGACGTTATAGACTTCATGAAAGGCTACTAAAGGGTTTTGAATGAAACCTTATGGGCAACTGTGAGAAAATATTTATAGGTTATTGGAATAATACGGAGCTATATTTTGTATGGACGAATTTTTTGGCGGAATCGACGAGCTTGGGAGTCGGATCCGCCAAAACAATGAGTCCTCACAAAATATATCTCTTTACAAATTAAATATCCTTTTTGTTATATACTCGTGCATTTATTTATTTATTTTTTATTTATTTATTTATTTTTGATCTGGACATTCGCATATTGGGACAGCGAATGCCCAGATGAGCCTGCGCATCTGCGCATTCCGCTCCCGGACTTTACTGTCCACTAAAAGAATAATTGGGTACTATTTCATGGAGAGAACAGGTCCACATGATACTTTGCGCATGTACAGGATAATCTGAATCTGAGCATTTTGCGCATGTTCGAAGGCCCATTTGACTTTTCGCGGTCTGTATGATATCTGGCTTATTACATGTCAAAGAAAACAGCTGCACATTTTGTAATAGAAATATGTAAATTCGTGTCAAAGCACAACCTTATGAGTTTTAACAAAATAAACAAAAAATAATAAATACTCGGTACTCACGTCGACTTTCCAAATTGGAAGCTTTGATAAAGTTTAGCAACACTGATGGCATTATTTTATCGATTATAAGAACACAGGAGGCTGTAGCCAAACTGGAAATAGCAAACAATCTGGAAAATTAATACACCATATTACTACAGTAAGGCAATCTGGCACTCTGTATCAGCCGAGTGCATGTTCCTAGATTAAAGAAAAGCGTCTCGTGTGATCCAGAGATATGGGAACATCCACGAGACGTGATACAGAGCACCAGGTGATACAGAGCACTATTAGTACAATAACGTGATCTGACACTCTTTATCCCCAGTGCCTGTTCCTAAATTATAGTAGAGCGTCCCTTGTGATCCAGAGATATTATATCATCCACGAGACGTGATACAGAGTGTCAGGTTACACTGTTAGTATAATAACGTGATCTGATGCTCTGTATCAGTCGAGTGCATGTTCCTATATTAGAGTAAAGCGTCTCGTGTGATCCAGCGATATGGGAACATCCACGAGACGTGATACAGAGCGCCAGGTCACAATTTTAGTATAATAACGTGATCGGATGCTCTGTATCAACCAAGTGCATGTTCCTAGATTAGATTAAAGTATCTCGTGTGATCCAGAGATATGAGAACATCCATGAGTCGTGATACAGAGCGTCAGATCACTGAATATAATAATGTGATCTGATGTTCTGTATCAGCCGAGTGCATGTTCCTAAATTAGAGTAAAGCGTCTTGTGTGATCTAGAGATATTGGAACATCTACAAGACGTAATACAGAGCGCGCCAGGTCACACTTTTAGTATAATAACGTGATCGGATGCTCTGTATCAGTCGAGTGCATGTTCCTAGGTTAGAGTAAAGAGTCTCGTGTGATCCAGAGATTTTGGAAGTGATACAAAGCACCAGGTATAACAAAAAAACATTGATGCAAAGCATCAATGCGCCGGGAAACTAATATGTCATGCATTACTTAGCTCCTTATAGATCGTAGTATAGTGAAACATGTTATAATTTATGAAAGGTTGTAATTATATAAATTATCGCAATACTCAACGATAAAAATATTATATACGTTATCAGAGCTTTGTAAAAAAATCAACTATGAGCGTCTGTTTTCTAGCCCGCATACATAATTACATACCGCCATCCATAGCCAAGGCCGAACATACTGGTAGCACGCTACTAAATATTCATGAGCAGTGGCCCCGCCCTTTATGGGGAGAACTTTTGGTGCAGAGGAAAACATAAATGGCGGCTGCCATTTCTCATGGGCCTTGAATTTAAGACATGGTGAGGAAAGGCCAATTCATATAAATAAAAATCATGTGTGTTTCAGTCTTAAAGATCATCAGCTGAAAAAAAAAATCATTGTTTTATTGTGCCTCCCCTCGGGGAAAAAACTGCTTACTCATTATCTGCGGAACTGTATGTAAACAAGTTCATGAAAATATCATGGCTTTCGGAGTTGGGCTTGACACTGTTTTTAATTTTGAAAAGCAATGTGCTGCAGTAGATGTCTCAAATAAGAGAGCTTTTGTAAACATTGTATGTGTGGTTTATTAGGAAAAGTTGGAAATGTTACTATTGTCGCCTATGGAAAATATTTAGTGGTAAGCACCCTAAGAGAGTTTTGTAAACATTGTATGTGTGGTTTATTAGGAAAAGTTCGAAATGTTACTATTATCGCCTATGGAAAATATTTAGTGGTAAGCACCCTACTATATCCGAAATCATCTATGTAACAGTATTTCGTTCTTTTCTCCACTCATAACGTTTTCTTTCGGCCCAAATCTTTCCATGCTTGAATATCAAATAAAAAAACAACAACTTTGATCGTCTGTTTTCTAGTTCGCATACATAATTACATGTTGCCATTCATAGCCTAGGCCGAACATACTATATCTGAAATCATCTATGTAGCAGAGTTTCGTTCTTTTCTCCACTCAAAACGTTTTCTTTCGGCCCGAATCTTTCCATGCTTGAATATCAAACTAAACTGTATTATTAAACCAGCTCATAATCCGTTCGATTTCAGAATGCATATTTCCAATCGTAAACAAAGAAAATATCTTTTGTTTCTTCTTCGTAGTACGACAAAAAAACAAAAAAAAAAAAAAAAAAAAAACGAAATGAAACAATTCAAACGTGTACGAATATTGACAGCAACAAGCTCATTTCAGGTCGAATGGTCAAATTGGGGTTCCTACGGTTAAACTGCTCATTTCTCTTTTAAATGAGCAAAACCCACATTGCTACATTCATTCTACACAGTGCTTTCCATTTTTTTTTCACTATGTTAGCAATAGCACAGTTATCCGCTGCAAAAGTGTGACTTTGAATAACAAAGAAAAAAAAAAAAAAAAAAAGAATTGGGGTGAATAGTTATATATAACCCCACTAAGAACCCCATAAAACTGGAAGAAAACCGATGTTCTCCAAATGCATACATTTTACAAAAACAACCTCAAATAGATACGCCGGGATTCAGCCCGGCGTAAATAACGTGATCTGATGCTCTATATCAGCCGAGTGCATGTTCCTAGATTAGAGTAAAGCGTCTCGTGTGACTCAGAGATATGGGAACATCCACGAGACGTGATACAGAACACCAGGTCGCTGGCACCTAATGTGATTCGGAGATCTGGGAACATCAACCAGACTTGATACAGAGCTTTAGATCATGTTACAGTTTTTATATTGTTTTTCTTATATATGTTGAAAATAAGTGGAAAGTTAACCCTTAAAGTGCAAATCTCAATAGCAGCATACACAATTCTAAAATATAGGCATACGGCGTTGTATGCTCATATACTGCAGCAAGGTTATCTTTTATCGCGTGCTAATATGTCCCTCCTGCAAGTCATACATTGTTGTATCCTTGTCACATACTGAAGCAATGTGATATTTTATCGTGTGTTAATGTTTCCCTGCTGATAGTCATACGTTGTGATATGCTTATCATAACCTGCACCTAGGTAATATGTTTTTGCTGTATGCTAATCGTATACTGCAGCAGGGTAATATTTTATCGTTTGCTAATATTTCCTTGTCGATAGCCATATGTTGTTGAATGTTAATCATAAATTGCAGCAAGGTATTCTTTCATTGTGTTCTAATATTTCTCTGCTGATAGACATACGATGTTATATGCTAATTGTATACTGTAACAAGGTAATCTTTTATCAGGTGCTAATACAGCTGACCCTCGTTATCTCAAACTCGCTTATTTCGAACTACCGCTAATCTCGAAGTGGAAATCTTGTCCCTGCCTAAACATGAAAATCGAACAACAAGTAAAAAATATTGTGGAAAAGAGGAGAAATTGCTCCTAAGGAGCAATTTCTCCTCTTTTCCACAATATTTTCGATATAGCGCTATCTTCAAGAGTCCCATTACATATACATTTGTTAAATATGGTTTTTCGAATTATTTTTTTTTTCCTCAATTCTAAAAATCTGATATGTTGAGGTACGGGATATCTCAAAGTGTTTCAGAGAGTCCCTTGGAATTCGAGATAACGAGAGTTGGCTGTATTTCCCTGCTGCAAGCCGTACGTTGTTGTATACTACTATAAATCATAAACTGCATCAAGTTAATATGTTATCATATACAAATACTTCCTGGCCTCGGTGGCTCAGTTGGATGCGCCGTCCGACTGGAGACCAGGAGGTCGCGGGTTCATTCCCCACCGAGGTCGGCAACATTCTATCGCGGAGATTGATCATGAAATATTTTCTACGGTCATTTTCTCCCTTCTGCTGATTCAAGAAGGGCAGTTGTCAGTTTCTGGCGAAAGAATGTGCACAATACTGGTTAACCGCTTAGAGGACTAAGCCTGTCCAGTAAACGTGTGGTTAGGTAAACTGACCGCGCTCGACATGACCCTATTGGGTTCACTGGGCCGTAAAACCTCAACACAAACAAACAAACAAATACGTGCCTGCTGCAAGTCACACGTAACAAGGTAATCATTTATAGTGCGCTAATCCAGCCCTACGCAGCCGCCACTTTACCATGTCACAAAGTTACCATGTTACAAAGACATGTGATACTGCAGAATACTCGTATTTCAACGGAGAAATTTTGCCTGTACCTTTTGAATATAGGCTTCCTCAGGGAAAATGGCAATACGGGAAAAACGAACAGCGGAGGTCCGATCAGATTGCGCAAAAAAAATGCGCAGAAAATGTACCCTCTTACATGGCGCTGATCTCTACATCCCAAACGCGCCCGATGATGATTCGGATCAGACTGCGCGAATGAAACTCGCTGGACGCACATGTACGTCTTCTGACGTCGCGGTTCAATAGACACTACGAATTAATCAACTAAGGTCCGTATGTAGCGACCCAGTAAACACACAACATAACAACAACGTCGTAACAACGTCGCTGCAATGTCTTGACGTTGCAGCGACGTTGTGGCAACGTTGTGTGTTTACTGGGTAGGCTATCCCAGCAAGCATACGACGTTGAAATAACGTCGATTCAACGTTGATTCGACGTCAATATGTTGAATTAACGTTGTTCCAACGTCGTTAAAGCAACGTGGATTCAATGACGATTCAACGTCAAGACGTTTAAGCAACGTTGTTTAAACGTCTTGTGCCTGCTCGGACGCGATCAAACAGTCTGAATCTTTGCTATTAATATATTAACCGTAACGTCAGCAAATGTACCTTTGGACATGTGTACCCAGCGAAGATTCTGATCAGTCTGCGCAGATGCGTAGGCTGATTCGAGTCTTCGCCAGCCGCACATGCCCAAAGGTACGATTTCTGACGTTGCGAGAAATATATATTAAACAAAATCTATTAATGTTTGTTTTCGAAATAACGATTACATAAAAGAACGATGTCAGAGTCCTTGTTACATTGAAACCCTTTAAGGACGTCTTTTCAAGACTGAATCACGAAATAGGAGAAAAATGTTCGATCGAAGGAAACATGTGTTATATACAACATACTTTTATTTTGGCCCGCGGCTGAGAAAAGGGACCTTAGATCATATGCGAACAGCGAAATTTTAACCAGCGTGGGGAGTATTGAAAATATAGTACTATGGCTGTTGTTTTAGGTTTAAGTTTGCAGTTTTACGGGGTATGTCTAAACATTCAAGGAATTATTTACCACCTTTCTGAAAAGGAGCATTTAGTCCTTTTATAGTAGTTCCCTTTACAAAAGGGGATTAAATTGCAGGAAGAAATCAGAGATTCGCAAAAGTCGCCTCCTTCATAACGGCGAACGTCCAAGTGTACCCGATGACTTTTGCTTTGTATTTAAATACAGAGGACTCTTGTTACAAGGACAGTATTTGTATCCAAAGATGTTCCGTCACGGTTAATAGGAACTTGTTGGTTTAAAAAAAACCCTAAACTGACATGAAAAAAGTGGCTTGTTTCATCATAGAACATATTTTTTTTTTTTTTATTTCTTATTTTTACGTTTGTCTTCTTGTTTCCCCATAGAAAAGTTATTTTGGATATTTGTTAGAACTGCATCAGTAAGGCGATTCTAACAAATATTAAAAACTACATAATTATGTTTTTGAAGTGTCAAAATAATATTCTTGCACAATTTCTGATAAACTACCACCTCTTTAGTGACGATTTCGTACCAGTTACATTATAATTTCAAAAATCAAGTGTTTGTATAAAGAGGATTGATTTTACTGTATTCATTGCTACAGGTACGGGCGTAATTATTGACCGGCGCGGGAATATAGCTTTGGATTTTTACATGTGGGAGCGTGTTCGATTAGCTCACTAAGGACTTTTGGTATTTGCCGGGATCGTCAGTTTGTGACGATCCCGGTAAATATAAAACATCTTATTACAAACTGTGTTATAAACAGATCAATGTCTATTTTATTTTCATTTCAATCAAGAAATTTCATAAAGCTTAATAAAAGCAAACATTAACTCTTTCGGTGCCAAATTTCAGACGATATTGTCGGCTTCTTTTCTTTTTTAACAAACTGTCGCTTGAAAAGACGTAAAATTGAAAGACAGAATGACAAACAGCGTAGATCCAGATGAGACGGCTCATGTGAGCCGTCTCATCTGGATCTATGCTGTTTGCAAAAGCTTATTATTATCGCCTGCGGCAGTAAAAGTTAAAGAATCACATTATTGTTCGATTTCACCTGATACAGTGAAAATTTATTAAACTTTAGTACATCCTTGTCCCATATCTCTATGTAAACATGAACAAAATTTGCGCCGGTACTTAGACGTTTACGTCTAAATATTTTGTGTTGTTGTGTTACTGTTTTTGATATGACCCAAATAGGGTGATAACCAGAAAAAGCCACAATCATAGAATAAAACTCTTGCGAGTCTCCGAATATGTGTTGACCCTGAACAGACGGCTCGTACTGAGGCGTCCCATCAGAATCTGCATTGTTTAATATTCTGTTTTGATTTTGACTGACATTTTCAATAACTGACATGTCCAAACTCAGTGATAGGTAATAACATTTCATAAACTCAGGGCGGAAAGGGTTAAAGGACCGAAATGACTTCAGAGAACAACAATCAATCCATCAAAGCTCTAACAGCACTAGTGGGTCGATAAACTCTGAATGTAGGATGGGAAAATGGTCATGAACGTGAATTTAAGCTGTTTTAGTTGACCCTTAACTTCCTGTAATTTAAGCAAATAGTGCAGATCCTTATCAGACGTCGCGTTCTTTGGTGTCTGATCTGGGTCTGCACTGCTTGCAAACGTCCCAGTCCATGTTTTACAGATAGTACTCTTTTCTGGGCACTCTGACGTTATAGCGACAAGAATAGCTATAGATAATCGTTATGTTGATTTTCATTATGAAAACAAGCCTATTCAAATATACTGAAAATTTTACCACCAAAAAAATGAAAAATTTCAGATAAAAATTCTGATATTTTTCTTATTTCTGCTCAAAAACATAGAGTGTGGGTACTCGTTAGAACCGCCTCGGCGAGGCGGTTCTAACGAGTATCCACAATCTGTGTTTTTGAGCAGAAACAATAAAAATAATGTATACCCTAGTAAACCCCAGTTTTACTATATAAAAAGTGGGGTTTATGGGGGTCAACATTATATAGACATGTTTTCGTGATGGTTACAAACGAGCGACTTGATTACAAAGCTCAATGATAATCACGTATACTTTGGCTCGATTGTAAACAATCGACCCAAAAACAAAAGGAACAGAACAAACAAACATCAAGAAAATGCAGCAGAAATGCCCAGTCATCGGACAACCAGTTGAATAAGTACTAAAACGGTTAGAATGTGCGATCCCCGGGCTGTGGACCGGAGGGCGGCTGGTAGGCTTAAACCTGTGTTTACTGGGTGCAACGTATTTGATATCTAAAATTGTAACGCAAAGTTCACACACATTACATGTAGTAAATAAAGAAAACTACGAGTATCATTCTCTCAAACCCAGGAGAACAGAGGGTTTGTTTGAGATAGTGATTTGTGATAAACGGAGCCGAAATGTTAGGAATCTTTAGCAAACTAAACTTATATTGCATTTAATTTAGTTTCATGTAACTATTGGTTTGAGCTAGCAATGTTTTAAGATAACGAGATTTTACTGTACATGTTAAAATTTGTAAAAGCCATTTTAACCAAAAATATTTTTTTTTTTTTTTTTTTTTTTTTTTTTTTTTTTTTGTTTGTTTTTTTTTTTTTTTTTTTTTTTTTTTCTCATTTGTCAACAAAACTATATATACCAAAAACACATGATTTGGAGGGGAAATAAATAAAGTATTTATCTTGATAATCATGTAAGCAATGACATTTTCAATATATAATATAATAAATAAGAACGATTTTGGTAACTTTGCACAGTAAGGCAAATATATACAGTAAAAATATTGCAAGATGTTACAAACAAGGTAAAGAGCTGGGCCCAGTTGTTCGAAATATCGTTAGCTTAACGAGCTCGTTAATGACAAATTCATTAACTGCTGTAGCTAAGGTATTTTCAAATGCATTGATATTTTTGCTGCAAACTTTTGCAACACAAATCTACTCATAGTTTATCAGCAAAAATATCAATGTATGCCATATTTTAAGAACGAAATTTTAACGTCACGTTAGATGACAACTTTGTTAAGTTTTGAACTACTGGCTCCTGTTTTAAAAACTGCACGATTCTGGAAATCCCCGAAATATTATGCACCATATATATGAAGGGGAAACATCATGATGGGGTTACATTTTACATGTCAGCCGGGGCACATCATCTCCAACAAGATTGCATGTACGCCCGGCGAAGACTCAAATCAGACTGCGTATCCGCGCAGGCTGATCACAGCATTTGCTGTCCGTCTGAGGGCGCTTTGGCTCCTTGGCTACTACAGAGTGACCTGCGAGTCTCTGATCAGACTGCTTAGATGCGCAAGCTGATTGGAGTCTTTCTCGGCGCACATACAATCTAGTAGGAAATGATATGCCCGGTTCATTTTGACACTTTAACGTACCGATGCATACGTTCAGCATTGTCTGTTTATGGATCGATTGTTTACAATCGAGCATACATCGAGCATTCATAGGATATAAAAGTTAAAGTTTCCTTCTTGTAGATATAGATTTTCTCGTGATTATCATTGACCAATGAAATTCAACCAAGGGATTGTACCCAATCCAGGATACGGTTATTTGCGGCCACGCTATTCTTATCGCTGTGACGTCAGAATGCTGTGTAAAAGGGGTTATCTGTAAAACCTAGACTGGGACATGGACAAACAGTGTAGACCCAGATCAGACGCCGCAGGATGCGGCGTCTGATCAGAGTCTGCACTGTTTGCTTAAATTACAGGAAGCTAAGAGTTAAAATATTAGTCTTAAGTTAAGAGTTAAATAAATTTCTATTAGATTCAGCAGCTGATTATAGATAATGGCCATTTTGGGTCGATTGTTTACAAGCGCAAAAAAGTTGTCCACGTGATTATAATTGATCTATAAAATGCAACCACGCGGTTTCACAAAATCCAGGTAATGGTTATTTATAGCCGAGCTATACATGTTATAGCAGAACGCGGTGTCTGATCAGGGTCTGCACTGTTTGTTTAAATTACTAGAAGTTAAGGGTTAAATTAAATAATCTTAAGTCCCCATTAAGGACAATTTTCAATCCCCATTTAGGACAATTTTACCACTCAGAGGAATCGACCCGCCAGTGCTGTCAATGCATTTATTATTGTCTAAAACCATTTGAGCCTTAACCTTTTTATCCCTGAATTTTTTAAATGAACTCTTCCATCTCTCAATTTGGACACATCCATTGTTTCCAATAGGGGTTTCAGTCAAAAATCAACAACAAAATGACAAACAGTGAAGGTCCTGATAAGACAGCTCGTTACACTGTTTGCTTAGGTATCTGTACCAGTCTTCAGGGTTGAAATGGCATTACGAAAACATGCCTATCTAAATATATTGAAAATTTAACCACCAAAAAATGAAATTTTTCAGATAAAAAATTCTGATATTTTTTTCAAATTTCTGCTCAAAACATAGATTGTGGGTGCTCGTTAGAACCGCCTCGACGAGGCGGTTCTAACGAATACCCACAATCTATGTTTTTGAGTGGAAATAAGAACAATAATGTATACCCCTTTAAACCCCAGTTTTACTACATAAAAGTGGGGTTTAAGGGGGTCAAAATCATATAGGTATGTTTTCGTGATGGTAAGCGTATTAAAATGTACCGCATGGCATGAAAACTATTAATGAAAACGTGTCAACAACGCATAATTTCTAAATCCGCTGACTCTCATATTTTAGGATATAAAGTGATGAAATTGGGGGTTTCCTGTTCGAAAAAAAAAACATTTCTTGTTATACGTGTGCTTAAAACCACAATCATAGTTTATAAACTTCTTTATTTATCAAACCGCCCATTGCAAAGTGGCAGAGCCTTTCTTTATGTAAGCACATTAGAGAGGTACCGGTTGAAAAAATATTTTTTATCTCCTGACTATGAATAAAAGCAAATACGATTTAGTTTTTGTTTCTTTTTCTCAGAAAATAAGAAATTGTATTCAATTTATCTCCCTCAGAAACAATTCGAAGAAAATAACCCAAACATTACGAAAACACGCCTAGTCAAATATAATGGAAATTTTACAACCAAAAAAGGATAAGTTTCAGATAAGAAAAAAATCTGATATTTTTCATATTCCTGCTCAAATCATAGATTGTGGGCACTCGTTAGAACCGCCTCGCCGAGGCGGTTCTAACAAGTACCCACAATTGATGTTTTTGAGCAGAAATAAGAAAATAATGTATACCCATGTAAACCCCAGTTTTACTTTATAAAAGTGGGGTTTAAGGGGGTCAAAATTATATAGGCGTGTTTTCGTGATGTTTTATTTTCCGTAAAAAAGAGAAAACTATCGCAATTCTTCATCAGTAGGTTTTGGAAACGGAGTGCTCAACCTTAAAATGTTTATATGGCTAGACGCTTAAACAAATGAGATGTGATGGAATTAAATCAAACCTACCTTAAAGCATATTTTCGCCGCATGACATATATGTTCACACGAATCTGCCTTCTGATGGTTTTAAAAGGTAAATTTAAATGTGTGTGTGTTTTTTTTTTTTGATAGTGCGTTGTTTAAGTCATTCCGAACTAAAATAAGAAACGCGTCTGATGTATATTGTACGTTCATCTTTCAAAGGTTGAAATGTTGTTTGCGGGCAAAACCACTAGACAACTGCCGCGAAGGAGCAAACTCGTTGTTTCATTTAGAGTAGAACCTTTTTAGAAGAAAGACAAAATAATTCTGAAAGTGTTGCTTCCCATTTCCATTAAATCCCGTTTGTTTTCTATTTGTTGTTGTTGTTGTTGTATTTGAATCCACTTAATAGTGTATTCGTGTCTTAACGCTTTGCACGCTAGGTAAAAAGAATCAGCAGACGAACATTTTCTTATATTTGCAAGAAAATAGATTTTGACGCTTCATGTAAATTGTCTCCTCAGTCTGATCTTATTTATTTGTATCCACATTATCTTCAGGCTCTGATCAACTTGCGCTGATTTTTCAACATTTCCAATATTGCTTGGTAAAATGTCACGTCTTACATAGTTCTTAGGTACACAGGTAAATATTTTGTTTTATTATTCTACAAAAACGTATTTTTGGGTACCTATTTGACGCACTGTTTTTCCATTTCTTTACATAGACATTAAAAGGTTAACGAAAGGGCGTTAAGCCATGTATGCCGAATGGACTTTTCTATCTGAAGTCTTCAGGCCGGTCCATTTCCTAGAACAAGAGGTGCCTGTTTAGTTTATTTATTACCATGTTTTAAAGAAGTTACTGTAGTCAATGCTAACAGTGTAGACCCTAATCAGATGCCGCCTTTAGCCTATGTCCCTTTTTATGGACACTAGGCGTAAATAAGTTAATATGTGTAACGCGATAATTAGGTTTTCATGTTTGTCGTGCTTTGTGCAGTGGTCAGTTTGTTTCTGATTCTTGTTTTTTCAGTTTAAAGAGTATGTTCTTGCAATGTCTAACCAGATGGCTGCTATAACTTAGTTTTCAGTTTTACACACTACAAAAACGGGAATGATATGAATTAGGTACTACCCACTATATCCGTGAGTCCAAATTATTATCACTTGCTTCAAAGGTGGAGTGGCCAAACTCAATCATTTTTTTTAATGACCAAAATCTACATTAATCTCATATGCATCCCCTCCAATCTCCAAATGAATGCTGTCCTCTCGAATGTTGTGTCAAAATGACAATAAACTTACAATGGTTAAAGAAACTATAGACATTCTAAAACTCTGCTGTTTGATGCTCAAACATGACATTACGACATTGACTTTTACTTTTATTGCATTCTAAAAACATCAAGAGAAACTACCGATCAACATTGTTGTTCTGAATCCCTTTTAAGCGCATATTCTGGACCCTCAAAGGTCCTGAGAAATGCATATATGATTGGTCTAATATATGTTTAAATATCCAAAACACACATATTCTTTATTTGGCCTTATCACCCACAAATTCAGTGTTGTCAGTTCAGATTCACAATAATGCAATCAGATATAACTGAATTTTATTTCAGACCACGCTTGACCTTCTGAATCCACTGCATGGGTCCTGCTTAGTTACTAGCAGCTCTCGTATGCACATTATGAAAAAAAAAATAAATAAATAAAAATAAAAATAAAAACAATAAATTATTTACAAACCGGTCGAACACATTATTGGTTCTACATCAAAGTGTACTTTATGCACAAAACGAATCATGCCTGCTTGTAAATAGACGGAGAATGGATAGAAATAAAATTCGAAGTGGAGACAAAATTCAAAATGGCCGCGATCGCAAATTTTGTAGGCTGGCGTCATATAAGTCCCGTGATTTACACCTTCAATTAGAATACTTGGCGTTATTGGCTGTTTTGTTGTTATTATCTTTACGGCCGCCGTGTAGCCTCTGCCAAATCACGGAACGCTTATTGTTTTTCAGGATAAGCACCGAACAACCTAAGCGTTTATTTGACCCTCACATTTTTGGTCTCACACATCACTGGTCACATAGTTAGTCTATAGTAGTGCGTCTGCACGCCGAACCGCTACGCGATACGGGGAACTGCTTCGCAGTTCCCGTTGGACGCACTTAATATAAGAGAAGACATCAGGATATGCCATAATCGCGAAGCACAGCCTTCCCGATGTACCGAAACAAGGAGAAATGAGGAACAAACAATGATAAAATAAACGCCACAAGTGAAACCACTGACGCACAAACAAATAAGAACAGCATTACGAAAACATTTCTATTCAAATATATTGAAATTTTCACCACCAAACACTGAAAGTTTTCAGATAAAAATTCTGATATTTTTCATATTTTCATTTTCCAAGGCGAGGCGGTTCTAACGAGTACACACAACCTATGTTTTGAGCAGAATTATGAAAAATATCAGAATTTTTATCTGAAAAGTTTCAGTTTTTGTTGTGGTGAAATTTTCAATATCTTTGAATAAGCGAATTTTTTTTCGTAATGACAAGAACCCTCTGCCATGTGCGCCCAACAAAGACTCAAATCAGTCTGCGCATCCGCAGTCTGATCAGTGTCCTCGTAGTCCACATGAAGAAAATTTGCATTCTCAGATATCCAAAATGTCATTACGAAAACACGCTTATTCAAATATATAGAACATTTCACCTCCAAAAACTGAAAATTTTCAGACAAAAAAAACACTGATATTTTCTTATTTCTGCTAAAAACATAGACTGTGGGTGCTCGTTAGAACCGCCTCACCGAGGCGGTTATAACGAGTACCCACAATCTATGTTTTTAGGAGAAATAAGAAAAATAATGTATACCCCTGTAAACCCCAGTATAAAAGTGGGTTTAAGGGGGTCAATATTATATAGGCGTGTATTCGTGATGGCCCAGTGAGGATTCTGATCAGTAGGCGCACATGTCCGAAGGTACGATTCCTCGGCTCAATCTGCTTGTTGCGTTTATATTTCTGTTCAGTATATGTGTGTCTAACATTGATTCACTGAACAAATGAACATATGTAACCTATATACCGTCTACCTCAACAGTTTGTATCACGATTTCAGAAAAAAAAAGTAAAGAAAGGCATTAATATGCTCCTTTGTTATTTCATTGCTGTCACCTACTGATGAAAATACGATCAATTTACCAGTCTACAGCAGAGAGAGAGAGAGAGAGAGAGAGAGAGAGAGAGAGAGAGAGAGATAATTGAACATTAGTTGTGCATAGCATACAATGAAGCAAGAAAAAAAAAAACAGAAAAAAAGAGTACAGATATATTGTTTGTTTGTTCTATGGCTTTTTTTTTTTTTTTTTTTTTGTTTTGTTTTGTTTTGTTTTTCTGTTATGTCTTAGGCATGTGTGTGCTCGCGTATGAATTTGCTAATTGAATTTATACCGATCTATACCGTGTGTAAGTATACCAAAAATGATACGTTATGTAGTCATATGCTAAGAATAGCAGATGACCTATTTTCGGACAACAACTAACATGACCGTCTCTTGTGCATTTCAGTCTATTGTTCAATGTGACTTTGCTCAACATTACCAGTATTTTCAGTCGTACTGAACAATTGCAGTCTCTTCCTGGCTTTGATTATAATTGGAGTAGTTTGCACATTCCGATCAATCATTAAAAGGAAAGTACATGACTAAATGCCACGGTAAAAAAATTATGAAATTGCACACAATGAAACTGCAAAGTGTGATCGATTTTTGAATTTTTTACTCTGGCGGCCATCTTGTTCAATGGAGCAAAACCATTTCAGCTATTTTGGCAAAAATTGTTGGACAGACTATGGTGTTTCTAATTTTAGCTCTGTCGGCCATCTTGTTCAAAGGAGCACAAATAATTTAGCAATTTTATTGATGGGTTATGAAAGGATCATTTCTTTGAAATTAGTTTAAGTCAAGTCATTGGCTTGAAAGGAGAAGAGAAAGTTTTAAAGTGTGTGTTGTTTTTGAGCTGTGTTGGCCATCTTTTTTAGACCATTTCAGCAATTTGATAAGGGTTATAGCAGGAACATTTGTGTGAAAGCTGAAATTGACTAAGTGGTACATGTATAGCAGATGTCAGTTGAAGAAATTGTAGATGACAGACAATGGTGTTTCTTGGGCTTGGGTGGAGAGGTTGTTTAAAGATGTGTTTGTTTTTAGCGCTAGTGGCCATCTTGTTCAATGAAGCGGAACCATTTTAGCAATTTTTGCACGAAAGAGTATTTCCAATAGGCTTGTTTCACATTGTTGTGCGCCTGCGCCAAACTGGCCATGTAAGTCTCCAATCGGCGTTATCTCAGCGAGATTACAGTCAAGGGACGCAATTGTCAATACGCTGCATATTAGTGTAGAGGTTCTCGAAAATAATGGATGGGAACATACCAATTAAATACAATCAAATGAAAAAGAATGAAATAATCTTTCTTTAAGATGTAAGACTTGATTTTTATCATGCTTCATTAAAGTAGTATTAAGAACGATTTCATTTAGCGCAAGCTGCATCCGTTTTCATGCATGTCATTTTATTTATTCATTGTAGAAAACAATGTTTCTTTCAAATAAATAAAAACAATAAATTCAGGATATAAATCAGGATATAAAAAAAAATAAAATAAAATTTTTGCACTAACACACCAACAAAAACATCAACTGGAGAGTGTAATTTACATTTTATACCTGAAGTACAAAACTAAGAACCATGGATACGATCGTCTTTTAACCCGAGTTTTCACCATAATATTTATAATCATCATGAAATAACTGATGTCGGGTATGAAAGCCACGGCCGAGCTGCCGAGCCCAGCCGAAAAAGCCGAGCCTGATATAGCGTTCACAATTAAAGTTTGTATAATTACTTGCTTATTTATGACTTTATATTATGAATACAGAATTTTACATATATGGTAATATAAGATTAAAAGGAATAAGTATCTTGATCTCGTTTGAACAAATACAAGAAAACACTTTATCAGGTTCGGCTTTTTCGGCTCGGCCCGGCAGCTCGGCCGTGGCTTTCATAGCCAACCAATAACTGATCTTTCTGTATTAGAAATTAGTGTCGTATTTGTCCCCGTACGTTAGTCGAAGGGGACTATTAAAATGGGCTCGTCCATCTGTCCTTCCGTCCGAGATTCCATCCGTCCGTAGACACAATGAGATGGATAGCTTGTGGACGCAACTGCTCTTACAGTTGTAAACCGATCTTTTTGAAACTCTGCAAGTGTTTTTGTTATGGTCTGAAAATGTGCAACTGGTTTTGGGTTTATCCTCCCGTTATCTGTTATCAACGTTTTCTACTTTTTCGACTTATTTTTTGTTTTCAAGTACAGATTACTATTAGAATAGATACCTTGTGGGTGCAACATTTTGAAACTATGCATACTTGTTTTGCATGGTCTGTAGATGTGCATGTGGTTTTGGGGTTATCCTCCTATTATTTTTTATCAAATGTTTCCTCCCGTTATTTCTTTTCAACTTTTTTCCACTTTTTCGACTTATTTTTTTTTTCAAGTCAGATTACTATTAGAAAAGATACCTTGTGGGCGCAACTCCTCCTAGAGTTTTCCACCGATCATTTTGAAACTATCCATACTTGTTCTACATGGTCTGTAGATGTGCATGTGGTTTCTGGGTAATCCTCCCATTATTTTTTATTATTTTTTTTTTTTCTACTTTTTTGACATAGTTTTACCAGGTTCGATTTCTATTAGAATAGATATCTTGTGGGCACAACTCCTCCTAGAGTTTTTCACCGATCATTTTTAAACGAAGTGTACTTGTTCTACATTATCTATAGATGTGGGTGTGGTTTTGGGGTTATCGTTCCTTTATTTTTATCATTTGTTTTTACTTTTTCGGCATGAGTTTTCCAGGTTTGATTAGTATAGATAACTTGTGGGCGCAACTCTTCCTGGAGTTTTTCACCGATCATTTTGAAACTATTCATACTTATTCTACATAGTCTGAAGATGCACATGTAATTTTGGAGTTATCCTCCTATTATTTTTTATCAATGTTTTTTCCCACTTTTTCGACTTAGTTTTTTTCCAGGTCCGATTAGTATTAGAATAGATATCCTGTGGGCGCAACTCCTCCCAGACTTTAACACTGATCATTTAGACACTATGCATACTTGTTGTACATGGTCTGAAGATGTGTATGTGGTTTTGGGGTTATCCTGCCACTATCTGTTTTCAACTTTTTGCTTTTTTGTTTTTCAACTTAGTTTTTTTTTAGTTGTGACACGATGATCTGGGTAGCTTGTGGGCGCAATTCCTTTTACCGTTTCATACCAAACTTTTTTAAACTTTGCAGGTGTTTTTATCATGGTCTGAAGATGTGCATGTGCTTGCGGGGTATCCTCCGATTATTTGTTATCAACTTTTTTTCCACGTTTTCGACGTTTTTTAGGTCTGATTAGCATCAGAATAGATACTTTATGGGTGCAACGCATCCTACAGTTTTCCACCCATCATTTTAAAACTATGCTTACTTGTTCTACATGGTCTGAAGATGTGCGTATGGTTTTGGGGCTATCCTCCCATGACGTTTTATTAACTTTTTCCACTTTTTTGACTTAGTTTTTTCCAGGTCCAGTTAGTATTGGAATAGATACCTTGTAGGCGCAACTCCTCCTAGAATAATTTTGAAACTATGCATATTTGTTGTACATGGACTGAAGATGTGTGTGTATGCTTTGGGTTATCCTCCTAACATAAGGATTTAAAAGTCACAACCCTTTACTGTTTGTTTGTGTTGAGGTTTTACGGCCCAGTCAACCCAATGGGGTCATGTCGAGCGCGGTCAGTTACCTAACCACACGTTTACTGGGCAGGCTTAGTCCTCTAAGCGGTTAACCAGTATTGTGCACAACGGGCTTTTATTTATGTTCCATTTCTTTCGGTCTTTATTGTCTTTAATTATTGTCTCTTTCCTGTAATCATTTCAAAGATTAATGAACATGTTTTCATGACATACAAGCACGAAAAAATTAATAAGATCACCCACCCGCACTCCTAGCGAAGACTCGGATCAGCCTAATCATCAGTTCCGTATGGCCAGTAATCGCTGTCTGCAAGACAAAAATAACAAAAGTTTTGGGTAATAGGCAACCAATGACCTCACAATGAAAACTCTTATCAGGCTGAAAGATGCCTAAGCTGATCCGAGGTATCGCTAGACACATGTCAGTTTGCAGGTATTATTATACGGCACTTTAAACATGTCCCGTCCCGTGTTGAGCTTATATAAAGTCCCCGGGTTGCTTTGAAAAGCAATAAACTGCCGCCTAACCGAAAGATGAGCATTATTAGGGCACGTGCCTCTCATTCGACAGGCGTTTGATTAGCTTATTTAGGTGTTAAATTACCTATTTAATCAAAGGTAGCTGTCATAATTTACCCACCGCGAAAACATGCCTATATAAAATTGACCCCCTTAAACCAAACTTTTATATAGTAATACTGGGGTTTACAGGGGTATAGATTATTTTTTTCTTATGTCTGCACGAAAGCATAGATTATGGGTACTCGTTTGAACTGCCTTGGCGAGGCGATTCGAACGAGTACCAACAATCTGTGTTTTGAGCAGAAATATGAAAAATATCAGATTTTTTCGTCTGAAAATTTTCATGTTTGGTGGTAAAATTTTCAGTATATTTGAAAAGGCTTGTTTTCGTAATGTTAAATAACCCATTTAATCAAAATTGGGAGTCATAATTTACCGACAATGGATATACTTCTTTTTGGCATGCGCTCGTGATTATAAAGGTAAAGTAATGTTTTATTTATTATCAACAGATTTGAGAAAAATGTCACATAGAATTATGAATAATCCGTGGAATGTTGTTTTGTGTATGGCAAATTTATGTATTGTAGTCTGCATGTCTTTACGATAAATGGTATCATTCAAAAATTAATATCATAACAAAAGTATAACCGGGTACGTGTATATGTTTTATTACTCTATCTGCCGTGAGGAACGTCATGGAATTCAGATACAAGGTGTAAAACTTCTATATATGTATATATAATATACTTATATATAACACACTTTTGAAGATTGAGTAATATATTTTTTTTAAAAAATCTGACATTCAGTTATTAAGAATATACATCCAAAAGTCAAAGGGCGAATTAAAACAACTTTAAATCATATATTATCAGTGGATATCAGATTGGCTACTTACCCTTAATCTTTGATTAGATATTTCTATTGAAGAGCGCCCGGTAAGGGAAATACCAATATGAAAAGGGTCTATCTTTTCAAATGGTTCTGTACCATTGAACAAGGTTGCCGCCATGCCAATATATAGTCAAAAGCTATGTAAAAGTTTTCTTCTCGAGAACCAAGAAAGCTCTGAGACTGAATCTTGGTATATAGCATTGGGGATTTAAGATTGTCCAAGTTTGTTCAAATGATGATCCAAGGATAACCTTACTCCTTTTTACGACAATGTCAAGTTTACGTTCTTATATTTTTTAGGGGGAAAATGTTGAAAAACATAATTTCTTAAAATGTATTACAGACATCTGGCAAGAATTTACAATGTATAATTAAAGTGATAAAACGTTTTAATATCAGTCCAAATTTTGTCGCTTAGGAGTTGTCCGCCCATGCCACTGGTCTATTTACATGTATAAATCATATAATCTTTGACGTCTTTTTTTTCTAAAACCGCTTGACAAATTTTCACCAGATTTCACATGTGCCCTTTTGTTCCACACTACTGAACATGTTGGCCGCCATGCCCATTTATGGTAAAAACAACACTTAAACATCTTCTTCTCCAGAAATAAGGGAGCTTTTAAATTAAATCTTCATATATAGAATTGGAGACCAAGATCTATTAAGTTCGTTCAGATAATAATCCTAGGATAATCTTTGACTTTTTACAGTGAGGCCAAATTTGCATCCCCATCCAAAATGTTAAAACTTTCATTTTCTCAAAATGTATCAAAGACTAATGGGTGAAACTTACAATATATGATTAAAGTAGTAAACCTATTTAGTGAGAATAAAACTTTTATCCTCTGTGGGTTATCTACCATTATCCCTGGCATATATACACATATAAATCGTGCAATCTTAAATGCAGTCTTCTCTGAAACAGATTGACTAATGTTCACCAGATTTCACATGGTGTCTTCTGCCGAAGGGATGTTATCAACATATTAAAATGTTCTGCACAATTGAACAAAATGGCCGTCATGCCTATATATAGGCCTTCACTCTCATATTGCAACAGGACCATTTTCGTGCGCTGAGCATCAATTATAGTAAGCATGTTTCTCTGACATGAAGCATAAGGTATACACATTTACGGCACACGTACTACTGCTTTAAGCATTTGTCTTGTCGGATATGTTACAAGTCCATTTAAAACGTATCCGCTTAGTTTTATTGCGTACTACTAATCGTTTACTTTCTTTCAAAAGTCATGTTTAAACTGGTACTACGCCAAACGTCCATGATTAATTGAGCTGTGGCACATCAATTCTTATAAAATGGCATGTGCGTTTAGCAAGACTAATATCAGCCTGCGCATCAGTCTTCGCTGTGCGTATCATGGCTAGTTAAGTAACCAAAGGTACAAGATTAACGGGGGGTTTCACAGTTCGTTACATGAAAGAAACTAATCTAGTCTGAACGTTAATAATAATAATAATAATGATAATAATAAAATAAGCCGCAACGTCAGGAAGCGTATCTTCGGACGTGATCACCCTGTGAAAATTCTGATCAGACTGCGCATACGCGCAGTCTGATCAGAATCTTCACTGGGAGCAACTTGGATAGCCGAGGACGCAAGGTTTATTTTTTGCGGACATCAAGGTTTCTAATCAGATGCGGACCATCTACAGCAAAAACCGTCGGATATATTCAATTTGTATGCGTGAAAATATGCTCTATAAGAAAAAAGAATTGCTTCCCTGATAAAAGAATTTATTCTATTACATGTAAAGGAAATACTATACTTCTTGAGAGCAAGGAAATATATTTTCAGATTGTTTCCTTAAGAAAGGGAAGCCAAGTATTTTGAGATGAAGCGATTTAGCGAAAAGGTGCATTAGAGCATAAGCAAAAGGCCCAAACTCAGATCATATGATGAATGCGCACGAATTAGCAGAGCTTGCTTTTTTCGTTTATCTGTTCTATAGTATCCTTATATTTCGTAAGGTGGCACAGAAGGCCTAGATTAGTGGGTAGAGGGGCATTGAATGATCGCATACACCCTGAAGACAGTGAGGTCAGGTAAGATTGTAATGGAGATATGTCTTTAACAACTGGCAGTAAGAAGACTTACACCAATACTGAAATCTATTTCTGTAACCAACGAAACAACCAGAATAACAACAGAACATATAACCATGAACAAAGCGCAGAAGTATGCGTAGTATACATTGGCTAATATAGTTGGTCTGATGTCTACTTCTCGACACAGCGGTGAAAGATACATTAGGTATAATACAAGTTGAATTATACTAACTCCAAGTGAAACAAGCAAGACCTATTATGATCAGTCACCATTCATTGTTGTCCATTCATGCATGCATAATTATTTCATTTAAGTGTACTGTTAGATTTCGATCAGACTTGGCAGAAATGATTCATGAATGGTCTTCTTTGACAGTTGATCAACGAATTTCCTTCCCCTTTGCATGCTATATACCGCATTTGTACTCAATATAAGACCACTATGGCTCTCTTGTTGATTTCGCATAAACTTTTTACAAACATCTTAAAGTAGTCTACATGTACTTGCGCGAAACTTCACGTGAAAATCAGGCTGACATTATAGAGGCTTTCAGTTCAACAAAATACCTTGACGATTTATTAAATATTGATAATATTTACTTTGACCAAATGGTGGACCGGATATACACTACAGAACTTCAATTAAATAGAGCAAATTCTTCCGATACCGAGGTAGCTTTTTTGGATTTGAATCTATGTATATCTAATGGTACAGTTTCCACCAAAATTATGATAAACGGGACGATTTTGATTTTGAACAGTCAATTTCCCTTTTCTGGATGGCGATGTCCCCCGGCGTACCTCATATGGGGTATACATATCTCAACTTATAAGATTCGCCAGAGCTTCTTCAAATCTTAATGACTTTAACTACCGTAATAAAGCCCTTACTGCCAAACTTCTTAGGCAGGGCTATCGTTATATTAAACTTCGTAAGGCGTTTTCGAAATTTTATCGCAGACACAGTGCCTTGTCAGAAAAAATATAGCGTCAGTCTGAAAACACTTCTGCAACAAGGTATAAGGGAACCTGAATTTTACGGTGACTTAGTGTACAGATTTAGAAAAAAATTAGGTAAATCTAACATTTCGGAGCAATTCCGAAAACTTATTAACCGTTATAAAAGAATTCGCTATAGCCTGGATATTATGCGACAGACTGCATGCCTAGTTGTCAGCCCAATTATTGTTGATGGCTATGCTTCACTCTTTAATTGCACGACGGCGGTTCGGGCCTCAGACTCAATGACGGCCTCTTCGTAAAACTTTAACCAGTGGGTTGGGGCTTGACGATATGTCTTTGGCTTGGCCCGCCGTGGTTCAACTATTGGTTTCATTTACTCTGGCATACAGTAGAATTAGCCATGAGTACTCGTCTTTGTTTATTATAGTGATTAATTTGATTTTTATGTTTTCGCTTTGATGCATTGACTGAGTTGGGAGCCTTTATGCGAACCGAATTTTTATGTATTTCTGTATTAAGAGTAGCATCGGGACCCAGGGTGAAGTTAGCTAGCTGTAAAAGTGCTTTAAACTCCCCAGTGGTTTGCTCTACCGACCGTTCTAAGGCGGTGGTCCCGGTGTTAGTCTTACTCTTTGTTGCTTTGTGGTTTATTCTACGAGGCGATTTGTTGTATGTCTAGGACGACCTTTTCCTGTTTCAGAATCAACAAGCAGAGGTGAGTAGTAACAGTGAGGCTTACTTACTATGGTTAGATTCTTACAACAGGAACCAGTGAACTTAATTATAAAGAAGAATTAAATGAGATTTTATCTTGCAACTAAATTCAGTTGTTTTTTTTACTTGCTAGAATCTCATAACTCTTGATAAGGCGCTTTTTCCAAACAAAAATATCTATATTTTTGTTATTTCTCATGAAAACTTATGTTGTGGTTACTCATTAGAAGTGTCTCGGCAAGATGCTTTTAGTGAGTACGAGTAACAACATCATATTTTTTCCCCGAGAAATAAGAAAACTATTTACCTGAAACCCACCTTTATTTAGACCTATGTTGATGTTGCCCTCTTGTCATAAGTGTTTTATTGCTATTCATTCTGTACTACGTAGCATGTGCTTCCTCTCAGGATTTGGGGACCTTATTTTCTGTCTATTTGTTTGACCGTCTACCAGTCATCAAAATTTGCGTTCAATATAAAGACTTCAATATTCCTGTCCGTTTCTCAGTAACAGTAAGAGCTTTGTTATTGATACATAAGTACAGTGTATTTGCAGTTTTTTTGTTTTTTTGTTTTTTTTTTTGTTCTTGTGTTTTTCAGTCCTTTTAGCATTGCGATTACCTCGCTTTGGGAAGGGAGAGCTAATGTTAGTGCTTTTCGTAGGTTTGTTTGATTTGCGCTTGTTTGGTTTTGTCTGTTTCCTCTTCCTCTCGGTGTCTGGGAAGGGTTGCGCTTTGTGATTGTGGCACACCCTGGACTATTATCTTACCCTTTTATATTTATATTTGACACTGTTGTATTTGGATATATATAAAATTAAGCGCACACTAAATATTTAAAGTCATTCAAATCTACGAAGCCCCTTTTGATACATGTGTTAGGTTCACTACGATGTAGGGCGAGTTTAAACAGAAAGTTTGTCGTTTAAAAGTTTGACAGACGAGTTTCCTGATATGTTCGAGCTCGTTCTAATGCATGTTTTACAAAACATTGAGCTCTTAATGCTTTTGTAAGTAAAGAGATACCTTTTAGCATCGATTTGTAAGAAAACCCCACTATTTTGCTATTTAAAAAAATAGTTTGACAATTTCTAAAACATTACTTCCTACAAACACTAACAATCACTCTTGATTGAAGAATACCTATAACTCGCACAGCTTCTTCATATTTATTTGAAATAAATAGCTCATAGAATACATACAGAACTACTACTGCTTTCATGCCGTTCCATGTTTTACAACAGCAGATTCATAACAATGTCGTTGTAACGAGGGTTCACTATACATACAACAGACTAGACGTGAATGCGTATCCGTAGGTGACGCTCGACTTATCCACTATGACGATTTCATTTAGGTGGCTAGATACGCATGTAGATGTTCCGATAGTATTGATATTGGTGACAAATTACATGTACATGTATATGACTTCCTGTTTGCTTTAATGTTTACTTAGCCCCAATCTTCTGACAAGCGATTATATGTTTCTAACTCGGAGCTGTATCTGAATTAAGAATGAAATTTCGCGCAAATAAAACTGGTCCCGAGGTAATAAAACTATATTCATGCTTAATTCAGCTGAGCATAAAATTTCTCTGGTAATAAATATGAAAATGCTATTAATAGTAGTTTGGGATTTACAAGCAGGACAAATTTCATGCTCAGCTTAGTTAAGCATGAAAAGAGTTTGATAACCACGGGTCCCGGTTTAAACCGCCAGTAGTTTTCTGCTGGTCGTTCCATGACAGTTCCTCTTTTGTAAAGTTGACTCTCGCTATCTCGAACTCGCTTATCTCGAATAACCGCTTATTTCGAAGTGAAAATCTGGTTTCTGTCTAAACATGAAAATCTAACAGTATGTAAAAAATATTGTGGAAAAGAGGAGAAATTGCTCCTAAGTAGCAATTTCTCCTCTTTTCCACAATATTTTCAATATATATGTATCTAACTTCAAGAGTCCAATTACACATATATTTGTTAAATGTTGTTAATTGAAAATGTTTTTCCTCAATTTTGCAAATCTGATTTGTCGAAGTTAGGATATCTCGAAGTATTTCAGAGAGTCCCTTGGAATTCGAAATAAAGAGAGTCGACTGTAGTCCTTTTTTTGTGTGCGTCTTTCCCGAGGCCCCATAAGAAAGAACGATGAGACCCAAATAATGACAAAACAAACGCCACATATGAAACCACAGACACACAAACAAAGTAGAACCACTAAAAGAATCGCCTTCGAATGGTGAGCAGAAAAAAAAACCTACTGGCAGTTTCAACACATTTTATTCGCACGACACCTCATCCTTTATTCTGATGCAGCTCCGGATTACAAACATATGTTCGGTCTTCCATTACGAAAATATGCCTGTTCAAATATATAGAAAATTTCACCTCCAAAAACTGAAAATTTTCAGATAAAAACTCTCATTTTTTTCACATTTCTGGTCAAAACATAGATTGTGGGTACTCGTTAGAACCGCCTCGACAAGGCGGTTCTAACTAGTACCCACAATATATGATTTTGAGCAGAAATTAGAAAAATAATGTATGCTCCTGTAAACCCCAGTTTTACTATATAAAAATGGTGTTTAAGGGGGTCTAAAGTATATAGGCATGTTTTCGTGATGTACAAACATATGTTCGGTCCGCATATGGGTCCTCTATCTCATCTATGAAACATCACAAATATTGTGATAAAACAAGGTCAATAGTTCGACTGTGATTAGCAATGTGATTAGCTATTGTAAAAACAATCTCTAAGGATGAAATAATAACAACACTGAATTGGTTTCTTTGGCGGGCGCGGCGAGTGGGCATTGGTCATGCAAAAACGTGCTTTCGAGCAAATGCGAAGTCCTAGATCAGCTTTCGTATCCGCGCAGTCTAATCAGGGCAGTCACTTTCCGCTAACAGAATAATTAGAATGTATGACTGGAGAGCTTAGGCCCGGGCAAAACTTTGCGTATGCGCAGGATGATCTAAATCCGCGCATTTTGTGCATGTTCGAATGCCTTTTTTGCTTGACCTGGCCCAAATACATATACTGGGTCACAAAAGAAAACCAGTCACTTAGATTTTTCCACTGTTAAAGCCTTACATGCGATGGCGCTGGCGCGGGGATATGCTTGCTTTTTTTTAATTTAATAGTAGTAAATGCCTAGTTTTAAAATATCTGATCAGTTCAGGCAAAAATATATATTTCCTCCTTATGACAATCCCTTCTTGACGGGATATGCTGAATACTGCGTCCTTCATGTTTTGTAAGAGATGAGTCATATTAGCTATATCAAATAACAATATAAAAGATTGCCCTTGGAAACAAAGAACACATTAAAGACAGACAGAATAAAATCCAAAAGGCTGCCTGTATACTACATGCTTTGCTTCTGTTTCGGGGAAACACAAAGATACAGGAGAAATATCAAATTTTACACCCCATTTTGTTTTTAAGGAACTTAAAAACTCTGTACAATCAAAGTTTTTAAAACATTCAAAGTCAGTATGCAACTTGAATCTTGTTTGTATCCCGATAAGGCAACATAATTTGAAGCGCTTCCAAACGGGATGCACTGCTTTCAAATCTGGCTTAACAAATGTCATTTGTTCCTGAACGGGATACACAGGAGCGAAAACTAATAGTGATTGTAAACCTTAATAACTTTTTTCTAGGCACTTTAAAGAAATGAACGGTCAAAAATTAGAAAATTTGTTCATCTTTGTGTTTCTTAAATTTGGTGGAAATTCGTCAAAATCTGTGATATTTTTTTTTATTATTATTATTTTCTGAGGGTACTACAAAATGATCAAATGATGCCAGATTAGGTATCAAGTAACTAATTATAGTAACATTAACTATGCAAATTACAAAGGTCACCAAATGTTATTGTTGCCCGATCGGGCATCTTTCCTCTACTGCCACCAGTGTAGATGGAGATCCTTCTGTGCATGCGTTCAGTATGATTAGTTCTACACTGTTCGACAATAACTTCTATAGGGTCATAAATCATTTTAGTTGCAAGAGTAGAATATGACTAACTATGTAGATTTTTTAGCTTATCTGTTTATGTTGTAAGTTTGTTTACTATCCAGAAAGGTCCACAAAAAACTGCGCCGAATTAATCTTTCCTGGTCCCGTAGCACAAGTATAAATGAAGATACCCAGGATATGCCACAAACACGAAGCACAGACCTACCGATGCACCAAATAAATGATGGCACATGTCTATTTCTATGGCCGGGGTTCTTCTTTGCCCTACAGCTTATGTGAGCGAACGGCGTAGGTTGCGGATGTACAGGCTCGTCTGGACCGTTGCTGTTCGCATGTGATAAAGCGTTTTTTTCCAATAGTATGGCGTATTTTGTCATAGATCCATCAGCACGCGTTTGAGTCCAAATTTAATTTCACATATCTTAACAAATTTGAGAATAATGTTAATTCTTGATTGTATTGCAGTCATTTCACCTTTATCTAAGCATGGATAAAAATGATCTGTCTGTGTTTCCTTTATGAATTCTTCTTCAAAGTTGTCCTTTAATTTCAGCAACGACTTATACACCTTCTTTCGTATTCTGAAAAAAGCAAACAAGATCGGGATCTGCACTGTTCACACATAGACAAACTTCATATTGTTAACTCGTTTCACTCAAATTCCAAGGGGAATAATAGTTCAAATGTAAAGAACTTGAAGCAAAACTAAACTAATATTAACCAAAACTTTAGTTGACTTTAGCAGTAGTTTGAATTAACAGAATTTGAGATAAAATGAGTCAACAGTAGCAACAAATGCATTTGTATTGTAAATCCTGAACAGACTGAAATGATCCAAACATCCTCAACGTACGAATAAGTATCTCATGATGTGCGCCGAGACTCAGCATAGATGCGCAGTCTTACCAGAGTCTACGATTGCGCTTTGTGGGTAAAGTCTCTTCAGGCGAGCTGAAAAGACTCTAATCAGCTTGTAACAGTTTTCATTACCAAAACACGCCTACTCAAATATATTGAAAATTTCACCACCAAAACCTGAAAGTTTTCAGATAAAAATTCTGATTTTTTTTTTTTCATATTTCTGCTCAAACATAAATTGTGGGTACTCGTTAGAACCGCCTCGCCGATGCGGTTCTAACGAGAACCACAATCTATCGTACTATATAAAAATGGGGTTTTAGGGGGTCAAAATTATATAGGTATGATTTCGTGATGATAATTTAACGCGGCCGAGTACACCCCTTACGTCTGGGTAGAATGACCTTCGCAGTGCAACATGTCATCACAATACGTTTGAACAGATACACATCAAACAGAGCGCACGATTATGCCATTAATACCTAATGTACATCCTCAAAAAGGGACAGTAGAAAACAATATCGACACAGATCAGATGCCGCACAACGTGGCGTTTGATGAATATGTACACGTTTTTCATAAAATACACGACTCTTAATAAAGTATGGTTATTAAAAACTGCACAAGACACCCCTTCTGTTGGAATTGGACCTGTCCAAAGATTTCAGGTGGAAGAGTCCATTTGGCATTATGGGTTAAATTACGCATTTGGAAACTTATATACTATAATAATAAACTCAATCAAGATTAATGTAAAGTGTAGAATGTAGTTTGTTTGTTGATCTCTGCAACTGCGCGACGGTGGGACGGGCCGCGGTTGCAACAATTGCCCAATAGAGCCGCAATTCAAGATATGCATAGTGAAATATCTAATCATACTGTACCAATGCGCAAGCTGATCTGAATCGTCCCTAGGAGCACATGTCTGAATGGCACATCTTAAGGTGCGGCTTATTTAGAAACGGCCTGATCTTACTCGTCTAAGGCCAGGCTCTGCGTGATTCTACTAGTGGTTTTCTCTTTTTCTGACTTTCGGTTCTAGTCAGCCCTCGTCTTTGTTTCACAGCGTTGAAAAAGTTATATGATAACCATACGCAGACCTAATAGTTATAGGTAGCTGGAGCTCTACCAGATTTAAAGATGAAGTATAACGTCAATAAAATTAGGTTAAAGACCACTATTACAGCAAAAAATGAAGATATGTAGAAACAAATATACCATTAGTGTGTGTGCTTGTAGTACGTCGCCCCAAATTGTTGTTTCGTCACCTTAACATCAGGACACATACATAAATGACTAATGTCTGGTCCGAGATCAGTGATAGTCTAGTTGAACTAAAACTTGCTATCGTGCCCATCAACGCAAGGTTTACTTTTGCAGAATTACTTTATTTTGCGTTGTAACAGACCGCCCCACCCAATGCCGGAATTATATTCTACCGTTCCCCAGCAATAAAAACTTCCTACGTTGCACAGGTTACTGAAGCTTCAAAAAACGATTCTGATCAGGGTATGCACTGTTTGCATTCTGATCAGAACTCTTACAAAAATTTAATAAGTATAAAAACTAACCGGACACCCTTTATATAGGAAATGGACCTGTCCAAAGAGTTAAGGTAGAAGTGTCCACTTGGCATAAAAAGATTTAACAGCTTGTAGTTAAATACTGTGAGGCAGTGTATGACAGATCTGGTAAAATATTTCTAGTTCATTAAAACAATCCAATACGGTTTTAAGTAAACTTAAATATCTTAAATGTAAATGTTTCCGTGTGTCTAGTTTGTCTAGGTATGATTTTATTTATTTATTTATTTATTTATTTAAATAAAACTGTCTGTCACATAAGCTGATTAAAGTAAACCTCTTGATTTAACTGAAAGAACAATCCTAGGAGAACAATCTCTTTACCTGAAGATCATACAAAATATAAATGAAGATACCCTGAAAATGCTACAGTCACGAAGCAAATTTATAAATATCTAATGGCATAATATCTACTAACGACTTTGAATTTAATATTGTTAATTGTCCATGTTTGTATAGCGGTGTACCTCGTGCTGTATAGTTCTCAGTTGATTCGTTTTGCTAGAGCATCTTGTCAAGTTATTCAAGCACATTCAGTGATCGGAAGCCAAATATTCATAAATACTTAAATGGTGATTATGCATAATAGATATCTATTTTAATGATAATAAATCTAAAGCCAAGCGCTGTAAGATAGATCTATGAGTCAAAAAATATACTTACTTGCAGCACTGGTAAATAGGAGCCAGCAATATGGGATCATCTTTAAAAAGCCTGTATACATGAATATACATAAACGTTAGAATATATACCTCTTTTCCTCTGCATAAACATTAGATTGCCGTATCCGACTGTGCGCCTGAGGTTTTCAAAATAAATGGAAAAACTTGCAGTAAAATATCCACTTAATAATGGCATATTTTAAAAAATTGTTTGACTGTAAGCGAAAAGAGGTATATGCAGTAAGCTCGAAATCGGTATATACTCTCTCTCTCTCTCTCTCTCTCTCTCTCTCTCTCTCTCTCTCTCTCTATATATATATATATATATATATATATATATATATATATATATATATATATATATATATATATATACTAACATGAACTGCTGATGAAATAAAACAAATAACATATGGTGATATCCAGGACATGTTATACATTGTACATACTAAATACAAAAAGGATAGAATTTCCATCATCACATGACATTATATATATATATATACCCTCTTAAAACATCCGATAATTGTAAAATTTACACGAAGTGACTACACAAAACGGCACTGCCGACAAATAGTATTTAAGATGTCCAGCAAGAGCCTAAATCACAGAACGTAGCCTACTAGTGAGGAAGACCCATGAAACCAGTACGCAAGCCAAAAACCAAAGAAAGGCCACGAAACTATATCCCTCTTATCCAACAATGCGACTGCATGTACAATGCTAGACAGGATCCCTAAAACATAACAGTAAGACCATGTTTCCGACAATAGTAGAATACATCCCCAAAAGTCCACAGAATGAACAAACAAAACCAGAACCACTGCCTTAGAACGGTCAGTAGTAGGGCCTATCGAGGGATTGTGGTCGATTTTACAGGTACCAAATATTTACCTTAGGATAATTGGTAGTATAGATAATAGTAATAGAAACAACGATATTAAAAAAAACTTTCGGTCGACAGAAAGGCGAATAAAGCACACGTAAAGCACACAGAGAACAATCAGCAACCAATGATATACAATTTACATGTTTTCCAGATAGTTATTAAATATAACTGGAGAATTAAATATAGGAACCAAGGAGTTCAAAATGATCGTAGCAGTGCTCTCTATTGTATTCAAATAAAAACAATGCATTAAATGTTATTCTGTTTTATTCTTTTGAATTGCAAAGAAAAATAAGATTATTTTATTCGTGTGTGAACAATTTCTTGCATGTATGCACCGTTGTTTTCCTACTAACCGTTCCAGTGCGGTTCTCCTATTACGGTTCTTTGTTTGTGCGTCTGTGGTTTGATACGTGGCGTTTGTTTGCTCCTAATTTGTGCCTCATTTCTCCTTCTTTTGATGTATCTTCACTTATATTTAATAAACAGATTCAATGTACCCACAACTTTTAATTAAATGCACGTTTCACACAGTAGATCAGGACCCAGTTGTTTAAAATTTAACGAAGGTGTTAACTAACGTGACGTTTATGTTTTTTAGTATTGTGTATAGTGCGTCACTATGACACTGTAACTGAGAATCACAATAACTATGCATTCGCGGAAGGCGGAACAAGAATAACCTTGATATAAAAACAATGCATACGAAGAAATAGAAGAAGACGCCATAACACTTTAGCAACAGAATAACCAGACTATACAAACTGAACGACTATTTGTTTATTTGGACCACCTAAACCTACTACAAAATACAATATACATACAAAAATTTCAAGATAAAAAACAGATCTATGACATAACACCTTAATAAGGAACAAAAAACAAACAAACAAGAGGAAAGTCCAGAGAGTGCAACAATTACAAACGCAGCTCTTCCAAGACACCAAGAGGAAGAGGAAACAGACAAAACCAAACAAGCGCAAATCGAACAAACGTACGAAAAACACTAAGATTAGCTCTCTCTTCCCCAAGCGAGGTAATCGCAATGCTAAATGGACTGAAAAACACAAGAACAAAATAACACAAGGTAAGACATAAAACGAATAGCCTTGTAGATTAAACCACAAAGCAACAAAGAGTAAGACTAACACCGGGACCACCGCCTTAGAACGGCTAGTACAACAATAACACCGGGGTGGGGAGGGGGCAGGGGTTAAAGCACTTTTACAGCTAGCTAACGTCACTCTGGGATCCGATGCTACATTTAATATAGAAATACATAAAAATTCGGTTCGCATAAAGAGTCCCAACTCAGTCAATGCTTCAAAGCGAAAACATAAAAATCAAATTAATCGCCATGATAAACAAAGACGAGTACTCATGGCTAATTCTACTGTATGCCAGAGTAAATGAAAACAAATAGTTGAACCACGGCGAGCCAAGCCAAAGACATATCGTCAAGCCCCAACCTGCTGATTTAATATTTTAAGAAGAGGCCTTCATTGGGTCTGAGGCCCGACCCGCCGGCGTGCAATTAAAGAGTGAAGCATAGCCATCAACAATGATTGTGTTTACAACTAGGTATGCAGTCTGCCGCATAATATCTAGGCTATAGCCAGTTCTTTTATAACGGTTAAATAGTTTTCTGAATTGCTCCGAAAAGTTAGATTTTCCCACAATTTATCTAAATCTGTACACTAAGTCACCGTAAAATTCTGGTTCCGATGTCAAGAAGAATTTAAAAGAACCTTACAGCAACAATCCGTTATAATCGGTGGGCGCCTTATAATTAATCCCAACAAGAATATTAAAGACATCAGAAAGAACCCCGGATAATGTACGACTATAACCACAGATAAAGAGGAACGGATATATAACGGAGTACGATCACTCAACTTTATCAAAAAAGTTCAGCCAACTTTAATACTTAAACATATACGACTAGAACAAAAAAAGAAAAAAAAAACACAACTATTTAAATACCATTTTAAAGTCGGTGTCTTGGTAATTACTGTTTGGAACGTTCTTATATGCCGGAAACTGCAGTACGGTCATGATGTTCTAATATTTTACTGCTGCTAGCCATATTTGTTGTTCGCTAATCAGTATGCAGCACAGTAATCTTTCATAGTGTGTTAATATTTTCTTGCTGCAAGCAATACGTTGTTATTTATAAGTTGTGCACTGCAATGTATTGCTCTGCTATCGTGTGCTAATATAATCTTGTTGCAAGCCACACATTGTTGTATGTTTATCACAAACCGCTGCAAGGTAATCATTAAGCGTGTACTATTTTCCCTTCTGATAGAAATACGTTGTTGTATGCTAATCACAAACTGTAGCTAGGTAATCTTTTATCAGGTGCGTATATTTCCCTGCTGATAGTCTTACGTTTGTGTCTGCTTATCGTAAACTGCAGCAACATGATATTTTGTCGTCTTAAAACTTCCCTGCTGCAAGCCGTACGTTATTGTATGTTAAACAAGTACTGCAACAAGATAATCTGTTATCATGTGCTAATAATTCCCTTCTGACAGCCATACGTTGGAGTATGAATCATAAACTGAAGCCATAGGCGGCCAAAACGCACCGAGGGTGACTACAAATTTGATTAAGCTGCGGTTTTAGCGATGCCTAAATGTATTTATATACAGAAGACTCTAACAAAGTTAAAATTTTGTACAATATCCTTTACATATACTACTTACAACATATATAACATAATACAAATAATGAATACAATATACAACTCCAAGCAAGTCTCTTCATATTGGCACGGTTTGGGACTTACACTGGTGCTCTTATTTTACGCGAGTTTTCCGCGGGACAATTTTTAATTACTTATTTTAATTTATTACAGCCTTTGTTTTGTTTGAAATAATATTACTATACTGGTCAGTACAACCTGGTACTGTTCCTGATTCAACCTTTTGCTGTTCACTACACGTTTTGACACCTCGAAGAGAATTTTTCTACCCTGGTTTAGTTTGTCTGTCGGCCTCTGCTCGACCTTTCGTTCTCTGGTTAGTACTGAACCTTGAAATGTCCCTGGAAGGACACAACTACAAAACACACACACAAAAAAAAAAAAAACAAAAACAAAAAAAAACAGAGACTAAGTACATGTCCTACAATAATGCAAGATAAAATCTGCTGTAATGATTCTACCTATTATTCTCAAATGACGCACGTCACAGTAAAGAGTGAGTGAGGTCATTGACATCGCGGCTAAATCCCTCTAGCCATTTTAGACCCGTCATTGACGTCGATGTAACTCATCTTTGGCTTATTTTCCTCTTAATGATGATGTCGACGCGGTCAACGGTGAGCGTCACTAACCGTCGGCAACGTCGCCCACTTAACATCATATGCAAACTCCATTTTCATGCATACGGCCCTATACTTATTATAATGTCTGAATGACAATCAGGGATATGACATTCCAAAGGTTGCAATCCTAAATGTCACTGCCAATTTGCAAACACACCCGACTTTTGAATTATGATCAGAGGGAGTAATGCATTGAATCAACTCCAATTTTAACAACTCCGTGTCCTGATCAGACGAAGCCGGAATAGCTTTAAGTAACCTATAATTACCTTTAAATTATATAATATTCTGCAAACAGTAAAATAGTTCAGAATTTGTCTTACAAGCCTTAGAGTAATTACATTTTAATATCATTGAATAAAGAAAAAACCTTGCGTATGTATGCGGGCGTGTGCATGCCTGTACGTTCATGCGTATGTTTACATATCTGCGTATGTAAACCCTAATCTTTCTGCTTACGCGATTCATATGGTACAGCCCATAATAAATTGGCTTTTCCGACCCTGCACTGTTTTTTATTCGTATAAAGTAAATTACACCTTGCACCTGCTACTGCAACTGGTCAGTCTGCACATGCCAGCTTAGCCTGCTCAGTGTTTACGACAGCAACTACAATTTGCTACCCCTGAGAAACCCCAACCAGACTGCATAACCTAGCGTAGCGCAGCTCGCACGGTATTCCTAAATAACTCAGGTAACATATGCAGGATCAGATTAGCGTGCGCTACAATATATAGTTTGCGGGATTCCCGTCCAGACTCGGACACTTACTTTTCTGCTTCTTGTAAATGGAACAGAAAAAAGCCTATATGGTACACTTTTTTTTTCAAAGAAAGTTTCTACGCATGGTTCTAAAGTATTAATAAAAAAGTTTGCAATACCAGTTAAATGTTACATCATCTTACATGATCTATCACTTTTTCATTTTATTATGTCTTTATTTTGGTTTTATAATTTGCTGTTGTTCTTATCTATCGCATTCTATTTCTCCGTCTCCAACTCTTCTTTTCCTCAAGTATTTGCAGCGCTTTATGTTTATAAATTGTCTTGATTGATGTGTAGTGTTGATCTGTACGTGCCCACAAACATTTTTACGCACTGGCTGACTGTATTTCGTAGATGTCTATTGAGTTTAACGTCTTTAGGGCACGGATCGGTTTGCATCACTGCAAATGACTTAGATTAAAGGGAGTTAAACGTTTTGGTTTATTTGAATCCTTTGTATTTCTGGCTATGATTTTATATTTATCTGATGATGTAGAAAAAAGAACCTGGGACCACAAAACGATAATTCAGGCGAACATTCCTCATTCACTTGTCCGAGTTTTTAAAGTTAATTTTCCATTGGTTCATTATAATGTACAAAGCCTTTTACATAAGATATAGCTGGGCCTGAATTGTTCAGCTTTGACGTTATTTCTCTTACTGAAACGTGATTAAACACTACAGTTACGAATGAAGATATCGCGTTTAATAACTTTCAACTTCCTTTTCGGCGTGACAAAACTGGGGAGAATCACGGTAGTATAGCGGGTTACGTAAGCCTGATATTCCTTGTAAATGTAGGGGCGACCTCGAATCGAAAAACATAGAATGTCTATGGTTAGAAGTTAATATAAGAAATAAGAAAATCTTGGTTGGAACCTTTTATACATTCTACACAACTTGTCTTGAACGAAATAAAAAATTCTATTGGTTTGGCTGTATACACAGGCATAACAGATATTGTTATACTTGGGGGACTTAAATTTGAACATGCTTCATACGCATTCAAACAGGAAAATAACTGATTTGTGCCAACAATACAATTTTAATTCAATTCATCAATGAACCAACAAATTATACTGAAAATACATCAACTATTATCGATTTAATTATGGTTAGTACTATGAACTGTTTACATCTTTCCGGAGTAGGCGAACCTTTCCTTAATACAAGATACTCGTATTAGGTATCACTGTCCTATTTTTTGTATGTTTTGTATTTTTAATTTCAAAAAAATATACTCTTGAATCATTTATCCGTAAAATTTGGTTATATGATCGAGATATTTACGCAGAAAGGTATCCGATTTTGAGTAGAATACCATACGTAATGAAGATGTCAACATATATGCAGATTCATTTACTGAAAACTTCTTGTCTTTTTTAAAGAACACAACATGATCGCATGTTTACAATCAGGTTTCTCTCCCGGTAATTCAATGGTCAATCATATTGTTGACATTTATAACACTTTTTGCAAAGCCTTGGATAATGGCAAAGAGGTGCAGGCAATGTTATGTGATATAAGGAAGGCTTTTGACAGAGCTTTAGACATGCGCTAAAATTTCCCAGCTGCAAGCAATGCGCAGTCGCTAACTTACTAAGTCAGCGACCGCGCCCTCGTATCCTATGTATCAATAAAGGAATCATATCAGCGGTTAAAAACATTTGCCAAGAAATTCGACCAAATAATTGTCCTAGGGCCGAGACGACAAAGAACCCGTTTGTATCAGCGTTTATCCAGTGTGCAGGCAGTGCGGAAGCATCGATCTCAAAACCTATGAATTACATAGTGCCATCATTCACGAAAGATGGTAATAATTAAGAAGAAGACTAACCATACAGTCCGTTTTTTTGGTAATGGACTGATACAAAGAGTTGATATAGAAGAGTCCACTCAGCATAATAGGTTAAAGCATATAAACATGAATGACTGTAAACTTTCTGGTAAAATATGTGATCATACCCAAGAAATGGCACAATCATGAAGCACAACCCTCCCTAGGCGCCAAAAGAAGGAGATATGAGGAACAAATCAATATTGAACAAACACCACATATTTGACCGCAGACGCACAAAGACATACTGTTACAAAACAACCGATTTGGAACGGCCAGTAGGAAATCTGCTGCTGAGAACTGGGAAAGGGGAGGAAGATGGAGAGGGAGAGGGAGAGGGAGAGGGGAGTCGGGCTTTAACCATTTTTTATAAAAGAACCACTTACGCTTTTCCTCTGTCAATAATAATATTTACAGACTCTGAATTATTGTTGACGATATAGTCGTCTTTAGTGTCGTAACTCAATATTAAGTAATCTATGACGGCCATATCCAAGATGTTAACGAACCTCTCGTCTTTGTAGTAGTCTGATGTTGAACGGAAGTACTGACAGTACGTGTCATTACCAGGCGGATAGCGCTCAAAACTAAAAGTAGATATTTAAAAGTCATCAAGTAACCTTATTTGCCTAAACGGTTAAGACAGACAGGCCTTAGCAAACAGTGTAGATCCAGATCAGAACACTGCGTCTGGGGTTTCACTGTTCGCATTTCATCCATCGAGTTTTAAATATCAACAGGTTGTAAACGGATGAATGATAAGTATTAAGTTTCTTTCAACATTATATATATATATATATATATATATATATATATATATATATATATATATATATATATATATGTGTGTGTGTGTGTGTGTGTGTGTGTGTGTGTGTGTGTGTGTGATTTACAGTTACTTGGTTATAAAATTAGTTAATTAGTCAGTCAGTCAATCAATCTGGCAGGCAGGCAGTCCGTCCGTCATTCATTCAGTCAGTCAGTCTGTCTTTTGGTTTGTAAGTTAGTCCGCTATTTAGTTTGTTTCGTGTAACCATCGCTCACTCCAGTTTACTATTACCACACCGTCGACTTTACTACTTCGTTTCCAACGTATTTTCATTTGATTTGTATGCAAGCTAAAGAAGCCGGGACGGAACGGCCGCAGATTACTCTTTTTGCCATGCAGGGTGAGTAATAGTCCATATTCATGACACATGTGGGACACCAAGAGTGGGTGACAGCCAAGTCCTGGTTTGTTTAGCAATACCATACCCTGTAACATACTGACGTCAGTTTATTATATTTGGTATATGTACGTGAAAGTCCCAAATGCCATCTGCGTATGGCCTAGGAAGAATGTAGGCGTTAGTCAGTAAAGCGCGTACAGATATGAACTGAATTACACGTCCGATGGGATTCTATCCCGAGATCTCGTGATCTTGTCGGCAACGCTAACCACTTGGCCATCGGGCAACTGCTCAAGGTACAAGTATATCGCCTCAAATCAGTACTAGTTACATGTCTTGTGTTACCAGACATATCGACCCGATCGCTCTTTACAGGCCCTAGGGCAATCGTCGCCGTAAACCAATCAACACACACACACACACACACACACACACACACACACATGAAAGACTAAATATTACATTGCTCATAGCTTATTACTTTTCTTGCTGAAGGATTCGGAAAAACAATTCTACAACCGTTATGTTTACCCATCTGTTTAAAATGCATACTTCTTAGCCAAGGTAAGACATTGTCCCAAAAATATTGGTATTTCTCTCATTAAGAACAAACACATGATACTATCTTGTCGGTACTCATTAGAATTGCCTCTGCTTTAGTTGCAAAGCATATAGTGTCAATAGTTATTAACTAGAATTCCTAAAATCGGATGCGTCGCCTGATTAAAGCGTCAACCATTTGATATGAAAAAGGAAAAAAAAATGGTCCTTATAATCGCTCCTATCCTTAAAGGCGACTGTCGAAAAAGGGCCAAAATTTTGCGGATGATGACCAATATCAAACTTGACCTGTATTTTACAATAATATATCCTTCTGCAAACTTTCATTAAATCAATGCATCCCTGCAAAAGTTATTGAGTGGAAACCAATATCAACACAACAACAAAAACTAAGTCGAAAAAGGGCCATCACGCAGCCAAAATTTTGCGGTTGATTACTAATATCGAACCTGACCTGTATTTTACAATGATGCATCCTTCTTCAAACTTTCAATAAAATCAATGCACACTTGCACAAGTTATTGATCGGAAACCAATATCAATACCCCAACAAAAACTTAGTCGAAAAAGGGCCATAACACAGCCGAACGGGAGTGTCCGTAAGGCCCTTTTCCTGCCCCGTAACAAAAATCTTCATTTTTTGCTGATACGTTACCCATAATGCCCCATTTACTAAAAAGAGGTAAGAGAAAAGTCCAGGGAGGGCCACAATCACAAACCGCAGCCCAGCCCAGACACCCAGAGGAAGTTGAACAGAAAAAAAGCAAACAAGCGCAAATCAAACAAACGTACGAAAAGCACTAAGATTATCTCTCTCTTCCCCAAGCGAGATAATCGCAATGCTAATAGGACTGAAAAACACAAGAAAAAAATAACATAAGGTAAGACATGAAACAAATCGCTTCGTAGAATAAACCACAAAGCAACAAAGAGTAAGACTAACACCGGGACCACCACCTTAGAACCGTCAGTAGAATAAACCACCGGGGATTTTAAAGCACCTTATATTACACCGCATTATACCTTCCTCTGTTTGTTAGACAAATGCCTTAAGGAAATATCCTATCTCACTTACTCACCTTTAAAGAAAATGTTGCGTCTGCAGCATCTCTTTTATGAAAATCTTCAATTTTTGTTAATTTTTGTATCCTGGAATTAAATAAAATCTAGCCTTTCTCTGGAACTAAAAGGTGAATTATTTTGAAACTTAGCTGAATACATGTACAACATTAGGATAAGGAAACGAGATGACTAAGTTTTGGTTACCTTGACCTTATTTTCAAGGTCACATGGGCTGTAGAATTAAAAGAGCCGGTACCTATAAGACTATTTTTTATTCTACTTAGAAAAAGTCTTCATTTTTTTCCTAATATATTGCTTATAATATCTGCTTAGCTCTCCCAAGCATAAAGTACTCATTGTGAGCTAAATTGTGATGAGTCAATGTCCGTTGTCTGTCGTGCGTCGTCCATCATGCATCATGCTGCATCAACAATTTGTCATAAAGGACAACCTCTCTTACATCCCTGGGCCGATCTCAGTTAAACTTCACAGAAATAGTGCCTATATGACTCTCTACGAAAACAGGTAAAATCGTTTCACACCAATGAACATAATGGCCGCCAGAGCTAAAAATAGAAAAAAAGAATCTTTTAATGATACGAGCTCATCCTACATCATTGAGAGGTTTTCAGTTGTACTTTACAGGAATGTTGCTTAGGTGACTCATTACTAAAATAGCTTAAATCGTTTTGCTCCAACGAACAAGATGGCTGCCAGAGCTAAAAGCAGAAAGATCTATAGCTGACAACTCCTGTATCATTGAGCCAATTTAAAACTTCACAAGTATCTTGCCTAGGTGTCTCTGTACCAAAATAGTTGAAACAGTTTTACTCCAATGAAGAAGACAGCTGCGAGAATTAAAAATAGAAAAACACTTAAAATGACAACTCTTCCCATATCATAGGGCCAATTTAATCAAACCTCACAAGAATGTTGCCAAAGTGTCTCTCTACTAAAAAGCTAAAACGGTTTCGCTCCAATGAACAAGATGGCCACCAGAGCTAAAAAATATTTACATTACACGTCCTCCTAAACATTTTGGCTAAATTCAATAAAACTTTGCAAGAATATTGTTAACTCAAACTACACAAGAATAATGCTAGGTAACTCTCTACCAAAATAGCTTAAACAGCTCCGCTCCAATGAACACGATGGCCACACCAGAGCTAAAAATCTTTAAATGACAACTCCTCCTAAACCCTTCGACCAATTTCATTCGAAAATATAAAACAAGATACTATCTGATGAATTAGTCAAACAGCAAAGTTGGTACAACTGGATGTCGCAATTCTATAAAGAGACGCACATATTCTCGTTTTCGGACGATAACCTGTGTAAATGTCAAGGGATTTTAACCAAACTTGGTGCATGCATTAATATTAAGAAGATCTTGTTTGGGATTGCTAATTGACACATTTTGTCAATTTTGACAGGGTTGTTTGCCCGCGACACGATAATGGCAGGGTATTATAGTTTCTTTTGCATGATACTTTAGGTTCTTACTGAATTACCCCACTCACTTTGATGATTATGTTACCCCAGATCTGTAACTTACGTTGTAAAACCAAAATACTTCTAGAAGGCTAATATAGCCCTAAATCACTAACCTAAGTTTCATGGTCTGATCCACTTGACCGTTATTAAGCTATATCGAATGTTTGATTGAATTTGGCCCAAGGGTGTAGCAGTAGTTGCCTTTTAAAGATTTTCTGATTTACGCTCTGCAGCAATCTTGTTCATTGGAGCAGAACCATTTTATCTATTTTGATAGATAGTTACCAAGGCAACATTCTTAACAAACAAGTTAGGTTGAAATTGGCCAAAGGGTTTAAGAGTTGCCATTTAAAGAGGATTCTGTTTGTAGTTCTGGTGGCCATTTTGTTCGTTAAAGCAAAACCATTTGAGCTATTTTGGTAGAGACACACAGGCAACATGCCTGTCAAGTTTGATTCAAATTGGTTCAATGATATTGTAGGATCTGTCATTTACAGAATTTTCTATTTTTAACTCTGGCGGCCATCTTGTTCATTGATGCGGAACAATTTTAGCTTTTTTGGTAGTAAGATACCCAGGCAACATGCCTGTCAAGTTATATTCAAACTGGCCCAATGATGTAGGAAGAGCTGTCATTTAAAGATTTTTCTATTTTTAGGCCTGGCGGCCATCTTGTTCATTGATGGGAACAATTTTAATATTTTTGGTAGAGATTTACCTAGGCAACATTCGTGTGAAGTTTGTTTGAAATTGGCCCAGGATTTTAAGAGAAGTTGTCATTTATAGCATATTGTTGACACATTACGAGGCACAACGGACGACGCACAACGGACATTGACCGATCACAATAGCTCACAATGATAACTTGTCCTCTGGTGAGCTAGAATAATATTATAGGTAATATATAAGGAGAAAATGAAGACTTTTGTTGAGTAACATAAAAATAGCCTGATAGGCACCTGCCTTTATGACAATCCAACAAAGCCCATGTAACCTTGAAAATTAGGTCAGGTCACCAAAACTTAGTCATCTCTTTGCACTGTCCCAATGTTGTATTCAGGTAAGTTTCGAAATAATTCACCTTTTAGTTCCGGAGAAAAGCTAGAGTTTATTAAATTACAAGATGCAAACTTAACAAAAAGTGAAGATTTTCATAAAAGAGATGCTGCAGATGTAATTTGTATCTTTACAGAGAGGTAAATGAGATAGGATATTACCTATGACATTTGTCTAACAAACAAAAGAAGGTATAACTAGATGTGATATATATTAAAAACGAAACGATGTTTAAAATATGGTACCTCAAATTGATACTGAATTACCCCACTGACTTTCATAATCATGTTACTCCAAAACTAGGGCTTACGTTGCAAAATCAATACTGTTTTAGTAAATGGGACACTATAAGTAATGTATCAACAAAAAATGAATATTTTTGTTACGGGGCTGAAAAAGAGCCTTATGGACACCCCCGCCCCAACCCCCATCCCCCTGCCCTTTGGCGGATGATTAGTAATATCGAACTTGACCTGTATTTTACAGTGAAATAAAGTTCTGCAAAGTTTGAATGAAATTAATGCATCCCTTCAACAGTTATAGAGCGGAAACGAACAACAAAATCTAAGTCGAAAAAGGTCCATAACTCAGCCAAAATTTGGCGGATGCCCTTCAAAAGTTATTGAACGGAAACGAAAAGTGTGACGACGACACCGACGACGACGACGACGCAGGATGACGATGCCGCTGACGACGCGGACGGACAACATGATCCTTATGTGTCTGCCAAGCTACAGAAACGCCTAGCGGATGCGTTTCTTATCTTTTTTGTTTAGAGTACTAATGAGTACCCACAACATATGCTTACACAGAGAATTAGAAAAAAAAACATCAAGGAGGTATTGTTAAAAAATATCTTATATAGTGATTTGGACGAGGAGTATACATCTCACACGGAAACGTGACAATAATGTAATCATCGCATATAGCTTTACTTACTATTTTCGGCTTTTTGGATTATATAATGTCCATGGCCGTCTTTTTGACGGCGTCATTTCAATGACAGGTGTGTCGAGCCATACCATGATAGAGCCGACGATGTTTCCCTGGGTAAAGCAGTATGATAATGCCGCATAAGCATGGCAAGCGCAGCGATGCTGCAAACACACATCACCTTCTGTAAAAGTAAAAATAAAACGCATCCATACTATTAGCATCATTATCACACTTACATAAAATCAGCGTTATTATAACGTTTACCATGCAATTAGCATTATTATTACGCTCACACAAAATTAGCATCATTATAACTATAACATACACATATTACCACGCTTCCATAAAATCAGCATTATTATCACACATTAAAGTAACATTATTGTCATGCTTACATAAATTTAGCAATATTATAACGCTAGCATATAATTAGCATTAAAAGCTGGTAACCCAGTTAGTACTTTAGCATCATCATCACGCTTACATAAAATGATCATAATTATAACGCATTTAGCATCATTATCACGCTAGCATAAGATTAGCATTATTATAACGTTTTCATTCAACTAGCATCATTATCACGCTTACATAAAATAAGTATTATCATAATATTAACATACAATTAGCACTTTTATCACACTTACATAAAATCAACACTATCTTAAATATATGAATTAGCATTATTATAAGGTTTACATAAAATTCATGCTGTTCATTCAATTAGAAGTATTAACACGCAAATTTAAAAATTACATTCTTATTAAGTTTAGATACAATTAGCCTTTTTATGACGCTTACACAATATTATCATTATGATCACGCGTACATTAAATTAGCACTGTTATAACGTTAACTTTCAATTAGCATTATTCTCACACTTACAGAAAAAACCGCAATATTATAACGTTAACATACAAATTGATAAGCATTATCCTGGTCACCAAGTTATTGGAAAGAGTCATACGTTTTCATTACGTTAACGTACCTATATAAAACATATACGTGTCAGCAATCGCTTGAATGTAAAACAAACGTACTATTCAATAAATAGCATTGTTATCTAGACCTATGTGGACCGTGATATATCAATGATAATATACAGAGAAAAAGCGGACTATTTGGTTATTAAGTACCATACGACATCTTTATGAATTCTAGAAGAAACGTGATAGTAGCAATAACAAAACAAATTGAAGTCAGGCTTAACAAAAAAAAACTTAAAATTTGTCTAGTAATGTATACCTCTGGATACCCTTATTTTCACTTTATAATATGGGGATACAAGTGATCTACATTACATACACATTACATAGTTAATATATTGTTCGTCTTGTCATTTTAAATATGTATGCAACAAATTTTACTTTTTTTTCAAACCTGAGTGTATAAGAGATGCCTTAGGTATCTATTTATCACGCTCATATATTAAAGACAATGTCAGTGCAGGGCTCATAAGCAAACTTTAATGACTTTTATAAATAGAAAGGAAGACAATGTTCAGGAATCGATACAATTACCGAACACCTTCCGTCCAAGACACAAAAAGGAAAGAAGGACGCACTTAAAGCAACGACATCACAATCAAAACACTACAAGCAGAAAGCCAAAAGGACAGTTTCTTTCCTAATGATAGCCAAAATAAAAATTTCACCAGGACTTACATGCAAAGACATACAATGTTAGGAAAAGTAAAGCACAGCAGAAGCACCGCCTTGGAACGGCCAGTAAATATTAACTGGGAGGCTTAGATCGATTTCACAGGGCCATAACTCTAGCCCTTAGTTCTGCCGTGGTATACACAAGACAATTTTAATAAAATCGTCAAAATATCTAAACGGCGAGCTGCAAGCTTCAATAACTCAGGTTAATTTTCTTCAGAAAAACACATCAAGAAGTCTCTTTCATAACAGAACAAGAACAAATCAGCCACAAGCGGTGCGAAATTTCTACCCATCGGAATAACCACAATTTGCCTCAATAGCTGAGCACTAAATCGTATATAAATATTGTCAAGCAGAAAGGTGGGAGCTTCACACATTTTCTGACATGACCATAAAGTATAATTTCTATGCTTTTTGGCAGTGAAAAAAGCGTTTCTTCCGTTACATGCATACATGTAATAGAGGGAACCTTCCCTATGAATTGTTCATTCAATTAAGTCATTAAGTTTTTCTTTTATAAGCTTATGAGTAAGTGTAGTGTGAAGCGTGGAAAAATCATACGTAGACAGACTTGATGCAAGAAAACTTCTGGAGTTTAGTATATTCTAAATTTCGTTCGAATTTTAAATGGACCAAAACAGATTCTTACCTGATCTTTTATAGATATTGTCGCAAGATTTAATCACATGCTAAATAACCTGTATACTATTGAAAACTGAAAAAGAGAAGGCCTCTTCTCTGAATTTCGGTGTTATTTGTCTTCAGAAGGACGCCACATTGGTAAAGAGAAAGCAACATTGCGAAAACATACCTATTCAAATATACTGAAAAGTTTATCACCGAAAAATTGAAAATTTTCAGAAAAAAATTCAAATATTTTTCATATTTCTGCTCAAAACATAGATTGTGGGTACTCGTTAGAACCGCCTCGCAGAGGCGGTTCTAACGAATACCACAATCTATGTTTTTGAGCAGAAATAGGTATAATAATGTGTACCCCTGTAAACCCCAGTTTTACTATATAAAAGTGGGGCTTAAGGGGGTCAAAATTATATAGGCATGTTTTCGTGATGAGCTTTAAAGAGAATTGATACACACAAAAGGGAAATAAATATGACACATTAAAGTAACATTATTGAAAATTATTGCTTCTCTTCTCATTGACTGCTACTACTGTTATTTGCTTCCTGGGCGTCTTCACATATTTCATCACGAAAACATGCCTATATAATTTTTACCCTCTTAAACCCCACTTTTATATAGTAAAACTGGGGTTTACAAGGGTATACATTATTTTTCTTATTTCTGCTCAAAACACTGATTTATGGGTACTCGTTAGAACCGCCTCGTCGAGGCGGTTCTAACGAGTACCCACAATCTATGTTTTTAGCAGCAATATGAAAACTTTTAGAATTTTTCATCTGAAAACTTTCATTTTTTTGGTGGTAAAATTTTCAGTATATTTTGAATAGGCGTGTTCTCGTAATGAATCGGCAAATTCCTTCTTTTAAGAGTTAATGTTTCAAATACTAGATAGACACTTCTTGTCTAGAAAACTGCGGCATATCTACTTGTTATACATATGCTGAGATGCTGTGTCGTTATTGCTGTCATGGTAACTTTTAGCTGAGGTGCTTTTGAATGATGTTGAAAATTGTTTTCTGTTGTAAGAAAAACATTTTTTTTTTCAATTCGGCTTACGACATATTCTTGTTTAACCAATTTCGGCAAAAATTACAAAAGTTACAAAAATGAAATCAACGGCAGCAAGTTAAACTAAATAAATCTACTGACCAAGATAAAATTAGCATCAGTGGCAGAAAAGGTACAATCAGACATGTGCGCCCAGCAAAGATTCAGATCCGCCTGCGCAATCTGATCAGAAACTTCGTTAGGAGCTTCTTGGATAGCCAAGGAAGCACAGTTTCTACATGGGGTCAAGTAAGTCTCTGATCAGACTGCGCAGATGGGCAGGCTTATTTGAGTCTTCGTTGGGTGCACATTTCAAGTGCTGCGTCTCATATGAAAAAAAGCATGGTACCTGCATTAATACTTGCTGATTTGAGCAATTCTTTGTCAGCAACTGGCAAAATATCCGTGAACCAGTTTAGTTGCCGTCCAGTCACAAAAGGCATATTTCGTAAACCTAGCAACCTGGAAAATAGACGAAAACACAATATCAGTGTGCCACTGAAAAATGTAATCAGTCGAACTTCAATAGCTCGACCATCCTTAGAACCATAGATTTTTTTTTATAGAAATGGGAAGTTCAAGACACTGAGAATTAATCGTAGCCCTGGTCAGAGTGGGGATAATTTAGTGTGGCATTTTCGATGTTCTAACAAATAATGGTATGCTGTGTATAATTAGAATCAATTCAATGAGGAGAGTCTAGTTAGATTACAAAACTTGCATATTTATGATAAAATAAGAAATCTTCCTAAAATATCCATAAACATTTGTTTTCTTGAGCAATCTGAAAAATTACCCTTGGACTCCAAACAACGAGTCCATCACGAAAACATACCTATATAATTTTGACCCCCTTAAACCCCACTTTTATATAGTAATACTGGGGTTTACAGGGGTATACATTAGTTTTCTTATTTCTGTTCAAAAACATAGATTGTGGGTACTCGTTAGAACCGCCTCGGTGAGGCGGTTCTAACGGGTACCCACAATCTATGTTCTGAGTAGAAATGTGAAAAATATCAGATTTTGTTTTTATCAGAAAACTTTCTGTTTTTGGGGGTGAAATTTTCAATATATTTGATTAGGCGTGTTTTCGTGATGCTAATCAGCCCCGGTAACGCTCTATCGGTGTTCGAGTGTTTGAGGTGTCGTATTTCTGCCTTTACCTTCATCAGTGGCAGCTTATTCCAAAGCTGAAGGTAACCTATTGAAGTACAGACGTTGGCAAACACTGCACATCGCCCGTCGATGCCATAGCAATCTCATGGTCCGCAGAACAAACATCAACCGCAGACAGTAGGCGGAACATGTTCTAAACGGTCAGTAAAACAAGCAGCTTCCACCGCACCAAACTCCGAAGCAAGACAGTCTTGCTTGTTTGAGCTGGAGTTTTATGTCACAGTCAACACTGTTAAGGTCATGTCATGCTGGTCTTGCAACCTAACAACACCTTTCCTTGACAAGCTTTGCCCTCTAAGCGGTTAACTATGACTCTCTGCAGATACTTTCGTAAGTAACTGTCAGCCTCCCTTCTCGAATCAGCTGAAGCAAGAGAATGATCGTAGAAATTACTTCATGATCAATCTCTACGAAAATTATGTGACCGAGCTGGGATTCGAACTTATGACCCTTAATTGTGCAATCAAACGCGCTACTGACTGCGCTATGGAGCAAGGTAGTCGTACACAAATAAGATGTTTACCACAGCGAGTGAAATACTTATGCAGATCAAAGAAAAAAAATTTAAAATCCGGTAAGTTTAACCTAACCGAGTGAAAATCATGTTAGTTTAGAATATTTAGTTTTAGAAATTTCAGATTCCATTTACCCGACTTATCCTCAGTATTCTGATAGACATGCCTGAGCAAACAGTGTAGATCCAGTTCAAATGCCCCAGAATGCGCCATCTGATCAGTATCTGCACATTTTACCACTCATTAAGCAGCATTTGAGACACATCGAAATGTACAAAAAGTTTTATCAGGGTTTTACCTGACTCACATTTGTTCTGGACTCTCAAAAGGTAGGGGCAAGGGTCCTGAGTAATGCATGTATGATCAACCAAAACTTGATCATTTATCTTATCTATGACTTTGTATTTAATCTATTTCCGGTATAATGGACAAGAAATATCAATATTTGGGCATTAATTAGTTAACCCTTAAAGCACTAAGCTGTTTGTAGGAAATGACGTTCTAAAACAGATTTTTGCTTCAAGAGAAAATTAGACTTTACATTTCAAGGCAGACAATTCAAAATGAAATTTCAAGCCTTAGATTATCTGCAAATAATAAAAAAGTACTTCAGATTGTCGTCTACTGTAGTTGTGATTAGTGCTTTAATTGTTAACCGGTTTAGCACAACAAACCCTAAATCTTATCAAAGAACTCCTTATTAAAGAACTCCACTTAAGGGAATCACTGAGACCCTGATTTTCAGACCCTGAGGAAAAATCATGCCTTGTGCTGAACATTTTGTTAGAAATATTGCAAGGGGGAAAGCTTAGGGTAAATAAGGTAGTAATGATTTGACCCGAGACATTACATTTTTTACATGGGCCGCGTCGTCGAGCATGCGCACTATGCACAGCCAGATTATGCGCACTATGCACAGCCAGATTATGCGCAATATGCACAGCCAGATTATGCGCACTATGCACAGCCAGATTATGCACACTATGCACAGCCAGATTATGCGCACTATGCACAGCCAGATTATGCGCACTATGTACAGCCAGATTATGCGCATTATGCACAGCCAGATTATGCGCAATATGTACAGCCAGATTATGCACACTATGTACAGCCAGATTATGCGCACTATGCACAGCCAGATTATGCGCACTATGTACAGCCAGATTATGCGCACTATGCACAGCCAGATTATGCGCACTATGTACAGCCAGATTATGCGCATTATGCACAGCCAGATTATGCGCACTATGTACAGCCAGATTATGCGCACTATGCACAGCCAGATTCATCCCACGCATGCACAGTCACATCCTGGTGCTCCTTTGAGGCATTCTGTGGTATACATTATTTTTCTTATTTCTGCTCAAAAACATAGATTGTGGGTACTCGTTAGAACCGCCTCGGTGAGGCGGTTCTAAAGGGTACCACAACCTATGTTCTAAGTAGAAATGTGAAAAATATCAGATTTTTTTTATCTATTTATCTTTTTATCTATTTTTATCTATGGTCTCCAATAATTCTGTTAGCGGACAGCAAAGTTCCTGATCAAACTGCATGGATGCGCAGGCTGCACTGGGCCTTCGCTCTCCGCAATTGCCCGAAGACACGTTTTCGCATGACTCGGCCCTCATGATTGCATGAGCGCCCAGGGAAGACTCAGATCAGAGCAGCCTGAGCCTCCGCCATAGCTTCAAAGATTTTTCAAGTGGACAATGAAGATATATATATATATATATATATATATATATATATATATATATATATATATATATATATATATATATATATATATATATATATATATATATGTGTGTGTGTGTGTGTGTGTGTGTGTGTGTGTGTGTGTGTGTGTGTGTGTGTGTGAGAGAGAGCTCATTGCTCTCAATTATCATTCCTTTTAGAATCTGTTAAAGAACTTGCAGTACCTGTTAATGGCAAACGCAACAATTTCATATTCAGGATATTCACAGCCACAATAACCACTCTTGGATTTCTCCAGTTTCCTGTTCCTAAATTAGCAATGACAATCATTATATTAATAAAACGGTATATGATTTAATCTGTGGACTCTTCTACAATAACACTTTAAAGCGGTCCATTTCCTGCAGAAGGGGTGTCTGGTTAGTTTTAGTATGTTTTATAGAAGTTCCCGTATTTAATGCAAACAGTGTACACACTGACCAGATGCTGTGCTCTGTGTAAATGTGGTAAGGGGAGTCGATCCACCTTTAGAGGTGGTATCTATGACAAAATTGTTTTGTTCCCCTTTTGATAAAGGTTCTACTTTAACCCTTCTCTTGCTAAAAACGACATGCCCTATCTTAGCAAACAGTATAGATCCAGATCAGTTGGCTTCTGAAGAAGCCAACTGATCTGGATCTGCACTGTTTGTCATTAAATGTGTGAATTTCTATCAAAAACTCGGATCAAGTAATCTTATTGGCTGGAAATTAGAAGTGGGTGTGGCATCTTAATTTATTCAGTATGACAAGGGTTAAAAAAGTAAATATTGCTCTCCTGTGGAGAAAATGCATTGTTTTTAGAGTAGAACCTTTTTAGAACGCGTTTGGTGTGCTGTAAACGTACGGGAAGTCACAAAAATGATTAAAACTCTACCAATGTTTCAAAATCCCTTATCTAAATCAAAAACAGTATTTAATATCTAAAACTAAGACTTTTTCGACCAACAAAGATTCAGAATAGCCTGCGCATCCGCGCAGTCTTTGCTGATTGCATGTGCCTTTCACAGCAGGCTATCCAAAGAGGGATAAACAACAATCCTTGCCGTACTGAGTGGATGTACAGGCTGGTCTGAGTCTTTGCTGTTTACACAGCTCTTATTGCAGTTATTGTCGTGCGCTGAATCAAAATTTAATATCTGAAATATTTAATACCATAACTAGTGTTCCTGTTGCATTTCCTTTTCATTGTTGTTCGTTCTATTTGCTTTAGCGTGCTGTTTTATAATGTCGCTTCGTCCTAGCAGAAACAACGTTTCTTCAACGTATGACTGAATCAACGTAAAATGGACGTTGTTTCAATGTTCTGTACCGGCTGGGGTGGCTTTAAACCCTTTCCATTTCCCAATACTTTTTTTCAACGATTGTTTAATATGAATGTTATAAAGTATAAGATAAATTGAAATAAATAATCGGAACTTAGGTCCTCAGTAGTATTTCTGCTGAACATTCCAAAGCGGTTCTTTTTGGTTTTTTTGTCTGTTTTTATTTTTTTATTTTTTTTTATTTATTTTTATTTTTTATTTATTTATTATTTTTTTTATTTTATTTTATTTTATTTTTTTTTTTTTTTTTTTTTGTGCGTCTGTGATTTCATATTTGGCGCTTGTGTTGTCCTTATTTGGTCCTCACCTCTCCTCATTTTGGTGCCTAGGGAGGACTGTCTGTCGTGATTGGCATTTTCTGGGTATCTTCACTTATGTTTCTGCAAGGAACTAACACTACCGAACCCCAAAACAAAACTTCTTTTACTTATTTTTGTTTATTTTCCTTGAAATCCTGTATTTTTTTTCTTTTGCACGGTTTACAAGAACCAACTAAAATAAAATGATAACTACAATAAACATCAAGAAATGCATAAAGCATTACGAAAACATGCCTATTCAAATATATTGAAAATTTTACAACCAAAAACTGGCAAATTTTCAGATAAAAAATTCAAATATTTTTCATATTTCTGCTCAAAACATAGATTGTGGGTACTCGTTAGAACCGCCTCGGCGAGGCGGTTCTAATGAGTACCCACAATCTATGTTTTGAGCAGAAATAAAAAAAAAATAATATATACCCCTGTAAACCCCAGTTTTACTATATAAAAGTGGGATTTTAGGGGGTCAAAATTATATAGGTATGTTTTCGTGATGGAAAGCATCACTGTAAAATTTCAGACTAATAAAAGTTTTTTGAAGATATCTGTTACACCTCACAGGAGAAAACAAACGGTATCATTGCCTTTATTTATTTGTTCAAGCATTTTAGGGAAGCAATTCGTTTGTTTTTAGAATAGATTCCTTTTTCAGAAAGGAGCAAATCAATTTTTACAGTTGTCTCTTAGTTAAAGGAAATTATCAACCAGTGTTTCTTCCATAAATATGGTAACCGTCGCTTTCAGTATGTTGCCATTGGCTACAAAGACACATACTTCGTTCGTAATCACTCTGATGCACCACAAAAATACTCAGATGCATTTGTCATAAAGAGTTCGGCGGATGGATATTTCAGCAAACTACCGGTATACCGATGGGTACTAACTGTGCACCGTTGCTTGCCGACTTGTTTTTATACTCGTATGAGGCGGAGTTTGTACAAAGTCCCCTCAAAGCAGGCAAGAAACACCTTGCACAGCAATTTCAATTTCACCTACAGAAATATAGATGATGTATTGTCTCTGAAAAACACAAATTTGCAGAATATTTGGTATTATCTATCCATGTGAACTTAAAATAAAGGAAACAACGGAGACTGCAGCCTCCTCCTCATACTTGGATTATTATCTCTACATTGACAATGGAAAGCTTACTACTAGACTTTACGACAAACGGCTTCAATTTTCCCATTGTTAACTTTCAAGTAATATCCCTTCTGCACCAGCATACGGCGTTTAAGTATCACAGTTAATCGGTTATGCCAGAGCCTATTCAAATTATCAGGACTTCATGGAGCGTGGGGAAGTGCTCACTACAAGGTTGTTGAGCCAGGGGTATCAAAAAACCAAACTGGTAGCAACACTAAAGAAGATCTATGGGAGACACCATGATCTGACCAATCCCTACAATCTGGCAGTTTCCAGAATTGTTTCTGATGTTTTTGCCAATGGCGAACCACAAGTAGACTTCCAAAATCCCGGACATACGCTTCTACCTACATTTCCTTCGTTCAGGCCTATGGGCATGGTGGGCGAAGCTTGCCTACCAAGTAATGCTTACTATCCGCGGACGCCTGATTACACCCTTTATTCTGGGGTCAATGTCTGTTGGTCTGAATATTCTGATTCGACATTCGTTTACGGATTTATGAGTTTGGATTATGGCTTGGGTACCATGACCACAACTACTCTTTTGAAAGTGTATCACTTCCCTTAGATATGCTTGTGTGTGTGTGTGTGTGTGTGTGTGTGTGTGCGTGTGTGTGTGTGTGTGTGTGTGTGTAAGGCGGAGGTTATGGCTCACTGCAAAGTTGAACGCCAAAAGGACAGTTTCTTCCAATAAAATAGCCAAACGGCTATCCAAAATAAAAATTTCACCAAGACATACATGCAAAGACATACAATAACATATATAGTAAACCACAGCAGAAGCACCGCCTTGGAACGGTCAGAAATATAACTGGGGGGCTTAAATCGATTTTACGTGGCCACAACCAACGCCTTAGTTCTATCGTGGTGTACACAAGACATTTGTTCAGTCTGCGTGAAGGGTTCCTAACTTAGCAGTACAACATCTCCGAGAACATAAAAATCAAACGAATTGAGATGAAACAACGATGAGGACTCGACAGCAAGAAATAATTGAAATACTGAATTAAAAGAAAAACAACAACCTTTGTTAATTTACATTAATTGCTCTCTGAGTTATACTGCTATTAGTAATTATAGTAAACCTTATTTAGTTAATTTTCATTGGATGCTTTTGAGATACACTACTACTAGTAATAATAGTAGACCTTTGTTCATTTATATTGAATGCTTTTTAGGTATACTACTACTGCAGCTACTACTTTTACTTCTACTTCTACTACTACTACTGCTACTACGACTACTACTATTACTACTACTCCCCTAATAATAATAATATAATCATAATAACAATATAATAATAATAATAATAATGATAATAAACTTTTGTTATATTTTATTTGTACATGTCAGCAGCATGCTATCTGAACAAAATACGTTCTAAACCCTCTAAACTATAGTACTTACGACAGTGTTGGTTTAAACAGAACTGTTTGGTTTCCTTCAAGGACAAATATCAACTTAAGCGACGTGTTTTTTCTCATTATCCTAGCGGACAGCAGCTTTGAGAGTCGTAACATCCTTCTGACACGTTCGACGTCGTAGAAATCAGGATACAAAGAAACGTTATTGCCAAGCATCTTGATTTCATTCCAGACGGTGTTCGGATTCCAAGGTAGGCTTTCTGTGAGAACAAACATGAGCCTAAACATAGGGAAAATGTATTTTCGTGCTAGTGCGGCCAGTGAAGAATCAAATCAGACTGTACATACTCTGTTGTGGATACAGTATAACCTCAATTGCTCGAACACGGATGGCTCGTTTACCGTGGATGATTCGAACTCTGTTTTCAGTCCCGACAAAATTCTTCCAATAGCTCAAGAAAATAAATATTTAATGATTTTTGTTATTCTATCATGGAATTGTATGTTGTGTGTACTCATTAGAATCGCCTCATCGAGGCGATTCTAATGCGTACACTCAACATACAATCATTGTGTAGAAAATCGAAAAGATTTCCCTATATTACCGCTATTTGCTTCCTGAACTGGTGCCATGATTAACCCTCAGTGGCTCGAACTACTCATGTCTCGAACGAATTTCCACGGTCCCAAAGATGTTCGAGCCATTGAGGTTCGACTGTATTAAGATACGATGTATATCACAAAAACCATTAAGCAGAATTTATATCGCCATCACTTCCGTATTCAGATAAGATTTCCATTTGACGCTGTCAGTGTACCTCCTCATATGATTGAATAAGGCACAAAAAGTATCGATGGCATTCGTACATTTGAGGTCAAGAGAATGTGCAACCCCTTGGTGCTTACACTTGTAAAGAAAAGAAACAGTGCCAGAATTACCGAACCACTGTACTCATACACCAGTCAAGCAAAACAATATCGAAGACAATCTCAGCAGACACCAACCCCAGGCAGGAAAGATACTGAAGATACCGAGCATGAAGAAGTTTTACGCACCGAGCAAATATATTATATCTCAGACTTGTGAGTGAGAAAACAACTTCACAATCTTTGTTATGTCTTCATAGACTTCAGAACAGGCTGCGGCAGGGTTTGAGATGAAGCCTTATGGGTAACTATGAGGAAACATTTATAGGTTATTGGAATAAGTATGGAGATATACTCTGTGGGGACGAACTGTTTGGCGTAACCAACGACATTACATCTCTATACAAATTATATATCCTTTTTATTATCTTCTCGTGCTTTTATATTCATATTCTTTCGACAATCAGGGCTACTATCTCCAAAATAAAGCAGAATTATGCTGGCAACGTTTGACTTTAAGCACCCTGTTTCTAAGGCGTGTCGTGCAATAATATGTAACAGACCTTGTCACGTGACCTGCTAGGTAACGAAGGTAAATAAACGTGGCCATCAAACTTTTGTGACGGTTCAGTTCAACCCTGATTTCCGAAATTTTAAAGAATTCTTAGAATATTTAAATGTATTACGAGCTTCTTTGTTGCTTTTATTGAAAAGATTAGTCGATCTGAGAAAGACACCCAGTAATGCATAAAAGACCAACATTTGTGACCCGACTTCAGCTGATATCGCACGTGGAACCGCGTGATGAACTTGGCTGATATCGGACATGAATTAAAGCGCGTAATAAACTTCCACGACAGTATGACTCTTGCCAACATTCAATACGGTAGAATATTAGTTTTTTTTTGACAGTGCATTTTATATCAATGTCAAAGTACATAATAAATCATCATATTGCATTGTGGAATCAACAGAGAGATGTACGAGCTGAAAGGATAGGCTGACAGTCTCAACAAATCCTCCGAGGCCTACAAAATGGAAATCGGGCCAAAGAAGATAAAAGTAATATCAAACCACCCAGAAGAATCCGAACTTGATAAAAAAAAAAAAAAAAAAGTGAATAATATCAAGGTTAAATGAGTCAAGAATTTCAAATACATAGGATCAATCATATCTTATTACAGCTCCAAACAAGTAAGTCTGCCAAGCATTGCCCAGTTAACTGGCACTATCAAAACTAAAATTAAATGGACTGACAAGAGCATCAGTCTCTCTTCAAACATTAAGCTGGTGTGTTTCTTAGTTACATCCACCTTCATAAACACTTGAGAGACCAGTACTTTGACTGCAAAACTCCAGAAAAGAGTCCAGACCTTGAAAATGAGACCTATCACAGACTACTGAACATCTCGATCTTAGACAACATCATCAATGAGCCGGCCTTGGCGGCTCAGTTGGATGCGCGTCTGACTGGTGAATAGGTTGCTGGTTCGACCCCTTTCGGGTCGGCAACATTCTTTCGTAGAGCATGATTATAATTTTTTTTTTAACTGTCATTCTCTCCCTTCCACTGATTCAAGAAGGGCAGTTGTAAATTTCTGGCGAAAGAATGTGCACAATACTGGTTAACCGCTTCGAGGACTTAGCCTGCCCATTTAAAGTATGGTTAGGTTAACTGACCGCGCTCGACATGACCCCATTGGGTTGACTGGGCCGTAAGACCTCAACACAAACAAATAAATAGCACAAATGAGTACGTACTCAAGTAAATACAATATGTCGTTAATATTTATGATTATCTTCTCTCCAGTAAGCATCAACATCAGAAAATGTGCACATATTCCGATCAGAATCTTCATTGGGTGCATTTTGGAAAGTCAATGATGCAAAAATTCTTCATGGGGACAACAGAGACTGATCAGACTGTGTGAATTTGCAGGCTGATTTGAGGTTACGTTGTGCGCAGATGTTAGAAGGCATGTTTTCTCACGTTGAAGCTCAAATACATGATGGTTGGAATCTACTCAGAAAATTGAGAAAACAAGCTTAGAAAAATGACCACTTGTTTTTCTTTTAGTGAAGACTTCTTTTCAAAAGGAGCTTGATGTGCAGGAAAAAACACGTCATTACGGAAACACGCCTATTTAAATATACTGAAAATTTTACCACCAAAAAATGAAAAATTTCAGATAAAAAAATCTGATATTTTTCGTATTTCTGCTCAAAAACATAGATTGTGGGTAATCGTTAGAACCGCCTCGACGAGGCGGTTCTAACAAGTACCCACAATCTATGTTTTTGAGCAGAAATAAGAAAAATAACGTATACCCCTGTAAACCACAGTTTTACTGTATAAAAGTGGGGTTTCAGGGGGTCAAAATTATATAGGCGTGTTTTCGTAATGTGAAGTCAGTAATATTGTCTCCCTTGCAAAAAAAAAAAAAAAAAAAAAAAATGGCGAAAACTCTGCAAGGTGTATCCAGTCTTGTTAAGTTCCACTTTAATAAGACTATCTGATATGGACCACGCCATTTGAAAACGTGTCTTCGGGCATATGCGGACAGCGAAAGCCCGGATCAGGCTGCGCATCTGCGTATTCCGTTCCGGGACTTCACTGTCTACTAACAGAATAATTAAGTACTACATAATGGAATGAAAGGTCCGGATGATACTTTTCGCATGTACAGAATAATCTGAATCTGAGCATTTTGCACATGTTCGAAGGCTCAATTTCGCTTGCCGCGACCTTTATGATATCAGGCTTATTACGTGTCAAAGACAACAACCGTACATTTTGTAATAGAAACATGTAAATTCGTGCCAAATCACCACCTTACGAGTTTTGATGAAAAAAAAACAAAAACACACGCACACAATAAATACTCGGTACTTACGTCGATATTCCAAATAGGAAGCATTAATAAAGTCTAGCAACACTGATGGCATCATTTTATTAATCATAAGAACACAGAAGGCTGTAGCCAAACTGGCAATAGCAAACAATCTGGAAAATTAACACGCAGTATTACTACAATGCAATCTGACACTCTGTATCAGTCGAGTGCATGTTCCTCAATCAGAGTAAAGCGTCTCGTGTAAACCGGAGATATGCTAACATCCACGAGATATTAAAAAATAGACCTAGGGCCGAAACAACAAAGAACCCGTCGGTATAAGCTTTTGTCCAATGTACAGGCGGTGCTTAGTAGAGATCTCAATAGCTCACAATTATATAGTGCTTCCTCACCCTATACGTCTGGAGTTATTCAGTTCAACAGGTCTTAGGTTATTGAGGTTATGCTGTTGTAGCAGGCAACATGGTATACCATAATACCATATGGTATCGGGTTTACCGCTTCGATCAGGGTAACCCAACAAGCCATGATTAGCCAATCAAATTTTGCTGCAGCGCGGTGCATCGGAATACACCCCAAACCACCCTTAAATACACCAAATCACCCTCTTAGTGTATGTAAGCCCTCTTAGTGTATGTAAGGATTGAATATAGTATAAAATCAAATTAAATAGTTCACACAGATATATGTTAAGATTTATATTGGTATTTACAGGTATCTGTACGTGGCAGCGTCCAAGTCACACCTCCACGTGTCACATTAAGTAACAGAACCAATGGAAAACAATGCTCTTGTGTGGAGCCAGCTGGAAACTAAGGATATTTTTTTTTGCCTTAGGCTGTTAGGGTGCAATGCATAAGTATGTACCCTAACTTAGCATATCATACTCTACTCTATATACAGTCTTACAACCATACTGCCAGTTGTTTGGGCTGTTATCTGGGTGGGGTGATTTGCTAGGCGGTTTGGGGTACTCTACTCTACACCCCACCCCTACGTACACACACACACACACGCGCGCGCGCACCTCCCCATATCTAGATGACTTCATTCTACCCCCATCCCACTAGTCAACCCTGCCCCACCCAAGGAATACTGTTTTGTCTGCTGTATTGGCTAGGACTATTTGGGAGGTGGGGGTAGAAAATTTGAACTCTACTTTGTGTGTGTGTGTGTGAGAGAGAGAGAGAGAGAGAGAGAGAGAGAGAGAGAGAGAGAGAGAGAGAGAGAGAGAGAGAGAGGGGTGCTGGTGTGTGTGTGTGTGATGGGGGAGGTGGGGGGGGGGGTGCGAGGTAAGGGGAAAAGTAGCTATTTGTATTTTAGGGTAGATCTACTACCTTTTTTTGTGTGGGGGTCACTTTCAAAACTGACTATTTTATTTTTTGGGGTCTATCAAAATTCTCGGTATTTTGGGGGTATTGTAAGAAGTATAAAAGAATTTTCTGCCGTTAAATTAATATTACTGCAATTTTTTTTAGAACAGAACCTCGGACCTATATTGGGTCCAAGAACAGAACACAGGAACAGAAAACACACACGGTTTCTGATAACTCAGAGTCTGGTAAGATATTGCCAATCAGAACAAAATACCTTCATTTAAAATCAAACGGCAAAAACGCCCTTCTGAGACGTGTCGAAAGGACAATAGATGCTGGGGCCAAGCCTATGTAGTGTAGGACAAAATCCCTCCCGGACATAATCCCTTCTGCTCATTTTTGTATAGGTGGACATAATCCCTCCCAAAAATGAGCAGAAGGGCTTTCGTCCGGGAGGGATTTTGTCCGTATACCGTAGCAGACAAAATTTAGAGTAGTCCCACCCCCGGTGATGGTGGTTTGGGGGTATTTTAAAGATGCTTTGGGGTGGTTTGGTGTATTTTAACGATGCTTTGGGATGGTCCCTCTGAATGCGCATGCGCTAAACCGCTATCGCCATTTTGATTCTTTCGATTCCAAAGCACGTTACCGTACCAAAAATCCTTGAACTTCTAGAGAGTAATTGTTTAGCGTTATTACCGAAAGGTAAACGATTGTTTTTTTATTTCCACATCTGCGGAAACAGCAACTTTAAGATGTAAACTTCCTTATAATCTGATATTTAACCAAAGAGGATACAATAAAGCCCTATTTCAAACTTGAGGAAATTCTCCGTGAAATAAATATTTGATAGTGAAGCGATCATAAAATCTTAATAAATTTTATTACTCCTGAACCGGTCACACAAACTTTTATTAAATATACCTGAGAGTATTTACTACATGTTTGACGCTGTAACGGGTGTAAAATATGCAATTTATCTCGCTCCCCGTCCAAGGGATCGAACCCTGCCCGCAGGACTCAGTCCTGCACTCTCCTGGGTTGCTAATAAAGCTGTTTTGTACCGCAAGGCCGTACATGTCTGTTGTATATCTGTATCCGGTGACATTCTCCCCCTCAAACTGTCAAAATTGAAATTCGTCCCTGCAAATCTCGCGTAAAATGGTAATGGGATATATACAACACCGCACATGTTATCAGGGGGAAGCTAACATAGCTGGGAGTGGTGGGTGTGATTCTAAGGAGAGATACGAGATGAGTGTATGTGATCACTTAACAAAGGATCAGTTCTTTATATCGTTAATGGCCTCTGAATAACCAGTGTGACACCTGTGATGTCATTTGTTTATTGTTGTTCCTGTCTTACTCGGTGACCATCCTAAATTTGTTTGGGTTTAGACAAAACTATTTATTTGATTTGATATGTAAAATGCTTTTTTCGCCGGCCTCGGTGGCTCAGTTGGATGCGCCGTCCGACTGATGATCAGGAGGTCGCGGGTTCAACTCCTGCCGAGGTCGGCAACATTCTTTCGTGGAGATTGATCATGAAATATTTTCTACGGTCATTCTCTCCCTTCTGCTGATTCAAGAAGGGCAGTTGTCAGTTTTCTGGCGAAAGAATGTGCACAGTACTGGTTAACCGCTTAGAGGACTAAGCCTGCCCAGTAAACGTGTGGTTAGGCAAACTGACCGCGCTCGACATGACCCCATTGGGTTGACTGGGCCGTAAAACCTCAACACAAACAAACAAAAATGCTTTTTTCCAAATATTACATATTTAACATTCTTTAATGCATGCATAAAATATCAAAGAATATATTGAATAGTGCTGGAGCCGGCCTCGGTGGCTCAGTTGGATGTGCCGTCCGACTGGAGACCAGGAGGTTGCAGGTTCGACCCCCGCCGAGGTCGGCAACATTCTTTAGTGGAGATTGATCATGAAATATTTTCTACGGTCATTCTCTCCCTTCAGCTGATTCAGATTGATCATGAAATATTTTCTACGGTCATTCTCTCCCTTCAGCTGATTCAAGAAGGGCACTTATCAGTTTCTGGCGAAAGAATGTGCACAATACTGGTTAACAGAGGACTAAGCCTGCCCAGTAAACGTGTGGCTAGGTAAACTGATCACGCTCGACATGACCCCGTTGGATTGACTGGGCCGTAAAACATCAACACAAACGAATAGTAGGGGTGTAACAATACACCTACCTCACGATACGATACGTATCGTGATACTTACCTCACGATACGATACGCATCGTGATACTTTTAATCAGACAGGCAGACTGACACACACACAGCCTGGCCATGCTATAAGCTTGTTCAGCTGTTAGATTCTTAGGTTTTAACTCGGGTTTTTGAAGGGTTATTTCTGGGTGTTTCTTTTTCATATAAGTCGACATATTAGAGGTATTGCCACTACTGTACGACACTGACCCTTTGCAAATTTTGCAAATACTTTTGGTTTTGTCAGTTTCTGGGACTCCTTTGTAGGACGTAATTTGAACAAATCCAAAAGTACTGGCGACTTAAAAGAAGCTGGCGGGTCAACCACGTTCGGTTCTCTGTCTTTTTGGCCCCTAAACATGCTCATTTTCTCCGCTCTTTCGCTTGAGTTTGCCGCGATCAGCTGTGACAAAAATTTCGAAGGTCAAGGTTTTGGATTCAGCCTTAAGGCATTCATGACAGGAGCGTTCGGCACCGTAAAAATAACTGTAAACTTAATATTTTTTAGATGTCTGACTTTTTTTTATTTCATTCGAAATCTGTTAAGAAGCTAATACAGAACCATGTTATGGAAGATTTAACCATTAAAACAATATTTCTTTCTCGAAAATTGAGATATTTTTATGGGCCGAACAGGCTATTGTTGCGAGTGCTTTTTAGCCGAACGGAATACGGTAGTTGTCGTAAGGTGAAAGAAGACGCGTACATCGATAATTAATGTATCAATAAAGCAAAATTAAGTAGGATTCAGCATAAAAACAACATTTAAGCAGTTTCTCTGCTATTTTTGTTCTTAATTTTGTCATTCGAAGAATTTTTTTGGGGTGAACCGAACCGAAATTACCAAAAAACGGACCATGAACCGAACCGCCAGCTTCGTACCGCGGTGAACCCTACTTTCGATGAATCGTTACTCCTCTAACGAATAGTGCTGGGTATCGATCAAAATTATCTATACGATATATGTATCGATACAAAATGATCGATATTATATGTATCGATACAAAAGAATTATCGATACGATATATGTATCAATACAAAATGATCGATATTATATGTATCGATACAAAATGATCGATATTCGATATATCATTTGATACATTATCTAAGACACAAAATTGAACTATTTTCTAGTTTGGTAGCTTTTGTAGCCCTTTATACCATGTCTTATCCATTTGTAGCTTTAGTACTTTTCCCGATTCCCATCCTTATGTACCTGTTGGCTTTTAGACACCCTCTGCTGCATGCTAACCTGCAGACAATGTTTGGGGCAAAATTCAAATTTCCTGCGGAATTTACCTTCGCGCAAAAAAGAGTAAGTTCACTATTAAGTAAGTACCTTAATAATCTGTTGTTGTTCGCATATAGGGATCGGTCAGGCATAATCCTACCGGTACGGATCTGTACCGGTGATGCCGGACAGCTCACGCTTTTGATCCAAAGGAAAACGGTGAAACAGTTTTGACAGGTTTGTGTTGATAAAAAGAGAAAATCAGAAATTACTGACTTGTTACCGACTCTGAGGTTACCGATGTCTTATGAACATGTCAGCCATGTTGCCTTCGCCTCAGTGCGATCCCAAAATTTAACCAATCAGCTATAGAATTCCGCAAAGAATACGTCACGGATCTAAAATAGTCACCAGTGATGAATAGGAATTACCTGTATTCTCAGCATTGTAAATCGATCGAGCGGTTCGTATATAACAAGTATTGGCTTTTAGAAATTTTCCGAAAAAGTCCGGAACATACCGAAAGTACCGGTATGGCCAAAACGTACCGCGGTACGTACCGCCGGATGAAAATACCGTGGTTTACCGGTGCACCGGTTTTACCGCGCACCCCTAGTTAATACCGTACTGTTTATTGTGGTATTAGGGCATGATTTGTCATTTCATATCAGTGCACATAAACAGTCACACTCGAACGCTCATGCACCCAGAATTAACATTTCAAACACTTCAGTGGAGATATATTGCGAAAATGTTGAATTGCAACTAAATAAGTGTACCAGGCTGTGAATCCGCTTTATTTGATGAGTCTGCACTGCATATTGAATGGACACTGCACATTCTAATAGTGAACAATGTATGTACATACTGATCTGGAACTACAATGGTCACATAATAAATCTTGCCTTTAATTGGAGAGATCCATAGTACTCCTGTGTTGGGTGATATGCAAATATGAATAAAATGTCATTTTCCTTGGATTATACTTGCAGTTAATATTACTACTCCGTTTTTTTTTCCTCGTGGGGGTGGGGGGGGGGTGGGGGGGGGGGGACAGAGAGGCCTTTGAAAACCGTATAGACCCAGATCAGATGCCACATACAATATTGTTTCATCAGGACTTACGCTGTATACAACTTCCCATAGCACTAGTTAATCGTTTTTTTTTTTCAATCCTAAAGTATTGATATTTTTCTTATTTCTCCTCGAAAACATGTTGTAGTACTCATTAGAAGCGCCTCGACGAAATAAAAATATTTACCGGATCCCCTCCCATACCTAGACCTATGTAATACCTAGCAGTGCTTTGAAAAATCAAGATACTGGAATGCCCTTGCAGTGATTTTTTTAGGCATGCGTCCTGCGTCCTGTACACATAATTTTGCCAGAGGACGCAAAAAATTAGCCTCGGTGAGTCCGTGGATTTATAAAAAATCTTGAATGTACGTACATTTTGCTTCTTGAAATCTACTTTAATTTTCAGAAAAAGCGAATGCGCATGTGGTGTTTCAGTACAGTCTTTAGTAAAAGCCAGTACTGAAAGGCGTCGTATCCCTACGGTACACTGATTTTACCTATACAGTCAAATAATCAATACCAAGTCCAGTACCGGAGGAAACCGTAGAGGACACTAAAGTATTGGTTTTTAGTCTGTTGAGATCTTTTATCGTAACACCGTTTGACCTTGCAATTGTCAACAGGAAACAGCTATCATTTTTTATTAGCTCACCTGAGCTCTGCTCAGGATGAGCTATTGTGATCACTTTTCGTCCGTCATGCGTGCGTCCGTCCGTCCGTCAACATTTTCAAACAACTTCTCCTCTGAAGCCACTGAGCCAATTTTGCTCAAATTTCATATGGAGCCTCCTTAGGTTGGGGGAACGAAAGTTTGCTAAAATGGTCGTGGTCCGTCGACCAAGATGGCCGCCATGCCCATATATGGTAAAAACCTTTAAAAATCTTCTTCTCCATAACCGAGGATGCCTTGGGGCTGAATCTTTGCATGAATCATCGGGGACGAGAGGTCAACCAAAGTTGCTAAAATGACAAAGATGGCCGCCATGCCCATATATGGTATAAACCTTTAAAAATTTTCTTCTCCAGAACCAAGAATGCCTTGGGGCTGAATCTTTGCACAAATCATCGGGAACAAGAGGTCTACTAAAATTGCTAAAAGAATTATCGTACGTTGACATTTGACCTTTTTACCGCAGGGTCAAGTTTGCTTTCCTATGCATTTGTATGAGCCCCATACATTTGAATAGGAAAATTTTGAGAATTTTAAATTTCTTCTTCTCTGAAGCCACTGAGCCAAATTTGCTCAAATTTCATATTGTGCCTTCTTAAGTCAGGGGAACGAAAGATTGCTAAAATGGTCGCGGTCCGTCGACCAAGATGGCCACCATGCCCATATATGGTAAGACCCTTTAAAAATCTTCTTCTTCAGAACTGAGGATGCCTTGGGGCTAAATCTGTGCACAAATCATCAGGGACAGGAGATCTACCAAAATTGCTAAAAAGATTATCGTACGTTGACATTTGACCTTTTTACGGCAAGGTCAAGTTTGCTTCCCTATGCATTTGTATGAGCCCCATAACATTTATATGGGAAAATTGTTGAGAATTTGACAACTTCTCTGAAGCCACTGAGCCAAATTTGTTCAGATTTTTAGCTCACCTGAGCATGAAGTGCTCATGGTGAGCTATTGTGGTCAGTCAATGTCCGTCGTCCATCATGGGTCATGTGGCGTGCATCATTTGGTGTGAACAATTGCTTTAAAAGCCTACTCTTCCTACACCCCAGGGCCAATTGACTCGATACTTGGTAGGAAGCATCAGGGTGACATGTAGATAAAAAAAATAGCTAAAATCGTTCCGATCGGAAATCCAAGATGGCCGCCATCTTGAAAATCTTTTTCGCGTCTTCTCCTGAACCAAAAGGCCAATTGACTCCAAACTTGCTAGGAAGCATCAGGGTGACTTGTAGATCAAATATAGCTAAAATCGTGTCGGTCCAAATTCCAAGATGGCCGCCATGGCAGCCATCTTGAAAATCTATTTTTCGCTTCTACTCCTAAACCCAAAAGCCAATTGACTCCAAACTGGTTAGGAAGCATTGGGGTGACTTATAAATCAAAAATAGCTAAATTTGTGCTGATTAGAAATCCAAGATGGCTGCCATGGCAGCCATCTTGAAAAGCAATTTTTCACTTCTTCTCCTGAACCGAAAGGCCAATTGACTCTTAACTTGCTAGGAAGCATCGGGATGACTTGTACATAAAAAATAGCTAAAATCGTGCCAATTGGAAATCCAAGATGGCCTCCATGACAGCCATCTTGAAAATCTATTTTTCGTTTCTTCTCCTAAACCTTACAGTCAATTGACTTAGAACTTAGTAGGAAGCATCAGGTGACTTGTAGATCAAAAAATAGCTATAATCATTCCGATCGGAAATCCAAGATGGCAGCCATCTTGAAAATCTATTTTTCTGCTTCTTCTACTGCACCGAAATGCCAGTTGACTCAAAAGTTGGTAGGAGGCATTAGGGGTGACTTGTTTTACTTGTGACGTTTTGAAAATTTCAGCATTTTAACCTTGTAAGCAAGATATTTCAAAAACTGTTTAAGCCATTGCCTCGTCATAAGAGTATTGGAAAAATGTTGCATGCCATCTGCATATCTGCAGTGGCGGTTTCACTCAGGTGAGCGAGTTGTGGCCCGTGGGCCTCTTGTTTCTTTTTTTGAAAGAAGAAAAAGATGCACCCTAAAAAGATAATAAAACTAGACCCCAAACAGCAAACACTGTTCAGTCTGCTAGGTCAGCAAATCAGACCGACACGGACACCAAAGTCTGAGACTGTCGATGATGGCAATCTCAATAACGAAAACCCCCAGTCCCAAACTGAACCCACGAAGCAACAGATAAAAAGAAAGTCTCTGCTTTGTATCACGGTCTAGTCAAAACAGACAAAATGTCTGTCCTTAATCATGTGTCACAGGTATTTGATCATCTGTCACTAAAACTGAAGTTTATGAAAACATTTTCATAAGCCTGTGGGTGAAATATTTTCTAAACACTTCGGTTTTAATAGACAGTGGTACTATAGTTTCATATTTCTCAGGAAGTTTTCTGGCAAGAATTAAAGCAAAGCAACTCAGTCACCACTATTTACTTTTATTGCACATCCATTTAAAACATCAAGACAGTAATTACAAAACACTGTTACACAAGTTTAAATGAAAAGTCTAGGATGCAGCAAAATATTTCACCACAAGTCCCAGGCTGGATGCATAGTTTGAGTTTGGGTTGCATGGATTCTGGTCTTAGTGAGTCCCAGGAACCATAAAGGCAAAATTGTAAAAAAAAAACACTGCCCTTGTTAAGAAGGTAAGACAAGTATGATAAAAATTGCCAGGTTATATTTTGATATGCAGCTCATGCAAAATACACAACCTTGTCAAAACATCAAATGAACAGCAACATTAGAAAAGGACCATTATGACAGTGATATACGTATCTGGACAGACTGATGCCTGTCTTTTGCTACCTACAGAAATACTGATTGCTGTAGATTACTTAAGAATATACAGTATTAACAGTGAAACTCAGAATATGTGCAGATGTGCAGTCTGGACCTTCAATGTTTGCATAAGCCAAAATCAAAAATCTCTCTTTTCTCATATTCTGACACAACTGTCCTTTGTCTGAGCCAGGTCACTTAGTGCAATGCTTTAACCCTTAGCAGTTTGTGTAAAATTTTTGAGCTGGCGACAAATTGAAATAATTTTCTTATCTTTTGCAGAAAACAGGTTTTGGCATTTCATGCAAATTAATTGTCTGCAATATGCATGAGTAGCATTATTTTTATTTATGGGTGGAATTCAACTTGTTAGATGATTTCCCATGTGTTAAGGCTATGCAATTGCAAAATATTTTTCCACCCGTCCGTCATGAAAGCTGCGTAAACCCTGGAAGTACACTACCATATAACCTAATTAGTATGTGTACTTACTCACCATTTTGCAGTGGTAGATATACTAAGACAAAATCTTATCATGATGACTGGGCGGTGAAAATCATTTAATTTGTATTTCATTATATAGTGTATATAAATGTATTTTTAAACAAAATAATACTTTCTTTTAAGTCAAAATATATTTAAAACAAGATTGAAGGACTACTTGGGTGTCCTATGGTGTCCTGGGTATCCTCCGGTTTCCAGGGTATTAGGACCAACCTAATCTTCTGCTTTCAAACCCTGATGTGGGTTTGGGAACATGCTTGCCTTTGGTTGGGTTAATCTGCAGACCAAACCAAGCAGACCATTGGGCCATGGACTGGTCTGCAGTGGACCAAAAGGGGACATTTTGCGGGCCAACCATGCAGACCAGACTATATGTTTCCCCAAGCTTTTTACCAGTTATCATTATATTTTCATAAATAGATGAATTATTGTTATGAGTTCTAGCATTCACCAAAAAAAAAAAAAAAAAAAAAAAAAAAAAAAAAATCAAAATTTTTCCTGTTTCTGTTAATTAGTAGAATTGATTTTGTTTAATTTTCCCCATGCCTTGTTTCATTTTTCATTAATTCATATTTACATAAAAGTAACTATTCTAATGGTAGGCATTACCTTATTGCATTAATACCAAATAATCAGATATTTTTCCTGTTAATTTGGGAAATTAATTTTTGCAGATCAAGTACCTTCCAGACCAACCTTTTGTTCAGACAGTAAAGTAAATAATTTTGTGTCATTTTTTCCTCCATGCTCTGTCAATTATCATTATATTTTCATAAATAGATGAATTATTTTTATGAGTTGTAAGCATTTATGAATATTCCCCCACCCACCTCCCCACAAAAAAAATCAGAATTTTTCCTGTTAATGAACAAAAATGACCATACCCTGTATCATTTTTCACAATATTTACTGAAGGAATTATTTTTATGATAAGCATTGCATAAATACCAAATAATCAGATGTTTTTCCTGTTAAATTGCAAAACTAATTTTGTGTTATCTCGGTTTAGAACTGGATGAAAAATGAAATGATTCTCTATCATATCTCTGAATTAGTGTTGGCAATGGGCTTGTCTGCTCATTCTGACATTAGTTTGTTCGTGTGTTCAATTGTTTCGCTTTCTTATGCATAGCATAAAATTAGATCCATGAATGGTAATGTTTTGAAATTCCATATATGGATTCCTCATGAAAAGATAGGTGACCTGTATTTTTTTTTTTTTTTTCTTGTCTGAGTTATCTCCCATTTTAGAGTTATTTCCCTCGTAATAAAATAACATTGAAATCTCGTTAGCAGGATATCTCAAAAAGTAGTAGAGGTAGATCCTTGATATTTGGTATACTGATTGGGACTGAGATATTTGGTATACTGATTGGGACTGAGGAGGAGATCACCTGATTAAATTTTCAGCCAATTTAATGAAATTCTGTTGGAGTAATGTCCCTTTGCAATTTTATCTTCTTGCTTTCATGTGCATAGCATAAGTTTAGAACAATGTAATATGCTAATGTTTTGAACATTCATAAATGGATTCCTCATGGAAGAAAAGGTGACCCATATTTTTTTTTTTATTTTCCGAATTATCTCCCAGTGTAGAGTTATTTCTTTTTAAATTAAATAACATTGAAATATCGTCAGCAAGATATCTCAAAAGGTATTAGGGGTAGAGCCTTGATATTTGGTAAACTGACTAGGACTGAGGACAAGATCATCTGATTAAATCTACTCATCTGATTCAATTGAGATCACCTGATTACGTAAATTTACTCAATTTAGTCACACTCAATATTGACTGTCAGCCAATCAGATAACTTGGTACAACGTATTCTTTTAAGTCACAAACCTCACAGAAACAGTGGCTTCTGATCTGGATCTGCACTGTTTGATATGGAATAGGTTTTCATTTTCAGGATAACTGGTTAATATATATTTAATACTCCGTTATTTCAGATGGCTTATATGGCATATAATATATATGCGTTTCTGTTTATGATATCTTATATGCGATATATTTAAGGATATAACATAGATGATATCCAAAGGACTATATTAGATACAGTTTAATCAGTAATGGCAGACATGAAGCATAGTTGTTTATGTGAGTATGGTCTGTTTACTTGAGTGGTATCTATCATATAAAATTCACTCACATTGCAATTTATTTTTTGTTGAAAAGCAGATGTTTAGGATTTACATTTAGCATAAATTTACAGCACAACAAAGAACATTAGCCATTTTATAACTGCTTCGATTTTCCCGTTTCTGACTAAAGCTCAACAAGCACATAATCATGCTCATGTAGAGCTGGTTTCCTGAGATTAAACTTTGAGCAGACATTTGAACCTCATGATTGGGGACTAGGGTTTTAAGCTAACAATCATTCGTGCATTGTTACACCCTGCATTACGTCCTGATACTCTCGCTGGTGATGATGTTTGCTTGAATACTTATTTACTTACCAAACTAACTATCTTGGCAAACAGTGCATACTCAGATCTGACTGCTTGTCCAGGGACTATCTGATGAAGGAGCCATCTGACCAGGGTCTACACTGTTTGCCACATTGTCTGTGTATTTTTTTGATATTTTTGTTGGGGAAAACATCAGTGTACAAAATTTAATATCATTACAGCAATTTTAGTGAGTTTTGAAAATGATATGACCACTTGACTTAATGTCTTTAGCGTACCTGTCAGAGTGAAAGCTCTGGGCGAGCTATTATGATCATTCTCTTTCCATTGTCGTCCGTCGGCAACAATTAGTTTGATAACACTCTAAAGGTCACAGATTTGCCCCAATCTTGATGAGACTCACATAGAATGTTTGCCCTATGATATCTATGTCAAGTTCAAAACTGGGTCACTTGGGGACAAAAACTAGGTCACCAAGTCAAATCAAAGGAAAATATTGTTAACACTCTAGAGGTCCCATTTTTCAAGCAATCATCATGAATCTTTCTCCAAATGTTTGTCTTGATGATTTCTAGGTTAGGTGTGAAACTGGGTCACTTGGGGTCAAAAACTAGGTCAGTAGGCCAAATCAAAGGAAAGCTTTGTTAACAGTTTGGCGGTCACATTTTTTTGGAGCAATCATCATGAATCTTGCTCAAAATGTTTGTCTTGATGAGTTCCAGATCAAGTATGAAATTGGGTCACTTTGGGTAAAAAACTTTGATCACCGGGCCAAATCAGCAGAAAACCATGTTAACACTAGCAGTCATATTTTTCTAGCAATCATCATGAATCTTGTGCGAAGTGTTTGTCTTGATAATTTCTAAATCCAGTTTGAAACTGGGTCACTTGGAGTCAAAAACTAGAACACCAGGCAAATCAAAGGAAGACCTTGTTAACACTCTAGAGGTGACATTTTTGAAGCATTCATCATGAATCTTGCCCAAAATGTTTGTATTGATGAATTCTAGGTCAAGTTTGAATTTGGGTCACTTGGGGTAAAAAACTGGGTGACCAGGCCAAATCAAAGGAAAACCTTGTTAACACTCCAGAGGTCACATCTTTTAAGTAATCATCATAAATATTATTTAAAATTTCTTGGCAATATCTTGTTCTAATTTAAAACTAGGTCACAAGGAAAAACCTTGTTGACACTCTAGAGGTCACATTTTTGAAGTGTTTATCTTGATAATTTCTAAGTGAAGTTTGGAACTAGGTCACTTATGACGTATATTTCACGATCCAATGACTGTTAAGTTTTTCCGTTTAGATCAGTTTCTCAGTAAATATTTGTCCTACAGAGTCATATTTGGCACTTGTGAAGTGTTTGTGTTTAGGTAAGATTCTCAGTAACCATGGCTCCTACAGTCATTGATACTTGGTACATGCATACCTCTTAGCATGGCCCCTTGAGTGCAGTCAGCCATATTTGACCTTGACCTCTGCATCACAGTCTATTAGACATGCAACATTGTCTTACATTTCTAGGTCATGTTCTCAAAGTGCTATGATACTCAGGTGAGTGATACAGGGCCACTTCTTGTCCACTATGTAACTTGAATACCCTTTTGAATATTTTGATGATATTAGGTAGAACTGTAGAACAAGGCAAGGCGACGTATCATATTATGATTGAAATAGATATAGTGTCCACACTGTAACTCAAATACCCTTATGAATATTTTGATGGTACTTGGTAGAAATGTTGAACAGGACGAGATGATGACTCTGCCTTTCTTACTTTTGGTGTTATCTCCCTTTGTTATATTTCACATTGATTATGCATTAATTTTGTGCCCGCTCTGTAAGTCAGATATTGTTTGGAATATTTTGATGATACTTTGAAGACCTGTAGAACCGGACTAGATGACATGTCTAATAAAAGAATGACAACTCTGGTTTTCTTACATTTGGAGTTGTCTCCCTTTTTTTTGTTTGACATAGATTTCGTGTCCGCTCTGTAACATGAAAACCCTTTGCAGGTCAAGCTCGATATTATTATTTGCTAAATTTTGGTTGAGTTATGGTCCTTTTTCAACTTAGATTTTGTCGGTGTGTTGATTTCCGTGCAAAAACTTTTGCAGCGATGCATTGATTTTCTAGATTATTTTGCAGAAGGGTGTTCCGTTGTAATATACATGTCAAGTTCAATATAAGTAATCATCCGCAAAATTTTGGTTGAGTTATGGCCCTTTTTTGACTTACTTTTTTTGTTGGTATGTTGATATTGGTTTCTGCTCAGTAACTTTATCAATGATGCATTGATTTTATTGAAATTTTGCAGAAGGATATATCATTGTACAATACAGGTCTACTTTAATATTGGTAATCATCCGCAAAATTTTGGCCAAGTTATGGCCCCTTTTTCAACTTTGTTTTTGTTGTTTGGGTAAAATGCAAGGTAAAGATATTGTTTCCCTTCAATAACTTTTGAAGGGATGCATTGTTTTCATTCAAAGTTTGTGAGGGGATGCCTTCAGGGATAGGAGCCATTATAAGGACCAGTGTTTTTGTTTTTTTTCTTTTCATATAAAATGTTTGGCTCTTTAAGCAGGCGATGCACCCGATTCTCAGAATTCTACTTCACCATTGAAAATAGTGGAAATGATTACAAATGAAAGGAGTCTTGAGTTCAGATAATTGTTTGTCTGTTACAGGAAAGAATAAATCACTCTGCACTTTTAGAGAAGTTTGGAGGCATTCACATTATTGAAGGCTATTTATGCAGAGGTGATGAAAAAAAATGTTAAATATAGACAAGAATGTTAGAGAATTTTGGGAGAAATGTCAAAGAAGTCAGATGGGTAAGAGGTGTATGGAGAAAGAAAATTTGATCTTTGTGGACAACTCAGTTTTTAAGAAGCCAAGAGAAGCAGTATTTGCCTCTTCAAGTCCAGTTACAAATAACAATATCCCAAATGTAGAATTGTTTCCATGAAAATGCATCAAAACACTGCCGCAAATTCTACCTAAACAAGTGCCTTTATGTCCAGAACCAGTAGAATTAAGATTGAAAGATATCACTAATAATACATGTAGTAATTTACAAGTTAATTGCACTCAGGGTTGCACTGAACATGATTATGGGAGGAAGCAGTTGAAATTGAAAAATGTCCAACACAGAAATGTTACCGAAAAAAAAGAGGAAAGTGGAGGAGTAGCAACACTGAATAAAATTTTAGATAGCCTTAAAACCCAGGACAGTCCTCTCAATCTGGAAGATGCATCAAAGCTAGTGTCACTTTTATTGTCAGCCAGTTTCAGTGTTAAATCCATTGCTATAGAAATTCTCAAAATTCCACTGTTAAAGCATGTACTGGAAATGTTGTTGTGTGAACTATCGGGTAAAAACAAGATTCTGACAAATCGAAAACATGGCAAACTTAGTTACCTTGTAGAAGGAGACTACAATGATTTGAAGACATTCAAATGGGATGATATTGTTGAGCTTTGGCAAGAATTTCCTCTTCTGGCTAAAGCATTGGTCTCATTTGTCATACCATCATCAATGGAAGTCCGTCATAGAAAACTAGCGGCTCCTAAGCTTGTCCCCAAAATTGGGACCATATATGGAATTTTGGCTCAGGCAAGGCAGGATAGATTAAGTAAAGTCCAGAAGAGAGGTAACATCTTACTCCATGACAATATCTGTGATCAGAAAGTATTTTATTAGCTCACCTGAGCAAAAGCTTAGGGTGAGATGTTGTGATCACCCTCTGCCCGTCGGCCGTCGTCAACAATTACTTTGTTAACACCTGCACATTAATCAAAAATCCGATTATATATGATATGATGAGGTCACAGTTTAGACCCACTCTTGATGGAACTTGCCCATAATGTTTGCCCCTACGGACTACTTCACATGTGTAAGTATCCTATCAGAGAGAAAGCTTTGAGCTTAATGAAGCTGACCATGTTGGTTTTCAAAGCCAATAACAATCTTTCGAAGTATGCCTACGAGTGTATGGTTTTTCTTGTTCAGCAGTTGTGTACCCTGTCTGAAAAAGAAGCTACAGAACAGTTTTATGGTCTGTTTGTAAATACCAAAGGAAGATTACACAGTCACATTCCAAGTGACTTACAAATGGAGTATATTGTTAAACTGGTAAAAAAGCACTTGAAACATATGTATTCAAACCAGAACGCAGAACATCTCTACAAGAACGGGCGCCATCACAGCTATGGCATAAATTAGTGAAAATTTTGATGAAATAAGTGGTGGTGTTATTAGAGCTAAAAAGCAGTCCACCAAGGACAGCAAACGTGATGAGGTGGATATAATTACAGACTTGCGAACAGTTCGCCCCTTGGTCTTTGAAAGTGGCAGAAAGCATGCCACTTTCCCAGGAATTAAACCCAGTGTGAAGATAAGTATGGACCCAGCATATTATAGGTCATGGATTGAAGAACAGAAGATTAAGTGGCTACAGAAATAGGCCAGTAGAAACAACAACTGATAAATAAAGATGAATAAAGACAGCTTTCTCAGATGGAATAAGTTACTGGGCATAGTCTCACAGACTGGTTACAATTCCATTTAGCTAAAGCTTGGTCCTAGAGTTATTTAAGTATAACAGTTCCAGGTAGAAGGAGTATCAGATAACTATTTTTAATATTTATCCATGAAAACATATGTTATGGGTACTAATTAGAAGTGCCTCTGTCAGGTGCCTCTAATGAGTAATCATAGCATTAAGTTTTGTTATGAAGATGAGATACAAACTAAATCATTGGATAAAATACTTTTAAAACCAAAAACAGCTGTGATTTTTTAACAGTTATCTACAGACATATTGTTTGGAAGCTCATAAGGAGTGCCACACCAGAGCGCTTCTAATAAATGTTGATGCATTATTAATGGTCCTTAGATAGCTCTCTACTTAAAAATTGTTCAAGCCGTATGGCAAGCCATTTTACTATTTATTCTATAAATCAGATATTATATCAGATATCTGATATAAATAAGATATCTTATAGGTCAATTAAGATATTTTATATGCTATATAAGATATCTGATATGCTGTATAAGATATCTTATTTGGCATATAAGATACCTCATATGCTATATAAGATATCTGATATGCTATATAAGATATCTTATACAGGATATAAGATATCGTATTTACTAAAGAAGATATCTCATTTAATTAAATAAGATGGCTCATTTAGTATATCAGATATCTTATTTAATATACCAGATATTTATATTAATGTATTAGATATCTTATTTAACAAATAAGATATCTTATATGGTAAATAAGATATCTTATATGTGGAATTAAATATCTAATATGAAATATCAGATATATAGGATATAAGATATCTTAAATAGGATATAAGATATCTGATATACTAATTCAGATATCTTATATCCTATATTAGATATCTTATATCCTATATAAGATATCTGATATAATGTATAATAAATAGTAAAACGGCTTGCCAGCAAGCCGTTTTACTATTTATTCTATAAATCAGATATCTGATTTAATATATCAGATATCTTATATATCAGATATCGTGTATAAAATAGATATCTGATATGTCAATTAAGATATCTAATATGCTACATAAGATATCTGAATTGACATATAAGATATCTAATATGCTATATAAGATATCTTATATGCTGTGTAAAATATCAAATATAGGATAAAAGATATCTTATTTACTAAAGAAGATATTTCATTTATTCAATCAAATAACGTATCTCATTTAGTATATCAGATATCTTATTTAGTATATTAGATATCTATATTAATAATTAAGATATCTTATTTAACAAGATATCTTATATAGTAAATTAGATATCTTATATGTAGAATTAAATAAGATATCCCATATATTATATCAGATATCTTATATAGTATATAAGGTATCTCCTATAGGATATAAGATTCTGAATTAGTATATCAGATATCTTATATCCTATATTAGATAGCTTATATCCTATATAAGATATCTGATATAATATTTAAGATATCTATTTTGCCTAATAAATAGTAAAACGGCTTGCCATGAAGCCGCCATGTATTTATCGCGCTATCAAGTCCTTGAAATGAATACTCCTGTAAACCCCACTTTCTGTAGAGAAAACTGGGGTTTATAGGGGTATTATAAGATCGTATGACCACATGTGTAATAACACATGTTTACTGGCACATAAAGTCATGATGCCACCCATGACAGCCTTATGTTTTCTACTGATTTTTCTTTTAAATTCTTAAGCAGTAAAATTTGATTTGCATTGATCATGTGATAATCAAAATCTTACACTCGTGCTCATTTCTTATGAAATTTATCGAACTTGCTCAAGGCTCATTTCATAAAAGTCATATGCTATGACCACTCTTCTAATTCAGATATCTTATTTCCTATATTAGATATATTTTATCCTATATAATCTGATATAACATAGCACTAGTTAAGGTGTTTTTTCAATCCAAAAGTATTGATAGTTTTCTAATTTTTCCATGAAAACATATGTTGTGGGTACTCATTAGAAGCACCTCGTCTAATGAGTACCCACAACATATGTTTCATGGTAAATGTTTCTTATGTTTCATGGAGAAATAAGAAAAAATATTTACTGGATACCCTCCCTTATCTAGACCTATGTATAATATATATATCTGATTTAGTTCCACATATATCTTATTTACCATACAAGATACCTTATTTGTTAATTAAGATATATCTTAATATAGATATTTGATACACTAAGTAAGATATCTGATATACTAAATGAGGTATCTTATTTGATTGAATAAATGTGATATCATCTTTAGTAAATAAGATATCTTATATCCCATATAAGATATCTTATATAGTATATCAGATATTTGTTATAGTATATAAGATATCTTATATGTTAATTAAGAAATCTTATATAGCATATCAGATATTTTATTTAGCATATAAGATATCTTACTTGACATATTAGATATCTTATTCATGTAAGATATTTTATATAATATATCAGATTTATAGAATAAATAGTAATGCGGCTTGCCATAGGACCCAGGTATACATTTCAGTGTGTTTTCTGCCATTTTTATTGGTTAACTGCTGAATAAAACCAATTTTAAACAGTTTCTTCTCATTTCACTTTGTTTCATGTAACTCAGAGCTGGATACAGCTGAAAGAATTTTGCAAATAGAAACAATTTCTGGAGAAGAGAAGTTTATCACAACAGCAAAAGTATATAACCACCTTGTTAACTAATGAAATGTCAAATCCTATTTTCTAAGAAAAAATAGGTAAAATGTTTTAAAATTTTGCCTTAGAAATGTTTATCCAGCATGCAAAGTGTTGCATTGGTCTATTATTGCGACTACATTCTCTGCCACACAGCTCTGTAATGTGGGATAATAACTTGTTATGTTTTCATAAGTATAGAAGGTGAAGTTTTCTGCTATATCTTTATCCAGCTGTTCTGATAGTCCAGTGTTCAGAGATCCTGTAGGACCTAAGGCAGCATTTCCCAGAGTGAAGTAGTCAATTAGCGCCTGATAGACACAGCTAACTCTTTCACCATATGAAGAAACTTCTTCATCTTTACTACTCATACTTACATTCGAATCCGACTTCATATTCATTACATTTGTACAAAGACAATAATCACAGTCACAAAGTCTTTCACATTTGTCACAGCACTCATGCGGAAACTTAAACTTCTTCTCGGGTTAGCTACCAAAATGTTGACATGGGTATTCTCTTCTGCATTGCTTAGTCATGCAAAATTCGCGGATTTCATCTGTCACCTTTGCTGCTGTTGAAATGTCACTGTTATTAAAATGTACAACTGCATCTGCCGGCAACCCATCCCTCCCTGCTCTTCCGATCTCCTGAATATACGCTGAAAGCATATGAAACAATATCGCGTGCCAATAAACCTCAACACAATTTGTATCAAATTCTATAGTTTTGATACCACATTTTTCGTATTTCCACTAGTGACTGTGAATCATATATAAATTTTAAGTTTAAATTTCTGATTGGCCTGATGATCTTAGTTCATAGAGGTTATTTATTTTTTTTAGGTGGATAACAAGAATATTCCATCGTGCGTGCTGAAAACATTCAGATTTTCACGAGTGGGAAGCATGAGTGAAAATTCAAATGTTAATTTTCAGCAAACGAGATGAAATATTTTTGGTATCCATCGAAAGGAGGTAGATTTTCTTTTTATTTTATAGCAGAAAATAACATCTACAGCAACACATAAACATAACAAGTCCTCGCTCGCTTCAGTGCAACAGTCACTAGTGAAATGATATTATATTATTTCACTAGTGTTTGATATCATTTGCATAAACAAGAGGGCCATTATGGCCCTGTGAAGCTCACCTGAGTATCACAGCACTTCGGGAACCTGACTTAGAACAAATCAAGGCAAACATTCAGACCAAAATTCATAATGAATATATTAAGAAGACAATGTAGCATGTCTAATGGACTGTGAAATAGAGGTCAAGGTCAAATATGGATGACTGCAATAAAGAGGCCATGCTAAGATGTATGCATGTGCTAAGTATCACTGGCTGTAGGAGCAAAAGTTACTGAGAAACTGACCTAAACACATACACTTCACAAGTGCCAAATATCACTCTGTAGAACTAATGGTTACTGAGAAACTGACCTAAACGGAAAAAAAAACTTAATAAAGTCACTGGACCATGAAATATGTCATAAGTGACCCAGTTCCAAACTTCACCTAGAAATCATCAAGACAAACATTTTGAACAAGATTCATGATGATCGCTTCAAAAATGTGACCTCTACAATGGTGACCTAGTTTATAACTAAGTGATCCAGTTTTAAAAAATATCTAGAAATCATCAAGAGAAACATTATGAGCAATATTCATGATGATTATTTAAAGAATGTGATCGATGGAGTGTTAACAAGGTTTTCCTTTGATTTGGCCTGATGACCTTGTTTTGACCCCAAGTGACCCAGTTTCAAACCTGACCTAGAAATCACCAAGACAAACATTTTGAGAAAGATTCATTATGATTGCTCCAGAAATGTGACCTCCACAGTATTAACAAGGTTTTCTCTTGATTTGGCATGGTGACCTAGTTTTTAACCCAAAATGATCCAGTTCCGAATCTGACCTTGAAATCATCAAGAAAAACATTTTGGTCAAGCTTCATGATGACTGATTCAAAAACGTGAACTATAGACTGATAACAAGGTTTTCCTTTGATTTGGCCTGATGATCTAGTTTCTGACCCCAAGTGACACAGTTCTGAACTTGATCTAGAACTCGTACACAAATATTTTGAACATGAGTCATGATGATAGCTTACAAAATGTGAATGCTAGAGTGTTAAAAAGGTTTTCCTCTGATTTGGTTTGGCGACCTAGTTTTTGACCACAAGTAGCCAAGTTTCAAACTTGACCTAGAAATCATCAAGATAAATATTTTGAGCAAGATTCATGATGATTGCCTCAAAAATGTGACCGCTAGAGTGTTAACAAGGTTTTCGTTGATTTGACCTGGTGACCTAGTTTTTAGCCCCAAGTGACTCAGTTTTGAACTTAACCTAGAAATCATCAAGATAAACATTTTGAGCAAGATTCATGATGATTGCGTAAAAAATGTGACCTTTAGTAGAATGTTAACAAGGTCTTCTTTTGATTTGGCCAAGTGACCTAGTTTTTGACCCAAAGTGACCAAGTTGCGAACCACATAGAAATCATCAAAACAAACATTTTGAGCAAGATTTATGATGACTGCTAAAAAAATTTTACCGCTAGAGTGTTAACAAGGTTTTCCTTTGATTTGGCCTGGTGACTAGTTTTTGAATCCAAGTGACCCAGTTTCGAACTTGACCAAGAAATCATCAAGACAAACATTTTGAGCAAGATTCATGATGATAGCTTCAAAAATTTTATCGCTAGAATGTTAACAAGATTTTCCTTTGGTTTGCCTGGTTACCTTGTTTTTAACCCCAAGTGACCAAATTTCAAACTTCATCAAGACAAACATTTTGAACAAGATTCATGATGATTGCTTGAAAAATGTGACCTCTAGTCTGTTAACAATATTTTCCTTTGATTTGACTTGGTGACCTAGTTTTTTACCCCAAGTGGCCTAGTTTCAAACTTGACCTAGATTTCATAGGGGCAAACCTTATTAGCAAGTTTCATCAAGACTGTGTAAAAGTATGGCTAGAGTGTTAACGTACTAATTGTTAACGATGGACAATGGACGATGAACAACAGACGACAGACAGAGGTTGATCTCAATAGCTCACCCTGAGCTGTGCTCAGGTGAGCTAAAAAGATCCACAGTCTGTCTCATCTGAGGTCTAAGCGATAAATTGTCTGTTGCAGGAGAATCTGAAGTTCATTTCATAAATCTAAAGCATAAAAAAACAAAAGCTTCACAAGCCGCGCATTATACATCCATTTGCTAAGACAGTTGGGCAAACATTTTTAAAGGAGTTGTAACCAATGTACCCTATGTGTTTGGCTAAAAGATGGACAGGCAGACAAACAGGAATAGCAACTCTGTAATTAATGATTTCACCTATATTAAAACAAATAACATATTAAATACTGTAATTATAAATGAAAAAAAGCATACAGGATGAAGTGGCACAGATGTTGAAAAATGCAGGTCAAACCAGGGAAATAATTTATAAAATAGGTAAACTAGAGTTGCCATTTTTGGTCATAATGTATTCCCTTTGCAATATACACACCATCATTATGTTTCGTTAAAATATATAAAATGGTTGAGGCATTAGATAAGGAAAAGAAAATTTATTTATAGGGCAAATAATTCAGGACATAAATAAGCCAGAGTTGTTGTTCTTGCTCTTTATTAGCTCACCTGAGCACAAAGTGCTCATGGTGAGCTATTGTGGTCAGTCAATGTCCGTCCTCCGTCGTGCGTCGTCAGTCGTCCGTCGTGCGGCGTCAACAATTGCTTTAAAAGCCTACTCCTCCTACACCCCTGGGCCAATTGACTTGATACTTGGTAGGAAGCATCGGGGTGACTTGTAGATCAAAAATAGCTAAAATCGTTCCAATCGGAAATCCAAGATGGCCGCCATGGCCGCCATCTTGAAAATCTATTTTTCGCTTCTTCTCCTGAACCGAAAGGCCAATTAACTCCAAACTTGCTAGGAACCATCAGGGTGACTTGTAGATCAAAAATAGCTAAAATCGTGCGGATCGGAAATCCAAGATGGCCGCCATGGCCGCCATCTTGAAAATCTATTTTTCGCTTCTTCTCCTGAACCGAAAGGCCAGTTGACTCCAAACTTGCTAGGAAGCATCAGGGTGACTTGTAGATCAAAAATAGCTAAAATCGTGCCGATCGGAAATCCAAGATGGCCGCCATCTTGAAAATCTATTTTTCGCTTCTTTTCCTGAACAGAAAGGCCAGTTGACTCCGAACTTGCTAGGAAGCATCAGGGTGACTTGTAGATCAAAAATAGCTAAAATCGTGCCGATCGGAAATCCAAGATGGCCGCCATGGCCGCCATCTTGAAAATCTATTTTTCGCTTCTTCTCCTGAACCGAAAGGCCAATTGACTCCAAATTTGCTAGGAAGCATCAGGGTGACTTGTAGATCAAAAGTGGCTAAAATCGTGCCGATTGGAAATCCAAGATGGCCGCCATGCCTGCCATCTTGAAAATCTATTTTTTTGCTTCTTCTCCTGAACCAAAAGGCCAGTTGACTCCAAACTTGCTAGGAAGCATCAGGATGACTTGTAGATCAAAAATAGCTAAAATCGTGCTGATCGGAAATCCAAGATGGCCGCCATGGCCGCCATCTTGAAAATCTATTTTTGGCTTCTACTCCTAAACCCAAAAGCCAATTGACTCCAAATTTGGTAGGAGGCATTGAGTTGACTTATAGATCAAAAATAGCTAAAATCGTGCCTATCGGAAATCCAAGATGGCGGCCATAGCAGCTATCTTGAAAATCTATTTTTCGCTTGTTCTCCTGAACCGAAAGGCCAATTGACTCCAAACTTGGTAGGAAGCATCGGGGTGACTAGTAGATCAAAAATAGATAAAATCATGCCGATCGTAAAACCAGGATGGGCGCCATGGCCGCCAACTTGAAAATCTATTTTTCGCTTCTTCTCCTGAACCGAAAGGCCAGTTGACTCGAAACTTGGTAAGAAGCATTTGGGTGACTTGTAGATCAAAAATAGCTAAAATCATGCCGATCGTAAATCCAAGATGGCCGCCATGGCAGCTATCTTGAAAATCTATTTTTCGCTTCTTCTCCTAAACCCAAAAGTCACTTGACTCGAAACTTAGTAGGAAGCATCAGAGTGACTTGTAGATCAAATATAGCTAAAATCGTTCTGATCAGAAATCCCAGATGGCCACCATGGCCGCCATCTTGAAAATCTATATTTAGCTTCTTCTCCTGCACCGAAAGGCCAATTGACTCCAAACTTCGTAGGAGACATTGGGGTTACTTGTAGATCAAAAATAGCTAAAATCATGCCAATCGGATATCCAAGATGGCCGCCATGGCAGCCATCTTGAAAATCTATTTTTGGCCTCTTCTCCTGAACTGAAAGGCCAGTTGACTCGAAACTTGGTAGGAAGTATTGGGGTGACTCGTAGATCAAAAACAGCTAAAATCATGCCGTTTGTAAATCGAAGCTGGCTGCCATTTAGAGTTTGTTCAAATGATCACGCTCAATTGACTGGCATGCCATATATCTTCTTCTTCAAAATAAAGAACTGCTTAAATGATGATCTTTTCATTAGTTGCGATGACAGGATTGGAAAAATGTTGCATAACATCTGCATATCTGCAGTGGCTATGTCACTCAGGTGAGCGACCCGTGGCCCGTGGGCCTCTTGTTTATTGACCCATTGTTACACACATTCCTGCAAAATTTCATTAAAATATTTCATATGGTTATGGCATTAAGGATTGAATGAGAATAGCCTAAACAATTAATTTGCATAGGAATAGTTATGGAATAATAATTACCAGCTCCAACCACTGGTAACTAGAAAGGGAGCACAATCGTTCTTGTACGAGACCCGTCATCCTGACCTAATACAAATTCCTATAAAATTGCATGAAGATATTCTGAAATGTTACTGAATTAAGAAGCGTACAAGAATATTTAGAAAAATTAATCAAAGGGATATGAATTGGAAAATAAGGAAGGGGAAACAACCATTTTTGTGCACATATTCTTAACGGTTAATGAGTTATGGCGCGTACAAAAATGTTGGGAAAAAATTATTCAAAGGTGCATAACTTGGAAAACTAAGAAAGGGGGAACAATCATTCTTGTGCACAACATGTCGTCCTGACCTAATACACTTTCCTATAAAATTGCATGAAAATATCCTGAACAGTTACTGAGTCATGGAGCATACAAGAATGTTGCTGGACAGACGGACGGACGGACACAGGCAACATGTTATCCTGACCTAGTACATGTTTCTATAAAATTGCATGAGGATATTCCCAAAGGTTAATGAGTTATGGCGCGTAAAAGAATGTTTGGAAAAATAATCAAAGGGGCATAACTTGGAAACTAAGAAAGGGGGAACAATCATTCTTGTACGTGACGTGTTGTGATGACATAATACAAACTATTATCGTATGACCCCGCTGTTATTCATTGAATAACGTCATGTTATAAAAAATCGTATAACCACATGTTATATATCACTAGTGGGAACAAGTAACCCCAACACAACGTGAAGTATATATTTTTTCTTTTTTGTGTGGTTTTGATTAATGTTAAAGTCTGTGAAAATGGTAAAAAGAATGTATTTGGACCAAAATGGCAAAATTTTGGCACAAACAATTTGCTAATTACCTTATTTGAATAGGTAATAAAATCTGGGTGAATACATTTTTATTAAAGTTTGCTATCTTACATTTGATATAAAAACAGACCTTGAGAAATCTCTGATAAAAGACTGAACTTTAACCTGTACAGATAGAGACAGAAAATGGAATAAGAACAACTGAACCAAGAAGTTAAACTTCATTTACAGAGTGTGTATATACATTGTAGTACAACTAGTCATCTAAGATTTATTCTTCTAGCTTGCATTTTTCGACAGAAATTTGATTTGTTACTTTTCTGGCCTCTGAAATTAATTATAACAGGACTGTAATGAGCAAAACTGATTCTAATCTAACAATTATGTCAGACAACATGAAAATGTACACACTAGATATGAACAAAATAAATTCAGCCATAACTATGCTTTTTCATTATCCTTGTTTGTCTGATGCACAACTGTAAAGGAAAGAAATTTGGATAAATATGAAAAAAAAAATAAAAAAATAAAAAAATAAATAAAACAACTGAATTTCCATACATTTAACTGCCTTGTTGAGGCAATTCAAATAAATACCCATAACTCAGGTTTTTTTATGGAGAACTGACCAAAGTTATTCTATATTTATCACCAAATTGACAACTTATCTGTCAGTTTGGTCCGACTCACTACTGTCAGAACCAATTTCCAGAACTCTAGTGTATAATAGTCTTCAATCTAAATTTAACAGCCTCTAAGGAGAGAAAAAAAAAAAAAAAAAAGAAACAAGAGGGCAATGATGGCCATGTAACGCTCACCTGATTATAATAGCACTTTGAGAACCTGACCTAAAACTGATCCAGGCAAACATTCTGATCAAAATTCAAAATGATTATATTAGCAAGTAAGACAATGTAGCACGTCTAATGGACTGTAAAATAGAGGTCAAGGTCAAATATGGATGACTCAAAAGGCCATGCTAAGATGTATGCATGTACAATGTACTAAGTATCACTGGCTGTAGGAGCAATAGTTACTGAGAAACTGACCTAAACACAAACACTTCACAAATACCAAATATCACTCTGTTGGATCAAAAACTACTTATAAACTGACCTAAACGGAAAAACTTAAAAGAGTCACTGACCAGTGAAATATACGTCACCATAAATCATGAAGACAAACATTTTGAGCAAGATTCATGATTATCACTTCAAATATGTGACCTCTAGAGCATCAACAAGGTTTTCCTTTATTTTGGCCTGGTGACCTAGTTTTTGACTCCAAGTGACCCAGTTTCAAATCTGACCTAGAAATCATCAAGACAAACATTTTGAGCAAGAATCATGATGACTGCTTCATAAATGTGACCGCTAGAGAGTTAACAAGGTTTTACACGGATGTGGCCAGGTGACCTAGTTTTAGACCCCATCTGACCCAGTTATGAGCTTGACCTAGAAATCATCAAGACAATCTTTTTGAGCAAGATTCATGATGATTGCTTCAAAAATGTGACCGCTAGAGTGTTAACAACATTTTCTGCTGATTTGAACTGGTGACCTAGTTTTTATACGCCCGTTCAAAAAACGGGACATATGTTACTGGGTATGGCGTCCGTCCGTCCGTAAACTTTTTAGTTTCCGACTAACTCCTCCTACAGTTTACATCGTATCAAGCTGAAACTTGGTATATAGTTAGATCGTGATGTGGCGCAGCGCATATTGTTTTGGGGTTACAGTCCAAATGTTTGCAGAGTTATGCCCCTTAGAAAATTTCTGTAAACTTTTCATTTCCGGTTAACTCCTCCATTTTACATCAAATCAAGCTGAAACTTCATATATAGTTAGACCATGATGTGGAGCAGGGCATATTGTTTCGAGGTTACAGTCCACCAAATATTAGCAGAGTTATGCCACTTTGAAAATTTCATATGACTTTTAGTTTCCAGCTAACTCCTACAGTTTACATCCAATCAAGCTGAAACTTGATTTGTAGTTAGACCATGATGTGGAGCAGCGCATATTGTTTCAAGGTTATAGTCCACCAAATATTAGCAGAGTTATACCCTTTGAAGATTTCTATAAATTTTTCGTTTCTGGCTAAATCCTCCTACAGTTTACATCCAATCAAGCTAAAACTTCATGTACAGTTAGACCATGATGTGGTGCAGCGCATATTGTTTTGTGGTTACAGTCTACCACATATTAGCAGAGTTATGCCCCTTTGAAAAGTTCAGTGAACTTTTCGTTTCCGGCTAAATCCTCTTACAGTTTACATCCTATCAAGCTGAAATTTTATTTGTAATTAGACCATGATGTGGAATAGCGCATATTGTTTCAAGGTTAAAGTCCACCAAATATTAGCAGAGTTAAACCCTGTTGAAAATTTCTATTAATTTCTATTAATTTTTTGTTTCTGGCTAAATCCTTCTATAGTTTACATCCGATCAAGCTGAAACTTCATAAATAGTTACATGATGATGTGGAGCAGCACATATTATTTCGAGGTTACAGTGCACCAAATATTTGCAGATTTATGTCGCTTTGAAAGTTGTTGTAAACTTTTCGTAGCATATTGTTTAGAGGTAATGGTGTGCAAATTTTATTTTATAATAGGTATATTTTTTGCAAATAACTAAAGTTTTGGTCATATGGGCAAGATATTGATTTTTTTTTCTTCTTTTATTAGATTTGCAAGGAAAGGTTGCCATTATTAAATCTGTATGAATACATAACTCTTTTTGGATTTTTTTTTTTTTTTTTTAATATTCTGATTTGGCTCCCTTGAAGAACAAAAATAAAATGTATTAAACAAGTTAAAGGTTTACAAAAAAAATTCCTTGCAGCATTTTTATTTTTTTTTTGGTTGTTTATTTTTGTTTTGTTATTGTTTGGTCCGATATTGAAGTATAGGAAAAAACAAATCAGCCAAAGGCTCATATGAGCTTATAATAGTCATGCTTCTGTGGTGTGTCCTCCGTCAGAAAGCACTTCTCCCTAGAAACAGCAAATTCTCCCTATTTGTCCAGGAGGTAGGTCACTTCTTCCTTAATTCCTGGGCCAGCTTGGTCGCTTAGGTTACAGTTCACCAAATATCAGCAGAGATATGCCCCAATGAAATTTTTTAAATTTTTTTTGTAATTCCACTTACAGTTTAAATCTGGAGCACTGAATTATACAGGAGCCAGTTTTTGTGCTACATCTTTTTACTTGCCACGGGGGTATAATGCCCCTCTTGGCAGAGCTCTTGTTAACCCCAAGTGACCCAGTTTCAAACTTGACCTAGAACTCATCAAGACGTTTTCTTTTGATTTGGCCTGGTGACCTAGTTTTTGAACCCAAGTGACCCAGTTTCAAACTTGACCTTGAAATCATCAAGACAAACAATTTGAGCAAGATTCATGATGTTTGCTTGAAACGTGACCGCTAGAGTGCTAACAAGGTTTTCTGCTGATTTGGCCAGGTGACCTAATTTTTCAACCCACGTGACCTAGTTGCGAGACTGACCTAGAAATCATCAAGGTAAACATTTTGAGAAAGATTCATGATGAATGCTTCAATAAATGTGACCGCTAGAGTGTTAACAAGGTTTTCTGCTGATTTGGCCCTGTGACCTAGTTTTTGGCACCAAGTGACCCAGTTTCGAGCTTGACCTAGAACTCATCAAGACAAACATTTTAAGCAAGATTCATGATAACTGCTTAAAAAAATGTGACTGCTACAGTGTTAACAAGGTTTACCTTTGATTTAGCCTGGTGACCTAGTTTTTTACCCCAAGTGACCAAGTTTTGAATTTGATCTTGAAATCATCAAGGTAAACATTTTCAGCAATATTCATGATGAATGCTTGAAAAATGTGATCTCTCGAGTGTTAACAAGGTTTTCCTTTCATTTGACCTGGTGACGCAGTTTTTGACCCCAAGTGACCCAGTATCAAATTTGACCTAGATTTCATTGGGGCAAACATTCCGGGCAAGTTTCATCAAGACTGGGTCAAAACTGTGACCTCTAGAGTGTTAACCCTTGTCATGCTGAATAAATTAAGATGCCACGCCCATTTCTAATTTTCAGCCGATCAGATTACTTGATCCAGATTGTTGATATAAATTCACATACTTAATGGCAAACAGTGCAGATCCTGATCAGTTGGCTTTTTCAGAAACCAACTGATCTGGATCCACACTGTTTGCAAAGGCATGACGTGTCCGGGATCAGCAGGACTAGGGTTAAGAAACTAATTGTTGACGACGGACAACGATGGGATGATCACAATAGCTCACCCTGAGCTTTATCTCCGGTGAGCTAAAAAAAAAAGAATAAGGCTGTTATTTATTATACCAAAATTTGGACTGTGTGGTTTCCCAAAACAAAAAAAAGTGCACAAAACAATGCAGACAGTGTAGCAAACAGAGTAGATCCTAATCAAATTACTCCTAATATATCTGATTTGAGTCTGCACTGTTTGCAATGACCTTTATGCCTGAAAACCTGGGAACATTAAGGTATTTAAATAATTTATAACGTGTAAATGAAAATGTAAATATTCAAGCAAACATCATCACCAGCGAGAGTATCAGGACATAAAGCAGGGTGTAACAATGCACGAATGATTGTTAGCTTAAAACCCTAGTCCCCAATCATGAGGTTCAAATGCCTGCTTGAGTTTGTATTTTCATATGAGTGAAAGAGAGATACATGAGAATGATTATGTTCTTGTTAAGTTTAGGTCTGAAACAGGAAAACCAATGCAGTTACTGTCTCATGTAATGGTTTCTTCACTGTTTTGTAAATGTTTAATCTTAATCTCTAACATCTGTTTTCAGCGTAACTGTATAAATTGTTTGTTTGTGTTGAGGTTTTACGGCCCAGTCAACCCAATGGGGTCATGTCGAGCGCGGTCAGTTTACCTAACCACACGTTTACTGGGCAGGCTTAGTCCTCTAAGCGGTTAACCAGTATTGTGCACATTCTTTCGCCAGAAACTGACAACTGCCCTTATTGAATCAGCGGAAGGGAGAGAACGGCCGTAGAAAATATTTCATGATCAATCTCCACGAAAGAATGTTGCCGACCTCGGCGGGGGTTGAACCCGCGACCTCCTGGTCTCCAGTCGGACGGCGCATCCAACTGAGCCACCGAGGCCGGCAACTGTATAAATTGCATTATGTATAAATTGCATTATGAGTGAATGATATTACTCACAGTAATGACTCGGCTTTGTCTCCACCACTATTGATAAAACTGTATCTTATACAGTATTATTTTATGTCTTGTACAGCTAACTCTCAATATCTCAAACAATGATATGTCAAACAAATGCTTAAGTAAAATAAACTTATGGACAATGTTGTAATATAGTTTCGTTGTAAGTTCGTAAGATAATACTGTCACATGACCAGGATGGCTGGTGAAAACCCTTCAAAAATATTCTTCCCAGTGGTTCAGGACCATTAGACCTCTTGCTTTTTTTTTGTATTTTTAATTAGGAGAAAAACAATACAAAAATAATATTGAAATATTGAAACTTTTGTTGACATTTAAAACAAAATAGAGGCAAACACATAAAAGCTAGTATGCACTTATTTTCAGCCATGTCTGACATGAGAAAGCCTGGTTTGTTTCCCAGTTTCACTGAATTTGATCTGTGCAGCTACAGAGACAAACTAGTACAGAGAAACTAGAGATTGTATGTTATCTTAGTAGCCAAAACAAGGATGCTGATCAGACTGCACAGATGCACAGGTTGATATGCACATTTATTGTCTGCATATGGCAGAAAGCAGGTTTTCTCATTGCTTGGCTCATATCCTATGATTCAACATGTTTCAGGTCTTTCATTTTTTGTGTCTGTGCATGACAAAATCAACAGTTTGACTTGTACATAAAGTCTGTTCAGAATCTTTATGTCTGCATGAAGACACCTTTGGTCCTTCAGTAGACATACTATCATACTGTCCAATTTGATCAGTTTTCACTGCAGCCACAGTTGGTTTTGTCAAGTGGCGGCTACTTCTATAACTGTTTTTAAATAATGTTATAATGTCTGAGGCAAATGCACACCAAATGAGCTTTTATTCAGAAATATGAAGACAGATTGTTGAATTAACCCTGTTCAAAAAAGAAAACTTTATAATGGAACAGACAAAATAGAAGAGACAGACAAATAAGAGAAGGGACAAGATACCTTAGTTAAACTGGCTGATCAGAAAAATTTCAATGTGTACCTGAAGGAACTCTATACATTTATAAATGAGTAAAATTGTGATCTTCTGTAGAGAAAACACAAAATGAGATGTTATAACCTGTCAAAAGAAGAAAACACTTGAAATAAAACTGAGTAAATAGCTTAGACAAAAAAAAGTATAAACTAGAACAATGTGTTTGGAGGAAAACATATGTCCCCCCACCAGTTTGAACAGACACATTAAAATAGATTGTATCTATAATAAACTCAAGGCCACAATATACCAAAATGTAAGGCCATCCTTAAAATATTCTTTGTTTGCTGTGCTCCTACCCATCAATATGAGAATGGGTAGGTTGGTAGCTCATTTTTTTTTTCTAATCAAATATATTTTTAGCTCACCTGAGCTATGCTCAGGATGAGCTATTGTGATCACTTTTCGTCCGTCGTTAGTCTGTTAACATTTTCAAATGACTTCTCCTCTGAAGCCGCTGAGCCAATTTTGCTCAAATTTCATATGGAGCCTCCTTAGGATGGAGGAACGAAAGATTGCTAAAATGGTTGCGGTCCGTCGACCAAGATGGCCGCCATGCCCATATATGGTAAAAACCTTTAAAAATCTTCTCCATAACCGAGGACAACTTGGGCCTGAATCTTTGCAAGAATCATCGGGGACGGGAGGTCAACCAAAGTTGCTAAAAGAATTGTCGTACGTTGAGGTTTGACCTTTTTACAGCAAGGTCAAGTTCGCTTCCCTATGCATTTGTATGAGCTCTATACATTTGAATGGGAAAATTGTTAAGAGTTTCAAACGACTTCTCCTCTGAAGCCTCTGAGCTAATTTTGTTCAAATTTCATATGGAGCCACCTTAGGGTGGGGAAACAAAAGATTGCTAAAATTGTCGCGTTCTGTTGACCAAGATGGCCGCCATGCCCATATATGGTATAAACCTTTAAAAATCTTCTTCTCCAGAACCGAGAATGCCTTGGGGCTGAATCTTTGCACAAATCATCGGGGACGAGAGGTCTACCAAAGTTGCTAAAAGAATTGTCATATTTGACATTTGACCTTTTTACTGCAGGGTCAAGTTTGCTTCCATATGCATTTGTATTAGCCCCATACATTTGAATAGGAAAATTGTTGAGAATTTTAAATTACTTCTTCTCTGAAGCCACTGAGCCAAATTTGCTCAAATTTCAAATTGAGCCTTCTTAAGTTGGGGGAACGAAAGATTGCTAAAATGGTCGTAGTCCGTCGACCAAGATGGCCGCCATGCTCATATATGGTAAAACCCTTTAAAAATCTTCTCCAGAACTGAGGATGCCTTGGGGCTGAATCTGTGCACAAATCATCAGGGACAGGAGATCTACCAAAATTGCTAAAAAGATTGTCGTACACTGACATTTGACCTTTCTATGGCAAGGTCAGGTTTGCTTCCCTATGCATTTGTATGAGCCCCATAACATTTATATGGGAAAATCGTTGAGAATTTCAGACAACTTCTCTGAAGCCACTGAGCCAAATTTGCTCAGATTTTTAGCTCACCTGAGCATGAAGTGTTCATGATGAGCTATTGTGGTCAGTCAATGTCTGTCGTCCATCATGGGTCGTGTGGCGTGCACAATTGCTTTAAAAGCCTACTCTTCATACGCCCCTGGGCCCATTGACTCGATACTTGGTAGGAAGCATCAGGGTGACTTGTAGATAAAAAATAGCTAAAATCGTTCCGATCGGAAATCCAAGATAGCCGTCATGGCCGCCATCTTGAAAATCCATTTTTCGCTTCTTCTCCTGAACCAAAAGGCCAATTGACTCCAGACTTGCTAGGAAGCATCAGGGTGACTTGTAGATCAATTATAGCTAAAAACGTGTTGGTCCAAAATCCAAGATGGCCACCATGGCAGCCATCTTGAAAATCTAGTTTTCGCTTCTACTCCTAAACCCAAAAGCCAACTGACTCCAAACTGGTTAGGAAGCATTGGGGTGACTTATAAATCAAAAATAGTTAAAATCGTGCCGATTGGAAATCCAAGATGGCCGCCATGGCAGCCATCTTGAAAATCTATTTTTCGCTTCTTCTCCTGAACCGAAAGGCCAGTTGACTCAAAACTTGCTAGGAAGCATCGGGATGACTTGTAGATCAAAAATAGCTAAAATCATGCCAATTGGAAATCCAAGATGGCCTCCATGACAGCCATCTTGAAAATATATTTTTCGCTTCTTCTCCTAAACCTAAAAGTCAATTGACTTGAAACTTAGTAGGAAGCATCAGGGTGACTTGTAGATCAAAAATAGCTATAATCATTCCGATCGGAAATCCTAGATGGCAGCCATCTTGAAAATCTATTTTTCACTTCTTCTACTGCACCGAAACGCCAGTTGACTCGAAAGTTGGTAGGTCGCATTGGGGATGACTTGTTTTATTTGTGACGTTTTGAAAATTTCAGTATTGTAACCTTGTTAGCAAGATATTTCAAAAACTGTTTTAGCCATTGCCTTGTCATATGAGTATTGGAAAAATGTTGCATGCCATCTGCATATCTGCAGTGGCGGTTTCACTCAGGTGAGCGAGTTGTGGCCCGTGGGCCTCTTGTTTCTTTTACTGTAGACAGTATATGGTCCAAAATGTTGTCCATAAAGATATTATATTTCACAACTGAAAATAAAATTTATGATAAAAAGATTGTAGTGAAGGTAATAGGCTTTTTACAAAAAAAAACCCCAAAAAAACTCCAGAATGACCAAAAAAGAAATTTGGGTAGGGCCAGTTTTGGTGGGTAGGTAGGAGCACAGCACACCAACAATTCTTTTAGGTCAGCCTAAGTTTGGTCAAAATTCATCCATTCCTCAATGAGATAGGGTGCTGACAAGCCATTTTCTAAAATCATAGCCCTTGTGTAACCTTGAAAATGGGATCGAGGTAAAAAAAAAAAAAATCTAATCTGTTCTTGTCTCTGTCTCAACAATACAGCTGTGCAAGCTTGGTCAAAATCCATCCATTCATTCAGCAGATAGCGTGCAGACAAGCCATTATCCAACAAGTTTAGTGTAAATACATCAATTTTTGGGAGTGCTGAAAATAATAAATTATCGGTCCTGCCATTGTGATCATTAATCGATGTTATCACCGAAGATTTGGTCATACTTTTACCTGTCTGTCTGAGCCTGACTCTTACCATATGCTATACTTTACTGTGTGTACTTGATCTGACAGGCCTGTGCAAACAGTGTAGACCCAGATGAGATGCCGTAAAAACTGCATCTCATTAGGGTAATAATTATCTTGAATGGTTTTGAACTTATACAGTGCAAGGAAAACTACTATTGTCAAGTTTCAAAGGGGAATAACTACTACAAGAAGTATAGAACTACTACAAGAAGTATAGAGAAAAGAGTTACACCTTTTCTGGTCTGCACATCATCTTATGATGCTTTATATTTCTGTAATATTTCAAAAAAATATCTTGAAGGGCTTTCTACTTACATAAAGGAAACAAAACTAAATTCAAATTTCAAAGGAGAATAACTCCAAAAATATATAAACAAGAGTTACACAGTTTTTAATGCCTGCATGTCCTCTGATGATGTTTTATATTTCCATAACATTTCATGAAAATACCCAGACTGTTTTTTTTATTTAGAGCAGACACGCACATACTGTTAAATATTATATGATGATGCTTTATATTTCTATGAAGTTTCATAATACCACCTTGAACAATTTTCAACGAAATTACAATTGTCAATTTTCAAAGGGGAATAACTCCAAATATGTACAGGAAAGAGTTATGGTTTTGGGGGACTGCATATTGTCTGATGATACTTTATATTTCTGTGAAGTTTCATGAAAATACCTTGACTGTTTTCAAGTTATTGAGAGCTGACATGAAATGACCTTTGTCAATTTTCCGAGTTATAGAGCGGACATGATTTTGTGACATAAACAGATAGACAACCAAGTTAAAAACAATATCTCTGCCCTTTCAGTTGGGGGAGACAGAATTAGATCAAAACATATCTAGGGATCTTCTAATACTGAGTCGGTCAAATTTGACAGGTTCACAAAGACCTTAATACCTATGGTCAAAATTGCGTAATTCATGGCATAATGGTTTATTAGCATGTACATCCTCCTTACTGCAAGATTAAGCTCCTATTTCCTGGCTTTAATAATCTTTCCACTGTAAAAATATTTCAGTGAGGTTTAAGTTGCAATAAGTATGAACATAAGGTCCTATTTTACCTCCTTCTGAAGCCCAAAAATAAAAATAAGCTTGCAGTGAAATCTATGCAGAAAAACTGTTTTGGGGATTTTCAATTAAGTAAGATTCAGACTGACCTACTCAGCTACAGGCTGGCTACATTTAACTCAGCCTCAGAGCTGGATTAACTTGTCTTGAGAGTTTTAATAGGGAGTATACTGTTTAGACCAGGGCTCTGGAAATTTTGAAATCTGAATCGGTTCAGCCGATGACGATGACGTCATCAATGAGCCCCATTTCCAAAAAAAAAAAAAAAATATGTATATATCACCAGTCACGAAAACTAATGACAATTGGCAGTCCTAAAGCTCCTTTTAAATAATACACCTCAGCTCCGTTATATGGCGGAAGTCCGGCTATAACGAGCATGATCAAAGCTGGCGTCATCAATAAATACAGTCAGGTATGTAAAAAGAAAGAAAAAAAAAAAAAAAAAAAAAACTGTTTTGTTGTTATTTCTACCTCTGCAGGGTTCTCCTAAACTATTTATAAACAACTGATTCCCGTCTTGTATAAGCGCGAAGACGGCGGGAAACAGGAGAGACGGAACGAAACGACTTTCATGGACCTAATTAGGTAAAATAAAACAGGCCTGCGCCATGGGCGGTTTTGCAGTTTTCAATGTTTCAAGATCTGACCAGACAGATTAAATTTTAAGCACTGACCAATCTTGTCTAGCGCAAGTGGTGCATTATTTTTACCGTGAAATCTACCTTGAATTATACTCGCGTGTTATGGCAACAACAACAAAAAAAAAAAAACAAAAACAAAAAAAACAAAAAAACAGAAGCAATCAATAATACCCAGATCAGACGCCATTGTATGAGACATCTGATCAGGACGGACACGGTTTGGGAATTAATTTATCAAATCTGGGACCGACAAACCGTGTTGATCAAAACAAAAAAGAAGAGGAAGAAAACGGGTGCGTTCAAGCAGTGCATTCTTTTATCACTCTCAGTAAAGCGGCCTTTGATCTTTTGGACACGCCGACTGCACCTGAATGTTTTGCAGTCTCAGTGTATTCTCACGTGTCACACAAACGGATTAATTATCAGACTACCGTTATTGATGATTCGTGTTAATCGCTTGTTTACCGCACAAAGGTCAGTGAAGTGTTGATTTTTTGACAATGTTTGGATAATGACGTAATTAATTTGTGCTGCGGTAGGTTGCCGTTACTCATGTCTCTCCAATATACATGTCAAATGACCGTTTAGAGCATTTTAACTACCATAATATCGCATTTAAAAGGTGCGCGGACGTTGTCAGTTTGGGAAGACTTGACCGTTTGTGATTTTTTAGACATCATTGATTCTTGAAAATTGGTTGGTTGGAGAAAAATGGGGTTCAAGGCACAAATCTGTTGAACTGATTTATTAGCGTTTTGGGGTGTTTGAAATTGGTCCAGAATTCTTAATTTCGGTCCAGACCGGCTATTTTTCTGTTTTCCTGAGCCCTGGTCTAGACATCAAACAACTGTGCTGATCAGACAGCACAAATGCACAAACTATGTGTCTTTCTTGTTCACATATGGCATAAAACCAGGTTATCACAGGATGAGACTCATATTTTTTGCTTCGATCATATATCGTGTGTTTCTTTCAATATGTACACTGCATCAACATGTTACAGGGTTCATACATTTAGAATTGACTAAAATTCCCTGACATTTCCTTGACTTTTCCCTGACGTAAATTCAAATTTCCATGACAATATCAGAGTCAGAAATTTTATGAATTTAGCAAGAAAAATATATCGGGGACCAAACTTTCAAGTGTCATAAGGCTGAAACATAAAATTTCCTGACACATCACAGAATTCCCTGACAATTTCCTGACCTTGAAAAAAATTAAATGTCCTGACATTTCCCTGACATGAACCCTGATGTAAGTTTTTTCATACTTGTAAAATGCATTTTTATCTATTAATAACCACTTGATATATCCTGACATTAGAGTTATCAGTTCAATTTGTGAGACACGCATTTCGTTTGTGATTTTTGTTGATATTTTATGATGACGTGTACAGGTGGCATATTCCGCCACCATGTTTGGTCAGCCGGCAGATTATCCAGCTGTCCTCTGCCTTATTTCAACTCTAGACATAAAACTACATTTTGGTGAAAATTTCATGAAAATTGGACCAAAATTTAAAACGTCACCAAATGCTTAAAGGTCATTTTTATGTGTTTTCTAGTTTGAGGCATTTATTGTGGAATAGGATTGTATGATGTCTTGATACTAAGCATAACATGACACAGTCAGGGTGCTCTCATTCTTGTACGACCGCGCACAGAAGTGCCCTACCCGGCGCATCTGCCCTCAGATCCTAGCTGAAGCACTGTGTATACATGTGTAAACACAAAGCGTGTAAATAAACCCAATGGTATGCACAAACGAGAGGCCCACGGGTCGCTCTACTGAGTGACATAGCAACTGCAGCTATGCAGATGTTACGCAACATTTTTCCTATCCTGCAGGGCTTCCGTTAAGCGGACGTACGACGTATATTACGCCCTGAGATTGCCACCGGACGTCCAAATTGAACTTCAAAGACGTACCGCGGACTTCAGAAATTTCTTTTGTCCGTTGGAAATCGATACCCGAGATGTCCAAAAATTGTCAAAAGGTCCGCCCACTTTTAATCAGTTGTATGATGTTTGCCCCACCTACTTAACGGAAATTCGCTGTGTTGACTGAGCTTTAAGGACGTCCCACTTTCCGCTTGCGGGAGTTTTATCGACAGCCGTGTCAAGCGTCGCGGCACCCTTTTGATGGCTGCGTGATCACTGCGTGTATTTGTCACGGGTGCTGAGCTGATTAATTGATGTTTTTATAATTAAATTTTCTACTGCGACCCCGAAAAGATTCGTTGAAATTATATGAAGTCATTATTATTTTTTAATATTCACGTCTTAAAATCTTAAATTCCTATTTTGCTAAGAACGTGTGTCGTCTGCAACACTTCCGGGAATTGCAGAGTGAAAGTCTATAAATAAATAAATAACAATTATGCACAGAAAGCAAATTGAAATCTATTCGAATTTAGAAGCTTACGTTTATCATGACAACAAAAGCAATTTTTCAAATGAAAAGAAAACATATTTTTCGTCAAAATTTTTGGAAAACCCGTTTCTAAATGCATAGCCTTGTTCCGGTTGCGCTGTTTACCAGCGCGGAAAAGACGCAAAGTAAGTCTAAATAGGCGATCTGCGATGGTTTTGCTTGCTTTTCTCCGAGAACGAACGTTTTGCTGTTGGTATTTCATCGAGAGCTGCCTTTAATTTGTTTGTTGTTGCACAAGTCGGCGCCGTTTTCCAGCAATTTTTGTGAAGTAAGCAACTTGTTCGCTCGTGTTGATCAGCTTCAATCCGAACAAATATTTCATTAAATACATTTCTGCAAAAAAATTTCAGCATTGTTTATTTTTAAGAAAACATGTTTTGGGTGTTTTCTCTCATGTATTTTCTTTTCTTTTTTCTTTCTCTGGGCTTTGAAACGAATGCGAAGTTGTACCAATGTTGATGCTTTCGCTAAGGTCCGACATACAAGTACAGGCTTTCCAAAAAGATGTGATCGAATTTTAATAAGCGATAAGGACATTCTTAAAACACATCTAAGAGAAGCATATATCATGATGATTCTTTGTGACACTGAAATAAGAACCTATGTTCTACTAAAGAAAGGGCAGACCGCCACTGCACGGAAAAAAAGTGGGACTTCCTAGATGTTCCTGTGGGACTTCCAAATTTGAGGGGTAGGAAGTCTGGGACTTCCTGAGTCTGGAAGTTAATGGAAGCCCTGATCATGTCATCACAACTAATGAAAAGATTATCATTTAAGCAGTTCTTAATTTTGAAGAAGAATATATATGGCATGCCAGTCAGTGGAGCTTGATCATTTGAACAAACTCTAAATGGCGGACAGCTTGGATTTATGATCAGCACGATTTTAGCTATTTTTGATCTACGAGTCATCCCAATGCTTCCTACCAAGTTTCGAGTCAACTGGCCTTTCGGTTTAGGAGAAGAAGCGAAAAACAGATTTTCCTTATGGCTGCCATGGCGGCTATCTTGGATATCTGATTGGCACAATTTTAGCTTTTTTTGATCTACAAGTCGCCCCAATGTCTCCTAACAAGTTTGGGATCAGCTGGCCTTTCGGTGCAGGAGAAGAAGCTAAATATAGATTTTCAAGATGGCGGCCATGGTGGCCATCTGGGATTTCGGATCAGAAAGATTTTAGCTATTTTTCATCTACAAGTCACCCTGATGCTTCCTACTAGGTTTTGAGTCAACTGACTTTTGGGTTTAGGAGAAGAAGCGAAAAATAGATTTTCAAGATCTTGGATTTACGATTGGCATGACTTGAACTATTTTTGATCTACAAGTCACCCAAATGCTTCCTACCAAGTTTCAAGTCAACTGGCCTTTTGGTTCAGGAGAAGAAGCGAAAAATAGATTTTCAAGATGGCGGCCATGCCGGCCATCCTGAATTTCCGATCAGCATGATTTTAGCTATTTTTGATCTACAAGTCACCCCGATGCTTCCTAGCAAGTTTGAGTCAACTGGCCTTTCGGTTCAGGAGAAGAAACGAAAAATAGATTTTCAAGATGGCTGCCATGGCGGCCACCTTGGATTTCCAATCGGCACGATTTTAGCTATTTTTGATCTACAAGTCACTCCAATGCTTCCTACTAAGTTTGGAGTCAATTGGCTTTTGGGTTTAGGAGTAGAAGCGAAAAAAAGATTTTCAAGATGGCTGCCATGACGGCCATCTTGGATTTCCGATCAGCACGATTTTAGCTATTTTTGATCTACAAATCACCCTGATGCTTCCTAGCAAATTTGGAGTCAATTGGCCTTTCAGTTCAGGAGAAGAAGCGAAAAATAGATTTTCAAGATGGGGGCCAAGGCGGCCATCTTGGATTTCAGATCAGCATGATTTTAGCTACTTTTGATCTACAAGACACCCTGATGCTTCCTAGCAAGTGGAGTCAATTGGCCTTTTGGTTCAGGAGAAGAAGCGACAAATAGATTTTCAAGATGGCTGCCATGGTGGCCATCTTGGATTTCCCATCGGCATGATTTTAACTATTTTTGATCTACAAGTAACCCTGATGCTTCCTATCAAGTTTCAAGTCAATTGGCCTTTCGGTTCAGGAGAAGAAGGGAAAAATAGATTTTCAAGATGGCTGCCATGGCGGCCATCTTGGATTTCCAACTGGCACGATTTTAGCTAGTTTTGATCTACAAGTTACCCTGATGCTTCCAAGCAAGTTTGAAGTCAATTGGCCTTTCAATTCAGGAGCAGAAGTGAAAAATAGATTTTCAAGATGGCGGCCATGGCGGCCATCTTGGATTTCCAATCGGCACAATTTTCGCTATTTTTGATCTACAAGTCACCTTGATGCTTCCTAGCAAGTTTGGAGTCAATTGGCCTTTCGGTTAAGGAGAAGAAGCGAAAAATAGATTTTCAAGATGGTGATTTTTGATCTTCAAGTCATCCCGATGCTTCCTACCAAATATCAAGTCAATTGGCCCAGGGTTGTAGGAGTAGGCTTTTAAAGCAATTGTTGACGCCGCATGACGGACGACGCACAATGGGCATTGACTGACCACAATAGCTCACCATGAGCACTTCGAGCTCAGGTGAGCTAATTAGCACTATTAGCTAATGGTGGAAAAGAAGTCCTTGAAGGGTAAACAGATATTGAAAAGTATGTTCCACCCAATAGTTGAAAGAAAAATGTTTTAATGGCCTTTCCACTTAAAGGACATCAAGGCGGATGTTATTTATAGCGTTGCTAGGGAAATCGGATCGTAGGCTATCGAACAAATATTACCCATATTTATTTTCTGATGTATGAATGTTCGACAGAATAAATACCGATACCGGTATAGGTACTAAAAAGCAAATAACTGTGTTTCTGCTCTTCCTGCAAATCTGGAGTCATATAGTATATGTCATAGTATATGTAGGAATAAAGAATATTTATATAAAGTCATACTGCCTCTCTACATACGTGAACAAGAAGAAAGGAAACCTTCGCTATATTGGCGTCTGCAATCAAAATGGCCGGCTCTGCAAGGGTAATAACTGCTTCAAAGGGAAGCAACTGTATGTTTAATATTTTCCGGAATGAAACCGAAACTACACGCATATACAAAAACAACAACAACAAAATATATATATATATAATAAATGCAAGACAAAAAAAAATGAAACTGAGAATTCTTGTATATAACTTATATCGTCGCTAACTACTCCAACAATTGGGAGACGATCCATTAAAAAGAAAAGACCAGTACACGCATGGGACCTCACGAGGCCAGTTTAATATCTTTATTTCTTTCGCCCACGTCGCTTTAAAATATTCTTATGATCAGAAGCAAAATTAAAATGTATTTACCATGATCTGAATGTAAAGTTGTTCCGTAACAAAATACAGAACACTGATTTTCCTTGCTATTTATCGTCTATTCAATCTTCCAGGAGAGCAATGGCACCTTTCTACGAGCAAGCAAAAACAGACGTTTTGATTGGCTGACTTATGGAACGCATGGCAATGCGTAGGTCAGCTTCTTCGATAAGCAAACCTGATACCATATGGTATTATGGTATACCATGTCTAGCATCTCAACAGCATAACCCCAATAACCTAATACCTGTTGAACTGTATAACCTGAAACGTATAGGGTGCACCCTTTCGCGTAAGATAAGGTATGTAATCAGCATAACAAGTACTAGCTTTTTCAAAAAAAGCTAGCGGGTCGTTTAGCTTCAACAATTGCATGTACGCTTGTGACGTTTATACCGCATATAATGGGATATCAAGTTTCATTGAACTAACCCATATGACTCCTGTTACTCAGAGTTTGGTTTAACTCGAACTTTCAAACTTCGTGTACACAAATAAAAGGTGCCTTCGATTTTGTTCCTTGACAGTATTATTAATCTGTGAGTTTTTCAACATTTTGTCTGTAGCAAATCACTAGATGGGGGAGTCCTTAGCTAGTATTAACTAATTCGACAATTGAATGTTTTCATTTTAATGCCAGTAAAGATATTCCTTGGAAAAGTCAATTTCAGGGTTACATGTAAATGTGTCTGAATTGCTTTTTGTGTTAGCATTTATCATAGAGATTTCTATACTTAAATACAGCGTAAACCTAGATTATACACCGCGTTTTGCGGTGTCTGATCTGGGTCTATGCAACTGTCCCTTTAATGGGACGCTAGGCATAAATGGGTTCATTTCATGCAAATTGTCCCCAGCTGAGTCAAGAGATATGACCCTTTTCGCTAACTGACCACAGACAGATAGACAGACAGACTCGATTGAAGAACATACTCCGAAAGGCGATCTTAGTCGACCTGTTAACCTTTCCTCGGGTCACGCAATATTGAACACTGCATATAAGTCAGAACAAATATCAAGTGTTAGGTATATGCGAATAGCGGAGGTCAAGATCAGATTGCTGCCCAGTCTGAGCAGGGTCATCACTGTCCGCTCACAAAGACATGTTAATCTTCTATAGGCGCTTTTGGGCTAGCCAATAATGTAACGTTTCTTCATGTAGACAACGAAGATCGTGATCAGATTACGCACATGCGCAGGTTGATATGTGTCTAGCCAGCCGCACACTCCAAAAGGTACAATCACGAAAACATGTCTATACAATTTTAACCCCCTTAAACCCCACTTTTATAAAGTAAAATTGGGGTTTACAGGGGTATACATTATTTTTCTTATTTGTGCCCGAAAACATAGATTGTGAGTACTCGTTAGAACCGCCTTGCTGAGGCGGTTCTAACGAGTGCCCACAATCTATATTCTGAGCAGATATATGATAAATGTCAGGGTTTTTTTTCTGTAAATTTTCAGTTTTTGGAGGTGAATATTTGACTAGACGTGTTTTCGTATTGGATTTCTGACATAGTGGCCCATTATGTACAAACAAAATCTATTATTGTTTGTTTTCGAAACAACGACTAAACAGAACGAAGTCAGAGTTCTCGTTACATTGAGACTCTTCAAAGACGTCTTTTCAAGACTGAATCACGAAATAAGACAATAATATTCGATCGAAGGAAACAGTTGTTACATACAACATATTTTTACTTGGGCCGGCGGCTGAGAAAAGGAACCTTTGAACATATGCGAACAGCGAAATTTTACCCTGCATGCAGAGTGTTAAAAAGATAGCACTATGGCTATTTTTTTAGGTTGAAGTTTGCAGTTTTACGGGGAACGTCTAAACATTCATCACGAAAACATGCCTATATAATATTGACCCCCTTAAACCCCACTTTTATATAGTAAAACTGGGGTTTACAGGGTATACATTTTTTCTTATTTCTGCTCAAAAACATAGATTGTGGGTACTCGTTAGAACCGCCTCGGCGAGGCGGTTCTAACGAGTATCCACAATCTATATTTTGACCAGAAGTATGAGAAATATCCGAATTTTTGTCTGAAAATTCTCATTTTTTGGTGGTTAAAATGTTCAGTGTATTTGAATAGGCGTGTTTTCGTAATGCAAGCAATTGTTTACCACCTTTCTGAAAGGGAGCATTTATTCCTTTTATAGTAGACCCCTTTACATTGCAGGAAGAAATCAGAGAGTCGCAAATGTCACCTCCTTCGTAGTCATGGCGGCAAATCTTCCAACTCTGCCCAATTTCTTTCGCTTTGCCTTTAAATACAGTGGACTTGTTACCAGGACACTATTTGATCTTACTTACGTACTGTCACGGTTAAAAGGAATTTGATGTTGTAAAGAACCTTAAACGCTGCAAACTGATATGTAAGAACGGCTTGTTTCATCTTTGTGCAATTTCTGATGAGCTATCATCTCCAAAATGAAGATTTCGTACCAACCAAATTATAATTACAAGACATTTTGTCGTTATCGAGTGTTGGTGTATAGAGGATTGATTGTACTACATTCATTGCTACAGGTACGGGTAAAATATGTGTTACTGTTTTTGATATGCCAAAATATGATTATACGTGCAACCAAGAAAAGCCCTATCATAGAACTTATCTCTTGCGAGTCACCGGATATGGGTTGACTCTTTCAACTCTGCAGACGAAACCAGATAACTGTGAAAACAGTGTACATCCTGATGAAACGACTCATCATGAGGCGTCCCATCATAATCTGCACCGTTTGCTATTCTGTTTTATTTTTGACTGACATGCCTGTTTGCAAAAATGGACATGCCCAAATTCAATGATAGGAAGGTCCATTTCATAAACTCAGGGTGGACATGTTTAACGGACAAAAATGACTTTAGGGAACAATAATAAATTCATCAAAGCACTGACAGCCATCACGAAAAAACGCCTATATTATTTTGACCCCCTTAAACCCCACTTTTATATAGTAAAACCGGGGTTTACAGGGGTATACATTATTTTTCTTATTTTACTAAAAAACATAGATTGTGGGTACTCGTTAGAACCGCCTCCCCGAGGGCACTCTTTACAGGGCACTCTGACGTCATAGCGACAAGAATAGCTATAAATAACCGTTAACTTGATTTCGTACAAACGCGCAATTTTTTTTTTTTTTTTTTGTTTTTTTTTTTGTTTCATCATTTCTACTTTGGCTCAATTATAAACAATCCACCACAAAACAAACAAAAGGAACAGAACGACAAGAAAATGCAACAGAAATACCAGTCTTCGAACGGCCAACAGAATAAGAACTGAAACGGTTGGAATGGGTGGGCTCCAGGCTGTGCGTCGGTGGGCGGATGTTCTTTAGCCTGTGTTTACTGAGTGCTACTTATTTAACTTCTAAAATTGCATTGCAAAGTTCACACACATTACTAAATACAGAACACTCTCATTCGAACTCCAGGGGACCAGAGGGTTTGTTTGAGATAACAGTATTTTGTGATAAAAGGACATGAAATATAGGAAACCTATAGTGACTTATATGGCCTTTAATTTAGTTTCATTTAGATATTAGTTTGAGTTTTCAGTGTTTGAGATAACGAGAGTAAACTGTACATGTAAATTATATGAAAGCCAATATTGATTTTTTCCCTAATTTCCAACAAAAACATCTATACCAATACCACATGCTTTTGAGGAGAAATAAGAAAACTATTTATCCAATTACCCATGTAAGCAATGGTATTTTCACCATACAAGATGATAAATGGGATTTTGGTTACTATGCATAGTAAGGCAAATTTATGCCGTGCTGTTGTAGCTAAGGTATTTTCAAATGTATTTATATTTTTGCTGCAAAAGCGACCCACATTTTTTCAGTGTATGCCATATTTCAAGACAGAAAGTTTAACGCTACATTAGCTAACAAGTTTGTTAAGTTCTGAACATCTTGGCCCTGGCTTCAAAACTGCAATATTCTGAAAATCCCCCAAATATCATGCACTACATGTGATTGGGAAAATCATGACGGAGTTCATTATACATTTCAGCCGGGCATATCATCTCGAACAAGATTGTACGTTCGCCCAGCGACGACTCAAATCATCCGCGGAGGATGATCACATAGTATGCTGTCCGTCTGAAGACGTTATGGATCCTTGACAACCAACAGAGTGTCCTGCGAAGACTCTGATCAGCCTGCAAAGATGTGCAGGCTGATCGGAGTCTTTGCTAGGTGAACATGTCCGGCTCATATAGATTGTAAACGTAAAGAAATGCATACGTTTAACATTGTCCGTTTTTATAATCTAAAACCATTTCACCCCCTGAATTTCTGTAATGGACTCTTCTATCTCTGAGTTAAGACATAGCCATTGCTGCCAATAGAGGTTTCAGTCAAAAATTAATAACAACATTGAAAACAATATAGATCCTGAGCCGTCTCATCTAAATCAACACTGTTTACATAGGTATCTGTACCGGTCTACAGGGTTGAAAGAGTTAATGTGTCTAAAAGTACCGCTAGGCATGTAAACATGTAAACAACTCATAATTTCTGAATCCACTGTTTTTTATTTTGTTTTTTTTATTTATTTTCCTTTCTTTTTTTTTTTTTTTTTTTTTTTTTTTTTTTTTTTGTTTTGTTAAGTTTAAAATGTGATGGAATTGCGGGTTACCTGGATTCGTAATAAAGGAATCATTTCTTATTATGTTATTAAAACCACAAAAATAACTTAGAAAGCATTTATTTATTAAAATGCCCACTAAAAAAGTGGAAGAGCCTTTCTTAAAACAAGCACATTAGAGAGGTTCCGAAGTTGAAGGTTGAAACTTTTATCTGCTGACTATAAATAAAAGCAGACACGATTTAAGAATATTTTGTATTATTTTTCTTCAAAACTAATACATTTCTTGCAACTGATCTCCCTCAGGAAAATTCAAGTTTTATTTTCTGCAAAAATGAGAAGAAAATGTCGCTATTCTTCATCTGTAGGCTCAGGCTACTAAATATGACTTGGCACTTATACAAATAAACTGTGATGGAATTAAATCAAACATACCTGAAAGCATGCATCCCCCCAATGACATATGTGTTCAAACGAATCTGCCTTCTGTTGGTTTTAAAAGCTTGTGTCTTATTAATAGTGCGTCTTTTAAGTCTTTCTGAACCATACAAAAAAAAGAAACGCGCCAGGTTTATATTGTACGTTCAACCTTCGAAGGTCGAAATACTCTTTATGATACGTTAGGCATAAATGGGTTAAATGTGTGTAACGCGACAATGAGGTTTCTATATTTTTTGTGCTTTATGCATTGGCCAATTTCGTTTCTGTTTCTTCTGATTCTTCGTTTTTGTCAGTATAAAAGAGTATGTCCTTGCAAGGTCTAACCAGATGGACGCTATAACTTAGTTATAAGTTTTACACACTACTAATATATAATATATGTAAAAATACAAGGAAATGCCTTAGTCACGACGCACAGCCTTCCCGTGGCACCGAAACAAGGAGAAATAAGGAACTAACAATAACAAAACAGGCGCCACAAATAAAAATCATTATGAAAACACGCCTATTCAAATATATTGAACATTTTACAACCAAAAAAGTAAAATTTCCAGGTAAAAATTCTGATACTTTTCATAAATCTGCTCAAAACATAGATTGTGGCTACTCGTTAGAACCGCCTCGATGAGGCGGTTCTAACAAGTACCCACAACCTTTGTTTTTGAGCAGAAATAAGAAAAACAATGTATACCCCCGTAAACCCCACTTTTACTATATAATAGTGGGATTTTAGGGGGTCAAGATTGTATAGATCTGTTTTCGTGATGCTGACGCACAAACAAATAAGAACTGCAATAGAGGACCCCCTTGGAACGGGCAATAGACAAAGTACAGGAGAGGAGTGTGTGGGGAAGGAGGGAGAGGGGGCGCGAAACCTCCTTTATTTCTCATGCAGTTCCAAATTACAAACATAAGCTCGGCTCTCATAGAACGTCCTCTCCCTTATCTTTGAAACATCACAGTGAAACAAATATATCCACAAATACTATGACGAAACAAAGCAAATGACTCAATAGCGATATGAAGCCAGAACACAAGAAAACCACAAGCACAACCACGATGGGTCCGACTACAGACATTGATGGCCAAGCGCCAAACATCTTAAACAGGTTGAGAAGGAAACCAGCATTTATCTGATGACGTTAATCAAAGTTACCAACGACAATTGGGTTAACAACATCTCTGTATGTGACTTGCCTTTACTTAGTTCATTGTTTTTGCACTCGGGAAAGGAATCATATAAGCATATTTATTTCATTCCAAACCTTTAAATTTTGTTCTTATGTAAACATTTGTTGTTACATGTCTATTTCTTCTGTTTAATTGTTGTTTTTATTATTATTATTATTATTATTATTATTATTATTATTTATTTATTTATTTATTTTTTTATTTATTTTTTTATTTATTTTTTATCATTTTTTATTTTCTTTTATTATTTTTTTTTTTTTCGTATCGTTTTTTGTTTTGTTTAAAGGGGTTTATTGGAAGGTCAAACCGTTGGCGGATACTTTAATTTAGTATTAAGTTTGTTGCATGTCTTATGAAAATCAGAATATAATATTCTTACACCAATAGTTTTAATAAATGTGTTCAATATGTCCTGTCTTCTGATGTTCTGTTTGTTTTCTGTTGTTGTCTATTTATGTATTTTTATTTATTATTCATTTAGTTATGGTATCGTTTTTGTTTGGTTTAAAAGAATATGTTATTGGAGCGTCAAACCGTTTGGATGCTTTAAGTTTTTAAACACTAGGTAAACGATATTAAGACAAATACCTCTCCACTTAACTTGCAAGAAAGCAAAAACGCTATATAATTTTGACCCCCTTAAACCCCACTTTTATATAGTAAAACTGGGGTTTACAGGGGTATACATTATTTTTCTTATTCCTGCTCAAAACATAGATTGTGGGTACTCGTTAGAACCGCCTCGCCGAGGCGGTTCTAACGAGTACCCACAATTTATGTTTTGAACATATGGATACTTGTTAGAACCGCTTCGCCGAGGCGGTTCTAACGAGTACCCACAATCTATATTTTGAGCAGAAATATGAAAAATAGAGTTTTTTTACCTGAAAAATTTCGGTTTTTGAAGGTGAAACTTTCTTTATATTTGAATAGGCGTGTTTTCGTAATGTATTTCAAAGTGTGGTTAGGTGGACTCACCGGCTCGATATGACCTCACCACGAAAACATACCTATATAATTTTGACCCCCATAAGCCTCATTTTTATGACTGGGTTTTACAGGGGTATACATTATTTTTCTTATTTCTGCTCAAAAACATAGGTTCTAACGAGTACCCACAATCTATGTTTTGAGCAGAAATATGAAAAATACCAGAATTTTTATTTGAAAACTTTCAGTTGTTAGTGGTGAATTTTTCAATATATTTGAATAGGCGTGTTTTCGTAATGTTAATCGTGTTGCTGGGCGGTTATACTCCAAACCAACAACCAATGTATTGCAAAGTGAGACCAATCTAGGCCGCTCTGACAAGCGTGCCCAACGAAGACTATGCGCAGTCCATTACGAAAACACGCCTATTCAAAAATACTGAAAATTTTACCAACAAAAAAATGAAACTTCTCAGATAAAAAATTCTAATATTTTTCATATTTCTGCTCAAAACATAGATTGTGGGTACTCGTTAGAACCGCCTCGCCGAGGCGGTTCTAACGAGTACCCACAATTTATGCTTAAGCAGAAATAAGAAAAATAAAGTATACCCCTGTAAAGCCCAGTTTTACTGCATAAAAGTGGGGTTTAAGGGGGTCAAAATTATATAGGTATGTTTTTGTGATGCTGATCAGAGTCTTCATTGTCCGCATGATGAAAATTTGCATTCTTGGCTATCCAAAATGCGCCCAGTAAAGATTCTGATCGGAAGGCGCATCTGACGTTGCGGCTCAATGTGGTTGTTGCGTTTCTATTTCTGTTCAGTATATGTGTGTTTAACATTAATGCGCCAAACAAATGCGCCAAACAAATGAACAGATGTAACCTATATACCGTCTTCCTACGTATATTGTAATACGATTTTAGAAAAAAAGAAAAGAAAAACATCAATGTGCTCCTTTGTTATTTCAATGCTATTATCTACAGAAAATACGATCAATGTATCAATATGCAGGAGAGAGAGAGAGAGAGAGAGAGAGAGAGAGAGAGAGAGAGAGAGAGAGCGAGAGAGAGAGAGAGAGAGGGAGAGAATTAAATGCTGAAAACAAACTGTTCAAATTTATTTACATCACTACGAAGCAAGAAATATGTTGTTGGCTTTTTACGTGTTTTCATGTTTTGTTCTTTTTTTTTTTTTTTTTTTTTTTTGCTGTTATGTCTTAGGCATATATGTGCTCGTGTATTTGCTCATCTAATCTATACCGTTTGTACGTATGCAAAAAATGCTACGCTACAAATCGATGTTGTCATATGCTAAAAAAATCCGATGACGCATTTTCGGACAACATTACACAAACATGATCATCTCAGTGCAATTCAATCTATTGTTCTCCGTGACTTTGGTCTACATTACCAGAATTTTCAGTCGTACTGAACAACTGCAGTCCCTTCAGGGCTTTGATTATAATTGGATTAGTTTTGCACATTCCGATCGATTATTAGGGGAAAGTGCATGACTAAATGCCACTGTAAAAAATAATGAAATTCATGCGATGAAACTTCAAAGTGTGATTGATTTTTTTTTTTTTTTTTTTTTTTTTTTTTTTTTTTTTTTTGTAGTTTCAGCTCTGGTGGCCATCTTGTTCAATGGCGCAAAACCATTTTAGCAATTTTTTGGGTGGGTTATAAAAGGAACATTTCTTTGAAATTATTTTGAAATCAACCCACTGGCTTGAAAGGAATTGTCGTTTTAAAGTAATGTTTTTGTTGTTGTTTTTTTTAGCTATGTTGGCCGTCTTGACAATGCAGCAGACCAATGCAGCAGACCATTTCAGCAAATTGGTACAGGGTTATAGCAGAACGTTTGTGTGAAAGTATTCTGAAATTGGCTAAGCGGTTTAGCAGGAGATGTCTTTTGAAGAAAGTGTGGATGACAGCAAATGGTGCTCCTGCTTTTAGCTGTGCCGGCCATTGTGTTCAGTGGAGCACATCCATTTTAGCAATATTGGTAGAGTGTAATAACAGAAATATTTCTGTGAAACTATTTTGAAATCGAGCTATTGGCTTGGGAAAAGAGGTTGATTAAAGATGTTTATGTGTTTAGCTTGAGCGGCAAGCTTGTTCAGTGAAGCGTAACGAGTTTAGAATTTTAGGTTCGAAAGTGTATTTTCTCATTGTTGAACCCATGTGCCAAACTGCTTAGGTAGGTCTTAAATCGGCGTTATCTCAGCGAGATTACAATTGAGGTGTGTGTGTGGGGGGGGGGGGGATGGGGGGGGGGGGGGAGAGGGAGAGAGCAGTTGTCAATACGGTGCATATTAGAATAGAGGTCCTCGAATATAATAGATGGGAAGACATCAATTAAATACAACCAAATAAAAAATCAATGGAATCCTCTTTCTTTAAGGTATCAAACCAAAGTTCAGTTTTAATTTTGCTTCATTAAAGTTGTATTAGAAAAGATTTCGTTTACCGCAAGATGAGCTTCCGTTATCATGTATGTCATTTTTTATATATTTCATCGTCGTAAAAACAAGGTTCTTTTCAAATAAATAAATGAATAAATTATGGACAAAAGATAAAAAAAAAAATATTTTGTATACTGACATACTAACAAAAATCATCATCTGGAACATGTAACTTATATTTTATACCCAAAATATCATACTAAGAACCATGGATGCAATCGTCTACTACCCGTTATGTTAATAAACATCATCATAAACTAATAACTGATTTCTGTATCAGGAATTCGTGTCGCATTTGAGTGTTTCGTTTCATTTGGTCTTTTTCACAGCCTCTACTTTATTCCAGGTATTGTTCTAAATTTTTGTCTTTTTCCTGCAATCATTTCAAAGATTAACGACTGTGTTTTCATGACATATAAGTGAGCCGAAGCACGACAAAATTAATTATATTACCTGCGCACCCAGAGAAGACAGATCAGCCTAATCGTCCGTTCCGGATGGTCAGATTTTTTTTTTTTAATTTTTGCACTAACAAACTAGCAAAAACCATCAATTGAACTGTGTGATTTATATTTTATTCCCCAGTTATAATACTAAAAACTATGGATACGATCGTCTGATATAAACCAGAGTTTTTCACCGTATGATCATCATAAAATACTTATTTTACATGTATCTGTATCAGAAATTCGTGTTGCATTTTTATGTTCTGTTTCATTTGGTCTTCTTAACGGCTTCTACCTTTTTTCAGGTATTGTTCTAAATTATTGTCTCTTTCATACATTCATTTCAAAAACAGTCGAACCTCGTTGTCTCAAACTAGCTTATTCCGAATTACCGTTTATCTCGAAGTGAAAATCTGGTCCCTGTTTTAACATGAAACTATGACAACAGGTAACAAAATAATGTGGAAAAGAGGAGAAATTGCTCCTAAGGAGCAATTTCTCCTCTTTTCCGCATTATTTTATATATAGATTTTTAACTTCAGGAGTCAAATTACATATTCATTTGTTAAATGTGGTTGTTCAATTTATAGTTGTCCTCACTCTCTCAACTCTGATATGTCGAGGTACGGATATCTTGAAGTGTTTCAGTGAGTCCCTTGGAATTCGAGATAACGAGAGTCGACTGTATTCTCGAAAGTGTTTTCATTAAATATATGTGAGCCCAAACACAACAAAATTAATAAGATCACCTCTGCACCTAGCGAAGAATCAGATCAGTCTAATCATCGGTTCCTTATGATCAGTAATCGCTGTCCGCATGAAATACATGTCCTGTTCAGTGTTGAGCTTCTATAAAGCTCCAGTTGTTGTATTTAAAAAAAAAAAAAAAAAAAAAAACCAATGAAATATCTCTTAACTGGAAGGGGCGTTATAAAGGCGCGTGCCTCTAATTCGGCAGGCATTTGGTTAGTTTTCTTTTAGGTTCTAAGTCATCCGTTTAATCAAAGGTTAGTGTCACAATTTACCGACAATGGATATATCCTTTTTGCACGCGCTCGTTATTATATTTTTAAAGTATGTTTTTATGTTTATTACTTTGTTTACAACTACGACTTTTCTAACAGTTCACAAGATCCAAGGATGCCTAACCGATTGCTCGCGTTCTAGCACACACCAACCCGGTTTGGTTGTTTTATGTTTTGTATTGTTTCCTTTTTTTCTCTTTTTTCATTTTTTCATGTTCCAAATTGCATCCCAAATTCACATTTTTTTTTTTGTAAAATCTATCCATTATTTTGGCATATTCCTTTTTTTATATATTGTTTTGTACTCGTATTCTATCTTTTGATGTATTTTTTTTTTTTTTTTTTTTTTTTTTTTTTTTTTCTGTTTGCAATCACAATTATTTATTTACATTGACCTTTACTTGTTTCCAAAATAGAAACCTCTTTGCTGTCACTAGTCTAATTTATTTACTTTATTCCCATATTTTTTTCTGAAAAAAAAAAAAAAAAAAAAAAAAAAAAATTGGTATGTATTATATGTCAGCAGGATCCGTAGTACACCTTCTTTGACAAACAACCACCTGAATTTATAAATTTATACAATATTTATAAATGTAAGGAGAAGAACTCTATAAGTATTTGTGCTTTTGTTCTTATCCTTTGATTTTTTTTTTTTTTTTTTTTTTTTTTTTTGTATTTACTTGCTTCTTTTAGTCCTTGTCCTGCTGGACCCGGATATATCCCGCCTTTGCAAACAGTGTAGAAGAAGCCAACTGATCTGGCTTTTCACTGTTTGTCATTCAGTATGTGAATTTATATCCACAATTTGAATTAAGTAATCCGATTGGCTAACAATTAGAAAACAGCGTGACATATTAATTTATACAGCTTGACAAGGGCTAGGGCATGTACTGTAGTTCGGATAGTTAAATAAACTAACCTAGAGACGAACTGAATGGCTGAAGCAGTTTAGGTTTACTTCTAGAGCACAAACGGACAGATATGTCTCGTGTAATTTTAAGTAATTGAAATAAATTGCAATAAAGGTGTAAATGTGAGTTTTGGTTATTTGTGTTGCAGCTTAAGAAAACGTATCTTCTGGCATGTGCGCCCAAAAGAAGACGCAAATCATCCTGCTCACCCGCACAGTCTGATCATTGTCTCAATTGCTATAAAACAACTTTGCCAAAATTCACCCAGTGAGGATTCTAATCAGACAGTGCAAAGGCGCAGGCTGATCTGAAAATTCGCTGGGCGCTCATGTCCAAAGGTACTTTTCCTGACTTAGCAGCTCACTTGTCTTTACAGTCGCTTTTAGTGTATTTGTATTTAGTTTGAATTTTCCCTTTGGAGCAGCGTATTGTGTATGTCAGTGATTATGAACGAGAGACATATAATTCATTTTATTGCGACACTCGTAAACCCTTTCTTTACAGCCTTTCATTCCACACACCTTGAATACATCAAGGCAGTTTCAAGTAGTTGTGGTCATAATCCAAATCCATATAATAATTCAGGCTATAATACAAACTCATAAATCCGTAAACGAATGATGAATCAGAATGTTCAGACCAACAGACATGGACCCAAGAATAAAGGGTGTAATCAGGCGTCCGCGGATAGTAAGCATTACTTGGTAAGCAAGCTTCGCCCACCATGCCCATAGGCCTGAACAAGGGAAATGTAGGTAGAAGCCTATGTCTGGGATTTCGGAAGTCTACTTATGGCCCGTCACTGGCAAAAACATCAAAAAAAAATCCGGAAACTGCCACATTGTAGTGACTGACTTGATCATAATGTATCCCACAGAACTTCTTAGGTGTTGCTACCATTTTGCTTATTTGATACCCCTGGCTCAATAACCTTGTAGTGAGCACTTTCCCACGCTCCATGAAGTCCTGATCATTTAAATAGGCTCTGGCATAACGGGTAAACTGTGAAACGCAAACGCCGTATGCTGGTGCAAAAGGGATATACTGCTCAGGAATGGAAAGTTAACAGTGGGAAAATTGAAGTCATTCCGTTTGTCGTAAAGTCTAGTTGTAAGCTTTCAATTGCCAATGTAGAGATAGCAATCCAAGTATGAGGAGGAAGCTGCAATCTCCGTTGTTACCTTTATTTCAAGTTCACATGGATAGATGAATTCCAAATATTCTGCAAATTTTGTGTTTTCCAGAGACAATACATCATCTATATATATGTAGGTGAAATTGAATTGTTGTGCAAGGTGTTTCTTGCCTGCTTTGAGGAAACTTTGTACAAACTCCGCCTCATACGAGTATAAAAACAAGTCGGAAAGCAACGGTGCACAGCTAGTACCCATCCGATTGTTTGCTGAAATATTCGTCCGCCGAACTCCACAAAATATTGTCGATTACATATTTCAGCATCTTTTTGATACCTGCATCTGAGAATTTTTGTGGTGCATTAGAGTGATTCCGAACAAATAATGTGTCTTTGTAGCCAGGACAACATCCTGAAAGCGACGGTTACCATTCTTATGGAAGAAACACTGGTTGATAATTTCCTTTAATTTAGATTTCAGTTTATCATAAGTAATAGTTGTGTAAAGAGTAGTAGAGGAATCGAAAGACTTTACTCTGTTGACGGAATGAAGAGATTGTGCCTTTAGGTTTTCTAAAAAGCTCTTTGGAGTTTTTTACAGGATCCACATCTGATTAACACCACTCCTGGCATATGCAGTGTCACAATACTTCTGAAGGCCTTCTCTAACTGCGGTTAGGATCCGTGTTAGAATCTGAGAAAGAGGCTTGGTTGAGCACTTAGCGGAACCCGCAATATATCTCTACTTGTACGGATTCTTGTGAAGTTTAGGAATCCAGTCAATACCTTCCTCTGGGAAGGAAATTCCTAATGTTAGCATCACCGAATGGTGGTTTTGTAGATTTTTGTCCTTGGACATAGTAGTAAGATTATATGTAGGGTTTCCGGTCATGGTACTCATACCAAGCTCTTCCATTAAGCAGTTTATATAGTGTGTTTTGCAAACAAGCACAATGTTGTTAGATGCCTTGTCGGCTGGAACAACAACACTCTTTTCATGGATTTCAGCTAACTCAGCAGCAACATCTGGATCATTAAACACCGATTCTTGTCGGCGAGACATGGTTCTGCTGAGTACTGATACACGTCTAGTTATCAAGGGCATTACCGATTTAACCCATTCAGAGAGGGTATTAACCTCCACGTCCTCTTTCTTGGCCCAGCGTCGTGCATACTCTTCAAAAGAATCCAATATTAATTTGGGATTCTGTTTCCAAGTACAAGACCTAAGTTCCCTGTATTTAAGGCCTGTGGAAAGAATGTCCCTGAGTTTGCTAATCCTGACTATATTGAGGTCTCCTGTTATATGTGACCGGCTGGATTATAGCAGAATTCCGAGGCTTTACAGAAACATGCTGAGGGAATTTGAGTATTGTTCTTAGTATTTAGACCTTGCAGCACGTCTTTGTTATTGAAAATTTCAGGTGTAATAGGAGACATATAACTGTAGGAGATGATGGGAGGGCTCTGGTTTTGAGGTTAGCTGGTAAGATGGAAGTCACTTTCTTATGGTTCAGATTATTGCTTGTGTTAACGGCGTCAAGACTTTGTTTCTGGTCGAATTTCAGAAAATCGCGAGTTGGAGTCTCATCTGGAGAAACTGTTTGAACAGGCTTGTACAACCTAACTCAGTAACATCCAAAATGATAGCAATCAGCTTATATTCAGGAGAATTTGGAACGTACGTTTTTGTATCCACAGCTTCCTTCTGCAAAGAGCAAAGTTTATTTACCAGCAGCTGATACAGTTTGGTACGAATATGATGAAGTCTTCATGACTGTGCATGTGGAAGGCGAGTGTCAAATGCGACATCAGCGTGAAAATTAGGACGATTGTAATGCCGATGTCCATGACTTATCTTACGTCTTTAAGAGCTGCCAAAGAGCCTCATCACATTGACCGAGCTGCATCTTGGGCTGGTAAGATTCTGCACGGAATCCATTTTGTCATTGCAACCGTAGGGTGCTGCAGTGCCTAATTCTCTGATCCAGAATTCCTCACGCTGTCTACGAACTGGCGTGCTCAGACTTGGATTGCTAGTAGGGTGGTATATTTTCTAGTATTCTTACTTTGAAGGACAAAATAGAATGATCTGGTAGATTGAAATGTTGATAAAGCAACTGATTGCTCCCATGATTTATCTCATATCTATGACCAGACATTCTATTACGCAGTTGTCCTTTCGTCTCACCCACGTATATCAATCCACAGAGCGAACACTCCACACCATAAACAACTTTACAACTGAGATCGTCCCAGCTCCGTGTATGGTATGTTTTATTATTGAGTCCACACGTAAAATGAGTTTCTTTGATCAAAATTTTACAGGTTTTACATGTTTTTGAATTGCATGATGTTATACTGCAATGTGGCTCACTCTCATCAAATGCCAAAGTATTACATAGTTTAACACTACAGCTTTTGGGCTGTTTATAAACATTCAGGTCCCGGTACCATGGGGATTTATCATCAGATTGCAAGTATGTCATTTCATGTAAATCTTTCAAAAGTATTCTAAGGGCATCTGTTTGGGCTGCAGACCCGTGTCCTTGGAACCTGCAGGAATTGTATGCACGGGTCGACTTGTCACGGAAGAAACCTGTGTTAATCGGGACCTTTTTATAGTGGGTGACGTCCTACCCACTATCGTATCTGAGTTTATGTGTGCGACCATGTTACTAATACTAGGTTGACGGTGCCTTCGGGTCTTTTTTTAAAGTCAAAGTCTTCTTTATTCTGTCAATAAATTTATCTGTAAACAACCTGATGGGACAAATATAACTTAATTTACCTGAAAAAAAAAATAGTGGGTCTTTTTATTCCTTTTTTAGTTCATACAATCAAATATGCATTCAGAGCAGATCTTTATTTACGTTTTCACGTGTTCTTACTAAATAACGCCTTAAAGTAACATAGTAACACAATATTGGGTTTATCAGGAATACGACATTGTCATGCATTAGTTTTGCACTGGTATATTTGAAGAGACATTTTAACTTTCATTTTGATGTTTGTTTATTCTGCAAACTACTTTATACAGTTTCCTATTTGCACAAACAGATTCTAAAGTGAATAATTTGAGAGCAGTGAACACACTCACAAAACGGAAAACAACTGAAGTGTCAAGTTTTAGAATAGATAGTTGCGGTAAATTAGGCCACAGCAGTGACTCTGATACAACTTTAGAAAAATACCCCGGAATAGATGCAATGATCACGAATGACCCGAACATATAAACTACACAATATTTAATTCAGGGATATGTTTAACGGCCACCACAATGCACTAACTCCACCTTTGTGAAGATAAACAGATTCCAAAAGTAATGGCACATGGGAGTAGTGAACGCACTCACAAAAGTGAAAACAGCTGCTCAAAGTGTCAAGTTTTCTCGTCCAGACTAGCTACTTTTGGTAAAATATATCTCACGAATTACCATCATATATATTTCTAAAATCCCGGAATGGACTCACCGATCACATAGGACCAGAAAAAGTAAAGTACACTTAAGTTACGTAAGGGGAGACAAATTACGGACATTCAGCACAAACACATCCTATTATATTTCCATCGAGAAACACTCCTATATAATTTTGACCCCGTTAAACCCCAATTTTTATATAGTAAAACAGTGGTTTACAGGGGTGTACATTGTTTTTCTTATTTTGCTTAAAAACATAGATTGTGGGTACTCGTTAGAACCGCCTCGGTACTGCCTTACCGAGGCGGTTCTAACGAGTATCCACATTTTATGTTTTGAGCAGTAATATGAATATATATCAGAATTTTTATCTGAAAATTTTCCGTTTGTGGTTGTAAAATTTTCAATATATTTGAATAGGCGTGTTTTCATAATGTAAGGGAATTTGAGCCACTTTCATTTCATTGGTGATCAAACATCTTGAGTTTAAGCGAATGAGATTAAACAGAATTGCAACTCATTATGATAGTCAAGACCATGGTAAACTCAAATAGGATATGTTAAATTCCCTGCATGCAACACCGTAAATTGCTTTGCATATATGTACAAGTTCTCAATCAAGCCGCCGAGTCTCCAAGTTTCGTTCTTTTATGTATTCTTTTTTCCAAGAACTTTAACTCATTTGAGCCTTGCGTCCCATAAAAAATACACTGGCAAACATTGTAACCAAGATCAGACGCTGTCTGATCATAGTCTACACTGTTTACATTAAGTTCAGAAATTTCTACAAAACATGACAACAATAAAAACAAACCGGACATCCTTTATATAGCAATTGGCCTGTCCAAAGAGTTGAGGTAGTCCACTCGGCATAAATGGGTTAGTTGAAAAACAAGTTTCAAATAAAAGATCTGTATCTGCACTGTTTGTCATTAAGTATGTGAATTTATAGCAATAATCTTGATCAAGTAATCTGATAGGCTAAAAATTAGAAGTGGGTGTGGCATCTTAAATTATTCAGCAGGACAAGGGTTAAAGAGGTTGGATACACCTACTGTCTTTTCAACATCACTCGGAAAGACATGTTTTGCTTGGCGTTTTATTTTGATGAAAATATTTTATTCTGATTGACCATATGTTATCAGAAACCATTTGTCTTTTCTGTTTCTGTGTTTTGGTCTCGAAAACTTACCCTAAAATTAAATTTATGGCCAAAAATTGGTCTGACCTATGTAATTTCTATATTAAAATGTTGTTTTTTGGTGTGTGTTTTTGGTTTTCTTTTTTTTTTTTTTTTTTTTTTTTTTTTTTTTTAATTTTTAAAAAGCTAATCACTAGAATAAAACTATTTGTGCATAGGCAGTTACGACAAATGCTTTTGCATTAAATCATGACAACTATTTGCAACTTTACCTCTTTACTTCTGTGTAAAGCACCTAGCAAAAAAACGACTTAGTTTCTGAAAGATGTCAAAAGCACGGTAGTTGCTTTTCCGCCATTTTTTACAAGGGCGATAATTTTTGTAGTTACCTACACCAAAGCCCTTCTGCAAATGGGTCTACTCTAAACGAAAAGCACTTACATTGAAGAGGAGATGTATGTTTTTGCTTTAATGTAGATCTCTTTCAGTACGTGACAAAATACAGAGTTCTCCCGACCCCAAGTGAAAGTGCATGAGATACCCTTAATAGGTTTGTGACTTTGGTTAAAACAATGAGAGCGTATAGTCACTTAGCCATCAGATCAGTTTTGTATATAAACTTTCACTCGCACTGGTCCGGAGCTTCACTGTCAGCATAAAATACTATTCAATGGTCCCTTTTCCTGTGCCGGCGGTCATATGTTGTTGAGGTTTTAAAGAGATCTTGAAAAAATATGTGAAGATCCCCATGAAATGCCTTAGTCATGAAGCACAGCCTTTCTGAGACACCAAACGAAGGAAAGATTAGTAACAAATAATGACAAAACAAACGCCACGTATGTACCGACGCACAAAGAAGAACTGCAACAGAAAACAGAGAAATCGCCTTGAAACCTACTTGGGATATAAGCCAGTTTTTCTCGCGCAAAATCTCGTCCTTATTTTCTGATGCAGCTCCAAACATTAACACTACACAAACAGAAAGATTACAGAAAACCATTGAAGATAATGACAACAATGCTAAAAAGTTCAGAAGCGAAAGAGAACAACAAAATACGACGAAACAAAGCGCAACTGATAATCCAGTATACATTTTAACATAATCGCAGCTGATATAAAGTCAAATATAATTAGGTAAATAAAATCTATAAGGTTGCAGCTGGAAACTATGAACACACAAAAGAACGAAAATTGGAAACTCGGTTTTATAAAGTCTCCAATTATACAGCAATATAGTTTGCGAGGCTGCATAAAGACTTTTCCTAGGCATATCTTAAGGGGGCGGGAGATGACACGTAAGAAAGTTATGATAAAAGTGGAACTTATATGCATTTTATTTTGTTTTTATTTCATCATATTTAAGGACAGATATGAACTAAAGTCGAATTTCAATGGCTCTAACATCCTTGGGACCATGGACATTTGTTTGCTACTTTTTTTTTATTCTTTAAGAAGAATTTTGTAGGGAGTCAAAAAAAAAGAGCTCGAATCGACCATGATAAACGAGCCATCGGAGTTCGAGGTATTGAAATTCGACTGTATACACCAATTCAAAACAACATTACATACCTGTTGATGCAAACTTAATAAAATAGATGCATATAGTTCCGCATGTGGAGGTGAGAGGGGCGTGTGCTGTATTATAAAGTACACACTGTCATATGAAGAGCCTCAATGAGACTGATACTTTAATAATTTGTTCTTTTAGGCGTTATGGGTTTCCAAGGGCAACCATTTTAGATTTTATTGCATAACAAAAATGATGATGAATAGTGTAGACATCTTTTTATTAAAAATATATATTACTGTTGTATGTTCTATAATATGACATCTGCCGGTAGGATATAGCGATAAGAATTATATAGTTTTGTCATATTCCAGCCTTCTAGCTCGCGGGTTCTAATTTGAACTATTCAGTTATTCTTTGTTCCTCTGTAAGACTGTTCTTCGTGATTGCTGCATTTCAGTTATATTTTAGTGACCAATGTTCCATAATAATATTAGCGGGTTTGTCTTGTTTTTATTTAGTGTCTTTATCAAAGGTGTAGAAATAAACAGATGTAGTCATTAGAGACTTGAGCAAGTCTATCGCTTTGTGTACGTAATACCACTCAAATTACCGACTCTCCACTGCAATCAGATGCTTTAGCAATTGAACCATTGCTGTTATCTACAAAAACGGGAATTGATACTTTCTGGATACAACTTTGTCAAAAACTTTCTTGCCCTTTTGAAAAGGGGCTACCTTTATAGTGTAGACCCATGTTTATGTTTGGCTTACAGTAAAACAAAAAATAAGTCACAAAAAGTGTTGCCTTTCGCAGAAATTGCGAAAAGTCTATCAAGTGTTTCTAGTCGCCATTAAAATTGCATTATTATTAAGTATCACGTTAACAGCCTTCCCCTGAACGTTCAAGAGTAGCGACCTGAAACAGAGAGCCATCAGCTACTATCGGTTTTGCTGTGTACTGTCTACATTCTTTATACTGACACTCGATAAAACGACAAAATTGGTAATAATGATAATTTGGAGTGTCGGTAGTTTGAGCGGTATTACCTTCGCTCAAAAGGTGACAATTTATTAGAAACTATGCAAGAATAAACCGATTATATTCAATTCTTCAAGAAACATATGCTCCTGATATTTGTTATGATAGTGAGGCAATTCTAACAAAAAAATGAAAACAGATGTTTTCTGAGGAAATTAGTAGTCATTGATAATCGTTGCATGTTTTTCGTTTGTTTGTTTTTTTTTTTTTTTTTTTTTTTTTTTTTTTTTTTTTTTCGTTTAAGTGACTTGTAGAAATAAATAAATGCAGTCATTAGTGACTTGAGCAAGTCTTTCTCTTCAAGATTATTTAGGTCCTCTTCTAGAAAAAGGACTACTATATAACGGAAGAAATTCCTCCCAGAGGGAGTAAATTAGGCTTGCAGTAAAGTAAATAGAAAGTTGCAAAAGTCGTCTCCCTTGGCGGAAGTGACGACAACTCGACCAAGTGTATCTAGTCCCCTTCAAGATTCCTTTATTATATTTAATATCAACAGCGAGCACGTGAACCCTCTTTATACTGACACTCGATACAACGACAAAATTCGTTATAATAATAATTTGACTAGTACGAGACCTCCTCTTAAGTGGTGACAATTCATCAGTAATTGTTGATACTTCAAGAAACATATGTTTTGGATATTTGCTAGAATCGGTGAGGTGATTCTAACAATTTTTAAGACTTGTTTTTCTTACATACTATTCTGGGCCCAGTTGTTCGAAATGCAAAAGCTACTTACATTTTTTTTTTCAGCAAAAATATAAGCGTATATGCCATTGTTAATGATCAAAGTTTTAACGATACGTTAACTAACGACATCGTTAGTTTCGAACAACTGGGCCCAGAATAGTATGTAAGAAAAACAAGTCTTAAAAATTGTTAGAATCACCTCACCGATTCTAGCAAATGCCCAAGCTACTCACATTTTTTCAGCAACAATCACTGTGAATTAGATATTTTACTTACTAGAACAGTTAACATTTTGACCACTAACGAGTTCGTTAAGCTAACGATGCTTTGAACAACTGGGCCCTGCTCATTAATCACTGATAAATAGCACCATAGTACGAAACATTCTGTTTTTGTGGTTTTAAGGAATAGGTATCCAATTAAAGTTGATGTTCTGAAGTCTCTGACACTAACTAAAATGTTCCAAATGTAAACTAACTTCCAACCCACATAAAGAAAAATATGCTGGCACCCAATGGTGAAGAGTTCCCCTCGGTTTTGCATGTCATAATTGAACATGTTAGGTTTTACGTTAAAATATTTTGCAGGCATTCGACATTGATACGGCCAGAGTAGCTTTCGAAATGTTGTCACCGACAGATATTTTCAAACGGTGACAAATGCCTATACATCGAATGTAACTGTAAATTGTAATTCACAATTCAATTTTGTTATTGAGTTTAGTTATCCTAGGAGCTTAAGTATAAAAAGCATGCCTCCTTTTGTCGGACCAATGAGGCAAATGGGTCTTCTTTTCTTACCTCCGAGATAAGGAATCACTTATCCTCAATATAATATTTTATGATATTCTAGATCCCTGAAATTGATTTTGGTTTTGATGCAGTAATGCTATCCAGAAAAAAAAAACATCTAAAGAAGACGTAACTTTTCAGCCGTATTTTACCAGCCTACCTTAAGCTATCCAGTATAGTAAAATGAATGATCCTCACTCCCTTCAGCAGAAGAGGGACAACTCAATATGATAAATGCACATACATAGAAACTTTTGTTGGATAAACTTCGTCAAAAATAATTTCGGAAGTGCAAATGGCTTTTACGGGACGTATTTTACGGGGCGTATTTTACGAGACAGTAATAAGAGTGACTCCAGCCTGGAATCAGCGATATATATCTTACAGTGTCTAAACAATGTATGCGGTCTGATTATCTGCGCAAGAACTGCTCTTCTGAAGCTGAAGCAAGTTGATAACGCTTATGAAAACAAAATTTTGTATTTTCCACTTAGTTTTCATAACTCAATAGGATTTCATTTTATACCAAAGTATGTGTCTTACTCAATACTCAGATTCAACAGAACCGCCTGTGGTTCAAGTGTATGAAATGTTGTCAGCTGCGTGTAGGTTTGTACTTAGAACAAACACAGTGATGACAAATTGAATTTTCAAGACAGCTACTTAATATAATATAATACATATGTGACCCGTCACGCGAAAAGGGACCTTCTAGGAATTTTTGGCGAAAATGAGTTATTTATAATTTCAAATATGTTGATATTTCAGAAACAAATTCGCACCAAAATAAACAAAATTCTCCTAAGGGTTTCAGATTTACACTATCTTAAATATAGGTACCCTAAACGTAATAACGTCACAGAATACCAATTCGACATCATAAGTTACGTCACCAAGCTGTTACCAGTAAAGTAACAGGTAATAGTGAAAGAAAATATCTGAAAGGCATTTCAAAACAATAATAGATTTATTTCCTTAACATTAAATCATTATTAGGCATTTCTTTGGGATATCTGGCATACTGTTGGCGTCTGCAGCTATGGATTTAACCGATTTTGAGTCTCGTCGCGAGAAACCCTGTAAATTGCATGTACGAAGAACAAAAGGCGCGACCTGATCAGCATGCGCATCTGCAGACTGATCAGCGCCTTTGTTGTTCGCTTTTCTGATAGTATGATTGCTTAGGCGACTGTATGCCAAACCAGTTCATGCCACTTAAGGGCTTCTGAGACTGAGCAGGCTGGTTTTTGTCTCGCCTGATCGGAAACTCTAAAGACCGGTTTTCTCGCGATGAGGCTCATATGATATACGAAAAATTTAAAGAGCTTACTATTAGTTTCAAAAACTCTTTATAAAGACAAAAAATGTTCCTACTGACTATTTCCCATATTGTTCAAAGTAGTTTTACGAGATTGATACAAGTGTAGAAATCATGACAAGGGGACATGTTGAAAAATTTACAGCGTCACAAACCGTAATACATGTCCTGCATCTCAGCTATGTTTCACACGGTGCGCCATCGAGTGTGAGATTCTGTTTGTCATAAAGCGATGAGATCATGACCTTATGCGCCAGTAACCATGTGTTACTACACGTATGGTCATATGGTTTTTGTGACATTAGGTTATCCACTAAATAACAGCGACTGTATGTGATAAATCTAAGTATGGAAGGTAACACTTTTGGAAAGTTTTAACAATTAAAATTGCAGGATTAACAAGTTGTTATCATGTAAAAGATTACTTTTCATGTACGCATTGCAATGATACATACTGTAATAGCTATTTCTAGAGCTCAATGCTGGTCACTTTTACACGAGTGTGCTTTCATAGAACGTGGTTTGGGCACTGAGGGTTTGGGACAAGTTATATCTTTATTATTGTCACCTTTACAGTGTTGGCGGACATTCTCGTAGAGGTACCAGGATCTTTCAGCGCTGAGACCAGGTGGCGGGATCACTTCTGGTTCAGCAGTGAACAGTTCCTGAACCTTATTCTGATCCTTTACAATGTTGATTTTCACTTCCGGGGAAGATGGATACTGTCTAACGTAAACTACACCAGGTTCTGAAGCCGTCAAATGAAAGTGATGATACCTCGTCAAATTTGAAATTTTCTTGAAATACATCTCCAGAAATATCTTCCATTTTCTAACTGTCACAATAGAGTTTCAGTTGAATCAGTTATAAGCTGCGGTAGTCTTATTAGTCTCCCTGGTTGTAGATAGTAAAACTACTTCCGCTTACTGTGGGCCATGTTTATATTTCAATTTAACCAAACCGAAACACCAGTCTGGACCAAATCTCGTATGGTATGGCAACATAAACGTCAGCTCAGTATTTGAATTTAAATCCTTTAATGTTCTATAACAAAGATACAGGACAACAGCATTGTTCTTATTTTGTCCACGACAATTATCACAGTGGAGATTGAGATCATTGCATTTAACAGAGTTGTCAGAATTGAAATAATGATGAAGATAACTCACAGTCTCATTTGCACCCTTGCCAGTAAGCTCGTTTTCATCAATGAGGTAATTAATTTGCCTGGGTAATGATTCGGAGCAGATTCCAAACAGATGGCATTTCCGAGGAGTTTTGAAATATATAGGTCCGACTTGTTGGGGGCTGTGGGGGATAAGCATATTTTGGCATATTCAAAGGAAATGTGTAACGCTCCATCTAGCACATCATCTGACTGCTTTTCATCCCCTGTCAGAGAATTCCAGTATGTACTTGAATTTTCACATTGCAGCTTGTAATAGTCACGACATTGCAAGGACTAAATACTACTCTTGTTTGACAAGCTGAGCACTTTTCTCAGCTTCAGAACAGTTGACAGATTTCATTATTAAATTGTTATTTTGCTGACATATTTCACATTATTAAATTGTTATTTTGTTGACACATTATTAAATTGTTAGTTTGCTGACATATTTCACATAGGGGTATACAATATTTTTCTTATTTCTGCTCTAAGACATATTTCTGGGGTACTCGTTAGAACCACCTCAATCAGGCGGTTCTAAAGACCACCCACAATCTATGTTTGGAGTATTAATAAGAAAAAAAATCATCAGAAAAAAAATGATATGGCGTAAAAGAATAGCTATGTTTCCGCTAACATGCTGAAAAAATAGGTAGGAGAATTTTTTTTTATTATTATTTTCTTTCTATTTTTTATTCTCTAGAAAAGAACAGGATCGGCCTTGTAATTTTATGAAAATTCAGGTATTTTGTTGAGGGTCAGTGCTTTACTTTTTTATTTTAGATTTTTTACTGATAAAAAATAGCAGATTCAGGTGTTTGAAACAGGGTCGGTCGGGTTAGCGGAAACACGCTATTTTTTTACGCCTGGTTTTGGAGAAATGAAAGAGTGCACTATCACAAGGGTCCATGTGTTTTTCGTCTCGTAGCTTGTTTGGGCGGAGACAGACTATACACACATACTAACAGACAAATGAAATGGTCTCTAGGTACTAGTTTGTCTCTTGTTGCCTGAATGCTGATTCTAATGATACTTTTAAACATAATTTCCCCTATTTACTGGAAATAGTTTGTGAAACATTCACAATTGTTAAAATGCAATAAAGTGTGCATTTAATGTGGAATGTTTCCAGTCTTCTGTTTTTAATAGTTTTGCAATACATTCTTAAATATAATATAAAAGAAAATAACGCGAACAAAAAACAAAAAAATGAAATGCAACAAAAAAAGTAAATAAATAAATAAATAAAAAAATAAATAAATAAATCTGGTAGGTTTGAACGCCGGACCACAGGATCTGAAAGCGAGATACGTATCCAATATACTACCAAGGATGACTTGGTTCTGCATTTATAACTGTTAATATGATAATAATCGATATTAAATTGTGACGTAGTGCTCACGTATCAATTTTAATTTGGTAAATGAATGGGGTGCTTGTGACGTAAAAAGGTCGTTAAACGCTTACAAAATTGAAATTTATGTCCTTCGAAACCTATGTAATTGTTTAAATGCAATTAAGTGTGCATTTAATGTGGAATGTTTCCAGTCTTCTTCAGGAACAGATCTTTCACGGATGCGGAAGACAACTGCGACATTTTTACTGTTTATTTTTAAATTCCGCCTATTCTAGTTCTATTTCTGATATCACTAATTTTCTCATTTATATGCATTGATTGTCTAAAACAATGAACGTTTAAACGAGCTTATTGACACTGTTTTCAGCTGAGGCTTGTTGTCTGAAAAAAAATGCCCGTAGAATACAGTTCTACAGTCGTAAGAAAAATATGCCTCTGAAGTTGATCATGACTATATTCGCACAGTTACTTTAAATTTGTTTGAAATAAATACCTCGTAGAATACATACAGATCATGCCGTCCCATATTTAATGAAACTAAAACATTTACTGTGCAAAATCTTTATAAAACGTTACAGTAGAAGATAAAGACTAAACGCAAGCGATCTTTGTATGGCTTGGTCATTTTTTTCCACCACCCAAAAGTCCTACTTTCTTGAGAATCACTGTAAGGATTCTTTACTACAGCAGATTTATATAACGGAAAAATTTTAATGGCGATCTTTGCGAACAAGGCTGTCATTGTAATGAGGGCTCACTATATATCCAACATACTAGGCGTGAATGCGACTTTCCTGAGGCACCAAAAGAAGGAGAGTTGAGAAACAAATAATGACAAAACAAACGCCACATATGAAACAAAAAGGTAAGAGAAGTCAAAGGAGTGTCGCGATCACAAACCGCAGCCCTTCCCAGACACCAAGAGGAAGAGGAAACAGACAAAACTAAACAAGCGCAAATCGAACAAACGTACGAAAAGCACTAAGATATGAAACCACAGACGCACAAATAAAGGAGAACCACTAAAAGAAACCGCCTTTGAGCGGTGAGCAGAAAAGCAGAAAAAAAACTACAGTATAACCTCAATGGCTCGAACACGGATGGCTCGTTTACCGTGGATGATTCGAACTCTTTTTTCAGTCCCTACAAAATTCTTCCAATAGCTCAAGAAAACAAATATTTAGGAATTGTTTTCTTATTTTATCCTGGAATTGTATGTTGAGTGTACTCATTAGAATCGCCTCATCGAGGCGATTCTAATGAGTACACTCAACATACAATCATTGTGTTAAAAATCTAAAAGATTTCCCTAAATTATCGCTATTTGCTTCCTGAACTGGTGCCATGATTAACCCTCAGTGGCTCGAACTACCCATGTCTCGAACGAATTTCCATGGTCCCAAAGATGTTCGAGCCATTGAGGTTCGACTGTACTTGGGGCTTCAAAATTTTTTTCGTTGTTCTTCATCAAGTCTGATGCAGCTTCTGTGAACAGCATATGTTCGGTCTATATGTGGGTCCTCTACCTCATCTGTGAAACATCAAATAATGTGATGAAACAAAGTAAATGGTTCGATGGCGATCTGAAGCAATGTGGTTAGCGATTGTCTATACAATCCCTAAGGATTAAATAATAACAACATAAAAATGGGGGTTTTGGTTCGGGCGGGGCAGTGCGGATTGGTCATGCGAAAACGTGTTTTCGGACAAATGAGGACAGCGAATGCCTAGATCAGCCTGCGTATCTGCACAGTCTGATCAGGGCCTTTACTGTCCGCTAACAAATTATTTGATGCTACAGAATATATGAATGGAGAGCAGAGGCCCGGGTGAAGCATGCATAGGATGATGAATCAGCGCATTTTGTGCACGTTTGAAGGTTTTGTTGTTTTTTTTTGTTGTTTTTTTTTTTTTTTGACATAGTCGATTTATATGTACGAGGTCACAAAATAGAAAGCGAGTCATTTTGATTTTTTTCCACTGTTAAAATCTTATAGATTGTTATTATGTATACATGTACATATCATGACAGAAAATTACGATCATAAGCCCTCTAAAGAGAAACCAACCTTGTGACATATTCCACAAATGTAGATGGGGATCCTCCGGTGCAAACGTTCAGTATAATTAGCTCTACACAGTTCGCCAACAACTTCTATAAGGGCTTAAATTATTTTAGGGGCAAAAGTAGAATGTGACCAAATAATTATGTAAATTTGCCAGCTGATCTGAGTATGTTGTAAGCTCGTTTTCCATCCAGAAAGGCCCATAAAAAAAAGCCGCGGCGCGAAAAAAAAAGGCTCTTCAGATTTACGCGTCGAATTATTCTTTCCTGTTTTGTTTTTTTTTTTTTTTTTTGCACAGATATAAATGAAGATACCCAGGAAATGCCACAAACACGAAGCACATACCTCCCGATGCCACATGTCTATTTTCGGCTGAAGTTTCCCTTTGCCCTACCGCTTATGTGAGCAAACGGCGTTGGTTGCGGACGAGCAGGTTTGCCTGAACCGTTGCTGTTTGCATGTGTTAAAACGGCTATTTTCCCATGAAGTGACTCATTTTGTCATAGATCCATCAGCACGCGTTTGAGTCCGAATTTATTTTCACATATTTTAACAAACTTGAGTATAACGTCAATTCTTGATTTTATTGCAGTCATTGTTTCATTATCTAAACATGGATAAAGTTGATCTGTCTGTGTTTCTTTAATGAATTCTTCTTCAAAGTTGTCCTTTAATTTCAACAACGACTTATACACCTTCTTTCGTATTCTGAAAAAAAAACAAAAAACAAACAGGATCGGGATCTGCACTGTCTGTTCACACATAGAGGGGTACACATTATTTTTCTTATTTCTGCACAAAAACATAGATTGTGGGTACTCGTTAGAACCGCGGCGAGGCGGTTCTAACGAGTACCCACAATCTATGTTTTTTAGCAGAAATATGAAAAATATCTGAATTTTTATCTGAAAACTTACAGTTTTTGGAGGTGTAATTTTCAATATATTTGAATAGGCGTGTTTTCATAATGTTTGTATGGCGCAGTACCTCGTGCTACATGTACGTCATGGCATATATAGCGTATATATACCATTATTATAAACTACGTAAACCATGTTCTAACTTTGATCACCGTCATTCTGAATTAATGACCAGTTATAACGTTCGTTTAAAATACTCTTCTGCAAGGTGATCTGTCCGAACCTGAAGTCAGATGTTTTTAATGAAATGGGAATCTGAAGCACATTCAGTGATCGGAAGCCAAACATTTATAATTAATTGAATGGTGATTATACATAAATGATATCTATTTTAATGATAATCTGGTAGTATTAAATCTAAAGCCAAGTACCTGTAAGATAGATCTATGAGTCATAAACATATACTTACTTGCAGCATTGGTAAATAGGCGCTAGCAATATTGGATCATCTTCAAAAAACCTGTAAACATAAATATGCATAAAAGTTAGAATATATATACCTCTTTGCCTCTGCATTAACATTACATTACCGTAGTTGACTGTGCGCCTAAGTCTTTTAAAATAACTGGAAATATATATTACATATATATTTTTAAGGGTAAAATTTACACGAAATGACTACACACAAAATAGCACTGTCGAAAAATAGTTTTTAAGATGTCCAAGAAAAACCAGAGTCACAGAACATAGCCTGCCAGTGAGGAACACCCAAGAAACCAAGACAAACAGTACAGAAGCCATAAACCAAAGAAAGGCGATGAAACCATATCCCTCTTATCCAACAAGACGACTGCATGTACAATGTTAGACAGGATGCTCTAAACATAACAGTAAGACTATGTATTCGACAAAACTAGAATATATTCCCAAAAGTTCATAGAAAGAACAAACAAAACCAGAACCATTGCCTTAGAACGGTCAGTAGTAGGGCCTGTCGAGGGATAAAAAGCGATTTTACATCTACCAAATCTTCACCCTAGGTTCTTTGTTTTATGTCTTACCTGGCGTTATTTTGTTTTTGTGTTTTTCAGTCCTTTTAACATTGCAATTATCTCGCTTGGGGAAGAGAGAGCTAGTCTTGGTGCTTTTCGTACGTTTGTTCGATTTGCGCTTGTCTGGTTTTGTTTGTTTCCTCTTCCTCTTCCTCTTGGTGTCTGGGAAGGGCTGCGGTTTGTGGTTGTGGCACTCCCTGGACTTTTCTCTTACCCCTTTTTTTCACATGTAGTATAAACGATGATAATAGAAATAATGATATTAATAAAACTCTCGGCCGGCACACAGACACATATAGCAAAATTAAAGCACGCAGAGAAAACGCAGCAACCTACAATATACAATTTACTACATGTTTTTCAGATAGCTATATAACATGAGAATTAGATATAGGAATCAAGAGTCTAAAATGATTGTAGCAGTGCTCTATATTGTATTCAAATATATAAAAAACGCATCCAATGTTATTCTGTTTTATTCTTGTGAATTGCAAAGAAAAATAAGATTATTTTTATACATGTATTCACAATTTCTTGCATGTATGCCAAGTAGTTTAACTCTTGACCGTTCAAGTGAGGTTCTTCTGTTACAGTTCCTTATTTGTGTGTCTGTGGTTTCATATGTGACGTTTGTTTTGTCCTTATTTATGCCTCATTTCTCCTGTTTGTTGGAAGTTCTTAGGTATTTTCACTTATACTTAATAAATAGTTTAAATATACCCTCAACTTCTGATTACAAGCACGTTTTACACATTAGATCAAGAGTCGTTGTTCAAAATTTTAAGAAGATGTTAGCTTACGTGACGTTTAAATTTTCTAGTCTTGTATAGAGTGCAAAACTATGCCAAGGTGATAACCTAAATAAGAACAATATATACGAAGAAATAGAAGAAGACAGAGAAGACAACATAACACTATTACAAAAGAATAACCAGAAACACTACACACGAATAAATAGAAGAAGACAGTGAGGACACCATAACACTATAGCTAAAGAATAACCAGACTATACGAACTGAATAACATTTTTTTTAACTTGACCACCAAAATCTATTGCAAAATACAATATGCATTCAGAGACTTAAAGATAAAGAACAGATTTATGACATAACCTAAAAAGGGACAAATCAGGAAGAATCTAGAAGAACCTTACAGCAACAATCCATTATAATCGATGGAAAAGCCTTAAAATTAATCCCAACAAGACATCATAAAAAAAAAAAACGCCTGACGAATCAAGTGCCGATTATAACCACAGATACAGAGGAATGGATATATAATGGAGTATGATCACTCAACTTTACCAAATACAGTTAAGTCCGCACCTACGATTATCTCTCTTCGGGGCAATATACTTAACCTTAAACACAAGGACAGGATCACTTCTCCATTTGTGGTAGACATTATCGAGACATTTGCCCAGGACAAAATTAATACACGGATAAACATATGAGTATAGAACAAACTTAGGAACCAGAAACATGGTCAGAAATCAGAAAAAAATATAGTAAGAGAGAGAGAAGACCATAGAAATGAAAACAATATAGACAATACAATGACAAGAAATAGAAGAACAGAAGAAAAGGAAACAGAACAGAACACAAATGGAAAGCAAATAAGAGAGAATATAAGAAATCCGCGAAGAAAATGTAATCAAAAAACTGCAGGAATTAACAGAAGACGACAAAGAGGAAGCATGGAAAGTTGAGGAAGAAACAGCACAAAGCATAAAGAAAGAAGAATTAAGAAGAAAGAAAAACAAAGGAAGAAACACCGTCACCAACGGCACCCAGCGAATATGAGACCCCTTAGAGTGAGAGCACAGAACTCACCAAAAGCATTCACGAGAAAGAAAACACATCGGACGACCAAACAGAAACGGAAGAAGGGAACAATATCATTTCAGGATCATATCCAGAATGCGTACAAGATCAATTTGTGAAGACAACTTAGCGACAAAGAAATACAGCAGATGTCAATTTCATGGGCAAGAATGATAAACGACCAAGAAGAGACGTGAGCTATTCTTTTTGCAGTTGACTTCAAAACGGTATTATCCTTAAGTGTGACAAAACTTTTGTTTTAAATTATATTATGCTATTTTAACTGTCCGTCCTTTCTTATTATGTTTATATTTTCATTCCTTAGATTTTGTAGATGGTAAAGATATGTTTTTGGCTTGGCCCGCCGTGGTTCAACTTTAGGTTTTCATTTACTCTGGCATACAGTAGAATTAGCCATGAGTACTCGTCTTTGTTTATTATAGTGATTAATTTGATTTTTGTGTTTTCGCTTTGATGCATTGGCTGAGTAGGGAGCCTTTATGCGAACTGAATTTTTATGCGTTTCTGTATTAAGAGTAGTATCGGGACCCAGGGTGGTTGGCTAGCTGTAAAAATGTTTTAAACCCCGTGGTGGTTTACTCTGCTGACCGTTCTAAGGCGGTGGTCCTGGTGTTGGTCTTACTCTTTGTTGCTTTGTGGTTTGTTCTGCGGGGCGGTTTGTGTTGTGTCTTAACCTTGTGTTATTTTGTTCTTGTGTTTTTCGGTCCTTTTAGCATTGCGATTACCTCGCTTGGGGAAGAGACAGCTGATCTTAGTGCTTTTCGTGCGTTTGTTCGATTTGTGTTTGTTTGGTTTTATCGGTTTATCGGTTTCCTCTTCCTCTTGGTGTCTGGAAAGGGCTGTGGTTTGTGAATGTGGCACTCCCTGGAATTTCTCTTACCTTTTATTGTAGGCTTGGATGTTGCTGGATTGAAAACAAAACAATACAGTGTGTCTACATTTGCAATTGAAAATAATTATAAAATTATATGTATGCAGGACACCCATCAGTTTGATCAAGAACTGATTCATAAAATTTAAAAGGAAGTCCAGGGAATGTTTTATACTGGTACAAATAAAGGGTGAAGAGAAACAGGCATATTAGTTAGAAATATTTTCCAGATTTTCAGAACTAAACATTTTTTAAGCATAGAACCCAAAGGACTTAAAACAGGTTAACTCACCTCAAACTTTATTTAAGTCAACCAATTAATTGTAGTAATGTATACGCACCTGCCAATAACTCAGAAAAAATCTTCTTTTTTATAAGATTTTGTTACCTATTTAAAGCAATACTCAGGAATTATAATTAATAACAGGAGATTTTAACTTTGGAAGTGATAATATAGATAGATTTTCAAAACTAAATAAATCATTTTTTTACAAAACAAAAAAAAATAAATAAATATTTGCGATACATCCCGAAAATTTAATAAAAATAAGAAAAATGCCTAACGGCATTATGAACGAGTTTTTTTTCCACTGCAGAATAAGAGTAACATATCAATTTGAAGAAACATATAACCTAAAGGTAAACTTCGGACGACGTCAGACGCCCGCGCGACGCAGGACGCCCGCTCGCCCTGATATCGCTATTAACTTTGCAATAAGCTACATTTTACACAAAATCTTTTTAAAATAGACAGAATATATGTCTCTTATTTGCAATATGTAAAGTAAGCAGACACGACATTTTCTTGCTGACCACAAACCGGTCAAAACTCAAATAAATTTAGATGAAATAAGAGTTTGGTGTATTTTTGTTGGAAAATAAATAATGCTTTTTTTGAAGATGATTAATACTGCGATGAAATTAAAAATATTCTAAAAAACATGATGGACGGATGCGATATCAAAACCACTTGATAAATAGGAATTATGTAAACAAGAAACAATAAAAACAGTAAAAATATTAAAATCTTATAGTAAATGAAAATCTTAACAAAGAAAAGATAGTTTTGAAATCAAAAAAAGAAGTTTAAAAATAGATATATAAACAATAACGAAATTTCCTCTAGAATACAAGATGAAACCAAGAAAAAGAAACTTTAAAAATGAAGGAAATTTAAGAGGAACAAAACAATGAAGCTTTAAATAGAGTTATGAAGGGCGAAGGGAAATAACTGGAAAAACTGAAATAAAAAAAATGACGTCGAAATTTTTTTTCAAAGTAGCGAATGTAGTAGAAACCCTTTCAGAAAAAAAAGAAATTTTAAATGAAATTCATAAATTATCAAAATTTATGTACATATTAACGTATCTGAGATAAGGAAATTCAAATATGTTTAGAAAATTTTAACCCCAAACCATACCATAGAATCTATATATTTTTTATATCAGCATAGGAAATAGGAACCGACCCGCAGCCTCGCAAACTACAGTCTTGCATATTAAGAGAAACAATCAAACCGAGTCTCCGATTTTCGTATTTTTTGTGTTCTATGTTTCCAAAGGCAATCCTTTTTGACTTTTATTTTACTCTACTGTAGCTGGTGTTGTGCCGTGTGGCGGCCGTAAAAAAGTCTCCGCGTACATCATCGTAGTGCAGGTTATATCTTATTGCGGGTCGTCTAGACGGCCCGCAAATATAGGAATTTAGCTAATCACACATCAAAGTCGGGAATGATACCAAACCGGAAGCGGCTGTTGACATAGTAGTCGTGCATCGGATAACGAATAGAATAGATATTATAGCCTCTCTAAAGCCTAACGTCCTATAAAAACATAAAAGGACAGTGGCAAACAGTATAGACCGAGATCAGACGCCGCGTTTTAGATGGCGCAAAACGCGACGGCTGATCTAGGTCTACTCTGTATTAGGAGTAGAAATCTTTATAATACATGATAATTACGGGGAATTGCTACAGCGTCCTGTTGGTTTTTATTTTTTTTTTTTTTTTTTTTTTTTTTTGGGGGGGGGGGGGGTGGGGATTACCGAAAGTCTCTATCGCAGAAGAGTAGCAAGGAGATTAAAAATACTCTTCTAGGACACTGCGAAGTACACTTTATAATTCACTTAATTATTAGAGCTAAATGGTTGTATCGATACAACGACTTTATTTGATTAATGTCATTGTATGATGCTAACTGATACGGTATATCACCGTTCAATATATAGGCCTGCATTCAGTAGCATAATATTTTACTTCAGTGTCTTCACCTCGGTCTTCACAGTGTTGAAAACGGAGATAAAGTATGATTATTTATAATGTATGAAAATTAAGGAATACTCTATTCATTTTTTGTGTTTTTTTATTTTTTTTTTTTTTATTTATTTATTTATTTATTTGTACAAGTATCGGCTTTCAAACAATCAAAACATAATAACATAATAAGTTTACAAATCCAAAAATGGGCTAAGGATGATATTTATTCAGGATTTGCCTAATTGCCTCCGAGATACTGACATTTGTTTATTTGCAGCAGGCAAGAAAATGAAATACTAGGTGGATTATATAAACCAATGTTCCTTAAGAATATCGCTATGAAATAGAACTTTCATTGATATCATCATTTATTTTTTCATGGTGGAGTATTTCTATGGATAAGAATTTTGGCAGCAAGCAAGACTTTTGTGCACAGACATAGTATAGAAAAAAAAACTTATTTTCATTACAACTTGCATCTCAAAGCTTATTCGGACCTTGAACTTCACCTTGAACTAATGGTCAATGTCACTATCATTTTATCACACCTTAAAGCTGTCTGAGGTAGCTTAGTGAAAAGCCGATGGAAGTCTGATCTCTAGTTAATGATGGTGAACATAACTTGCACACTTGTCTACTCACACTCTCACGTATTCCCCTTAAAAAAGCAATTCGGGCACCCTTTAACTATGAAATGAGCCTGTCCTAAGAGTACCTTTACTGGCATTAAAATGAGAGCATTTCATTGTCAAATTAGCAGATACTAGCCCAGAACTCCACCATCTAGTGATCTACTATAGTCAAAATGTTGAAAAATACAGGATAAAAGTAACAGTCAAGAAACAAAATCCGTGGCACATATTACTTGTGTTTACGACAGAGGTAACTTCGACAGTTCAGAGTAAAACTAAATTCGGAAAATAACGAGTCATTCAGGTTAGTTCAGTGAATACTGATACGTATGCCTTCATGTGCGGTATAATCCTCATAGGCATACGTGCAAATATTGAAGCTAAAGGACCCGTTAGCTTTTTGAAAAAGCTAATACTTGTTTCCTTTGGAATCACTGAGCCCATCCTGGTTATTTTGAAAATCAAATACCGCCTAAGCCGGCGCTAGGGGGCATATGCAGCCTCGCAAACTACAGTGTTGCATATGAAGAGACTCGATCAAACCGAGTCCCCGACTTTCGTGATTTTGTGTGTTCTTTGTTTCCTAAGGCAATCCTTTTTGACTTTTATCTTAATAAAAGTAAATATCCTGGAGATGATGGAATTACTGCTGAGTTTAATATATAAAAAAAGCAAAAAACAAACTTTAGGCCTGACTTAATACCTATATTAATTGAAGTATATGATAATATATTTATTCAAGAAAACTATTAAAAAAAAGAGGCATCATAATTTTAATTTTCAAACATAAAGGAAATCCAAATTACTTAAAAATGTGGCATTCGATCTCTTAGATTATATGATATCAACAAACTTTCTGACAAAGAAAATGTTAAAATACGTAAATGATTTGATGAAACCCTTTCAGAATACTGGCTCAAAAGAAAGAAATACTCATAATAATCTCTTAAATATTGTAACTGTATTCTAATACATTAAACAAAATATCATTAAAACTGTTTTTATAGCAACGGATAATGAGTAAGCATTTGGATAGAATAGAACATTATTTCATAAAAGAAGTACCCAAACATATAACTTTTCAAAACAATTTATGCCACGGTTCGATATAATATATAGCGATATCACTTCCAAAGTAATAGTCAACGGGACTTCCACCAAATACATTAAAATTAAACGTTCCTTTAGACAATATTGTCCGTTATCAATGATTGTATATATTTTAAGCGTAGAACCCTTAAAATCTCATAAAATAATCTCATTAAAGAAATTAAGATACCAAAGTGCGGAAAGAAAATAAATCAAACCAATATGCATATCACGTCACATCAGTGAAAACTAATGATACTTTCTACATGCATACACGAATACATAAAAAAACATATTTGAAAATACGGTAAAGTTTCAGTCTCCAAAATAAATATATATAAAACAGAAATTTTAATGTTTGGTAAATTTGGAGGAATTCCAAGAGATTATATAAAAAAAATAATATTAAAAGTACGGATGTTATTTAGAGAATAAGGAAATAAAACTTAATTTTCAAGGGAAAATAGAAAAACTGAAAAAAAGAATAAAAAAGATGGCAGAAAAATAGAAATTTATAAGATTTAATCTAATAGACAAACCTACGAGTTTTAAAACATATATAGCAATTATTTAACAATTCCAAGTGCAGATTTTTCTTATACCAGGAAATATTTGAAACAGGAAAATATCAAGGTACTTTTCCTTATCTTGTGGTGCTTAAGATGAGAGAAAATTGCAAAGAAAGTTATTAATCAAAAATAAAAATAAAGGTGAATAAGAATTTCCAAATATAAAACAAAAACAAGAAATTAAACAACTTTATTAAAATGTACAAAAAATGTCTGAAACCTTAATACAACCATGGTGTGGTTTGTTTATTTATTGGTTTGGCTTTTACTTGAAAAATATACAACGTAATTACACAAGTAACAAATAGGTCAATAAATTATGTATATCAAATACTCTCTCATACATAAAAGAAATCATCCTTTGTGAGCACCTTATATTTAACCTGCTTGGAACAAAAACAAAAATACAGTTGCATACAGTCATTAAATTATTACATAAATAATTAGTTGTTTTCTTATGGTATGTTCAATGAAAGAAGGAACATAATAAATATTTTACATAAAAGAATATCATTGAAAGACAGAAAAGATAGTGAATTTGAGTTCAATGTTCCAAAATTCCCTTTGTAATGTACAGATTTGCCAAATAACCAGGGTCTCCCTGAAATATGGTATTAATACAGCCATAAATGGGGCATCTGACAGCCAGTAAAATTTCAGTTAGTCAACTGGATCAAACATGTAATGAATTTTTACCGAATCAACATTAATCAGATATATGATAAAAAAAAAAAATGATTTCATTTCTGATCCATTACAAAAACGACAAACTAACTGAAATTTTGCAGGCTGTCAGATCGCTATTTAATTATATTGCTCACACGAAGTACACACACAGTAGAGGTACAAACTGGTAGAAGTTCAATGACATATATGCATTCATTGAAGAAATAGAGATATGTTCACATTACCTATTGAATCACCCTCATAGCACAGAATTTCCCGACAAGTTTTTCTGCAATCGTATTTAATTTCCAGTAAATACATATTCGGACAGTCCAAACTGAACAAAAACTGAAACCTCCAAAAAGTGAAAATTTTCAGATAACAAAAACATCGAAAATATTCGACAACTTTAACTCCTCACCTTGCTTACGTTAAATTTGCCATTACGAAACTACGCCTATTCAAATATATTGACAATTTTACTACCAAAAACTGAACGTTTTCAAATAAAAACACTCTAATATTTTTCATATTTCTGCTCAAAACATGGATTGTGGGTACTCGTTAGAACCGCCTTGCCAAGGCGGTTCAAACGAGTACTCACAATTTATGTCTTCTAGCAAAAAATGAGAAAAATAATGTATACCCCTGTAAACCCCAGCTTTACTATACAAAGATCTGGATTCTGTGATCTCTGCAGCACCCCGGACAGACAAACTCATCCTCCTCGGGGACTTCAATGCCAGAGTGGGCACAGACCACCAAACCTGGGAAGGAGTGATTGGATCTGAAGGTGTAAGGAAGTGCAACAGCAATGGACTCCTCCTTTAAGGAAGTGTGCAAAGCATGAATTACTGATCACCAAATCATCGAGGCATCTCTTTATTGTCGATTGCTGGGAAGATCCTTGCTAGGCTCCTACTGAATCGATTGAATGAACACCTTGAACAGTCAGGGCTTGTACCAGAAAGCCAGTGTGGATTCAGGAAAGACAGAGGAACAATAGACATGATCTTTACAGCACGACAGCTTCAAGAAAAATGCCAGGAAGAGAATGTGGACCTCTACATGACCTTTGTTGACCTTGCCAAAGCATTTGACACAGTCAGTCGTAAGGGACTTTGGAAAATTATGGCAAAGTTTGGCTGTCCTGCCAAATTCATAGCAATGGTGCGGCAGTTCCATGATGGTATGCTTGCAAGGGTCCAAAATGATGGCGAGTTTTCTGATCTATTCCCTGTGACAAATGGAGTAAAGCAAGACTGCTTCCATACAAGCTGTCTTAGAAAACTTCTAAAGATCAAGTGGCAAGACAGGATTCCAGACATAGAAGTCCTGAAAAGAGTAGGGATGCAGAGTGTACAGAGTGCTTCTGAAATTGGCACAATTAAGATGGACAGGTCATGTTACCAGAATGCCTGATGAACGTTTGCCAAAGAAAACCCTCTATGGAGAACTACCAGTTGGAAAACGCTCCCATGGTGGTCAGAATAAGCGATGCAAGGACACCCTTAAAGCCTCCCTTAAAGACTTCATCATACCAACAGGTTGGGGAACAGATTGAACAGGATCGAACAAAGTGGCGAGGCATCATAAGAAGAGGAGCTGGTGAATACAAAGCAAAAACAATCAGCTAAGCTTAGCAGAAAAGTGCACAGCGGAAAGCCAGAGCTAAGGCATCGCCAAAAGAGCTTTCTTCCTCAGACCTCTCTTGTTCTATCTGCAACAGGCAGTTTAGAGCTGATCGGTCTCATCAGCCATCTTAGAACACACAAATAATAACACATCACACAGTTGATTAGGATAAGTCATTGCTAGTAATGACAGACGAACGATATATATTCAAAGGTGGGGTTTAAGGGGGTCAAAATTATATAGGCATGTTTTCGTGATGAACTGCAGCAAAATAATTTTTTATCGTGTGCTTATATTTTTCTTCTGATATTTATTCATTGTTTATGCTAATCATATATTGCAGCAGGTTAACGTTTAATCGAGAGCTAAAATGTCTCTGCTGCAAGCCATACGTTGTTGTATGCTAAATTTAACTGTAGCAAGGTAATATTTTATCGTGTGCTAATATGTCTTTACTGCTAGCCATACGTTGTTGTATGCTTATCGTATACTGCAGCAAGGAAATCTTTTATCGTGTGCTAATATTTTCCTGTTGCAAGACATACGTTATTGTCTGCTAATCATATACTGCAGTAAGCTTATCTTTTGTTGTGTGCTAATATTTCCCTGCCACAAGTCCTACGTTTTTGTATTTTATTCATATACTGCAGCAAGATATTTTCATCGTGGGATCATATTTGTCTGCTGATAGCTATATCTTGTTATAAGCTTATCATAAAATGCAGCAAGTTAATATTTTATCATGTGCTAATATATCCCTATTGCAAAATAAACATCACAACGATTGTCTTTGGAAACAAAGAATACACTGCGGATTAGAAAATGGGAGTCTCGATTTTATTCAGACTCTTCATAAGCCAGCAATACCTTGTTGTGCACTCATCATAAACTGCAGCTTTATCGTGTACTTTCATTCCCTGCCACAACCATACATTGTTGTTTGCTATTCATGTACTGTATTAAGGTAAAATTTAACCGTGTGCTAAATGTCCCAGCTAAAGTCACACGTTGTTGTATGCTAATCATTAACTGCTGTTAGGTTATCTTGTATCGCATGATTATATTTCACTGCTGCAACTCATACGTTATGTGTTTATCTTAAACTGAAGCAAGGTAACCGTTTATCAGCCGCTAATATTTCCCCGCTGCGAGCCATACGTTGTTGTATTCTAATCTTAAACTGCAGCAAAGTAATCTTTTATCGTTCGCTAACACTTTCCAGCTGCAAGCCATGCGCAGTCGCAAGCTTACCAAGTCAACAATGGCACCCTCTCATCCTATGCATCCATGAAATAACCATATCAGCGGTTTAAAAATTTGGCAGAGAAACGCGACCAAATAATTGGCCTAGAACCGAAACGACAAAAAAAAATGTTTGTATCAGCTTTTACCCACTGTGCAGGCGGTGCGGAAGTATAGATCTCAAAAACTATTAATTACATAGTGCAATCTTTCGCGAAAGATGGCAATAAGACGAGGAATAACCATACTGTCCCTTCTTTTGGAAATGGACTGGTACAAAGAGTAGATGTAGAAGAGTCCACTACATAATGGGTTAAAGCATATAAACATGAATGACTGTAAACTTTCTGGTACAGTTTGTGATCATATCCAGGAAATGGCACAAACACGAAGCACTACTCACCTCCCTAGGCACCCAAAGAAGGAGATATGACGAACAAATAAATATGAAACAAACACCACATATTTAACCGCAGACGCACAAACAAATACGAACTGTTACACAGCAACCGCTTTGGAACGGCTAGTAGGAAAACTATTGTGGAAGGTTTGGGGTGGGGGAAGGAGATGGGACGCGAAACTAAATAAAGGAACCACTTACGATTTTCCTCTGTCAATCATAATGTTTACAAATTCTGATTTATTGTTAATGATGTAGTCGTCTTTAGAGTCGTAACTCAACATCATGTAATCTATGACGGCCATATCCAAGATGTTAACGAATCTTTCGTCTTTGTAATAGTCCGCTGTTGAACGGAAGTACCGACAGTACGTGTCATCACCAGGCGGATAGCGCTCAAAACTAAAAGTAAATATATTTAAAAGTCGCCAGGAATCTATCAAGCATGAACCAAGTAACCTTTTTTGTCTACATTATCTAGACAGAGATGCCTCAGCAATCAATGTACATCCAGATCAGAACACTGCGTAGTATCAGGGACTTCACAGTTTGCCTCCCATCCATCGATTTTTAAACATCAATACGTTGTAAACTGATGTATGATGGTTTAGTTTCTCTTCCAGTTTACTTCTATCCCGACCCACATCCTTTCTCCTTCGCGTTCCTACATATTTTATTTGATTTGTATGCAAGCTGATTACATTCGAACCTCAATGGCTCGAACATCTTCGGGACCATGAAAATTCTTTTGAGACATGGGTAGTTCGAGCCACTGAGGGTAATCATGGTACCAGTTCAGGAAACAAATAGCGATAATTTAGGGAAATCTTTTCGATTTTCTACACAATGATTATATGTTGAGTGTACTCATTAGAATCGCCTCGATGAGGCGATTCTAAAGAGTACACAAAACATACAATTTCATGATAAAATAAGAAAAAAAAATCACTAACTATTTGTTTTCTTGAGCTATTGGAAGAATTTTGTAGGGACTGAAAAAAAAAGAGTTCGAATCATCGCGGTGGCAGATTATTCTTTTTGTCATGCATGAGGAGTAAGAGTCCACAAGCATGACACATGTGGAATACCAATGGTGGGCGGCTGCTTAGTCACGGTTTATTCAGCAATATTATACCTAGTAACAACGAGTAACATACTGACGTCAGTAAATCATACAACTGACTCTCGTTATCTCGAACTCGCTTATCTCGAATAACCGCTTATCTCGAATAACAGCTTATCTCGAAGTGAAAATCTTGTCCTTGCCTAAACATCAAAATCTAACAACAAGTAAAAAATATTGTGGAAAAGAGGAGAAATTGCTCAATTTCTCCTCTTTTCCACAATATTTTAAATATATCTCTAACTTCAAGAGTCCTATTACATGTATATTTGTTAAATGTGGTTGTTCGAACTATTTTTTTTTCTCAATTCTGCAAAACTGACATGTCGAGGTACGGATATCTCGAAGTATTTCAGAGGGTCCCTTGAAATTCGAGATAACGAGAGTCGACTATGTATTTGGTATGCACGCCAAAGTCCCAAATGCCATCTGCGTATGGCCTGGGAAGAACGATTATCACAAATCAAGTTTTTGTTCTGTTTTGTTCATCAGCCATATCGAGACAATGGAAGGGGCGTTAGTCAATAAAGGCCGTACAGATATGAGCTGAATTACTTGTCCGGTAGGATTTGAACCCGGGTTATCGTGATCCTAAGTCGGCAACGCTAACCACTTGGCCACGGGGTAATTCTTCAAGATACAAGTATATCGGCTACTATTAATGATAATTACATGCCTAGTGTTACCAGGCATACGATCCGATCGCTCTATACCGGCCCTGGGCCGTAAACACACACACACACACACACACACACATAAACAAACACAAATGAAATACTATATTGCTTATAGCGAAGACATAGATCAGACTCCGCGGCCACGCAGGCTAATCTAAATCTTCGCTTGGCACACATGCAACCGTTTACTGTAACCCTTACTTATCTTGCTGAAGCAAATGAGAAACAGAAAAGTTCTATAACCATTACGTTTACCCATCTGTATAAGAATGCATGCTTCTTAGCCTAGATTAGGCATTTTTCCAAACACATTGTTTTTTTTTTTGCCTTTTGTTTTTATTTTTTTATTTTTTTATTTTTTTTTTTTTTGTTTGTTTTTTTTTTCTCATTCAGAACAAAACATGATACTATGTTGTCGGTACTTATAAGACTTGCCTCTGCTTTAGAAACAAATCGTATAGTGACATTACTCATTCAAACGCCTAACAGATGCGTTTCTAATGTGTTTGTTTGGAGTACTAATGAGTACCCACAACATATGTTTTCGTAGAGAAGTAGAAAAACATCAATGAGGTATTGTTGAAAAATAAGTATCTAATCTAAAGTTTTCATTACGAAAATAAGCCTATTCAAATATATAGAAAATTTCACCTCCAAAAATTGAAAATTTTCAGATAAGAACGCTGATGTTTTTCATATTTCTGCTCAAAACATAGATTGTGGGTACTCATTAGAACCTAACGAGTACCCACAACCTATGTTTTTTTGAGCAGAAATAAGAAAAATAATGTATACCCCTGTAAACCCCATTTTCACTATATAAAAATGGGGTTTAAGGGGGTCAATATTATATAGGCATGTTTTCGTTATGTGGCCGAGGAGTACACATCTCACACAGATGCGTGAAATTAATGTAATCATCACATACAGCTTTACTTACTTTTTTCGTGTTTTATTATTATATAATGTCCACGGAAAGCGCAATCTTTTTGATGCGATCATTTCATGGACGCGTGTGTCGAGCCATACCATGACAGAACCGACGATGTTTCCCCGGGGAAAGCAGTACGATAGTGGAGGATAATCAGAGCAAATGCAGCTATGCCGTATACATACATCACCTGCTGTAAAAGTACACAAAAGTAAGACAAAAGTCCAGGGAGTGCCACAATCACAAGCCGCAGCCCTTCCCAGACACCAAGAGGAAGAGGAAACAGACAAAACCAAACAAGCGTAAATCGAACAAACGTACGAAAAACACTAAGGTTAGTTCTCTCTTCTCCAAGCGAGGTAATTGCAACGCTCAAAGGAATGAAAACACAAACACAAAAAACACAAGGCAAAACTTAAAATAAATCGCCTCGTAGAATAAAACACAGAGCAATAAAGAGTCAGGCTAACACCGGGACCACCGCCTTAGAACGGTCTGTTGAATAAGCCACCGGGCGGGGGAAGGGGGGTAAAGCATCTTTACAGCTGGCCGACTCCACCCTGGGCCCCGATGCTACTCTTAATACAGACATACATAGAATATCGGTTCGCTTAAAGGCTCCCAACTATTAATTACAGTTGACTCTCGTTATCTCGACCTCGCTTATCTCGATTAACCGCTTATCTCGAAGTGAAAATCTGGTCCCTGCCTATACATGAAAACCTAACAACAGATGGAAAATATTGTAGAAAAGAGGAGAAATTGCTCCTAAGGAGCAATTTCTCCTCTTTTCCACAATATTTTCAATATATCTCTAACTTTAAAAGTCCAATTACCTATCAGTTTGTTAAATGTGGTTAATCAAATTATTTTTTCCTCAATTCTGCAAACCTGATATGTCGAACTACGGATATCTCGAAGTATTTCAGAGAGTCCCTTGGAATTCGAGATAACGAGAGTCGACTGTACTATTATAAACAAGACGAGTACTCATGGCTAATTCTACTGTGTGCCAAAGTAAATGAAAACTAATTGCTGACCCACATCGGGACAAGCCAAAGACATATCGTCAAGCCCCAGTGTTTAGCTCTCTCTTCCCCAAGCGAGGTAATCGCAATGCTCAAAGGACTGAAAAACACAAGAACAAAATAACACAAAACTTAAAACAAATCGCCTCGTAGAATAAACCTCAGGGACCACCACCTTAGAACGGTCAGTAGTATAAATCACCGGGGGGTTTATAGCACTTTTACAGCTACCCAACTTCATCCTGGGTCCCGAAGCTACTCTTAATACAGAAATACACAAAAAAATCGGCTCGTTTAAAGGCTCCCAACTCAGTCAATGCATCAAAGCGAAAACATAAAAACCAAATTAATCTCTGTGATAAATAAAGACGAGTACTCATGGATAATTCAACTGTGTGCCAGAGTAAATGAAAACCAATAGTTGAACCACAAAGGGCCAAGCCAAAGACATATCGTCAAGCCCAAACCCACTGGTTAAAGTTTTATGAAGAGGCCGTCACTGAGTCTGAGGCCCGAACCGCCGTCGTGCAATTAAAGAGTGAAGCATAGGCATCAACAATGATTGGGTTAATAACTAGGCATGCAGTCTGCCGCATAATATCCAGGTTATAGCCAATTCTTTTATAACGGTTAATTAGTTTTCTGAATTGCTTCGAAAAGTTAGATTTTCACTCAAGTTTTCTAAATCTGTACAATAAGTAACCGTAAAATTCTGGATCCAATATACATTGTTGCAGAAGTGTTTTCAGACTGACGTTATATATTATCTACCAAGGTACTGTGTCTGCGATAAAATTTCGAAAACGCCTTACGAAGTTTAAAATAACGACAGCCTACCTAAGAAGTTTAGCAGGAAGGGCTTTATTACGGCAGTTAAAATCATTAAGATTTGAAGAAGCTCTGGCGAATCTAGTAGGTTAAGATTTGTATACCCCATATGAGGTACGCCGGGAGACATCACCATCCAGAAAAGGGAAATAGACTATATCAAAATCAAAATCGTCCCGTTTATCATACATTTTGGTGGAAACTGTACCATTAGATATTCGTAGATTCAAATCCAAAAAAAGGTGCCTCGGTATTGGAAGAATTGGCTCTATGTAATAGGACTTCAGTAGGGTATATGCGGTCCGCCATTTGGTCAAAGTAAATATTGTCAATATTTAATAAATCACCAAGGTGTCTTGATATGGAATTGAAAGCCTCAATGATGTCAGCCTGATTTTCACGTGAGAGAGACTTCATGAAATCTCTCTCATAACAAAAAAGAAACAAATCTGCAAAAAGAGAAGCGCAATAAGTTCCCATCGGAATACCAATAGTTTGCCTAAAACGTTTAGTTCTAAATCTAATAAACATGTTAAGGCGCTTACAAACAGTTAGCATCATTATAACGCTTACATAAAATCAGCGTAACTATAACGTTTACCATACAATTTGCACAATTCGAATTCCAAGGGACTCTCTGATACACATCGAGAGATCCGTACCTCGAAATATCAGAGTTGCGGAAGTGAAGAAAACAAATCGAACAACCACATTCAATATGAATATGTAATTTGACTCCTGAAGTTAGAGATACATTGAAAATAGTGCGCAAAAGAGGAGAAATTAGGAGCAATCTCTCCTCTTTTCCACAATATTTTGTTACCTCTTCTATCCATGTTAAAACAGGGACCAGAATTTCACTTCGAGATAAGCGGTTATTCGAGATAAGCGAGGTCGACATAACGAGAGTCGACTGTACTTGTAATGCAGATGCTGCGGACGCAGGGTTGTTGTTGTTGTAATTATGGTAACTTTTTGCTGAGGTGGCTCTGAACGATGTCAAAAGCTGGTCTGTTATAAGAAAAGCATTTTTTTTTTCAATCAGGCTTATCACATATGCTTGTTTAATGCGTTTCGGCAAAGACATTAGCAAAATGAATCAACGGCAGCGCTAAACAGACCTACTGACCTAGATAAAATCGGCATCAACATCAGAAAACATACCTTCGGACATGTGCGCCCAGCAAAGATTCAGATCCGACTGCGCAGTCTGATCAGTATCCTCACTGGGTGCTTTTAGGATAGCCAGGGAAGCGAAGTTTCATTACGAAAACACGCCTATTCAAATATATAGAAACTTTTACCTCCAGAAACCTAAACTTTTCAGATAAAAAAAACTCTAATATTTTTCACATTTCTGCTCAAAACATAGATTGTAGGTACTCGTTCGAACCGCCTCGGCGAGGCGGTTCTAACGAGTACCCACAATCTATGTTTTAAACAGAAATGAGAAAAATAATGTTTACCCCTGTAAACCCCAGTTTTACTATATAAAAGTGGGGTTTAAGGGGGTCAATATTATATAGGCATGTTATCGTGATGCTACATGCGGACAACGAAGTCTCTGATCAGACTGCGCGGATGTGCAGACTAATTTGAGTCTTCGTTGGGTACACATTTCGAAAGGTTTGTTTAACATGCTGCGGCTCAAATAAAAAAGAGCACGGTACCTGCATTAATACTTGCTGACCTGAGCAAGTTTTTGTCAGCAACTGGCAAAATGTCCGTGAACCAGTTTAGTTGCCGTCCAGTCACAAAAGGCATATTTCGTAAACCCAGCAACCTGGAAAATAAACGTAAACATAACAATACAAGTGCGCTACTGGAAAATGCAATCAGTCGAACTTCAATAACTCGACCATCTTTGGAACCATAGAAATTTGTTCTAGGAATGAGACGTTCAAGACACTGAGGGTTAATCGTAGCCCCTGGTCAGGATGGGGAAATTTAGTTTAGCATTTATGATACTCTATAAAATAATAGAATGTTGAGTGAAAGTAGAATCGCCTCCATGAGGCAAGTCTAATTAGTTAACGAAACATACATGTTCATGACAGAGTAAGAAATTTTTCTGAAATATCCATAAACATTTGTTTTCTTGAGTAATCTGTATTATTACCCTTGGACTCCAAACAACGAGTCTAATCAGCCCCGGTAAACGCTCTATCGATGTTCCAGTGTTTGTGGTGTCGTATTTCTGAAATTATCTTCATCAGTGGCAGTTAAACCCAAAGGTTGAAGGTAACCCGTTGAAGTACAGACGTTTGCAAACATTGCACATGGCCAGTCGAGGCCATAGCAACCCTCATGGTCTGCAGAACTAACACCAACCGCAGACATTAGGCAGAACATGTTCTATGACGTCATTAAAAGAAGCAGCTTCCACCACTCCAAAACCCGAAGCAAGACAGTCTTGCTTGTTTGAGCTGGAGTTTTATGTCACAGTCAACACTGTTAAGGTCATGTCAAGCTGGTCTTGCAACCTACCAACACTTTCCTGGGTAAGCTTAGTCCTCTAAGCAGTCAACTATTACTATCGCGCAGATACTTTCTCAAGTAACTGACAGCTTCCCTTTTTGAATCAGCTGAAGCGTGAGAATGATCACAGAAATTACTTCATGATCAATCTCTACGAAAATTATGTGACCGAGCTGGGATTAGAACTTGTGACCCCTAAATGTGCGATCAGACGCGCTACTGACTGTGCTATGGAGCAAGGCTGTCGCTGACAAGTCAGATGTTTACCACAGCGTGTGAAATCAAAAACTTATGCATATCAAAGAAAATAAATTAAAACCCGGTAAATTTATCCTAACAGAGTGAAAATCGTCTTAGTTTAGAATATTTAGTTTTAGAAATTTCAGATTCCATTTACCCAACATCCTAAGTATTCTCATAGACAGTCCTGAGCAAACAGTGTAGATCCAGATCAGATGCTCCAGAATGTGCTGTGTGATCAAAATATCAGGGTTTTCCCTTACTCGAACTTTAGCAATGTGTACCCACAAAGACTCTCAAAAACTAGGGGCAAGGGTCCTGAGTGATGCATGTATTATCAACCACAAATTAATTTTATTTATCTAAGACTTGTATTTAAATCTTTTCCCGGTATAAAGGGCTAGAATTATCAATATTGGGCATTAGTCCCTTAAAGCACTGAGCAGTTTGTAGCAAATAGCATTCTAAACATGATATTTTTCATTTAAGAGAACATAAGACTTGATATTTCATGGCAGAAAATTCACATGAAATGTTAAGCCCTAAATTCTCTGCAAATAATAAACAGTGCTTCAAAATGCCGTCTGCAGCAGTAGCGATTAGCGCTTTAATGGTTAACCTAATTAGCACAACAAACAGCTAAAATGTTATTAAAGAACTCCTTATTAAAGAACTCAACTTAAGGGAGTCCCTAGGACCCTCATTTTTAAACACTATGTTGTGCTTAACTTTTTACAGAAATACTGCAAGGAGGAAAGCTTAGGGTAAATACGGTAGTAATAATTTGACCCGGAACATTGCATTTCTTACATGCATCACGAAAACATATCTATATAATTTTGACACCCTTAAACCCCAATTTTATATAGTAAAACTGGGGTCTACAGGGGTATACATTTTTTTTCTTATTTCTGATTAAAAACGTAGATTATGGTACTCGTTAGAACCGCCTCAGTGAGGCGGTTCTAACGAGTACTCACAATCTATGTTTTGGATAATGGTACTAGTTAGAACCGCCTCAGTGAGGCGATTCTAATGGGTACTCACAATCTACGTTTTGAACAGAAATATGAAAAATATCAGAATTTTTATCTGAAAACTTTCAGTTTTTGGTGGCGAAATTTTCAATATATTTGAATAGGCGTGTTTTCGTTATGGGTCGCGTCAAGCAAAAATGTGTCTTCGAGCACGCAGAAAATGCATAGCCAGATTCATCCAACGCATGTACAAAGCCTCAGCCAAGTATTTGTGTTCCATTGATGCATTTTGTGGTGTCCAAAGATTCTGTTAGCGGATGGCGAAGGTCCTGATTAAACTCTGCTGATTAGTAGGCTGATTTAGGCCTTCGCTATCGGCATATACCCGATGACAAGTTTTGGCATGGCGCGGTCTTCAAAAGCATGTGCCTCCGCCATAGCCTCAAAGTTTTTTTGTTGTTTTTTTTTTTTTTTTTTTTTTTTTTTTTTCTTAGCTTATTGTTTTTTTAAGTGGACAACGAAGATGCGTTGATGCGCCAGCTGTTGCTTCTTCGTTGGGTGCACATATCAGAATGCACGTTATTTCGCGTTACGGCTCCTATATATGTGTGTGTGTGTGTGTGTGTGTGTGTGTGTGTGTGTGTGTGTGTGTGTGTGTGTGTGTGTGTGTGTGTGTGTGTGTGTGTGTTAATTGCTCTCAAGGGTCATTTATTTTAGAATCTGTTAAAGAACTTGCAGTACCTGTTAATGGCAAATGCAACAATTTCATATTCCGGATGTTCACAGCCACAATAACCACCCGTGAAGTTCTCCAACTTCTTGTCTCTAAATTAGCAATGATAATAACAAGATTAATTATACGTGGTATCATTATATATGATTTAATCTGTGGACTCCTTCTAATGTCGCTTCGCCCCAGCTGGCAAGCAACGTTGAAAAAAAGATAATTCAACGTTGATTCAACGTCGTGATGTTGAATCAACGTTAAATCGACGTTGTTTCAATGTTGTGTGCCGTCTAGGCTATGTATACTAATACTTCTAATACTACTAATAATAATAAACCTTAATTAATTTTCATTGACTGCTCTCTGAATTGTATAGTACTACTACTACTACTGCTACTTATAACAATAGTAATTAAAAAATGTTAATTTACAGCGATTGATCTGTAAGTAGGAGACATACTACTACTAATAATAATAGTAAACGTTATTTTTATTCGCAATGAATCTGCACTGAATAATACTACTAGTAAAATAGTAACCTTTATTAATTTATATTGAATGTTTATTTAGTTATACTACTGCTATTAATAATAGTAAACCGTTGTTAATTTATACTGAATGCTCTCCAAATAATACTACTACCTCTATAAGTTAAAACCTTTGTTTTTCACATTGAATGCATTCTAAGATATACTTCTACTATTAATAATAGTAAACCTCTGTTAATTTACATCGAACACTCTACTAGATATATTACTACTAAAAATATATCGAGTACTCTCTTAGATAAATTACTACTAGAAATAATAGAAAGCATTGTAAATTTTCATTGAATGTTCCATGAGTTAAACTACGTCTAGTAATAATAGTAAGCCTTTGTTAATTTACATTGAATGCGTTCTTTGATATACTACTACTAGTAATAATAGTACACCTTTGTTAATTTACATTGAATGCTCTCTTAGATATACTACTACTCGAATTAATAGCTTACCTTTGTTTATTTACATTGAATGCTCTCTTAGATATACTACTACTCGAAGTAACAGCTAACCTTTGTTTATTTACATTGAATGCTCTCTTAGATATACTATTCATAGTAGTAATAGTAAACCTTCGTTAATTTGCTCTGATTGATCTCTGAGATCTACTTCTACAAATGATAATAGTGTAAACCTTTGTTAATTTACTTCGAATGCTCTCTTAGTTATACTAATAATAATAAGCCTTTGTTAATTTACACTGAATGCTTTCTGGGTTATACTACTGCTAATAATAATAGTAAACCTTTGTTAATTTTACATTGAACGCTCTCTGAGATATACAACAAACAGTAATAATTGTGAACCTCTGTTGATATACTTCGAATGCTCTCCGGGATATACTAGAACTAGTTATTATAATAAACCTTTGTTAATTCACGTTAAATTTTCTCTTAGATATACTTGTACTGGTAATGTCAGTTAACCTTAGTTTAACTTGCTCGGAATGCTCTCTGAGGTATACTTCAAGTAGTAGTAAAAGTAAAAGTTTGTTAATTTACATAAACTACTCTCTTAGATATAATTCGACTATTGAGAATAGTAAACCTTTGTTGATTTAATCTGAATAATTTCTCAGGATTAAACTACTACAAGTAATTAAAAAAGTTGTTATTTTACTCTGAATGGTCTCTAAGTTATACTACCTACTATTAATAATAGTAAATCTATGTAAAGTCACATTGAATACTCTCCTTGATATAATACTACTTGTAATAATAGTTAACCTTTGTTAATTTACATTGAAAGCATCCTTAGATATACTACTACTAGTAGTAATAGTAAATTTTTTGTCACTCTGAGTTACACTACTATTTGCAATCATTGTAAACCTTAGTTAATTTACATTGAGTGCTACTAGTTATAATAGTGAACATTTGTTAGTATACATTGAATGCTTTCTAAGATATACTACTACTGCTGCTACTAATACTTTTACTTCTACTTCTACTACTACTACTAATAATAATTATAATGATAATGATAATACTTATAATAATATAAATAAGCCTTTGTTAATTTACTTTGAATAGTCTCTACTACTACTACTCCTACTACGATTAATAATAATATTAATATAATTATAAAATAATAATAATAAACCTTTATTATGTTTTACGTGTAATTTCAACAGCATTAAATTTGAGCAGAATAAGTTCTAAATCTACTAACTTTAGTACTTACAACAGTGCTGGTTTAAATAGAACTGTTTGGTTTCCTTCAAGGACCAATATCCATTTAAGCGACGTGTGTTTTTTCATTATCTTAGCGGACAGCAGCTTTGAGAGTCGTAACGTCCTTCTGACACGTTCAACGTCGTAGGAATCAGGATACAAAGACACTTTATTGCCAAGCAACTTGATTTCATCCCAGACGGCATTCGAATTCAATTGTAGGCTTTCTGTAAGAACAAACGTGAGTCGCAACATGAAAAAAATGTATTTTCGAGCTAGTGCGCCCAGTCATCACGAAAACATACCTATATAATTTTGATCCCCTTAAATCCCACTTTTATATAGTAAAATTGGGGGTTACAGGGGTACACATTATTTTTCTGATTTCTGCTCAAAAAACATAGATTGTTGGTACTCGTTAGAACCGCCTCGCCCAGGCGGTTCTAACGAGTACCCAAAACCTATGTTTTTGAGCAGAAATATGAAAAATATCAGAATTTTTATCTGAAAATTTTCAGTTGTTGGTGGTGAAATTTTCAATATATTTGAATAGGCGTGTTTTCGTAATGGAAGAATCCGATCAGCCTGTGTATACTATATTGTGGATATTAAGATACGATGTATATCACAGAAATCATTTAGTAGAATTTATATCACTATCACTTCCACATTCAAAGACTATTTCCAATCTCGTAAAATCATTCTTCGATATATAAAGATTGGATACAACATAAATGTAATACGAAAGACTGCATGCATGGTAGTTAACCCAATCACTTTTAATAACGTTGCTTCCCTGTTTGGTTGCACGCCGGCGAGTCGGCCCTCAGACTATATGACAGCTCAGGTTTAATGACTTTTAAGTAAGTCGGTGGGTGCCTGATGCTCTGGCTCTGTTCGGGCCCGATGGAGTCTAACTGTTGGTTTTCTGTTGCTTCAGCATTTCAGTTATCTCTTGCTGTCGAGTCCTCATCGTTGTTTCATGTTTGTATTCGTTTGATTTTTATTTTCTTGAAGATGTTGCACTGATGAGTTAGGAACCCTTCACGTGGGCTGAACAAATCTCTTGTGTATACCACGGCAGAACTAAAGGCGAGGGTTGTAAAATCGATTTAAGCCTCATCATTAAATATGGCATATACGCTAATATTTTTTGCTGAAAAAATGTGAGTAGCTTTTGCAAACATTTCAGCAAAAATAACTGTGAATTAGATATTGTTCTTATTAGAACAGTTAACATTTTGACCACTAACGAGCTCATTAAGCTAACGTTTATTTGAACAACTGGGCCCTGATAATTGCCTTCCTTTCTATTTCCGTTTGACGCTCAAAGTGTACCTCCCCATATGATTGAATAAAGCACAAAAAGTGTCGATGGCATTCGTACATTGGAGTCAGTAGAATGGCCAACCCCATGACACCTTGCTTACACCTTTATAGAAAGGAGCCAGTGCCAGAACTATCGAACCACTATACTCATACACCTTTACACCTTTATAGAAAGGAGCCAGTGCCAGAACTATCGAACAACTATACTCATACACCAGTCAAGCAGAACAATATCGAAGACAATCATCAATAGACACCAACCCCAGGTAGAAAAGACACTGAAATAACATCGGGTTTCTGAGCAGGAAGAGGTTTTACGTACCGAGCAAATATTCTATCTCAGACTTATGAGTGAGAAACAATTTCAGCACGGTCTTTGTTATATCGTCATAGACTTCATGAAAGGCTACGACAGGGTTTGGAATAATGCCTTATGGTCAACTATGAGGAAATACTTATAGGTGATTGGTATTAGTATGGAGATATATTTCGGGGGGCGTATTGTTTTGCTGTAACCAACGAGCTTGTGAGTCGGATCCGCCCAAACAATGAGTCTCCATAAAATCTCTACCCAGTCAGCATTCTACGTAAATCTATATCGGGCCGTCATCGGCCCGTCAGGGTAACTGACGGACCGATGACGGTCCGATGTAGATTTACGTAGAATGCTAGCTGGGTATGCAAATCCAATATATTTTTTATTAAATACTCGTGCATTTATGTTCTTTTTTTCGACAATCAATGCTGCTGTCTCCTAAATAAAGCATAATTATGCTGGCAACGTATTACTTTGTGCACCTTGTTTCTAAGTCGTGTCGTGCGGTATTATGTATCAGATCTTGTCACGTGACTTGCTACATGTAGGTGACGAATGGTAAATAAACGATTCAGTTCAATCCGGATTTCTGAAATTTTTAACAATTCTCAGTACATTCGAAAGTGTTACGATCTTCGTTGTTGCTTTAATTAAAGAGAATAATCGATCTGAGAAAGAGACCCTGTAACGCATAATAGACCAAAATACATGACCCGACTTCGGCTAATATCGCGCATGGAACCGCATGATAAACTTCCACGACAATATGACTCTTGCCAACGTTGAATACCGTAGAATATTAGTCACTTTTGGCAGTGCATTTTATATAGGAACAATATCAATTGTGCATAATAAATTATCATATTGCAATACTGGAATCAACAGAGAGACGAACGAGCTGAAAGGATAGGCTTACCGTCTCAACAACACCTCAAAGGCCTACAAAATGGAAATCGGATCAAAGAAGACAAAAGTAATGACGAATCACCGAGCTTGATATAAAAGTGAATGACATCAATCTTAAAACAGTCAAGAATTTCAAATACCTAGGATCAGTCCTATCTGATGACGGCCTCAAAGATGAGAGTCTTCCAAGGATAGCTCAGTTAACTGGGGTACTATCAAAACTAAAATTGTATGAACTGACAAGAGCATCAGTCTCTCTTCAAACATGAAGCTGGTGTGCTTCATGGTTACATCACTTTAGAGACATGTACTTTGACTGCAAAACTCCAGAAAAAGTTCACGCCTTGAAAATGAGATGCTGTCATAGACTACTGAACATCTCGGTTTTAGACTACATCACCAATGAGCCTTCCTCATAGGCTTAGCTGGGTGCGCGTCCCACTGGTGATAAGGAGGTTGCGGGTTCGACGCCACCAGGTCGGCAACATTCTGTCGTAGGGATTGATTATGAAATATTTTCTACAGTCATTCTCTCCCTTCCGCTGACTCAAGAATGGCAGTTGTCAGTTTCTGGCGAAAGAATGTGCACAATACTGGTTAACCGCTTAGAGGACTAAGCCTGCCCAGTAAAAGTATGGTTAGGTTATAGTACGGACTCTAGCATCGGAAAGATATATGATTTACTTCAATATAGGAAGAAGGCCTGGACATGTCTGTATATAAAACAACTGTATAGCATTGCATTTTGCGAAAACTTGTACGTTTCTATGGCGGCCCAGTTGATACTTAATAAATTCTAAGTATACAAAACCTTGTTTATTCAGGTTAAAATCATAAAAAAGAAAGAACAAGTGCTCAAAACAGATAGCAGAATGTTTATTTACGTATACACAAATGCAAACATGACGTCATTAGTGACACCCCGGGTGTTTTCCGCATTTTAGGGAGCGACTCCGTTTTCCTGTCTGACATCAATTTTTAAATTTCGCATGCAAACTACATTTCAAATAAAACTTCTACCGTTTTCTATAGCCTTTATAAGAAGGTATACAGAAACAGATTAACGCCATTAAATGTTGGATTTTTCGTTCAATATCCGCTATAATAAACCTGAAAGAAAACGTTTGATTGCAAATTATATGACACTATTTTGAATGACACATTTTAGATTTTACAAGGCATCTTTCGGGCGTTCTAGCGTTATTCACTTTGAATAAAAATATTCGTATAGAACACTGTATTGTACTTACGTAAGTCTTAAGCATGTATGTTGAGGGGAATCGTCGCGCAATTCTTCATGTCCATAATTTCAAAGCCTTTGTTGACGAACTATACTGGGTAAGAATGTATGAAGACCAAACATGATAATTGACGTAATTTTCGCAAATTAAAATTTTCATCAAAATTCGATAAAATACACGCCGTTTTACAAAACGCGACAAGGATGTAAAACAGTCAGTGCTAAGACATCAACTGTACAGATTAATTTATCGCCAGTTGAGAGTATATTCTGTGTATTTTACCTGTTAGTATATACATGTGTACTATACGCTTAAGGATAATCTGCCGGCTGCCCGAACATGGCGGCGGAATTTGCCACCCCTACACGTCATCATAAAATATAAAAAAAAAATCATAAATGAAATGCGTGTCTCAAAAATTCAACAGATAACTTAAATGTCAAGGTATATTAACTGGCTGTCAAGGGATAAAAATGCACTTTACTTTATAAGTATGAAAAAACTAACCATCTAACTTTTGCAAATTTGGGACCAAAAAGTACCAACGTCAGTTTGCTTCACAATGTTCCGTCTAGAGTAGCCGGAAATTAAAATATCCAAAAGCTTTCAAATAAAAACAGAATATCTCTATGTCTGTAGGTACCCAAACTGATACAAAAAACTAAAATCTTGCCCTTCCATGTATATAACGGACTGGATACCGGGTTGTATTCTATCTGCACATGTAGGGGGGGGGGAGGGGGAAGATAAGTACATTATATACGTACGGTCAATGTACATTGTTTAGAGCTGTTTGAGTAGCCTTCTTGGTAGCCACAATGTGCCTTTATTTGAATGAATTTGGAAATTTTATATCCCGGCTGTCCCAGACGGAACATTATAAAACACAATGTCATTAGTATTTTATGTATTCATGAAAAAAGAAAAAGGAAATGTTTTGTCTCAAATTTTCGCAAGTTAGAACGTAATTTTTTTTTTCATACTTATAAAATGCACTTTTCTTTATTAATTACCGTTTGATATGCCCCGACATTTAAGTCACCAATTCAATTTGTGAGACACGCATTTCATTTGTGATTTTTGTTGATAATTTATGAAGACGTGTAGAGATGGTAAATAACGCCGCCATGTTTGGTCAGCCGGCAGATTATCCTTAAAGACATAGGCAAAATGAGGCCAAAAGTGGTGTCACTAGCTAATGATTTTATTGCCCCTACTTAGGCGCTATGCAAGGTAGATCAAAGACATGTCCTAAAGAGGTGATTGATCCCTTGGAGGTCATTGTTGATGAATTTGTGTTAAAATGTTGTTAAAATGTGTTGGCTACCTTACATAAGGAATCTACTTTGAAGATTCCGAAAATAAGTTTAGAAAAATGACCATTTGTTTTTCTTTTAGTGAAGACATTACGAAAACACGCCTATTCAAATATAAATAAAAATTCACCTCCAAAAAGTGAAATTTTTCAGATTAAAAACTCTGATATTTTTCTTATTTCTGCTCAAAACATAGATTGTGGGTACTGGTTAGAACCGCCTCGGCAAGGCGGTTCTAATGAGTACCCACAATCTATGTTTTCGAGCAGGAATAAGAAATATAATGTATACCCATGTAAACCCCAGTTTTACTATATAAAATTGGGGGTTTGAGGGGGTCAAAATTATATAGGATTGTTTTCGTGATGCTTTTTTTTCAAAAGGAGCTTTATGTGCAGAAAAAAACACACATGAAGTCAATAATGTTGTCTCCCTTGCAAAAGAAATGGCGAAAACTGCAAGATGTGTCTAGTCTTTTTGTGTTCCACTTTGATGAGACTAATTTGATATCATTACGTAAACACGCCTACTCAAATATATAGAAAATTTCACCTCTAAAAACTGAAAATTTTCACATAAAATCTCTGATATTTTCATATTTCTGCTCAAAACATAGATTGTGGGTACTCGTTAGAACCGCCTCGGCGATGTGGTTCTAACGAGAAGCCACAATCTATGTTTTGAGCAGAATCTATGTTTTGATAAGAAAAATAATGTATACCCCTGTAAATCCCAGTTTTACTATATAAAAGTGGGGTTTAAGGGGGTCAATATTATATAGGCATTGGTGTCTTTGGGCATATGCAGACAGCGAAAGCCCAGATGAGCCTACACATTTGAGCAGTCCGATCAGGGACTTCACGTTACATTAACAGAATAATTGGGTACTACATAATGGAGAGAAAAGGCCCGGATGATACTTTTCGCATGAATAGAATAATCTGAATCTGAGCATTTTGCGCATGTTTGAGGGCCTATTTTCGCTTGACGTGGCCGATATGATGTCTGGTTAATTACGTGACAAAGACAACGGCTGTGCATTTTGCAACAGAAACATAGAAATTCATATCATATCACAACCTTATGAGTTATGATAAAAAAAAAATAGAAAAAAACTCGGTACTCACGTCGATTTTCCATATAGTAGGCATTAAGAAAGTCTAGTCGCACTGATGGCATTATACTATTGATCATAAGAACACAGAAGGCTGTAGCCAAACTGGCAATAACAAACAATCTGGAAAATTAATACGCAGTATTACTACAGTAAGGCTATCTGACACACTGTATCAGCAGAGCGCGTTTTCCTAGATTAGAGTAAAGCGTCTCGTATGATCCAAACATTGGAACATCCACGAGACGTGATAGAGAGCTCCAGGTCACACTTTTCGTATAATAACGTGATCTGATGCTCTGTATCAGTCGAGTGCATATTCCTAGAGTAAAGCGTCTCGTGTGATCCAGAGATATTGGAACATCCACGCGACTTGATACAGAGCACCAGGTCACACTATTAATATAATACCGTGATTTGATGCTCTGTATCAGTCTAGTGCATGTTCTTAGGTTAAAGGAAAGAGTCTCGTGTGATCCAGAGATAAGGGGACATCCACGAGACGTTATACAGAGCGCCAGGTCACGCTTTCAGTATAATAACGTGATCTGATGCTCTGTATCAGCCGAGGGCATGTTCCTAATTACAGTAAAGCGTCTCGTATGATCCAGAGATATTGGAACACCCATGAGACGTGATACAGAGCGCCAGGTCACACTATTAGTATTAAAAAAGTGATATGGTGCTCTGTATCAGCCGAATGCATGTTCCTAGAATAGAGTAATGCGTCTCGTGTGATCCAGAGATATTGGAACATCCACGAAATGTGATACAGAGCGCCAGGTCACACTACTAGTATAAAAATGTGATCGGACACTCTGTATCAGCCGAGTGCATGTTCATAGATTAGAGTAATGCTTCGTGTGTAATCCAGAGATATTGGAACTTCTCAATGCACTTGTGGCAGTACGGAAACCGCTGATTACTTTCTGCTAGCTGTCTCCCCTTTACTATAGGCAAAGACAAGAACATTTCCAGATAATTTCACTTATTTGCCCGATTTCTATTAATGTCCTCTTGTTTGGCAACGGCACTGTAAGTTATAAATTTCGAGGTAGTTCATAATTACATTAAAGAAAGTAATCTTACCTTTTTATGGCAAAGTTTTCCACATTCTTGAGTAATGCAAATACATGATTTATGATACCGGTGAGATAGCTCAGAGGAATCACAAATATATTTTGTAGCCAGTAGGACAACAGGTTAGTGTATTTGTCCATTTTTGGTTCTCACAGTGCAGATGTGGTCCCTACTCTTCTAACACAGTTCGGTTGTTTTCTTTTGTCATTTTATCTGCCTTTTCGCTACACCTCATGACACTTCTTTCAGTTTTTTTTCCTCCTTATCATTGGTAAAGTAGATTATTTTTAAGCTTTTTTTGTTGTTGTTGTTGTTGTTTTTTGTTGTTGTTGTTGTTGTTGTTGTTTTGTTTTGTTTTTTCTTATGCCTCTTCTTCCTTATGCTTGTGATGTTTGAACAGATAATATTCTACTTTCGCTATATAGTGATCTGGGCCCAGTTGTTCAAAGCGTCGTTAGCTTAACGGACTCGTTAAGGGTCATTTCGTTAACTGTTTTAGCGGATTCAATATACAATATTTTGATATTTTTTTGCTGAAAAAATGTGAGTAGCTTTTGCACTGCAAAAGCTACTCACATTTTTTTCAGCAAACAATTTCAGCATATTTGCGTATCACTCGATGTAAATTTTAACAAATCGTTAACTAACGACATCGTTAGCTTTGAACAACTGGGCCCTGATGTTTAAATTAACATATATTGGTAGAAATGTCACATGGATGCGGCAACATATTTACAACCTTATACCGTTATCAGATCCACTTAATTGTACGTATGAGGAGACTTCATGAAAGCAATATGATTTCGTTCCAATCCTAGTATTTTGTATGTTGTTATATGTATTGATGTGTCATTAATTCTGAATAAAATATGTATAAACTAAGACATTAAATCAACGTCGTTTCAACTGTGTGCATATTCGGATGCGATCACACTGTCTGAATCTTTGCCATTTATATTTGTACAGTCTGATCGGAACCTTCAATAGGCGCATTTGGGATAGCTAATGATATAGTGTTTCCTCATTTGGACAACGAAGATCGTGATCAGACTACGCAGATACACGGGCTGATTTAATTCTAGCCAGTCGCATATCCCGAAGGTACGATTTCTGACGTTGCGGGACATATGTTCAAACAGAATCTAATAATGTTTGTTTTCGAAACAACGATTACTTAAAAGAATGAACGTTACATTGAAATTCATAAGACTTCTTCTCATGACTGAATCACGAATTTAGTGAATAATGTTCGATCGATTGAAACAGGTGTTATATTCAACATATTTTTATGTGGGACGGCGACTGAAACGGACTCATTATGAAAACACGCCTGTTCAAATATATTGAAAATTTTATCACCAAAAAATGAAAATTTTCAGGTAAAATTTTGATATTTTTTCATATTTATGCTCAAAACATAGATTGTGGGTACTCGTTAGAACCGAGGCGGTTCTAACAAGTACCCACAATCTATGTTTTTGAGCAGAAAAAATAAAAAATAATGTATACCCCTGTAAACCCAAGTTGTACTATATGAAAGTGGGTTTTAAGGGGGTCAACATTTTATAGGCGTATTTACGTGATGTTTAGAACGTATGCGAACAGCGAAATTTTACCCATCATGCAGAGTGTTAAATAGATAACGCAGTATGGCTATTATTTGCAGTATTAACTCTTATCCTGCTGAATAATTTAATTAGTCACACCCTTTTCTGAATATCAGCCAATCAGATGACATCATATAATGTTTTCATTCAAATTCACAAACTGAATGACAAACAGTGTAGATCCTGATCAGATGGCTTCTTCAAAAGCCATCTGATTTGGATGTACACTGTTTACAAATGTGAGGGTTGTCGTGAACAGCAGAATAAGGGTTAAGGCGAATGTCTAAACACTCTAAGGGTTGTTAACCACCTTTCTTAAAGATCTCTTTACATTATAGGCTTAAATTGCAGGAAGAAATCAGAGAGTCGCAAATGTCGCCTCCTTCGTTGTAATGGCGGCATATCTTCCAAGTGTGCCCAATTTCTTTCGCTTTGCCTTTAAATACAGTGGACTTGTTACAAGACACTATTTTGTTCTCAAAGATGTTCTGTCAAGGTTAAAAGGAATTTGCTATTGTAAAGAATTCTTAAAGGCTGCGAACTGATATGTAAGAATGGCTTACATTATAAAAACATGCCTATATAAAAATTTTACCACCTTAAACTCCACTTTTAGATAGTAAAACTGGGGTTTACAGGAGTATACATTATTTTCCTTATTTCTGGTCAAAAAATAGATTGTGGGTACTCTTTAGAACCACCTCGCCGAGGCGTTTCTAACGAGTACCCACAGTTTGTGTTTTGAGCAGAAAGGTGAAAAATAGCAGAGTTTTTGTCTGAAAATTTTCGCTTTTTGGAGATGAAGTTTTCTATATATTTGAATTGGTGCGTTTTCGTAATGTGTTTCATCATAGAACATAATAATGTTTTCTTGTTTCTTATTATTATATATGTCTTCTTATTTCCTCATAGAACAGGTGGTTTGGACATTTGTTAGAATCGCACCAGTGAGGCGTCTAACAAATATTAATTACTTATATAAATTACTTAATAAATGGCCTTTTCAATGTCATTCAATCTTGTCGTTTATTTGCTTGTAAATCAAACAAGCGGTTCCCGCATTTGTAGTCATTCTGCACGTAGGTGTGCATAAATACTATTCGCGAGGTATCAAATACAATATCCATGCGCTATTTCTGATGAACTATCATCTCTAAAGAGAAGATTTTGTACTAATCATATATCATTACAAGGCATTTTGTCGCTGTATCGAGTGTTGGTGTAAAGAGGATTGATTGTACTATATTCATTGCTACAAGTGCAGGTATAATCATTGTGTTACTGTTTTTCATATAACAAAAATAGGGTGGTACATGTAACAAGGAAAAGCCATACTCATAGAACACACCTCACGCGGGTCACCGGATAAGAGTTGACTCTTTCATCACGAAAACACGCCTATATAATATTGACCCCCTTAAACCCCACTTTTATATAGTAAAACTGGGGTTTACAGGGGTACACATTATTTTTCTTATTTCTGCTCAAAACATATATTGTGGGTACTCGTTAGAACCGTCTCATCGAGGCGGTTCTAACGAGTACCTACAATCTATGTTTTGAGCAGAAATAAGAAAAACATCAGAATTTTTCATCTGAAAATTTTCATTTTTTGGTGGTAAAATTCTCAATATATTTGAATAGGCGTGTTTTCGTAATGTAAGCCTGCAACCCAAATACCAGATACTTGTGCAAACAGTGTTGATCCTGATTAGATGGCTCATCATGAGCCGTCCCATCAAGATCTGCACTGTTAGCCATTCTGTTTTGATTTTTGAGTGACATTCCTGTTTGCAATGACACGCCCAAATTCAATGATAGGAAAGTCTATTTCATAAACTTAGGGTGGAAAGGTTAAAGGACTAAATGACTTCAGAAAACAACAATAAATTCACTAAAGCACTGACAGCACTGGCGAGTCGATTGTCTCTGAGTGTAGGCTGGGAAAATGGTCCTAAACGGGACTGTTATAAATAACCCTTAACTTCCATTAATTAAAGCAAATAGTGCAAATCCAGATCAGACGCCGCGTTGTGCGGCGTCTGATCTAGCTCTGCACTGTTTGCCAATGCGCCGTTCCATGTATTAAAGATAACCCTTTTTACAACGCACGCTGACGTCATAGCGACTAGAACACCTATAGTTAACCGTTACATTGATCAATGATGACCACGGTTTGATTTAACTGGTCAATGATGATCAAGAGCACTTTGCCTTGATTGTAAACAATCGATCAAAAACAAAAGGAATAGAACAAACAAACGATAAGAAAATGCAACAGAAATGCATCTCGAACAGCCAGCAGAATAACTAAAACTGTTGGAATGGGCAGGCCCCGGGCTGTGGCCCGAGAGCGGCTGGTGGGGTTAAACCTGTGTTTACTGGGTGCAACTTATTTAACATCTAAATTTGCAACGGATAGTTCACACACATTGCTAAATACAGAAGACCCTCATTCTCTCAATCTCCAGGGGGTCATAGGCTGTGTTTGAGATAACAGTAATTTGTAATAAAAGGAGCTGAAATGTAAGAAACTTATAGCAAACTAAACTTCTATTGCTTTCATGTAAATATTAGTTTTAGTTATTAGTGCTTGAGATAACGAGAGTACACTGTACATGTAAAATATGTAAAAGCTATTTTAATTAAACATATTGATTATTTTTCTCATTGTTCAACAAAAACCATATATACCAACACCACATGTTTTAAGAGAAATAAGTAAAATATTTATCTTAATACTCGAGTAAGCAATGGCATTTTCACCACATAATATGAAAAATGAGAACGATTTTGGTTACTTTGCACAGTAAGGCAAATTGATGCAGTACAGATATTGCTAGACATAACAAACAAGTTAAAGAGCTGGGCCCAGTTGTTCGAAGCATCGTTAGCTTGGATTATTAATGACAAGGTCTTTTCAAATACATTGGCTTGCTGCAAAAATGAGAGTAGCTTTTGCAATACCAAAGCTACCTACATTTTTTTTCAGCAAACAATATCAATGTATGCCATATTTCAAGGAAAATAAATAACGTCACATTAGCTAACAGCTTCGTTATTTTTTGAACAACTTGGCCTAGGTTTAAAAACTACACGTTTCTGAAACTCACCAAAATCGTATGCACTTCAAATGTCGGGGGAAAATCTTCATCAACAAGATTGTATGTGCGCCCAGCGCGGACTCAAATCAGAATGCGCAACCGCGCAGGCTGATCACAACATTCGCTGTCCGTCTGAAGACGCTTTGGATTCTTGGCCACTACAGAGTGTCCTGCGAAGACTGATCTGAGTCTTTGCTGTGCGCATATGCAGTTTAGTAGGAAATGCTGTGCCCGGTTCATATAGAACTGTTACCTCTTTCGCTGCCACAGGCTATTATAATAGGCTTTTGCAAACAGCATAGATCCAGATGAGACGGCTCATTGAGCCGTCTCATCTGGATCTACGCTGTTTGACATTCCGTCTTTCAATTTTACATATAAACGTCTTTCCAAACGATAGTTTGTTAAAATAAAAAAAAAAGCAGACGACAAATGTCGTCTGAAATTTGGCGCCGAAAGAGTTAACGTAAAGAGATGCATATGTTCAGCATTGACTGTTTACAATCGAGCATACATAGTATACCTTCTTGAAGATGTCCTCGTGATTATTAATGACCAATGAAATTCAACTACGGGTTTTTCACAAAATCTAGGTAACGGTTATTTATACACGCTCTATTCTTGTCGCTGTGATGTCAGAGTGCAGGGTAAAGAGGGCTGTATGTAAAACCTAGACTGGCACATGGGCAAACTGTGCACATTAGGATCAGATGCCACAGGACGCGGCGTCTGATCAGGGTCTGCACTGTTTGCTTAAATTACAGGAAGTTAAGGGTTAAAGAAATTTGATTCAGAAGCTGATTATATGGCCATTTTTGGATCGATTGTTACTACCGAGCCATTGTATACAAACGCTAAAATTTCCTTAAGGTAGTTGTCATCGTGATTATCACTGACCAATGGAATTCAACCACGCGGTTGTACAAAATTGAGGTGATGGCTATTTATAGCCGTGCTATACATGTCGCTGTGACATCAGAATCACTGCAAAGAGGAGTATATGTAAAACCTGGACTGGGACATTGGCAAACAGTGCATAAATCGGCATTTTATCAGGCTCTGCACTGTTTGCTTATATTACAGGAAGTTAAGGGCTAAATCAAATAAAATAAAGTCCCCGTTAAGGACCATTTTCCGAGCTTCACTCAGAGACAATCGACCCACCAATGCTGTCAATGCATTGATTATAGTCTAAAACCATTTGAGCCTTAATTCTTTCACTCCTCAATTTCTGAAATCGATTCTTCAAGCTATCAATGTGGATTGGATATCTATTGTTGCCAATAGGAGTTTCTATCAAAAATCAATAACAAAATGGCAAACGGTGTAGATCCTTATATGACGGCTCGTTACGAGCCGTCTCGTCGGGATCTACACTGTTTGCATGGGTATCTGTTACAGTCTACAGGGTTGAAAGGGTAAGCTAGACTGGCTCCAGTCTCCAGTGACTAAATATTTTTTCTCATATTCTTTTTTGATAATCCACTAAAATAAAACCCAAAAAATATCATGACTATAAAGGCTGGTCACTCTAGTGACCAGCCTTTATAGTTTTGACATTACTTTGGTTTTATTTTAGTGGATTATTAAACAGATTATAAGAAAAAAATATTTAGTCACTGGAGACTGGAGCCAGTCTAAGGGTAAGCGTATCGAAATGTAGCGCATGGCATGAAAACCACTAATGTAAACATGTCAACAGCTCCTTATATCATAATCCACTGGCTGTCACATTTTAGTATGAAAAGCTATGAAATTTATTTCTTTATCAAACCACCCACTGAAAAGTCATCACGAAAATATACCTATATAATTTTGATCCCCCCTTAAACCCCACTTTTATATAGTAAAGCTGGGGTTTATAGGGGTTTACATTATTTTTCTTATTTCTGCTCAAAAACATAGATAGTGGTACTCGTTCGAGGCGGTTCTAACGAGTACCCACAATCTATGTTTTGAGCAGAAGTATGAAAAATATCAGAACTTTTATCTGGAAACTTTCAGTTTTTTGTTGGTAAAATTTTCAATATATTGGAATAGGCGTTTTTTGAAATGGAGCCTTTCTTTATGCAAGCACATTAGAGAGGTTCTAGAGAAGTTTAAAGTTTTATGTACTGACTATAGATAAAAGCAGACAAGATTTTTCCTTATTTTTATCAGAAAATAAGACATTGCGTTTAATTTATGACCCTCAGAGACAATTCGAAGGAAATATCAAGATATATGTTCCGTAAAATTGAGAAGAAACTATCGCCATTCTTCATCTGTACACTTAAACTGAGTGCTAAACTTTAAAATGTATGTATGACTCGGTGCTCATACAAATAAAATGTGATGAAATTAAATCAAACATACCTTAAAGCATACATCTTCCATAAGACATATATGTTCTTACGAATCTGCCTTCCGTTGGTTTTAAAAGCTTAATACATGTTTTTTCTTTCTTTTTTTTAAACTGCATCTTTTAAATCTTTCTGAACAAAAAAAGAAACGCGTCAGTTTTATATTGTTCGTTCATCTTTCAAAGGTGGAAATATTGTTTGCGGGGTAAAACCAATGGTCTATTGCCGCGAAGGAGCAAACGTTCCTTTTACCTTTTCAGAAGGAAGACAAAATTATTGTAAAAGAGTTGTTTCCCTAATAGTGTACCCATTTTCATTAAATTTCGTTTGTTTTCTTTTTTTGTTGTTACTGTTGTATTTGAATACATTTCATAGTGTGTCCGTATCTTAACGCTTAGCATGCTGGGTAAAAATTTCAGCAGACGATAGTTTGAAATATTTTCTTATACAGTCGACTCTCGTTATCTCGAATTCTAAGGGACCCTCGGAAATACTTCGAGATATCCGTATCTCGACATATCAGATTCGCAGAATTGAGGAAAAAAATTAGTCGAACAACCACATTTAACAAATATATATCTGTAATTGGACTCTTTTAAGTTAGAAATATATTAAAAATATTGTGGAAAAGAGGAGAAATTTCTCCTCATTTCCACAGTATTTTTTCTGTTGTTAGATTTTCATGTTTAGGCAGGGACCAGATTTTCACTTCGAGAAAAGCGGTTATTCGAGATAAGCGAGATCGACATAACGAGAGTCAACTGTATTTGCAAGAAAATAGATTTTGACGTTTCATGCAAATTGTCTCCTCAGTCTGATCCAATTTCTTTGGATGACACTCTGTGGGTAGCCAAGGATCCAAAGCGTCTTCAGGCTCTGATCAGTTTGCACAGATTTTTCAATACATTTTGTATTTCCAATATTGCATGGTAAAATGTCACGGCTAACATAGCTCTTGATAAGAGGATACTGTGAACCCTCGTTAAAACGACAGCATTTGTTCCCAAAAATGTTGCCTTTATAATGATTTTGTTGTTGTAAAGAATCCTTAATGGACAGAATGACATATAAGAAAGACCTTGTTTTTGCATAATTTCTCATTAACCTCCACCTGTTGAGCGAAGCTTTCGGGACATATAAATTGTCATTATAACGACTTTTGTCGTTGTATCGAGTGTTGGTATAAAGAGGGTTGACTGTATATAGGTAAATATTTTGTTTTACTATTCTTAAAAAATATATGTTTTGGGTGCCTTTTTGACGCACTATTTTTGTTTTTGTTTTGACACTACACATTAAGGGATAACAAACGAGCGTTAAACGTGTGTAACGCGTCAATGAGGTTTCTATGTTTGTCGTGCTTTGTGCAGTGGTCATTTTCGTTTCGGTTTCTTCTGTTTATTTTTTTCAGTTTTAAAGAGTATGTCCTTGCAAGACCTTACCAGCTGGATGCTATAACTTAGTTATAAGTTTTAAACACTAAGAAAAGGGTAATAATATAAGTGAAGATACCAGGAAATGCCATAGTCACCATTACGAAAACAAGCCCATTTAAATATACTGAAAATTTTACCACCAAAAATGAAAATTTTCAGATAAAAAATTCTGATTTTTTTTTTATTTCTGCTCAAAACATAGAGGCGGTTCTAACGAGTACCCACAATCTATGTTTTTGAGAAGAAATAAGAAAAATATTGTATACCCTGTAAACCTCAGTTTTACTATATAAAAGTGGGGTTTGAGGGGATCAAAATTATATAGGCACGTTTACGTGATGCGAATCACAGCCTTCCCGAGGCACCGAAACAAGGAGAACTGGGAAACAAGCAATGACAAAACAGACGCCCGATAAATAAACTGGGGAGAGAGTGTGGGGACGAAACTTCAGCCTTAATTCTAATGCAGTTCCAAATTACAATCATATGCTCGGTTCTCATAGGGGGTCCTCTTCCTTATCTGTGAAACATCACAGTGAAACCAATCTATCTACAAACACCTGACGAAACAAAGCAAATGACTCAAAAAATGCGATTTGAAGCCAGAACACAAGAAAACCACAATCAAAACCACCATGCGCCCGACCACAGACATTGATAGCCAGGCGCTAAACACTTGTAACAGACTGGGAAGGAAGCCGAACTATATCTAAGGACGTTAATCAAATTTATCATCCATAACTGGGTTAACAACAACTCTCTATGTGACTTGCCTTTACTGTATACATCGGGAAAGGAATCACACATCACGAACACATGCCTATATAATATTGATCCCCTTAAGCCCCACTTTCATATAGTAAAACTGGGGTTTATAGGGGTATACATTATTTTTCTTATTTCTGCTCAAAAACATAGATTGTGGGTACTCGTTAGAACCGCCTCGCTGAGGCGGTTCTAACGAGTACCCACAATCTATTTTTTGAGCAGAAATAAGAATAATATCAGAGTTTTTTATCTGAAAATTTTCAGTTTTTGGAGGTGAAATTTTCTATATATTTGAATAGGCATGTTTTCGCAATGTAAGCATATTTCTTTTATTCCAAACCTTTAAACTTTGTTTTTATGTAAAGTGTTTGCTGCCTGTTTAATGAAAATCAGAATACAATACGGTGTATGTTTAAACCAAAGGGTTACCAAAAGGTGTTCAACATGTCTGTTTCTTCTGCCTTTCTGTTGTTGTTTTTGTTGTTGTCTGTTTGTTTATTTATTTGTTTATTTATGGTATCGTTTTTGTTTGGTTTAAAGAAATATGTTATTCGAACGTCAAGCCGTTTGAGTGCTTTAAGTTTCTAAACACTCGGTAAACGATATTAAGAAAAATACCTCTCCACTTAACTTGCAAGCAGCCAAAAACGCTTATCAGCAATTGAATACCTGTAATGATTTTAAACGATAAGCCAGCACAATCTATTTTTATATAACTGCATTGAATTATATCTTATGTTTGTGTTAGGTAGACTGACCGGCTCGATATGACGTTAAAAGTGTTGATTGGGGGGGGGGGGGGGGGGGTGAAACTCTAAACAACCAACCAGGGCCCAGTTGTTCAAGACTAACGATGTCTTTAGTTAACATATCGTTAAAACTTTGGTCATTAAGTATGGCATATATGCTATTTTTTGCTGAAAAAATGTGAATAGCTTTAGTATTTGCAAAAGCTACTCACATTTTTTCAGCAAAAATACCTGCGAATTAAATATTGTACTGACTAAAACAGTTAACATTTTGACCACCTACGAGCTCGTTAAGCTAACGACGCTTTGAATAACTGGGCCCAGTGTATTGCAAAGTGAGACCCATCCAGGCCGCAACGTGTGAAAGCGTTACCTCAGACAGATGCCCAACGAAAGCTACGCACAGTCTGATCAGAGTCTTCGTTGTCCGCATGATGAAAATTTGCATCTATGTCTGTCCAAAATGCGCCCAGCAAAGATTCTGATCAGACGACGCACATGTCCGAAGGTACGATTCCTAATGCTGCGGCCATTACGAAAACACGCCTATTCAAATATATTGAAAATTTCACCACCCAAAAAAACTGGGAGTTTTCTGATAAAAATTCTTATATTTTTCATATTTCTGCTCAAAACAGAGATTGTGGGTACTCGTTAGAACCGCCTCGCCGAGGCGGTTCTAACGAGTACCCACAATCTATGTTTTTGGGCAGAAATAAAAAAAATAATATATACCCCTGTAAACCCCAGTTTTACTATATAAAAGTGGGGTTTAAGGGGTCAAAATTAGGTATGTTTTCGTGATGTTAATCTCGTTGTTGTGTTTCTATTTCTAATCAGTATATTTGTGTGTTTAAAATTGATTTTCCAAACAAATAAACATATGTAACTTATGTAACGTCAAACTCAACGCTTTGTATTGCGATTTTAAAATTTAAGTAAAGAAAAACATTCATGTGCCTCTTTGTTAATTCATTGCTGTTATCTACAGAAAATACGATCGATGTCTGCAGTGCAGCAGAGGGAGAATTAAATGCTGAAAGCAAACTGTTGAGATTTATCTAAGTTATGCATATAAAACAGTAGAGATGTATTGTTTTTTTGTTGTTTTTTGGGGATTTTTTTTCCTGTTTTTTGTTGTTGTTGTTTTTGTTGTTGTTGTTGTTGTTGTTGTTGTTGTTGTTGTTGTTGTTTTTCATGTATGTGTTCTCGCGTATGATTTTGCTCATCTATTCTATACCTTTTGTACGTATCCGCAAATTGCTACGTCACAGATCGATGTTGTCATAATGACCCATTTTCGGACAACATTCCACAAACATGACCGTCTCTACTTCATTTCAATTTGTTCTCCGTGACTTTGCTCAACATTACCAGTATTTTCAGTCGTACTGAACAAATGCCGTCCCTTCCTGGCTTTGGTTATAATTGGATTATTTTTTCACATTTCGATCGATTTTTAGGGGAAATTACGTGCCTGAATGCCACGATAAATAATTAGTAAAATTGCACACAAGGAAACCTTAAAATGTGATCGATTTCTGTATTTTTAGCTCTGGCGGTCATCTTGTTCAAAAGGGCAAAACCATTTCAGCAATTTTTTCAAACATTGCTAGACAGTCTATGGTGGTTATATTTTATATTTTTTTAGCTTTGTCGGCCAGTTTGGTCAGCGGAGCACAATCATTTTAGCAATTTTTGTGGTAGGTTATGAAAGAAACATTCCTTTGAAATGTGTTTGAAATCAAGCCAGTGGCTTGAAAAAATAAGTCATTTTGAAGTTTTTTTGTTTTTTTTTAAGCTCTGTTAGCCATCTTGTTCAATGCGATAGACCATTGCAGCAGATTGGAACGTGGTTGTTTCAGAAACATTTGTACGAAGGTATGATGAAATGGGCTAAGTGGTTTTGCAGGAGATGTAATTTGAAGAAATTGTGGATGATGGACAATGGCGTTTCTAGTTTTAGCTCTATTCAGTGGAGTACAGTCATGTTAGCAATATTGGTAGCGGGTTATAATAGAAATATTTCTGTGAAACTATTTTGAAATCAAGCTATTAGCTTGGGAGGAGAGGTCGTTTTAAGATTTTTCTATTTCTAGCTCTGGTGATCATCTTGTTCAGTGAAGCGGATCCATTTAAGCAACTTTAGTACGAAGGGAAATTGTCAATAGGAAGATTTTTAACTTAAAAATATTTAATTAGAGGGCAGGTTTGGTCCATTTGAAGACGATGCGTGATCATTTTAATAAAATTTCTAAACTGAATTTTTAATACTGCCTCATCAAAAGTATTTCGAAAGATTTCATTTACCGCAAGCTGAACTTCATTTTTCATGCATGTCATTTTCATTTATTTCATCGTAAAAACAAGGTTCCTTCCAAATAATAAATCAATTCAGGACATAAAATAAAAGAGTCATCACGAAAACATACCTATATAATTTTGACCCCCTTAAACTCCACTTTATATAGTAAAACTGGGGTTTACAGGGGTATACATTATTTGTATTATTCTGCTTAAAACATAGATTGTGGGTACTCGTTAGAACCGCCTCTCGAGGCGGTTCAAACGAGTACCCACAATCTATGTTTTGAGCAGAAATATGAAAAATATCAGAGAATTTTTATCTGAAAATTTTCAGTTTTTGGAGGTGAAATTTTCTCTATATTTGAATAGGTGTGTTTTCGTAATGAACTTTTGCACGAACATACTAACAAAAACCTTCAACTGGAAAGTGTGATTTATATTTTATACATGAAATATCATATTAAGAACCATGGATACGATCGTCTTCTAACAAGAGTTTTTCACCATTATACTTATAATCATCATAAAATAACTAATCTATCTGTATCAGAAATTCGTGTCGCATTTTAATGTTCCATTTCTTTTGGTGAGACCCTGAAATATTTATATTTTTAGTTTTAGTTTTAGAAGAGTAGTAAATACCTTAACCAGTATCAGTGTTGGCACCGACATATTTTAGACACTGGATTATGCTGAGAGCGTCTCGAAGAGACGACTTCATTATAACCCACATGCTGACCTAAACCAGACACTTGATACTGACGTATGAGTAAGTGATTGTCAGGGCGCTCACTAGGCCGTCTCTATCAGACGATTTGGTGAGAGCCCGAAATATGATCCAGACACTTTAGAATAACACCAGAATTGGTATCAGTGTCGGTACGGATATATTTGTAATATTACAAAACCAAAGTTAAATATTCCATAGTCTGACTATATACTTTCCACAGCTTAATTCCGTTACATGTTTCTAGTTATCACTGGGATCGTCTCGATGGGACGGTTTTAGTGATACCCGAAGCATGAGAAGTATACTAAATATATCTGAATTTGAAAAGCTATGCTTATCTTATCTGAAGCCCTGAGATTACCTGAACATAAACACAGGGGTCATACGGTTTAAATGACTGAAGGACTATCTAAGACCGTTTAATATTATATTATTTTTAACCATATTTACATGTAACAGATACCTTACCTTGATGATTTTTTCCCAAGAAAAGCGTAAACTTCGAGAACAACAACAAAAAATATGAACTACACCGTTGTGTCAACCACAACCGTGTAGAAAACAGTAAAGTAAAGTGACACGACTGTGATTTTGCACGCTTTCCACGGAGAAGTTTTGCTGTCAAAGTTCGGTCATTTTATCAACATAGTAGTACTATTTAATTGCGTAAAACCATAGTATATATTATAGCATTGTAGTTCAAGAGTGTTGTCACTATCTTCAGTCTCCACTCTTTTTTTATTCGATTCTCCTCTAGTCATTTAAGCTGCCATAAAATTGTAAAATGTTTGTTATTGTATTGCTCCTTGTTATCGTAAGATAACCTAAGAGTATTGAATAAGCTTATACCATTCTTTTGGTCTTTTTTTACGGCTTCTACTTTATTTCAGGTATTGTCCTAAATTATTTTCTCTTTCCTACAGTCATTTCAAAGATAAACGAACATTTGTTCATGACACATAAGTGTGCCGAAGCACGACAAAATCAATAAGATGACCTGCGCACCCAGGGAAGACTCAGATCAGCCTTATGATCCGTTCCGTATGGTCAGATTTTGTTAATTTTTGCACTAACAAACTAACATAAACCACTAAATGAACTGTATGTTTTATACTTTATACCCGAAAATAATACTAAGAACTACGGATACGATCGTCTAATATAAACCAGAGTTTTTCACCATTTCATTTACAATAATCATAAAATAAATGTTCTATCTGTATATGAAATTCGTGTCGCATTTTAATGTTCTGTTTCATTCAGTCGTCTTCGCGGTTTCTACCTTATTTAAGGTGTTGTCCTAAATTATTGTCTCTTTCTTACACTCATTTCAAAGATTAACGAACGTATTTTGATGACAATTAAGTAAGCGAAGCCTAAAAAAGTAATATACCTGCGCACCTAGCGAAGACTCAGATCAGCCTAATCGTCCGTTCCGTATGGTCAGTAATTGCTGCCCGCAAAAAAAAAAGAACTAATGTTTTGGGTAATAGCCATCCACTGAACTCACAATTAAAACTCTTATCAGGCTGGACGAATGCCCAAGCTGATCCGAGTTATCATTAGACACATGTCAGTTTGCTAATATTATCATGCGATACCTCAAACATGTCCCGTCCGGTGTTGAGCTTCTATAAAGCACCCGGGTTTGCTTTGAAAAGCAATTATTGCATAAAAAGCAGTGTCGCACGTTATAAACGGCCGTGCATTTACCGGCGAAAAGCCGTGTATTAACAAGGCAATTCACGCGCTGTTAATGCACGGCTACGCAACGTTCAAAATGATCGTACCGTGCCCACAGATTTGCTGCCGTTACGAGCTGTGTACTGCCCGGCCCTAGAACGAGCATAATCCGTGGAGATTGCGTTCGCGAGAGAATAGGTGAAAAGGAGAAACAAAATAGTGCAAGAAATAACGCGAAATGTTGCAAATGTTTTCAAGTTTTTATGCAATAATAGCGATCGAACATGGTTTTTCAATGCATTAACATTGGCCAGGACTCTAGGGAGGTGTTGTGAAACCGCGGCCTGCGGCCTCGGTTTTCAACTCCTCCCTCGGGACCTGGCGAATGTTAATGCATAGAAAAACATGTTTGATCCCTATATGGAATGCCGCATAACCGGAAGGGGGCGTTATTAGGGTACATGCGTCTCATTTGACAGGCGTTTAATAAGTTATTTAGGTGCTTAATCATCCATTTAATCAAAGATTAGTGTCCTAAATTGCCGACGATGGATATACCTCCCTTTTGGCACGTGCTCGTATAGTCATGTTTTGTTTTATTATCAAAACATTTGAGAAAGATGCACTCGGGTCGACTTCTTGCCCCGTCGTTTGATTACATATACTCTATCCATGTTTGAATTGGAGAGCGCACGGTAAGTGAGATAACAGAGTGAAAAGGGTCTATTTGTTCAAATGGTTCTGCACTATTGAACAAGATTGCCGCCATGCCCATATATAGTAAAAACAAAACACATGAAAGTCTTCTTCTCCAGAACCAAGAATGCTTTGAGGTGAATCTTGGTATATAGCATTGGGAATTCTAGGTCTTCCAAGTTTGTTCAAATGATGATCCGACGATTACCTTTGAACTTTTTACGGCAAGTTCAAATTTGCGTCCCCATACTTTTTTATGGGGAAAATATTGAAAAATCATTTTTCTCAAAATGTATCAAAGACTGGAATTTACAATGTATAATTACAGTGTTGAACGTTTTAGTTACAGTCAAACGTTTGTCCCCCAGGAGTTATCCGCCTTTGCCTCTGGTCTATATACATGTATAAATTATAAATCTTTGACGTCTCCTTTTCTATGAAATTTTTCGCTTGACAAATTTTCACCAGATTTCAAGCGTACACCACTAAACAAGATTGCCGCCATGCTCATACATCGTAAAACAAAACTTAAAACTCTTCTTCACCAGAACCAAGAAAGCTTTTAGGTGGAATCTTCATTTATAGTATTGGGAACTCAAGACCAACTAAGTTTGTTCAGATTATGATCCTAGGATGACTATGACTGACCCTTTTACAGTAACGTCAAATTTGCGGTCCCATACAAATTGTCGAAAAATCGTTTTCTAAAAAATGTATTAAAGACTAATGGCTGAAACTAACAATCTATGATTAAAGTAGTAAAAAGAAAGGAAGGAAATGATCAGGAATCGATTCAATTACATAACACTTTTTAAACCTTTTAGTTGGAACAAAAAGTTATCCCCTGGGGGTCTTATCTGCCCCTATGTCTGGGCTATACACATGTATAAATCGTACAATTTTTAAATGCAATTTTCTCGAAACAGCTTGTCCAATTTTAACCAGATTTCACATTGGGTCTTCTGTTGAAGTGGTAATATCAATTTCAAATGGTTCTGCATTATTGAATAAGATGGCCGCTATGCCCATATATGGTAATAACTCTTAAATTTTCTTCTCCAGAACCAAGAAAGCATTGAGGTTGAATTTATATATAAGGAATCGGGGACACAAGGTCTACAAAGTTTCAGCAAATGATGATCCTATGATGACCTTTGACCTTTTTAAGGCAGGTCAAATTTCTGTCCTAGTTTCAGTGGCAATACTAGAAGAATGTTGCATGGCATTTGCAGGTATGCCGTGGCTATTTTACTCAAGTGAGCTAATCGTGGCCTATGAGCCTCTTGTTATTATTACTTGATTGTATTAGTATCCTTTTGACTCATGTGAACAGCAAAGAACAAGAAACGTCCACATCTCCACTAGTATGTAAGCGGTTAATAAAGTCTTGATCAGACTGCTCGATATAGGCCTGCGTTACCCTCATATTGCATCAGGAACATTTTCGTGCTCTGAGCATCAGTTATAGCAAATATGTTTCTTTACACATTTAACCTCTGATTGAAGCATAAGGTATACACATTCCCGTCACACATACTTTTTTAAGCGTTTGTAAAGTCCAATATGATACAAGTCCATTTAAAACATCCGCATAGTTTTATTGTGGGGAAGGGGGTGTCCATAAGGCCGCTAACCTACCTTTAAAGAAAAATGTTACATATGCAGCATCTCTTTTTATGAAAATCTACATTTGTTCTTAATTTTGCATCTTGGAATTTAATAAATTCTAGCCTTTCCCTGGAACTGAAAAGTGAATTATTTTGAAACTTTCCTGAATACAACATTGGAGTAGTGCAAAGAGATGACTAAGTTTTGGTGATTTTGACCTTATTATAAAGGTCTCATGGGCTGTAGAATTGTCAAAAGAGCTGGTGCGCATTAGACTATTTTTATGCTACTGAGCAATAGTCTTCATTTTCTCCTAATATATTGATAATAGTATATTTTTTGCTCTCCCGAGCATGAAGTGCTCATTTAGAGCTATTGTGATCAGTCAATGTCCGTTTTGCGTCGTCCGTCGTGCATCGTGCTGCATCAACAATCCCATAAATGACAACTATTACTGCCCTAGGCCAATTGCAGTCAAACTTCACAATAATATTGCCTATATGACTCTCTACCAAAATAGATAAAATTGTTTCGCACCAATGAACATAATGGCAGCCAAAGTTAAAAATAGAAAAAATTCTTTATTTGACAACTTCTACACCATTGAGCCAATTTCAATCAATCTTTACAGGAATGTTGCCTAGGTGACTCACTTCTAAAATAGCTAAAATGGTTTTGATCCAGTGAACATAATGGCTGCCAGAGCTGAAAACAGAAAAAAATCTATAAACGACAACTTCTCCTATATCATTAAGCCAACTTCAATCAAACTTCACAGGCATGTTGCCTATGGTTCTCTCTACCAAAATGGTTGAAACAGTTTTACTCCAATAAAAAAACAGCTGCTAGAGTGAAAAATAGACAAACACTTTAAATGACAACTCCTCCCATATTATTGGGCCAATTTAATCAAACTTTACAAGAATGTTACCAAGGTATATCTCTACAGTGTAGCTAAAACAGTTTCGCTCCAATGAACAAGATGGCAACTAGAGCTAAAAAAAAAAAGATATATTTAACATTACAACTCCTCTAAACATTTAAGCTAATTTCAATCACACTTCGCAAGAATATTGCAAATTCAAATTGCACAGGAATGTTGCTAGGTGACTCTCTACCAAAATAGCTAAACCAGAGCTCCGCCCCAACGAACAAGATGACCACTAGAGCTAAAAATAAAAATAATCTTTGAATGGCAACTCCTCCTACACCCTTTGGCCAATTTCAATCAATATTTTACTTGAAAGGGAATGTTAAACAGGATACTAACTGAGGAATAAGTCCAACAAAAGGAAGTTGGTATAACTGGATGTGGGAACTTTTTAAAGAGACACACAGTTTTAGGTTCATAGTTTTTGTACTTTAGATTCTTAATGTATTATTCCACCCACTTTAATGATTATATTTCTCCAGATCTGTAAATTACGTTGTGAAACCAAAATGCTTCTAGTAAATGAGAGGGCCAATATAACCCTAAATCACTCACCTGAGTTTCATGGTCTGACTCCACATGACCATTATTAAACTGTATTAAGATGTCATCAAAACAGACATTCTTATGGCGTTTGATTGAAATTGGCCCAAGGGTGTAGCAGTAGTTGCCTTTTTAAAGATTTCTGGTTTGCGCTGTTCATTGGAGCATACCTATTTTATCTAGTTAGGTAGAGAGTCACCTAGGCAATACTATTGTCAAGTTTGATCGAAACTGGCCAAAGGGTTTAAGAGGAGTTGTCATTTAAAGCTGTTTCTATTTATAGTTCCGATGGCCATCTTATTCATCTGAGCAAATATATTTTAGCTATTTTGTTGGAGACACACATGTCTGTCAAGTTTTATTCCAATTGGTCCAATGATATAGGAGGAGCTGTCAATTAAAGATATTTCTATTTTTAGCTCTGGTGGCATTCTTGTTCATTGATGCGGCACAATTTTAGCTATTCTGGTAGTGAGACACATAGCCATAATACCTGTCAAATTTCATTCAAACTGGCCCAATGATATAGGAGGAGCTGTCATTAAAACATTTCTATTTTTAGCTCTGGCGGCCATCTTATTCACTGATGTGGAACAATTTTAACTTTTGTGGTAGGAAGTCACCTAGGCAATATTCCAGGAATTTAAGAGAAGTCATTTATAGCAAATTGTTGACACATCACGAGATACGACGGACAATGGACGACGCACGAGGGACATTGACCGATCATAATAGCTCACAATCACAATCCTTTGGTGAGCTAAAAAGATATTATTGGCAATATGTTAGGAGAAAATGAATATTTATGTTAGGAAACATTAAAATAGCCTAATAGGCACCTGCCTTTTGACAATCCAACAAAGCTCATGTGACCTTGAAACAAGATCCAGGTCACCAAAATAGTCATCTCTTTGCACTGTCCCAACGCTTGGGGAAGAGAGAGCTAATCTTAGTGCTTTTCGTACGTTTGTTCGGTTTGTGCTTGTTTAGATTTGTCGGTTTCCTCTTCCTCTTGCGGTCTTGGAAGGGCTGCGGTTTGTGATTGTGGCACTCCCTGGACGTTTCTCTTAACTTTTTTTGTATTCTGGTATGTTTCAAAATAATTCACCTTTCAGTTCTGGAGAAGGCTAGGTTTTATTGAATTCCAAGAAGCAAAATTAACAAAAAATGAAGATTTTCATAAGAGATGCTGCAGATGTAATGTTTTATCTTTAAAGGGATTTTAATGAAATAGGATATTACCTAAGTATTTGTCAAACAAACAAATGATGGAATAACTAGATGCGATACATCTTAAAAGAGAAACCGTGTTTAAAATATGGTACCACAGGTACATACTGAATTACCCCGACCACTTTCATGATCATGTTACTCCAAAAATAGGGCTTACGTTGCTAAACTAATACTGTTTTAATAAATGGGACACTATAAGTAATGTATCAGCAAAAGATGAAGACTTTTGTTACGGGGTAGAAAATTAGGCCTTATGGACACCCCCCTTTCTTTCAAAAGTAATGTTTAAACTGGTACCTCACCAAGCGTCCATGATCAATTGAGCTGTTGCACATCAATTCCAACAAAATGGCATGTTCATTCAGTAAAGACTAATACAAGCATGCGCATCAGTTTTCGCGGTGAGCTTTATGGCTAGTTAAGTACATTTTTCAGCAAAAATACCTAAATAGTAAACAAATAAGCCATAAAGTCAGGAAACGTACATTCGGAACGAGTGTCTAGCGACGATTCAGGTCAGCCTGCGCCTACGCGCAGTCTGATCAAAATCTTCACTGGGAGGAATTTGGATAGCCGAGAATGCAATGTTTTCGTAATGTGTTTTTTGTAAATTGTTTTTTATTTTTGTTGTTGTTTTTGTGCTTTTTCTGCGGACAACAAATACTCTAATCAGACTGCATGGATGCACAGGCTGATTTGAGTCTTCGTTGAGCGCTAATGTCGAAAAGTACGTTTTATCACGTTGCAGCTCAAACGGACCACTTTTATCAGACTGCGTGGTTCCGTGCGTTCAACAGGATGCTTACAAACACAACATCCACAGTGTCATTATATGAGCCTCGCCATGAGAAAATGTGTCTTCGGGCATATGCGGACAGCGAAGACACTGAGCTGATCAGCCTGTGCATCCGCGCAGTCCATTATGAAAACACGCCTATTCAAATATATAGAAAAATTTACCTCCAAGAACTGAAAATTTTCAGATAAAAAACGCTGATATTTTTTCATATTTCTGCTCAAAACATAGATTGTGGGTACTCGTGAGAACCGCCTCGGCGAGGCGGTTCTCACGAGTACCCACAATCTATGTTTTTGAGCAGAAATAAGAAAAATAATGTATAGTCCGGCAAATCACCGTTTTACTGTATAAAAGTGGGGTTTAAGTGGGTCAAAATAATATAGGTGTGTTTTCATGATGCCGATCAGGGCCTTTACTGTACGCTAACAGAATGTATGAATGAAGAGCAAAGACCCGTATGATACTTTGCGCATGCGCAGGATAATCTGAATCTGTGCATTTTGCACGTTTGAATGCACTTTTTTCGCTTGACTCGGACCATATGCATAACAGATCAAACATAAAATCCAAATAGAAAAAAGACCACAATGGTTGTAAATCCAGCCGCAGTATTAAGTATATATTTATCGCGGTTGCTTTCAGTAAGAAACCAGCGTATCTCCTCAACTGTCTTTGCTCTATGTTGGCGGTTTCCAAAATCATCTTTATCGCTGCTCTCTGGTATACCACAGATTGTATTAATCCAGTAACGATATGCCGATGGTTTCTCAACTACTGGATGATCTGTAAAGATATAAGTGAAGATGCTTAGGAGATGCCACAATAACGAAACACATGAAGCACCAACAGAAAGACAGATGAGGAACAAACAATGACAAAACTTACGCCACATATGAAACCACTGACACAAACAAAGAAGAACTGCAGCAGAGGCACCACCCTGGAACGGTCAGTAGTATTTTGATCAGACTGCGGCGTCCAAACTAGGTCTACACAGCTTGTTCCAGTCCATCTGTTCCAATACTTATGGCTATTACGATATACCCTTAGACACCTTTCGTTTGACGTGGCTTTTTGGCTCATTATACTCAAGTACCTGGTTTGATATGATCGATGTGTTCTGAATGATGTGTATGAGGCACAGTACTTAGCTATTCCACTCACCGTGGAGCCTTTAACAACGATACTTCGCACTGTTTCGTGTTTATATTCTGTGTTTGGTACTGCTATAAAAGTGTATTAAACTTTTAGTCCATATCTAAATACGGAAGAAAGAAGGTATGTCATATGATGTCATAAATAATATTTCATGTAGAATTCATATGTTTTCATAAAAATGTCCATTCTAAATCACAGTTAGAAATGAGATAAGATGATATTTGTAATATGGGATACAGACTTACATAAGAAGCAAGATTTTCTCCTGAATACCATTTGATACGTGACGCACAACAAGGGACCGTATGCAGTTTGCTTACAACGCAGGCCCAGATCAGCCTGCGCATTAGCGAAGGCTGATCAGGGCCTTCATTGTCCGCTTACAGAATCAATAGATACTGTAGTATATGTCGATGTACAGAGAATGCTCAGATCATACTGTACGGATGCGCATGCTGATCTGACCTAGGTTGTCCGCAAATTGTATAAGGGCCTTTTTCGTGCTTTGCTATTTGCTGTTTTGTTGTAATTATAATTGTATAACTATCATGTTCGTTTCCAACCAATTTTGTATTTGTATATGTCAGTTATATGAAGAAAAATACCTTGTTCAAGCTTTGCCAGGTCGTGCGCATCCGTTATCTTATCATTCGGTTTACTTTGTTTCAGTTCTACGATTTCTTGTTTGGTCATACCGCGATAGCGTGTCCACCATGTGGTACCTTGCAACTACAAATATAAAAAGGATTAGGTATAACATGCAGAGCTTCATATAAAAGGAGTGTCCTGTCTTATTTCTTCGCAAAAAAAGAAAATATTTGTTGTTTTATCAAATAGAGGCGCTTTTAATGAGTACCTACAATATATATTTTCTTGAAGAAATGGAAAAAAGAAACTATCTACAAAATTTTGGTGGAAGAAAAGCACCTAATCTATTTATGGACAGTCTGGAGATCCCTAAAAGTGTAGCTGGCAAACAGTGCAGACCAGGGTCTCCACTGTTTGCAAATAGTTCAACCATTTTTCTCTAGGAATATCTAAATCAAATAGCCTGACATACCATTACTCGACATTAGAATCTATCTTCCAATATTAGTACAGACTCCAGTACTCGATTTTTGCTAACCCTAGCATCGGAAAGATATACGATTTATTTCGATATAGGAAGAAAGTTTGGGCATGTCTGTATATAAAACAACTGTATTGCAGATATGCATACATTGCATTTCTCGAGAACTCGCACGTTTCTATGGGGACCCAGTTGATATTTAACAATTTCCAAATACACAAAACCTTTTGTATTCAAGTCGAGTCATAAACAAGAAAGAAAACATGCTCAAAACAGAAAGCAGCGATAAATGCCACTTTGCAAGAGAAATGTAAACACGCATGAACAGCATTTCTCTCGTTTTATACACACGAACCTAGATCAGTTAATCGGAAAGTCCGAATTTTACCAAGGAATATGTGCGCTCAGCTAAAATTCAGATCAGCCTGCGCATTCGCGCAGTCTGATTAGAATCTTCACATGGCGCATTTTGGATAGCCGAGTAGGCATGGCTGTTTCATGCGAACAACGAAGATTGATCAGGCTGATTTGAGTCTTCGTTAGGCTCGGTTTGCAGAAGGTACATTTTCACAGGTGGCAGCTCAGTTATCGAGCACTAAATATATATGGACTTTGTTATGAGGCCCACAGCGACATATCAAAGCCTGTATTCGGGAATACGAGAACTGCATATGGGCAGACCGGACTGTACTAAGTACAGCCAGGGCATACATCGGTCAGAAAATTTTCGATCTCATTATCTAAAGTGTAACTACCGTATTTACCTAAGTATTCGGACATTTCAACGCCTTACCATACTTGTTCTAGAATTTGAGCAAATACAATTAACTATCCGATGTTGCGTCTAAAAATTGCTGGATGAGAGGCAAACAGTGCAGACTCTGGTGAGAAGTCGCGTTCTACGGCGGCATCTGAGACAACATTGTTTGCTTAAGCCTTTCTGTCCGTATACGTATGGTAATAACGGTACGCTAATTAGAATGTGCGAATGCGCAGTAGTCAGCTCTGACATTGCAGTTTTCTTGCATACCTTTCACTCTTAACCCTTGTTATGCTGAACAAATTAAGATGCCACGCCCACTTCTAATTTTCAGCCAGTCATATTACTCGATCCAGATTGTTGTTATAAATTCACATACTTGATGGCAGATGCAGATCAGTGGGCTTCTTCAATTGATCTGGATCTACACTGTTTGCTAAGACAGGGCATGTCGTGTTCAGCAAGAGAATTGTTAAGTGTTTACTGATAAACGGGCGTCCGACACCTTAAATGTTGACGTCATTTGTCACGCCGTGATGACGTTTTTTGACATTGTATACAACCAGTGCATTGATTGATCGATCACATGTGATGTTCTTCTTTTTTCGTCATACCCTTGGTTACGAGAGGAAGGGTCGGATTTTCTGTCCACAGTGGAAACCTCGGTTTTATTCAATTTTTAGCACGAAACTATGTTCTAGCAGAAACAAATTTTGTTTCTTGATAAACGAATTTATCCTTTTATTTATAGCTACTCTAAAAGGAAATACTTTACTCCCTGAGAGCAAGAAAATATATATCAACACTGGTTCCTTTTTGAACATTACGAAAACACGCTTATTCAAATATACTGAAAATGTTACCACCAAAACATGAAAATTTTCAGATAAAAGTTCTGATATTTTTCATATTTCTGCTCAAAACATAAATTCTGAATACTCTTTAGATAATGACGAATAGCCACAATCTATGTTTTTAGCAAACATATGAAAAATAATATATACCCCTGTAAATCCCAGTTTTACTATATAAAAGTGGGGTTTAAGGGGGTCAACATTATATAGGCATGTTTTCGTGATGGGTAAGCCAACCATTTTAATATGAAGCGATTTAGCGAAAAGATGAATTATAGCATAAGCAATATACCAAAACTCAGATCATATGATGCATGCGCACAACAGAGCATGTATTATTCGTTTATGTGTTCTATTATATCCTTTTATTTCGACAGGTGACAGAGAAGGCCTGTATAAGTGGATAGAGGGGCCTTTAATATGAAGATCGCATATAGCCCGAAGACAGAGTTTCGCAAGAAGGGCAGGTTAGGTAAGATCGGTTTAACTGTATTTATATGACTTCACAGTAGACATATACAATACATGTATTAGACATATATATGTCACGGGATTTGACGGTACGAACTGGGGCTTATTTGAGTCATCTCCTGGAAACAAATAGCATAATTTGCATCATCTATGAATGGAAGGCATTGTAACACATTTAATGAATATGAATATGAAAAGAACAGAAAGAAAATCTCATTTGTACTGACATGAAGTAACAATTGAACTGATCAGTAAATTAAGCAGATGCACCGATAGCTATACAAACTCGAAGTAGCTAAAATTTAGTATTAGTAAAAAAACACAAAGCATATAGTTCAGTTCAAATGCTACAGCTGTGAAACATTCTTGCGGCAACATGAAAATACTTTAAATTTGTTGATTCCCAGCTCCCCAAATATGGTCATTACTAGGGACTACACAAATCTTCCGGATTTCACTGTATATTCTTGCACTTTAAGAAATATCTGTTCGTTCTCCCTAAAGGATAGATTTGGCTGCCATAGAGAAAATCTTTAACCGTGTAATTTAAAAATGAATCTGAGAACTTTTTTTGGTTACGAAAATGAGTGAGCCTAGGACATGCATAGAAAAGATGATATGCACGCACGTGGGACTTGGAACGATACTTTTGCGAAAATGATCGGCGTTTAGGGGGCTACATCAGAATCTCAGACGTGCTTGGAGAATTTGGCTTTTGCACGTACCAGTTTTGTAATACGAAGGAGGTTTGTTCAGATCCTTCTTTAGTCGTGATTTGAATGCAGCCACTGATGGCATATCCTTGACTTCAGCAAGGAGATCATTCCATGCACGTATCGTTGCCGGGAAAAAAGAACTTAGAAACAAATATGAGCGCGATAGTTCTGGAAATGGTTTGAATTTCTCAGATTGTAAGAGGTCGTGTCTTGCACTAGTGGTGGAAGGAGATCGCTAAGCTATACAGGAGTTAGTCCAAGGAGGATTTCGAAGAGAATTCTAAGATGTGCTTTTTTCTCCTACTTTAAGCGTCTCCAATCCAAGATCTGTAAGCAGTTTGTTAACGCTACAGTTATTGTTCGAGGGGCCTCGATATGGATTGCGTTGAGCTGCTTTTTGATCTCTATAGGACAATTGCCCCACACCAAAACAGGTAAAAGAAAAGTCGAGGGTGTGCCACAATCACAAGCCACAGCCCTTCCGAGATACCAAGAGAAAGAGAAAACAGACAAAACAAAACAAGCGCAAATCAAATCCTTTTTAGAAATGTTATTTTGTGTGATCTGACCAGTTGCAGGAACTACAAAGCGTAATTTCTCGGTGTTTGTGACTATTCGTGTCTTTGAGCACTGTTCCGTTCATAAAAAGGAGAGGATGAGGTGGTGAGAGAATTCTCCTCGAGATTATCATAGAGAGAGTTTTGTCAGCATTAGAATTGATTATCCAATCTTCTAACGACTGAGAAATAGTTTGCATTTAAACATCGAGCCGCTGCGTTTAGACACTCGACAATGATATAAAGATTAGTATTGTCTGCAAACAACCGAAACGAGCAGGCTATATGTTTAACGATGTCATTTATATAGAGATGAGAAAGAATGGGGTTCAAGAATTGATCCTTTGAGAACATCAGCTAAGAGTAAAGTCCAGTCAGAAGCTATGCCATTAAGTACAACACGCTGTCGCCGTCCAGAGAGATAACTTGCGAACCACTTAAGAACGATATCTGAACAGCCTATTCCGGACAGTTTATGCAGAAGACCCTTATGCCAGACTCTGTTGAAAGCCTTACTTATATCACAAAAGACGACGGGAACCATTGTACCTTTATTAACGGCTTCACAGGATGTGTGGTAAGTCTCTACCAACTGATATGTTGTGGAGTCGCTTTGGACAAAGCCTGATTGAAGAGGAGTTAAGGACTCATGAGGTGACATAGTTATACAAATGTTTATGTACAAAACGTTCCATCACTTTGCCTGCTGAGCTCAGGAGAGATGTAGGTCGGTAATTACTGGGTAAAGACTTTCCGTCTTTCTTATGGGTTGGCGAAACGTTGGCAGTTTTCCAGTCTGAGGGGAAATAGCCTTGTTGGAGTGATGAATTGAAAATAACGAAAAACGGGCGGGCAAGAACGATCAGCATCTTCTTTCAGTTAACGTGGACTGATTAAGTCTGGACCACATGCCTTGTTGATTTTGAAATTTTGAAGACAAACTTTTACTTCTTCCATGGAAATGTTAAGAACTTCTAAACGGTAAGGGACTCGGTCTAAGTTTGGTGAAGGTTTCTTTACGTAGTTAAGGGTTGTCTGTGACGTAAAAAAACACACAAAAAAATTCAACATGTTTGCTTATTTTCATTTACTACGGTGTTACGAAATGTTTTCTATTTGATCCAAAAACGGATGTCGTTAGTTCTTCTTTAGTGGCGAAACATGCGCATATGTTTCTTAATCAGTTGTTTTACGCGACATGTTACCTATGGTTGATCGGATAGTTTTACTGTGATAACTTTGTTTGGAACCGCGTTGTCTGCTACACTGAGTATTGCTGTAGAGATGCATTGAATATTGGAATCGATATCACTATCTGTTTGGAGATGTTCGACAAGGTTAAATACTGATAATAATCTACGATATTTTTCATAGTCGGTTAACCAAGAGTTCCGAGTTTTACTCTTAAAACTTATGGTCGACGGACGTGTACATTTTTAGAAAACAACGACTGGGCAAAGATATCGTATTTTATCAGGTATAAAGGGATCGACTACACGGCTTTGCAGAATGTTTGCTGTATTACGGAACCAGGTCAGTCGTGGATGCGGAATGTTCGGTAAAGTGTGACGACTGTGATAAGCTGGCTTAGGTTGGACTCGTTCATTAATTCCGTAATTGTGTTGTCGCTGTTCAGAGCTATATTGAAGTTAAAGTCGCCTGCAGTAATGATGTCTACAATGCTTATGTTGAGGGTCGCTCAACATTTTCTTTTATTAAGTCCATGTACGCTAAATTGCTGTTTGGTGGTCGTTATATACCTGCCACGATTACTTTCTTCGAGTTTCTAAAGTGTTCGAGCCAGATGTACTCACGATCGTGTATCTCTAGGTCGTGGCGACGTTTGCAGGTAATAGTTTCATGGACGAATGCAAGATTATCGCCTCCAAGACGATTGCGTCTGTCCTTTCTGAAAGGTTGCGAGAATTTTTTATGTGGACAGTGGCGTCTAAAATGTCCGGTTTCAATAATTATAAGAACATCATAAGCATCTGCCTTGCTCCTAATCATATCCCTTTTCGTACGATGCTTTCAATGTTAAGATGGAAAATACTGATATGATTGGAGAGCATATCCAGTAATGACACTGTGATATTGTAATTTGAGTCAGTATTGCTGTCGACAGTCTGGGCCAGGATCAACTTCAACATCGCCAGACAAAAGAATGAGAGTAGAAGTCCAAAGTACTAGATCAACAGCAAATATGAATGAGATGAGGGAATGCGTAAAATATGTGTTTTTGTAATATGCGGCTAGTTTGTAAGTACGAGCATTGTTCTTTTTTTATTATTTTATACATTTCATTATTACGTCGGATAGCAAGAGTTAAACCGAAATGTGAAAGACTAATAACATTCGGTTTTTGGATATATGAGACTAACATGAAGAAAAGCAAATTTCTTGCAAGTTTATTGTAATAGAGACATATACATATCTCTGACAAGTGGCAGTAAGACTTACATCAATACTGGAATCGATTTCTGTAAACAACGAAACAACCACGATTACAACGGAGCATATAATCATGGACAAAGCGCCGAAGTATGTATAGTGTACACTGGCTAATACAATTGGTCTGCTGTCTTCTTCTCCACATAGCGGTGCAGGATACATTAGGTCCAATACAAGTCGAATTACACCAACTCCAACAGATACAAGTAACGCAGAGAAAGCAGCCTGAAAAACACAATACCGCCGTATGTACGAGCGTACTTAAAATTGGCCTTTTTGTGCACATGAAGGGGCCCTAAAACACTTTCAAAGGAAGCAACTTTGTCAAATTGATTTAGGCAACTTCTGAAAAAGATACAATACTTCCCCTTAGAGTAGAACTCTTTTAAGAAAGGGGATCGGTGGGCAGGGAAGACAAAGGACCTCGCTAATGTCGTCTACCTTGTAAACACATGTATCCAGTTTCCTTAACATCACACGGTGCAACACTACTTATTTAAGCGCACCTCATGCAAAATGAACATAGATTTGACAACTGTATTTAAATAGGAGATTCAGGACAGTCCTTGTTTTTACATATTTACATGTACAGACGTGTGTGGGTGGGGGATGATTGGGGTGATAAAAATGACTCTAAGTATGATTTATTTCATTGATCTACTTCACATACTTCATTTTAATACTTGTACCTCATGTAAAAGTAAAATGTTATTTACCACCCTTAATTTTAGAAAAAATAATTAAAAATGGTAGTTCCCAGCGGGCACATGACGTTTTATACAACGTCACATCAACATCCATGCAAAGTCATGACGTTGCATCGTGGTTAATACATTGTACAACGTTGTGCTGTTTCTTTTAGGCTTGTCACTCTTCATCAAGAAAGTACAGAGTTGCGACTAGGTAGCCAAGTATGCGGATAATGTGAGTGTGTGTACTGTGGACCCCCCGTTACAACGACAGCATTTGTTTCCAATGTTGTTGGCATTAACAGTTTTTGGAAAGAATCCTTAAACGAAGCAGAATAATATGAACAAAAGATTTATATTTATCAGAACCGCCTCAGTAAGGCGATTCTAACACATATCAAAAGGCTATGATTCTTAAAGTATTAAAAACAACATTCTTGCATAATTTCAGATTAATTAATTTCGTGCCAGTCAGATATTCAGAAGGGACGAATTTTATCATTGTATGGATTGTTTGTTATAAAGAGAGTTGACTGTATCACTACAAGAGTCTGGGTGAAATGCATCTGTTAGACAAGTTTATAATAGAGATAAATGAACTAGAGCTGTATTTAACAAAAAAAGACATATATCTTCCGCCAGCTGTCACTCACATATAGAATGTCATCTAACGATGCTTTATAATTCTATAAATTTTCTTAAACATATCTTGAATGGTTTTCAACTTATACAACCGAAAGAAAACTACTATTGTCAAACTACAAAGGTGAATAACTCAAAAGAATATACAGACAAGAATTACACTTTTTGTGGTCTGCAAATCATCTGATGGTGTTTATAGTTCTGTAAAATTTCATGAAAATATCTTAAAAGGCTTTCTACTTATACTACGGTACGTAACTACCATTGTCAAATTTCAAAGGAGAATGACTCCAACAATATATAGACAACAGTTCTGAACATCGTCTGATGATGTTTTATACTTCTATCAAGATTCATGAAAATATCCAGACCGGTTTTCGATAAATAGAGTGGACGCGCAACTCTTATTGTCAAATTTCTAAGGGGAATAACTCCAAAATACATAAGCAAGAGTTATGGTTCTTATGGTCTGCACGTTGTCTTATGATGTTTAATATTTCTGTGGTCTCATGAAAATATCTTTAACGTTGGTCAAGATATGGAACGGAAACGAATTTGTGACAGACCGACGAATGGACAAATGGACAGACAAGTGTTACGGTTCTTGTCGTCTACACGTAGTATGATGATGCTTTATATTTTATGAAGTATCATGAAAATGTCTTGAACGGTTTTCAAGTTATATACAAGACACGAAATGACTTTTGTCAAATTTCAAAGGGGAATAACTCCAAAAATGTACAGACAAAAGTTACGGTTCTTGTGCTCTGCACGTCCTCTGATGATGCATTATATTTCTATGAAGTTTCATGATACTATCTGGAACGATTTGTGTTAAAGAGCGGACACGAAATGACCATTGTCAAATTTCAAATGGGAATAACTACAAAACTGTATAGACAAGAGTTACGGTTATTGTGTTCTGCACGTCGTCTGGTGAGCTTTATATTTCTAAGCAGTTCATGACTGTATCTTGAACGGTTTCAAGTTATAGACTGGACAAGAAATTAAAATTCTCTAATTTCAAAGGGGAATATGTCCAACAATCTATAGCCAATAGTTAAGATTCTTGTAGTCTGCACGTCTTCTGATGGTGCTTTATACTTCTGTGAAGTTTCATGAAACTATCTTGAAAGGTTTTTAAGTTATAGAGGGGATAAAAAATTACTATTCTATAATTTCAAAGGGATATAACTAAAAAATTTACAGACAAGAGTTATAGTTCTTGTAATCTACACGTTGTCTGATGATGCTTTATATTTCTGTGAAGGCTCATGAAAATATCTTGAAAGGTTTCAAGTTATAGAGCGGACACGAAAGGGGAATAAGTACAAAACTCTATAGACTAGAGTTACAAGTTTTGTGTTCTGCATGTCGTCTGATGATGCTTTATAATTCTATGCATTTCATGACAATATCTTGAGTGTTTTTTAAGTTATTGAGCGGGCACGGAATGACCATTGTCAAATTTCAAAGGGGAATAACTCCGAAAATGTAAATACAAAAGTTACGGTTCTTGTGCTCTGCACGTCGTCTGATGATTCATTATATTTCTATGAAGTTTCATGATATTATCTAGAACGATTTTTGTTTAAGAGCGGACACGAAATGATCATTGTCAAATTTAAAATGGGAATAACTACAAAACTGTATAGACAAGAGTCACGGTTATTGTGTTCTGCACGTCGTCGGGTGATGCTTCATAATTCTAAGCAGTTTCATGACAGTATCTTAAACGGTTTTCAAGTTATAGGCCGGACACGAAATTACAATTGTCTAATTTGAAAGGGGAATACGTCCAACAATCTATAGCCAATAGTTAAGGTTCTTGTGGTCTGCACGTCTTCTGACGGTGCTTTATACTTCTGTGAAGTGTCATAATATGTTGAAAGGTTTTCAAGTTATAGAGCGGATACAAAATTACTATTCTCTAATTTCAAAGGGAAATAACTCAAAGTATGTATAGACAAGAGTTATGGTTCTTGTAATCTGCACGTTGTCTAATGATGCTTTATATGTCCATGAAGATTCATAAAGATATCTTGAATGATTTTCAAGTTATAGAGCGGACACGAAATCAATAATGTCAAGTTTCAAAGGGGCATTACAAAACTCTATAGACAAGAGCTGCTTTATATTTCTATGCAGTTTCATGACAATATCTTGAACAGTTTTCCAGCTATAGAGCAGACACGAAATTAAAATTCTTTAATTTCAAAGGGAGAATTACTCCAAAAATATACAGACAAGTGTTATTGTTCTTGTAGTCTGCAAGTCGTCTGATAATGCTTTGTACTTCTGTGATGTTTCATGAAAATATCTTGAATGGTTTTCATGTTATAGAGCGGACATAAAATTACCATTCTCTAATTTCAAAGAGAACTAACTCCAAAAACATATAGACAAGAGTTATGGTTCTTGTGGTCTGCACGTGGTCGGATGATGCTTTATATTTTTATATTTTATGAAGTTTCCATATGACGATATTTGAAATCTTTTTTAAGTTATTGTGCGGACACGGAATGACCGTTGTCAAATTTCAAAGGGGAATAACTCCGAAAATGTAAATACAAAAGTTACGATTCTTGTGCTCTGCACGTCGTCGTCTGATGATGCATTATATTTCTATGAAGTTCCATGATACTATCTGGAACGATGTTTGTTTAAGAGCGGACACGAAATGATCATTGTCAAATTTCAAATGAGAATAACTACAAAACTGTATAGACAAGAGTTACGGTTATTACGATTTCAAGTTTCAAAGGGGAATAGGTACAAAACTCTATAGACAAGAGTTACAAGTTTTCTGCACGTCGTCTGATGATGCTTTATACTTCTAAGCAGTTTCATGACAGTATCTTGAACGGTTTTCAAGTTATAGACTGGACATGAAATTACAATTCCCTAATTTCAAAGGGAGAATTACTCCAAAAATGAATAGACAAGAGTTATTGTTCTTGCAGTCTGCATGTCGTCTGATGATGCTTTATACTTCTGTGCTGTTTCATGAAAATATCTTGAATGGTTTTCATGTTATAGAGCGGACATAACATTACCATTCTCTAATTTCAAAAAGACTCAACTCCATAAATGTATAGATAAGAGTTATGGTTCTTGTAGTATGCACGTCGTCTGATGATGCCTTATGTTTTTATGAAGTTTTCATATGACAATATCTTGAATGTTTATTAAGTTTCTGAGCGGACACGAAATGACTATTGTCAAATATCAAAGGGGAATAACTACAAAACTGTATAGAGAAGAGTTACGATTCTTAAGACAACACAAAATATTGTGGCGGTGGTAATACAAAAACATAATAAATGGTAGAAAAAGATTTCTTTGAGTCTTCTCTATCCTTTTGCATCTTCTTAAGCGGTACTCTATTTTCACACACACACACACACACACACACACACACACACACACACACACACACACACATATATATATATATATATATATATATATATATATATATATGTAATGTATGCGCGTTTACTCTAAAAAGGTAAGAGAAATCAATATCAGTACTCTATCAAGATACTGGCAAGGTTTATATCCTCCATATAAGCACTTATAGACAGAGATATTAAACCTGATCTAGTTTCCCTACTGACTGTTTCAAAGCAGTCTTTAGGAGCCCATATCCGGACCACAATATAGTGTATTGCTTGATCTGTATCAAGATTAACGGCGATGGTAGGTCGTTCATAGAACAAAAATATAAATGAAGATACACAGGAAATGTCACTAACACGAAACACCATCCTCCCGAACCCTCTGTTGCAGTTCTTCTTTTTTGTACGTCCGAGGTTTCGTATATGTATATGGCATTTGTTTGTCAAAATTTATTCCTCATCTCTCCTATTAGTGCCTAGGGACGGCTGCGTGTCGTGATAGTGGCATGTCCTGTGTATCTTTACTTATATTTTTATTTTATGGTCGTCCAACCGTCACCATTTATCTTGATACGGGTCAAGCACTATACGGGTTTCTTAGCACCGTTTTTTGGATGTCTCTCACATTGTCAATATGTACTAAAATAAAAATCGCCCTTATATATAATTAATATACGTACAGTAATGATTCGAACACCGATGGATCTCGTCTACCGTGACTGATTCGACCGCCTTTGAACCCCCAGAAATTTCCTATGAGCGCTAAAGTAAAGAAATATTTAAGGATATTTAGGGACATTTTAGCTCACCATACCCGAAGGTTCAAGTGAGCTAGTAGCATGCCAATATCCGTCGCCAGTCGTCGTTCACAATTTCAAGGACGAATATATCTATTGCCAGTTGGCAAATCTTGACTAAATTTCATGTGTAGCGTTGTCGGCCCGGGCAAAGGTTACTGTAAATGCCCTTAAGCGTAAAAATGCCCATATAATGGGAAAATGTTGTCCGGATGATAACGCCTTCATTTTTATCCAATCCTCATTAAACTTGAAGGTGACCAGGACAGACAGGACATGTAGGCAAAGTTCGAATATTAGCCATATTGGTCAATGTACTTTCGAGTTATTTGTTCAACTGACTTATAATGGGGAAAATGTTGTTCGGATAATAGCGACTTTATTTTTGTACAGATCGGCTTCATCACGAAAACCTGCCTATATAATTTTGACCCCCTTAAACCCCACTTTTATATAGTAAAACTGGGGTTTACAGGGGTATATATTAATTTTCTTATTTCTGCTCAAAACATAGAATGTGGGTACTTGTTAGAACCGCCTCGCCGAGGCGGTTCTAACGAGTACCCACAATCTATGTTTTTGAGCAGAAATATGAAAAATATGAGTTTTTTTATCTGAAAAATTTTCAGTTTTTTGGAAGTGAAATTTTCTATATAGTGGAATAGGCGTGTTTTCGTAATGTCATACTTGCAGATAGCTGGGACAGTTATATAAATCTAGGCGATTCGATTCAGGGCCTAATCCAATTATCAATTTAGGAGTTATGCGCCCTTGAGCGAAAAATGCCTAAAAACTTAGAATGGATAATAACGCCTTCATTTGCTATTCTATCCCGATTATATTTGTAGGTGTCCAGGACAGGCTTGAAATCTAGAAGTGCCAATATGGAACATATTGGTCTACTGCAACTGGAGTTACGTGCCCTTGAGTACAAGAATCGTGTTCCCATGCATTTATAATAGGAAAATGTAACTAGCAAATCTTCAAGGCCTATTGGCAAATTTTATTCAAATTTATCACGTAGCGTCATAGTGCTAGAAAATAGGCAAATCTGGCCAAAACTGTGGTTACAATAGTAACAATTAGCTTCTAGTTACATAAAATGTAGAAAAATGTTGTCAGGATGATATCGACGTTACATTTTTTAAAGATCGGCTTCATACTTGCAGGTAACAACGACAGGTATGAACTCTAGGCAAAGTTCGATTTAAGCCCCGATCTAATTATTAACTTTGGAGGTACTTAACCTTATGCGTAAAAAATTGCCCATATACTTATTATGGAGAAATGTTGTCCGAATAATAACTCTTTCATTTTTATCCGATCTCCATTATACTTGTAGGTGATCAGAACAGATCTAAGTTTGAATATGGATCAAACTGGTCAATTGACTTTAAAGTAGCGTACCTTTGAGCGTTTTTCCCATGCATTTATAATAGCAGAATGTAACAAACATATCTTCAAGGCCTGTTGTCAAGCTTTGTCCAAATTTACCAGACTGGAAAAAGACTGTGTTAGGTTTTCAGGCAAATCTGGCCAAAACAGTAGTTACTATGACAACCAATAACTTCTACTGACTTATGATTGGAAAACATATTGTCCAGTTGATATCGACTTTACTTTTTTACAGATCGGCTTCATACTTGCAGGTAACAACGACAGGTAGCATCATTGGCCAGGAAAACGGTTGCATGCCCTTAAGCGTAAAAATATGCTTCTATACTGATAATGGGGAAATGTTGTGCGAATGATAACGTTTTCAGTTTTATCCGATCTTTATTATACTTGTAGAGATCAGGACAGGCATGAAATCTAACATAAGTTCAAATACGGACAGAATTGGTCAACTGACTTTGGAGTAACGTGCCCTTGAGAGCTTTTTCCCATGCATTTATAATGGGAGAATGATACAATCCAAGGCCTGTATGCCAAGTTTGATCATTGATTTACCATGCAGCATCGTAGGTTTTTGGTGAAATGTTTGTTTTTTAAAAACTATCTACTATTTTAATTAGTTCTTGTGGCAATACTTAAAGGATATTGCATAGAATCTGCAGATATGCATTAATTGTTTTACTCAGGTGAGCAAATCGTGGTCCGTGGGCCTTTTATTTTATTTCAGTGTGAAAATGTATGCTGTGTGTACTCATTAGAATCGCCTCATCAAGACGATTCTAATGAGTACCCATAACATACCATTTTTGATAGAAGATCGAAAAGACATCTCTAAATTATCCACACTTGTCTACTAACCTTGCGCTATGATAAACACTCAGGGGCTCGAACTACTCTTGTCTAGAACATATTTCCATGATCGCAAAGTCATTCAAGTTCGGCTTTATGTAACATACCTTTTCTGTGCATCGCTTCCATAAAATTCCCCACAGGTAGACCATGCCCACCGGTGTTCCAAAGTAGGCCTGGATAGCATTGAGATATATAAATATCTGCCCGCCCTGAGATGATTTCACTAAAGGCAACCAGAGTATAGTAATAACGCATAGTACAACTACTGTCAACCTGCACAAATTATAAAGTGAAAAAACAAGGATAGGACATTTCTATATTTGATAACATAGTAGAAACCTACATTGGAGTGTACCATGAGCAGTAAGAACGGGTCACAAAATTTCCTACAAGATTATGTGTGCGCCCAGCGAGGACTCATATCAGCCTGTGCATCCGCACAGTCTGATCATAGTATTCGCGGGGCACACTGTGGGTAGCGAAGGATCCAAAACGTCTTCAAGTAGACAGCACATACTCTAACTAGCTTGCGTGGATGCGATTTGACACTCACTTGGTGCTCTTGCGATCTTACAGGAAATGCTGGCCCTGCTCAAATGTAAACTAGGACGAGGTATTTCTCTAATCTATTAGTAGATCTGTACATGTGGTTGTACAATTAGCAATAATACATTAGCCCATTTTAATCTGGAGACGCCCATAGGGGCAACCGGCAAACAGAGCAGACCGCGATTCTTCTGCGATGTTTCAAATAGTTTAGCCATTTTTCTCTGGTTATAGCTAAATCACATAGCTTGACATACATACAACTCGGATTTGACTCTTCCAATATATAATGTGTTGGAGAGTCTATTCCGTCTTAAATAGGTTTAGATTGGACCATTTGTCTTATTTAAAGTGGTGTATTGAAATATACATTTCCCACAGGCGTGTTAGTATAATGGAACTAAAGAAGCCCCCAAGTGAGCAAACCGTCCTTCTGACATGTTGCCCAATATGATTCGAATAAGCCTGCGTATCCACACCGTCTAACCAGAGTCTTTGTTGTTCGCATGAAGAAACTTTGCGTTCTTGGCCGTCCAAAATGCACCCAGTGAATATTCTGATAAGACTGCTCGAACGCGCAGGCTGACCTGATACTTCACTGGGCGCACATTTTTTACTTTGTGTCTCAGATGAACAGTCAACAGCAATTAGCTCTTTTATGGGGTCGCATATGATGCAGCTTTGGATAACACTGAACCTTCTGCGATTATAAGTATTTGCGATGTGTAAACCCATATTCCCCGATAATATATAATGACGACAGGGCTATGCAAGAATCTACATTATAAGCGGATTTTCAGAATTTAGCAGTTTATAAGCAGGTTTTTTGTTGTTTTTTTGTGCGCTGGCGATTTTATATGTGGCATTTGTTCTGTTATTGTTTGTTCCCATCTCTCCTTTTTTCCTCGGGAAGTTTGTTCTTCGTGATTGTGATTTTTTCTCCGGCATTTATATTTAAAGCATTTTCAATCTGCTTTTTTTTTTAACTTATTTTCTTTACTTTTTCTGTTACAGTTTAAATCTGTCTTAATTTGCTCAGTGACAATATTATCCCTTATGTTTCAATATCATAAAGTGAATATGCCATGCCAACATACTTCTAGATATGAAGGGTATCGAGAATGATTATTTGTTCCTGATTTGCTGATTTCTGCAAAACACATAGGTTGTGTGAATGAGTACTCACAATATAAGTTTTTTGTGCAGAAAACTAAAAATACCAATATTTAGATTAAAATACTGAGTGACCTAGAACTGGTACTAAGAAGCATACACTTACATATATATAATCGCAGATGCTTGGAGTCAGGTGAGCGTTCAGGCAAAAACTGGTCTCTTGCATTAACATGTGTTTTAAAAATGCATTTTTGCTATAATTGGAACTTGTCTGATGGTGACTGACGATGTTTAGAAACTTCAAGACAAAGTTTTTAAAAACAAAACGCCATTTCACCATCATGTCACTTATTTGAATCCCCTATTTTCGTTTTGAAAAGAGTGTATTCTTTACTTATTTGAGACATGATGGTGGAAAAGGAGTATATAAAACCTTATCAGACATGTTCTAATTATAGCAAAATGTATTTTTAAAAACAAATATTTATGTAAGAGACCACTTTTTGCCTGAACGCTCACCGGGCCCTAAGTCTCTGTCGATATATTAAGTATGAATATGTGGTAATTGCAACGTACCGTCCAGTGATAAGGAGCTCTCGTTGCGAGGCCGATGGCCTAATTCTTGTCCATATATCTAGAGTAAATACAGATCCAGCACTGTTAAAGACAGACGTCAAAGATGATATAACTGCTGACATCATTACTGCCATCAAAAGTCCCCTTAAACCTGAAAAATAAGCAGAATCTCTATGAAGTAAACTTATCTACTGTTGAGCCATAGCTATAATAAAGACGTTTTTTTATCAATCCTAAAATACTTAAATTGTTCTTATGTTTTGCAGACAATTTAAACAAGAATTATCCTAACACTCATTATATGTACAACAACGTCCATCACGAAAACACCCTATATAATTTTGACCCTCTTAAAACCCACTTTTATATAGTAAAACTGGGGTTTACAGGGGTATACATTATTTTTCTTATTTCTGCTCAAAACATAGATTGTGGTACTCGTTAGAACCGCCTCTGCGAGGCGGTTCTAACGAGTACCCAAAATCTATTTTTTGAGCAGAAATATGAAAAATATTTGAACTTTTTGTCTGAAAATTTTCAATTTTTCGGTGATTTACTTTTCAGTATATTTGAATACGCAGGTTTTCGTAATGCATGTCATAGTCTTCATATTATTAGACAAAAATGTTTAGTGAGTCTGAGTTCAACATAACAAATTTTATTTCGAAATATTATAAAGTCGATATGCAATAAGACAAAATAAGGAATGTTCAGACAGATAGACATTGACCCAAAATAAATGGGATGTAATCAGACAACCATTAAAAGTAAGCATTACTTGGTAAACTTGCTTCGCCCACCATGCCTATCAACTTGACCAGAGATTTAGGAAAATGCGGGTATAGTAATATCTGGGTTTCAGACAGTTTGTTTTAAGCCTAGTTGCGGCAAAATCATCTGGCATAAGTCTGGAAGCAGCCATATTGTAGGTATTGACAAGGTCATGATGCCTCCCATAGAACCTGACACTTGTTTAGTTCTTTGATATCCCTGATTCAACAGTCTTGTAGTGAAGTAAATACGTGAACTCAAGAACTGATACAATTATAGCAAGTAATGAAACACTATTAGTTTTTATAGGAATGCCGATTGTTTGTTGAAATATCCTTCCATTAAACTCCACAAAAGTGTTGTCGATTATATATTCCAATATCTGCATCAGAGAAATTTTGATGTGCCATCAGAGTGGCCCTTAACAAAGTATCTGTCTGCATTTTTTTGTTGAGGTTTTATGGCCCAGTCAACCCAATGGGGTCATGTCGAGCGCGGTCAGTTTACCTAACCACACGTTTACTGGGCAGGCTTAGTCCTCAAAGCGGTTAACCAGTATTGTGCACATTCTTTCGCCAGAAACTTACAACTGCCCTTCTTGAATCAACGGAAGGGAGAGAATGACCGTAGAAAATATTTCATGATCAATCTCCACAAAAGAATGTTGCCGACCTCGGCGGGGGTTGAACCCGCGACCTCCTGGTCTCCAGTCGTACGGCGCATCCAACTGAGCCACCGAGGCCGGCTATCCGTCTGCATAGCCAAGACTAACATACTGTAATCAGCGATATCCGTTTTTGTGAAAACAAACCACTGGTTAATGATATCTTGTAATTTGGATTGCAATTAGTCACGAGGAATTGTGGTATAAAGAGTTGAGAAATAGAAAAATGAAATGCTGTTTACAGAGCCAAATGACTCTGATAGTAAATTTTGTAGGAGCTTTTTGGAGTTTTTTTTTAGGATCTACATCTGACTGACACCGCTCCTTTGGTGGTCTTGCACTACTTTTAAGCTCTTCATATACTATTGTAAGGATTCTCGTTAGAATTTGTGAGAGGGGATTTGGTGAGCTTTTCGCTGAGCCCACCATATAACTTTGTTTGTATGGAATCTTGTGCAATTTAGAAATCTTGTATAATTTAGGAAAAACAAGATCTTCACCAGAAAGATAAATTCCGAAAGACACCCTTACCGAATTGAGCTTTTGCAGAATTTTTTCTGTAGACAACGTAGTGAGTTTATATATAGGGTTAGGGCAAATTGATATTTTTTTCTGAAAAGGGGCCAAATTTAATCGGAAAGAATTGGCTCCTTTTACTAAGGAGTTTTGTGTGCCAAAAAGCAAATAGAAAGCCACAAAAGAAAAAGAGATTTTGCACAAACAATGATCAGACACAAGGACTCTGTTGCTTTAACTGACAAACACAAACGAACTGCAACAGAGAAACAGCCTTCAAACAGTCAGCTGAAAAAACCCTACTATTGGGCTTAAACTAGTTTTAGTCGACCGTAACCTCACCCTTCATGATGGTGCCGCTCAAAATAGAAATATGTGTTGAGTCCGCGTATGAGCTTCTATCCAATAAATGAAACAGCACCGTAAAACACAAATGAGCCAACGCACGACAAAACCTACAATAAGACGTGCGACCAGCGAGGACTCAGATTAGCCTGCGCATCCGTGCAATCTGATCAGAGTCTTCGCTGATTACATGTGCCTTCTCAAGCTCTCGGGCATTCCAAAGAGGGATTAACGAGAATCCTTGCCATACGGCGTGGATGTACAGACTGATCTGAGTCTTTGCTGGTCACACATGTCTTTGTGTAGGATAAATAATCATAAAACTGCAATGAAACAAAGTAAAGCTATAATTGACAATCTGAGACCAGAGCGGCCACAGACAACAATAATCAGGCGCCAACCTTCTACGACAGATTTAGGAAGCGGTCGTCATTCAGTTCGAGGCCCGACTCACCGTCGTGTAATTAAAGAGGGAAGTAAAGTTATCAATTATAATATGTATATATATATGTTGATTATCGCACAATCTCATGTTCCAGTGCAAAGACAGAAAACGTACTTTCGTTAGCAAATGATGCAAAGTTTCTTCGTACAGACAACACAGACTCTGGTCGGACCGTGCAGATGCGCAGGCTATTTTTAATCTCAGAAGGTACGTTTTTTCGGCGTTGCGGCTCAACCTTATAATATTCTAAGAAGAATATAAACTCAAGTCACTGTACTAAAGTAACGTGCAACACTGATCACACCTTCTAGCATTTAGTTGAGTGATTTTCTATTTTCAAATGAAATGTATGATGGTACGTACTTGTTTTTCAGTTGCAAACTGTAAATACTTCAGCCAAATCATTAAAAGCTTCACTAAATGCATTCAAACATAACCAAAAGCATCACTGCTTTTACCGCTTCAGTCAGCTTATACGTTTGTAATAACATGTCTTATTCAAAACATTGCTTCTCAGCGTCACAAAACCTAATTCTTTCCACATGAGAAAATCATCCATTTGCTTAACGATAAGGTTAATGACGTCGTAAAGCTGCATCCGCCAATGTACTTTCTTCATTATTATTAGGATTAAATTATAAACGACATTTCAATCAGTAGATTATTTTTAATTTCTGTTTTTTCCACAAATATCAAAGAATGCAATCTGTATGGTTTTAAGCATTTTTACGTTCCGAATACGTCATATTGACAAGAGTTTTGCGTTTTACATAACCGTTCACACGGAAACCATGAGATCTGTAATTTCATTTTCGACTGTCAACAATAGGAAACAGAATATATTATGATTGCCATTCGAAAGAAAAAGGCAAGAGAAAAGTCCAGGGAGTGCCACAATCAAAAACCGCAGCACTTCCCAGACACCAAGAGGAAGAGAAAACAGACAAAACCAAACAAGCGCAAATCAAACAAACGTACGAAAAGCATTAAGATTAACTCTCTCTTCCCCAAGCGAGGTAGTCGCAATGCTTAAATGACTGAAAAACACAAGAACAAAATAACACAAGGTAAGACATAAAACAAATCACCTCGCAGAATAAACCATAAAGCAACAAAGAGTAAGACTAAAACCGGGACCACCGCCTTAGAACGGTCAGTAGAATCTTTAAACCACCGGTGGGGGTGGGGGTTAAAGCACTTTTACATCTAGCCAACTTAACCCTGGGTCCCGATGCTACTCTTAATACAGAAATACATAAAAATTCGGTTCCACACACACACATACACATACACACACGCACATGAACGAACGCAAATCAAAGTCTCGGTTTCATTGAAACTCTTCATATGACAATCGTCAAAATCTGGTAATTTAGAAATAAATATTAATTATTTGGAAATATATTAATGTATTTTAGAGACTAGAGACCCTAGTGGGCCAGAAATCGCTCACCTGGATTAGGCTGATCATAAATGTTAGATTGTGCCGTGATGGCCATCTTGGCTATCAGATCAGATTGCCTTTAGCAATTCAGAATCTGATGTTGTTTGAAGAGTTTCAAGAATGCTACCATGGCCGTCATCTTGGATACTGGAACTGAATAATTCAGCAACTCTGAATCTCCATTTCACCCCGATGCCTCCGATCAAGTTTCGGCTCAACCTGACGTGGCGGCCATCTTGGATATCGGAATGGAACGATTTTAGCAATTTTGAATTTCTGTGTCACTGTGATGCTTCCCATTAAGTTCCAGCTCAATCGGACTTAGAATAAGGAGGAGATGTTAATTTTGTGATGCCTCCCATCAAGTGTCAGCTCAATCGGACTTAGGGTTTGGGAGGAGATGTCGTTTGAAGAATTTCCAGATGACCGCGGATATCAGAATGGAACGATTTTAGCAATTTTGAACCTCTATGTCACTGTGACGCCTCTCATCAAGTTTCGGCTCAATCGGACTTAGGGTTTATAGGGAGATATCGTTTGAAGTGATACTGGTTCTTCCAACAGGCTGACTATACATTCAGTGTGCCAAGTAAACATATTGGTTGTAGCTTTAAGACGGTTTTAGGACATGCAATACTACATCATCCAATGGGTTCATCATAAATTTATTGTGTCAAATACACATAAAGGTGGTCGCTCTAAGACAAGTTTAGAGCACTTTATATTGATCATTTAATAGGCTGACAAAAAATAAAGTGTGTCCAATTCACAAAACGGTAGTAGTTCCAAGATCGGTTTAGGACATGCGACGCTGGGTCATCCTTTATGCTGAATATTTATTTAGTGTGTCAAGTTCACCTAGTGGAGGGAGTGCTTGGACTGCTTTAGGACATGCGATGCTGGGTCATCCCTAAGGCTGTCCATAAATATAGTGTGTCAAGTTTACCTAGTGGAGGTAGCTCCTAGACTGAATTAGGACATTGAGTCATCTTAAATATTAGACTGATCATAAATGTCAAAACAATTGCTTTTTTGAAACAAAAAAACACACTATGAATCAGAAAATGGGAGGTTCGGTTTTATTGAGACTCTTCATAAGCAGTAATGAAGTTTGCAACACTGCTTACGTCCTCTAGCGGATACATGAGCAGAACTCCATTTCAAACATACCGCAACGGGCCCAATGGTCCCAAAGGAAATGGAATATAATCATAACTATAGTGTGTCAATTTCACCAAACAATGGTAGTTCCAGGACTGTTTGTGGACATATGATTCACCCTATAGGCTGACCATAGATTAAATATGTCCGTTTCACCGAGTGGTGGTAGCCTCAATACTGACAAGGACATGCGATACTTGTTCATCCTATAGGCTGAGTATAATTTAATGTGTCCACCACCAAATGGTGGTAGCTCTAAGACTGGTTGGAACCCCATCTCCCCCACCCCCACACACCATACTATTCATTTAGAATAAAACGCCAGGCCGCCGCAAACGATAAGTTATATAGAAAGCACAGTATAGAGTAAAATTTGTCTTGGTGTCTGGGAAGGGCTGCGGTTTGTGATTGTGGCACTCCCTGGATTTTTCTCTTACCTTTTTTTGCTAATAAATCTCAAATTACTATCAATTGCAAATTCTTTCATGCTATACATAACCGAGCATGAGAATTTCTCTGCTCCCTTCTGCACCAGCATACGGCGTTTACGTTTCACAGTTAATACGTTATGCCAGAACCTGTTCAAATTATCAGGACTTCATGGAGCGTGGGGAAGTGCTCACTACAAAGTTGTTGAGCCAGAGGTATCAAAAATCAAAACCGGTAGCAACACTTAAGAAGTTCTATGGGAGACATCATGATCTGGTCAATCCCTACAATGTGGCAGTTTCCAGAATTGTTTCTGATGTTTTTGCCAATGACGCGCCATAAGTAGACTTCCCAAATCCCGGACATACGCTTCTACCGATATTTCCTTCGTTCAGGCCTATGGGCATGGTGGGCGAAGCTTGCTTACCAAGTAATGCTTACTATCCGCGGACGCCTGATTACACCCTTTAGTCTGGGGTCCATGTCTGTTGGTCTGAACATTCTGATTCGTGATTCGTTTATGGATTTATGAGTTTGGATTACGGCTTAGGTACCATGACCGCAACTACTAGTAAATATGAAAATACCACCTATTGTTTGCATTTTGTTATTCATAAGTAGAGAAAATTTCATGCTCAGCTGAGTTTAGCATGAAGAAAAGTTTATCACCTTGGGGCCTGGTAGTAGCCCCAGATCTAGTTCAGGATTATCATACATTATTTAACTGTCAACCTGTTGGTGGTAACGATATGACTGGCAAAGTCCAGCAATTTTAGAAATATTCACAGGTAGTAACATGGACTCGTGAATTAGAAGTCCGAGGTAAAGAATTAGATTTTATTGGTTCATACCATCACGAAAACATACCTATATAGTTATGACCCCCTTAAACCCCACTTTTATATAGTAAAACTGGGGTTTATAGGGGGATACATTATTTTTCTTATTTCTGTTCAAAACATAGATTGTGGGTACTCGTTAGAACCGCCTCGGCGAGGCGGTTCTAGCGAGTGCCCACAATCTATGTTTTGAGCAGAAAAACAATCTATGTTTTGAGCAGAAACATAGAAAACTATCAGAATTTTTATCTGAACTCTTTTAGCTTTTTGGTGGTGAATTTTCAATATATTTGAATAGGCGCGTTTTCACAGTGCAGTATTCAAACGTTGCCATCCAAACTTCCCCATAAAACAAACTTTTAGTCAAAGAGGGGTTCGACTGAATCCCCCGAACTCTTTCTGGATCCACCTCTGTGATAGCGGGAATGCCGAATATTGTGTAAAGGTGAAGCGGGAATGCCGAATATTGTGTAAAGGTGAAACGGGAATGCCGAATATTGGGTAAGGTGAAGCGGGAATGCCGAATAATAGGTATAGGTGAAGCGGGAGTGCCGAATATTGTGTAAAGGTGAAGCGGGAATGCCGAATATTGTGTAAAGGTGAAGCGGGAATGCCGAATATTGTGTAAAGGTGAAGCGGGAATGCCGAATATTGTGTAAAGGTGAAGCGGGAATGCCGAATATTGTGTAAAGGTGAAGCGGGAATGCCGAATATTAGGTAAAGGTGAAGCGGGAATGCCGAATATTGTGTAAATGTGAAGCGGGAATGCCGAATATTATGTAAATGTGAAGCGGGAATGCAAAATATTGTGTAAAGGTGAAGCGGGAATGCCGAATATTGTGTAAATGTGAAGCGGGAATGCCAATATTGTGTAAATGTGAAGCGGGAATGCCGAATATTGTGTAAATGTGAAGCGGGAATGCAAAATATTGTGTAAAGGTGAAGCGGGAGTGCCGAATATTAGGTAAAGGTGAAGCGGGAATGCCGAATATTGTGTAAATGTGAAGCAGGAATGCTGAATATTGTGTAAATGTGAAGCGGGAATGCAAAATATTGTGTAAAGGTGAAGCGGTTGTGCCGAATATTGTGTAAAGTAAAGGCTCACCTACTGGCAGTAGTTCTAGCACTAGTTTGGGATATGCGATATTGGAACATCCTACAGGATTATCGCAAACTTCACGACAAATATCAGGATCTGAACAGGCTACTTCATCTGAAATAAATAAATTTGATTCTAAAAGGAGTGACCCTAGAGAGGAAAAACATATACACAGAGCAAAAAACAGCGAAAAAGTCAAGCCGTCTTGGCCGGATTAGATAGTTTCGGCCTCCATTTCTTGAACACCGATGGTTCATTTATCATGGCTAATTCGAACTCGTTTTTGAGTCCCTACGAAATTCTTTCGATTGCTCAAGAAAATACTTATTTAAGGATTTTTTTTCACCATGAAATTGTATGTTGTGTGTTCTCATTAGAATCGCCTCGTCGAGGCGATTCTAATGAGAACACACAACATACGATTATTGTGTAGAAGATCGAACAGAATTCCCTAAATTATCACTATTTGCTTCTTGACATGGCGCTATGTTTAACCCTCAGTGGCTCGAATAACCCATATCTCGAACAAATTTTCATGGTTCCGAGGATGTTGGAGCCATAAAAGTTCGACTGTATTACGCCTCATTATGATGAATTTTCTAAAATACCGAACGGGCTCAATGACAACAAAGCGCTAGAAATAGAAACTACAGAATAGAGGTGTACGGGGAGGCGATTAACGGCCGTCACACGGTACTAGCACAAGCTGTAGTGAACATAAGCAGATTCTAAACGGAATGACCCTTGAGAGCAATGAACACATTTACAAAGCTGAACACAGCAGAAGTGTCCAGCTGTCTAGATCAGACTATAAACCTGTTGCCATATTGATTCTTGATATTAAAAGAAGTATAAATGGAGATAAAAATATAAATAAAACATATCTGAAACAATGTTTAGTTTCCATTTTTGTTAAGCTGCTGGTATACAAAAGAAGTTAATTGCTTTTAAGAACACATTACAAATAGTAATTGACACCGACGGCTTGTTTACCAATGCTGATTCGAGCTCGTATTTGAGTCGCTTTGGAATCCTCTGTCTGTTCAAGAAAACACATATTTAGGGATACTTTAGAATTATTATCTAATTTATCATGAGCATGTTTGTTGTATGTACTCATTAGAATCGCCTCATCTATGCGATTCTAATGAGTACGCTCAACATACATTATTTATAGAAGATCGAAAAGTCATCACTTAATTATCCGCATTTGCCTACCAAAGTAGCGCTTTTATTAACCCCCGGTGGCTCGAACTACCCTTGTCTATCATAAATTTCTATGGTCACAAACCTACACGATCCAGTAAAGTTTGAAAGTACATTCGTCTTTGTTTGAAACATGACAACTGAGGGAGTGTGTCAAGGTTTTAAATACTCACAAACGGCGCATCTTAGATAACTATCTAGCTGTGTTGTAATAGCAAATGAAATAATTGCTTTCGTATGTAAAATTCCATTTTATAAAAATACATAAATAACTAGCATTACCACTAAACATGATTAATACAACCGTCCTGCGTGCGTAACAAGCTTGGTTGTTTGGTTGTTTGGAGACTGATGGCCTAGTCAACACTATTAAGGTCGTGTCAGCCGGTCTGTTCAACCACACTTTTCCTTAGCAGGTTTAGTCCTCTAAGCGGTTAACTGGTACTTGTGCACGTTCTTTGTGCAGAAACTGACAACTTATATAAGTAGGTTTTCATGATGAACACTGTGAAAACAAAGCAAAGGACCAAATATGTGATCTGAAGCCAGTACACTAGAAAACTACAAACAATTCTATGATAGGCTCGACTACAAACAGCTATAGGTAGGCGGAAACCTTCTGAAACAGATTGAGAAGGAAACCTTCGTTCAGTCTGAGAACCGACTCGTCCATCGTGCAACTTAATCGGGAAGAGAAGTTGTCAATCATAATTGGGTTTACAAGTCTTATTTTCATAAATTAGCCAATGTATATGGAAGCGTCTATAGATCATTACTAAGTAAAGTCTTTTTTTCTATGAAATAAACTTATAATCAGCAGGTTACAATTAAAGCTTTCAACCTCGAAAACCTTAAATGTGCTTGCCCAAATTCAGGCTCTTATCATGTTCCTTGGGCGGTTTCATAAACAAAGTGCTTTCATAAATTATTTCTAAAGTTTTACACACAACAATAAAACGAAATGCTTAATTTATTCAGGCAATCGTTTTATAGCAATCGCACCTGCGCAAACCCTTCCCGTCCTCCCCTCCCCCTCCCCTTCCCCCCTCCCCCACCAAAACAGCAATGTTTATTGCAGGTAGAAGAAACTTAACTAGGAATTTCATCGAAAGCACATGCATATTCTCATATGATGCATGAGAAAGTGCGCTCAACGGTACCCACTGTCTATTCACTTTCATAAAATTTGAGGTAAGAAAATGACAAAGTTAACAAAGTAGAAAAAGTGACAAAAATGCATTTAAAATTATATCCAAACTACACGCACATTTGAAGACCCTGGAGAAAATATGTACAAAGTTTCAAAAAGACTGGTATAAAATTGTATGAGGAGTTGCAATCACAAGGTACCTACTGTCTATACATATGAGTTCAGAGAATGACAAACTTAAGTTAACCATTACGAAAACACGCCTATTCAAATATATTGAAAATTTTACCTCCCAAAAAATAAAAATTTTCAGATAAAAATTCTGATATTTTTCATATTTCTGCTCAAAACATAGATTGTGGGTACCCGTTAGAACCGCCTCACGGAGGCGGTTCTAACGAGTACCCACAATCTATGTTTTTGAACAGAAATAAGAAAAATAATGTATACCCCTGTAAACCCCAGTTTTACTATATAAAAGTGGGGTTTAAGGAGGTCAAAATTATATAGGCGTGTTTTCGTGATGCAAAGTAGAAGAAAGTAACACAAAATAATGCAAAGATTATATCAAAAGTACATGTAAAGCTTCAGACAGCGAATAAAAAAGAAATGTGCAAAGTTTCAAAGAGATTGATATAAAATTGTATGAAGAGTTGTGCTCACGAGGTACTCACTATTTATATATTGAAGCTGAAAAAAGACTAACTTCACAAAGTAGAAAAAAGTGACAAAAATAAAGTAACAATTATATCCAAACCACATGCACATCCTCATACCATGAAGAAAACACATGCAAAGTTTCCAAAGGATCGGTACAAAACTTAAGAGGAGCTGCGCTCACAAGAGGTACCCATTGTCTATATATTGAGGGTAAAAAATGACTATGTCCACAATGTCAAAAAAAACGTGACAAAAAAAAAAATGATCTTTCAATTATATCCAAACTTCATGCACATCCTCATTCCATGCAAAAAACACAGGCAAAGTTTCTAAACGATCGGTACAAACATGTTAGAGGAGTTGCGCTCACAAGAGGTACCCACTGTGCCTATAATGAGAGTGAAAAATGACAAAGTTCACAATGTGATAAAAGTAACAAAAATTATCTAACGATTATATCCAAACCTCATACGATGAAAAAAAAAACTCATAAAAAGTTTCAAAACGATCGGTACAAAACTGTAATTATTATAGTAGTTGCTCTCACAACACACCCAAGGTAAATGTTGACGAATGGAAGGACGAACGTACGAACTGACGAAAACTTGCACTCCTAAGTCGCCCATGCTAAAGCAGATGCGAAAAAAAGGACTCGCAAGAGGGGGGTGGGTGTAAAACATTATGGTGTAGGTCGAATGATGGCAACAAAGATATCATTAATTACCTGGATATAATGAACGACTTATCATTCCAGGCATAACCATGATGAAAAGCGGAGCGATTTTTAAAAAGGCGGTTAGTACCGTTCCTCCCTTTGCGTGGCTGAGATTCTTTGCTGCAAGTGTTCGCTGAACCATCACCTGTAAATACAGTATAATCTCAATGGCTCGAACACGGATGGCTCGTTTATCCTGGATGATTCGAACTCTTTTTTCAGTCCCTACAAAGTCCTCGCAATAGCTCAAGAAAACAAATATTTAGGGATTTTTTTCTTATTTTATCATGAAATTGTATGTTGTGTGTACTCACTAGAATCGCCTCTTCGAGGCGATTCTAATGTGTACACTCAACATACAATCATTATGTAGAAATCGAAAAGATTTCCCTTAATTATCGTTATTTGCTTCCTGAACTGGTGCCATGATTAACCCTCAGTGGCTCGAACTATCCATGTCTCGAACGAATTTCCATTGTCCCGAAGATGTTCGAGCCATTGAAGTTCGACTGTATTACTACATAGACTTTCCCGATCTATTAACGCCCTAGGTCATACATATATACATGTTTTCTATAAGCATTTTAAGATTTTGTATTTATATTACAATATAGGAGGAATGATACAAAACTTGGTGGACACTGTATGTTGTTAAGCGAAGCGAGAAAAGGGTACGTTATAAAAAAAAATATTTTACTACTCAGTAAACTGAATGCGATGTTTTAAAAATATATGTTCAGTGACTTTAAATAAGTGTTGTTTAAATAAGATCAGATATCCATATGTGGCGTAGGCAAATCACGTCAAATACCGAGAAACGACGTTATACAGCGTCGGATGCTTGGCTTTTCTGTCCTATAACTAAAACGCAATGTCATTGTTTTATTCTATAAATGTCATTTAACAATCAAGATTCAAGATAAAAAAGAATCTGTATATTTAGTAGATGCTGAAGTAGAGATTTCATGTTTGGTATGGGGACAAGATTAAGACCTTTAATAAAAACCTAGTTTCTAATTGACAACTATTTGCCTGAAGACTAACTTCAGATTAAACAAATAAATTCATGCAGCGCTGAAAAGAACAGGATTCACTCCATTTACTGAATCGTACACCTGTTGCAAAAAGTTTGATATTAAAACTTGTGAACCTTCGGACATTTGCGCTCTGCAAATATTCAAATCAGCATGTGCGTTCGCTCAGTCTGATCAAAATCTTCACTTGTCGCATTTGTTTTGTCATTGTCTATTGCTCATTTTTCATTCTTTTGGTACCTGGGCGAGGCTGTGCTACGTGATTTTGTCATTTTCAGGTTTCTTCACATTTATGTTTTTTTCTGGTTACCAATAGCAAACAAAAGACAAACTAGAGCACCAGCATCACAGAGTTGTCAGTATTGGTAGGATTATCATTATTCTTCAGGATTTTCTTGTGCTCAATGTATTCAGAAAATGTCTGGCATTCTTGCATACTAGATAAAGTATAAATCGGTAATAACAAACCTTATACTATCAACACTGTGTGGTTGATCAATGCGTTGGATGTATAGGCAAAGCATGTCTGTTGCTAAGCTGAAGCATTGCGGGGTGCCAAATGACGCCAACTTTCAAGAGGCGGAGGTTAATTTCATTGTGTATCGGAGGAAGTACTGCGTTTAAAATCAATAAAAGAGATCAACAAACACTAGAAATTGAAATGTATGCAAGAAAGGAATCTGTCATGCTCGGTGCGTATAGATAAATACGTTCCTCGTAAACTCTACCTGGCACCACATGGCAAAGCCTTGCCAGACAGTGTTCCGCTAGCTCGCGTCCTTTGGTATCCCAACTCGGGAAAGTATTTGTCAATACCAGTGCAATATTCCTTTTATTACATAGCTATAAATATATTGCATAATATTCTGGTGTTGTAACTAATAGGCATTTTCATTATCTAAAATCCAGAGCCTGCCCAATTGCGTGACCAACTTGTGCGTGATGTCATTGCCCCAAGACGTCATCTAAAGCAATGTAAAGTCAAAGCAGCATTTGAAGGCGTCCGTGTAAGGTGCAATATGAGGTAAGCGAGTTATTATCGAGTGATATATGTTCGATTGCTCCCCGGATTTTATCGCACCTTCTAATCATTCAACTCGTATTTAAAGCAGACTGCTTCACATATTGAATCATTACAATGTGCGATATAATCCGAGAAGCAAGCGTACATATATCAAAAACGCATTACGAAAACACACCTATTCAAATATATAGAAAATTTCAACTCCAAAAACTGAAAATGTTCAGATAAAAAACTCTGATATTTTTCATATTTCTGCTCAAAACATAGATTATGGGTATTCGTTAGAACCGCCTCGGCGAGGCGGTTCTAACGAGTACCCACAATCTATGTTTTTGAGCAGAAATAAGAAAAATAATGTATACCCCTCTAAACCCCAGTTTTACTATATAAAAGTGGGGTTTAAGGGGGTCAAAGTTATATAGGCATGTTTTCGTGATGGTTGTTTGTATACACGTTCTGTATTGTTGCAGGATGCATTTTATACAATACCTTGTACGTACGATACCAGCCGTCTTCATATTTTTTTCCGTTTTACGTAGATATTTTTTGTTACCTTCGTTACTATCAAAGACTTAGCCTTAACAATTCATGTAACTCAGATATTTCGCAAAATACTTTGCCAGACCAAAATAGCTTACTTTTATATCTGTTAGCGGAGGTTGCGTGTTTGATCACAGACTACTTCAAAACGAGAAGCAAGGTGTACTTAGGCTTTTTATGGGAACCAGGGCCCAGTTGTTCAAAGCATTATTAGCTTAACGAGCTCTTTAGTGGTCAAAATGTTAACTGTTTTAGTAAGTAAAGTATCTAATTCACAGTTATTTTTGCTGAAAAAATGTAAGTAGCTTTTGCAAAAGCATTCATACTTTTCAGCAAAAATATTAGCGCATATGCCATATTTTATGATCAAAGTTTTAACGACACGTTAAGTAACGACCACGTTAGCTTCGAACAACTGGGCCCATACTTTTATAATGACTTAAAAAAATGTTTTGGTAATACTGAAGTTTCGGAACAATCAAACGAGCCTGACACCTGTTACAAAAGGCTACAATAGGCTACAATATACTGTTGTGATTTATACTTTTAGATAGTCCAAGCCAAACACTAGAGTGTCCATCAAATGCACGCTATAGCAGATCCCTATAACGTTGACCTGGGAACCGTCCCGCAACCCATTTCCTAGATGTCAGGGTTAACATATGTGGATGTCTGTCAATGGCGTGGTTGAACTCTATGCAACAAAGTAGATTTTTGACCATTAATGAACTATGGGGATAATAATATTCGGTAAAAAGCATTTCTCACCTGATCACAACACCAGTACCAAATGCACCCGAATGTGGTCTGTAGAAGGAACCCTGGCCAGGGGTTGTCCGAGGTCACTGGGTCTCTCATTATATGGAACGCATCGTCCCGTGAATAGCCGCATGTAGTGTTATTGTGCCCTACAGATGGCACAGCATCAAAATATTTGACTTGGAGTCGTTTGTAGCCCCCTATTGCCGTATAACCTGAAATTATTACGATTTTCTATTGTAATTGAACCCATAGGCAGACTCACCTGAAACTGTATCAGGATTGTGAGCGATGTTGAATAGCCTAAACACCGGGTCCCGAGGTTATAAAACTTTTTTTCATGCTCAACTCAGGTGAGCATGAAATTTATTTTGCTCATAAATCTTAAAAAACTGATAAAATTTTGAAACTTCTTTCATGCTCAACTGAGCTGAGCATGCTCAGCTGAGTTGAGCATGAACAAAGTTTTAACTGTTTGTATTTTTATTTTTATGACCAAGTGAACTGTATTTAAGCGGGTTAAGTTGGCTAGCTGTAAAAGTGCTTTAAACCCCACGGTGGTTTATTCTACTGGCCGTTCTAAGGCGGTGGTCCCTGTGTTAATCTTACTCTTTGTTGCTTTGTGGTTTATTCTACGAGGCGATTTGTTTTGTGTCTTACTTGTGTTATTTTGTTCTTGTGTTTTAGTCCTTTTAGCATTGCCTTTACCTCGCTTGGGGAAGAGAAAGCAAATCTTAGTGCTTTTTGTACGTTTGTTCGATTTGCGCTTGTTTGGTTTAGTCTGTTTCCTCTTCCTCTTGGTGTCTGGGAAGGGCTGCGGTTTGTGATTGTGGCACTCCCCCGACCTTTCTATTACCTTTTTTGTTTTGAATATGAAAGTAGAAAATCGTATGGGGTATAAACTACACTTAAATGTACACCTACAAGATCTGTGACGGTGTCTTTGAAGGGGAGGAAACTGATTACATGACATGTGCCCTTCCATTCCTTTTCTTGTTTAGAAACTTTTAGAAGAACTGTTGTCAGACAAGTTCCAAATTGTGACCATTTGAAAATCATCACGAAAACATGCCTAATATATTTTGACCCCCTTGAACCCCACTTTTATACAGTAAAACTGGGGTTTACAGGGGTATACATTATTTTTCTTATTTCTGCTCAAAACAATAGATTGTGGGTACTCATTAGAACCGCCTCGCCGAGGCGGTTCTAACGAGTACCACAATCTATGTTTTGAGCAGAAATATGAAAAATATCAGAGTTTTTTTACCTGAAATTTTTCATTTTTTCGAGGTGACATTTTCTATATATTTGAATAGGCGTGTTTTCGTAATGTGAGGGCTGTGGATTGATTTTTTTTTTTTTATTTGGGTTTTACGGCCCTTTCAAGAATATTTCACTTATATCGAGCCGATCGTTCATCGAAGGTGGGCGAAAACCGGAGAACCCGGAGAAAAACCACCTGACCATCCGTAAGCAGAACTTGGCTTTCCCACATATGACCCGAGCGAGGCTCGAACCACAGCGGTGAGAAACCTAATGGATTAAGAGTCACTAGGCTACGGGGGCCCGCTTGAGGGCTGTGGAACATTTGCAAAATATGCACCAAATATATAAGGAAAATAACTTACTGTATCCAGCGACAACTAGAGAACCAATCATCATAATGATAGATTGCAATGTATCAGTATACATCACGGCTGTTAATCCACCTGCGTAAAGCATGTCTAATGATTACATCACGAAAACATACCTATATAATTCTGACCCCCTTAAACCCCACTTTTATATAGAAAAACTGGGGTTTACAGAGGTATACATTATTTTTCTTATTCCTGCTCAAAAACATAAATTGTAGCTACTCGTTAGAACCGCCTCGCCGAGGCGGCTCTAACGAGTACCCACAATCTATGTTTTGAGCAGAAATGGGAAATATATTTGAGTTTTTTATCTGAAAATTTTCAGTTTTTGGAGGTGAAATTTTCCAGTATATATTTGAATAGGCGTGGTTTCGTAATGATAAAAGCTCCAGATAATATGTGTGTTTTTTTCACCCGAGAAGGGTTTATGTTTTTCTTATTTCTTTATAAAAACATATATTGTGGGTACTCATTAGAAGCGCCTCTCTGAGGCGCTTCTAATGAGTACCCACAATATATGTTTTCATGAAGAAATAAGAAAAAAATATTATGTGGATATTCCTCTTATCTAAAGCTATAGGTTATGTTATATAATAGCAACACATAAAGTTAATAAGCCAAACGCTTGTTTCCAAATAACATATGGGCAGCGTCAAGCGAAATAGTGCCTTCGAACATGCGCAAAATTCGCAGTTTCAGAGCATCCTACGCACGCGCAATACATCATCTTGGACTTTGCTCTCTATATAAGCATTTTGTAATATCCAATGATTCTGTTAGTGGATTGTGGAGGCCCTGATCAGACATCGCGGATGCGTAGGCTGATCTGGGCCTTCGCTGCCCGCATTTGCTCGAAGACATGTTTTGTCAGGCGCGGCCCATAAAATGAAACTATGTGTATAGAAGGGACTACATTATCGTAAGTGGAATTTCAGGATTTTGCCCTTTTTAAAACAATTTGTTTCAATATGTTGCGTACAGTTTAGCAACATATTTTACTGCACATATGTGTCTAAATATGCTATATAACCATCTGATGCGATTCTGACGTGCACCCATACCATATGATTCAGACTACGTAAAATAAAACCAAAATGATATCACGACTATAAAGGCTGGTCACAATAGTGACCAGCCTTTATAGTCATGAAATCACTTTTGACTTTTTTTTTTTTTTTTTTTTTTTTGATTATCAAACAGGATTAAAAGAATAAATATTTTAGTCACTGGAGACTAGAGCCATTCTACATATGATTTGTTGAATAAATAAGGAAAATATCAATATGCTCGGTTAAAAGCATTGGCTTAACTAGAGGTATAGCTAAAACGTTTCCATTTCACATCAGTGTGTACGTAATGATATTTCTGCGCTTTCGACAGCCCTTGTAAAGATGTTCTTGACGTTATATTCTGAATGGAGGCATTGATCTTTGACTGACCATATCTTATCCGAAACCATTTGTCGTTTCTATTCCTGGGCTTTGTTTCCAAATATTTACTGTAAAATTAATTTTATGGCAAAAATGGGTCTGGCCAAGGCTATTTCTATAGTAAACTGGATTTTGGGGAAATTTTTATTAAAACACGTTTCGCCGCTTTTTTGCTGATTTTTAATTATTGCTGTTTTGTGACAATATTGTCAAAATTTCAGAAAATTTGAACAAATAGATCTTGTTAAAACCTGCCTTAAATTTACCTGCCCTACCGATTCCTGTATAATGTTACACCATTTTTACTAATGGAAACTTAAAATATGCGATTTTTGTTTTAAATCAATGACTAGAATATTGTTTGTGCATATGTGGAAGATGGTTCTGCTTTAAATCATGGCAAACCTTTGCAAATTTAAATCTCCTGTGTAAAGCACCGGACACAAAAGCGACTTTCCGAAAGCTGTTGAAAGGAAAGTAGGCATAAATAAGTAATTTAAAACTTAAGTAAATTTAGAGGGACTCGATATACCTGATATATTTTCCGTCCTTTTCTGACAAGTTAGACAACTCTTGTAACTACCTATTTGCGTTTCTCTTCACTTATCCAACTTTAAGAAGCGTTCTACTCTACATGGAAAGAGTTGCTCCAATAAGAGTTAGACCTCTATTCAGAAGGTGACGAAACAATTTGACACATTTCCTCTCATGAAAGTGTCATTTCCCTTAATGTCAGTGTTGAACTTGACATCAGTTGTATTGAAGCAAACCATACAACTAATACATATATTCTAGTCCCAGTATTCATGTAATACTCTTTGACTTTGAAAGTCAGAGAAATGTGTTATAAATAGTCTGGGTAATTCGTAAAGATTAAAGAAAACCCTTCGAAGTTCACTAATGTACTTCAAACTGACATGGAAAGAAATCCTCTAGAACTCTAAAATAGAATAATGATAACAATCGCAGTCATTTATATTCAAGTAAACTAGATCTTTAACAAACTGTCATTCGAACACTATAAGACGCCGATATTCGAAGTGTGATTGAAATAACTAATCTTGCACCATACATTTGCTACAGTCATTCAAATAACGTACTGCGATACTAAGAATGTAAGGGAATAACTTCTCCAATAAGGATTATCAATATTTTAAAGAGTCAGAATGAAATGGTATCCATCACGAAAACATACCTATAGAATTTTGACCCCCTTAAACCCCACTTTTATATAGTAAAACTGGTGTTTACAGGGGTAAACATTATTTTTCTTATTTCTGCACAACTACATAGATTGTGGGTATTCGTTAGAGCCACCTCGTCTAGGCGGTTCTAACGAATACCCACAATCTATGTTTTGAGCAACAATATGAAAAACTATTAGAAATATCTAAAACTTTTCATTTTGTGGTGGTAAAATTTTCAGTATATTTGAATAGGCATGTTTTCGTAATGAATACTTTAAAGAGTAAGAATGAAATCGCAAAATACATATCATCAAAACTAGATATGAAATTACCCAGGAAAGGCCACCATTACGAAGCATACACTTCTAAGGCGCCGAAAGAAGACATCAGAGCAAGCAATAAAAAATTTGCAGTACCCAGTGTACGACTAGAGAAGAACTGCAATACAGGGACTGCCTCGGAAATCTACTGGGTCTCAAACCAGATATTACTTTTCCCAGCAGGCACAAAACGTTGAAACAACGTCGATTCAACGTTGATTTAATGTCTGTGTCGGCTAGGTGTCATCTTCTTTGAATTAGTAACTTAATTTGATTTACAAATATACGAGCCAACAAATTGTATATTTTGCTCAAGTTGAACCTTAGCTGTAGATTTTGCGCCAGTAAAATCTACGTAACCGCCCCACCAGTTGTATTACTGCTTTGGGGCAGCCATAGAAAAGAATGACTAAAGAGCTCGCATCAGGGCAAATAAAATCATGTATCATACATTTACTTGAAAATATGTTCATTTTGCATTTGTGATACTAAAGTGGCTTTCAAGCACATATTACTCTTGCGGAGCGCAAAAGGTGTAATATTGGGTCACTTGGGTGATACGGCTTTTTTTTGCCCGGGCAAAAACCCATATCACCAGGTCACGTGGGTGATACGGCTTTTTTGCTCGGGCAAAATAAAAAAAAAAACATATCATCATATATATCATATTCAGAGCACTAGGTCTTGCCTTTGACTCCGCGTACGATATCAAATAGGCAAAAAATGTATGATAAATAGATTATTACATGACAATTTTCATATCATACCCTATATCAACCCGAGACACCCATGGGTGTCTCGGGTTGACACGGGATATGATATGAAAATTGCCATATAATAATCTCTATATATCAAAACATACAAGTGAGGTTACCCAGGAAACGTCATAATCACGAAGCACAGCCTTCTCTAAGAAACAAACAAAGGCAAGATTAGGAACAAAAATTAATAAAACCAACGCCGCATATGAAACCATCGACGCACAAACATAGAAAAACTACAACAAAAGAACTTTACAACGGTCAGTAGGAAAACTACTTTGGGAATTGAAGCAGTTTTACTCACATAGACCCTCACCCTTATCTGCTGACGTACCACCAAACAGTTAGCATCAAAACAAGAAAACAAAGCAAAAAGTGAGCAGTCTATATATAGCTGGTGACCACAATGCTAATGCTACAACAGACCCAGCTAGCATTCTTTTTTAAATCTACAGCGGGCATTGATCGGTCCGTCAGCTACCCTGACTATAGATTTAAGTAGAATGCTTACTGGGGAAATGATCAAAACGGAAAACCTTATAGGGGGTATCCACAACGCTTAACTTACAGAAAAAACGATCCGCAGAATATCCGCATTTAAATGGATATTAGAATTAGCTGCTTGAGCGGAGATTAGGTGGAGATAGTTTAGTAGATTTAGTCGCGTGAAATATCTCCCTTTATTCCGTACATGACTCCTCTGCCTCATCAGTGAAACATCACAGCAGAATCCACCCTAACAAACATCATGATGAGACAAACGGGTAGTGGTCATTTAGTCGGAGGCTCAGAATACCGTACAATTGAGGAAGCAAGTTGTCAACCAATATTGGATTATCAACCACGCATATAGTATGTCGCAGAACCTTACCTGAAAGTGTATAGATGGCCCTTAAACCCGTGTCATGCTGAATAAACTAAGATGCCCGGCCCACGTCTAATTTTCAGCCAAACAGATTCCTTGATCCACATTGTTGTCATTAATTCATATACTGAATGGCAAACAGTGCAGATCCAGGTCAGTTGGCTTCTTCAGAAGCCAACTGATCTGGATCTACACTGTTTGCAAAAGCAGAGTGCATCCGGGTTCGGCAGAATAAGTGTTAATACAGAAGTAAAGTGAAAAAAAGTTAAGTACTTACCAAGAATAGTAAATAAGGCTGTTAAGAAAATAAGGACACCTATAGCCAGGTACATATTCCAACCTAAGGCTAACTGTATATAGAGAGCACCAGAAAATATACTGGTCTGAAATAAAATGACGTCCAAAATCGTTCCTTTGGACAAGCGCAGCCAGTGAAGATTCAGATCAGCCTACGCAGATCAGAATCTTTATTGGGCACACTTTGGTTAGATAACTATGCAATGCCGGCCTCGGTGGCTCAGCTGGATGCGCCGTCCGACTGGAGACCAGGAGGTCGCGTGTTCAACCCCCGCCGAGGTCGGCAACATTCTTTCGTGGAGCTTGATCATGAAATATTTTCTGCGGTCATTCTCTCGCTTCCGCTGATTTAAGAAGGGCAGTTGTCAGTTTCTGGCGAAAAAATGTGCACAATACTGGTTAACCGCTTAGAGGACTAAGCCTGCTGAGTAAACGTGTGGTTGGGTAAACTGACCGCGCTCGACATGACCCCATTGGGTTGACTGGGCCGTAAAACCTCAACACAAACAAACAAACGATGCAAAGTTATTCATACGGACAACAAAGACTCTGATCTGACTGCGCAAATGCGCAGGCTATTTTCGAATCTTCAATGGGCACGTTTTTGAGTCTTCCTTTCGCACGTTATGGCTTGTTGACGCAACCACAATAATTTTAATTCTCAAAAGGTATTAATTACAATGCTGTACTAGCCCATGACAGCAAACGCATACACATATATAAGAATTGAGAGAAATTATCCTACACAATGTATAACATAATATGATTAGAAAAAAATATAACTGACTATTCCCTCGAAATACCACTACCTAGCCTTTCCGAGGCATCAAAAGAAGAAATACAGTCCACTCTCGTTATCTCGACCTCGCTTATCTCGAATAACCCCTTATCTCGAAGTGAAATTCTGGTCCCTGTCTTAACATGGAAATCTAAGAACAGGTAACAAAATATTATGGAAAAGAGGAGAAATTGCTCCTAAGGAGCAATTTCTCCCCTTTTCCACAATATTTTCAATATGTTTCTAACGTCAGGAGTCAAATTACATATTCATTTGTTTAATGTGGTTGTTCGATTTATTGTTTTCCTCACTTCTGCAACTCTGATATTTCGAGGTACGGATATCTCGAAGTGTTTCAGAAAGACCCTTGGAATTCGAGATAACAAGAGTCGAATGTACATGTATGAGGAACAAATACCTAAATGCCGCATATGAAACTACCCACGCACAAACAAAGACCACTGGGGGTCTTAAATCAGTTTTATTTGCATGAAACCTCTCCCTTAATTTTGATGCAGCTCAAATTACAAATATAATTATATGTTCGGTCCGCATAGGGTTCCTCTATCTCATGTACTATATATAACAGTGAAATGAAGATCACTGTGATGAAACAAAATAAAGGGCTGGATGTGCGATCTGAAGGCAGAACACAAGCAAACCACACACGGGATGACAATTAGCCAGTGCCCAGTTGTTCAAAGCGTCGTTAGCTTAACGAGCTCGTTTAGGGTCATTTCGTTAACTGTTTTAGCAGAGTCATTACACAATATTCTGATATTTTTTGCTGAAAAAATGTGAGTAGCTTTTGCAGTGCAAAAGCTACTCACATTTTTTCAGCAAAAAATTTCAGCATATTTGCGTATCACTCGATGTAAATTTTGACGAATCGTTAACTAACGACATCTTTAGCTTTGAACAACTGGGCCCAGATCACATACATTGATAGTCAGGCACTAACATCTGAAACAGATTGAGGGGAAGCCGTCATTTAGTTTAAGGACAGACCTATCGTAGTGCAATTAAACCATCACGAAAACAGGCCTATATAATTTTGACCCCCTTAAACCCCACTTTTATATAGTAAAACTGGGGTTAACAGGGGTATACATTATTTTTCTTATTTCTGCTCAAAAACATAGATTGTGAGTACTCGTTAGAACCGCCTCGTCGAGGCGGTTCTAACGAGTACCCACAATCTATGTTTTGAGTACTCGTTAGAACCGCCTCGTTGAGGCGGTTCTAACGAGTACCCACAATCTATGTTTTGAGCAGAAATATGAAAAATATCAGAGTTTTTTTTTCTGAAAATTTTCAGTTTTTGGAGGTGAAAATTTTCTATATATTTGAATAGGCGTGTTTTCGTAATGCAGGACACCAAAGTTATCACCTATAATTGGGTTAATTGATAGATTTACTGCGAATTTTTACAAAGGAAACAACGTTTGTGGCTACTCATTTCCTCTCTTGCACAACAAGGTCCTTCTGAAAAAGCGTTTACTCTAAAAGGAACGAACTTGCTCCACGGGGAGCAAATTTGTTTTGATTATGAGTAGACGAATTTTTATAAGGATGGCAAAATCAACACACCTTAAGAAAAGGCATGCTGCAGGAGATTTGTTTGACTTTTAAGAGTAATCCCCTTTGAGGAGGTAAATACTTTCAATACAGTGATCGTCCTTAGAGGCGTACATGTATCATTTCATTACAACTAAGCCGGGGCACAGCATTTACTACAAGATTGTTTGTGCTTCTACAAAAGACTCAGATCAGTCTATGCGTTTGCGCAGTCCGATCAATGTCTTCGCTGACCACCTGAAGATGCTTTGGCTCCTAGGCTACCCATTGCATGCCATAGGAAGACTCTGATCAGCCTGCGCGGAAGCGCAGGCTGATCTGAGTCTTTCCTGGGTACCCATTCAGTCTTGTAGGAAATATGTCCCGGCCGAAATTTTTAAACTGGCAAAGATTACATACCGAGAGTTTTGTTATAATATACATGATGAGGGAGAAAACACTCATGTATGTCCGTATTCGTTTACTTCCAAATCTCTTCTCAAGGTACTCTGGCATGGTATACACCTGCGATTAAATTAAGGTATTTATTTTAATCATGTACAACTTTCAAGATATGCAATTCAGTTAAAGGTGAATGCATACATCTTCTAGATTTCCCTCCATTTGCTGACAATGGGAGATAACTTTTGCGACTACCACTTTACTTTCCTGTACACCAATCCACTTCGAAAAGGTGTCCACTCTAATAGGAAAGAAATTATTCCCAACAGGTGCAACGGAACATATTCTGTTTCCTTTGAGAATAGACCCTCTTTCAGATGGGAGCAAAAACAGTTTAAAGAAAATTTTACAAATATGCTATTAGTCTAGAGAGGAATGGATACACTTTTTAGATAGATATACCACCATCGTTTAACAAGGGAGACAACTTTTGTGACTTCTTGTTCACTTTCCTGTACACCAATCCACTACTGAAAAGGGGTATATTCTAAACGGAAAGAATTTGTTCCCTTGGGGATCAAATTCTTTTCTTTTAGAGTATACCCCTTTTCAGACAGGAGCAAAAACAATTTTGAAACAGTTGTTTACACTGAACGTGTATCTATTCCTGTTAAATATTCAATTTAATAATATATAAATATTCAACTGAATTAAAGGGAATGGATGCACTTGGGAGGCGTCTTGTCTTTGTTTGACAAGGGAAACAACTTTTGGGACTTCCTGTTTGCTTTCACTTGGCTTTCTTTTACACCTATCCATTTCTGAAAAGGGGTCTACTCTATCAGGAAAAAATTTGCTCCACAGATACAAATTCTTTCCTTTTTGATATGACCCCTTTTCAGATGGGAGCAAAAATAATTTTGACAGAGTTGTTTCCCTTAAACGTGTATCTTATCCCCTTAAATATTCAATTTAACCCATTTATGCTTAGTGGACTCTTCTACCATGATTTTTCGGACCGGTCCATTGTCAATAGTAGGTGTGTTTAATTAATTTTTATTATTACCAAGTTTTATAGATAGTCCTGTATTTAGTGCATAGAGTGTAGACCCTAATCAGACACCGCATTGATCAGACACCGAAGAATGCGGTGTCTGATAAGGATTAAGACTGTTTGCCAATGTTCCTTTTATAGGACGCTAGACATATGTGGGTTAATCATATATACATTTTGATATATTCTAAATCAACCTTGACACAGTTACAGTGACTTTGAAAACATTATAAAACGGGCCCAAAATCTGCGCCTGCAACAAATAAGTCGCACAACAGGAAAGGGATCCACAATCCGATGGGGATAGCGAAGGCCCGATCAGACTGCGCTTCTGCACAATCTGATCTTGCCCTCACTGGTCGCTTACATAATCCTGCTAGGTAAAGTAAGCTCCTTTTCAGACTGTGTTGCCTCGCTGGCTGATCTGTATGTTTACTGTTCGTACCATTACGAAAACACGCCTATTCAAATATACTGAAAATTTCACCACCAAACACTTAAAGTTTTTAGATAAAAGTTCTGATATTTTTCGAGGCGGTTCTACCGAGTACCTACAACCTATGATTTTGAGCAGAAATAAGAAAATAATGGATACCCCTGTAAACCCCACTTTTACTATATAAAAGTAGGGTTTAAGGGGCTCAAAATTATATAGGTATGTTTTCCTTGTGCACTCCCAAAGACACATTTTCACATGGCACGGGTCAGCTACGCCGCTGTTCGGTCGGTAATCGTACGCATCTAAGCAACTAAATGCATCATTACATTTATACTGCAGAATATGAAGTAACCAAGGATGTCGTTTATGCTATGTCATTTTAAAATAACTTTACTATGATGAATAGATGCTTTAATCTTTTTGGCGTTTATTTATGTATTTCTTTTCTGTTCTATTCTCTACGAGTTAATACCAAGAACAAAGCAATCTTCGTGATTGTTGAAACACAATGTCTGATTACTTTGCACAATGAGCGTCTTTATGACGTCATATTCAAGTTTCAGAAGTTCCGATGCATTAGGTATGTTGGAAAATCTTAACTGAACCTCGTTCAAGGGTCTGCTTACAAATTTTCAATTAGGTCATTTTATAGAAAATACGGACTGGCTTCTTTGTTTTTCTGTGGTCTGTGGAAAGTGTGCTGTCTGTCTTGGTGTCATCGGTAGGCTAGGCTTTTCTTGGATATAAACGATACGGTGAGCCCTCTTTGCCAAGACAACATATGTTCACAAAGATGTTGTCATTAAAATGAATTCGCTGCTGTATAGAATCCTTAATGGACAGAATGATATGTAAGAAAGGCCTTGCTTCATTCTTACTTCCTCATAGAGCATTATGTTTTGGATGTTTGTTAGAATCGCCTCGTTGAGGCGATTCTAACAAATATTCAAAACATATGCTGCTTGAAGTTTTAATGCAATATTCTTGCATAATTTCTCCTTAACTGTCACCTCTTCAGCGAAAGTTTCGTGCTATTCAAATTGTCATTATAACGAATTTTATTGTTGTATCGAGTGTCGGTATAAAGAGGATTGACTGTACTATATATATATATTATTATTTTTTTTTTTTTTTTTTTTTTTCATAATCTCGCTGTGATTTTCAGTCATTCCTGATCTATCATTTTTAAATGCCTCGATTACATCTTATCATTATATCACTGGGGTGTGCGGCTTATTTTGAATACAGCCACAAAAAACTCCATGAGCCGTTAAAGCTATTTACAAGCTATTTACAAACAACAATTACAGGAATGCAAAGGCTGCATATCCCGGACGGAAGCATTTTAAATTGAAATATTAATACTCTACTCAATCTGATTGTAAGACAGCAATGACAGATTATAATTGGGCCGCGTCATGCGAAATACTGCCTTCGAACACTGCCTACGCAAACTGCGCAGATTCAGATCATCCTACGCATGCGCGAAGTATCATCACGAAAGCCTGCCTTTATAATGTTGACCGCCTTAAACCCCGTTTCTATATAGTAGAACTTGGATTTACAGGGTATACATTATTTTTCTTATTTCTGCTCAAAAATATAGATTGTGAGTACTCGTTAGAACCGCCTTGCCGAGGCCGTTCTAACGCGTACCCACATTCTATGCTTTGAGCAGAAATATGAAAACTACCAGAATTTTTTATCCGAAAATTTTCATTTTTTGGTGGTAAAATTTTCAGTATATTTGAATAGGCATGTTTTCGTAATGTCATCCGGGCTTGCTCTCCATTCATACGTTCAGTAGTATATAGTGATTCTGTCAGTGGATAGTGAAGGCCCTGATCAGACTACGTTAATACGAAGGATGATCTGGGCCTTCGCTGTCCACATATGCCCGAAGACGCATGACGCGGCCTAAATTGACTTACCCCTGATGAAATGTAGACCGGCAGGAAGAACCATCCCAAAATAATCACTAAAAGTCCTGGCTGGAATGAAAAAACACAAATAAGTTTGAAGTAGACTTCCTACTGACCGCTCCAGTGTGGTTCCTCTGTTGCAGCTCTTCTTTGTTTGTGCTTCGATGGTGTTTTATATGTGACGTTTTTTTTTTGTTGTTTTTTTGTTGTTGTTTTTTGTTTTTGTTTTTTGTTGTTGTTTTTTGTTGTTGTTTTGTTTTGTTTTTTTGTTTTTTTTTTTGTTTGTTTTTTTGTTGTTGTTGTTGTTTTTTTGTTGTTGTTGTTTTTGTTGTTTTTTTGTAATTTTGTTTTGTTTTGTTTTGTTTTTCCTTTTCTCCATCATTTGGTGCCTCCGGAATGCTGAGCTTCGTGGTTGTAGCATTTCCTGGGTATCTTCACATATTTTTGTGGGAATGCCCAAATGGTTTTTAATTCTTTCACATAAGCACTTGGCACTTTGCTTTTTAAAATCACATATGATCTGGGGCACAGCATGTCCGCCAAGCCATGGCACGAATGCACATGCCGACCAAACCCATTGCTTCAAGCTCTATGAGTAGTCAAACAGCCAAGCTTTCTTTAGACGGGCGATAGATGCGCAGGCAGATCAAGGACATCGGTGGGCGCACAATTGATCTTGTAGGAAATGCTGTGCCACGGTTCATATAATCAAAGCACTTACGTTACTGGTGGTCGATTATCTGAGTGTAGGTTAGGAAAATGGTCCTGTTAGGGGACTTAATGTAAATAAACATTACAGACTCTGATCAGACGCCGCGTTCTGACATTACAAAAACGCGAAATATTCAAATATATTGAGAATTTTACCACCAAAAATGTGAACTCCCATATGAAAAATTCTAGTAGTTTTCATATTTATGTTCAAAACATAGATTGTGGGCACCTGTTAGAACCGCCTCGCCGAGGCGGTTCTAACAAGTACCAACAATCTACGTTTTGAGCAGAAATAAGAAAATTACTGTATACCCCTGTAAACCCCAGTTTTACTGTATAAAAGTGGTGTTTTGCGGGGGTCAAACTATATAAGCGTGTTTTCGTGATGATATGGGCCTGTACCGCTTGCCAATGTCCCAGCAATAAGCCTAGTCCAGGTTTTAGAATATAGTCCGGTTCGGAGACAAAGGTTGTAGGTTTCATAGCGTGAACATTTGGTTAGTCCGTCTTAAGCGCGGTTTGATTTCATTGGTCAATGATAGTAAAGCGGACAATAAGGAAATTTTGGTGTATGTTACTCAGGATCGATAATAAACAATCGACACAAATAGGAACACGTAAGATGACCTACAGTGCAAGACACAATCCTCAAAGGGAAAGGTAATATCGTATCGATAACACCTTTTGTTAAGACTTCTACCGTATTTGACCTAATTACCCCACTTAGGTTTTCATATATCAATATTTATGCAAAATATGAAAAGATTTCTTATATCATTTAGCAAGACAAGAAGCAGAAACCAATACACTTTTTCAAGAATAACAAAGGGAAATAACTGTAAATCCTTAGGCACCATTTTTTTCTGTAACAGCAATAGTTCATCAGTATCAACATTTATGCAAATAATGAAAATATTCCTTAAATTGTTTAGCAAGACAAGAAGCAGAAACCAAATCGCCTTTTGAAGAATAATAAAAGAAAATAACTCTCTAAAGGAATTAATCCCTAGGCATTTTTTTACTCTAACAGTAATAGCCTATCAATATCAACATTTAGCTAAATATGAAAAAAAAAACTTAAATAATTTAGCAAGATAAAAAGCACAAACCAATAATAACATAGGGAAATTACTCAAAAGGAAGTAACCCCTAGGTATTTTTTCTCTTATAGCAATGTCTCATAAATATCAACATTTATGCAAAATATTAAAAGCATCTTTATTATTTAGCAAGATAACAAACAGTAATAAAACGTAACGGACAGACACGTCAAGAATAACAAAGGGAAGTAACTCTAAAAGAATTAATTCCTAGCCTTTTTTCTCAAACAACAACATCTCATAATATCAAAATTTATGCAAAATATGAACATTCCTTAAACTACAAGACAAGAAGCAGAAACCAAACCGTTTTCCAGAAAAAATGAAGGGACATAACTAAAAAAAAATTAAACCCTTTCACTAACAGCAAAATCTCATCAATATCAACATTAATGCAGAATATTAACAGATTCCTTAAATTATTTACCAAGATAAAAAGCTACGAAAACACGCATATTTAAATATATAGAAAATTTCACCTCGAAAAAAAGGATTTTTTTTTTTAGATAAAAAAACTGATATTTTTCATATTTTTGCTCAAAACATATTGTGGGTACGCGTTGGAAACGCCTCGTTGAGGAGGTTCTAACGAGTACCCACAATCTATGTTTTCGAGAAAAATAATGTATACCCCTGTAAACCACAGTTTCACTATATAAAAGTGGGATTTAAGGAGGTCAAAATTATATAGGCATGTTTTCGTGATGAAAACCAAAATGAACTTCAAGAGAGAATTAACAATAATTGAAGAATAATATTACTCACAGAGTGCTCTGAGCAGTCTGCTCAGAGTCTTGGCAGATCACACTTTGTGTAGCCAAGGATAAAAAATGTCTCCAAGCGGACAACGAAGACTCTTGCGTGGAGATGCCGGCTAATCTGTCATCGCTGGGCTCACATGCAATCTTGTGAGAAATGCAGTGATCATGCTCATACTGACATGTCCAGAATAATGGCTGAGTCATTACGAAAGCACGCCTATATAATTTTGCCCCCTTCAACCCCACTTTTATATAGTAAAAACTGGGGTTTACATGGTTATACATTATTTTTTTTATTTCTGCTAAAAAGATAGATTATGGGTACTCGTTAGAACCGCCTCGGCGAGGCGGTTCTTACGAGTACCCACAATCTATGTTTTGAGCAGAAATATGAAAATATCAGAATTTTTATCTGAAAATTTTCCTTTTTGTGGTTGTAAAATTTTCAATATATTTGAATAGGCGTGTTTTCGTTATGAGTATCCATTAGACATGGATGCGATAGAGTAATGTTTCTTTTAACCCTTGTCCTGCTGAACCCGGATATACCCTGCCTTTGCAAACAGTGTAGATCCAGATCAGTTGGCTACTGAAGAAGCCAACTGATTTGGCTTCTGAAGAAGCCAACTGATCTGGATCTGCACTGTTTGCCATCAAGTATGTGAATCTATAGCAACATTCCGGATCAAGCAATCTGAATGGCTGAAAATTAGAAGTAGGCGTGGCGTCTTAATTTATTCAGCAGGACAAGGGAAATGAATACACTTTAAAGGCAGACAGTGTTTTCCTCCCTTCTGTAAAAGGGTTCTGCACTAAAAGGAAAAGAAATGTTCCCTAGGGGAGCTAATTCTTTCCTTTTAGAGAATTACCCTTTTCAGAAGAGTCTTGGTGAACAGGAAAGTGAACAGTAAGTCATAAAAGTTGTCTCCCTTGGCGGAAATGGCGAAAAACTTACCACGTGTATCCAGTGTCCTTAAAAGTGCTTGACATACCATTGGTACGTATGTAAATATACTTACAAACCATTCATAAAGAACAATAGAGATTCCTGCCGCAGCCCCGGTACCGGCCAAGCCCACAAAATGCTCAGCACCTATGTTACTCGAAAATAGAGAAGCGCCAACCTGCATTTGGATGAAATGAAATTACTTTTTATTTTATTTATTTAATATTTCATCAGTGTAACACACACACACACACACACACACACACACACACACTATATATATATATATATATATATATATATATATATATATATATATATATATATATATATATATATATATATATATATATATATATATATATATATAGCCGTCAAGGCGAAACATGTTTGTAATTCTATAATTTTAAAATTATTAAAGCAAGCTGTGACATTTTAAGTCATAATAGAAAATATTTTTTATTTTTAAAAAATGCTTTCGCAAATAAACTTATTTACTATGTATTCACAACTGAGCTGAATCACAGTATGTCCTACACGATCGCATGTGCGGCTAGCAAAGACCCAGATCAACCTGCGCACGCAGGCTGATCAGAGTCTTCGCTATCCACATAAAAAAATGGAGTCTTGTCTACCCATAGAGTGCCCTGTAAAGACTCTTGTTACACTGCCGGGATGCGCAGGCTGATCTCAGTCTTTGCAATCTTGCAGATAAAACATGTACTGTGACCCGGCACATTTATCTCTTCAGAGCATGTACAATAGCAGAAATGAGAAAGAGACCGAGAGAATGAGTAAGGCAGGAAGAGAGAGAGAGAGAGAGAGAGAGAGAGAGAGAGAGAGAAGCAGAGAAATAGAGGAGACTTTGCAGTAAATTTAATGAAAATCTTTAATATTAAGTCCGGATCAAGCATTTTTTTCTGTAAAACATATACAAAATGAAGGCCGGTGATGAGGGATGAGGGAAAAGTAGCAAGCCTGGCTGAACGTCGACACTTTCCTTACCAAAATACAAGGCTTATGGCAATATATTGCAGCAGTATTGCTACAACATGAATTCCGCAAGCAAGTAAGTAAAACTGATTTAAGCCCCCAGGGCCTAGTTGTTCAAAGCTAACGTCATCGTTAGTTAACGATTCGTTAAAATTTACATCGAGTGATACGCAAATATGCTAAAAAATTTTGCTGAAAAAAAATGTGAGTAGCTTTTGCAGCTACTCACATTTTTCAGCAAAAAATATCAGAATATTGTGTATTGAATCCGCTAAAACAGTTAACGAAATGACCCTTAACGAGCTCGTTAAGCTAACGACGCTTTGAACAACTGGGCCCAGTAGTTCCCAAGGCGGTTCCTCTGTTGCAGTTCTTCTTTGTTTGCGCGTCGGTGGTTTAATATGTGGCGTTTGCTTTGTAATTATTTGTTCCTCATATATCCTTCTTTGGGTGCCTCGGGGCTGCTGTGGCTCGTGAATGTGGCATTTTCTGGGTATCTTCATCTATTTTTTATATCTTTTCCAAAACTGTTTCGACACGGAATGATGTCATATGTAATACCTTGCAGGATTTAGATTGGGCTAGATTCTTTAAGTGTGGGCCAGTGTCTGGTGTTAGCTTACTAGAACCGGATGGTACAGGCATTTTTTGGCAGCTCAAGCGAAATGACTTCCAAAATGCGCACAATATATAGAATCGCATCATTCTGCACAGACACAAAGTCTCATCCGGGCATTTGCTCTCCATTGAAGCATTCTATAGTATCTAATGATTCTGCTTGTGGACAGCAAAGGCCCTGATCAGACTGCCCGGACGCGCAGGCCAATATGTGCATTCGCAGTCCGCGTATGCCCGAAGATAGGTTTTTTGTATGATGACTTTTTCTCGTGATGCGGCTCATATGCATCTCTCACTACATTCTGACTATGTACAGCAAAACCTCAATGACTCGAACATTGATGATTCGTTTACTACGGCTTATTCGAACTCGTTTTTGCGTCCCACGAAAATTCTTCCGTTGGCTCAAGAAAACAAATATTTAGGGTATTTTAGGCACAATTTCTTGTTTTATCAAGAAAATATATGTTGTACTCATTACAATCGCCTCATCGAGGCGATTCTAACGAGTACATTCAACAAACCATTATATTATAGAAGATCAAAAATACAAATATATCCCCACTTGCCTCCTGACCCGGCGCTATGATTACCTCTCAATGGCTCGAACTACCCATGTCTAGAACAAATTTCCATGGTCCCAAAGTTGTTCGAGCCATTGAAGTTCACCTGTACTTTGAACTCTTTATACTGACTGCGGGTGTATATGTCAAAAGTCTAGTCGAATCATCGTTATAATCGCTGAATGCAAATAAAGTTCGTTCATCATTAGTTAGACAATATCAACTGACCTATAACATTAAGCGGGGTTTGAGAAGAAACTATGTCATTCTATCATATCCTCCATCAATACCCTAAGCCTTATAGATACACAAAAATGTGTCCCAACATGAGACACTTGTTCTTTGGGCACAACCAAACATAATGATAATAATCAGCCTGCAGTGCCTTCTCCTGATCTTTGCCATTTATCGACGTATTCTACAGAAATTACTAGTTCTATAAGCAAAAGGCAAAACCGAAAACTACGTTTATACTGCGCGATGCGTAGCCTAGTCTTGGTCGTGATTTCTTCTATAACCTTTTTTTGCCAAAGCGTAGTTAAAATATATACAGACGCATGAGTGAAGGTGACCTGAAAATGTCACAATCACGAAGCACAGCATTCCCTAATAAGTGTCTCTTTTATAAGCATGGCTGAGATTTAACTGTTTTTAGTCCATTTCAAGCAATCCTCTCGTTGACGCTGAGCAGATTTTATGATTTATAGCTGTGAAAATTTAAAGATACCCATCAAGTATTTTATGCAGCCCTAAAATTATTCCTAGCGAAAGAACTTTGCTGTTGCTTAGCCATGAGTTCAAAGCTTTCAGAAATATGCATAACATTGAGTTTTCCCTCCTCACATGGGCTTATAAACTTTCAGGCGATATTTTCCTTTTTTGCTGAATATACTTCAACTGTTATTGTCAATAAAAATCCTAAAATTTGTATGTTTATTTTTGATTACTTCAACTCCTTTGGACATTTTAGTATACAAAGCTGTCTAGGCATTTTTCATTTCACTTTTTGAAAAACGAAAAACATTTATAAACTTCAGCTGGTGAGGTGCCTGTTGAACAATTTTTGACCTCTGTTTCCCTTTGGTTACATCATAGGTATCCATCATTATGCAAAGAAAAAAAAAACAATAGAAAACTTTTCCCAGGGATTTAAGTGGTATGGCCATTTTCACGATTTTTGACTAATGCTTAGACGAGACAAATGTCGATGAAAACTTGAAAAGCATTTATGAAAATCTAATTGATAATATCTTGTAGATATCTAGCAAGTTCATTTAGAGCTTGTCGATATCAATCTGTAAGCAAAGAATTACCGAAAATTTCCGAGCAGTTTTATATTTTCACATCATTGCGTTGGCGAGGCTGATTTAAAAAAAACAACAACAACAACAACAAAAAAACAATATCTGGCATTTGACAATTTCATTTGTTAGGTATTTTCAGTATGAATCAATATTCTCGTATGTCAAACTTTACCAAAGTATTTACAACGGTTTGAGCGTTACGGCGTTATCATACTTTCACGTTTTTTGAGGCGGTTCTAATGAGTACCCACAATCTATGTTTTGAGCAGAAATAAGAAAAAATAATGTATAACCCTGTAAACCCCAGTTTTACTATATAAAAGTGGGGTTTAAGGGGGTCAAAATTATATAGGCATGTTTTCGTGATGATATTTCAACCCGTCATATTATCCTAATAATGGGCTGATCGATCTTATTTGTGTCTTCGAACATGCGCAAAATGCGCAGATCTAGATCATCATGCGCATGCACAAAGTATCATCTGTCCTGTGTTCAATCATACATGCTGTAGTACCCAATGATTCTGTTAACGGACAATGAAGGCCCTGATCTGACTGCGAGGATCTGCAGGTTGATTTTGGCCTTCGCTTTCCACATATGCCCGTAGACACGTTTTCGCATGGCGCGGACCATTTAAGCCTTGTCCTGCTGAACCCGGATATACCCTGCCTTTGCAAATAATGTAGATCCAGATCAGTTGGCTTCTGAAGAAGCCAACTGATCTGGGTCTGCACTGTTTGCCATTAAGTATGTGAATTTATAGCAACAATCCGGATCAAGTAATCTGATCGGCTGAAAATTAGAAGTGGGCATGGCATCTTAATTTATTCAGCAGGACAAGGGTTAATATTTTGTCATGAAATGTGTCGAGCAAAAGAGCAACTAGTTCCATACATATTAAACACTGCGCATAGTCGTATTTATTCTTGTCAGTCCAGGTAGGATTACTAACGCCTAAGCTATCGAAAAGGTCGGTAACTCTTGAGGGAATCTGTTATGTCTTTCATTTGCTAACTGAGGCACTTATAGGTAAACGAAAGATTAGTTTAGAACATATCTGAGATGAAAGCTTTTGACAAATAATCAAATAATGCATTTTGATGTAACAGTAATTGAAATCGGTTTTTAAGCAAAATCCATAAATGCAATATATATATATATGTGTGTGTGTGTGTGTGTGTGTGTGTGTGTGTGTGTGTGTGTGTGTGTGTGTGTGTGTGTGTGTGTGTGTGTGTGAAACGCGTTAAGAAAAAGTATTTTGTGATTAATTCTAAGAAGAAATTAAATTGCGACTTATTTCGAAGCAATCCTATTCATATATATATATATATAGAGAGAGAGAGAGAGAGAGAGACAGAGACAGAGACAGAGAGAGAGAGAGAGAGGTTGAACAGCTAGCCTTATTTATTTAGGTTTCGCATTTTGCATTGTTAATCAGGGCTTTATGATGTCAAAGCTTTATTAAATATTCTAATGGCAGCACTCATAAGAATAGCTTTGATATCCTCGCACTTTGGTAACTTACTTATTTTTCATTCGATTTTGATAAAATGCATCAAAATACACAGTTTGTCAGAATCTTATATCTCAGGTACATTCTTCACCAACACTGCTTTTCCCTGTAACGTTTGTCTTATGCAGCAAAGCTCACTTGGGTGTACATATAATATATCTGACTGAATAATATGTATACTTACATGTATCCACAACATCGATCCACCAGCCAGAAAATAGTTTTTAACGTTGCCTCTATTTGGTCGAAAGATTGACTGAAAAAAAGAAAAGTCAACAACATCATCTCAGGTAAGAATGGTACATTTTAAACACAAATAATATCACGAAAACATACCTACATAATTTTGACGTTTTGAGCAGAAATATGAAAAATATCAGAATTTTTATCTGAAAACTTTCAGTTTTTGGTGGTGAAATTTTCAACATATTTGAATAGGTGTATTTTCGTAACGGTAGCTCTCTGGGAAACTTTTATGTGAGACTATAGTAGCGATATTCAGAACAGGTGCAACATCACAAACCGTACCTGACATGTGCGAGCAACTAAAACATATGAAGATACCCAGGAAATGCTTTCATCACGACGAACAGCCTTCCGGAGGCAACAAAAGAAGAAGAGATTGGGAAAGATATTGACAAAACAAACACCACATATGTAACTACCGACGCACAAACAAAGAAGAGCTGCAACAGAGGAACTACCTTAGAACGGTCAGTGGAATAACTACAAGGGAGGGTGAGGGTGGACGGCAGCTTAAACTATTTTACTCTCGCGAAACGTCACCCTTAACTCTCATACAGATCCGAATTACAAATATGAAATCGGTTTGCATTGGCTTCCTCTACCTCATCTGTGAAACATCACAGTGAAATAAACGTAATCAAAAGCATTGTGATGGAACAAAGCGAAGGGTTCCATAGCGATCTCACGCCAGAACCACAAGCAGGACCCCATGATGGGTCCGACCACAGACTTTGGTATTCTAGCGCCAACATTTGAAACAGATTGAAGGAGGGAGAATCACATTACGAAAACAGGCCTATTCGAATATATTGAAAATTTCACCACCAAAAACTGACAATTTTCAGATTAAAAATTCTGATATTTTTCATAATTCTACTCTAAACATAGATTGTGGGTATTCGCTACAACCCCCTCGCCAAGGCGGTTCTAACGAGTACTACAATATATGTTTTTTATCAGAAATAAGAAAAATAATGTGTACTCCTGTGAACCCCAGTTTTACTATATAAAAGTGGGGTTTGGATCAAAACTATATAGGTATGTTTTCGTGATGACTCAGCCTGCGCATCCACGCAGTCTGCTCTCAGTCTTCGTTGTCTGCATGAAGACGAAAATTTGCATTTGTGACTATTCAAAATGTACCCAGTGAAGATTCTGATCAGACTGTGTGTGAATGCGCAGGCTGACCTGCTCTTCGCTTGGCGCACGGTGTGAATGGCGTTTTACGAAAGCGCGCATTGGCATATTAAAAGCTCGTAATTAGTTTTACGATTGCGCGCTAGACTATATGCCAAAAGAGCTAATTTATTTTTCCGACAAAAGCTCGGATCATTACGAAAACATGCCTATTCAAACTTACTGAAAATTTTATCACCAAAAAATGAATATTTTCAGATAAAAAAATCTGATATTTTTTCTTATTTCTGCTCAAAACATAGATTGTGGGTACTCGTTAGAACCGCCTCGGCGAGGCGGTTCTAACGAGTACCCACAATCTATGTTTTGAGCAGAAATAAGAAAAATAATGTATACCCCTGTAAACCCCAGTTTTACTATATAAAAGTGGGGTTTAAGGTGGTCAAAATAATATAGGCATGTTTTCGTGATGTTTCCCAGGTAAAGATTACTTTTCAGCCAGATATAATGGGTATATATGTAAACGTATTCAACTGTACTCATCATTATAGGAACTGACACTACTTTCCTTATCCAGATAATAATAAGTTTCAGCACATATTGGCTGACACTAATTATTATATGTTGCCCCCTAGCAACTAATGGGGAGGTGGCCATCGTGTTTTCTTCTCCTTATTTGTTTCTGATATTATATAAGCCATTGCTAAGATGTAAAAGACAAAATCTATGAAATCTATGTAAAACCAACTAAAAGTAAAACATGAACTGATGAAATGCAAAGACATTTGCCGTTAAAGATATTAAAGACCTCATTAGTCTCATCAATGATATAAGACAGGCACAATCAAACCTAGTATACAAGGGTGTTCAAACATTTTTGCTTACGACACGTTTTCTCTGAGATATCAATTAAAAGTTGATTTTTTATCTTGTTACCTTTGAAATATTTCACGTTTGCTTTTTTTTTTTTTTTTTTTTTTTTTTTTTTTGGTGGGGGGTCAATTTTGGAAAGAGAAAGCAATCGCACGGGACCAGATCTGGGCTGTAGGGAGCGTGACATTTCAGACTTAAACAAGAGGACCATGATGGTCCTATATCGCTCACCTGAGCAAACAGCTTTGCATACTTACTGTTGAAGTTTCAGCCAATTTCACAGATTTTTGTATAAATTTTATAGCCCTGCACCCAAGCGGCCATGTTTTTTTTTCATGCATCATGATGGCTTGAGCTGAATATTGAAAGAGGGTCACCAAAGGAACAATTCTGCCGTTATATTGAAATTGGTCCAGTGGTTTCTGACAAAAAGATTTTTAAAATGTCTTATATAGATATATAGGGAAATTAAGCCCCACCCCCTAACGGCCATGTTTTTTTGACAAATCATGACAGCTTGAACAAACTTGGTAGAGCGTCACCAAAGGAAAAGTCCTGCCAAGTTATATTGAAATCGGTTCAGTGGTTTCTGACAAGAAGATTTTTAAAGTTTTCTATTTAGATATATAGGGAAAATAAGCCCCACCCCTAGCAACCATGTTTTTTGACGAATCATGATTGCTTGAACAATCTTGGTAGAGAGTTACCAAAGCAACATTCTTGCCAAGTAATATTGAAATCAGTCAGATGGTTTCTGACAAGAAGAATTTTAAAGTTTTCTATACAGATACATACGGAAAATAAGCCCCGCCCCCTGACGGCCATGTTTTTTGACGTATCATGAATGCGCAATCTTGGTAGAAGGTCGCCAAAACAACATTCCTGTCAAGTTACATTGAACTCAATCCAACGGTTTCTTACGAGAAGATTTTTAAAGTTTCTTTATAGATATATAGGGAAAATATGCCCGTCCCCTAGCGGCCATGTTTTTTGACGAATCATGACGGCTTGAACAATCTTGGTAGAGGGTCACCAAAGCAACATTCCTGCCAAGTTATATTGAAATCGGTTCATTGGTTTCTGACAAGAAGACTTTTAAAGTTTTCTATATATATATATTGGGAAAATAAGCCCCTCCCCCCTGGCGGCCATGTTTTTTGACGAATCATGATAACATGAACAATCTTGGTAGGGGGTCAACAAGGAAAGATTTCTACCAAGTTATAATGAAATCGGAGAAGTGGGTTCTGACTAGAAGATTTTTAAAGTTTTCTATATAGATATATAGGGAAAATAAGCCCCAGCCCCTAGCGGCCATGTTTTTGACGAATCCTGACGGCTTTAATAATCTTGGTAGAGGGTCACCAAAGCAACATTCCTGTCAAGTTTCATTGAACTCGAGCCAACGGTTTTTACGATAAAATTCTTAAAGTTTTCTATATAGATATATAGGGAAAATGTGCCCCGCCCCCTGGCTAACTTGTTTTTTGACGAATCATGACGGCTTGAACAATCATGGTAAAGGGACACCAAAGCAACATTCCTGCCAAGTTATATTGAAATTGGTCCATTGGTTTCTGACAAGAAGATTTTTAAACTTTTCTATATAGATTTATAGGGAAAATAAGCCCCGCCCCCTGGCGGCCATGTTTTTTGACGAATCCGAATGGCTTGAACAATCTTGGTAGAGGATTACCAAAGAAACATTTCTGCAAAATTATATTGAAATCGGTCCAGTGGTTTCTGACAAGAAGATTGATTTTTAAAGTTTTCCATATAGATATATAGGGAAAATAAGCTCCGCTCCCTCGCGGCCATGTTCTTTGGCGAATCCAAATGGCTTGAGCAATCTTGGTAGGGGATCACCAAACGAACATTTCTGCAAAATTATATTGAAATCGGTACAATGGTTTCTGACAAGAAGATTTTTAAAGTCTTCTATATAGCTATATAAGGAAAATAAGCCCCGCCCCCTGGTGGCCATGTTTTTGACGAATCCAAATGGCTTGAACAATCTTAGTAAAGTATAACCAAAGGAACATTTCTGCAAAATTATATAGAAGTCGGTTCAGTGGTTTCTGACAAGAAGATTTTGAAAGTTTTCTATATAGATATATAGGGAAAATGAGCCCCGCCCCTTGGCGGCCATGTTGTTTGACAAATCCAAATGGCTTGAACAATCTTGGTAGAGGATCACCAAAGGAACACTTCTGCAAAATTATATTGAAATTGGTCTAGTGGTTTCTGACAAGAAGATTTTTAAAGTTTTCTATATAGATAAATAGGGAAAATAAGCCCCGCCCCCTGGCGGCCATGTTTTTTTTCACGAATCCAAATGGCTTGAACAATCTTGGTAGAGGATCACCAAAGGAACATTTCTGAAAAATTATATTGAAATCGGTCCAGTGATTTCTGACAAGAAGATATTTTAAGTTTTTAGTTAAAAACCTATTTTTAGCTCCTGTGACCTAGATATGCAATGGACCGAAACCATTTGAACATCTTTGAAAGAGGACCAACCAAGAATCACTCCTGTGAAGTTTGGTCCAAATCTAATCAGTGGTTTAGGAGGAGATGTAGTTTAAAGATTGTAAACGGACGGACGGACAGACGGACGACGACGGTGAGTGATCACAAAAGCTCAACTTGAGCCTTCGGCTCAGATGAGCTAAAAACCTACTTCAGTTTGGGATTTGTGGGCAGGAGCATTTAAGGTAACAAATGGACATGCTGGAGACCGGTTTTTGACGTACTTTTCTCATTTTCGTTGCCATTTTTTCTGAACCACATTCTTATAGAAACTACCAGACACACCCCTACCTTTTGGAACAGCATATTGCACGAGTTACCCAGAATTTCTGAAGAAAATGGCGTACAACACCTTCTTTGTTGTCAGTGTTCGTTTAGCATTATTTGGCCTTTTAGTATGTTCAGAGCCCATATCTACTTTCCGCTGGGGGTCATGAAAAGTAACCCATGTCTCATCACCAGTTATGAGACTATCAAACATCTTTTTTCTGATATTTTGGGTTCTTCTTAGGCAGTTGCTTTGCCATTTGCACTCTCGTACGTTTCTGCTCATTGATGAGCAAAAGGGGGTTCCACAGAAGAATTGTCTTCGTACCCTTTAGAATTTGGATAGATGCTAAACCCAAGTTTGTCATTTGTGCGAGCTGTCTTACAGTGAAACGCGCATTTTTCTCAATAACGGACTTTATCTTATTAATGTTAGAATTGTTAGCTGCAGACCTGGGTCTTCCTGACCGGAACTGAACTTTATAATTCGCCTATAAACTGTGGAAACTGACATTATGTATTCCATAAACAACACATATCTCATAATAAAATGCTTTTTACACTCAATTCCAACTGAAAGCGGGTTTTTATATAACCCCTGATTTCAGCAACATTTTGTATTCGTTTCCTTACCATTTTCAACGCAATGTCTATAAATACACCTGAAAGCAATCGATATTGCGAACGAACCGGTTTGTGGATTTCAAGAATATTTATACACAATATACAATAATGATCAGTCATCCGTTTTGTAATAGGTTTGTACATGTAAATCCCGTGTTTGTCGAGTATATACATTGCGTTTGCAAAAATTTTCGAACACCCCTCGTACTGACAAGTAAACTATAGACCTGTACCCAATAGGGGAATTACATACTGGCTTAGTTGTCTGATCTATAATTTGTTACAAACACTTAAAGAACCGCATTGTCAGTAAACATACCTTCGGACATGTGTGCCCACAAAGAATCTTATCTGCCTGTGGATCCGCGCAGTCTGGCCCCGAGGTTGTAAAATTTCATTCATGCTCAGCTCAGCTGAGCATGAAATTTTCTATGCTAATAAATATGAAAATGCCAACAAAAGTTGGCATTTTCATATATATTAGCAGAGAAATTTTCATGCTCAGGTATGTTAAGCAAGAAAGAATTTGCAATTGTTAGTAATCTGAGATTTATTATCAAGACAAATTTCATGCTCAGCTGAGTTGAGCATGAAAAAAGTTTTACAACCTCGGGGCCAGATCAGAGTCTTAGTCGTCCGCATACTGAAAATTTGCATCCTTAGCTATCCAAAATGCGTCCACTGAAGACTCTGAATAGGCTTTTTGAATGCGCAGGCTGCTCTGAAACTTCAGATGGTATATCAGAAGGCACGTTTCCTGACTTGGTAGAGTTTCCGCCAGTTTTGAAATGGGGGCAATCTCTGTGACTTCCTGTTAGCTTTCCTGCACACCGTGTCCCTTTTGAAAAGAGACAAACTTTAAAAGGAAAGGGTGTGCTCACACGAGGAGTATTTTTTTTTTCTTCAATAAGAGATCCTTTTTTGAAAGGGAGGCAAAACAAGTTTGACAGAGTTGCCTCCCAGGGAAGCGCATCCATTCTCCATACTTGCGAATTAATTTCATCTACACATCTCGAAAACACGCCTATATAATTTTGACCTCCTTAATCCCACATTACGAAAACACGCCTATTCAAATATATAGAAAATTTCACCACCAAAAACCGAAATTTTTCTGGTAAAAAACTCTGATATTTTTTCATATTTCTGCTCAAAACATAGATTGTGGGTACTCGTTAGAACCGCCTCGGCGAGGCGGTACTAACGAGTACCCACAATCTATGTTTTTGAGCAGAAATAAGAAAAATAATGTATACCCCTGTAAACCCCAGTTTTACTATATAAAAGTGGGGTTTAAGGGGGTCAAAATTATATAGGTATGTTTTCGTGATGAAAACGAAAAAACATTACTAAATTATCCCTATTTGCCTGCTGACCTGACGCTACGATTGACCCTCAGTGGGTCAAACTACCCATGTCTAGAGCAAAATCTTACCGTCCAACAAATGTTCTAGCCATTGAAATTTGACTGTCATTGTGTTTGAATGGATAGTCTTAAATGCTCATATCTATTCGTGCGTCAGTGTTATCCTATACATGTATTGCGTTTTTTTTGTGTGTGTTTTTTTTTTGTTTTTGTTTTTTGTTTTTTTCTCTCCTCATCTCTTCTTCTTTCGTTGCCCAAGGAAGGTTGTCATTACGAAAACAAGACTATTCAAATATACTGAAATTTTACCATAAAAAAAAACTGAAAATTTTGAGATACATTCTGATATTCTTCAAATTTCTCCTCAAAACATAGTTTTGTACATTCTGATCAGAATCCTCACCGGGTGCGTTTTGAATAACTAAGGATGCAAACCTTCTTAATACGGACAATGAAGACTCTGAATACACTGTGCGGACGCGCAGGTTGATTTGAGTCTCCGTTGGGCGCACATTTCCGAATATACTCTCACGTTGCTACTCATACACTTTACGAAAACACGCCTATTCAAATATATTGAAAATTTGACCACCAAAAACTGAACGTTTTCAGATAAAATTGCTGATATTTTTCATATTTCTGCTCAAAACATAGATTATGGGTACCCGTTAGAACCGCATCGCATAGACGGTTCTAACGAATATCCACAAATTATGTTTTTGAGCAGAAATAAGAAAAATAATGTATACCCCTGTAAACCCAGTTTTACTACATAAAAGTGGGGTTTAAGGGGTTCAAAATTATATAGGTAAGTTTTCGTGATGATAAACCATACAGCAACCCAACCACGTCGTCACTGTAAATGAATTTTATGTGCCGGTTAACTCTGTTCTTAATGGTTACGAGTAATCAGCGTAAAGCGAACACGAACTACTTAAAAGTTAAGGATTTGCATAAGGACAGCAACATAATGCCCATAGATTTAATTTTTGTCACGTCTGGAAAGGCAGAATGTGAGTGAGATGGAAGAATAAGAGAATAAAAAAAACTCATAAAACGGAATAAGGAAAGAAAAATGTAAAACTTACCCATAATCCAACGCTTAGAATCAATGCAAGGTACAGAAGTATCACAACAATATCCGCCCAGTGGTCGAGACCTTTTTTCGTCATGGCAGTTATAAATTGTAAAATAACTCCAGTAATAATTAACACGTTTCTTGCTGTTTCTTATACAGTGATGACAAGTTGTAGTCACTCCTGCGTAGCAATACAAATGTAATCATTGATAGTACTACAGGGGGGATATCTTGGTATAAATGGCACACACGTCAGTTAGACCCGATTAACCCATTTTAGTCTGGAAACCCCCGAAAGGTTAACTGGCAAACAGTGGAGACCCTATTCAGACGCCGCAGAATGCGGCGTCTGATCAGGGTCTATCTGTTTGCAAATACTATATAATTTTCACCATTTTTCTCAAAAAGATATATAAAAACACATAGTCTGAAATGCCAAAAACTGAAATTGGCCTCATCCAATAAATAGTGTTGGGGAATTTCTTCAGTCTAAAATAGGTTTAGGAATTTGCTAACAAAAGTCATAACACTTGCAACCTTAGGAATGAGGCCAGATTCCATGTAAGACCATGGGCGTCTGATTACTTGGCATGATTCAGCAGTGTTTGACAGATAGATAAGAGAAGTGTGTAAATTTTCGACTGTACAATGTAAATCGCAATCAGCTTGCTATAAAACATACAAAAAGTATACAAGATTTAGCTTTTACAAAAAGCGTGTTTGGTCTACGTTTAGCTCATGATAAGTGTTAAAGCTGATTTTAGTATGGAATTCTCTTGGGTTCTTTAAAACACAGCTTGGCTAAATCGGCTAAATTTCATAATTACTAAAAGCAAAAGGTGTGTTCGAGAGGTCTAAATGAGATCTCATCCCGTCGGCCTACACATTAAAAATGATTACAGGTAAGTTTACTCCTCTTTTTAGGGTTACTTCATCAAAGCTAAAATAAATACTTATAAATATCAATTTTTTGTCACGCAGTCACGGGAATGCTATAAACTGCGCTAAGCCACGCCAACCCAGTAAACCCAGTAATTTTGCTGCAAAGGTAAAAATGCCATAAATTACAAAGGGCTATAACTCATGAAGTATTTTTCAGAATTTATTCAAAAGTTAATCAGGTCATCCACTCATCACTACCAATCTATTCTATTTATCACGTTTCAAGGATCTAGCTTCAATAGTTTTTTAGATATTTTGCTGACAAGGGAAAAATGCCCAAATTTATAAAGAGTTTTAACTCACGAAATATTTTTCAGAATTTATTTTAAAGTTAACCAGTTCTTACATATACCAGTTTTTGAGATATTTTGCTGACAAGGTAAAAACGCCTAAAACTACAAAGGGTCATAACTCATGAAGTATTTTTCATAATTTATTCAAAAGTTAATCAGGTCATCTATTTATCACTACTGATCTATAAGTCAAGTTTCAAGGCTCTAGCTTCGATAGTTTTGAGATAATTTGCTGACAAGGGAAAAATGCCCAAATTTACAAAGGGCCATTACTCAATAATTATTTTTTTAGAATTTATTCAAAACTTAATCAGGTCATCTACTTATCATTACCAACCAATTTACCCAGTTTCAAGGCGCTAACTCCAACAGTTTTTGAGAAATTTTGCTTACAAGCTAAAATGCCTAAAGTTACAAAGGGCCATAACTCATGAAGTATTTTTTTTAATTCATTCAAAAGTTAATCAGGTCGTCTACTCAGTCTACTACGAATCTATTTATTCAGTTTCAAGATTCTAGTTTCAATAGTTTTTTGAGATATTTTGCTGACAAGATTGCATCAATATTTTTTCAAAGGGCCATAACTCAGGAAAGGGGCATTAATCATGTCGGGAAAAAATATGCGTCACCTATTTTTTCATGAGGAATACATATAAAAGGGTTCAAAACAGAAGCATGCACGGTTCTAAAGTTATGCTATGCATAAAAAAAGCGTGACGAACGGACGGACGAACGCCCCAGAAGCATTTGCCCCCACCCCCACCCCCTCCTCCGCCAACTTCGAATCTTGGAAGTTGGAGGTACAATGACCCTTTTCTGTATCGAGACAGCATATAAATATAAATAGGCTTTTTTTTTTTAATAATAAGACAGTTTTCAAATATTCCGTAGTAACATCAGTCCACTCAGACGTAACCTAGTAAACCACTTTGTCACTGATTTGCCCCTGTTGTTTTGTTAATTAATCTGCTGACATTAAAATGACAGACTTGGCTGCTAGTAGTGAGTAGTGATGTAGGTGTTCTTTAGGTGCTGAGCAAAAATGACATTTGTGAGCAAATGTATAAAAAGAATAGGTTATCGCTAATAGGTCACTTACCTGTAAGAGGTGATAAGGGGGTTATTAATAGTTTGGGTCAGATTAAACGGTGCTTTATTTAAGAAGATGTAAAAGACAGGTCAGGCCTAGCTCAGTAGTAGAGCCTCCTCCCCCTTCCCCTCCCCTTCCCCCCGCCATCCCAACAGCTTCCGGATCGGGATGTTGTGGGTTGAAACCTAAACCCCACTCGGGTTATACTTACAAGGTTTTAAAAATTGGTACTAAGTAGTTTTTTCGTTCGGTTTTCTTTTGGTTAGCGCTCAGCTATAGAAGGAATCAAGTAGGAGTGATTGCACCGGTGTTAATATGATGTGACTGGCGGTAGCATGCTGACAATGTGTTTGGGGCATGCTACTGCAGTAAAGCGATACTGTAAATAGCATCAGTTCCCTCAGTCCAATCTAGACACCGACACGATATGACTAAAAAATTGTTTTAAATGACGTTTAACTCCAAAACAAATAACTGAAACTGTTTTACTGTTTGTAAAGCCCAATTTATATGCTTTCCCTTAAACATGCAATGACCGTAATACACTATCGGAAAAAAAAGTATTGCGACTCTGCCGTTAAACCTAAATATTTTTCTTATTGTCTTGTTTTGGTTAAAATGTATATAGTGTTTTTAAGAGTAACCAATTTTGCAAATTTTGCACACTTTAAAATTCTGGTGAGTTTGAGCAGTCAGGCGTATCGACCGGTTTTTGTGCATGGGGGTCACAATACATAAATAGTACTTGTAACTCACACTGCAGAAAACTGCATTCGCTCGTGCACCTTGTCGCTTGCTCAACACGAAAACCGTGGCATGTTTGCAAGTGATCTTTCTCCTCACAAATCGTGCCATTTTTTTGCAAATGATCTCAGAAAAGTCAGTTTAAAATGCCTGGAAGAAGCATTTTAGTCGAAATAAGTGCCCGCGTTATCGGTATGTTAGAAAATGGGGCCACGACAAATCAAGCTGCTATGTATAAAGTTAATAAACAACCCTACATGTTCATTCTGTGCTAAAGAACCTGAAACTGTTTAACATTTGCTGTGGGACTGTGAGCACACACAAAATTTTGTATGAGTTTAAACACTGGTGTGAAAGTAATAACATAACTATAAATTTACAGAAACAATCGTTTTTATTTGGAGTATTAGATAACAAGACAAGCATAGTAGAACAACAAATTTTACTGGAAATCAAATATTATATCTATTTTTGTAGATGTACAAAAGCTAATCTAACTGTCACAGCCCTGAAATGTAAACTTAAGCTTCTGTACTGTACAAATGAGAGAATTGCAATATTAGAAAATAAATATGGACAGTTTGTTAATAGCTGGGAAAACTTTTCGCATGCAATTGCCTAATTAATACGTTTATGGAAATTCCTAATCAGCAAGAAAAAAAAAAACAAAAAAAAAAACCTCATGCCAGGGTGACAGAACCTTTTTTTTTTTTTATAACTTATCTCTCCAAACTTCAAACTCGGATGTACAGATAATAACCAGTAATGTTGATTATAAAAACAGTATTATATAGTATGTGTGCATGTAACGTGAGCAAGAGAGTGAGGAGTGGAATATTATACACTTTTGTTTATATGTAATACTGTAAAATGGTACCATATTTGTCTGAACAAAGGGCACCTAATTAATATATGAAATCATAAAAAGTCTAGCATATCTTTACATATGTCTGTTAGCCTTTTCTTCTAAGTTAACAGGCATGAGACTTTTCAGGTTTTTGGCAGACTTCAGATTTTTTAGTTTCAAAATATGTTCTGCAGAATTACTTGTTTTTGTCTGAAAATTGTAAAAATGACATTCTTGGAAAGGATGACATGGGTTTTCAGATTTTTTACCTAGAATTCAGTTTTCTTATCAGTCCACCAGTCTCATACCTGAAAGTATTGATATGTCTATTCAGATGAATATGATATGAACTGTAAGTATTCTGTGGTGTTTGCCTCACTGCTGAAAATGGGTTGCTGGGTGGTCTTCATCGTGTACCCGGAAACAGCAGTGGGATTTAGCAAGTAAGTGATACATGATATTTAATTGCTGGAATATTATACTGTACTATACAAATAAATTGTAAGGTGTGTTAGTGGGATGGCCCTCCCCCCGACCTACTACACATCAAATGGACGTGGGGAATAAAGTATTTTCCGGAAAAAAAATCGTTGCATGTTTGCAAGTGATCTTTCTCCTTACAAATCGTGCCATTTTTTGCAAATTATCTCAGAAAAGTCAGTTTAAAATGCCTGGAAGAAGCATTTTAATCGAAGTAAGTGCCCGCGTTATCGGTATGTTTGAAAATAGGGCCACGGCAAATCAAGCTGCTATGCAAGCCAGCGTACACAGAGCTACAGTGTTCAGGATTAAATCGAAGTTTCTTCAAACAGTCTCAGTGAAAAACAGGCCCAAACCTGGCAGACCGAGGTCGACTACGGCGGTCCAAGACAGGTTCCTGAGACTCACTCTTTCTAGACATAGAGCTCGGTTTCATGGGTGTCGGGTAATGCTGAGTCCGGAACAGGTGAACTATGTTATTAGTGCAAAGTAGAGAAGGTGGTTCGTACATTGAAGTATTTATCGACGGGTGCATGCGCATATGTGAGGACGAGTGAGTTGTTGGAAGGAGGTCGTAACCAGAACTACTATGTGACAGTTTTCTTCTTTCTGTTCTCCACCGCCGATGTCTTGAAAAATATGCATATTTTAACGTCACTTACACGCATTGTTGTATGCCATAAATAGTCTCTTATATTCCTTTATAGAACGGTATTGTGTCTCGTTTAAACATGCATTTTGATTTTATGTATGTTTGTACACATTGTGTATCATGGTGAGACTCAAATAAATTATTAAACCTAAAATAATTTCAAAAAAAAATATTTGAAAAACTTATTAAGCACAATTTAATGTATTAAATGGAACACCTAAGTAAGTATACAGTATAAGCTGATATATCCAAGTCAATCTGGGTTTAGACAAACCACAAAAGTCAAACTGCCATGATAAAACGTGTCGGTCATTGGATGACCTGTATTGATAAAGACGATATCATGGGGTAAAATAAAAGTCGAAAAGGATTGCCTTTGGAAACAAAGAACACACAACATCACGAAAATCGGAGACTCGGTTTGACTGAGTCTCTTCATATGCAATACTGTAGTTTGCGAGGCTGCATACGCCCCCTAGCGTCGGCTTAAGCGGTATTCGATTGTCAAAACAACCAGGATTGGCTCAATGATCCCACGGGAAATAAAACCTAACATGCACTATAATGGTGTACGGGGAGGCTTTTTACGACCGCACACGGCACAACACCAGCTACAGTAGAGTAACATAAAAGTCAAAAAGGATTGCCTTTGGAAACAAAAAACACATAAAAATCACGAAAATCGGAGACTCGGATTGATTGTGTATCTTCATATGCAACGCTGTAGTTTGCGAGGCTGCATACGCCCCCTAGCCCTCTTTATATATTTTCGGAAAGCATTTGATGTTGTAGACCCCACTATTCTCATAAAAATCTCTACTTCTATAAATTCAGTCCAAACGATATTCGTTGCTTTGAGTCGTATCTAAATTGTCCCCAACTAGCTATAGCTATAGTAACCGATATAGGTCTGCTCCGGAATTCCTCAAGTGTCTATTTTCGGCCTCTGTCCTACTTCTCTTGTTCATTGATGACTTCCCGCTGTTTCTTAGGTATACAAAGACGTTTAGGACATCTACGCCATTTTTCATACCCATGGCTAACACAAACATACTATTGAAAATAATTTACAATTATTCATTATAATACAAACATTATGCATGACACTAAGCACAAAACACCGATTAAATGGCTTCCATCTGGAATAGTAATCAACGCGGATGATATAAAAAAAAATAAGCAAATGCCCGATCAAAAGCTCATGGGACTCCATCTCGACGAGAAATTAAACCATATCGACAAGAATTTAAACTGGGTGTTCTCATTTTAACCAACTTTGTAAAGCCATCTGTTCAATAATGACTCTGTTGCGAAAACTTTCAGAATATGTCCCCAGTTACTCGATCGAGAAACGAGCACCAAGAATAATTCTTAACGCCGAATTCGATGCCCAATCCTCTCGTATGTTTAAGGAATTGGTTGGCTTCCCCTTGGGAGTAGAAACAAGTGCAATAAAGCAGTGCTTACCTATACAGCATCAATTAATTTACCGTTTTTGTTAATTTTCCGTTTTTGGATGGCGACGTTCCTCGTCTCCCTTCTTAAGGTGTTTACGTTTCTCATCTTATTCGGTTTGCAAGAGTGTCTAGTCATTTGGCTGATTTCAATGCTCGTAACAAAACGTTGACTGCCAAACTTTTTCAAAAGGAATATCGGTATGTATGACAATCTTTTGAAAGCTTTCTCTAAGTTTTATCATCAACACTAAGAATTGATTTCCAAATTTGATACCGTACTAAAACAAGAGGCCCATGGGACACAACTCTTACATGAGTTAACTGCTGTAATTTAATCAGGTCATTTGCTCATCATTCCCTATTAGCCCGTCAAGTTTCAAGGCAATGGCTTAAACAGTTTTTGAGATATCTTGATTACAAGGTTAAAATGCTGAAATTTTCAAAGGGCCATAAGAAAAACCAATTTAAACCCCAGGGGCTTGATTGGCAGGATTTATGTAGGGGACCACTAAACATTGCTAGATACTAAATATATAAGCTGTGGGCCTGATGGTTTCAGAGAAGAAGATCTTTTAAATTTTCCCATTATAAGTCCTAGGGAGTAAATGACCCTGGGGTGTGGCCAGTTTGGACCCCAGGGACTTGATTGGCAGGAGGGTACCACTAAACATTGCTATATACTAAATATATGAGTTGTGGGCCTCATGGTTTCAGAGAAGAAGATTTTATAAGGTTTTCCCATTATAAGTCTATGGGAGCTAATGACCCCAGGGGCAAGGCCAGTTTAAATCTCAGGTGCTTCATTGGCAGGATTTATGTAGAGGACCACTAAACATTGCTACATACTAAATATTTAAGCTGTGGGCCTCATTGTTTTAGAGAAAAAGATTCCTTTTTTTTTCACTATGAGCCCATGGGACCTAATGACCCACTTAGAAGTGGCCAATTTGGACCCCAGGTGCATGGTTGGAAGAATTAATGTAGAAGACCACCAAACATTGCTACATACTAAGTTTGTTAGCATCTGTTAGCGCTGGGCCTCATGGTTTCAGAGAAGAAGATTTTTGAAGGTTCTTTAGCTACACGGTTCTATATAAACAAATGACCCCTGGGGTGTGGCTAGTTTGGACCACAGGTGCTTGATTGGCAGGATATGAGTAGGAGACCACTACACATTGCTACATACTAAATTTATAAGCTGTGGGCCTCACGGCTTCAGAGAAGAAGACTTTTTAGGTTTCTCCCATTTTAAGTTTATGGAAGCTAATGACCCCCAGGGGATTAGACACAAGGGGCATAGTTGGCAGGATTTATGTAGGAGACCTCCAAACATCGCTACATACTTAATCTGTTAGCTCTGGGCCTCATGGTTTCAGAGAAGAAGATCTTTGAATGTTCTTTAGCTATATAGCTCTATATACACATATGACCCCCTGGGGTGTGGCCAGTTTGGAGTCCAGGGGCTTGATTAGCAGGATTTATGTAGGAACCACTAAACATTGCTATACACTAAATATATAAGCTGTGGGCCCCAAAGTTTTAGAGAAGAAGATTTTTTATGTTTTTTTTTTTTTCCATTATTAGTCTATGGGAGCTAATGACCCCTGGGGCGTGACTAGTTTAGACCCCAGGGATCTATGCAGGGGACCACTAAACATTGCTACAAACTAAATATATAAGCTATGGGCCTCATGGTTTTAGAGAAGAAGATTTTTTATGTTTTTCCCATTATAAGTCTATGGGAGCTAATGACCCCCGGAGCGTGGCCGGTTTGGACCCAAGGGGCTTGTTTGGCAGGATTTATATGGGAGACCACTTTAACACTGCTACATACTTAATCTGTAAGCTCTCTGTCTCATGGTTTCAGAGAAGAAGAATTTTTAAGGTTCTTTAGCTATATAGCTCTATATATACATATGAACCCCTGGGTTGTGGCCTGTTCGGAGCCCCGGGGCTTGATTGGCCGGAATGATGTAGGGGACTACTACACATTGCTTCATTACAATAGATAAGCTGGTAGCCTGATGGTTTCAGAGAAGAAGATTTTTTCCCATTATCAGTCTATGGAAGCTAATGGTCCCCGGGGCGTGGCCAGTTTGGACCCCAGGGGCTTGATTGGCAGGATTTCTGTAGTGGACCACTACACATTGCTACATACTAAAATATATAATCTCTGGGCCTCATGGTTTCAGAGAAGAAGATTTTATAGGTTTTCCCATTATAAGTCTATGGGAGCTTATGACCGCCGGGGTGTGGCCAATTTGGACCCCAGGGGCATGGTTGGCAGTCTTTCTGTAGGAGACCACTTAACATCGCTTCATACTTAATCTATTAGCTCTCGGCCTCATAGTTTCAGAGAAGAAGTTTTTTGAAGTTTCTTTAGCTATATAGTTCTATATAAACATATGACCCCGGGGCGTGGCCAGTTTGGACCCCAGGGGGCTTGATTGGCAGGATTTATATAGGAGACCACTAGACATTGCTACATACTAAATATATAAGCTCTGGGCCTCATGGTTTCAGAGAAGAAGATTTTGTGAGTTTTCCCATTATAAGTCTTTGGGTGATAATGACACCTTCCCCTATTTATGTACGAGACCACTAAACATAACTACATACTAAATATGTAAGCTGTGGGCCTCATGGTTTCAGAGAAGAAGATTTTTTAATCTTTTTCCATTATAAGTCTATGGGAGCTAATGACCCATCGCCCCCGGGCGTGGCCAGTTTTGACACCAGGGGCTTGATTGCAGGATTTATGTAGGGGACTACTACACATTGCTACCTACTAAATATATAAACTCTGGGCCTCATGGTTTCAGAGAAGAAGATTTTTTTATGTTTTTCCCGTTATAAGTCTATGGGAGCTAATGACCCCTGGGTCGTGGCCAGTTTGAGCCCCAGCGGCTTGATCGGTAGGATTTATGTAGTGGACCACTAAACATTGCTACATAAAAAATATGTAAGCTCTGAGCCTCATGGTTTCAGAGAAGAAGATTTTTTTTTTTAAGTTTCTTTCCCATAATAAGTCTATGGGAGTTAATGACCCCCGGGGCTTGGACCTTTTGGGCCCCAGGGGCTTGATTGGCAGGATTTATGTAGGGGGCCACTAAACATTGCTACATACTAAATATGTAAGCTGTGGGCCTCATGGTTTCAGAGAAGAAGTTTAGGTCCCAGGGGCTTGATTGGCAGGATTTGTGTAGGGAACCACTAAACATAGCTACATACTAAATATGTAAGCTGTGGGCGTCATGGTTTCAGAGAAGAAGATTTTTTAAGTTTTTTTCCATTATATGTCTATGGGAGTTAATGATCCCTGGGGCGTGGCCAGTTTGGACTCCAGGGGCTTGATTGGCAGGATTTATGTAGGGAACCACTAAACATTGCTACATACTAAATATATAAGCTCCGGGCCTCATGGTTTCGGAGAAGAAGATTTTTTAAAGGTTTTCCCATTATAGGTGTATGGGAGTTCGCGACTCCCTGGAGCGTGGCCAGTTTTGATTTATGTAGGGGACCACTAAACATTGCTACATACAAAATATAAAAGCCGTGGGCCTAATGGTTTCGGAGAATAAGATTTTTTAAAGGGTTTCCTATCATAAGCCTATGGGAGCTATATATGGGCATAGCGGCCACCTTGATTTACTGACGACGACCATTTGTACATATTTTCAACCCCCTTTTAACACAAGGCTCCACACAAAGTTTGAAGAAATTTGGCCCAGGGGTTCCAGAGGAGAAGTCGCTCAAAGGTGTGAACGGACGGACGGACATACGGACGGACCGACAGACGGACGACGGACGGAGAGTGATCACAATAGCTCATCCTGAGCCTTTGGCTCAGGTGAGCTAATAAAAGTCAAAAAAAGATTGCCTTTGGAAACAGAGAACACACAAAATCACGAAAATCGGAGATAAAACACTTACGCTATAAGGCCTATCGAAACCTTCATAAAAATTGTAGGTAAACCTAAATTTTGTGATCAATGTAGTAAAATTGTTATGGGTCATATTTGAAAGGAGTACTACATCGATGTCATAAAACAGTCTGCTTGATTAGAGCTTCACCCAAGTACGGCTGAACACGTTGCCTACCTCTTTAATTGCAAGCCGGTCGGTCGTGGTTTAGAGTGTTTGATGGCCCCGATTTAAAAAAAAAACTATTCGTTTAGATGGTCTGGGCCTGAACTTTTTTTGTCTCTTTCTCGGCCCTCCAGGGATCAACATGTGGTTTTCTTTTGCTCCAGTTTGACATCCCAAGGATCTCCAAGTGTCTCAACACGTTGTTTCTGTTGAGGTAGTACTTACGTTATGGTACTTTCTGTTGAATGTTTCGTAGTATTCCACTTACACTTTCTTTTAACAATTAGGTAAGCTAAAGATATTTTCAGTTAAGTTTGGGTAACCATTACGAAAACACGCCTATACAAGTATATAGAAAATTTCACCTTCAAAAACTGAAAATTTTCAGATCAAAATCTCTGCTATATTTCATTCTGTTGCTCAAAACATAGATTGAGGGTACTCGTTAGAACCGCCTCGCTGAGGCGGTTCTAACGAGTACCACAATCTATGCTTTGAGCAGAAATAAGAAAAATATTGTATACCCCAGTTTTACCATATAAAAGTGGGGTTTAAGGGGGTCATAACTATATTGGTGTGTTTTCGTGATGCAGAGTTGCTACCATTTTGGGTTTGGGTTGCCAACTTGTCTTGCCATCTGTTCTTTTTTTGGTTATTTGATTTATTTGTCTGTCTTACTCTTTGATGTTGAGGACTTAGTGTGCATCTGATTGTATCATACCTGAGTTGATTTATTTACTTTAAACAATATGACTCCTGAATACATTTCTAAATTACAAACACCCATGTCGCAGACTCAATCACTAAACCTAAGATCCGAAGAAAATGGCACACTATACATACATGTACGTCTGTCACATACGACTCTATATAGTGGTACGTTTTCATGCTTGGCTCCCAGGTTTCGGAATTCACTGCCTCATGCAATCAGAAACTCTGAGTCATTAAACAATTTAGGAAACGTGTAAAATCCTTGTTTTAGGCATCATTAAAAAATGGCAATATTTTTGTGTTATTTTAGGTGTCGGTAGTCAGTACTGCACACTTTGGAGTCCCTTCAGCGTTGGACAGACCGTTCCATGAAGGATGGACGGTGGTGCAAGAGGAAGCATGTGGTGCGCCACTTACACGATGCACCAGTGCGTCACGGCTCTTTTGTTTGTTCATCGTGCTCCTTCTATGTGTACCCCGATTTTCTTTGCTTTATTATGAGCCACTCTGGGCTTTCATTAGATGGACTTGTTAATCATTTCTTCCCTGAGTTTTTGAAATAGCCTCTTCCATATTCGAATTTCATTACGAAAACACGCCTATTCAAATAATATAGAAAATTTTACCACCAAAAACTGAAAATTTTCAGATAAAAATTCTGAATTTTTTCATATTTCTACTCAAAACATAGATTGTGGGTATTCATTAGAACCGCCTCGGCGAGGCGGTTCTAATGAGTACCCACAATCTATGTTTTTGAGCAGAAATAAGAAAAACAATGTACACCCCTGTAAACCCCAGTTTTACTATATAAAGTTGGGGTTTGAGAGGGTCAAAATTATATACGCATGTTTTCGTGATGGCACGAGTCGTTTGCTGCAAATTTGAGTGTAAGTAAATCATTGAGAACAAAAGGGCAGACAGTTTAGTCCATGTCATTACGTGATCCGTCAAATATATGAGCCGCGTTGCGAGAAAAAGGGCTCTTCGAATTTTCCATCCAATCAGTCTTTCAGTGTGCATATCAAAACCCCTTAGCAAGGCAAATGGCTAGTTTGGCCGAAGCGTCCCTTTGCCCCTTTGCTCTGCTTCTTATAGCATAGGTTCTGGCAAGACTGTGCAGATGCACAGGCTCGCTCGAGCCTTCGCTGTTCGTATATGCTATAACGGCTCTTCTCCCATGATAAGGCCCATATATTTTATGTGATATGCCTCAGTTATTAAATCGTTGGATAAAAATCAACGATACTTTTCTAACTTTTTTATAGAACTACGATGATATTTCATTTGAATGGTCAAGATTTCGTGAAAATAAGAAAACTATTTTTAAATGTCTGCTTTTATTTACAGTCAGCAGTTCAAAATTTAAACCTGAAACTTCGAAATATCTCTAATGTGCTTGCGACAAAGTAGGCTGTGCTCCCTTTCAGTGGGCTGTATAAAAACAAGTAGATTCTGAGCACAGAATGGGGCTATTGTGCAGAAGAGCAATTAGGAAGTCACAAAAGTTGTTTCCCCATGTCTAAAACGGCAGAGGCAATCAAGCGTATACAGTCACCTTATATAAGTATATGATGCGCAGCTCGGGAAATAGGCCCTTATGCCATATGCGAACAGCGGAGTTCCAGATGAGCGTGCGCATCCTAGCAGTCTGATCTGAGCATTCTCTGTTCATCTACATATACTACAGTATACATTGATTTTGTAAGCGAACAACGACGGTCCTGATCAGCCTACGCAAATGCGTAGGCTGATCTGGGCCTGCGTTGTCCGCAAATTGCATTTTATGAAAAAAAAAAATAATTTAGCCACAAAGCCAGGAAACGTACCTTTGGGCATGTGTGCCCAGCGAAGATTCAGATCATCCTGCGCATTCACGCAGTCTAATCAGAATCTTCAGTAGGCGCATTTTGGATAACCAAGGTGCGAAGTTTCTTCATGTGGACAACGAAGACTCTGATCAGACTGCGAAGCTGCACAGGTCGATTTGAGTCTTCGTTGGGAGCACATCTCAGAAGGTACGTCTTCTCAAGCTGAGGCTCATTTACAAACTACTTACAGTATACTTTTGTCAATAGCAGCAAACTAAACTTCAAGCGAAACTGTGTATGATGTTATTTTCTCTACACTGACTTAACCCATTTATGCTAAGCGTACCTTAAAAGGGACATTGCAGACATTGTGGATTCAGATCAGACGCCGCATGATCTACATTGTTTGAAATAACCATGGTATTGATAAAAACTAACCACATACCCTGTCTATTGGAAATGGACCAGTACAAAGAATAAGGCAGCAGAGTCCACTCGACATAAATAAGTTAGTATTTTGTTACATAAGCACGACAGGCAAACATATTTGCACTATATACAGGTATGTAAATTATCCATACCCGAGTTATGGGTCATAATGTACCGCATTTACCACAAATATTCGGAGAGTCAGGTCTAAAAAAATTGTAAAACCGGACCAGACGCCACAAAATGCACATATTCACTGTGTGCCATAAATTCAGCAGTTTCAAACACATCAACTTGAAGTACAATGGAAATGTTGAATTTTTATGACAAGTATTCAGAGTCGGGGAGTGGACGTGAACGGACAATTGCGATAGTACATCACGTTTGATGTTGTACATGTACAGTGGACGGTCAGTCATTTGCGTTATTGGCTATTTGTTGACACGGTCAGATATTGTCATTATTTCATGGCATTCAGGAAGATACAGTATTACGTGGTCATGCTAGTAAGTTAGATGTTTTTTATCACGTTCCAGTCGCAGTAAAATGGGCGTTTTTATGAGCAGCATTATTTGTTTGTGTTGAGGTTTTACGGCCCAGTCAACCCAATGGGGTCATGTTGAGCGCGGTAGAAAAGCCGAAGGTTTGGTCACTTGTTTATCGATACGCAGTGACTGATTTACAAATATGTAAACATGCACAAAACGTCTGTAAAGTAGCATTTCTGTTGTTTTTCATAACCATCATGAAAACATGCCTATATAATTTTGACCCACTTAAACCCCACTTTTTATATAGTAAAACTGGGGTTTACAGGGGTATACATTATTTTTCTTATTTCTGCTCAAAACATAGATTGCGGGTAACTGTTAGAACCGCCTCGATGAGGCGGTTCTAACGTGTACTCACAATTTATGTTTTGAGCATAAACATGAAAAAAATATCAGCATATTTTATTTGAAAATTTTCATTTTTCAGTATTAATTTTTTCAGTATATTTCTTCGGACTTATTTGTGTTCAAGACGGTATACATACATACATACATAGATAGATAGATAGATAGATAGATAGATAGATAGATAGATAGATAGATAGATAGATAGATAGATGCAGTGTCAGTCGTGGTGCAGTAAAACTAGCATGAATCGTAACAATACAAGCTTAATACTTAATACTATAATATTTGAGACATTTCGTGATTTTCTTTCATATACTTGACGATTTCCGTATATAATTGAGGCCCAGGGGTTATGGGGAACGTGGGAATAATGTAATTTATTTCAGGGGAACAGGGGAACACAAGTCTAAAAATGAAGGAACAGGGGAACAAAAGTATTTCTGGGCAGCAGGGAACATAGAAAATTAAGATTTTGATTTTGGGGAACAAGGGAAAATGCTGAAATATTTCAGGGGAACAAGGGAAGCGGTACCCCTCGCCCGCAACAGGGCCTCATAATTCTAAAATTCTTCCAATGATGTCGGACTCGAAGATATATGTGCTTCAGACAGGGGATCAGTACAGTGAATAGTTAAAAATAAGAAAGATAAAACAGGTCAAGGTGAGATAAAGCTGAAAGGTTTAACTGTTAAAAATCTAATGAAGACAAAATGCTACGATAAAATGTTAATGCTTCCGGTCTATGACATGGCCAAATTGCTGACTGCCAGTCTGAATGATTTAAAGTTTGGTAGCATTGCTATTCTTGGTGAGAGTCTGTTCCGCTGGATAATGACGAGGGGAATAAAGAGTAGTCTGCAGCTGTCTGGATTTGTCTAAAAGGGCGTCAATACTAATCTCAACACTTTTTAGTGTGGTATTTTAAGGCAGAGGGTTGATTATTTGAAGACAAACTCTAGTCAGAAGTATCTGAGGATGGTCAAACATAATGACATTTTCGTGAATTCACCGTCGCAAATGGCTGTTCAAATCAAATAATTAAAAATCTCAAAGATCCGTTCAATCCAATATCAAGTGACCGATCAAATGAAGAAAAATAAAGGACCTATAATTCCGAGTTTTTGTCACATGATATATACATGTGCACGTCTTTATTATACAATATGCTGAACAGGTGATTGAATATGTCACAAAAATCCCAAAAGCGTAATTTAGATGTTTATTGGACGTTTTTACCACTGGGAGACACAGGACAACTGATCAACGCCAGTGTTTCCACCGCTAGCACTAATAATATTAAGGCAGGTATCATCAATACATACATATATATATATATATATATATATATATATATATATATATATATATATATATATATATATATATATATATATATATATATATATATATATTATCCAGGTAGAGGCCCAATAGAGTACTTTTAGTACTGGCTCATCTATCTGTTCCGTAGATAATATCATATGACCAGGGCACAGCATTTGTCCTACAAAATTTATACCCTTCATAACCCGCTGCTCGGATTTTATAATCTCCTGCTTATGACAAGCTTTGTATATCTTTTGCCTAGGGCCTAGATACGAGCAATAAACTCATTAATGAGTGGTACCACTTTTTTCTCATTTAGCTATGTCTTTAAGGTGTTAGAATTTTTTCGGGTAAATATGAAATCGTATATAATATAAGTTGTTATTTAATCAAAGGATGTTATGAAAATCTGAGTATCATATACGCAATTACCGTAAATATTAGAACTAAATTTTAAATATGTTCATATTACTACCTCTTGATGTGTCTGAAAACCAGTCAGCATTCTACGTAAATCTGTATCGGGTCGTCATTGGCCCGTCAGGTTAGCTGACGGGCCGATGACGGCCCTATGTAGATTTATGTAGAATGCTAGCTGGGAAATGACTGGACTGAGTGGCAAAACAATGTATATCCAGATCAAACGACGTGTTCTGAGGCGTCTGATCTTGGTTTACTCAGGCCTGTTTGTTCCGTCCCAATACTTAGGGATATTACGGTAAGATAACGTTAGTTTTAGTAAATCAACACTGTATATCACTACAAGGGCAACAACATATGCCATTAACATGGTAATAGCGCACTTAACTGCGACTGTAATATTTCTTTGGATTTATGGCGAAATCACGGAGAGTGCATAATGCAGTAACAAATTACTACGTCCATTTTTGTTATGTATTTTAACGACAATGCAAACACAATACATATTTAAGTTATTGTAGATACTTCGGACAATTATTCTAACATTGTTAGTGTTATTGTAATAACCCCAATACCTGCCTAATATCGGCTCGAATTTCAGCATATATCAAGTGTCACTGGTCTTAATACTATTTTCCCAAACATCAGCTATTTTTTGTGGTCAATAACCTGTATATCATTAAAAAGCTAATGAAATTTGTTTTTAACTGATATAAGACATGTGTTTGTTGTTAATTTGTATATTTTATTGCTTTCGGTTAATTATCATTGAAGTTGGTAGTTTTCCACTTACAGGTCACTCGCTCGTGGACAGGTGACCTCATCCAATGAGATTGCGAGTTATTTAAAGCTCACAAATATTAAGGAATAAATCATGGGATAACGGAATAAATGAAAAAATGCACCGGTATTCGAATTTTTAAAATCGGCGCACAGAAACAGTTGATACGATCGACGAAATTTAAACCTCCGAGGGATTGATCAAAATCCAAGATGTGAAAATCCATAGGTATCATTATATTCTAAAGACTCTGAACTTTAATTTGATGCAGAAAACACCACTTTTGATCGCATGTAAGTCTATCGCATTCTTGTTCAAAGTTTCAAAAAAAATCCATTTTAAGCAGCGGGGCAGTTCTCGAGTCACCAGAGGTCAAATGACCGCCATATTGGATATGATCGGTAAGTTAAAAAATAAAACTGTCGTCGATACTTTCTTCATGAAACTATCAAATATGGTACAAAACGTATGACCAGCCATCTGCAAAAAAGGTAAGAGAAAAGTCCAAGGTGTGCCACAAGCACAAGCCATAGCCCTTCCCAGACACGAAGATGAAGAGGAAACAGACAAAACCAAACAAGCGCAAATCGAATCATTACGAAAACATGCCTATTCAAATATACTGAAAACTTTACAACCAAAAAAGGGAAATTTTCCGATAAAAAATTCTGATATTTTTCATATTTCTGTTCAAAACATAGATTGTGGTACTCGTTAGAACCGCCTCGGCCTAACGAGTACCCTAAATCTATGTTTTTGAGCAGAAATAAGAAAAATAATGTATACCCCTGTAAACCCCAGTTTTACTATATAAAAGTGGGGTTGAAGGGGGTCAAAATTATATAGGCATGTTTTCGTGATGAAACGTACGAAAAGCACTAAGATTAGCTCTCTCTTCCCCATGCGAGGTTATCGCAATGCTAAAAGGACTGAAAAACACAACAACAAAATAACTCAAGGCAAGACTTAAAACAAATCGCCTCGTAGAATAATCCACAAAGCAACAAAGAGTAAGACTAACACCGGGACCACCGCCTTAGAACGGTCAGTAGAATAAACTACCGGGGTGGGGCGGGGGCCGCGAGGGGAGACAAAGCACTTTTACAGCCGGCTAACTTCACCCTGGGTCCCGATGCTACTCTTAATAAGAAATATATAACAAAAATCGGTTCGCATAAAGGCTCCCAAAAAAGGTAAGAGAAAAGTCCAGGGAGTGCCACAATCACAAACCGCAGCCCTTCCCAGACCCCAAGAGGAAGAGGAAACCGACAAATCTAAACAAGCACAAACCGAACAAACGTACGAAAAGCACTAAGATTAGCTCTCTCTTCCCCAAGCGAGGTAATCGCAATACTAAAAGGACTGAAAAACACAAGAACAAAATGACACACGGAAAGACATACAACAAATCGCCTCGTAGAATAAATCACAAAGCAACAAAGAGTAAGACTAACACCGGGACCACCGCCTTAGAACGATCGGTAGAGCAAACCACCGGGGGGTTTAAAGCACTTTTACAGCTAGCCAACTTCACCCTGGGTCCCGATGCCACTCTTAATCGCAGAAAGCAAAATGGCCAGCTGTTGAAGGTGACCAAAATGCTTGCATCACAACACAACTAGTAAAACAGAAAGCAAAGTGGGCAGCTATTGAAGACGGTGACCACAATGCTAGCATCACAACACATAGAAACAGTACAAAGAGTAAGAACAACACCTGGACCACCGCCTTAGAACTCAATCAATGCTCAAAGCGAAAAGATAAATATCAAATTAATCAGTATGATAAACAAAGACGAGTACGATACAGTAAACTTAAGAAACAGCATAAGAAACAGAATAATCGCACATAAATGGAATTTGAACACAAACTTGTAAAGTTGTCAGTGCTTGAGTCTAGAGTAGGTCACTATTCAATTAAAAATTAAATAAAAGAGATGAAGCTACTAAGAAAAAAATCTTTCCTTGTTGAGTGCTTCGGAAAGAGCTGTTCGATAGCTCAAACCATGCTTTAACGAAACAGATAATCAGAATTGTAAACTGTAGTTTGCGGAAAGTAAAACACAAAATAAAGTGTTGGCTGGCAGGATTTTGGAGTTAAGTAAGGTGAAAAAAAATATGTGAACCAGAGAGTAAATAAGTCTCAGCCAAAAAAAGGTCCAGTTACCTTAGGCTAGAACTGAAGAGAAATGAAGCTAGTGAACATACAAATGATGAAATCATTGATTTGAGAGCCTTGATTAGTATGAAGGAGTATGAAATTAGTGATATGAGAATCCAAATAGCAGATCTTGAAGACCATTTACGCATGTAATTTAATACAAAGAACGAGGATGGCAGCTACTATGACAATGTTAGACTATATGTTTTAGAACTGACTGGCTTAGAAGTGGCCGTTGAGAAAGTTAGTCCAACAGTACAGGCTGTAATCAAGCATATTACTAGCAGCAACATCCCGAAGTCTGATCTTCCAAACAAACTTTCAGCTCAGACGATTGTCGATCAAGAGCAAAAATTACATTGCAAAGATAATTGAAAAGTATGAATCCTGGAGTCTGAATAAAGATGGAACAACACGAAGAAAACGGAAGAGTTTAGATACCTCGGTGACACTTGATAGTGGAGATATCATCAGTCTAGGAATCAACCCGGTTGCCCATGAGACAGCAGCAACAATCACTGATGTAACAAAGAAGCATTTGCATGGACTTGCAGACATGCACACACTGTCATCTAAAGCTTCAAATCCATAGGTGAACAAAGAGAAGTTTGTAGCCAAGTCACTACAAAAGCTTGTGTTCACCATGAGTGACAGAGCCAGTCATGAAAAAACTCGTCAAATTTCCACTGCATGACACATGTCTTTACTTGGTTTTCACAATAATCTGGTGCCTGATTTGAGGGAGAAGAATGGAAAAATAGTGGAATAAAATGGCCCCTTAGGCCGTGTTAAACTCCCAGTAAGCAAGACCTCGGGCAAAAACTGTCAGCTGTTGAACGAATAATGCGAACATAATCTGACTTATTTTGACTAGCTGGGGACCACCATGGTGTTAGAGATCGCTGGGAGACCAACGGAATGAAATCAGTTATCGGAAATTACCATAACAATAGGTTTGCTGCATTATTTCAAACATCAGCAGAAGTTCATGTTCACAGAAAGAACTTCCTGGCAGTACTGGAAACACCAAATCTGAAGCTGCAGTCTGTAAGCTGATCTTCGATGCGAAACAATTCTTACAATGCTTGGTCTAGGTCTGTTGTTACCAAAGTGACTAGTCTATACTGGACTGATCACTTGGGTAAAATTTCTTAATTCTGCCCAAAAACATAGATTGTGGGTACTCGTTAGAACCGCCTTGCCGAGTACTCACAATCCATGTTTTGAGCAGAAATATGAAAAATATCAGACTTTTTATTTGAAAATGTTTATTTTTTTTTTTTTTTTTGTGGTAAAATTTTCAGTAAATTTGAATAGGCATGTTTTCGTAATGATCTCTCTTCGGTCGATGCCTCGAGAAAGCTGTGCTTCGTAATAGTGGCCTTTCCTGTGTAATGTTATTTACAGGTTTTCATGCTGATTACAGTCGAACCTCAATATCTCGAACATTTTTGGGACCATATACGTAAATTTGTTCGAGACATGGTTAATCATGGCGCCAGGTCAGGAAGCAAATGCTGATAATTTTGGGAAGTCTTATTTATCTTCTATATAATAATTGTATGTTGAGTGTACACATTAGAATCGTCTCGATAATTTTATGTCGAGTATACTCATTAGCATCCCATCAATGAAGCGATTCTAATGAGTACGCACAACATACAACTTCATGATAAAATAAGAAAAAAAATCCTCAATATTTGTTTTCTTGAGGTATCGGAAGAATTTCATGGGGACTCAAAAACGAGTTTGACTTAGCCATAGTGAACGAGCTATCGGTGTTCGAGCTATTGAGGTTCGACTGTATATCCCTTACTATTATATAGAATTTATGCCACCACACTGGAGTTTAAACACGTTTACATAAAAGGATTGTTTATAGCCCGATCACCCTTTTTCTGATGGCGCAACTTATTTACAATAATTTTTAAGGTCAGGTGACCTCGTATATATTTTTATTGACTGAGAATGTTTACTGTGATTACGGCATTAGAAATAAAATCTATAAAGGTCGCCCATGAACGTCCGAATACATAAAAGAATGGCACCAATGTAGTGTGCAGAGCTGCATCAGTCGCCCCAACACCCGACTTCCCCGCAAACAGCCCACCCCAAATCCTCAATTTCACACTGGTAAATCAAAAAGCACTGGTGGTGGCTGCAACGCTCCGGTGTCGGCTTTTTAATGCACTGGAGTGGGCGAAAATGGCGGATAAGGTAAAGAAAAGATATACGTGTTCTTGTTATAACTTTTATCTGAGCTTATATCGGTTTTATTTTTAAGGGCACTGGGCGCACGGAACACCGAAAAGATTGCAGTTTATGATTATGTAAGGCATTTGGAGATTTATTTTATCGTTTAGTCGGCTAATCGGCTGCAAGTTTAGCACGTGTCCTTGCGATGCCATGGTTTCACCTGTAATTTCTTAAAATGCTACTAAAACAAGCATTTTCGACACTATTGTTGTTTCATTCCTATGATATTACAATGATAAACACGATTTCCACACGCCAAATTTTTCGCGATGATTTTCTTGTACTTTTATTGTCCATTTTCTATTACAACGCACTGTGTGCATTTTTTAAGCATCGCTACAACGCACCGGCTTTGGCACACATATTTTGTGGCTGTTTGTTTATCCCATGTAGGACTTTTATAACGCGCTGCAAGCGGTTGAAATCAAAACATACATATAATATTTTTATCATTCAGTAATATTTATTATAAAACGTCTCGACAATCTCCTTTAACAAATGTCTCTAATTTGTTAAACTTCTCCAAATGATCTCGTACCATGGTGACTATAGAAAACCAGTTTACCAGGGCAAATATTTTTTTCTGTTTTTACAAGTCCAAAACATAATGTGCAATAGTTCAAAAGTCCTGCTTCTGTCAGCTTTTCAATAACTTATTTATCTGTAGCGATGTCGATATATTCTTTGCTTGTTTCAGAAGTCGTTTCTTCAACTTCATCATGTGTGATGTTTTCACTGATAACTTTCGGACTGAGATTGGCATAGATATGAATTTTTTTGCTACGTTTGGATAATAATTCAGGAGTGTTGAGTCTTTTAAATGCACTAGAAGTGTTTTTTTTTTCTTGGAGTGACAGTCGCAGAAATGTTCTCCTTTGGCGTTACGGATCGTGGGAATCGTCTTTGTTTCGGCTTGTGCACTCAAAGGGTTGATTTTCTTCGTTTCGGTATAGCTTAAATATAACCATACTTATTAATATCAGACAATACAACAGACACATCTGAATTCGCCTGAAGACAATTCGTCCCACATAAAACTAGCCCAAAAACAACTCATAAGACAACTTGCCCCAAAAGTAAAAGCAGATGACATTTTGAAATATTTTTCTTATTTTTGTCCAAAAAACAAAAATAGGCTTTGACAGATCATGTATTAATCCTTAGGAGACCATTTGCATGAATATCAAAGCCTATTTTCTGAAAAAAAAAGTAAGAAAAAATATTTCCAAACACCGTCTGCTAAATAAGCAAAATTCAGCTATTACAATAATGTACTATTACCGGCGTGGGGCGAGTTGTCTTATGAATCTGGGGCGAGTTGTCTTGGGGTGTTTAATGTGGGCGGGATGTCTTGGGGCGATTTTTATTTGGGACGAGGTTGTTCTGCACCCGTACAACTTAAACTCGGTTTGTAAGTTTGTAATGCCTACTTGATACGTCGTCTACTGCATTGAACCCGAGGTCATCCCAAAACTGTCCCGCCAACAAATTAGAAGACATTTTAAAAACAAATGTCATTGTCGAGACGTTTTATAGTAAATACTATTCAATGATAATAATATGATCTGTATGTCTGAATTTCAACCGCTTGCAGTGCGTATTTATCCTACATGGGATAAACAAACAGCCACAAAATATGTGTGCCACAGCCGGTGCGTTGTACAATGTAGCGATGCTTAAAAAATGCGCACAGTGTGTTGTAATAGAAAATGGACAATAAAAGTACAAATAAATCATCGCGAAAATTTTGGCGTGTAGAAATCGTGTTTTCCATTGTAATACCACAAGAATGGAACAATAACAGTGTCGAAAATGCTTATTTTAGTAGCATTTTAAGAAATTACCGATGAAACCATGACATCGCAAGGACACGTGCTAAACTTGCAGCCGATTTGCCGACTAAACGATAAAATGAATCTCCAAATGCCTTACATAATCATAAACTGCAGTCTTTTCGGTGTTCAGTGCGCCCAGTGCCCTTAAAAATAAAACCGAAATAAGCTCAGATAAAAGTTATAACAAGAACAAGTATATCTTTTGTTTACCTTTTCCGCCATTCCAGTGCGTTAAAAAGCCGACTCCGGAGCGTTGCAGCCACCACCAGTTGCTTTTGATTTACCATTGAGAATTTCTAGCACCGTCTTAAGTGGAATGTGATTTTCTATATGAATGGGATCAATGATGAGAAAGATTAAAATATAAACTGAATTATGATGTGCTGTCATTGCATGTATGAGCCGTAACGTAAGGCAACGTACCTTCAGACATGTGCGCCCAGCGAAGATTCAGATCAGCCTGTGCATTCGCACAGTCTAATCAGAATACTCCCTGGGCACATTGTGGATATCCAAGGATGCAAAGCTACTTGATACGGACAACGAAACTCTGATCAGCCTGCGCGAATGTGCGTTAGAAGGTACGTTTTCTCACGTTGCGGTTCGTGTTACCATTAAACGCAAAAAAAAGCAAAAGGGGAGGAAATCAGATGTTTTATGCTAAAAGCTGCATATGAAGTAATGTGCCCTGTACTGCTTCACTTTACACTTTATTTTGGTACCGTGTGTCATTTACATAAATTAGATACACAATTTCTGTGGACTTATCTATGGTCCAGGATACAGCATTTTTCCTACAAGATTGCATGTGCGCACAGCGAAGACTCAGATCAGTCTGATCAGATTTTTCGCCGGGCACTCTGTGGATAGCAAATAATCCAACGCGTCTTCAGGCGGAATCGAAGATTCTTATCAAAGTGCGCGGATGCGCAGGCTGATCTGAGTCTTCGCCGAGCGCACATGCAATATTGTAGGAAATGCTGTGCTCCGGCTCGTATGTTTTATTTTACACTTGTTTCTTAATAGTAAACAAACGAAGTATTTGCATTACTGTACTGAAGCTAAAAACATACTTAGGCACCCAAATGTCGTGTGGAATCTCGTAGCAAACTTCGTTTTATCTCGTTCGCCGTCTTTAATTTAGCATCCAGGTAAGCAGACCAATACATAACTAATAAGCCGAAAATGAGAAATGGCAATTAATAAACCTGTTTAAAGCTGCTTTTGAATAAATATAAGCTCTGCTAAATTAAAACAAAAACTACAAAAATGCTAATAAAAACAAATTACGGAACATGTCACGTGACTCAGTTTACCCCGGCGCACAAGGCCAACTTTGTTTTTAGCTTAACTGTTGTCAAATTGTATACATATCAGAAAAATAGTTGCTTGAGTGTATTTGCATATAGGCAATGCCTTTATTTCATGTTAATATGTTGACTTTGTAAGGCATATTTTTGTTCTGCTCAGATCGGAATGTTCACACGTCACAGGCATATACTTCAACTCGCATCCCTGGATGGCTACTAGTCCAAGTCTTCGGAAGAAACCGGATGTATCTGCACTTAACGGGAACCGGAAGCACTTGTTTGGTGGTTGATGAATAGCTACTTCCGCTGCCATTGAAAGTCTGTAAATAATGTCAAACTTTTTTTAGTATATTTTAATTTTCAAGACACTGATTAATATACTTAAAGCCAAAAGTAACTTTACAGCTTATATTTATATGCTTAATTTACTGATTTTTGCTGAGTGAAATTAAAAACTTGTTTTAATGATGTTAAAGAACAATCATTTGTGCACACGATACACATTGTTGAGCCCTTTCTTTCAAACAGATTATGAAAAGGGTCTCTCGCAAAACTGACAGGGTCAAAATCAAAAGTTACGATATTAATTCACTTTTGGAAGGTCACTGTACCTTACATATACAGGTTTATGTCAGGCAAAAACACTTTATTCGCTTAGATATGTATTGAAAATTGTTCTTAAATTAACTAAAAGTCTGCATCATCTATTGCGCAACTTCAGAACGCGTCTATTTATATCGAGAAGGCCGTGTGATTAAACTTAACCATGTTTGTAATGGAAATCCTACAGAAAGTTGTCAGCCATTTTTCTCTTTGACATGATCAGAACCTTTGCGTTTTTTTCTCATCATACACTCTCTGTAGAAGACCAAAGACAACGCCGTTTAAAACTTCCGAAAAATATCGAAGATATGGATTTTACGAGCGACGAAAGTTTACTATTCTTTTTATCGCAAGGGAGATAATTTCAACGTGAAACAACTTTAAGTATTGCCATTAATTAGTCAGGTAGAACAGAAAAAATGTTTTGCAGGGAATTTTATTGACAAACAATGGACTTTCAGATTTTGTGTTGAAAAGCATGTTCTGCTTTTGAAGTTTTGAGAAAAAGTGAAAAAAACTGTTTTTGATGAAAGTGCAGGTAACTCGAGACTGGAATCACTTAAAAGAATAGTCTCTCTTGAATCCCTCTGACACTAACCCTAGAAAACAATTGAATTAATGTATTACAACCAGATCGAAGTAAAAACAAAATTACTCATTAATAAAAAGTGACAAGTTACTTTTGGTTTTGAGTATATATACCTGCAGAAGGCATGCAAAGGGTGATGTCAACAGGACATACCAAACACATATACACGGAATACCAGATTTAAAATACGTATTCGGACAGACAGGTCAGAACCAACGGTGGCATCTGATCAACGGCTACACTGTTCCTACTCATCCAACAGTTTCAAAATTCATTAATAGGTAGTTAAATGGACTTGTCATCACGCAATGATGCCTTTATAATTTTTACCCTCTTAAACCCCACTTTTAAATAGTAAAACTGGCATTACGAAAACACGCCTATCCAAATATATTGAAAATTTCACCTCTAAAAACTGAAAATTTTCAGATAAAAACTCTGATATTTTTCATATTTCTGCTCAAAACATAGATTGTGGGTACTCGTTAGAGCCGCCTCGGCGAGGCGGTTCTAACGAGTAGACACAATCTATGTTTTTGAGTAGAAATAAGAAAAATAATGTATACCCCTGTAAACCCCAGTTTTACTATATAAAAGTGGGGTTTAAGGGGGTCAAAATTATATAGGTATGTTTTCGTGATGGGGTTCACAGGGGTATACATTATTTTTCTTTTTTCTGCTCAAAAGCATACATTGTGGATACTCGTTACCCCACAATCTATGTTTTGAGCAGAAAAAATGAAAAGTATCAGAGATTTTATCTGAAAACTTTCAGTTTTGGGTGGTAAAATCATCGATTTAGTTTAATAGGCGGGTTTTCGTTAAGGCAAATTTAAAGTTAAAGTGGTCGAATATTTCGGCTAAATGCAGTAGTATGAGTTATGAGGATTCAGATGAATAAGGTAAAATGCAGTTTGTAATCATATTGAGCCACCTCATGGAAAAACAAACAAAATAGCATGCGCAGTGAAGATTCAGATCACCCTGGGCATCCGTCCGATCCGATCAGAATCTTCGCTCTCCGTATGCTTGGGCCCTTAGTTACCCATTGAGTGCACAGCGAAGACTCTGATCAGACCGGATGGATGCCCAGTCGGATGTGAGTATGTGCTGGGCGCACATTCTTTTTGTTGGTCTTGTTATGTGTTGGTTCACATTGACACAGTGTTGTTCATAATTCTACAATTCAATGTCATGCTTAATTGCAACGAACTTAGATTACATGTCTGTGCAAAAACAATGATAACTTATTGTTTGTTTGTGTTGAGGTTTTTCGGCCCAGTCAACCGAATGGGGTCATGTCGAGCACGGTCAGTTTATCTCTTCACACGTTTACTGAGCAGGCTTAGTCCTCTAAGCGGTAAACAGTATTTTGCACATTCTTTCGCCAGAAACTGACAACTGTCCTTCTTGAATCAGCGGAGGAAAGAAAGACCGTAGAACATACTTCATGATAAATCTCCACGAAAGAATGTTGCCGACCTTTGCGCAGGTCGAACCCGCGACCTCCTGGTCTCCAGTCGGACGCGCATTCAACTGCGCCACCGAGGCCGGCAAATGATAACTTATAAAACATTTCTGCCTTCAGAGCAAAACTTACAGCAAAATAAACATCGGATGCGTTTAGAAAAATCGATAAATCTCATTATTTAAATAACTCCATTTGTCTGATATTTGAAGACGGTTAAATTCAATTTTTAAAAAGAAATTATCTGATTTGCCTACTCTTCCATTCCATATACTACGTGTTGTATACCTACCATTTGACTGGTCCCGTTTGTCACATACGAGAAAGAATTTCCATCCAAACTGTAAGTTAACGCATAAGTGGACAGGGTATACGACGACGACATACCTTGTGTTGCCACCGCATGCACTATCTTTTCGTCTCCAAGATCAATCTTAAAACAAACATAAAAATTTGCACTAAAACGTCAGAATACGTACCTTCAGGCATGTCGCCTAGCGAAGATTATTAAAACAAGCATAATCTTTTGAAAAACAGTCAGAAAATGTATTTATGGATGGGTACGCCAAGTGAGGATTCAGATCAGACTGCGCTTTCGCGCAGTCTGATCTGAATCTCCACTTGGCGCTTTTGACAGATAAGAATGTAAAAATCCTTCACGCGGAAAAAAAAAAACTCTGACCAGAATGCGCGGATGCGCAGGTTGATTCGAGTCTTCAGTGGGCACAAACGTCAGAAAGTACGTTTCATCGAGTTGCGGCTCATTATAATTGTAAGCTTATCAGGTGAGTTGTCTTTCTCATAATGTTTCGGTATTTAATATTTTTATGATTTCCTCTGAGGTAGGTCATACTAAGTAATCCGTGTGTTACATACATCTAGTTGCCTAAATATGGGCCGATGTACGGCATTTCATATAAGATTGCATGTGCAATCAGTGACGACGTAGACAAACCTGCGCATCTCCGCAGTCTTATTATATTATTCCCTTTTATGGGAAGCCAAGGATTCAAAGCGTCTTTTAACGGACAGCGAAAACTCTTATTGACTGATCTGTCTGCTGGGCGCACATGCAATCCTGGAAATGCTGTATCCCGGCCCATATTCGAACGCTGAAAATGTAACTCCTTACGAAACTTGTCCTCAATTTTAAACAGGTCCATTTCGCCTCCTGCTGCTGTGTCTAAATTCGGTTTTATTCTTATTTGTTCGAGCGTCGGTCATTTAACATCTGGGCCCAGATGTTCAAAACTAACGATATCGTTAGTTAACGTATCGTTAAACTGACCGTTAAATGTGGCATATATGCGAATATTTTTGCTGACAAAAAATGTGAGTAGCTTTTGGATTTGCAAAAGCTACTCATATTTTTTCAGCAAAAATACCTGTGAATTAGATATTGTATTTACTAGAACAGTTTACATGTACATTTGGACCACAAACGAGCTCGTTAAGCTAAAAATGCTTTGAACAACAGGACCCTGACGTGTGTTTTGACATTTTTTCCCTCATCGCTCCGTCTTTTGGCGCCTCGGGAAGGTTGTGCTTCGTGACTGTAGCAGTTTTTGGGTATCTTCACTTACAGTCGACTCTCGTTATCTCGAAGCCCAAGGGACTCTCTGGAATACTTCGAGATATCCGTACCTCGACATATCAGATTTGCGGAATTGAGGAAAACAATAAATCGAACAACCGCATTTAATAAATGGATATGTAATTTTGACTCCTGAAGTTAAGAGATATATTGAAAATATTGTGGAAAAGAGGAGAAATTTCTCCTCTTTTCCACAATATTTTGATACCTGTTGTTAGATTTCCATGTTAGAACAGGGACCAGATTTTCACTTCGAGATAAGCGGTTATTCAAGATAAGCGAGGTCGAGATAACGAGAGTCGACTGTATATTGTTTTCAAAATGAAGCATAAATGTATGTACTGTAAAGAGATGCCCAAATGCATAGGATACATGCGGTAAATTTGTACACTATGTATGAAAAAGCTTATAAAAATAACAAAGTAATTTCAATCAATTAAATTGCAAAAAAAGGTTGGTTGAATACCAGACTTTTCATTATCTATTACATGGAAACGCGGAGGCACAATATACAGTAACAAGTATTAGCTTTCGAAAAACATTTTTGTGCTAAACGTATACCAAGACTTTTTTAAAGCTAATACTAAGTTATAATAACGTTAAGAAGTCTATGGAAAATAGCATTGACAAATTCATGAGCTTTCATAAAATGCCTCCAGAGCAAAGGCATACAATATGATTGTTTACATCCGTGGACGCAGACAGTAAGAATTCTCAGGAATGTTGAAAATCAGAAAATAGCCCTCCAAATCCCATTATAAATTATGCCTACACAGTATATACTTTATTTACCCTAAGTACTCAGACACCTGAGCTGATTTCAACAATTGGAGAGCTCACCAAGCGATCTGTTGCGCAATGTCAGACAGCGAGCCCTCGCGAGACAGGCTCGTGGGTATTTTGCATTAGATTTCTAATATGACGACGTATCTAATTTGCTTATATGTGTTACAGAGCGCAGCCGCTTTCTTTTAATTTTTTTTTTCGAAAGTATTTTTTTTTTTTTTTTGGGGGGGGGGGGGGGGGGTTTTACGGCCCTTTCAAGAATATTTCACTTATATCGAGCCGATCGTTCATCGAAGGTGGGCGAAAACCGGAGAACCCGGAGAAAAACCACCTGACCATCCGTAAGCAGAACTTGGCTTTCCCACATATGACCCGAGCGAGGCTCGAACCACAGCGGTGAGAAACCTAATGGATTAAGAGTCAACTCTCCTATCCACTAGGCTACGGGGGCCCGTTTCGAAAGTATTATTCTTGACGTTATAATTATAGCATTCCATTCTAAGGGAAAGGTCCGAAAGATGTATTTTAGTAATGTTTACGCACACAAAATCAATGGATTCGAAACAAGTCAAGAGTTTTGACCCACTGCATTACGAAAACACGCCTATGTAATTTGACCCCCTTAAACCCCACTTTTATATAGTAAATCTGGGGTTTACAGGGGTGTACATTATTTTTCTTATTGCTTCAAAAACATAGATTGTGGTACTCGTTAGAACCGCCTCGCCGAGGCGGTTCTAACGAGTACCCACAATCTATGTTTTAAGCAGTTATATGAAAAATATCAAAGTTTTTTTACCTGAAAATTTTCAGTTTTTGGAGGTGAAAATTTCTTTATATTTGAATAGGCGTGTTTTCGTAATGGGTGTTCATCAAGACAATTATGAGCCATTTTAGCACTTGAGTGAGTGCAGAACGCACCTCTGAAGTTCTCACTATGCTTGTCTAATCTTTGAACATATCTCTTTACTATCTGTTTAATATTGATCTGTCTAACAACTTTTTGATGAGTAGCAAATAGTGTAGACCTTGATCAGACGCCACAATGCGGAGCTTCTTTGTCCGAATACAATTTACCTTCCTTATACTTCGTTATAATGATAATTTGACTGACACAACACCTTCGCTCAAGAGGTGACACTTAATCAGAAATTGTGAAAGACAATTTTAATTTTAGACGTCAAGAAACATAAGTGTTCGATATTTGTTATAATCACCTCATTGAGGTAATTCTAACAAATATCCGAAACACATGTTTACGAGGAAGTAAGAATTAAAAAAAAAAAAACTTTCCTAAACATCATTTTACTTATTAAGAAATCTTTGCTACAGCAAGTGCATTTTAATGGCAACATCTTTCGGAACAAGTGTTGTCGTTGTGACGAGGATTCGCTTAACTTTGGCTCAAAATAGTTAAGGCGTAAATATAGCACACACCTGTAACCATGAGCTTGTACTCTCACCAATCCATCCATTCCCGCCGCTATTTCCGAGCCTGGCTTCGTATGCCTTGTGGTCGCTGCTTGAATAGGCATAGTGTCCTGACATCTGGGCGTCTGGAATTTTCTTTACAGATTGGGCTACACCCACGGCCTGATTTTCACACACTGTACATATGATAACAGACTATTTAATTTTACCGCTATCAAAGCAAATGACACATTGATGATGCTTTTTTCTTATTATAACCAGGAAGTAGGCTTAGACATTTCATGCAAACTGTCAATATGAAGACAATTTGCATGAACTTTCAAAGTTTTTTTTCTGGCAAAAAAAGGAGAAAAGTATCTCAAAATGTCTTCTGCTGAAAGTTTTATCCAGCAGGCTTTAAAAATGATTACTGTGTTTTCAGATGGATCTCGTCATGCGAGAACGTGTTTTCATCACGAAAACACGCCTATTCAAATATACTGAAAATTTCACCACCAAAAAATGAAGATTTTCAGATATAAAATTCTGATATTTTTCATATTTCTGCTCAAAACATAGATTGTGGGCACTCGTTAGAACCGCCTCGTCGAGGTGGTTCTAACGAGTACCCACAATCTATGTTTTGAGCAGAAATGAAAAAATATATACCCCTGTGAACCCCAGTTTTACTATATAAAAATGGGGTTTGAGGTGGTCAAAATTATATAGGTATGTTTTCGTGATGTCAGGCAAATGCGGACATTGAATCCGCGCAGGCTGATCAGGGCATTCACTGTCTGTAAACAGGATCATCAGATATTATAGAATGTTTCCATCACGAAAACACGCCTATATAATTTTGACCCCCTTAAACCCCACTTTTATATAGTAAAACTGGGGTTTACAGGGGTATACATTAGTTTTCTTATTTCTGCTCAAAGACATAGATTGTGGGTACTCGTTAGAACCGCCTCTCCGAGGCGGTTCTAACGAGTACCCACAAGCTATGTTTTGAGCAGAAATATGAAAAATATCAGAGTTTTTTATCTGAAAATTTTCAGTTTTTGGAGGTGAAATTGTCTATATATTTGAATAGGCATGTTTTCGTAATGAATGGAGAGCAAATGCCCGGATGAGACTCTGCGCTAGTGCAGGATGATGTGAATTTGCACGTTTTGCACATGCTCGTAGGAACTTTTTCGTTTGACGCAGCCAATCGAGCCATGTATAGAAACGCCAAAATTTCTTTAAAGTAATAGGCCATGTGATTATCCAATGTAAACAAACCGCGCGTTGGACGAATCAGTCATATAGGGGCTACGCCTAATCTGTCTCCAGACTTTATCTTTTCTATCATTTTCTCTTTTCAAAGGTATACAATCTAGTACAGCTTACAATGATTTGATAAGTTATGTCCCTTAGTGAAACAGTGAAATGGGATTAAAGAGACAAATGCAGCTACAGGAAGTAATATAGAACGACAAAACCAACAAAAAAAAAAAAAATTGCAGAAATGACTGGAGCCAGTCTAGGGCTACGCCGCGTTAGACGAAATCTAGGTACCGGTTACTTATAGCCGCACTATTCTTGTCGCTTGACGTCAGAGAGCCGTTGACAGTGGGTTATCTGTAAAACCTAGACAGGGACATTTGGAACATTGGCAAACAGTGCAGACCGAGATCAGGAGCCGCAGAGCGCGGCGTCGAATCACGGTCTGCACTGCACTTACAGGAAGTTAAGGTTTAATCGAAACAATTGTAAGTCCCCGTTGAGAACCATTTTCTCAGCCTTCAGTCAGTGCACCCAGAGTCAATTGACCCTCCAGTGCCGTCAGTGCTTTGATTCGTTTGGTGCCTCAAGAAGGTTGTGCGCCGTTATTTTGGAATTTCCTGTGTAACTTTATTTATATTTTGCCTCTTCATTCAAACGGAGCACATATGGTGCAAATTGCAAATATTTTTTTTACAAAAATTGTGTGTCATATACGCCTTCTACCCACACATAATGTTATCTATACACATTTTACCAATATAAAACAAGAAATGGCCAGTAACAGTGCTTAGTAGATACTCCGCAATGCCTTTTTGGTATTGAAAAGCAATATATTAAAACGTATATTTGCTTCAGGTTGTATGTGATTTGGGAAACCAAAACAGACAGATTTAAGTTAAAGTAGCTGTAATTTTGTCTTAAATGGTGTTTTCTTCATGCATATGTTCAACATGTCTTCAATGAACCTGCTTAGTATCAGAATGAGTCAAGAAATACTTTGAGAAAAGTTGATTTCACCATGCATGCAATAACAATTGTACCATCACAGATCATAAATAACCCAGTTGACAAGAATTACCAAAAATGGTTAAGTTGAAAAAGCTGTCGGTTTGGCGAAAATGATTTTCAGCATTATACTTTTTCATGCACGTGTTCAGTATGTCTTTAATGAGTCTGCAAAGTATTAGATTGCTTCAACAAATACTTTGATACAAGTTGATTACACAGTGCTTGCATTATATAGTCAAGGCAAAGCAACTTCTAAAGAAGAACGAAGGGAAAGATCTCTAAAAGAATTAACCCCTAGGTCCTTATTTTTTATAACAGCAACATCTTATCAATATCAACATTTATGAAAAAATATAAAAAAGGTTCCTTAAAAAATTTTGCAAGACAACGCCTTTTCGAGAATAACAAAGAGAAAGAGCTCTAAAAGAATAACTTTAAACAATACTTTATTTGTATAATTCTTCAAGTTACAGAAGGACGGACGACGTGTATTCCCCCGCCCAACAAAGACAGTTTGCGAGGGGTATACATTACGAAAACATACCTATATAATTTTGACCCCCTTAAACCCCACTTTAATATAGTAAAACTGGGGTTTATAGGGATATACATTAATTTTCTGATTTCTGTTCAAAAACATAGATTGTGTGTACTCGTTAGAACCGCCTCATCGAGACGGTTCTAACAAGTACCCACAACCTAAGTTTTGTGCAGAAATATGAAAAATATCAGAACTTTTATCCGAAAACATTCAGTTTTTTGTGATGAAATTTTTAGTATATTTGAATAGGCGTGTTTTCGTAATGATATGCGGTACATTTCGCCAGCATACTTATAACATTACAGCCTAAGAAACTTTTTTATTAATCCTAATGCAGTCTAACAAACTTGCAGCAAACAACTTTCTATTTATTAAATTTCACGGGAAAAGGGCATTTTCCGGGTAACTTCACTTATAGAAAACACACGAACTGTTTGCATTACTGCAGAGAAGCTGACAACATACTTTGGCACCCAAATCTCATATGACGTCTCGTAGCAAACTTCGTTTTATCTCGTTCGCCTTCTTAAATTTAGCATCACGGTAAGCAGACCAACAAAGCCAACAAAAAGATAACTAACTTAATCAACAGATTTAAAGTTGCTTATAATAATAAGTTCTACAGAATTTAAGCAAAACATACAAATAAAAATATTGCCGACCACATGACCTCATGTGACCACGGCGCTCGAAGCCAACTTTTCGGAAAAAAATTGCTATCAAATCTATACACTGATATCAGAAAAATGTTTGCTGAGTGTGTTTGCATTAAAAGCAGTGCCTTTGTCTATATTATTTTAGTTGGGCGCACAAGCAGCGTTGTGGGAAATGCTGTGCCCCGTCTTATTTCTAATTCTATAAAACAAAAATGATATTTTTCTAAGATACTAACCAATATTACAGGTCTTTCCGCCGTACCTGCTCTGACAGCTACATTTAAACGTGCCAATATCATCAACGCATGTACCGCCGTGTTGGCAGGGATTAGACTTGCACTGGTTCCTTTCTGAAAGTAAGAAAACTAGTTGAGCTTTTTATATATATAGACTACAACGCGAGAAAATGTACCTTCTTACATATGCGCCCAACGAAAACTCAAAAACGTCCTGCGCATCCTATGACGAAAACACGCCTATTCAAATATATTGAAAATTTCACCACCAAAAACTGAAAGTGTTCAGATAAAAAATCTGATATTTTTTTCATATTTCTGCTCAAAACATATATTGTTGGTACTCGTTAGAACCGCATCGGCAAGGCGGTTCTAACGAGGCCCACAATCTATGTTCTGCTCGTGTGGGTACTCGTTAGAGCCAGAATCTATGTTTTTGAGCAGAAATAAGAAAATTATGTATAACCCAGTAAACCTCAGTTTTCCTACATAAAACTGGGTTTGAGGGGGTCAAAATTATACAGGCATGTTTTCGTGATGCGCACAGTCTGATCAGTGTTTTCGTTATCCGTTTGAAGAAATTTTACATCCTTTGCTATCCAAACTGAGCCCACTGAGGATTCTGTGCGAATGCGCAGGCTGATCCGAATCAACGCTGGGAGTAAATGTCCGAAGATACGTTCTCTGACGTTGCGGCTTATATGATATACAGCGCTTGAAGGATGTCATGTCATAGGCGACAACAAGGGTCCAGATCTGACTGCTAGTCCGCGCAATCTGATCAGAACTTTTGTTATCCGTTTACAGAAGATTAGTTTTTTGGGCCCTTGACAGGGACATAGGTCATATTCCCTGCCTGAAAAATATGTTCACCCGAGCTTTCAGACTGGGAATATGAACCCTAGTACCCTGTCAATAATCAAAACAACATGTTATACGGCAAAGCTTTTCAAAATTGAAAGCGTTTGTAAGCTTGTTGATTAAAAAAGGCATCAAACAGCACGCAGCGCCATTTAAGTCCTTAAAAGCCACCAAATTCTACAAAGCCTATATCGTGCCCATAAGCCTAGATGCTAGAGCAGGATTATGTTTTGATGGAGAGATAAGAAAATTTGTCATTATCTGTGTCTCCAAAGGACCAGAAAAATCTGTGTCCTACTTCTGATGTCAATGGTAAATGTCTGGTCTGTATATTTGCCGTGATCATGGTGAGAATAAAATATCTTATGAATATTTATGTCTCTAACGGAACTATTCCATAGACCAGAAAAATCTTGGTCTTACCCCTTGTGTCTATGGTAAATGTTTGGTCAGCATATTTGCCGTGCTCGTCGATAACGCGTATACCAAATTCGTAGGTAGCATCAACGTCTGGGGCCGTTCCAGTAAGCCTGCCTGTCTTAGGATCCAAAACCACATTAGGGGGTAGAGCACCAGAGATTTTCTCGAACCGCAGCGGTGATCCCTCTGGATCCTTTAGAAATGAAGACAGAAAAATTATTAACATTACGAAAACACACCTATTCAAATATATAGAAAATTTTTCCTCCAAAAATTTTAAAATTTTCAGATAAAAAAAACTGTGATATTTTTCATATTTCTGCTCAAAACATAGATTGTGGGTACTCGTTAGAACCGCCTCGGCGAGGCGGTTCTAACGAGTACCCACAATCTATGTTTTTGAGCAGAAATAAGAAAAATAGTGTATACCCCTGTCAACCCCAGTTGTACTATATAAAAGTGGGGTTTAAGGGGGTCAAAATTATATAGGTATGTTTTCGTGATGAGATAAAATAATATGTTTTCAAGGTCAAACTGGTTTGCCGTTCTTCTGTAAGGGGATCTACTCTAAAAGGAAAACAATGTTCCTTTTAAAGTGGATATCGTTTCAGAAGGGATTGCGATAGCAAGAAAGCAGACAAGAAGATACAAAAGTTGTTTCCCCATGTAAATTGACGAATCATCTACTTAGTGTTTCAAGTCCCCAGCCATTGAACAGGATCAGTCGAACTGGATTCTCTGGTGTATACGAGAAATAAAACTATTGTCCTTTCGACCGACATGACGATAAGGCGCTTTGCTTGGCGTTTGGTTTCAAATGAGCATATTTTGTTCGGATTGACCATAGCTTATCAGAAACCTTATTGTATGTAAAAAAATTTAAATAAACATTGTTTCAACCAAATATTTACACAAGAATTAAATTTACAGCCGAACATTGGTCTGACCTATGCAAGTTCTATAGTTCAGTGATTTTTGGGATTTTTTTAACCAATCAAATATTGTTTTCATTTCGTTGCATATTATAGTTATTAATGTTGCATGGTACTAGTGTCACTTCTTTTTTGGCTCCAGCAAACACGAACTGAAACATTTATTTCTTTGAAACAATCATGAAATTACACACAAACATTGTTTCTTCTAACTAGAATAATAAGTTTTAATTCATCTTTATTATTAACCGATCACAGGTCGCCTTACACAAAATAACTACCTTGCATTTTTTTGCACCAATCAGCAGTCCTGACACAATTGATTCCCTGCGTCCTATATCCAGATGTGCTATCTCGACATGACCTATACATTTTTTGGCATCGTTCCTGATTTTGACGTACACATCATTTTGATACAATATACGAGTATATATGCCCCAGAGGACTTGTTAAGGAGGAGTGTTCAGTGATAGTGGGGAAAACGTTTACTTATTTCTCCATAAAAAAATATGTTGTGTGTTCTCATTAGAAGCGCCTCATTGAGGCACTTTTAATGAGTACCCACAATATAGGGATCAAACATGGTTTTTCATGCATTAACATTCGCAAGGTCCCGTGGGAGGTGTTGAAAACCGAGGCCGAAGACCGTGGTTTGCAACACTTCCCAAGGGACCTGGCGAATGTTACTGCATTGAAAAACCATGTTCGATCGCTATTATTGCACAAAAACTGAAAACATTTGCTACATTTCGCGTTATTTCTTTCACTATTTTGTTTCGCCTTTTCCCTGATGTCGCGCGAACGCAATTTCCACGGACTATGCTCGTTCTTGGGTAGGGCAGTACGCATCTCGTGACGGCAGCAATTCTGTGGCCCCGGTACGAGTATATTGAAAGTTGCGTAGCCGTGCATTAACAGCGTGTGAATTGCTTTGTTAATACACGGCTTTTCGCCGGTTAATGCACGGCTGTTAATAACGTGTGACACTGCTTTTTATGCAATAATATATGTTTTTGTGGAAATATTGGGAAAAGTATTCCAGAATTATCATCATTATTATCAAGTACTCCTCTTCAACAAGTCCAATGATGCCCAAAATCAAAAACTCAAAGAGAATGCGTAAATGAAACTAAAAAGTGAAGTGAACATTTCCTTGTTATTTCTTTTAGGGTTATACTCTAAACTAAATAACAAGGAAATATTTGTTTCACTTCTTAGTCGTGTTCTATCCTGTAACAGTAGCTTTATTCTAACTGGTTTCAACTTCTATCATGACAGCTACTGACAATCTCCAAAAATTGACCCCTTTACGAAATGGCGAAAAATGTTCACATGTATCTAGTCATTTGAAGCCTCGTTTTTGCTTGAAGCGATGCTTTTCAGCAACCATGAGAAAAGAAACATCTGGTTCATGGGATTAGAAACAGACTACATCAACCTCCTCAGACAAAAGATCAGGATCTTCGCTGTTAAATCGTTTAGATTTTTATGAGAAGGAATGGCGTGCAGCGAATGTTCTTATAATAACACAAATGCATAGACTGATCTAGGCCATACCTGTCGGCTGATTACAAACTAGTTTTAAACTAATGGTTGCCTTTAGCTCTGGCTGCCGGTGTCTGAGAGGTCTGCCACGAGCCCTTATCCTTTTTCATTACCGTGATTCAATTTACGTTTTCTGTAATGTTTCACGTTTTAAGTTGGGGAGGGGGGAGGGGGCTGGTCTCTATGTGAGACGAACGATAATTTTTTAATGTTTTCAACATCTGAACCTAGAGTGAAGATGCCAGCAAAATCAATTGAAACACCGTTTTTTGTTTTTTTTTTTTTTGTTTTTTTTTTTTGTTTTTTTTTTTCATTGACCGTTCTAAGGCGGTGGTTCTGAGATTGCTTCTTCTTTGTGTAACGCTGTGGCTCCTCGCATTACGAAAACATGCCTATTCAAATATATTGAGAATTTTACCACCAAAAAATGAAAATTTTCAGATAAAAAAAATCCTATATTTTACATATTTCTGATCAAAACATAGATCGTGGGTACTCGTTAGAACCGCCTCGTCAAGGCGGTTCTAACGAGTACCCACAATCTATGTTTTTAGCAGAAATATGAAAAATACTGTATACCCCTGTAAACCCCAGTTTTGCTATATAAAAGTGGGGTAAAAGGGGTCAACCTTATATAGGTATGTTTTCGTGATGGATGCGGGACCATTTTCTTTGTTTTATTATTGTGCTTCGTGAGGTCTGTCTGGCATTTTCACTTCTGAGGCGGTGGTTTTGGTATTGGTTGTTCCTTGTGTGGCCTTGTTGCTCTGCTCTGCTGGCTGCGGAGCAGTTGTTATGTTGTTTCCTGTCCGTTGTCTTATTGTTGTGCTTGGTGGACCATGTCTAGCATTGTGTTCACCTTGGTGGGAAAACTGAATCTGCTGGCTTTGCTTTTCTGGGCCACGGGTACTGTGTGTCATTGCTTGTTTGCTTTTCCTCTTATTGTCATTGGTAGATTATGGTCTCTGATTGTGGCTGTCCCTGGACAGCCTATATACGAGTACTTCTTGTCCCATGTTTGTTTAAGTCTCGTGAAAAAGAAGCTGTGTAGGGCAATTTACTTTAAACCTTATATAAAATATCCATTACACTTTTGACAAATTCATGAGGTTTCAATATCTTTGACATCAAGATCAAGGTTAAGATTAAATGTGGTATGTACATGAGGAAGATGTTAGTCCTTTTTCCTCACTGGCATTTTGATGGTACTGGAGGAATTTACAACAAATCTTGTGCAAGATCACATGTCTGATTTGTTAAACATATTAACCCGCTTAAGTCTGGAGACCCCAAAAAGATAACTTGCAAACAGTGCAGACCCAAATTTGACGCCGCATCATGTGACGTCTGATCAGGGTTTCCACTGTTTGCAAATAGTTTAGCCATTTCTTTCTAGGAATATCTAAATCACAAAGCCAGGCATACCTTAAACTGAAAGTAGACTATTTCGATATATTGCGTGGGAGAGTTTATTCAGTTTAAAATGGGTTGAGGGAAGGCTTCCTATCTGTATCTTTTAAATCTTGTAAATAGTGTTTTCTTGTTGTTTTTGTACTTAGTTTACTGGTAAATTTAATCCCTGTGTTTCTGAAGTGGACTCGTCAATCGCTGAATTTTGAATTATCCATTACTGCAGATAGGAATCTCAGTCAAGAACCGAAAACAGAATGGTAAACAGTACAAATAGAGATTTTATCTGGGGCTACACTTTTGCAAAGGTGCTTGCTTTCGCCTGCGTGGCTTAAAAGGTTAAATAGGCAAGATACAAAAGAAAAGCCTTTTTATTAATACTTACGATTGCTGTTAGTGTTATGCTGATACTGTCAGTTCCAAAAAATGTTCCCAGGCTGCCGTAAGGCGCCTTCTGTCCCCATACAGGCGGCATACTGTTCACAATCTACAACATAAATGATGATAAAGCAATAAACTAGGGCTGCGTTCAGAAAGGGCAAGACAATCGCGAACATTTTTTTGTTTTGTTTTGTTTTGTTTTTGTGTGTTTCTTTTAACTTGGCGCCGCAGTTAGAGACCATTTCTTTCTTTTGTTATTTTCTACCATTAATGCAACTGCGGCCATTACCAACAGGAAGCTGCTTAGCCAAAAGGACGATAAAATTTAAAAAAAAAACACTTTCCGTAGTGCCTGCCTGTCCCAGTGTTGAGGGTAGAATCGTCAATCCTCTCATTCCTGGGTTTCTAATCTGTGATCACCTTTTTGGGCGAGAGAGTACCAGTTGCTTTACTTTTCTTTTGTTTGTGGTTTGTGTTATATCTGTTTTCTCTTCCTCCAGGTGCTTTTAGTAGATTATGTTCTTTGATTGTGGCTCTAACTGGACACCGTCTATCCTAGTTTTATCCAAAGAGCTAAAATAATAAGTATTTTTACCTTAAAAAGTTTGAGCATGTCTGTATGTCCGATATAGACCGTGCCATTTGCACCAGGTGTCATATAAATGTTACCGCCATTTGGTCCAGCCTGAAAGAAACATATTTTGAGATAAATATCAGCGTAGTCTTGTCAGAAACTTACCGGCTTACCTACATGCTGCGAAATCCTGGCCACACCAGCATCTACAGTATGACATACGAGACTAATAGTGCAAAGAGACCCAGGTTTGACCGTAGACAGCGACCGCCAAGAGCAAATTAGAAATGGAATTGGGGCACATTATTTCCTACAGGAATGCATGATCGCCCAGCAAAGATTGAGACTTATATGTACATCTTCGCAAGCTAATCCGTAAAGACTCTTTGGCTCCATGGCTACCAGCAGAGTGCCTTGTAAAGACTCTGGTCAGACTGTGCGGATGCACAGGCTGATCTGAATCTTTGCTGAGCCCACAAACAATTTTAAAGGAAATACTATGCCCGGCTCGGGTTTGTAAGAAAAAGTGACATGTTTAGAATTATGATGTGTTCCATCGGACATGCACGGACACGAAAAAATGTTTGTACTGCAGTAAAGTAACATGTCGACGTCAGATCATATGGAAGAAGAGTACGCATGCGTTTACCCCCTCTTCATTACGAAAACACGCCTATTCAAATGCACTGAAAATTTTACCACCAAAAAATGACAAAGTTCAGATAAAAAAAAATCTGATATTTTTCATATTTCTGCTCAAAAACATAGATTGTGAGTACCCACAATCTATGTTTTTGAGCAGAAATAAGAAAAATAATGTATACCCCTGTGAACCCCAGTTTTACTATATAAAAGTGGGGTTTAAGGGGGTCAAAATTATATAGGCATGTTTTCGTGATGTGCGTTATGAGAAATAGATAGACACTCAAGGAATAAAATATGAAATGGAAACCATTTTCCTTCTTTTTTTTTTTTTTTTTTTTTTTTTTTTTTTTTTTTTTTGCTCATTTTGGCTTCCTCTAAAATGAAATAATGCCCTCTGGGAGCAAACTAACTTCATTTCTTTTAAGAGTAGTTTCCAGTCTAGACTCATTCCAATACTTGGGGGATAAGATTCCTGTCGGCAACAAAAGTTGACCCTTCACCAAGCTCCCCTTTGCTTAACCCTTTCATCCCTCCATTTCTAAAATGGACTCTTCCATCTTTGAATTTGACCCGTCCATTCTTTGTAAATAGGAGTTTAGTCAGGGATTGCAAGCAGTGTAGATCCTGATGAGATGGCCCATTATGAGCCGTCTTATCTGGATCTACACTGTTTGCCTAGGTATCTGTACCGATTTAAAGGGTTAAAGTTAATGCCCTCACAATTTTCTGGTGTAGGCATTCGGATTAAAGTAAATATCGTACCACAACTGAGAGATTTCCACCGGTCTCCGCTGTCACAGCAACACTGGGATACCGTACTTCGAAGAAACTGAAAATAAAAACTAGACACGTCACACTTAAAGAAAATTAAAAATAAATAAACAGTGAGGGTTCTGCCCAGCGATTCTAGTAAGTACTCATAACATTCATTTTCATGATAAAATCAGATTTTTTTCCTGAAAAATCCCTAATTATTTGTTTGCTTGGGCTATCGGAACCGGCGGAAGAATTTCTAAGGGACCCAAAACGTGAGTTCGTCAGCCACGGTAAAGAGTTATCATTTGACTCTACATGGAAATTCAATTTACTTGTCATCACGAAAACATGCCTATATAATTTTGACACCCTTAAACCCAATTTTATATACAAAAACAGGGGTATACATTATTTTTCTTATTTCTGCTCAAAACATAGATTGTGGGTACTCGTTAGAACCGCCTAGGCGGTTCTAACGAGTACCCACAACCTATGTTTTGAGCAGAAATATGAAAATATCAGAGTTTTTTATCTGAAAATTTTCAGTTTTTGGAGGTGAAATTTTCTATATATTTGAATAGGCGTGTTTTCGTAATGGAATAGCGCAAGCTCTGATCAGACTGCGCTGATGCATGGCCTTATCTCAAGCGTCTCTGTTTCATACAGTGTAAGAACCTTTTCTGCGTGGCGAGGCTTATAAATGTTTGGCATATTAAATTAAAATATTAAAATGGAGCAAATGATCGACTGGTCAGTGCAATGATTTCCAGGTATTTAAAAAAAATGCCGTGAAAAAGAAAACATGCTGTTCTTTGTATCAACATAAAAACGTGAAAGCGCTTTATCCATAATTATTATTTATTTATTTATTTATTTATTTATTTGTTGCAGTTTTGACGCGTACTTGTTTTGTAGCGAAATTTACCATTCATAGATATTGTATATTACGAATTCCATACTTATTTTTAGATATTCCATACTTATTTTAAATACGTTGTAACATGACAGACAAAATGTTCGAATGATGAATTACTAAATTATATTTTAATTTAGTATTTAATTTTTGTAAAAGGGCATTTCATGGATTTTCAAAATATTGAATAAAGATAAATGGACCGCACCACGACTACGCAAAAACGTGTCTTATGGCATTTGCTGACAGTGATGGCCAAGATCAGCCTCCGCATCCGCGCAGTCTGACCTGGTCCTTCACTGTCAGCTAACAGAACCATTGGATACTACAGAATGTATGAATGGGGTGCTAAGACCCGGATGATATTTTGCGCATGCGCAGGATAATCCGCACATTTTGCGCATGCTCGAAAGACACTTTTTCGCTTGGCGAGGCCCATAATAATAATCTGGATCTACGCTGTTTGCAAACGCCTATACTTTCGTTGTCTCATAAACTCATTTCACTATAATCTGATTAAGAGTCATTGTTTACACAAACTATAGATGCTGTAACTATATTTAAAAATGATTGTTTTTCAATATTCATGTTTTTTTCTGTATTATTTTACTAATCAAGAATTTGAAAGTAATTGAATAGCATAACTAATGTATATTTTACATCACGAAAACATACCTATATAATTTTGACCCCTTAAACCCAACTTTTATATATTAACACTGGGGTTTACAGGGGTATACATTATTTTTCTTATTTATGCTCAAAACTATAAATTGTGGGTAATCGTTAGAACCGCTTCGCCGAAGCGGTTGTAACGAGTACCCACAATCTATGTTTTGGGCAGATATATGAAAAATATCAGAATTTTATCTGAAAACTTTCAGTTTTTGTTGGATAAATTTTTCAGTATATTTGAATAGGCGTGTTTTCGTTATGAAATGATTATTTTTCTGGCACTGAAAGAGTTAACGAAGGTGCATCATCTCATAGAGAAACTCATTTAACTATAATCTGATTCAGATTCGTTGTTTACACAAACTATAGATGCTGTAACTATATTTAAAAATAATCATTTTTCAATATTCATGTTTTTTTTTCTGTATTATTATACTAAGCAACTGCCGGCCTCGGTGGCTCAGTTGGATGCGCCGTCCGACTGGAGACCAGGAGGTCGCGGGTTCAACCCCCGCCGAGGTCGGCAACATTCTTTCGTGGAGATTGATCAGGAAATATTTTCTACGGTCATTCTCTCCCTTCCGCTGATTCAAGAAGGGCAGTTGTCAGTTTCTGGCGAAAGAATGTGCACAATACTGGTTAACCGCTTGGAGGACTAAGCCTGCCCAGTAAACGTGTGGTTAGGTAAACTGACCGCGCTCGACATGGCCCCATTGGGTTGACTGGGCCGTAAAACTTCAACATAAACTATACTAAGCAACTATTTGCAAGTAATTAAATAGCGTCACTGTTCATGCAATTTGCATTCGCATGAAATGTAAATTTGTATATTCTCGGCATTATATGAGAAAAAAATATCATCGATTTGTCGTCTGCTGATTTTTTTTCAAGAGGAAAACAAAAACAATGATAAGATTATTAGAATAATTAAAAAACTTCATATGAATAAACAAAAATTAACAAACCTCCCATGAACAGAGGCCACCAGGCAAACTATTACACTTATAACGTTCTTCGCCGCCATTGGTATTATATTGTCTTCCTGCAAAAATATCAAAAGACAAGTGCGCAGAAATGAAGGTCTAGGTCATTTTGGGGTCTGTTGTGCGTCCGGGTATGGTGTGATTATCATCTCAGATACAACCTAGGAACTAATATGGTTTATAAGAATTTTATCTAGTATAATCCAGTTCTTGTCATGCTAGTCATGACAAATTAAGTCCTGTATTTGTTTTTATCAATATGTGACCCCATGTGCAATATTAATGATTACCAGTAAAGACCCCTTCTGGTGAGAAAGATTTAACCCAAAATACTGAAATCGATAATTTAAGGTAGTGTGATACAGGAAACTTTTTAACAGCCTTTTAACTCTGAGCACGCTCGGTAAAATTTCAACAGATGACGTTTTAAAATATTCTTATTTTTCCAAGACATTACGAAAACACGCCTATTCAAGTATACTGAAAATTTTACCACCAAAAAATGAAAATTGTCAGATAAAAATTCTGGTATTTTTCATGTTTCTGCTCAAAACATAGACTGTGGGTACTCGTTAGAACCGAAAACACGCCTATTCAAGTATACTGAAAATTTTACCACCAAAAATTGAAAATTGTCAGATAAAAATTCTGGTATTTTTCATGTTTCTGCTCAAAACATAGATCGTGGGTACTCGTTAGAACCGCCTCGGCGAGGCGGTTCTAACGAGTACTCATAATCTATATTTTGAGCAGAAATAAGAAAATAATGTATACCCCTGTAAACCCCAGTTATACTATATAAAAGTGGGGTTTAAGGGGGTCAAAATTTTTTAGGCATGTTTTCGTGATGATAGGATATGGTATTTAAAGCAGCTTGTCTCCTCAGAAAAAAAGATTTTGAATTATTTATGCATATTGTCTTCTAAGGAAAATATGAGTTGACATTTTATGTTAATTAACATTTCATTTTCATGCAAATAGTCTCCTAAGGAATATAGGACTTGAAATTACATGCAATTTGTCTCTGACAGGAAATAGGATTTGACTTTCATGCAAAGTGTCTCCAAATGATACAATTTGCATGAAATGCCAAATCTTATTTTATGGGAAACATAAAGAAAAATGTCGTCTGCGTAATTTGCCCAGTTAAAATCGTTTTCATTACGAAAACACGCCTATTCAAATATATTGAAATTTCACCACCAAAAACTGAAAGTTTTCAGATAAAAATAGATAAAAATTCTGCTATTTTTTCAAATTTCTGCTCAAAACATAGATTGTGGGTGCTCGTTAGAACCGCCTCGCCGAGGCGGTTCTAACGAATACCCACAATCTATGTTTTTGAGCAGAAATCAAGAAAATAATGCATACCCCTGTAAACCCCAGTTTTACTATATAAAAGTGCGGTTTAAGGGGGTCAAAATTATATAGGTATGTTTTCGTGATGTATATTATGGACCTTTGTGTGAAAACTTATACCAACGCTTCATCAGTTAGTGTCCATCAGGCGGTCCCTTTTGTGTATAGTATTATTTTCGGTCCCTTTTGTATATCGTATTTTTTTCAGTCCCTTTTCTTTATCGTATTATTGTAACAATGCCGGTGGTATATAAATCTCAGACCATCTTTGGCACTTAGGCATTGCAGGTTCCCCTTTTGACATTTAAAAAGACATTGCATTCATTACCTTAACTCTTTCGGTGCCAAATTCCAGACGACATTTGTCGTCTGCTTTTAACAAACTATCGCTTGGAAAGACGTTTATAAGTAAAGTTGAAAGACTGAATGTCAAACAGCATGGATCCAGATGAGACGGCTCATATGAGCCGTCTCATCTGGATCTATGCTGTTTGCAAAAGCCTATTATTATCGCCTGTGGCACTGAAAGATTTAACACAAATATATGTAAAATGTATACTTTATACATAGGCCTAGATAATTCAATAGTTTACCCAAAATATTGATTGTTTTCTGTCTTCTCCACAGAAACACTTCATATGTTGTGAGTACTCATAGGAAGTGCATAGCTATGCACCTCCAATCAGGGGTGGTTGGGTGGTGCGAAGGTGTCCTTTATCTTACGTCACCGGGGCGTCCAACTGAAATTGACTTACAGCTGGGCAAGGCCTGCTATCCTTGTAGCAGGTAAGGGTAGACGGGGATGTTTTTATTTCTTCTGTTTCTTCACTTTCATTCCTGTTCCTCTTTCTTCCCTGTCCCTCTCTTTCATCTCCTCTACTATCTCTTCTATCTTTTTTCTCCCTTTCTCTGGGAGACGACACAAAATGACCCACAAGGGTTGACGTGTCGTTAAACCCCAACTCAATCAATCAATGCACCTCCAATGAGTACTCACAACAATTGACTTTGTGGAGAAATTATAAAAAGAATACTTATCTTGGTAACTATGTAAGCAATGTCATTTCCACCATATAATATGAGAAATGAGGAATATTTTTGTGATTAAGAACATTTATGAAGAACGTAGAGGCCGCTTTAAAGGTAACCGACAAACTGAAAAGTGTATTTAAAAAAAAAATAAGAAATTCAGAAAACCCCTCCAATAAAGTAGATCCCTACATACCTCAGTTTTTACTGTGTATGAAACGAGTGTTCATGTTTTGTAAAGTCCCGGATGACGGCATGAAATGTTCGTGCATTTGTTTTTCAGTTGCCTGTAAGATCCATTCTATTCAAATATTATGCGTAATTTAAATTGCATTCCATTGTCGTTGTTTTTGTTGTTGTTGTTTTTGTGTGTGTGTGTGTGTGTGTAGCGTGTGTGTGTGTGTGTGTGTGTGTGTGTGTGTGTGCGTGCGTGCGTGCATGCGTGCGTGCGTGCGTGCGTGTAAGTGTGCGAGCGTGTGTGTGTGCATGTGTGTCTTTCCTCGATAGATGACGTGTACTCTTATCTTATACAAACTCGCGGGACACTTTTGAGACGACCATTTTAACTCGCCACAGTTGCCATTTTTTGTTTTGTAGTATCTTTGTGCTTTAGGAATAAAACAGAAAAAATGGTGAACACTTTGCTCTTGGTGTTAATTTTCATTCCTGCATATGCACAAACTGTTTCTTATGAGTGAGTATTTTCTTGTACATGTAAGGTGTTTGAACTATTTTCCATTTACCATTATGCATTTCATCTCATATACATTTTCAGCCTTAAGAGTCTTAATGCTTAATCATAAGCTATTTTTGCGCTTTCTTCCGAAGAAAATAAGACGACATTTCACTCAAATTGTCGGAGTTTCACTCAAATTGTCTCCGACAATTTGAGTGTTATGTCGTCTTATTTTCTTTGAAAATATGTTTTATGTTTGTTTCTATACTCAGTTTGTGTAAGTTTAAAGTGTACCTTTTCCGTTTCGGTACCTCTCTAATATGCTTGCGCAAAGTAAGGCTCTTTTCCGTCGGCCAACAATAGTTATCATTTTCATATTTATTAGCAGAGAAATTTGCACGCTCAGCTATGTTTAGCAAAGATAGATTTGCAATTCAGTTTACTAATTTGAGATTTATTAGCAGAGAAATTTGCACGCTCAGCTATGTTTAGCAAGGATAGATTTGCAATTCAGTGTTACTATTTTAAGATTTATTAGCAGAGAAATTTGCACGCTCAGCTATGTTTAACAAGAATAAATTTGCAATTCAGTGTTACTAACTTGAGATTTATTAGCAGGGAACATTTCATGCTCAGCTGAGTTGTGCACGAAAACAGTTTATAAACTCGGGGCCAGGTCTTATTGTAGGTATTGTTGTGTGCTGGTTCGTATATTATCTATATATTGTATTTTCAGCCCACTTAAGATTAATCAGCCTAGCATATCAGTTGTGACAGAACAAAACGGCTACATTGGAATAGAGGTAAGTGTTTTTGTTTCGTATTCTTGTTCATCTTCTTCTTCTTATAATTATTATTATTATAATTATTGTTGTTGTTGTTGTTGTTTTGTTGTGGTTATTGCTTATGATACTATTCTTGTTCTATGTTTAACGCATAACGCTTAGCACTCTGGGTAAAATACGCTTAGCACTCTGGGTAAAATACGCTTAGCACTCTGGGTAAAATACGCTTAGCACTCTGGGTAAAATACGCTTAGCACTCAGGGTAATATACGCTTAGCACTCTGGGTAAAATACGCTTAGCACTCTGGGTAAAATACGCTTAGCATTCTGGGTAAAATACGCTTAGTACTCTGGGTAAAATTTTCAGCAATCGACCTTTTGAAATATTTTCTTGATATTTCCCAGAAAACAGGATTTGACATTTCATGCAAATTGTCTCAAAATCCAGTTTTCTAGAAAAATAAGAACTATATTATCAATTTGTCATCTGCTGTATTAGCCCAATAGAGTGGTAAAGATTAAATAGACTTGTAGTATGCTTGATAAAAAGTTCAGCCCACGATTTTGTTTGTGTTGAGGTTTTACGACCCAGTCAATCCAATGGAATCATATCGAGGGCGGTCAGTTTACCTAACCACACGTTTACTGGGCAGGCTTAGTCCTCTAAGCGGTTAACCAGTATTGTTCATATTCTTTCGCCAGAAACTGACAACTGCCCTTCTTGAATCAGCGGAAGGGTGAGAATGACCGTAGAAAATATTTCATGATCAATCTCCACGAAAGAATGTTGCCGACCTCGGCGGGGGTTGAACCCGCGATCTCTTGGTCTCCCGTCGGAGGTCAGCCCACGATATTTATTTATATGTATGTACATATATATATATATATATATATATATATATATATATATATATATATATATATATATATATATATATATATATATATATATATATATATTTGTTATTTTTTGTTTTGTTAAGTTTTGTTTTATAAAATACGGATTACCATTTCATGCAAATGTTGGCCATAGGAGACAATTGGTATCAAATATCAAACCCTATTTTCCTTAGAATAGAATTTATATAAAGTCATACTCTGTTTGTTGAATACACCTCATTTTGCAAGCTACCAAATACGCTCAGAGACACTCAAGCCGTGCAAGAAAACCATTAGCACATGCGCGAATGGTAAAGGACGGGATTAATCTATACGTTCCGCGCAATCTGGAACATGGAAGCCAGAATGTGATATTTTCTCCAGAAAAACAGAATTCGACATTTCTTGCAAATTGTCTCTTAAATAGACAATTTGCATGGACTATCAGAACAATATTTTTACATATCTATTTGAACATATACAAACAAATGTTAAAATCTTTTCTTTTCTTTTTTTGTTGTTGTTGTTGTTCTTCTTCTTCTTCTTTTGTAGCCTCTGTGTACACTTCCCTACTGTGTGTCTGAAATGCAAAGAAAAGCAGAACATAAATGAACAGAACTTGAAATATCTTTTTAAATGTCTTGAATGGCCAGACGAGTCCGCCAACATTAATTCAAGGGTGACGTAGACTCATGAATACATGTAGTGCAATGCGTGAAATTTCTGCAACCTATAGTTGACAATATGTTCGTCCGTTATACTGGAATAGGACATAAGCTGAGGTCCTCATCTGGAATGTTTTATGATTTGTTCCTTATTGACACTTTATTTAAGTCATATCCAGGGAATGGTAAACATACTTTCCTCTGGATATCGCCATTTTCTGGAACAAGATAAGACAAAAATATGACATCTGACGTCCTTATGTTTGAATCTGCGTTTTAACCCTTAAAGCGCCAATCAAATCTGCAGCAGACGACACTTTTAAATATTTTGTTTTTTATTTTTCATAGAAGATAAGTCTTCACATTGCATGTGAAAGGTCTGCCTAACAGACGAAATGTCTAGACATATTTTCTATGAAAAAAAAAAAACCATAGAATGTCGTCTGCTGTATATTTTGTTTTGCACTCTAAGGGTTAGGATTAATTCATCTGACTAGCTCATTCAGCCAGAACAAGGAAAACCACACGAGCCGGGACACAGCATTTCCTACAAGATTGCATGTGTGTCCAGCGAGACTCAAATCAGGCTACCCAATTTAAAATCTGTCGACAGAGAACTAACTAATGTCGTATAATGTGTGTCTGAAAATCTACACTAAAATACATTTACTCTTTAAAATCTGTTGGGAGAGGACTAACTAATTACAGTCGACTCTCGTTATCTCGAATTCCAAGGGACTTTCTGAAATACTTCGAGATATCCGTACTTCGACATATCAGATTTGCAGAATAGAGGAAAAACTAATTTGATTAACCACATATAACAAAATATATGTGTAATTGGACTCGTGAAGTTAGAGATACGAGTATATTGAAAATATTGTGGAAAAGAGGAGAAATTGCTCCTTAGGAGCAATTTCTCCTCTTTTCCACAATATTATTTTCATGTTGTTAGATTTTCATGTTAAGGCAGAGACCAGATTTTCACTTCGAGATAAGCGATTATTCGAGATAAGCGAGTTCGAGATAGCGAGAGTCAACTGTAACTAGTTTTGTATAGTTTTTTTATGTATGATCCTATGATGCAAATATGCAATAAAATACGTCTAGCGCTAAAGCACTCTGGCTAATTCAGCAGACGACATGTTGAAATATTTTTTCTTATTTTTCCTAGAAAATAGGTTTGGCCATTTCATGCAAATTGTCTCGAACGGAGACAATCTGCATAAAATGTCAAATCCTGTTTTTTCCAAGAAAAACTACGAAAACTATCATCAATTTGTCGTCTAACGAATTAGCCCAGAGAGCGGTTAAGGTTAATTTTAAATTCTGTTTCAGTCTGGAACTGGTGGTGATATCCATGTCAGTCCGGGTGCTAATAATTCCGGGTCCGTCTATCTCGATGGAGAAGACTTGCTTTATATTATACAGGTATGTCACAACTTGTAGTATGTACTCTATGTTCTTGGACACCTTTACTCTATACCATACTTCTTAAACACACTCTTTATACCGACACTCGTTACAACTATAAAATACTTATATTAATATTTGGCTGGCACAAACAATCGCTTAAGAGGTGACAATTAATCAGAACTCAAGAAACATATGTAGAGCGCAATTGGACGCCGCGTTCTAGAGTCTTGGTTTACAATGTTTGCCAATGTTCTTTCTATGGGACGTTAGCATAACTAAGTTAATTCATGTTTCTCTGTTCCTTTTGTGTGTGTGTGTGTGCGTGTGTGTGCGTGCGTGTGCGTGTGTGTGTGTGTTTCGAAAGTGGTCGGAAAGCCGCAGGAATGACATATTCTACAAAACACTGTATAGTAAGTTTACAGTTACAGTAAAACCTCAATGACTCGAACTTCGATGGCTCATTAACCGTGACTGATTCGAACGGTTTTCGAGTCCCTAGGAAAGTCCTTTCCGTAGCTCAAGAAAACAAATATTTGGGAATATTTGTGGGGGAGGGGAGGGATTTTTCTTATTTTATCATGCAAGTGTGTTGTGTGTACTCATTAGAATCGCCTCATCAAGGCGATTCTTATGTGGAAACTTTACATACAATTATTTTATTGGATCGAGAAGACATCCTAAAATTATTCATATTTGCCTCCGTACCTGGCGCTATGATTAACATTCACTGGCTTGAACTACCCATGTCTAGAACAAATTTCTATGGTCCCAAAGATATTCCAGCTATTGAAGTTTGACTATATTTACCTAAATATTCGGACATCTTAACTGGTAACCATACCGCTAAATATTGGAAAGGTCCATTTGCCGACCTGATGATGGACCCAAAAGTCATTACGGAAACACGCCTAATCAAATTTATAAAAATTTCACTTGACAAAACTAGAAATTTTTAGATAAAAAACTATGATTTTGTTTTCATATATCTGCTAAAAACATAGAATGTGGGGACTCGTTAGAACCGCCTCGCCGAGGCAGTTCTGACGAGTACCCACAATCTATGTTTTTTTTAGCAAAATAAGAAAAATAATGTCTACCCCTGTAAACTCTAGTTTTTGCTATATAAAGTGGGGTTTAAGGGGGTCAAAATAAGATAGGCGTGCTTTCGTGATGTGTCGGTAGAATGACAAACAATAAGGACCCGCCTGCATATGATCTGGGTCTGCACTGTCTGCTCTGGTATGTCTGTCCGAATACTTAGGGTACATGTAAATATGTTATCTCTAGCTTCGTGTATTATTGGGTTCTGTCAAAGTATTTTAGACTCAACCTTAGAAAATGTAACTTCAGGTATATGCGCCCAGCAAAGATTACTATCAGCCTGCGCATTCACGCAGCCTGATTAGAATCTTCTCTGGGCGCATATTTAGATAGCCGAGGATACACAGTTTCTTCATGCGGGCAACGGAGACTCTGATCAGACTGCGCGGATTCACAGGCTGATTTGAGTCTTCAATGGGCGCACAAGTAAAAAGGTACGTTTTTCCATGATTGTGGCTTATTTGTTGTTTTTATTGCTGTTGTTGTTTATAGATCATTGAGAGTAAACCACCAGTATGGGAGAACCACGCCAACCGCACTGCGCCTTACAGTTACCTCGGGGAGTTCAAAGCTGGTCGACATATTGGAATAGAGCTGGACGCCATGGTAAAAACTAAATGAAATACAACGTGAAAAAATGTACATTCTGACATGTGCGCCCAAACGAAGACTCAGATCAGCCTGCGCATCCGCACAGTCTGATCAGAGTCTTCGTTGTCCGCAGACACTGCATCCTTTGCTACCCAAACTGGGCCCAGTGAAGATTAAGAGTGCACTGATGCGTGGCCTATTCTGAATTTTCGTTTGGCGCACGTGTCCGAAGGTAGGTTTTCTGACAATGAGGCTGAAATATTTTATATAGTTGCAATCAACAAAAGCACAAAAAAATAGTCAGCACATCCACTCAATCTGGCTAGGACATTCGTTTTTTTTTTTTTGTTTTTTTTTTTTTGTTTGTTTTTGCAGAATCTTATATTATTAGCAACTTGTGACTACCCTGGTCAGACTGCATGCACAAGCACACTGGGAGACTTTGGCATGTAAGTTTCCGTCCGATCGTACGTCCGTTCGTTCGTTCGTTTGTTTGTGTACTTCCGTCCACCCTAGCGTTCACCATAAATGAAGTCGTCAAGCTGTAAATTGTTACAGATACATGAAGTTTCACTTCATCACTTAGCTAAACAACTCTCACTATTCAGAAGCTTGTTTTCACATTTCAATACGCAGGTGCGACATAAACTTCACCTAAGCTCTTTATATTTGGTTGACATATTATATATAAGTCTGACTAAATTTTATGGCGACCTGTTTAAAAAAAAAAAAATAGGAGAGTTGTTTGCGACCCTATTTTTACAGAAAAGCTCAAAAAGGTTGTTTATCAGTATAAAAGGATATGACATAACGTAGATATTGTACGACATACTGCATTACATTACGAAAACACGCCTATTCAAATACACTGAAATTTTTACCACCAAAAATTGGCAATTTTTCGGATAAAAAATTCTGATATTTTTTCAAATTTCTGCTCAAAACATAGATTGTGGGTACTCGTTAGAACCGCCTCGTCGAGGCGGTTCTAACGAGTACCACAATCTATGTTTTTGAGCAGAAATAACAAAAATAATGTATACCCCTGTAAACCCCAGTTTTACTATATAAAAGTGGGGTTTAAGGGGGTCAAAATTATATAGCCATGTTTTCGTGATGCTTATTTTATTAACACAATCAAGGTTAAAAGTTTTGCTGCCCTCTTTAATTGCACGATGATGGGTTAACCGATTTATGCCTACTGACCCCTAAACGGGCATTGGCAAACAATGTAGGCCCAGATCAGACGCCACAGAACGCGAGATCAGACGCCGCAGGTCTACACTGTTTGCATTAACATTAGCAATTACCATCACGAAAACAAATCTATGTAATTTTGACCCCCTCAAACCCCATTTTTATACAGAAAAAAAAATGAGTTTGCATTATATTTTCTCATTTCTGCTATAAAACATAGATTGTGGGTATCGTTAGAACCGCCTTGATGAGGCAGTTCTAACGAGTCCTACAATCTCTGTTTCGAGCAAAAATAACAAAAATGTCACATTTTTTCATCTGAAACTTTTCCTTTTTGCAGCCAAAAAGGTGCTATTATATTGAATAGGCATGTTTTCGTAATGCCATAAAATATGGTAAAACACAAACTAACTATTCAGTTGGAAATGGACTTGTCAAAACAACTGAGGCAGGAGAGTTAAGAAGCAGACTCTGTTGATGCGTGAATCCAAGACTTTTTCTAGATGGCTTTTGTTTTACCTTACTCTTTACTCATCTTTGGTGGGCTCACCGTGGTTGTACTCGTAGTTTTCTTTCGCTCTGATCCTTAGGGATTGGATTAACAATATGTTTCACTGTGATGTTTCACAGATAAGTTAGATGACGCCTATGCCGACATATATTTGTAGTTGGAATGCATCAGAATTAAGGGTGAGAAAAACCTTTATATCCTAGCCTATCCAAATGCGCCCTTTAAAGACTCGTCAGAATTAAGGGGAGGGCAAAAAAAACCACTTTGCATCCTAAGCTACCTAAATGCGCCCAATTAAGATTCTGATCAGATTGCACGAATGCGCAGGCTGATCTGAATCTTGACTGGACGCACAAGTTCACATGTTCAATTTCTTACATTGCGGCTTATTCATTTTTGAGCTAAATAAAGGACTCGATTATTTTACACTTAGACTCTTAGACTGGGCCTAGAGACTGTTAGTTTCATCCTAACGTTCACTGATGTTTTTCAAGTTAAAATAAGTATAGAAGCTGCCCAGAGATGCTACAATCGCAGAACACAGCCAAAGAATGACACAAAAGGAAAAGCAAACAACTCAAGAAACCACCGACGCACAAAAAAGAAGTGCAACAGAGGAACCGCCTTGGAACAGTCAGTAGAAAAACTACATGGTGACTTAATCCAGTTTTACTCGCGCGAAACCTCATTTTTAATTTCGATGCAATTCCAAACTACATATTTATGTTCAGTACGCTTAGGGTTACTCTACCTCTACAAGCCACAAACCTGAGAATTGGAAAGTATAAATGCAGGGAAACTTGAGTACAGCTAACATTCTTTATAAATCTACAGCGGGCCGTTAACGGGTCTCCACTGTTTGCAAATAGTATAGACATTTGTCTCTAGGAATATCTAAATCTCATAGCAGGATGTGCCTAAAATTGAAATTGGACTCTTCCAATATATAGAGTGGGGGAGTCTATTTAGTCTACAATGTGTTAAACCAGTTAAAATCCTGCGAATCCTCACACTTAATTCCGATATAGCTCTAAATTACAGCCATATATTTTGTCCACATAAGCGTTCTCTACTTTATCTGACTTCTTAATCCTTATCCTGCTGACTATATTGACGCCACGCCCACTTTTAATTTTTAACCAGTCAGATTACCTGATCCAGGTTGTTGCTATAAATTCACATACTTAATGGCAAACAGTGCAGATTCAGATCAGTTGGCTTCTTCAGAAGCCAACTGATCTGGATCTACACTGTTTGCAAATGCAGGATATATCCGGGTTCAGCCGGACAAGGGTTAAGCTTCTCCTTCTTGTATTTCCTTTTTGAAGGACCCAGAGGGAACACCGATCTCATACCAACTAGTCGCTGGTGATTTTCCACCTGGTATCCGGCTGTTTGGGAACAATAATAAAATGATAATGGGTGTGGTACCAGACACAGATGCGACATACAGTTTTACTATAAGAGCTATTGATGGTCATGGGAAGTATGCAGACGCTGCTTTCCACATGGTTGTCAGAGGTAATTATAATACAAAAATATAAAAACAAGCAAGCAATCAAATTAGCACTAATTTGTTTGACAATATCTGTTAAATAGACTATATCTTTGATTTGATGAGCTTCAACGTCAGAAAACGTACCGTTGGGCATAAGCGCCCAGCGAAAATTCAGATCTGCCACTGCATTTGCGCAGTATGATTAGAATCTTCACTAAGCGCATTTTGGATAGCCAAGGATGGAAATTATCTTCATGCAGACAATTAAGACGCTGATCAGATTGCGCAGATGTGCAAGCTGATTTGAGTCTTTAGGGCGCAAATGTCAGCAGGTACGTTTTCTCACATTGCGGCTCGACCGCCAATTGCGATTATGTCAGTTATCAATCTGTCTAAATCAGGTGTGACATATGGTCAAAGTCGTTATTACTGCATGTTACGTATGGTCATTGCATGCGAAATATGGTCAGAGTCATGATTATTTCACTTGAGTAATAGTGATAGTCATGCTTATTACATGTGAGATACGGTCATAGCCATGATTATTGCGCGTGGGATAATGGCATAGTCGTGATCATTACATGTGAGATATGGTCATAGGATCACTTATTACATATGCGATATGGCCAGTCATGATAATTGCATGTGGAATAATGTGGTACTCATGATAATAAACTATGATATAAGGTCATATTCATGATTATTGCACGTGGGATAATGTGTTAGTCATGATTATTACATGTGAGATATGGTCATAGGCATGATTATTACATGTGAATAAAGGTCATACTCATGTTAATTGCATGTGGGAATAATGTCATAGTCATGATTATTACATGTAAGATATAGTCATGAATGCATATGGGATACGGTCGTCGTCATAATTATAACATGTATGATATGGTCTGAGTCATTATGATTATAACATGTGAGATATGATCACAGTCACGATTCTTGCATGTTTTATAATGTCATAGCCATGATTATTACATTCGGAGTACATTTATAGTCAAAATCATAATTATTACGTGATAAAAACAGTTATACTCATGATTATTAATGTGAGATAAGGGCTTAGTCATGATTATTGCATTTGAGGTAAAGTCATAGTCACGATTATCGTTCACAATTATTGCATAAACTGTATAGTCATGGGCATGATTCCTGTGTGAGGTATAGCCATAGTCATGGTTATTGCATGTGATGTTTAGCCATGTTCATTTTTATTACGTGTGAGTATAGTCATATTCATGACTATTGCATGTGAAGTTTGTCATAGTCATGATTCGTGTATGTGATACTATTACATAAGAGGTATAGTCATAGTCATGATTCCAGTAAGTAAGTTATAGCTACAGTCATGGTTATTGCAGGTGAGATATAGACATGCGCATTGTTATTGCATATAAAGTGAAGTCTTAATCATTTTTATCATATGTGAGGTATAATCGTAGTCATGATCATTTCATGTAAGGTGTGATTATAGCCATTGCTATTCAATGTGAGTAACAGTGATAGTCATCATGATTACATTAAAGGTATGGATTTTGTCATGATGTGTTCATGTGAATGACAGTAACAGTCATCCTTATTGCATTTGAGGTATGTTCATAATCATGATAAATTAACGTAAGATATGGTCAAAGTCATGATTATTTCATGTAAGATGTGGTCAAAGTCATTATTATTTCATGTGAGATATAGTCATAGTTATGATTAGTTCATGTAAATTATAGTCATAGTCATGATTATTGCATGTAAGGTATGGTCATATTCATGATTATATCTTGTGATAGTAATGAGATTACATATGCGGTACGGTCATTTATTAAATGACTTACGGCAAAGTCTAAGATCAGACTGCGTCAATGCACATAATCAAAAATGCAAAACACATTCAAGCTTGGTACATATTTCCTTTCACAGCTACTTTAAATGGTTCCTAGCCATGTATTTGCTAATAAGAATTCTTACACATAAACCGCCAATAATATTATACAATTTGACTAGTGCTTTACACTCAGCCGTATCTTATTATCTTAAACGGGACGATTTTGATTTTGATATAGTCAATTTCCCTTTTCTGGATGGCGATGTCCCCGGCGTACCTCATATGGGGTATACATATCTCAACTTATTAGATTCGCCAGAGCTTCTTCAAATCGTAGTGACTTTAACTGCCGTAATAAAGCCCTTAGTGCAAAACTTTTTAGGCAGGGCTATCGTTATTTTAAACTTCATAAGGCGTTTTCGAAATTTTATCGAAGACACAGTGCCTTGGTAGAAAAATATAGCGTCAGTCTGAAAATACTTCTGCGACAAGGTATATTGGAACTAGAATTTTACGGTGACTTAGTATACAGAGTTAGAAAAATTGTAGGAAACTTTTCGGAGCAATTCAGAAAACTAATTAACGGTTATAAAAGACTTGGCTGTAGCCTGGATGTTAAGCGACAGACTGCATGCCTAGTTGTCAACCAAGTCAATGTTGATGGCTATGCTTCATTCTTAAATTGCACGAGGGCGGTTCGGGCCTCAGACTCAATGATGGCCTATTCGTAAAACTTTAACCAGTGGGTTGGGGCTTGACGATATGTCCCTGGACTTTTCTCTTACCTTTTTCGGCTTGTCCGGTCGTGGTTCAACTATTGGTTTTCATTTACTCTGGCATACAGTAGAATTAGCCATGAGTACTCGCCTTTGTTTATTATAGTGATTAATTTGATTTTTATGTTTTCGCTTTGATGCATTGACTGAGTTGGGAGCCTTTATGCGAACTGAATTTTTATGTATTTCTGTATTAAGAGTAACATCGGGACCCAGGGTGAAGTTGGCTAGCTGTAAAAGGGCTTTAAACCCCCGGTGGTTTACTCTACTGACCGTTCTAAGGCGGTGGTCCCGGTGTTAGTCTTACTCTTTGTTGCTAAATGGTTTATTCTACGAGGCGATTTGTTTTATGTATTACCTTGTTTTATTTTGTTCTTGTATTTTTTAGCCCTTTTAGCATTGCGATTACCTCGCTTGGGGAAGAGAGAGTTAATCTTAGTGCTTCTCGTACGTTTGTTCGATTTGCGCTTGTTTGGTTTTGTCTGTTTCCTCTTCCTCTTGGTATTTGGGAAGAGCTGTGGTTTGATATTGTGGCACTCCCTGGATTTTTCTCTTACCTTTTTGATTATAACAGAAGCAGTCAAGAAGACCCTGATCAGACTGCGTAGGTGACTGCGGGACATTATCCCTGTTTGTAACAATGGGAATATCCATATTCTTGGATGGAAGCGTCCTTGTTAGAAACTCGGGGATGTAAGGGTTAAATTCGTGTTCCACTGAAAGTTACTTTCACGAACACCATCTGTGCAGTAATGAAAACCTCGTCTCCTGGTCTAACGTAGCTGGATTCGAGTAAAGCTTGCATTCATTTAATTTATTTTAAAGTGTTCTATTTACCAGATTTTTACAATAATAACATTATGCTTTGTGATGAAATTACCAAAGTAGCACTGGTTTTATAACTAATTCAAATAAGATTTATTTTATTTACATTAATTTCTCAGGTCGTGACAGTTGTCAGACAAACACATGTAAACACGAGGGTGTATGTACAGACACGGAAGGTGATGTCAAGTGTAAATGTGTCAGTCCGTATGGCGGAAAGACGTGTAATCTAGGTAAGCTGTTTCCTCAGCATTTTCTTAAGTGGAATGGTTACACTTTTAATGGAAGCAGCTCTGTCAGAATTGCTTTCGCCTTTCGAAAGAGGCATCGGCTCTATCTGGAAAGAATTTACTCGGAGCAAATTGTTTCCTTCAGAGCTGACGCATTTTCAGAAAGCGATTAGTGTACACGAAATCAAACAGGAAGCTACAAGGTGTGTTCAGGTCTCTTAATTAAAACACAAGACTTGACACCAGTTGTTTTCATTTTTGTGTGTGTTCATTACTCTCAAAGTTTTGTTGTGTTTTTTTTCTTTTAGAATATACTTATCTTTACTACAGCTTATGTAAATGCCGTGTGGCGGCCGTAAAACGTCTCCCCGTACTTCACTATAGCGTAGTTTATATCACTGAGCCACTTTAGGGATTCTTGAAAATCTATTAGGGTCACTGATGAGATCTGATAGGCCTAGACTAGCTTATCTGGCCCAAAACATTCAACACCGGGAGTTTTCAATTTGTGTATGAGTGTTCATTTCTATCAAGGGTCATTTCATTTAGAAACTATTGATGATGTTACATAGGGGTGGTACATACAATTTTTCTGAATTTTAAAACTTGACATCTGCAATACTTCAGCTATTGCTGTGTTCAAATTCAAATAGTAAATTATCGAACAGTGTCTTTAAAACAGGGATGGGAAATATCAGGATTAATCCTGATTTCAGGGTTGATAACTTTCATTTTAAGCATGAATCTTCACTTTTACACTTGTTCACAAGACCATCCTTTTGTGCTAAAAGAACATGTTTGGGTTAATATATGCCTGAAATAACTTAAAAAAAAACTAATTATTAAACTAATCATTATTAGTTGTATAGCACCAGCTAAGAGGGAGTAGCCACATAATAATTTTCTTATTTCTCAATAAAAAAATATGTTGTGGGTACTCATTAGAAGCGCCTCGGCGAGACGCTTCTAATCAGTACCCACAACATATGTTTGTATAGAGAAAAAACAAAAATATTAATAGTGTTTTTGGACTGATATCTGAGATTTCAGGATTAATTATTATCGATTATTCTCACCCCTGTAAAAGCTGTCAACAAATTTTGTATATGAAAGACAAAGGAAATCTCAAATTAGTAATAATTGCAAATTCTTTCTTGCTAAATATAGCTGAGCATGAAGATTTCTCAGCTAATATTATGAAAATACCAACTATTGTAAGCATTTTCATATTTATTAACAGAAAACTTTTCATGCTCAGCTGAGTTGAAACAAGTTTTATAACCTCAGGGCCAGAATGCCCGGATCCGCGCAGTCTGATCAAAGTCTTCGCCCCAGAGGGGACTCAGTGGGTAATCAAGGATCCAAAGCGCCCAGGCAGACAGGGAATACTCTGATCAGACTGTGTATATGCGCATGCCGATCTGAGTTTTAGCTGGGTGCACGTGCAATCTTGTAGGAAATAGTGTGCCCTATTCAAATAAAGCTATTGTTCCTTAAGCACACGACATATTAACATTCAATATACATAGTAACTATTCGGACTTATAAAATGTGTTTTTTAGATCGTTAGATCATCACTCTCTCTCTCTCTCTCTCTCTCTCTCTCTCTCTCTCAACATGCACTCTTTGAGGAGTAGGATAGAATGCGTAGGCAGTTTTGGTGTTGCTTGTTGTGTTGCGTTGTGGCTTTCACTGCGAGGCTTTTGTCGTGTTTTATCCTTTTCGTTTTGTTGCGATATTGCTGTGTTTAGTGGATCATGTCTAGCATTGTTATTATCTTGTTGAGGAAGAGGATGCTGGTTGCTTTGCTTTTCTTTAGGCTTTTGTGGCTTGTGTACTGCTCTTAGTTTATTTGCTATTCCTCTCGGTGTCACTGGTAGGCTATGCTTTGAGATTGTTGCGTTTCCTTGGCATCTTCTATGCAGTATTGGATATTGCGATTTGTCAGACTAATAGGTTGCCTTAAATTACGAACACTACTAAAATCAATATAGTGGCCAGACCATACTTGATTTACGACATAAAAACGTAGAAAGAAGAATATTGTGGTAGCTGCTTACGTTTAATATCTGTACCGTGTTTATCTGTGGAAACAGATCAATGGCTTCCTCAGGTTCATAAAAGTAGTCATTGAACTAAATGAAACAATTTCTTTGTGACATTTTATACTCTGAATAAATAGGAGGTATATTTATCATTTGCATTTCTTTTTCGTAAAGTTTAAGTATTTAATGTGTTTGCCTGCCTCGGTGGCTCAGTCAGATGCTCGTTCGACTGGTAATCAAGAGCTCGCCGACTTAATCCCCGCCGGATCCGGCAGCTCCTTTGTGGAGATTGATCATGAAATATTTTCTACGGTCATTCTCTCCCACTGATTCAAGACGGGCAGTTTTTAGTTTCGTGCGAAATAAATTCTATAAATACCGTTTAACAGCTTAGAGGACTAAGCATGTCCACGACACTTGTGGTTAGGTAAACTGACCGGCTCGATATGACCTTAAAAGTGTTGACTGGGCCGTTGAATTACAAACCTAAAAAGTATTTAATGTTATTACTTTTATTTACAGACTGTAGAAGCAACCCACTTGGTATCTCACAAAGTCTGAAGTATGTAAAAGATGCTCAGATGACTGCTTACAAGTCGTATTCTACTTATTACGCTTCGAATGCTCGTCTTGGAGGAAGTAGTTACTGGACCGGAAGAAACAAAGACGCCTACTTACAGATTGACTTTGGTACTTAGTATCCCTTTAATCACTTAAACACTTTCAGATTTACAAATATAAAACGATTTAAGTGGAACTGATACCCATTCAGTCAGATGTGTATCCGTGTATTTCAGAGGTGAGCCAAACAAACATGCAATGGACGAAACATAAACATAAAAATATGTTCTGTGAACAGTAAAACTTCAATGGCTCAAATATCTTTGGGATTATAGAAATTTGTTCTAGACATAGGTAGTTCGTGCCACTGAGGGTTAGTTATTGCGTCAAATGTGCAAAGTTTAGGAATGTCTTCCTGACCTTCTATAAAATAATGGTATGTTTTGTTTACTCATTATAATCGCTTCAATCAGACGATTCTTATGTGTACGTAAAACATAGAGTTTCATGACAGAATATGAACATTACCCTAAACTATCCCTGAATATGTTTTCTTTGAGCTTTCGGCACATCCTACGGACTAAAAACAAGTTCAGATCAGCTATGATAAACGAGCCATCGGGGTTCGAGCCACTGAACTCTTACTGTACTTTGTCTTGCGACCTAAATTTGTGCAATACTAAGATTTTATTACGATCATAAATATGGCAAAATAAAGTTACCGAATTTAGGCAACAATCCTGAAGCACAACCTTACCGAGGCACCGAAAGAAGACACGAGGAACAAACAATGACAAGACATAACGCCACAGCTGCACTAAATGACATACAATTATGAATGAACTGTACATGTAACTGAGGAACCGCTTCCGAACTATCACCAGAAACATACACTGGGAGCAGGGTTAGTGAGGAGGCACTGAATCGCTTACATTAATTTGTTCTGAATGAATTTGTATGAAATTTTAGAGACATTTATGTAATTCTGGACAAAATACATTTTGCGCATGGGATATGACGCCAAGTGCAGAAACTTGTTCTGTCACTTGTTTGTAAAAACTGTTATCTCATTTACAAACGCTAATTTATTCTTGGCAAATAGAAATCAGAACGCTGGCTAGCTAATTGAATTTTTCTCTGCCATAACTTTCTTTGTATTTCCAGGTAATGACACAGAAATCCACCGAATAGCTACGACCCGAGGAACAACATATTATTACACCTCCTACTTTTATCTCACGTATAGTTTCGACGGAACCAATTTCCAGAATTACACTTCTTACACCGGAGATACTGTGGTATGAATAATTGTATATATTTCTATTGTAACTATGGATCGCATTTACCTATTCGGGCCAGAGTTCCACTAACGTGTACATTGGAAAACAGTGTAATACCTATTCACGCTGCAAAATCAATTCTTTGGCATCATATCAGTGATAATGAAAATCTACAAGGTTGCCTTTGGAAACCATTACAAAAACACGTCTTTTCAAATATATTGAAAATTTCACCACCAAAAACTGAAAGTTTTCAGATACAAATTCTGATATTTTTCATATTTGTGTTCTGAGCAGAAATAAGAAAAATAATGTATACCCTTGTAAACCCCAGTTTTACTGTATAAAAGTGAGTTTAAGGGAAACAATATTATATAGGTATGTTTTCGTGATGCTAAGAACTCATAAAAGAACAAATTTCGAAGATTTTTTATTAAGTCTCTTCATTTGCAGAATGTAGTTTTAGTTTTCGAGGCAGCATACGCAACCTCACCCTATAGGACCGGCCGGCTTAAGCGGTGTTTGATTTTCAAAGTAGCAAGGAAAGGTTCAGTCATTCCAAAGTAAACAAAAACGTAATCTGCGTATAGTAAAGTACGGGGAGATTATTACGGCCGCCACACTGTTTGTCATAGCATTAGCAATTTACCATAATAGAAGCAATCTTTTAATGCCTATATAACATATTGGACTATTTCGATATTCGCGACAGACGAGGCTATTGATGATATCAAGGTCTCAATGGTTTAAGTGAAAATGAAATATTTACGACAGTGTAATCATAAATTTGCAATGGTTGGCGATATTGCTAATGTATATAATACTAGCATTCAAAATAATTAAATTAACCTTAAAAAGCTTCTGTTTGCATTTTCATTATGCCCATTTTCGGTAATGTTTTCATCATTTTTCTGCAATCCGTTTTGCAGTTTTGCTGACAAACCATCTAAGCATACCCATGTAAACAAATGCGGTTTCAAATTCAACTTATTGTTTTTATACGATAGCATTGCTAGTGTTTGCGTTATAATGCATTGAAAATTAAATACAGTCGAACTTCAATGGCTCAATCATCATTGGGACAATGGAAATTTGTACTAGACCTGTGTAGTTCAAGACGCAGTGGATTAATCATTGCATCAGGTGGGAAGGCAAACGGGAATAATTTAGGAATGTCTTTTCGATCTTCTATAAAATAATGGTATGTTGAGTGTACTCTCTACAATGGTATCATTGAGCTATCGGAAGAATGTCCTTTGGACTCAAAAACATGTTCGAATCAGCCATGATAAACGAGCCATTCGTGTTTGAGTCATTGGAATTTGAATGTATATGGATACCCACGAAAGACCAGAATTTCTGATTTTATTTTAGATGAAATATGGTATTAGACGTGATCTTGGCTGATTGGAGTTTGGACATATTCCATTGAACTTGATAAAGTTATGCATCTTTAGGGTTTGGTTTACTTTGCGAGTCGATGCACTATAGTAAATGTTGATGTTTGATAAATATAAGGGTTTCTAACTGTAAATCATTTTCTACTGTAAATGCTCAATTTATTTTGACAAAGAGTTGTACACTTTCTCAAATAGGCAAGCGTTCTTTAATTTTATTTTCGGGAGTGGGTGAAGAGGGGGCGGGGCTTTTATTCCTTTAGTATTTCGTACTGACAATTCTAATGCTCTGGCTCGCTGTGGGTGAAGAATTTGCCACGTGTGCTTGTCTTTGTTAATCATTGTGATTAATTTGATTTTTATGTTTTCGCTATGATGCATCAATTGAGTTGAGACCCATTATGTGAGCCGATTTTTATGTATTTCTGTACTGAGAAAAGCATCGTGACCCAGGGTAAAGTTAGTCGACTGTACAAGTGCTTGAAACCTCCCCCTCACCACCGCGCTCCCCTAGTTTCTACTACTGACCGTTCTAAGGCTGTGGTCCTGGTGTTGCTGTTACTCTGTGTAGCGTTGTAGTTAATTCTAGGAGGCATGTGTTTTCAGTCCTTTTAGCATTGCGATCACCTTGCTTGGGGAAGGGAAAGCTGGTCTGTGTGCTTTTCGTGCATTTGTTTGCTTTGCGCATGATGGTTTGTGTCTCTTTCCTCTTCCTCTTGGTATCATGAATTGGCTGCGACTTGTGATTGTGGCACTCTCTGGACTTTTCTTCTTACCTTTTTGCTCGGATAAGGACATTATAAAACAACACAAATGCTCACAAATTTTGATAACATGTGATATTTTTTGCTTCAGTTCTGTCTGGCTACAAAGAAAAACAGTATTTTTGCTCGCTTTACCAGGTAAAATATGATACTTGAATTAGAATTACTAAAAGGTAAAGCTATCGGATATATTGCTGGTGTCTCTTGGAAAATGAATTAGGTTTGGTTCAGACGAGCTGTTTGTCAGTTTTGGCAAAAACAACGCTTCAACTCATAGAACATTGTCATATAAATTATTGCGTTTATCTTTTTTATTTCAGCGAATATCCGGATCCACTAGTTCATCCACCTATACAGCAAGTCTACCCACGCCTTTACGAACTAGATATGTTCGCATTCATCCTGTATCGTGGTACAGCAGCAGTTACTATCCTGCCCTAAAGTTGGAAATGTATGGTTGTTATTCGTACTAAAGATAAACACTATTCCATACTTAAATTGGAGCTCTACTTATAAATGCAACTCGTTTGTACAGTGTTCCTAACGGCTAAATCTCTTTTTCGACAAGACTTAACAGAACCATATTTTTGGATTTCGAATTTGTAACAGAGCCTCGAAATAACAACTGATGGTGGGATTTGTGTATTTTTTATGTTGTATTTTTTATGTTTTTGTTGTTGATAAAATAGCTAAAAGTTTTATCACATTCGAGCAGGAGCAAAGCCGGAGCATACCTTTTCCTACAAGATCACATATCCGCTCAGCGAAGACACAGATCAGCCCTGAGCTTCTACACATTCTAATCAGAAACTGTGCCCTCCGTCTGAAAGAAGCTTTGCTAACCATAGAGCGCAAAGCAATGACGCTGGTCAGATTGCGCTTTTGCGCGGGCTTGTCTCAGTCAATACTTGGTAGGAAATGTTCTCTGGCTCATTTCTTTCACTGCTACTTATCAATATGGTTGAAAAAAGGATGTTCCGTGTAATTCTACATTCGAAGTAACTGTTATAGGGGAATACACATGGAAGATATTCGCCACTTTTATAAGGAGATACTGTTTGTGACTTTCGGTTTGCTTTATCGCAGATTGAGTCCCTTCTAAAAAGAGAATTTACTCTAAAGCAAAATGATTTGATCCGAAAAGGAGCATTTATTTCCTTTTTGAAGAGTACCTTTTCAGAAGGGAGAGATATAATGATAAAATTTCCTACCTAAAAATATGTTTATTTCTTTTACTAAGCACATATTTACTAAACGGGATACAATTGTTCTAAGCATAGCTAGGTTCGTGATGTAAAATCAGCTTTGACATCAGATATCGTAAAACGTTTATAAAGGTTCGCGAGTAGTGCTTTATTTTTTCTTATAGAAAAAAAGCTTCTCGTGTTTTCTCACAAGTTATCTGAATATATAATTATTTTCTTGTAAAGCAACAGATGTCAATGTTGGCTTAACGGCTTAACGCTCTGCATGCTAACGGCCTACCGCTCTGCAGCAGACAACATTTTAAAATATTTTGTTCATTATTTTTTCCAGAACATAGGCTTTGATATTTCATGCAAATTACCTCCTTAAGAGACAATTTCCATGAAATGTCAAAGCCTATTTTCAGGGCAAAACAAGAAACATATCATCAATTTGTCGTCTGCTGAATTAGCCCGGAGAGTGGTAAAGGTTAATCTAATGTGTGTATGAGCAGCCGGGCTCAGAAGTAAATGTACACTCATGTACGCCTTGACAAGAAGAACAGACTTATTTCCATTCCAAAACTTTGAGTCTCAAACTGGCAAATTACATTATGCATGTAACCATTTGTACAAAGCAAAAGCAAATTTAGCCGTTGGTAAATAAAATGTTTTGTAATTTGTTTAGAATTAAGTTTTTCAGTCTTCTTGAATTACAGGCAATCCTCAATGGCTCGAAAACTTTCGGGACCATGGAAATATGTTCTACGCATTGGCAGTTCGAGCCTTTACGATATTATATAGCATAAGGGCATGTTGATTGTATTCATTAGAATTGCCTCGATGTATATACATTTTCAAGATAAAATAGATAAATTTCCCGAAAATATCCAAAAATATTTGTTTTCTTGAGCTATCAGGAGATTTAGATAGGGACTCAGACACGAGATCGAATCAGTCGCGGTAAGTGAGTCAAGGTTGTTCGAGTCATCGAAGAACTGCTGTACATGCAGAATGGTATTTGTCTACTCCCACCGGCCAAGTATTTGTTATTGCTCCGGAAACACGTTATGAAAAGTTATGGACTGGTCAAGTGTTATTTTCCATGGACTGTTCGACGTTATTATAACCAAGTTTTAGCTTTCACATAAAAGCTTTGGTCTACGCTTGGCACTCAATGTGTGCTACATATAAGCGATGACCAAGTTTTTTGTGTGTGTGTGTGTGTGTGTGTGTGTGTGTGTGTGTGTGTGTGTGTGTGTGTTTCTAAAAGCCAATATTTGTTACAGTACCATGGTGTTACATAGCACACATGTATTGTATTCAGTTGTCCTTTTCGGTAGTCTGTAGAACGAGGATATTACACTTGGAATAAACTTTCTTCTATATCAAATGTTGAGTTACTCTTTTTACTGCTAAATGATCCTCTTTTACTACTACATTAATACTTTTTTCTGCTGCCGACGACAAATAACACATGAGAACATCACTGACGTTTTATTGTTGCTTTCTCTGATTTGCCATACTGTGTGCTAAATATTGAACGACAGAAAATATAGCCGGGAGCAAAATTTCCTACAAAATTGCATGGTCACCAAGCAATGACTCAGATCAGCCTGCGCAAATTTGTAGATCCAAGATAGCGCCACTGCGGCCATCTCGAAGATCTGTTTTGAATTTCTCCTTAACCGAATGGGCCAATTGAAAATTTTTTTGAACTTTTTTTTCCAGAACGGAAAGGCCGATTGACTTGAAACTTGATAGGATTGTTTCGATCAGAAATCTTAAGATGGCGGCCATCTTGCAAATTTATTTTGAACTTTTTCCCCAGAACCAAGAAGCAAATTGACTGGAAACGTAGTAGGAAGTATTGGTGTGACTTGTTAATTATAAATAGATTAAAATCGTTCCGACGAGAAATCTTAAAAATGTATTTTTTACTGCTTCTCATGACCTGAAAGACCAAACTTGTCTGGTATTCAGGTGAGCAATAAAGGGGCCATCTTGTTTTAGATTCTGGCATTGGTTTCATTCAATGTAAAACGGTGAGGTTTAAGTGCTCATAAAACCAGGTAAAATGATTTACCCCTCCCCTTTCCCCCTCCCCCTTCCCCCTCTCCCTCCCTTGCTCAATCTCCAAAACATATATGTAGTGCTTACTACTGACCTTTCTGAGGAAGTGGTTCAGGTGTTATTTATGTTATTCACTGCTTTTGTGTTTTCCCTTTTGGTTGTCTTATTATGGTTTTAATGTATACTTCTAGCACTGTGATCACCTTTTTGGGGGAAAAGGAGCTGGTTGCTTTGCCTTTTCTTTATTTGAGGCTTGTGTACTGTATCTTGGTGTGTTTGTTCTTTCTCTTTGTAGCATTGGTTGGCTATGTTCTGTGATTGAGGTTCTTCCTGGATAACTTCTGTACTATTTTTCAGCCCCTTTTGGACCGATAAAGGTCCGATGTAGATTTAAGTAAAATACTATGTGGGGACGTTAATTTACACATGTCTTTGTGTTGGTCAATAAACATGTATGTTTTTGTACAAACCCAACAATAAGATATGGCTAGAATTGTATCAGGATTAGGAACCTAAAAAATAGGTTTAAGCCACCAACTTAGGTATTAAAACTTGTTCTGTGTCGGGTTCATGTGCACGTTAATGAGGATATTTTATCACAATGTAGCTCACATTTAAAATTACCCGTTTCAAAATGAATAATAAAAGAAACGCAGTAGACCTGTAAAAGTTACATTATGCCATAACCTACTGAACATGAGTAACACAGTTTCTTTATTTCATCACGAAAACACGCCTATATAATTTTGACCTCCTTAAACCCCAATTTTTATATAGTAAACTGGGGTTTACAGGGGTATACATTATTTTCTTATTTCGCTAAAAACATGTACTATGGGTACCCACAATCTATGTTTTGAGCAGAAATATGGAAAATATCAGAATTTGTTATCTGAAAATTTTCATTTTTTTATTTTTTTATTTTATTTATTTTTTTTTTTTTTTTTTTTTTTTTTTTTGAGGTGAAATTTTCAAAATATTTGAATAGGCGTGTTTTCGTAATGTGCAAACGATAAATATGGAGATAGCAAGGAAATATGACACGACGCGATGACAGCGCCCAGCAGCACTATCAAAATAAGAGAAACAAACGAAGGAAAGCTGCAAGAGTACCGTATTTAACCTACTTTAGATTGAATAAATTCTTCCATACTATGTTTTGGAAGTGTATAATTTCAATTTTATGTATGTCAGACTATGCGATTTAGATATTCCTAGAGGAATATGGCTTAACTTTTTGCAAGCAGTGGCTACCCTGATCAGGTGCTGCATCGCATTCTGCGGCTCCTGACCTTGTCTGCCTTGTTTGCCGATTACCTTTTTAGAGTTTTCCAGACTAAAATGGGTCAAACGGTCAACAACTGAAAAGATGGTGTGGCGTAGAGAATATAGCACAATGTTCGATTTAAAAAAAATACTGCTATTAAATGCCCTGCTTTAAAAATCAAATGGTCTTTGTCGATGTAAGTGTATAATCGAACCATGACAGAAATGCAAGTTAGTACGTAAGGTATCTAGTATGTGTATTATTTAGTGAAAGAGATGTTTACAGCAAATTATACACAGGGCGAAATATATATCAACACACAGTTGACCTTCAGTGGCTCGAAAATCTTTGGGGTCATATATAAATGTGTTTTAGACATGGGTAGTTCGAGTAACTGAGGGTTTTTCATAGCACCAGGTCATGGAGTAAACGTGGATTTAGGGACGTCTTTTTCGATTTCTATAAAATCATGGTATGCTGAGTATACCCACCAGAAATTTTAATCAGTACATACAAAATATATGTTTATGCCAAAATGAAAAAAACAATCCTAAAATACCTCTAAATATTTGTTTTCTTGAGTTATCGAAAGAATTTCCTAGGGACTCAAAACTGATTTCGAATCAGCCTTGGTAAACGAACGCCCAGCTAGCATTCTTTATAAATCTACAGCGGGACTTTATCGGCCCGTCACCTACCCTGACGGGCAGGTAACAGCCCGCTATAGATTTATAAAGAATGCTTACTGGGTCATCAGTGGTCGAGTCATTGAGGTTTTACTGTAACTGATAATTTACATGTAGGTACTTGATATGCGTCATCAAAGTATCTCCATATTGATATTATTTCCCACTCTCAAGTTTCCCTGCCTTTGGCGTTACATACAATCTTCTGGACGGTCTTGCAATTTATCCATCATGCCTGGCGAAAAATGAATAATTGGTTTAGTCCAATACCTGGCAGATCTATGGAATGCATTTAATATCTCTCCAACATGTACAGACCGCTGTTATAAATAGGTTGTCAGTGCTCTGAGAAGTTGGGTCTCATTTGTTAATTTAATAAATGTGTCCAAAAGTTGTTGTGCATGCATTGATTGTATTAATATCTACAATTGTTTCTGAAAGACACTTCAATAAGGAACTACACGGACGTCCTCTAATGTGATTTAAAGGTGTAAATGAATTTACCCAGAAACATGAAGCACGGCCTTCCTGAGGTAACGAAATAAGAACACAAGTAGCGGAAGATAGAGATACAGACTGCGCAGATATATAGTCAGAGTTTATTTCACTACGTTAACATAACGAAGGAAAATATATGCTCCTGTATAATGGCCGTTTGCCTCATAAAATGCTAGTTAAGTTGAAGTTTAGTCGGTATAAGTCCGATAAGATAACTTTCTGCGGTACAAACGCTTGACAAACTAAACAAACACATTTACAGTAAATCTGTGATCGGGTTCATTTACTTGTTGCCGTCTTGTTCTCTTGCCTCAGGTGGCCATGAAACTGCCTGTATTGCTTCATCGAAGGTTTTTATGGTGATATGCGCAAGTTGTTGACAAGATTATGATTGATATCTTTGCTTCACTCTTTAAATGCACAATACTTAGTCGGGCCTCTGACTGAATTACGGCTACTTCCTTAATCTGTATTAGAATGCTGGCATTAAACTATCTGTGTCAAGATACAACTTCTGATTTTCTTGTGCTCTGGCTGCAGATCACCACAAAACCCTCTGTTTATTGCATTACAGAGTGTGATTTTTCTTTGTTTTACTGATGAAACAGGCCAAATACGTATTTGTAATTTTAGCTTCTAAAACGGGTGCGGTTTGGTGCGAGTAAAATTACATTACGAAAATATGCCTATTCATATATATAGAAAAGTTCACGTCCAAAAACTAAAAATTTTCAGATACAAAAGTCTAATATTTTTCATATTCTGCTCAAAACATAGATTGTGGGTACTCGTTAGAAACGCCTCGGCGAGGCGGTTCTAACCAGTACCCACAATCTATGTTTTTGAGCAGAAATAAGAAACATAATGTATACCCCTGTAAACCCCAGTTTTTCTATATAAAAGTGGGGTTAAAGGGGATCAAAATTATATAGGTATGTTTTCATGATGATTTTGGCCTGTCCTCAGCCTTCCAGTAATTTATAGGCCGACCCATCCAATGCAATTTCTCTGTTTCAGTTCTTTTTTTTTTTTCGTTTGTAGTTTTCCGTACAAGGAAATTTTGAAAAGCAGCGGTAACAGTGGCGGATATTTATGATTAACTTGGTCCAAATGTCTACTTTAGTCCTTCAAAGTACTCTCGTGCAATTGAACAAATTTGTTGCACATAGATGTTTTATTAAATCGGAATATGTATTTCCAAACGCTTCTTTTTTGGTAGGATTTTTATACACTTGAAAAGTGCAGGACCCATGGTACTTACTGACTGGAAAGGATGCCCTCGCATATATTCTTGGATTGAGGGATTAATCATAAGCCACATGGTGAAAGACCAGGGACTCATGTTGCTCCTCGAACGATGCACCTACTACGGCTGAACAATGAGCTTGCGTGCTTGTGTGTTCAGCCATAGAAGTCCTCGCTACTATTCCACCACAGTCAAAACCACAGAGTTTATATATAGCGCTACTGACAGTTTTACTTCAACGTCTCTCTCAACCATATTTGCTGTTTTTCATATCGATGATTTTTGTTTTCTGGGACATAAACAAATATTTTCTGAATATATCTTTTGTTTAGCACCCTCTGCCAGTAAGCCTAGGCACGGCTCGTACAACAGGCTGGTGCCATCAGCACCGACTCTGATTTATGCATAATACTCGTACTAAAACTAGCTCAATCCTCTCACATTTCCATCTTTGAATTTGGGTATGTGCATTACTGCAAACAGGGTACCAGTCAAAACGATAACTGAATGGCAAACAGTGTAGATCCAGTTGAGATGGTTCATCATGAGCCATCTCATCTGGACCTTCACTGTTTGCAAAGATGTATGTTTCCGTCTGCAGGACTGAAGGGGTTAATACTATAAATATGTGGACACATAAGAATGACGAAAAATTCCTCCCAATGTACCGCATCAAGTTTGAATGACTCGAAACGACATTACAAAACAACTAAGGAAAACAGAACGATCAAAACGAAGAAGATCTGTGTTTACACTTTACTGTTCATTTCAGGATACCTTAATTCCTAACCATACCTGTTCTAAAATTCGAACATCACGAAAACATACCTATATAATTTTGACCCCCTTAAATCCTACTTTTATATAGTAAAACTGGGGTTTACAGGGGTATACATTTTTTTCTTATTTCTGCTCAAAAACATAAATTGTGGTACTCGTTAGAACCGCCTCGCCGAGACGGTTCTAACGAGTACCCACAATCTATGTTTTGAGCAGAAATATGAAAAATATCCGAATTTTTATCTTAAAATTTTCATTTTTTGGTGGTAAAATTTTCAGTATATTTGAATAGGCTTGTTTTCCGTAATGAACACTTCCATTTTATTGTCTGATGGTGTGTCTAAAACTGTTCTTTGAGCGGCAAACAGTTTAGGCCCTTATAGAAGATCGGGATCTATACTGTCTGCACAGGCTCGCTTGTCCGAACACTTAGGGTAAATACGGTGAGTAGTATTATTCTTAATGCGATTTTACACTATCAGATGATTGATTCTTTCGTATATGAGTAATTTCTTTTTCTGATAGCTTTTTTCTATATTTTACTGTCCTTTAACATCTTTTGTAGTCTCTTGATTCTTTGCTAGAGGGGGTGGGGTCAAATGTCCTTGAGGGATTTTATTTGATCGAACTACCGTTCTAACCCTAAGTGTTTGCATAGACAAGTCTAAACAAACAGTGTAGACCCAGATCAGAATCTACACTCTTTGTCACTCATCCAACAATTTTAGACACGTCCACGGGGAGTAATATGGACTTGTGAATCTTATAAAAAGCACACGGTAAAAAGTTAGGTTCGCAAATATTCTTGGTAAATACAGTATCCAAAATTTGTCATCCAAAGTTTCTCATGAAAATGAAATTTTAGACAAGGCGGGGATAGGCTGAACCCGACCCCTTCTCCCCCAGCCCCATCTAGATCCGCCCCTGTCTCTTTCATATTAACAAATATCTTCACATAAGTATATATAACACATAATAGGCGAACAAACAGTTCTACACCAAACTGAACGTCTTTCACTCCCATGCACTACACGGCTAGCAGCCGTACACCTCTACACGCATTCCTGGATAACCACCCTGATGCCACTGGACTGGAACAAATCGAACAAACCTCATCTTCTCGGGATTGTCTAACTCGTGCTTGTTAATTTGGTCATAACTGCTGCTGCCTGGGAATGTCTGAAACAGACATGGAAAAGCTAGAATTTCTTCAGAACCGATAATGTGTCCATTGGATATGTCTTACACATTAATTCACGTCATCCCTAGGTTTCTAAAATGGACTCTCCTATCCTTGACTTTGGACATGTCCACTGATGCAAAAAGGGGTTTCAGTCAAACATCAAAACACAGACTGGCAAATAGTGTATATCTGGATGGGACGGCTCGTTACAAGCCGTCTCATCTGGATCAACACTATTTGCACAGGTATCTGTTTTGGTCTACTGGACTGAAAGGATTAAACCCGTCTTACATATTGTCATTATTTTTATCATTAGTAGCAGCAGTAGAAGTAGTAATAGTAGTAGTAGTGGTGGTAGTAGTAGTAGTAGTAGTAGTAGTAGAAGTAGTAGGAAGAGTATTAGAATTAGTATTAGTATTAATCAATTGTTTACTCGTATTTATTCATTTATTTACATGTTTTTATCTATACACTTATTTATTTATTAAACCAGTCATATAAGCCATGATGTTTCCACTACAGAATAAGGAGAAAATTAGAATGTTTTGCTCTTTAGTATGTTGAGACATATTTATGCAGATAGCAGATTGATTGAAATAATATACAAACTGAAAATTGGTTAATTAACTGCACGATGTTGAAGAAAAAAAAAGCCTACATAATGTAAAAAAAGGTAAGAGAAAAGTCCAGGGAGTGCCACAATCACAAACCGCAGCCCTTCCCAAACACCAAGAGGAAGACGAAACCGACAAATCCAAACAAGCACAAATCGATCAAACGTACGAACAGCACTAAGATTAGCTCTCTCTTCCCCAAGCGAGGTAATCGCAATGCTAAAACTGAAAAACACAAGAACAAAATGGCACAAGGTAAGACATACAACAAATCACCTCGTAGAATAAACCACAAAACACCAAAGAGTAAAACTAACACCGGGACCACCGCCTTAGAACGGTCAGTAGAGTAAACCACCGGGGGGTTTAAAGCACGTTTACAGCTAGCCAACTTCACCCTTGGTCTCGTTGCTACTCTTAATACAGAAATACATAAAAATTCGGTTCGCATAAAGGCTCCCAACTCAGTCCATGCAGCAAAGCGAAAACATAAAATTCAAATTAATCACTATAATAATAAAGACGAGTACTCATGACTAATTCTAATGTATGCCACGGTAAATGAAAAGCAATAATTGAACCACGGTGGGCCAAGCCAAAGACCCACCGGTTAAAGTTTTACGAGGAGGCCGTCATTGAGTCTAGTAAACCTTTGTACACCTCTGTTTTTACTACATATTATGGGGAAGAGAAAGGACTATACATTTTATAAATATGTTGACCCAATGATCGCATTTTACAGTGTGTTTTAAAGTCCACCTGTATTAAGCAGTCACTCATATTAAGAGGTCCTTTTCAGATCTCTTGTAGTCAAATATGTGTAAATGTACCTGTATGAAACAAATACCTGTCTTTAGCAACCAATTTTAGTTTTCCCTATGTGTTTACTTAACTTAGGTTCGGCTGTAATCAAATGAATTACATCGTCACTAAACGTACCTTCGGCCATATGCGCCAAACGAAGATTAAGATTGCGCAGGCTGATCTGAGTCTTCGTTGGGCGCACAGGTCAAAAGGTGCGTTTATCTGACGTTGTGACTAATATAATGTATATTTCGAATTTAAGCAATACTCACATTGCTACCTTTGTACTGAGCGTATACGAAAGAGTTTCCGCCAACACTGTAGGATAGCTTGAAGGATGAGATGTAATAAGTGGACGAGTGGTAACCCTGGATTGCCACTGCATACACCATACGTTCCTTGCCGAGATCAACCTGAAGAAAATTTCAGCAGTCTCATGTTCTGTCCTGTTTGGTATCTTATTGGTGTGTCTGCTGGGTATTTAAGCCCTCCAGTGGGTCGTACGGCTGTCCGTTCCACGGGAGAAATTGTGATGCTGATCAGTTTTGTTTTATTCTAGCACTGTGGTCACCCGCTATACAGTTGCCCACTTTGCTTTCTGTTTTCCTGCTGTGATGCTAGCATTATGACCATCTTCTTCAATGCCAGCCCACTTTGCTTTCTGCTTTCTTTCTGTATGTCTGTGTATTGTTTTACTGTTTGGAGCTGCATTTGATAATAAGGACGAGGTTTCGTGGCGTTTGTTTTGTCCTTAATTGTCCCTCATCTCTACTTACTTTGATGCCTCGGGAGGGCTATGCTTTGTAAATGCGGCATTTCCTGTTTCGTTTTTGTTTTCCTATATATATTTATTTCGCATTCTATTCGCCTCGTTATGGAAGAGTCAGTGACCTGGTTGCTTTTCTTTCCATTGGTTTTTAACATTCGTTAAATGTTTTGTGATTGAGGCTCATCCTGGACATCTTTTAAAAAAGAGGTATTGTTTAAACCCCAAAACACTGAGAAATTCTTATTACAATATAGGGATCAAACATGGTTTTTCATGCATTAACATTCGCCAGGTCCCGTTGGAGATGTTGAAAACCAAGGCCTAAGGCTGCGGTTTTCAACACTTCCCAAGGGACCTGGCGATTGTTAATGCATTGAAAAACCATGTTCGATCGCTATTATTGCATAAAAACTGAAAACATTTGCTACATTTCGCGTTTTTTCTTGCACTATTTTGTTTCGCCTATTTACCGATGTCTCGCGAACGCTATTTCCACGAACTATGCTCGTTCTAGGGCAGGGCAGTACACATCTCGTGACGGCAGCAATTCTGTGGCCCCGGTACAAGCATATTGAAAGTTGCGTAGCCGTGCATTAACAGCGTGTGAATTGCCTTGTTAATACACCGTTTTTCGCCGGTTAATGCACGGCTGTTAATAACGTGCGGCACTGCTTTTTATGCACGGCTGTTAATAACGTGCGGCACTGCTTTTTATGCAATAATGTTGAAGGCCGCGTATGGAGGAGCACGCTGATCATATATATGTATATATGTCCTATCAATGAAACTGAACGCATTCATTGACATTTACATTGAATGAAAGTAAATATAGACAGTGATGTATTTCTTTTGTTTTCTTTTACTGACTTTTATATGAAAAGCGTGTTCTTTTGCATATGTCAAGGTAAAATAATCTGATAAAAAGTACTAAAACTGCTATATACATAGCTTCAGATAAGTCTTTTTTTCAATCAAAAGAAGCCGAGCCGCTTCTAATGACATTTCACAATTCGCAATGTATCAACCGGATTTGCGCTCCATTTATACATTCTGTGGTATCCAAAGATTCTGTTCACGGACATTGAAGGGCCTGATCAGTCGGCGCGGAAGCGCAAGCTAATCTGGGCCTTGGCTGTCCGCATATGCCAAAAGGCATGTTTTCCATGCTGCAGCTTATGTAATGGGTCTCACCTGCAGCCAGGAGTTGGTACCATTTCCAATCCATCCACTGGATGATCCGAGACGTCCGTCCCATGGATTGTAGGTGCTGTAGGTTAGATGTCCGGACATTTGCGCATCGGGAATAGTTTTTGTTTTGTAGTCCACTCCAAATGGATTTAGGAGACATCCTGCAATTTCAACAATGAATTCAGTATTGGAAACATCTGACTATATTCATGTTAACTGCATTATTGACGTCGTTGCAGATTATTCCAAGAATGCTTAGTACAGTACAGCTTCAATGACTCGAACACCGATGGCTCGTTTACCATGGCTGATTCGTACTCTTTTTACAGTCCCTAGGAGATTCTTCCGATAGCTCAAGAAAAAAAAGTATTTATGGATATTTTAGGGAAATTTTGTTATTTAAGCATGAGAATGTATGTTGTTTGTACTTATTAGAATCACCTCGTCGAGGCAATTCTAATGTGTACCCACATTCTATTATTATTTTATAGACAATCGAAAGGCTATTGCTAAATTATCCCCAATCTCCTCATAACTAGGCGCTACGGTCAACCCTCAGTGGCTCAAACTTCCTGTGTTTAAAACTTTGCAGGGTTCCAAAGATTTCAAGCCATTGAAGTTTGACTGCATGTACAAGGCTGCATTTTAGCAGTACTTTTATGTCTTTGCATTAAACGCATAGTTTAAAGTCACGTCCATTTACTGTCTGTAAAATACTGCGTTATCAAATACAGTTGACTCTCGTTATCTCGACCTCGCTTACCTCGAATAACCGCTTATCTCGAACTGAAGACTTGGCCCCTGTTTTAACAAAGAAATCTAACAACAGATAACAAAATATTGTGTAAAAGAGGAGAAATTGCTCCAAAGGAGCAATTTCTCCTCTTTTCCACAATATTTTTAATATATCTGTAACTTCAGGAGGCAAATCACATATTCATTTGTTAAATGTGGTTGTTCGGCCAACTGTTTTCCTCAGTTCCGCAACTCTGATATGTCAAGGTATGGATATCTCGAAGTGTTTAATAGAGACCCTTGGAATTCGAGATAACGAGAGTGGACTGTAATTAAGTCTCAAAGTAAAAAAAACGTACCTTCGGACATGTGCGCCCAGCGAAAAGTCTGATCAGTCTGCACGAAAAAACACCCGACTGACAATTTTTCATACAAGCGATCTTTTAAGACATCTGACAGTATTTGTTTATTTATGATGACAAAGTTAGATGCAAGACTCAATAGTAATGGGCTGCGTCTGAAACAAACTTGACAATTGTGTAAGAGATTACATTCGAGAGCGTAGTTCTCGATCGCAAGTCAACCAGCTACCAAGAACTGTTGGGCTAACGGGAAAAACATCTGTCATGCTGGAAGCGAAAGTACTTTTGAGAGACAGACAATCTATTCTCTTTGACCTAGATAGTTTGCTTGATGTGATCTGACTTCAGAAGGTGTCGCTTTGTCAGGATTTGCATGATCCATAAATAATATATGGAAAATCACACAAATTAAGTGATATTTCTATATTTTGAAGGAAAATTATTCTATGGATCTTTTTTTATACTGACATACAAGTATAGTCTCCTCACCCTTGTCCTTCTGAACCCAGATATGCCCTGCCTCTGCAAACAGTGTAGATCCAGATCAGTTGGCCTCTGATCTGGATCTGCACTGTTCACCATTCGGTTTGTGAATTATATCAACAATCTGGATAATCTGATTGGTTTGCAATTAGAAATGGAAATTGCATCTTACTTCATTCAGCTTAACAAGGGTTAAACCGTTATGGAACATCAATGTGTATTTAACTCCATATGACGTCATGTGTATTGCGTCATTTAGAATGCTAAAAAATTATGGTCTCTCTGTGTAAAGGACATATCAAGACATAATTGGAGATATGCATTCCCAATTACGTGAGCACCTGACAATAAATATCATTATTCAATAAGCCGGGACACAGCATTTCCTAAAAGAGTGCTTGTGCGTCCAGCTACGACTCAAATTAGTCTGAACATCCGCGCAGTCTAATCAGAGTCTTCGCTGTCCACCTGAAGATGCGTTGGATCCTTGGCTACCCACAGAGTGTCATTTGAAGACTGAGCAGAATGTGCGGCTGATCTGATTTTCGCTATACGAAAGAAATGATGTGTCCCAGATAAAATGATTTATACTTACTTGTCTGACACTGGTTGCCGCCAAACCCAGGGAGGCATGTGCAGTTGTAGGTACCAATCTGGTCCGAACAGGTCCCTCCGTTATAACATGGGCTGCTGGTACATTGGTCCTTCTCTAGTAAAATTAGAATATAAAAATATAAATGAAGAAATCTAGAAAATGCCACAAACACGAAGCCTTCCGGAGGCACCGACGCACATGCAAAGGTGAACCGCAAGACAGGAATCGTCCTTTGAACGGTCAGTAGGAAAACTGCTGGGGCGGTGTCTCATAACTAACAGCCATGTTGATTCATTTACATACACTGTTGAATACATGATACGTGAAAAGACTGCTAAAATTCACCTATGTATTTTTTATACTAAAGCAATATTTTGAGCTAACTGGATTGTACGCCTTAACCCTATATGACAAATGGACTGCTACCCCTACTTTTTGGACAAGTCCTTTTCCAAAAGAAATGCTATCATCACGAAAACATGCCTATATAATTTTGACCCCCTTAAACCCCACTTTTATAGAGTAAAACTGGGGTTTACAGGGGTATACATTATTTTTCTTATTTCTGCTCAAAACATAGATTGTGGGTACTCGTTAGAACCGCCTCGCCGAGGCGGTTCTAACGAGTACCACAATCTAGGCGGTTCTAACGAGTACCCACAATCTATGTTTTGAGCAGAAATATGAAAAATATTGGAGTTTTTTATCTGAAAAGTTTAGGTTTTTTGGAGGTAAAATTTTCTATATATTTGAATAGGCGTGTTTTCGTAATGCTTGTTGTTGTTTTTATTATTGCTATCTTTCAAAGAGATTCCTGATTTAAACCCTTTCAGTCCTACAGACCAAAACAAGTATCTTTGCAGACAGCGTAGATCCAGATGATACGGCTCGTAATGAGCCGTTTCACCAGGTTCTACATTGTTTGCCATTCTGTGACTGGTTTTTGAATGGCTTCCCAGTTTGCAATAATGGACATGTCCACATTCAAAGCTGGAAAAGGCCTCTTCAGAACCTTAGGGGTGAAACTGGTAAAGCAAACATAGATCAGACGCCGCGTTCTGCGGCGTCAGATCTGGGTCTTCGCTGTTTGTCCATGTCCTTTGAATGGGACGCTAGGCATAAATTGGTTCAAAGGAAAGGTACAGGCTGAAGAAAGATCAAATATTAGAAACTGCAGCTCTGAATATAATATCAGCTACACTGTTTCATACTGCTGTCTTTACCTTATATAATATCAGCTACACTGTTTCATACTGCTGTCTTTACCTTATATAATATCAGCTACACTGTTTCATACTGCTGTCTTTACCTTATATAATATCAGCTACACTGTTTCATACTGCTGTCTTTACCTTATATAATATCAGCTACACTGTTTCATACTGCTGTCTTTACCTTATATAATATCAGCTACACTGTTTCATACTGCTGTCTTTACCTTATATAATATCAGCTACACTGTTTCATACTGCTGTCTTTACCTTAAGTATTCAGATGCCTCGCATCCGCGCTATCTGATCAGTCTTTATCTGGCTCTGTTGATTGCTAAACATGGTAAATATGGAAATTCATCCTATCCGTTTTTAGCTGGTCCGTGTATAATCTGGTCATAGAGTTCGCCTGCGCAGGCTTATTAAAGGTTACATTACGTATAAATGTCATACGGTTAAATTGCGATCCCTTCGGCTCATGTTTTGACATAAAGAGACTTCTCATTTTATTTGTTCATCTAACATGATTATAATTATTATTATTATTATTATTATTATTATTATTAAAGTAAATCCTCGATGACTCGAACACCAATGGTTCGTTTACATTGGACGATTCGAATTCGTTTATGAGTCCCTACGAAATTCTTCCGATAGCTCAAGAAAAAATATTTAGGGAAATTTAATCATGAATTGTAAGTTTTGTGTACCCATTAGAATCGTCAATCGAGGCGATTCTAATGAGTATACTCAATATACCGTTATTGTATAGAAGATGAAAAAGACTTCCCTAAATTATCACCATTTCCTTCCTGACAGGGCGCCATAATTAACCCTCAACTACCCGTCTCTAATAAATTTCCATGGTCCCAAAGATAGTCAAACCATTGGGGTTTACTGTATTATTATTATAGTAAATGTAGTAGTACTAATAGCAGACGTACTACACATCCTATGCATGCAAAAGAAACTATATCTCTGATAGAGATGCATGTACAAAATTAATGGGTCGTGCCTGATTTTATCTCTTCATTTATAAATAGAAGCAGCATAACTAGTAGTAAATTTTATTAGCATTAGTTCTACACATCCAATGCATGCAAATGAAACTATATCTCTGATAAAGATACATGTACAAATTTAATGGGTCGTGGCTGATTTTAATTGTTATTTATAAGCAGCAGCAGCATTACTTGAAGTAAATGTCGAGTAGTATTAGCAGAAGTAGTACACATTCTATGCATGCAAATGAATCTATATCTCTGATAGAGATACATGTAAAAATAATTAGGTCGTTGCTGGTTTTATCTGTTTGTTTACAAGCATCATTACCATTACTAATAGTAATGTTGTAGTAATAATAGCAGAAGTAGTACACATTCTATGCATGCAAATGAATCTATATCTCTGATAGAGATACATGTAAAAATAATTGGGTCGTTGCTGATTTTATCTGTTTGTTTACAAGCAGCATTACCATTACTAATAGAAAATGTTGTAGTAATAATAGCAGAACTAGTACACACCCTATGCATGCAAATGAAACTATATCCCTGCTAGAGATACAAGTACAAAATTAATGGGTCGTGGCTGATTTTATCTGTTTATTATAAGCAGCTGCAGCATTACTAGTAGTAAATATAATAGTAGTTATAGCAGAAGTAGAACACATCCTATGTATGAAATGAAGCTATATTTCTGATAGAGATACGTGTACTAGATTAATGGATCGTGGCTAATTTTATCTGTTTATTTATAACCAGCAGGCGCAGCTTTATTAGTAGTAAATCTAGTTATAGTAATAGCAGAAGTAGTACATATCCCATGCATACAAATGAAACTTTATCTCTGATATACATGTGCAAAATTGAGGGGTCGTGACTGACTATATCTATTCATTTATAAGCAGCAGCAGTAGCATTACTAGTAGAAAATGTAGTAGTAGTAACAGCAGAAGTAGTGCACATCCTATGCATGCAAATGAAACTATCACTGTGATAAAGATGCATGTACAAAATAAATGGGTCGTGGCTGATTTTATATTTCTATATATAAGCAGCAGCAGCAGCAGCATTGCAAGTAGTAAATATAATAGAATTTATGGCAGAAGTAGGTCACATCCTACGCGTGCAAATGAACTTATATCTCTGATAGAGATACATGTACAAAATTCAGGGGTCGTGGCTGATTTTATTCGTTCATTCATAATCAGCAGCAGCATTACTAGTAGTAAATGTAATTACAGTATTAGCAGAAGTGGTAAACAAACTATGTATGCAAACGAAACTATACCTCTAATAGAGATAGATATACAACATAAATGAGTCGTGGCTGATTTTATCTGTTCACTTATAAGCAGCAGACGCAGCATTACTAGAAGTAAGTCTAGTAGTAGTAGTAATCGCAGAACTAGTACACATCCAATGCATGCAATTGAAGCTATGTCTCTGATAGAGATACATGTACAGAATTAATGGATCGTAGCTGACTTTGTCTGTTCATTTGTAAGCAGCAGCATTATTAGTAGTAAATATAGTAATAGTAATAGCAGAACTAGTACACATCCTTTGCATGCATGTGAAACTTTGTCTGTGATAGAAATACATGTACAAAATTAATTGGTCGTGGCTGCTTTTATTTGTTCATTTATAAGCAGCAGACGCAGCATTACTAGTAGCAAATCGTAGTAGTTATAGCAGAACTAGTACGTGTACATCCTTTGCATGCAAATGAAACTATATCTTTGATAGAAATACATGTACAAAATTAATTGGTCGTGTCTGCTTTTATCTGTTCATTTACAAGCAGCAGATGCAGCATTACTAGTAGTAAATCTAGTAGTAGTAATAGCAGAACTAGTACACATCCTATGCATGCAAATGAAACTTTGTCTGTGATAAAAATAAATGTACAAACTTAATTGATCGTGGCTGCTTTTATCTGTTCATTTATAAGGAGCAGACGCAGCATTCTTAGTAGTAAATCTAGTAGTAGTATTTGCAGAACTAGTACACATCCTTTACATACAATGAAACTATATCTCTGATAGAAATACATGTACAAAATTAATGGGTCGTGGCTGCTTTTATCTGTTCACTTATAAGCAGCAGACGTAGCAATACTGGCAGTAAATCTAGTAGTAGTAATAGCAGAACTAGTACACATTCTTTGCATGCAAATGAAACTATATCTCTGATAGAAATACATGTTCAAAATTAATTGGTCGTGGCTGCTTTTATCTGTTCATTTATAAGCAGCAGACGCAGCAGCAGCATTACAAGTATTAAATGTAATAGAAGAAGTAATGTCAGACGTAGTTCACATCCCATGCCTGCAAATGTACTTATATCTCTGCTAGAGGTACATGTACAAAATTAATGGGTCTTGGCTGAATTTATCATTTCGCTTATAAGCAGCAGTAGCATTACTAGTAGTAAATGTAGTAGTAGTAACACCAGAAGTTGTAAATATCCTTTGCATGCAAATGAAACTATCTCTCTGCTAGAGGTAAATGAACAAAATTAATGGGTCGTAGCTGATTTTATCTGTTCATTTATAAGCAGCAGCAGTAGCATTACTAGTAGTAAATGTAGTAGTAGTAACAGTAGAAGTAGTACACATCCTATGCATACAAATGAAACTATCTCTCTGCTAGAGGTACATGTACAAAATTAATGGGTCTTGGCTGATTTTATCTGTTCGCTGATTTTATCTGTTCGCTTATAAGCAGCGGCATTACTAGTAGTAAATGTAGTAGTAGTAGTAACAGCAGAAGTAGTAAACATACTATGCATGCAAATGAAATTATACCACTGATAGAGATAAATATTCAAAATAAATGGGTCGTGGTTGACTTTATCTGTTCGCTTATAAGCAGCAGCAGCATTACTAGTAGTAAATGTAGTAATAGTAATAGCAGAAGTAGTAAACATCCTATGCATGCAAATGAAATATATCTCTTGTTAAGATACAAGTACAAAATTAATGGGTCGTAGCTGATTTTATCTGTTCGCTTATAAGCAGCAGCATTACTAGTAGTAAAGGTTGTAGTATTAATTGCAGAAGTAGTGACCATCCTATGCATGTAAAGTAAAACTTCAATGACTTGAACACCGATGGTTTGTTTACCGTGGCTGCTTCGATCTTAGGAATATTTATAAATATTTTAGGGAAATAATCTTATTTAAGCTTGCAAATTGTATGTTGTGCGTTCTCATTAGAATCGCCTCCCAACATATCATTCCTTTTTGAAGATCAAAAATGCATCCCTACATTTTCCCCATTTGCGTCCTGAAATTGCGCTATCATTAACCCTCACTGAGACGGACTACCCATGTCTAGAATAAATTTCCATGGTTCCAAATATGTTTAAGCCATTGAAGTTTGACTATATACCTCTGATAGAGATACTGTAAGTGCCATCAGCGTATTTTCCATGGGTGTCAGTAGCTCGGATACCAAATACATAGGTTGCATCTATGTCAGGTGCTCGACCAGATATCAGCCCTGAAGTCATGTTTAGCATTGTGCCTGGTGGAAGATGCCCGGATATAAGACTGTAAATGATATTCCCACCGTCAGGGTCCTAAGAATGAATAGATCTTTATTACTGAATTATAAAACCTATAGACAACGCTTTAATCATATCTGGCAATATATGTTTACTAAATATAAGGAGGCCTAAATCCCTGCATAAAAATTACATTTACTCTTTAAGCCTTTAGACCAAAACACATCACGAAAACATGCCTACAATGTTGGCCCCCTTAGTAAAACTAGGGTTTACAGGGGTATACATTTTTTTTCTTATTTCTGGTCAAACACATAGATTGTGGTACTCGTTAGAACCGCTTCGCCGAGGCACACAACGAGGATACACAATCTATGTTTTGAGCAGAAATATGAAAAATAATGTATACCCCTGTAAACCCTAGTTTTTTTGTGGTAAAATTTTCAGTATATTTGAATAGTCATGATTTCGTAATAAACATTTGCAAACAATATAGTTCCAGATGAGATGGCCCGTAATGTACATTTTGAAGACTTGATATGGTTAGGGAGATAAAACACTAACAGTGAATTTATCAACCTCTCTAAATATGAAATTATGTATCCTTATTTCGGATTTTTGTGACTCCTATTTAGAGAGAAATAAGTGCAATTTTATGCATTATATTGTAAATCGAAGGTGTGAAAAATGGCCAACTTGTTTTTATTAAAAACAATAGTCCCAACCTTTTTTTACATAACTGTTTGCAGCTTATAATCGAATGTGCGAAAGATGGCCAACTTGTTTTCTAGAATATAGTCAGAACGTTTTCTATATACATGTAATTGTGTGCACCTTGATATCGAATATGTGAAACATGGCCAACTGTTTTCACTAAAACAGCCAGAACCTTTTTTTACACTATACGCAGCTTAATATCAAATGTGTGCAAAATGGCCCACCTGTTTTCTCACCTGTTTTAAACTCAGGGTAAACTAACCTTTATGTATAAGTAATATATTTGCGTACATTAAAAAGAAATATAAGCTGAAAACATTTGCACCTTATAATATTAGCTGCGAATCAGTAAGAGGGTTACGTACCATAGCTTCCACTTGAACACTGACATACTGTCCTGATGTAAAGGTGCCTAAGGTACCATGCTCTGACCGCTTTGTCCATACTGGAGGAAGACTCTTTACTTTCTGTTTATAACACAATGAATTTAGTCAGTACAGTGAACCCTCCTGACAACGACAGCATTTGTTCCCAAAGACGTTGCCATTAAAATAAATTTGCTGTTGTACAGAATACTAAATGAGCATAGATATGTAAGTAAAGCTTTGTTTTTATTTCCTCATAGAACATATGTTTTGGATATTTGTTAGAATCGCCTAACTGAGGCGATTCTAACAAATGTCCAAAACATATGTTTCTTTAAAGTTTTAAGTACAATATTCTTGCATAATTTGTGACTAATTATTACCTCTTAACCGAAGGTTTCGTGACAGACAAATTGTCATTATAACGAATTTTGTCACGATCGTTATATCGAGTGTCGGTATAAAGAGGGTTGCCTGTATTATATTGTTAGATACAATCAAAGAGGATACTGTTCCGGATAAGACGCGAGAATACGTACCCTCTGGCATGTGTGCCCAACGAAGACTCAAATCAGCTTGCGCAATCGCATTCTGGTTAGAGTGCATCCTTGGCTATCCAAAATGCGGCCAGTGAAGGCTGATCTGAATCTCTGCTGGGCACACATGTCTGAAGGTAGTTATCTGAGGATGCCGCCAAGATTATTTTAAACAACAGTCGAACCTAAATAGCTCGAAAACCGATGGCTCGTCTACCATGGCTAATTCGAACTCATTTCTGAGTCCCTAATTCATCCGATAGCTCAAAAAAACAATTAATTAAGGAAATATTCTTATTTTATCATGAAATTGTATGTTGTGGTACTCATTAGAATCGCCTCATTGAGGCGATTCTAATGAGTACACACAACATATTATTATCATTGTCTGGAAGATCAATAAAAACTAAACTGTCGCATTTGCCTTCTGACCTGACGTCATGATAAAACCTCAGTTGCTCGAACTGCCTATATATCTCGAACAAATGTCCATGGTCCCAAAGATGTTCACACCATTGAAATTCAGCTGTACAAATAATCTATTCTTCCTTATACAATGGGCAGGTTTAGTTCTGATTATAAGGGTGTCTGTTGTTTATTGATTCTCTTTTTGTCAGAAATACCTATATTTCATACACACAGTGCAGGCGTTTGTCAAGTGTTTAAGGTCCCTTTTTCAGAATTATGGCGGCACTCGAACTCGGGACTACTTGATTCAGAGTCACTGATGAGAACTATCACTTGCACAACACACGTAATAATAAAGAAAGAAAGAATGAAAGAAAGAATAACAAGAAACGGCAAGCGTCTGTTTGATGTACGTTCACCGTAAAAGAAAGCATGCGATTAGTTTAATTAAACAGGTTTTACTCAATATCAAAGAGTGTTTGTTACAGGTGAGAAAATAATATAATCTAAATACTGATTTCAAAAACGAATGCATCCAGAGGAAGTGCGTAATTTAATTCCCTCGGCCAGAATGAAAAAACAAACAAAAAACAAATACTACACCTGTATAAATTTCTTCAGATCCGTCTTTCCGACATAGACAGTGCCACCTGACCCAGGATGTAGGAAGACGCTTCCACCAGCCCCGGCCTATAGTACATAAACATATTTACAATTGTTTAATAGCATGTAAAGGCGTAGCATTCAATACGCACGTTACGCATGTGCGTAACATGCGTATGTATATATATATATATATATATATATATATATATATATATATATATATATATATATATATATATATATATATATATATATATATATATTCAATACAAAGATATCAGCTAACACAAAATAGTTTGCTTCCTTACCATAGGGGTGGCACTTAACAGAAAGAATTTATTGCTTCCGAAATGGCTACTCTTAAGGAAAGAATTTGCAAAGAATTAGCAAATTCTTTCTTTAAGAGTAGCCCCTATTTCGGAAGCGATGCCAGGGTAAACGTTTTCATAATTTTTCCTGATTAGGCGTAAAAACAATCCATTCTTGCTACCCTGCTGTGATATGGTCAGATTTGTGTCGTATTAAATAGACTAATAAGTCGGTAACTAAAGTATTTAGATATTTTTATCGATAGAAAATTACGATGTCAAATCTGATTACTCGGATCTCCGTATAACCACGGAACATTCGTGGTCATACGTGAAGCCATTTGTTGGATCAAGCAAGTGGAAAGTAATTTGATTGGGGAAAAATTGTACGAAATGTACCAAAACAACAATTAAACAAACTAATTCGACGTAGTCGTCTTGAGCAACTGTATGAAATCACGAATATGCCATACATGTACAATCGAAAAGAATCTGCACAACGACCTATTCTGTTATTACCGTAAAAGGGCACGCCATCTTAGCCATTGTACATTATGCTTTGAAAAGTATTTTCAAGATTACGCTAAAATTGCGAGGTTAGGACAAACCTAAAGAGGAAAATACAAAAAAAAAAAAAAACAGGATACTTATAATTCTTTTCGAACGATACTGTACTCTTTGTCCTTCCATACGCTCATTTTTGAGTTATGTTTCTTTTTAGCTTAGAAATGTAGCTGCTTAGCAATATATAATTAGTTTTCGGGCGGAGCAGGAACAGCCCCCATAGCTCAGTCGGGAGAGGGTTTTGCCTACCACGCGGAAGGTTGCGGGTTCGAAACCCAGGATTTTTTTTTTCCAATTATAACAATGAAAAAAGGGAACAGGACAGATTCATTAATCTGTCCTGTTCCCTTTTTTCATTGTTATAAGTACGTAAATATACTTTCGTTCCTACGTCGTGTATCTGTTTTTTTACATATATTACTTGTAAAAAAATACATCACCTCAAAAATAGCATCCCCCCTGTTCTCGGCAGAAACGTTCACGTTCGGGTAGTCCACTTCAAGGAAACTGAAATGATAAAAGTCATATACTAGAATAAACTCATATGTACAACAAAGCTCGATGTGTACAGTTGCAGTATGATCTGAATACGCGCTGCTCACATTTAACCCATTTATGCTTAGTGGACTCTTCTACCTTCACTCTTCGGACCGGTCCATTTCAAGTAGAAGGGATGTCTGTTTAGTTTTTATTAATACCATATTTTATATAAATTCCTGTATTGAATGCAAATAGTGTAGACCCTGATCAGACGCCGCATTCTGCGGCGTCTGATCTGGGTCTATGCTATTTGCCAATGTCCCTTTTATGGGACACTAGGATTAAATGGGTTAAAAATATCAGAGAAGATACCTAGACTGGCTCCAGTCTCCAGTGACTAAATATTTGTCTCATAATCCTGTCTAATAATCCACTTAAATAAAACAAAAAAAAAACTATCATGACTATAAAGGCTGGTCACCAGCCAGAAGAGAGAACTGGTAGTCGCGATATTGCTTTGGTTTTATTTTAGTGGATTATCAAATAGATTACAAGAAAAAATATTTTGTCACTAGAGACTAGAGCCAGTCTAAGAACATACCCAGTAATGCCACAAACAAGAAGCACAGCCTTCCCGAGTCACCAAAAGAAGGAAAGATGAGGAACAAATAATGACAAAACAAACGCCACATATGAAACAACCTACTTACATGTACAAAGAAGAAATGCAACAGTGGAGCCATGGAACGGTCCATAGAAAAACTACTGGGCTTAAACTAGTTTTACTAGCGCGAATTCTCATCCTGACGTAGCCCCGAACATTAATCAATACAATACAAACAGAAAGGAATCAGAAAGTTAAGTGGGCAGCCGTTGTAGAAGATGATCACAATGCTAGCATCACAACAAGAAAACAGAAATCAAAAAGGGTAGCGGTATAGCGGGTGTCTACAATGCTAGCATCACAACAAGAACACTTTTATTTCTGTGTTCTTGTTGTGATGCTAGCATTGTAGACACCCGCTGTACCGATACCCACTTTGATTTCTGTTTTCTTGAAATCAAAGTGGGCAGCGGTTTAGCAGGTTACCATATCCATGGAATTACAAGAAAGATTATCAACACCATTAAGAACTACACTGTTTACGGACAGAAAGGCCTGTGCAAACAGTGTTGACCCATATCAGATGCCGCGGAGGTCTACACTATTCGCCACAATTAGACTACAGTTGACTCTCGTTATCTCCAAGTTCAAGGGACTCCCTGAAATACTTCAAGCTTCCGTACCATGACATATTCAGAATGGAGGACAAAATAAATCGAACAACCACATTTCACAAACGAATATGTAATTTGATTCCTGAAGGTCGAGATATATTGAAAATATTGTGGATAGAAGAGAAATTGCTCCTTTGGAGCAATTTCTCTTCTTATCCACAGTATTTTGTCACCTGTTGTTAGATTTTCATGTTAAAACAAGAACCAGATTTACAGTTCGAGATAAACGGTTATTCGAAATAAGCGAAGTCGAGATAACGAGAGTCGACTGTGGTGAGCATGTTCTTTGTTTAGTTTTTTTGTTTGTTTGTTGTTGTTGTTGTTGTTGTTGTTGTTTTCAAATTTAACCCAGTTTTGCCTAGCGTCCCATTAATGGGACATTGGCAAGTAGAGAAGACTCTTATTTAGAGAATATAGTTTGTTCTACTCTTAAACTACATGTACATAATAGGATAATAAACATCAAATTTCAGACAACTTTTATAGGTTTAATTTGGAAACATTATATGAATAATAGAATTGATAACAATAATAACAAAAATAAATTAAATTACCTCCCAAAGACGTTCGACAACAAACATAGAAGAAAAATGCATTCTTTTTCCATTTTCCTGCCTGAAACTGCTATTTTAGACAATACTTAGATAAAACAATCAAATGGTGCATTTTCTTTTGGCGCATGCGTACTGTGCTTTAAAGTTTGTTAATATCGAAATACCAATCGCTTTATGTGATCACTTAGTTGCAGTATCGTTTTGAAATATGTTGTTGGGGGATATTTTGCCAATAATCCGATATCAACACGGGGTTCAATTTATTATGTAATTGTGACTGAAATATTAATCGTCTTCTCCACCTAGAATCCCCTTAATCTGTAAAGGGAGCATCTCAAAAGACTTTTGTTTATTTTTAATAATATCAATTGAGTGGAATTTCCTCATTTCCTACTTGTGCTTTTATCGCTTTAAATGCAAACTAGACTTTGACAACGTGGACTTGAAGGCGCTTTGTTGGTCTTTTTCTTTTGTTATTTGTTGTTGTTTTGTTTTTTTTTTTGTTTTTTGTTTGTTTGTTTTTTTTTTCTTTTTTGTTTTGTTTTCAAAGAAAACCAAACTGTTTCTCCTAATTGAAAATTGTTTTATTTTCTCAACTTTTAGCTACGAACTACCTTAAAAGGAAGCATTAGATAATGTGATAGCTGAATAATACACCCGAGGATACGAATACTGGTTTCAAAAATGCAAGCGCTTTAGTACACTTTTCTGTTAGATTAAAACTTTTCAGTGCTTCCGAAAAATTCCGAAACACTTCGGAATGTTTCGGAAGCACTGTTAAATCTTGTAGTGACTTGAGAGACTAACTGTATAAAAACAATGTTACAGTTATTGTCTTTTTTAGCATTTACTGCTGTCGTTTTCGCGGATAATGGTGGGTAAGTAGCTATTTACTGACAATATTTTTCAGCCATATTAACCTAAAATGTGTTTTCCAAGCGAATACAATAATGCGAACACTCGTATGATTTGACGCATCCTCGGATTCGCATTGCATTAACAAGTCTATATACAGTAAAACTTCAATAACTCGAACACTGATCAGAGCCTTCACTGTCCGATCCAGAGTCATTGGATACAGCAGAATGGATATAAAATGCCCTGATGATACTTTGCGCAGGATGATCTGAATGTGGGCATTTGCGCATGTTCGAAACACATTTTTGCAAGGTTCATATTGTATAAAGAAGATGCCATGCATTATATATCGAGAGGAAAATATTGGTTTCCAGACAACTGTCTTGTATTTGTTTGTTTGTTTATTGTTGTTGTTGTTGTTTGTTCATTTTGTATTTAGTTGTTGTTGTTTGTTTTTTTTTTTTTGTTTGTTTGTTTGTTTGTTTGTTTGTTTGTTTTTGTTTGCTTGTTTGTTGTTTTTGTTGTTGTTGCTTTTGTTTGTTTTTGTTGTTGTTTTTGTTTGTTTTTTGTTGTTGTTGTTTTGTTTTGTTTTGTTTTGTTTTATCATTTCGCCAACATATCAATATATGTTGTGGTTACTTTTTAGAAGCGCCCCTTTCGTGGAGAAATAAGGAAATAGCCATAATTTTGGGTTTCTTAAACGCGCTTTATCTAGAGCTTCGAAGTAATACTTTTCACACAGGTATGTTGCCGTATTCCCTTCTATTGATATATGAGCCAGGATATAGCGAGATTGCTTGTGAACACAGCAAAGATTCAGATCAGCCTGTTCGTCCATACATTCTAAGCAGAACCTCTGTCGTACCTCTAAAGAAAGCTTGGCTGTTTCGCTGCCCATAGAGCGCTAATCAATGAGCAATTAGTGTGGACCCAGCACAGACGCCGCATTTTGCAGCGTTTAATCAGTCTAATCAGGCTCTACACTGTTTACCACTCATCTTGCAATATTTAGACGCATGGATCAGTAAACTGACTCGCTGAACTGTTAGGAAAAGTATGGTGTCCGAGTTTAGGTGGGTGTCAGAGTTAAGGCGAATGTCCGAGTTATGGAGCTGAGGTGTCCAAATGCTTTGGTTAAAATGTTGTCACTATATATTTTAGGATATTGCAGATCCACTATCCTAATGTATCACTAGAAGCTGATAAGAATGGCAGTGTTTATATGCAGGTGAGTGTAACCATTTATTAGATCTTGTATCCCCAAGGATGATTTTTGAAAATGGGGTCGATTTGATCAAATTACCATATTTACCCTAAGTATTCGGCCAGACAGGTCTGATCAAACAGTGTAGACCCAGATCAGACGCCGCAGAACGCGGCGTCTGATCGGGGTCTACAATGTCATTAACAGGTAGGAAAAGGGACTTCAATGTTGAAGAGAAGTATAAGGTAAAGAGTAAGGATTGTGAATATTTATGGTAAATATCCCAAATGCATCAAATTTATCCAAAATTTCCCATAAAACTCAACTCGATTTTAAGTCCCCATGAAGTTCTCCGATAGCCCAAGAAAGCAAAATATATATTTAAGAAACTTAATAGAAAAATACTTATTTATGTTTTTAGTCCTCATTAGAATCGCCTCGTCGAGGCGATTCAAATGAGAACACTCAACATACCATTATTGTATAGAAGATTGAAGATTGAAAAGACATCCCTAAATTATCCTCATCTGGAAATTCTTCCGATAGCGCAAGAAAGCCAATATTGAGGGAAAGTTGAGAGAAAAGATCTTATTTTATCATGAAAATAAATGTTGTGTCCTCATTAGAATCGCCTCGTCGAGGCAATTCTAATGAGAACATTCAACATACCATTATTTTATAAAAGATCGAAAAGACATCCCTATATTAGCCCCATTTGTCTCCTGAGCTGGCGCTATGGTTAGCCCTCAGTGACTAGAACTACCCGTATCTAGAAGAAAGTCCCATGCTCCTGAAAATGTTCGAGCCATTGAGGTTCGACTGTATATTATAGATTACTGTCCTTTCGACATCTCTTGGAAAGACGTTTTTTGCTTGGCGTTTTATTCTAAATGAAAATAAATTTGTTCTGACTAACCATATCTTATCAGAAACCATTTGTCTTTCCTATTTCTGTGTTTTGTTCTCAAATATTTACACTAAAATTAAATTTAAGGCTAAAAGTTGGTCTGACCTATGCAATTTCTATAGTAAAGTGATTTTTTTTGGAATTTTTGTCTACGAAAATATTTTTTACTTTCCTTTGCTGAATTTGAACTATTGATGTTTCACAACAATATTGTGAAAATTTCAGAAAAATTGAACAAGTGGAACTAGTTGAAAATTTGGCTCCAAGTTACCTACCCTACAGATTTCTGCATGATTTGGCTTCATTTTTACTATGCGAAAAAGTGAAAATATTTAATTTTTTAAAAACCAATGACTAGAATGAAACTTTTCGTACATAGGAAGTTACGACAAATGGTTTTGCATTAAATCATGACAAAAGTTTGCAAATTTACTTATGTGTAAATCGTCAAGCAAAAAACGACTTTCTGAAAGATGTTGAAAGCACAGTAGACATATTATACGCCACATATTGACAGTTTATTGAGGAGAGGAACTAAAGTAGCTTGCATGCTCTCCCGTTCTGATTATTTCTTTTCTTCTTCAGTATGTATGTTATGTAATGCCAGTTCTAAATAAATATGTTTAAACCAACCCTACTTCCATTTCAATGTTATCTGCTGCACGCTGACATTATTAAAATTCATATTTTGGAACTTTTAACGCTCTGCATGCTTATTAACATGATATGTGTATTGAAATATTCTCTTCTGAATTTTACGAGAAAGTAGGCTTTGACATTTCATGAACTATCAACGGTGTGTGTGTGTGTGTGTGTGTGTTTGTGTGTGTTTGTGTGTGGGGGGTGTGTTTGTGTTTATTTATTTATTTACTTCTTTTTCAGTCTGGGAACGAAGCCAGTGTTTACATTTTACCAGGTCCGGGAGGTACTGTTTATTACGAAGGAGAAGATCTGATACAGCTGATAAAGGTTTGTTAATAAATCAAGATGCCACGCCCACTTCTAATTTCCAGCCAATCAGATTACTTGATCCGGGTTTTTTTTTATAGAAATTCACATATTTAATGACAAACAGTGCAGATCCAGATCAGTTGGATTCAATTGATCTGGATCTACACTGTTTGCTAAGACAGGGCATGTCGTGTTCAGCAAAAGAAGGGTTAAAATTTGAGCACGCGCACGACAGAACCTGCAATAAGACCTGTGTAGCTAGCAAAGACTCAGATCTCAGCCTGTACATCCACCCAGTATGGCAATGGTTCTAGTTCATCTCGAAGGCTGTAGATGGCACACTCTGATCAGACTGCGCGGATGCACAAGCTGATCTAAGTCTTCACTGGTCCACAAGTCTTTTTTTTTTTCTTGAGCGGAGGAGGGGCATTTTTTTGTTTTTTTTGTTTTGTTGTTGTTTTGTTGTTTTTTTCTCGAGGCGGGGGTGGGGATTTTTATATTAGATTTTGTTTTCACTTTTCTCCACAGAATTTTAATTAATTATCAATATTACACAATTATATTAGGAAATTTGCAGAATTCTGAACAAGTTAAAAAGCTCTGTCTTAATTAACCCTTTCACCACCGAGTTTCTGACATGGACTCTTTCATCTCTGAATTTTGACACATCAGTTCTTTCAAATAGGGGGTTTCAGTCAAAAATCAATAACAGAATAGCACACTGTGTAGATCCTGATGAGACGGCGCGTTACGAGCCGTCTCATCTGGATCTACACTGTTTGCACAGGTATCTATTTTGGTCTGCCGAGCTGAAAGGGTTTATGTACTGAGTCGACCAAGTAGCTTAGTGCTTATATCTCCAAAGTGTCCTCTGGTAAGGTTGAAATCTGACATAAACATTTATTTCTAATGCAACCTGAGTTCTGGCAGTGAAATTGTAAATATAACACTGATGCAAAACGATTCCGAAAGCAATGAACATTAAAACATCGAAATCTGAAATGTTCAGTTGTCTGTATCACCCAAGCTACATTTGTAGTTTCGGCCAATTAGGCATCATCACGCCAAGTAAAATGCGTTGAACCCTTTCAGCCCTGAAGACCAAACCGGATACCTGTGCAAACAGTGTAGATCAAGATAACGAGCCGTCCCATCAGGAAATACACTGTTTTGTTATTCCGTGTGTGTGTGTGTGTTTTTTTTGTTGTTGTTTTTTTGTTTTTGTTGTGTTTTTTTTTTTTTTTTTTTTTTTTTTTTTTGTTGTTGTTTTTTCTTTCTTTTTTCGTTTTGTTTTGTTTTTGTTTTGTTTTTTTGTTTTGTTTTTTTTGTTGTTTTTTTTTTCTGTTTGTTTGTTGTTGTTGTTTTTTTTTTTTTTCGTTTTTTTTTTTTTTTTTTTTTTTTTTTTGTTGTTGTTTTTTATTGACATCTAAATTTGCAACAATGGACATGTCCGAATTTAAAATCTAGAAAGGATTTAAGAAGATAATGCAGATTTGATGCATTTCAACACGTTGTAGATCGCGGTATATTGTCACAGTGTAAACTTCTAAGATAGCAATAAACTAATCAAATAAGCTAGGGCACAAGATGTCCTATAGTATTGCGTATGCGCCCAGCGAAGACTCAAATCAGCCTGCGCATCTACGCAAGCTAATCAGGGTCTTCGACGTCCGCCAGAATATGCGTTGCATGTTTGGCTATTCATAGAGTGCCTTGTGCAGACTCGGATCAGACTGCGCGAATGCGCAGGCTGATCTGAGTCTTCGCTGGGCGCACATGCGATCTGTTATGAAATGCAGCGCCCCGGTCAAGATGGCCAAAATTGTTCACAGTGTTCATTATAAAAGGAAATGAGCATATTTTTAGGGGAGAATTCGTTTGAAATTGTTTATCTCCTTTCTGAAAAGGCATCTGATCTAAAATGAAAACAAATTGCTCCCCTTTGAAGCAAATGCTTTCCTTCTGAAAAGAGATCTACTCTAAAAAAGAATGAATTTGCGCCCCTTGTGAGCAAATGACTTCCTTCAAAAAAGGGGTCTACTTTAAAAGTAAAACAAATTGCTCCCCGTGGGAGCGAATGCCTTCCTTCTTAAATTGGGTCTACTCTAAACAAATGCTCCCCCTGTGAGCAAATGCTGTATTTCGGAAAAGGAGTCTATTCCAAAAGGAAAGAATTTGCTCAGAAGGGGAGCAAATACGTTCTTTTTAAAGTAGACCATTTACAGAATGGTCTTGGTGTACAGGACGGCAGAGCAAACAAGAAGTTGCAAGCGATGTCTCAAAAATGGTGAAAAATCCATCAGGTGTATCCAGTCCACTCACAACACAGCAGACACAATGACAAAACAAAAACGTCAAAAAGATTGCCTTTGGAAACAAAGAACGCATTACAGATTAGAAAAGTCTCGGTTTTATTGAGACTCTTCATAAGCAGTAATGAATTTGCAACACTACTTACGCCCTCTAGCGTATACATGAGCAGAATTCCAGTTTCAAAGATACCACAATGGGCCCAATGATCCCAGAGGAAATGAAATATAATCTGCACTATAGTGAAGTACGGGAAGACGTTCTACCGCCGCCACACAGAACTAACACCAGATGCAATGTAGTAATATAAACGTCAAAAAGGCTGCCTCTGGAAGCAAAGAATACATAATGGATTAGAAAATGGAAGTCTCGGTTTTATTATTACTCTTCATAAGCAGTAATGAATTTTGCAACACAGCTTACGCCCTCTAGCGTATACATGAGCAGAACTTCATTTTCAAATATACCACACTGGGCCAATACTCCCAAAAGGAAAAGAAATATAATCTGCACTATGGTGATGTACGGGGAGACGTTCTACCGCAGGCCGCCACACGGCACTAACACCAGCTGCAAAGTAGTACAGTCAGGGATCAAAAGTAATTCCACAGCGTCAAAAATTCCATAGAGTTCAATGCATTTTCATGTTTACAAAATAAATATAATAATAAAAGTAATTGTTTATATCTTTATGACCATTACATCATTTGAAAGCTGGACGATTTATGTAGTATACATTGTGAGTCTCATAGGATTTTCTCTCTCAAACTTGAGAGATAAAGAATTAAATTTTGTGTAAGACATTTTGGGTAGTTTTTGAGCAACGTTAACATTGACGTCAATGGAAATCTGCCATTTCTAAAATTTCCTCTTAATTTAAATTGTTGTATCTGAGAAAATAGATATCTGATATTTATCAAAGTCATATATTTTGGGCACGCATCATTCACCTTTCCAATCATTGCAGAATATCAGTAGTTTCTTTACGATATTACACAATATTAAGTGTTTTGTAAACATTAAAATTCATTAAAGTCTATGAGAAAATATTTTCGTGGAATTACTTTCGGCCTCTGACTGTAGAATAAACGTCAAAAAGATTGTCTTTGGAAACAAAGAACACATTACAGATTAGAAAATGCGAGTCTCGGTTTTATTGAGACTCTTCATAAGCAGTAATGAATTCGCAACACTGCTTACGCTCTCTCTGCGTATACATGAGCAGAACTCCATTTTCAAATATACCTCAATAGGCTCATTGATCCCAAAGGAAATGAAATATAGTTTGCATTATGGTGATGTACGGGAAGACGTTCTACCGCCGCCACATGGCACTAACACCAGCTGCATTGTAGTTAAATAAAAGTAAAAAAGATTGCCATTGGAAACAAAGAAAACCTTGAAAGGGGCAAAAAATTAATTGGCACAAAATAGTGTTTATCGCCAAATATAATATTATACACAGTTCAGATAAATGTGAATAACTTGTCTTTCACCTGATTACCTGATCAGTTGATTTAAAAGGAATTGATACACTTGCATGGAGGGTAACTCTGTCAAACATGTTTTTGTCCCCTTCTGGAAAGGGGTCTGCCCTAAAAGGAACGAATTTGTGGGAGCAAATTCTTCCCTTTTAGAGTAGACCCTTTTAGAGGGGACTTTTGGTGCAGGGAAAGCAAACACAAAGTCACTAAGGCTGTCTTCCATATAAAAAAAAAATGGCAAAAAATCTGCCGTGTATCCAGTGTCCTTGAACTGTACTGTCAGTAATATCTTTTTATTTATTTTTTTATTTTTCTTTTAATGTTTTTATTCTTTTAGCTGATCAACGCATTACCTCCAGTTTGGAAGGAACATTCATCCACAGGCTTTTTCACTACAGCATATGGTGGCACGACGGTCAATGTGAAATTGGAAGCACTGGTATTTATTTGACATTGTGTTATTCAATAACAATAATATTATTATTATTATTATTAATTATAATAATAACAAGTATTAGCTTTTTACAAAAAGCTAGCGGGTTTCAAAAAGCAAGCGGGTCGCTAAGCTTTAACAATTGCATGTACGCGTATGACGCTTATACCGCACATGATGGCATATATGTTTCAAGATACATTGAACTAAGCTAAATAACTCCAGTTACTTTCTGAGTTTGATTCACTCCCAACTGTCAGATGTACCGCTGACGTGTACACAAATGATAGGTGCCAATTTTGAAAGTTATTATCCTGTGAGTCAATATTTTGACCATAGCAGATCACTGGATGGGGGTTTTCTGGGCTATGTTAGCTGATAAGACAATGGAGTGCTTTCATTTTACCCTTTGGACAGGTTCATGTCAGACTTACAGGGTCTCTTAATTGCATTTTTGTATTATCATTTATTATAAAAATTTCTGTATCTAATACAGTGTAGACCTAGATCAGACGCCGCATTTAGCGTCGTTTGACCTAGGTCTATATACTATTTGCTGTTGCTTTTTTTATGGGACGCTAGGCATAAATAGCATAATAGTACGTGTACCCGAAAAGAGGCTATTTTGGATAAAAAAAAAACCCATTATATTCTATTATGGTCGTTATCAGATGCACGACTACTATGTCAACAGTCTTGGTGGTTACTTCCGCTTCCAGGTTCGGTTTAATTCCCGTATTTGATGTGTAATTAACATAACTCGTATATGCGGCTTGCCAGGGCAACCCGCACTGATCTTTTAATTCACAACAGTATACCTTTCAAGCGACAGCTGAAATTAACGTCCACTGTAGCTTATTTGGTTAGCAAGTCTGTTTTGTCGATCCCCTTTGCAGGCATACCGTTTTCTCAAACATTTCTTTTTCTTTACGATTTATACGTTGTAATACTAGCCATCATATTGATGCTTTTTTATCCCATTCTATCGTTTGAGTCATAATCTGTGCTGAATCGTGCCACGTATAAATAGTCAGATTCCCTCTAGAAAAAACAGGGTCTGACACCATTAGCAGCAGTCCTGTTTAAAAATATAAGTAAAGATACCAAGAAATACCACAAGCACGAATCGCACAGTCTTCCCAAAGCACCAAAAGAAGGAGAGATGAGGAATACATAATGACAAAACAAACGCCACAAATGAAACCACAGATGCACATGTGAACAAAGGAGAACTGCAACAGAGGAACCACCTCGGCACGGTCTGTAGGAAAACTACTGCACATTTCCATTACGAAAACACGCCTATTCAAATATAAAGAAAATTTCACCTCCAAAAACTGAAAATTTTCAGCTAAAAAACTCTGATATTTTTCATATTTCTGTTCAAAACATAGATTGTGGGTACTCGTTAGAACCGCCTCGGCGAGGCGGTTCTAACGAGTACCACAATCTGTGTTTTGAGCAGACATAAGAAAAATAATGTATACCTCTGTAAACCACAGTTTTACTATATAAAAGTGGGGTTCAAGTGGCTCAAAATTATATAGGCATGTTTTCCTGGTGGTTTTCTGTTTGATTTTGCAGGATCCACAGAATGGTAAGCTGGAATATAAGGTAGTTGCTGGTTCCATGCCGCCAGGTTTGACCTTAGAATCTAGTAACAGTCGAATTTATGGAAGGGTCCCGGATGTAGACGGGTTGTACAGTTTCACTGTCCGAGCTACCAACAAGGATGACAAATTCGCCGATGCTGTGTTCAGAATGGAAATAATCGGTAATTGCTTCTTTAACAGATAACAAACCGCAGAGTCTGAATACGTACTTTTGGATAGGTGCGCCCAGCGAAGATTCAGATAAGCCTGCGCATTCGCGCAGTCTGATCAGAATCTTCACTGTGTATTTTTAGACAGAGAAGATTGCCAAGTTTCTTCATGCGGACAACAAATACTTTCAAAGGTGATTGCAGGTGATTGCAGTTGATAATATAAATTCTACAATCACTTTCTAATGTAGTACAATGTAGTTTAAGTACCTACATCACATGAAGATGTTTTATTGTTTTACAATAGAAAGCACCGGAATGGGTTTCTTTGCTTTTTATGGTATTAGTAATTGTCTTTCTATTGTAGATCTGTTAGCATAATTCATTTACTGTATCTATACTAGATTTTTATTATAGAACAACAACCGATGGCATGTTTTACCCTGGCAGATTTGAGTCCGTAAGAAATTCTTCCGATAGCTCAAGAAAAGAATTTTGGGACATTTTAGGGAAAATTACTTATGTTAATCACGAAAATGTATGTTATATGTACTCACTAGGATCATCCAGATTCAAAAAAAGAATCTCAGCACTCCATTATTTCATAAAAGATCTAAAGGCCACCTTAGATTAGCCCCGTTTGCCTTCTAACCTGGCGCTGTGATCATCTCTTTAGTGGTTTGAACTACCGATGTCTAGAACAAATTCCCATGGTTCCAAAGATGTTAAAGCCATTGACGTTTGACTGTATTTATCTCCATTACAATCCGATCGGATATCTATAAAAGATTGGAATTAATTGTTTGTGTGAATATTCTCGTTTCAGAAACAAATCAGTGCATCGGAACAAATCCATGCCTGCATGGTGCCCAGTGTGTGGACACCACTGGTGAAATAGGGTACCAGTGCTATTGCTCTGACTCATACAGCGGTCAAAACTGTGAAATATGTAAGTATGCATCTATTTCATGTGGAAAATTATGGACCGCAGAGTGAGAAAACGTACCTTCGGACATGTGCGCCCAGCGAAGATTCAGATCAGCCTGCTCATTCGCGCAGGCTGATCAGATTCTTCACTGGGCGCATTTTGGATAGCCAAGGAAGCAAAGTTTCTTCATGCGGACAACGAAGACTCTGATCAGACTGTGCACATGCGCAGGCTGATTTGAGTCTTTGTTTGGCGCAATCGTCAGTAGGTACTTTTTCTGACGTAGCAGCGCATACGGTGCGTACCGGTGTCTAGACAAAATGCAGCTTCCTTGAAATTTTGTTTCTTGAAAAACTCAAGCAAATCCCCTAGATGAATATTCTCAGTGGCTTAGATTGCATTTCTGGTGCACAAATTAATAAGTTTAAATTTGTTACGAACAATATAAGAAACTAGCAAAACATGATTGTTTTATGGTATAAGGGGGAGAACCTACGTCATAGTAAATAGTGAAAAAGACTATAAATTTTTGTTACATGTAAAATGGCCTCTTCAAATCAATTAGTGTTTTTTATTAATTTTTTTGTTGTTTTGATGATAACTAGAATAAGCTCAGAGTATGTACGTACCAAGGATGAAAGTCCTTATATTTGCAGATTTTCTGTACTAATGTATTGTCATCGTTTAGAACACTCAAGCACAATATTTTGATAATATATAAGAAAATTGTACGCGAGTGTTCTCAAAAATGACAATACGGTTATGCATCAAGTTTGCCAATATAAATACTTTGTTTCTTGTTACATTCTCTGAGCCTATCCTGGTTTGTGTCAGAATAACGAAATGAAACCGATTTGAAAGGGTGCTTTTCACTATAACTTAGTCTTTTTCATTCTCATCTGTGACGTAGGTCTGCGATGCAATGAAGTAAAAAAAAAAAAAGTAAGTCAAAATAAAGAACTGGAGGCTTTTGACATATATCCTACATACAGTCGACTCTCGTTATCTCGACCTCGCTTATATCGAATAATCGCTTATCTCGAAGTGAAAATCTCGTCCTTGTTTTAACAGAGACATCTAACAACAAGTAACAAAATATTGTGGAAAAGAGGAGAAATTGCTCCTTAGGAGCAATTTCTCCTCTTTTCCACAATATTTTCAATATATCTCTAATTTCAGGAGTCAAATTTGATATTCATTTGTTAAATGTGCTGTTCGATTTATTGTTTTTTCTCATTTCCGAAAATCTGATATGTTTAGGTACAAATATCTCGAAGTGTTTCAGAGAGTCCCTTGGAATTCGAGATAACGAGTGTCGACTGTAGTGGGTAATGCTTCCACCATTGATTTGTACCCGTAAAAGTTACCCGTATGCATCACGAAAACATGCCTATATAATTTTGACCCCCTTACACCCCACTTTTATATAGTAAAACTGTGGTTTATAGGGGTGTACATTATTTTTCTTATTTCTGCTCAAAACCATACATTGTGGGTACTCGTTAGAACCGCCTCGCTGAGGCGGTTCTAACGAGTACCCACAATCTATGTTTTAAGCAGAAATATGAAAAATATCAGATTTTTTTTATCTGAAAATTTTCAGTTTTTTGGTAGTAATATTTTCAGTGTATTTGAATAGGCGTGTCTTCGTAATGGAAGAGCGATGACGTCGTGCCATCTTTTCTGATAATCCCAATATGTTAAACGTTTTGAATGTTAAACAGCATACTCACGGGTCGTTGAACTTTTGTATAAATCCATCATTACGAAAACACGCCTATTCAAATATATAGAAAATTTCACCACCAAATCCTGAACATTTTCAGATGAAAAATCTGATATTTTTTTCATATTTCTGCTCAAAACATAGATTGTGGGTACTCGTTTGAACCGCCTCGCCGAGGCGGTTCTAACGAGTACCCACAATCTATGTTTTTGAGCAGAAATAAAAAAAATAATGTATACCCCTGTAAACCCCAGTTTTACTATATAAAAGTGGGGTTTAAGGGGGTCAAAATTATATAGGCGTGTTTTCGTGATGTTCGATTCTATTATATTCTATTCATTAAACTGTATTTTTCAGCTTGTGTTTCTAACCACCTTGGTGTAACAAACAGGTCGATGATACCAGACGCGCAGATGTCCGGATACCTTACCCGTCCCAGCTTTTCTGCATCCAACGCACGCTTAGGTAGCAGTGGACAGGGCTGGTGTGGTAGCAACACTAATGCATGGCTGCAAGTCGATCTAGGTGAGATTTTAACCCATTGATGCCAAGTGGATTCCTCTATCACATTATGTAGACATTTCCATTTCGAATTTAAAGGGGTGTCTGGTGTGTTTTTATTTTCACTACTTTTAATTGGAATCCCTGTATTTAATGCAAATAGTGTAGACCCTGACGCTAGGCATAAATGGGTTTATCTGCCAGGTCATCACGAAAACATGCCTATATAATGTTGACCCCCTTTAAACCTCACTTTTATATAGTAAAACTGGCGTTTACAGGGGTATACATTATTTTTTCTTATTTTTGTTCAAGAACCGCCGAGGCGGTTCTAACGAGTGGGTTACCCACAATCTATGTTTTGAGCAGAAATATGAAAAAATATCAGAGTTTTCATCGGAATATTTTCAGTTTTGGAAGGTGAAATTTTCTATATATTTGAATAGGCGTGTTTTCGTAATGTTAGTGCGTACTTTCCTTTTTCACAACGCATTTGATGTTCAACGCATAAAAAAAAGGGCTCATACGCTATATGTGGTCTGATCAGGGCCTTCGCTGTTCTCTTACAGTATCACATCACGAAGAAACGCCTATATAATTTTGACTCCCTTAAACCCCACTTTTATATAGTAAAACTGGGGTTTACAGGGGTACACATTATTTTTTTTTATTTTGCTAAAAACAGCATAGATAATGGGTCCTCATTAAAACCGCCTTGCCGAGCGGTTCTAACGAATACCCACAATCTGTGTTATGAGCAGAAATATTTTGAAAATATCAGATTCTTTTTATCTGAAAATTTTCCTTTTTTTTTGGTTGTAAAAATTTCAATATATTTGAATATGCGTGTTATCGTAATGAATGGATACTACATGTATCGAATATATGGACCAACAGAGAAGGCTCTGATCAGACTATGCAGATGCGCGGACTGATCTGGGCGTTCTCTACCCAAAATGGTTTAAGGGCCCTAGATCTGCGTAGAGCATCATTTATTAAACATTGTTTTAGTGAAACTGGAACCAAGTGCATTTATTTAAGGACATTTTGTATGAAGTTGAAGGTTTCATATCTTTTTGTTTTCTTATCTTAACAAAACTGCCGCAGTGTGAACTTTAAAGATAAACAGTGCACATTATTTAATTTTTGCGGCTTGTCAAAAAGATTGGCACGAGTTACAAAAATGTAGGTTACAATTATAAATCTTATGCGGTAAAATACATGCATGGTTGATAAAATATATCAAGATGATGCCAAATAAATGCCACAATCACGAGGCACAGACGTCCCAAGGCACCAAAAGAAGGAGAGACCAGGAACAAGCAGTTACAAAACAAACGCAATACACGAAAACACAGACGCACAAACAAAGAAGAACTGCTACAGTTACCGACCCTGAGTGGCCAGTAGAAGAAAAATAATACTTGGTTGGGCGCTTATCCTTTACCACTCTCTGGGCATTTTCAGCAGACGACAAACTGATGATATTTTTCTTATTTTTTCCAGAAAACAGGATTTGACATTTCAAGCAAATTGTCTCCTGAGGAGACAATTTGCATGAAATGTCAAATCCTGTTTTCTGGGAATAATAAGAAAAATATTTCAAAATGTCGTCTGCTGAAAATTTTACCCAGAGTGGTAAGCGTTAAACAGATGTATTCGCGCCAAACCCCCCCCCCCCCCTTGCATTCTGATCATTACGAAAACATGCCTAGTCAAATATACTGAAAACTTTATCACCCAAAAATGAACATTTTCAGGTAAAAAAAATTCTTATATTTTCATATTTCCGCTCAAAACATAGATTGTGGGTACTCGTCAGAACCGCCTCGACGAGGCGATTCTGACGAGTACCCACAATCTATGTTTTTGAGTAGAAATAAGAAAAATAATGTATACCCCTGTAAACCCCAGTTCTACTATATAAAAGTGAGGTTTAAGGGGGTCAAAATTATATAGGCATGTTTTCGTAATGTGCAGCTCCAAGTTATAAATGTATGTTCGGTCCGCATAGGGGTTCTCTACCTCCTCTGTGAAACATCACAGTAAATGCGTATAATCACAAGTACTGTGATGACTGAAACAAAGCAAAGGACTCAATGGCGATCTGAAACCAGAACACAAGAACCCCGCAAACAGGACCATGATTGTTTGCCCAGTTATGGTTCATTACATTTGCTTCGGTTGAAAATGCTATTTAAAAACGTTTGATGATTTTCTGACTGTCGCCAGGAAAGTTTGAAGAAATAGAGAAAATTCTAATAATTTTTAGTTGTTTATCAGTGGTAAAATTATTATTGAGGACCACATATGTTTTGCACAAAAAAAAACTGAAATTTATGATGTCCACAATAATGTTGAATTAGACTATTGTAAATTAGTCCCGAGGTTATAAAACTTTTTTCATGCTCAACTCAGCTGAGCCAGAAATGTTTCATATTTATTAGCAAAGAAATGTTCATGCTCAGCTAAGTTTAGCTAGAAAGAATTTGCAATTGTTCGTAAATTGAAATTTATTAGCAGGAAAAATTTCGTGCGCAAATGAGTTGAGCATGAAAAAAAGTTTTTCGACCTTGGGGCCTGATTTAAGCTTCTTCATGATTTATGCTGCAGTCCTTTCAAAATTACGTGTTCTGAAACGGCTCTTCTTTGCTGTAAATCAGACATAGAGGTAGCACCTCTTATGACTTCTCACTTTGCTTTTCATTTTCTTTACTTGTACCATTTTTTTCTTATTCTTCTTTTTTCCACTCTCACACAATGATCAACTACGCTCGTACAACGGATTCACATTGGTTCAACTAATGGTTTTCGGACTTTCAGTTTGTAGTTCAGCCATCGTCTGTGTTTCATCATGAAAATTTATTTCATGAGTACTGTGTTGATCCAACGATGAGTTCGAGAAAATTTCAGCTTCCTAGATGTGTCTTAAATTTAGTGTGTAGACGACCTGATCAATTTTTGGACGAATCCGTAAAATATTGACGCAGTTATGCGGAATTTATTATTATAATAATAGGAAAATCTTGTCTATTTGGTATATATGGTACTATATTTGGTATACAGTTTGGAATCAGTGTGTAGACAACCTGATTAACTCTTTAGCAAATTCCGTAAAATATTGACAGAGTTATGCCTCGTTTTGGACTTTGCTATATATACTATGGGAAAACATTGTAAACACGATATCTAGAGAACCGCTTGAGCTAGGATCCTGATATTTTGCATACTGTTTAGAATCAATGTTTAGATGACCTGATTAACTTTTGAGCGAAATTCGTAGAACGCCCCTATCGACTTTGCCTGTATTACATTAGGAAAACCTTGTCAACGCGATAGCTAGAAAACCGTATGAGCTGGGATTCTGATATTTGGCACATAGTTTAGGATCAGTGTGAAGACAACCTGATTAACTCTTGAGTGAATTTTGTTAAATATTGACGCAGTTATGTGGCATTTGCTATTCTAACAATAGGATAAGCTTGTTAACACGATATCTAGAGAACCAGTTGAGCAAGGATTCTGATATTTTCCATTCTGTTTAGGATTAATGTTTAGACGACCTGATTAGCTTTTGAGCGAAATTCGCAAAAAAATGTTAGGGTAATGCCCTTTGCGACTTTGCCTTTTTTACAAAAGGAAAACATTGTCAACACGATATCTATAAAACCGCATGACCTAGGATTGATAATTGGCATGCAGTTTAAGTATCAGTTGTTGACGACCTGTTTAACTTTTGAGTGAATTCTGTAAAATTTGACAGAGTTATGCTGACATTGCTATGATACATATTTAACAATAGCAAAACCTTGTCAACACAATATCTAGAGCAACGCTTGAGCAAGAATCCTGATAACTTGCATTCTGTCTTGTATCAATATTAAGCTAAAATTCGTAAAAACAATTTGCGGACTTTGCTATTATAACAAAAGGATAACATTGTCAACACGATATCTAGAGAACCGCTTAAGCAAGGATCCTGATATTTTGCATACTGTTTAGGATCAGTGTTTAGATGACTTGATTAATTTTTGAGTGAAATTCGTAAAACTTTGGCAGAGTTTCGACTTTGCCTGTATTGCAAAAGGAAAGTTTTGTCAACACAGTATCTAGATAACGGCATGAGATAGGATTCTAATATTTGGCATACAGTTGAGGATCCGTGTGTAGACAATCTGATTAGCTTTTGAGTGAATTCTGTTATATATTGACGCAGATATGCGGACTTTGCAATCATAACAATAGGAAAACCTTGTCAACACGATATCTAGAGAAACGCTTGAGTGAGGATCCTGATATTTTGCATTGTGTTTGAGATCAATATTTAGATAATCAAATTAACTTTTCAGGAAAACGTTGTCAGCACAATATCATAAAAACCGTATAAGTTAGGATTCTAATATTTTACGTACAGTTTAGGATCAGTGTGTAGACGACATGATTAACGTTTCATCACATTCTGTAAAATATTGATGGATTTATTCGGACTTTGCTTTTATAACAATAGGAAAATCTTGTCAACACAATATCTAGAGAACCACTCAAGCTAGGATCCTGATATTTTACATACTGTTTAGGATCAATGTTTCGATCACCTGATTAATCTTTGAGCGAAATTCGTAGAACATTAGTACGAGTTATGGCCCTATCATTTTTCCTGTATTACAATGGGAAAATGTTGTCAACACGATGTCTAGAAAATCGCATGAGCTAGGATTCTGATATTTTGCACACAGTATGTTTAGATGACCTGATTAAATTTAAAGCAAATTCCATAAAATATTTACTCAATTATGCCCCTTTTTCAGACTTGGCCATTCTAGCAGTTGGAAAGCCTTATCAACAACAACATCTAGAAAACTGCTTCAAGCAGAATCCTGATATTTTGCCAACTATTTGGGATGAATGTATAGATGACCTAATTAACTTTTTTTCGACCTTTAAACTTAAGTATTACGGTCAATGCTTGTTTAAGGGAAAGCATATAGTTGGGGGCATAGTATTTTACAAACACACTTTCTAGTTTTCCTAATATTTTGAAAATGCAGCGACGGCTATTCATCAATTTATGCAGACACATTGATATCAATAAGGTGTACCCACATAAGAAAAAGTAAGGGCTAAGGCCTAATTCTCTTAGAGTTATTGCACTTTGTAAAATTTCTTAGTGCAGTAAAAAAAAAAAAAGCTTGTGAGCACATTATCTCTTTAACCAATGGCTGGAATTTGACCAAACTAATATAGATACATCACTACGATAGGGAAAAGAAGTGATTAGATTTTGGTGGCCTTGACATCTTTTTCAAGGTCACTACATTATAAAGACTCTAAAAGTGAGCATAGATTGCATTCTTTTTCCTAATATCTTAAAAACGCAGTAATGGATGTTTATCAATTTATGCAGACATATTGATATCAATAGGGTGTACCTACATAAGAAACAGTAAGAGCTAGGGACAATTTTTTGCCCTTTGTAAAATTACTTAATACATTTAAAAAAAAAAAAAAGAAGCTTGTGTGCAAATTATCTCTTTAACCATTAGCTGGAATTTGACCAAACTAATACAGATATCATTATGACGTGGTGGGGGGTGGGGAGGGGGGGTCAAGAATTGATTAGATTTTGGTGACCTTCACCTTTTTTCAAGGTCACTACATTGTAAAGACTCTAAAAATAAGCATTGTGTGCACTCTTTTTCCTGATATCTTGAAAACGCAGCGATGGATATTCATCAATTTATGCAGACACATTGAAATCAATAAGAAAAAGTAAGGGGGCTAGGGGCTAATTTTTTTTAGAATTGTTGTACTTTTTTTTAAAATTTCTTAATGCAGTGTTGCAGTATTGTTTAAAATTTCTTAATACAGTATTTCTTATTGTTTGCACAATATCTCTGTAAACAATAATTGGAAGTTGACTAAATTAATACATATACATTATTACGACGCGGGATGGAAGTGATTAGATTTTGTGACATTGGCCATATCGCACATTATCGTTTTAACTAATAGTGTGAATTTGTCCAAATTAATATAGATACATCAATACGATGGAGGAAAGAAGTTATTAGATTTTGGTGGCTTTGAACATATTTTTAAGGTCACTACACTGTAAAGTCTCTAAAGGTAAGCCTTGGGTGCACTCTTTTTCCTAATATCTTGAAAACGCAGCAATGAAATAAACCATGGATGGGGATGCGGGGTACGTAAACTAGTTTTACTTAAGCGAAACTCCATCCTTAATTTTGATACAGGTCAAAACACATATATATTTCAGGAGCTGAAGCTCGTGTATTCTCCACTATAGAACAAAGTTACAGCAGCAGTTACTACACAAGTTCCTACAATTTGTCGACAAGCAGAGATGGGGTTCACTTTTCCTTTGTTTTCTCCGCAAACTCCAATACCACGAAAGCGGTAATAAACTGATCCGCAAAGGTAGAAAACGTACTTTCTGACATGTTTGCCGTGCGCCTATGCGAAACAGTGCCTGTGAACATGCGCCAAATATGCAGATTCAGATCATTCTGCGCATGCGTTAGGTATCATCCGGGCCTTTTCTTTCCAGTTATGCATTCTGTAGTATCCAATAATTTTGTTAGCAGACAGTGTAGGCCCTGATCAGACTGCGCATCTGCGCAGTCTGATCAGGGTCTTTGCTGTCCGCATGAAGGAACCTTGCATCCTTTGCTACCCAAAATGCGCCCAGCGAAGATTCTGAGTATATTTCCGAAGGTACGTTTTCTGACGTTTCGGCTCTATTCGTCTTATGCCCTCAATTTTAGAAAGGTTGAGGGACATTTTACTTTTGCTTTGTGTGTCTGTCCGTTCGGTCGTGACAATTTACCTTGTGTAACTGATATCACAGAAAGTAGTTGAGCTAAGACTTTCATATGTAACAAACTAATTTTGAAAGAGGCATAGATTACCTGAATAACATTTGATAAAAAACGACTTAATTTTAGGAGAGTTAGGTTCCTATTCAAGTCTAACATTTTGTACGGGCAAGCATAGTTGAAGGGGCATGGGCTTATACAAAACAATTCAAGTTTCAGTATAATTGATGACTCCAATCCATGAATTGACTATTGAGTAAACTTTTGCATTAGTATATTGACCACGTCATGCGAAAACGCGTCTTGGGGCATATGCGGACAGCGAAGGCCCAGATCTGCCTGCGCATCTGCGCAGTCTGACCAAGCATTCATTGTCTGCTAACAAAATTATTGGATACTACAGAATGCATGACTGGAAAACAAATACCCAGATGATACTTTACGCATGCGCAGGGTGATCTGAATCTGTACATTTTGCGCATGTTCACAGGCACTGTTTCGCTTGACTCGGCACATTTGTTCACTCCTGCCTACATCTTTTCTGCTTTCAACATCTCTCAGAAAGTCGTTTCCTAGCTAGCATTCTTTATAAATCTATAGCGGGCCGTTATCGGCCCGTCAGGGTAGCTAATGGGCCGATAACGGCCCGCTATAGATTTATAAAGAATGCTTTCTGGGTTTCTACCTGACGTTTTACACAGAAGACGTCATTTTTTCAAACTTCTGATATGATTTAGTGTTAAGCATTTTGTCGTTACTACATATGCACAAAAAGTTTCATTCTATTCGATATTTTCATTTTTATTTTTCCCTTAGTAAAAATGACTGCAAATTATGCAAAAATTGATAGGGTAGGTAGATTGGAGGCAGGTTCAAATTATGCAAAAATTGATCGGGTAGGTAGATTGGAGGCAGGTTCTGAAATTTTCTCAATATTGTTGCTAGTAAGTAAGTCTTATTTAAGGAGGATAACAACATTTAGCATACACATGCTCATGAGGATTTTATATAAATAGTCAAATTCCCGGAATATTTAGCTTTCGTATTTGCACGAACTTCATCGAGCCGCAGTTCATGCAAATGGAAAAGCTAGACACCAGCAGTTTTCGTTTCAGACTCTCAGCGGTTCTTCCAGCTCCTCTTCCGCGACAACATCTTTACCAAATCCAGTGATTGCCAGATTTGTGAGATTCCATCCCGTCACCTACAGCTCCAGCTATTATCCTTGTATGAAAGTTGAAATTAATGGATGTTATCTGTGAGACGTTGACTTACATTTCAGGCAATTGAGTATACTTGGTACATTTTCTGGCATTGTTTTACAAGTGAGATAACTTTTATAACCTCTTCTGAAAAGGGGTTTTATTCTAACAGGAAAGGCTTTGCTCCCAAACATATTACTTTTTAAAGTAGACCTTTTTTCAAAAAGGAGGTAAAATAATCTTGATAGTTTCCTCCCTGTCACGACAGTGTGTCCATTGACATTGAATCAAGCTGTGGGAAAATCAGCGACATTTCGGATCAGTTTGGTAACATTCCGGCAATTTGGGTGTATGCGCAGCCAACCAAAGTACATTCGAACCTCAATGGCTCGAACATCTTTCGGACCACGGAAATTCGTTCGAGACATGGGTAGTTCGAGCCACTGAGGGTTATTCATAGCACCATTTCAGGAAGCAAATAGCGATAATTTAGGGAAATCTTTTCGATTTTCTACACAGTGATTGTATGTTGAGTGTACTCATTAGAATCGCCTCGATGAGGCGATTTTAATGAGTACACACAACATACAATTTCACTATAAAATAAGAAAATTTCCTTAAATATTTGTTTTCTTGAGCTATCGGAAGAATTTCGTAGGGACTGAAAAACGAGTTCGAATTAGCCACGGTGTTCGAGCCATCGGGGTTCGACTGTATTTCTCTTGATGACAAATTACGACAAGCTCTCTGATGCGTCTCAACAGAACCAGCCTCGTGGTTATAATTTTTTTCCTGCTCAACTTAGCTTAGCATGAAATTATCTCTACTAATAATATAAAAATGCCAACAATAGTTGGCTTTTTTATATTCATTAGCAGAGAAATTTTCATGCCGAGCTATATTTAGCAAGAAAGCATTTGCAGTTGTTGATAATTTGAGATTTATTAGCAGGACAAATTTTATGCTCAGCTGAGTTGAGCATGACGAAAAAAGTTTTTATAGCCGTACAAAAGAACAGTCTCTTAAGAGCATGCGGAATTTGCTTATGAAAATCTTTTCTTTTGCCCGTGACAATCTTTCGTTGCATGTGACAATCTGTCATTGTCTACAAACAATTCTGTACCCTGTACATTAAAAAGTGATTTGCGAACGCCAAACGTTTCTTCATATGGGTGGATACGTTCCCAGCGGGCATATGACGTTTATACAACGTCGCCTCAACGTCGATGCAACGTCATGACGTTGCATCGACGCTGAGGCAACGTTGTATTAACGTTATGTGCCTCTGGGTTAAGAAGACTGATCATGATCCGACTGTTACGTTGACTGATCTGGATTTCCAGTGTTTTTGTTTGGTTTTCCCATAGCAGGCATCATCATTGTTAACCAATTGAGCATTAGTATTATACATTTACCCATAGCTACAGATAAGAGGAGGTAATATTTTTTCTTATTTCTCTTTGAAAACGTACGTTGTGACTGCTCATAGGAAGCGCTTCGGTTAGATGGTTCTAGTGAGTACCCACAACATGAAACTAACAGTAATTTTCAGTTGTAAAATGCCTTATCCAGAGCTATGTTTACCTTTAGTGTTGGAAATGCTTCCACCTTGTCGTAATTGTTTCTATAAATTTGACTACATGACAGTGTATCTAAATGTTATGACAGACTAACCTACAATACAGACTATGGTAAAATTTGGCGAGCAGTTTTTGTATTGCGGTCATCTCACTTTAATCCTGAGTTTCTGAGATAGATTCTTCCATCTCTGCATTTGGACACATCCACCGTGTATATCTCTGCATTACTGTTTGTGTAGGTATTTGTGCCGGTCTACAGGGCTGAAAGAGCTGAAAGGGTTAATAGCGGCCCACTTTGCTCTCTGATTTCTTCTCTGAGTGACTTATTTGCCTAATGCGATGGTTCTGGTGTTGGTTGTTCTTTGTGTAAAGGGGTGAGAATAGTCGCTAATAATCAATCCTGAAATCTAAAAACTCAGTCCAAAAACTACTTATATTTGTCTGATTTCTCAATACAAACATATGTTGTGGGTACTCATTAGAAGAGCCTCCCCGAGGCGCTCCTAATGAGTACCCACAACATATGTTTTTTATTGAGAATTTGCTTGTGCTGAGGTTTTACGGCCCAGTTAAACCAATGGGGTCATGTCGAGCGCGGTCAGTTTACCTAACCACACGTTTACTGGGCAGGCTTAGTCCTCTAAGCGGTTATGAGAGAATGACCGTAGAAAATATTTCATGATCAATCTCCACGAAAGAATGGCCGACCTCGGCGGGGGTTGAACCTGGTCTCCAGTCGGACGGCGCATCCAACTGAGCCACCGAGGCCGGCCATTTATTTATTATTATTATTATTTTTTTTTTTTTTATTGAGAAATAAGAAAACATCTCTTATCTGGAATTATGTAACTAATAATTAGTTTAATAATTGTTTTTTAAAGCTATTTCAGGTATATACATGTATTAACCCATATAACTATTTTTTTTTTCAAACAAAAGGATTGTCTTGTGAACAAGTGTAAAAGTGAAATTTCTTCGTTCTCAATCCTGAAATTAGGATTTATATATCTTTCTATCTATCTATCTGAAGTGTCACATCTCTGTGTGAAGACTGGTGGCTACTCGCTGCGGAGCATTTTGAAATAGTTGTCCTGTTCGTTTTCGTACTTGTACGTTTAGTGGACACTGTTCAGCATTGTGACTACATTGTTTGCGGGGAGGGAGCGTGTTACTGTTTTTCTTTAGTCAATGTCTTGTGTACTGTCTATCATGGTTTGTTTGCTCTTTCTCTTCATGTCTTTGGTAGACTATGAGCTGCGATTATGACTATTCGTAGACACCTCCTATACTATGTTTATCTCCATCTTCACTGCTTGCTGAGACAGATATCTCTCCAAATAGTTTGTGTAAACAATAAAATTGTATCTGTCCGTCGTTTGTAATCTTTAATATACGGTTTGATCAATTTTGGCAAAGACTTTTGGAAACAAAAAAGGTTATATATATATATATATGTTTATAGGAAGAAATACGAAATACCACTGGGCTGAGTACTCAGCCCAGTGGTATTTCATATTTCATCTTATATATATATATATATATTGAGAAGCTATTACGAGGGCAAGTCAATAAGTAACCAGCCTATCCCATTTCCAATTGACCGAGACACCCAAGATTTTCATGCCTTGTTTCAATACATGTTTTAGGCCTGAGGGCAAAATTGCACCCTTATCGTTTCATTCACTCATAAGATATTGAATGTTAAACATGGCTAGCGATGCAAAAGTAAGCTTTTCGTCAAAAGATGAGTACCGTGCTGAAATTCGGTACTTGTATTTGAAAGGGAAAACAGTTTAGGGAATACATTGCGGGTCTTCTGCGCCATCGTATGCACAAGTTAAATTCTGGGTTGGGGAATTCAAACGCAGTAGATCGTCTTTAGAAGACGAAACCAGGTCTGGACGCCCATCAGATGTCACCGATGAAGAAATGTGTAATAAAGTACGGGATCTGCTGTACTCTGATAGGCGAATTAAGGTGGAAGAATAGCGAATGCATCACACATTTCACATGGTAGCGTTTCAACAATTTTACATGATCGCTTGGGTATGCACAAGCTAACAGCCCGTTGGGTCCCAAAATCCCTTAGCGACGAGCAAATGGCAACCAGAGCATCAGTGTACAGCGCATTGTTGAAGCGGTTTAGGTCAAAGGAAGATGATTTCCTTTCACGTCTGGTGACTGTAGATGAGACCTGGGTGCATTATTATGAGCCAGAGAATAAAGCTCAAAGTCGCCAGAGTGTAGGGCCGGGGTCTCTGAGGCCAAAGAAGTTCAAAACGCAACCCTCTGCTGGCAAGGTGATGGCAACTGTATTTTGGGATGCACAAGGCGTTATTATGTTGGACTTTCTAGCAAAGAAAAGCACAATAACAGGTGCGTGTTATGCAAATTTGCCCGACCAGCTGAGAACTGTGGTCCGTGAAAAACGCCGTGGTAAACTCTCCAAAGGGATTCTGCTCCAACAGGACAATGCGAGAGTCCACACTTGCAAAATTGCAATGGATGCTGTTGAGCGGAATGGATACGAGCTAATACCGCACCCCGCCTATTCTCCGGACTTAGCTCCTAGTGACTATTTCCTATTCCCAAACGTGAAAAAGGATATCCGTGGACGTCATTTCCGGTCCAACGAAGAAGTCGTGGCGGCAGTTGAGGAGTGGGTCAGAGACAAGGACCCTGGCTTCTTCAATTCTGGGCTGATGGCACTGGAACACCGTCGGTCCAAGTGCATCATTCTAGAGGGCAATTACATTGAAAAAGAAGAGATCGATCTCACCCAGAAATAAGTTTGGCTGTTTTTTATTGACTCGCCCTCGTAATATATACATCATTCTTTTCATCTTCTCATCAAACTTGGTTCTTAGTCTTTGTATCGCCGTGTTCGATAAATATGAATCTGGTCCGGAGATTATCTATCTATCTATCTATCTATCTATCTATCTGTGAAAAATATAAATCTGATTAATATACTATCTATCTATCTGTCTGTCTGTCTGTCTATCTATCTGATAATGTTGTCTTCTTTGAAAGTGTATCAATCCTTTTAAATATAAACGACGTTCACGGTAATTACACTAACTGTTGACACACTTTAACTCCTTACAATACTTTTGAACAAGTCCATTTTTGCTACCTATTGATGTGTCCAAATACTGCAGAATATTTTTCAAAAATGTAGACAACTATCAGAGTTCACATTCTGCGGCATTTTATCTTGGTCTGCATATACAATGTGTGCTCAGTCCTGTCTGTCACAATACTTAGGGTATATATTGCCCGTGGAATAATTATTTTCATTTATTCATTCATATGTATACTGCTTTACAATAATGATATTATAATAATATCTACACTAAATACCGTATTCGATCTAATTACCGCACTTTGGCTTAGGTTTTCCAAATTACTGGGAAAACTTGTGATAAAATATGTATCTGCCTACCAAGGTTACCCTTCAAAAAAAGATCAGCAGAGAACCTACAAGTCAATGCAATTCAAATGAGTTCCCACAACATATGCCTATATAAAGAAGTAGACAAAATTGCACTGGCCGTAATCTGAAGACTATGGAATCTCTTGACTGTGGGCTTAAAGGGGTATGTGCGGTAATTAGGTCGAATACGTTTTGAAAGGGACTGGAAACACTTTGAAGGGAGTCAAGTCTGCCAAAATGGTTTACGCTCCCTCCAGAAAAGGGGTCCAGTCTAAAAGGAAAGAATTCATTCCCCCTTGGAGCACATTATTTCCCGTTTAGTAGACCCATTCTCTGAAGTGACTTGCGTGAAAAAAAAAAAAAAAAAAGATCTGAAGTCACAAACGTTGCCTGCCTTGTAAAAATTGCAGACAAACTACTAGATATATAAAGTGCCCTTAAGCAATATTCGTTTACACTTTTGCCGCTGGATTCCTGAATGTGGACTCTTCTATCTCTTAATTCGGTAACAAACATCATTGCAAATAGATAGGTCATGTGACAAACATTATTGCAATTATCTGTGTCATGTAGCAAGAATTATTGCAAATATTTGTATCATGTAATAAGCATCATTCCAAATAAACGTGTCTATATTTGTTCCAGTCTGCATAGCTGAAACAGTCAATAAACCTTGGCGTCTGGTCCTTCGTTTAAAACGCATGTTCTGACAAGCATTTCAGTCACAATATAGGGGTCACAGTTAGAGGAAGGTCTCCTATCCTCCAGATAGCCACATCCGTCGTCGTCCACGGGCCGGGGTATTCTAATACTCGTCCCTCGATTAGCTATTCCAGATGAATATTCGTGTAATTTAGAACTTTCATGAAACCCCGTCAGACGTCTGGCATTGTCTTTCCCCTCGTGTGGATCGTAAGTAAATATATGTTTTTCATGGACCTTTGATAATTTATTGATAGCCTCATCTATATATCTGAAAAGTAAATATTCTATAAGGAATAACCTTTGAGAGCAGTGAACAAACTCACAAAACTTTAAACAGCTGGGCCCTGTTGTTCAAAGCGTCGTTAGCTTAACGAGTTCGTTAGTCGTCAAAATGTTTACTGTTAACTGTTCTAGTAAGTACAATATCTCATTCACAGGTATTTTTGCTGAAAAAAATGTGAATGCAAAAGCTACTCACATTTTTTTAGCAAAAATATTAACGTATAATCCATATTTAATGATCAAAGTTTTAACAATACGTTAACTAACGACATCGTTAGTTTTTTTAACAACAACTGGGCCCTAAAGTGTCAAGTTTTCTGGACCAAACCAGCTGTTTCAGTCACTCAGGCCTCATCAGTGACCCTTTTAAATTTTCATAAAAACGTCAAATTGGGATCAACGATCACAAAGGGCCAGGAAATATATATGCACTACATTGAAGTACGGGGAGACGTTTTACGGCCGCCACACGGCACTAACACCAGCTGTAGTGTAGCAATTCCAGAGGATCTGTTAAGGAGGAGTATTTGATGATAATTCTAGGAAAAACGATTTTTTTTATTATTTCTCTATAAACCATAGTTTTTCAGTAAAGATATGTTGCGACACAGCGCTTCTAATGGACACCATTAGAAGCGCTGTGTCGCAACATATCTTTACTGAAAAACTGGAGAAAATGACCCCAGCACAACTATCAAATACTCCTGTAGATGAAGTACACAATGCTTAAGTTGAATTAGTGCATTTGGTAGAATTTACGCTGTTGTTTAAAATGGAGACAGTGTTTGTTTTCTTGGACACCTAGTCGCTTTAGAACGCTTTTTCAGAAGGTAGGCAAATGGTTTAGACACTGAGGGTTCATCATAGCGCTAAGTCAGAAGTCAAATGGGAATAACTTAGGAGTGTCGTTGCGATCCTCTGTACAATAACAGTGTGTTGATTGAACAGTCAACCCTCTTTATACCGGCACTCGATACAACGATAATATTCGTTATAATGATAATTTAAACGTCACGAAACCTTCGCTCAGGAGGTGACAGTTAATGAGGAATTATGCAAGAATATTGCATTAAAACTTCAAGCATATATGTTTTGGATATTTGTTAGAATCGCCTTACTGAGGCAATTCTAACAAATATCCAAAACATATGTTCCATGAGGAAAAAAGAATAAAAAAGGTCTATCTTACACATTATTCTGTCCATTAAGGATTTTACAACAGCAAATTCATTTTAATGACAACATCTTTGGGAACAAATGCTGTCGTTGTAACGAGAGTGCACTGTACTCATTGGAAAAGCCTCAGCCTTGATAAGACGATTCTAATGAGTACATACAACATGCATTTTCAGATAAGAAAAGAAAAAAATGCTAAAATATCCCTTAATATTTGTTTTAGTGAGTTTTCGGAACAATGTCCAAGGGACTCAAAAACGAGTTCGAATGAGCTTCGGTAAAGGAGCCGTCAGTGTTCGAGTCATTGATGTTAAACTGTGTGTAGGTTTTCCTATAAATACAATTTTATTATATTCTGTACTATATTTACCGCATTCCTCCTTTTTCTCTCATCTTCGCAGTGCTGAAATTACAGTGTGCGCCCGGCCCTTGCCAATCTCCTTCCACCGGTTTGGGGTCAAAGGACACTCTAACACCATATTCTTCCGCGACCCGGTAAAGAATATATCTGCCCATCCATACGTGATCCCCACATTCTACTCCCTCGCAAGGACCAACACTGAACTCCCACTATCAACAAGGAAAAAGAATTTTACCTAGCTAGTATTCTACATAAGTCTATATCGGACCGTTATCGGCTCAACGGGAATCCAGTAACGGTCCAGTATAGATTCTAGTGAAGTGATATCTGGGTAATTACGCAAATTTACAAAGTTTGCCACCGTAACTTATCTCTTGTCGACTATGGATAGAAAAGAAACTTTTACCCAGTTAGCATTCTTCTTAAATCTATGTCGGACCGTTATCGGCCCAACAGGTATCTGTTGGGCCGATAACGGTCCGATATAGATTAAAATACATAAAATTAAGATGTGTCTTTGTCATTAGTCTTATTACTGATAAGAGACTGGGCACAATAAAACCTAAAGCCTCCTGTACTGTCAACAAATGATACAGGTAGAGGCCCAACAGGGGAATTTAGTATTGTCTTATTCATTTGATCCATAGGTATTATATTCATTATCCTTCAGAAGGCCCCTTTACGAGCATCCCCTGCTGGGACCTCATAATACTTCTTTATGACATGCCTTTGCATAGCGCCTAGGTAAGGGCAATAAAATAATTAGTGAGTGGTACCACGCTTGGTCTTATTTTAACTATGTCTTAAAGTAGAATGCTTCCTGAGTTATATTAATTTACTAGTTTTACCATCGTAATTAATCTCTTGCTTAACCATGGATGAATGCCACAACATCTGTAATCCCCACCCGCTCGCCCCACACAGCATGAACCTATACTTGGATTTTGTTCTAGGTCCAGATCTTTAACTGAGCCCATATTTACCTTAAATATGTGCTAACACATGACAAAACCTACAAAAATTGCATGTTCGCCTAGCGAAGACTCAGATCAGCCTGGGCATCCGCCCAGTCTGATCAGAGTCTTCGCTGTCCGCATGACGAAAACTTTGGTCCTTAGCTACCTATTGAGCGCATAGCGAAGACTGATCAGACTGGGCGGATGCCCAGGCTGATCTGAGTCTTCGCTGGGCGCACATGCCATTTTGTAGATTTTGTCATGGGCTGGCTCAAGTATTCCTATTGGTGTTTTTTGTAGGCTATCAATGTGGCTATGCCAAGAACTTTTCCACATATATTTTAGAATCATCAACGGGTAGTAAAATTAAGATATACAAATTTTAGGACAAGTTTGGTTAGCGGAAAACCTGTAAAAATATTGAGAAAAAAAATCCCTTAAAAATAAAACATCAATCTACCTGTGAGGGCATGCCTTCTGGGTTTGAACCGGAAATATTCACGCCGGCATAAAGACATGCGCGATAGTGGGCTTCACTCACATCTCTACCATAAGCATTATCAGCACCAACACCACAGTAGTATGGACCTTTTAAACGAAAACAGACACTCGAGAGACATACAAAATCTGAGCCACAACCTTGGAAAAGTTGCCTTCTGACATGTGCGCCTAAAGAACACTCAAATCAGCGCATCCGCGCAGTCTGATCAGAATCTTCGTTTTCCAAGTGAAGAAACTGCTTTCTTGGCTATCCAAAATGTGCTTAGTGACGATTCTGATCAGACTACACGAATACGCAGATTAGTCTGAATCTTCGCTGGGTGAACATGTCCGAGGGTACGTTTTCTGACTTTGCGGCTTATATGGTCTGTGATGCAAGAATTAGCATAAGCTGATCTTCGTTGTCCACGTAAAGAAACATTTCATCCTTGGCTATCGAAAATGCGCCTAGTGAAGAGTCTGATCAGACTGCGCGAACACGCAGGCTGGTCTGAATCTTCGCTGTGCGCACATGTCCGACGGTACGATTTCTGGCGCTGCGTTTCGTATCCTTCTGTCCTTATTTGGTACCTCGGGAGGGCTGTGCTCCGCCATTGTTGCCTTTCAAGGAACCTCAACATTTATATTATATATGCCACCTCATGATAAAACCAACAAAATTGCATGTGTGCCCTGCGAAGACTCAGATCAGCATAGGCATTCGCTCAGTCTGATCAGAGTCTACACTGTCGCATGAAGAAAGCTTGTATCCTTAGCTACCCATTGAGCCCAGGGCGAAGACCCTGATTGGAATGGGCGGATGCCCAAGCTTATATGAGTATCACTTGGCGCAGATGCCGTATTGTTAGTTTTGTCATTGAAGCCCAGATCAACTAACAAATTTTAGTCTGGAAACCCGTAAAAAGGTAATTGGCAAACAGTGCAGACCGAGATAAGACGACACAAAATGCGGCCCCTGGTCACGGTCTTCACTGTTTACAAATAGTCATATTTCTCCAGGAATATCTAAACTACATGGACTGACATGCTTAAATTTCAAATTGGACTCTTCAAATATATCGTGTGTGGGCGTTTATTCAGTCTGAAATGGATCAATGAGTTCGCTAAGACTATACAGATGTTGAACGACTCGTCAAACGTTGGCTGAATCGGCCAGTTTTTTGCGAGTGCAGTATTTTCTTAGGTGTTCTCGTTGTGTTCTCGTGTAGACCGACTTTGCGGGGCAATGTTGTATTTACAAAGATTTTTATTGGTTAGTGCTTCGGGAAGCTAGACGATGAATGACAAGTATTTTGTCTTTACAATTGTGCCGTCATTTTTGACAAGAGACAATCATTTGTAGAATAATGCCTCCTTAGTATTCATTTCTTTTACCAAAATTTGGAGTCTCTTCAAGTTGAAGCATTTCATTTTTAGAGCACCCGTGGACAAGGAAAACAATGTTTTTATATTGGAATTTATTCTCTTGGTATATCCATTGCCCTTAACCCTTGTCATGCTGAATAAACTAAGATGCCAGGCCCACTTCTAATTTTCAGCCAATCAGATTACTTGATCAAGGTTTTTGATAGAAATTCACATATTTAATGACAAACAGTGCAGATCCAAATCAGTTGGCTTAGAAGCCAACTGATCTGGATCTACACTGTTTGCTAAGACAGGGCATGTCGTGTTCAGCAAGAGAAGGATTACGATACCAGTGTCTGAAACAAACTCACACTCACCCTGTGGCCCTGGGTATCCATTTTTGGGCCAACCAAAAGGCTGGCCATCATAGGCAAGAAGTGTGTATTCCTGCTCGATACCAAACCACGGTTTAGACTCCTTGGCCAGCTCCATAACTTTCCGGCAATGGTTTCTTTTGTTGGTTTCTGTTAACGAAAATTTAACAACATAAATAATATTCCTTACTCCAAGCGCAGATATCCAGCAAGCATTCGACAAATCTATATCGGGCTGTAATTGGTCTAGATAAAAAATGATCAGATCTCAGACCAGCTAATTTCTAATCATCATAACTGATCTGCCTGATGTCCTCATTTCTAGGACGACGGATAACAGCATTCTGTACCACCAGAACAGATTTGACAGCGACCAACATGTGTTGCAGCAAGATCTCGACAAATCTTGTGGAGAAATAAGAAAAATAAGAAAAATATGTACCCAGGCATTCCTCTTATCTAGACCTGTGTAGAGAGTCGCATGAACTTTGATTTTAAACCGTTCTTCGAATACTTGAAACTGGTCAGTTCCAGACAAGAGTAGCACGCCTTTATCAAATTTTAGCAGTATTCTTCACCCACAAGTAGCTTTAACTTGAGCTCTTGCTCCATCTCAAAATGGAACATAGTATAAGCGACAGTGGCTGCGAGTCCCTCCTTAGTATTCTTCAAGCGGAAGAGGGACCTAGCCAACTACTAAAAATTTCTTAGTACAACCAAATAAAGACTTCTGAGCTATACCGACCGGGTTCATCGTTCTGACACCGCCACGGAAGTGGAATTGGTCAGATGACTGGATATTTTTGTTTTCTTTTCCTCTTGTATATTACTATGCTTAATTGCACTCTTTCATTTCGTTCGTGATTACATGAAGTTGTTATACTATCAAAGAGGATATTTTTGTATAAAGTGTAGAGCAAGATGAGACTACTCGTAACAAGTAACCCGTCTCATCAAGATCTGCACAGTTTACCTATTTGTTTTTAATCTTTGACAGTCAACACAATTTGCCACAATGGTTTGTAAAACTTCAAAGATAGAAGAGTCCACTTTAAAAACATGGTAGTTAAAGCGTTAATAATTAAAGAATCGTTTTGGTATTTAAATATAAGAGTAAACTGGCATGGTTTAGGCCAAACAAATTGACCAGTAGCTTTTACATTTACTTTCTTATATTCATAAGGATACGTTCCTTGTACACTTTAGGCATGACAGTAAGAAATTCCTGCATTCCACGTGACGCAGCAAGCTGCTTACCTGTACATGCAATACCTGTTAACCCATTTATGCCGAGTGGAATCTTCTACATTATTTCTTTGGACAAGTCTATTTCCTATATCAGGAATGTCCGGTTATTTTTTATTATTTATATGTTTTTGAAATTTCTGAATTTAATGCAAATAGTGAAAACCCTGATCAGACGCCGTGTTCTGCGGCGTCTGATCTGGGTCTACACTGTTTGCCAATGTCCCTTTTATGGGCCGCTAGCTTAAATGGATTAATCCAGTTAACGTATATCTATACTTATAGATGATGCGCAACGCGAGAGAAAAGCCCTTATGCCATATGCAAACAGCGAAGGTGCAGATGAGCGTGCGCATCCGTGCAGTCTGACCTGAGCATTCTCTGGTCGTCTACATAAACTACATTATACATTGATTCTGTAAGCAGACAACGAAGGTCCAGATCAGCCTGCGCAAATGTGCAGGCTGATCAGGGCCTGCGTTGTCTGCAAATTGCATGAGGACCCTTGTGCATCGAATGTTAGAATGCAAATGTCTAAAAAGGTCTAAGCGACTGGTCAGTTTGGTCGGCCTGTAAGTACTCCAGTGTAGTAAACAGGCCAGCACCTGTGTTATGTTGTTATTTCTCAATGTCTTCTTTTGAACAAAATGTACATAAGTTATGTATAAATAAAAAAAAAACTCACATGTTTTTACAGTATCACTATACATGTTTCATTTTTTTTTCATATAATTAACAAAATGGCAGTTTATATATATATATATATATATATATATATATATATATATATATATATATATATATATATATATATATATATATATATATATATATATATATATATATATATATATATATATATATATATATATAGATAGATAGATAGATAGATAGATAGATAGCAAGCAGCCCATAGTAGGCAATATGCACATGCATGCACCTCCACTGATCTCAGACTGTCTAGACTGCAACACATGTATACACACTAGAATGTCTAGTACAACACATGTACACACAATAGAATGTCTAGTACAACACATGTATACACAAAGAATGTCTAGTACAACACATCTTTACTAACTAGAATGACTAGTACAAAACGTGTATACACACTAGAATATCTAGTACAACACATGTATACACATAGAATGTCTAGTACAACAAATGTTTACACACAAGTATGTCTAGTTCAACACACGTTTACACACTTGATTGTCTAGTACAACACATGTATACACACTAGAATGTCTAGTACAACATGTATACACACTAGAATGTCTAGTACAACACGTGTATTCACACTAGAACGTCTAATACAACACACGTTTACACACTAGATTGTCTAGTACAACACATGTAAACACACTAGAATGCCTAGTAAAACACTAACACATGTATTCACACTAGAATGTTTAGTACAACTCATGCATACCTACCTGCTGGTTCCTTATTGTAGTTGTATACTTCACAAAGGACCAACTTATTTTTACCCCTTCTGAAGGGATCCCTGTACATTGCAACTGGATACAAGTACATGTCAGAGTTGGAGCCTTTAGCTTGGTAAGTACTGGAACCGTCATAATTCCAAATAGGAAGGTCTGAAAACGTTATTTAACCCGTAAAGTGCCAATTACAACTGCAGCTGACGTCATTTTGAAATATCGCAAACCACAACTGTAGCAGACGACCTTTTTAAGATACGTTTTTTTCGTTTTTTTTTTTTTTTTTTTTTTTTTTTTTTTTCAAAGCAAATAAGTTTTGACATTTCATGTGAATCGTCTGACAAGCAGACGATTCACATGAAAGTCAAGACTTATTTTTACTAAGAAAATAATAAAATATTTAGAAAGGTCGTCTCCTACAGTAATTACAACTGAAACAGATGACATTTTGAATCATTTTATTACCATTTTTTCAAAACAAAAATCTTCAAATTTCATGTCAGTCCAAGCAGAAGTTTCAAGTCTTATTTTTCTGAAGAAAAAATGAAAATGTTTAAAAAGGTCGTCTGCTACAGTTGTGATTGGCACTTAAAGGATTAACTGAGAAGCAGACGAGTCACATGAATTGTCAAGCCTTATTTCTCCGAAAAAAAGAAAAAAACATATGTATTTTAAAATGTTGTCTGCTGCATTTTGTGATTGACACTTTGAGGGTTAACAATCACGTTACATGTAGAAGTACTGAACATCAATATAACCCCAGCGAGCACATGACGTCTATACAGCGTCGCCTCAACGTCGATGCAACGCCACGACGTTGGATCGACGTTGAAGCCATGTTGTATAATCGCCATGTGCCAGCTGGGACATAGAAGTTATATTTGAATCGCTACGTCAGAAAACGTACGTTTGGGCACGTGTGCCCAGCGAAGATTCCGATAAGCCTGCACAAATGTAAATGCATGCTAGCATTGCAGGTACATTTGTTCCACTGACAGCAAAACATCTTATACATAATAATCTTGAAGAACGCAATATCCCTTCATGCGGAAAACGAAGGCTCGGATCAGACTGCGCATGTGCGCAGGCTGATTTGAGTCTTCCTTAGTCTGTAATTCTGTAACAGCATAATATTTAACCACGTAGAATGTCATTTGCTAAGTCAATAAGAAACAAAAGTATAATAGAAGGACATTCCGCACAATTCTTTTCCGTTTTCCGCCCTCCCCGTTTTTGAGAAAGATTTGATGTGCGTTGTTACTTCGTGTCATTAAATCCTTATACGGTGCCGTGAGGGCTGAGAGAGAGTGGGGGGGGGGGGGGGGAGGGAGGGGGGCGTTATGCACCCTGACTGGAATCTTTCAATGATATCCCGCCGTCGTTTTTTTTTGCAATCAATATGAAAACATGCCTATTTAAATATACTAGAAATTTTCACCACCAAAAAAACTGAAAGTTTTCAGATAGAAATTCTGATATTTTTCATAGTTCTGCTCAAAACATAGATTGTGGGTATTCGTTAGAACCGCCTCGCAGAGGCGGTTCTAACGAGTAACCACAATCTATGTTTTTGAGCAGAAATAAGAAAAATAATGTAAACCCCTGTAAACCCCAGTTTTACTATATAAAAGTGTGGTTTAAAGGGGTCCTGATGTACGAAGGTACGTTTTCTGATGTTAAGGCTCATATGTGTAATTATGACTAGTGTTGGGAATCGGCCAGAAATTTATCGTCGATCATCGGTTTTGTAAACCTGACCGATCATCGACTACTGATCGGCTTGTAGAAATCTATTCATTCTTATTTTAGCCCTCTTTCAGGTGTTTATTCAGAGCTCAAAATCGATATGAGGGGTATCCTGATAATATTTTTTCTTACTTCTCCATGAAAAAAGTATGTTGTGAGTACTCATTAGAAGCGCCTCGCCGTGCGAGGCGCTTCTAATATGTACCCACAAGATATGTTCTCAAGGAGAAATAAGAAAAAATGTTAGTATTTTTTGGTTGAAACAAATGCCATATTTGTTTATTTTTTCTTATCTTTATTGACCACAAATCTAAAATGACCCAAATAGTCACCTTAGAATTTATTTTATATATATATATATATATATATATATATATATATATATATATATATATATATATATATATATATATATATATATATATATATATATATATATCTTGCCTATTTTGATAAAAAGTAAGAAAAATATGTTTATAAAAATAGAATTTTTCGTCTATAAAAATTCTTTCTGATGATCAGTCACAAGAGACAAAAGTGACTGATGACCGATTATAATTATAATCGATCAACGGTGGCAACACTATAGATGACAGCAGATATGACTATAAGAAATATGGATTACCTGTCGGTTCTTTTGGCTCAAAATTCAATGTTTTACCCTTGCTTCTAAGGGCCTCGTCTGTTCCATCTATCCACACATATTCGCACATTACTTTGTCCCCTTGTGGTAAATCAAGGAGATTATTAGTAATGGTCTTGTCTGTCTTACCAGGGTAATGTCCAACGACGGCCATCTTGATTTAGTCTGAAATGAACCCCATTCGCCAAATATGACTAGTCACAGAAAAACTAGGATCTATTATTAACAGGTATTGTTAGCAAAAGAATACCGTATTCAGTCATCCGTGCATGCGCGTGTGGTGCGTTTATCTGTGTGTCTGTGAGAACCAGCAAAAGCAAAATGTTTTTTGTTTTTTTTTTATTTTGTTCTCATACTGTCGATAACAAAATAACATTAAATCACAGCTGTTCAGGATACAAAAAGATTCTTAACGCATATGTGAAAACAAATTTCCAAATCAGTCTCAGTCTTTCGATATTATAGGTCAACGCGTAAATACACCGATCAGGATATAATATGAGCCGGGGAACAGCCTTTCCTACGAGTTTGATTGTGCGCCCAGCGAAGACTCAGACCAGCTTGTGGATCCGCGCAATCTGATCAGAGTCTTCGCAAGACACTGTTGGTAGCCAAGGATCCAAAGCGTCTTCATGCGGACAGCGAAGACTCTGATCAGAGTGCGCGGACGCGCAGGCTGATCTGAGTCGACGCTGAACGTACATGCAATCTTGTAGGATATGCTGTAGCTTGTCTCATATTTCATAAACAAATCATTGGCACTTTAAATTACTCACGTCAAAAGCAAATATTCCTTAGTAAGTGTACCTACATCAGACAAAAACTAGCCTTCAATACTGACAGACTGATATGGGCCCGTTTGTTACATGCATAAAATTATTTTAGTTACCACCGTAAAAACATACCGTACTTACTGTACTAACTTTTCCGACAGATAGGCCTGAGCAAACAGAGTAAACCCTGATCGGACGCCGCAGAATGCGGCGTCTGATCAGGGTCTACACTGTTTGCGACTAATATATAAAGCGGTTTGTTCAGACATATTACGGTACAATTTCGCTATGAAGAACACCTTTGGGATTGTCTAGAAGTGGTCTTATTTATGGTCGTATTGAACAAAAAGAAAGAAAATCATTTTCGGACTGAGAAAAGCTGCTCTTAATAGTGGAGGGGTCTTAATTTCAAGTGGACGTAATAGTGGAATTTTACTGTGATACACCGTCAGCCTCGTTCTGGATTAACGAGATTATGCGTGGATTAGCGAGAGCGGTAAAACTCGCGATTGTGAAACTGGCCTATTGGTACTAAAATGGACTTGATAAATTTTAGAAAAAGTATACTTTAGAAAGGAGTTACAGTGTCCGAATGATCGGGGTCAATACTGTATGAACTGTTAGTTGGTCATTGCCACTTTTCTGACCTGTCAATAAACCTTTGATTCATTATTCTAGTGTTTGTGGTGTAAGTGTACCACTCTAATTATTTTGTTTGGGTTTTAACGACACGTCAACTCTTGTGGGTCATTTTGTGTCGTCTCTCAGAGAAAGGAAGAAAAAGTATAGAGGAGATGGTAGAGAAGATGAAAGAGAGGGACAGGGAAGACAGAGGAACAGGAATGAAAATGATGAAACAAAAGAAATAAAAACATCCCCCTCTACCCTTACCTGCTACAAGGATAGCAGGCCTTGCCCAATTGTAAGCCAATATCTGTTGGACGCCCCGGTGACGTAAGATACATGACACCTTCGACCACCCTTCACTCTAATGAGCCCCATACTTTTAAGGTAGAAGACCCATTGCGGACCGAAATAGATTTGTAATTTGGAGCAGCATCCAGATTTACAGGGTAAGGCAGCGGCGGATCAAGATGGGGGTTGGGGTTTCATTCGAATCCCCGTTTGACTCAAAATATCATTTTCAGAAAATTTGAATTTGATAAATTTACTATACCGTAACTACCCTGTAAATATTCGCCCACCTTACTCGTTACCTTAAAATTTCAACAGGTCTATTTTACTTTCTGTGAACGTGTCTAAATTGTAGGATGAGTGGAAATAGTGTAGACCCTGATCTGATCTGGGTCTTAGCTGTTTGCTCAGGCTGTTTGTCCGAATACATAGGGTAAATTTGGTGATTTGATCAAATCGAACCCCTCTGAAATTTTGAACCCCTACTGAATAATCCTGGATCCACTCTTGTAAGGTTTTGCGGGAGTAAACTACTCTAAGCCCCTACCACATTGTTAACTCTTTCGGCGCCAAATTTCAGACGACATTTGTCATCTGTTTTTTTTGTTTTGTTTTTTTTGTTTTTGTTTTTTTTTTTTTTTTTTTTTTTGTTTGTTTGTTTTAACAAACTATCGTTTAGAAAGACATTTATATGCAAAGTTGAAAGACTGAATGTCAAACAGCTTAGATCCAGATGAGACGGCTCATTGAGCCGTCTCATCTGGATCTATGCTGTTTGCTAAAGCCTATTATTATCGCCTGTGGCAGTGAAAGAGTTAATACGGCTGTCCGTTCTGAGGCGGATGTTCGATGCGGATCCTGTTTCCCGTCATTCTGTGTGTGCGAGTGGGTGTGCGTGTGCGTGCGTGCGTGCGTGCGTGCGTGTGTGTGTGTGTGCACCATCACCGATAATTTCGTTCAAGTTTGTCATGCTATCGGACAAAATATAGGACCTGGCCACAAGATTATTTAACAAAATGTTTCGAATTTGCCTTTGACGCTGCTATTCTGTTATATAAATTGAACTTCAAATACACTCACAGCGGACATATGACCTTTATAATGGCATACTGTTGCAAAGACATTGAAGCGACGTTATTTCAAGGTTGATGCCCGCTAGGACTAGGATATTAGGCACGGAACCAAAAAAAAAAAAAAAACATTTGTAGCGGTTACATTTTGCTCATTTAATCGTGTTAAATAACTACCGTCGAACCTAAATAACTCGAACACCGATGACTCGATTACCACGGCTAATTGGAACTCGTTTTTGAGTCCCTACGAAATCCTTCCGTAGCCCAAGAAAACAAATATTTAAGTATTCTTTTTTCATATTTTATCAGGAAATTGAATGTCGTATGTATTCATTAAATTCGCCTCATCGAGGCGATTCTAATGAGTACACTCAACATGCCAGTATTGTGTAGATGATCTAAAAGATTTCCCCCAAATTATCGTTATTTATTCCTAACCTGGCGCCATGATTAACCCTCAGTGGCTCGAACTACCCATATCTCGAACAAGTTTCTCTGGTCCCAAAGATGTTCGAGCCATTGAAGTTCGACTGAAAATTATTTACCGTTAGCATTACTCACATGAAAGTAAATAGTCCTTTATAAATGAAACCACATCAGAAAAGCCCGCCTTTAATAATACTAAAAAGTTTAAAAATGAATCTGTAACATACATAAAATTACATTAGTGACCGCTGTTTTATAACTATCAAAAAAAGGCCAATATATGTGCTCTATAATCAGGTCATGGCCGCTGAGGTTAGTAGCTTTTTAATATATGTAGCGATTCTTTTGTTCCTTTCTGACCTTACAGGTCGTATTTTTGATAAATGGTCGTTCAGTATATTAAATGACATTATTTAGATGTTAATGAACATAAATATTTTTCAGTCATACATTGTAAGCAAACCATAACAATTTTGCCCGATCTAAGAGGGATCATCTTGTTTCATCAACACCTGGATCAGGCTGTATGGGTCACCATTAGGTCAACCCATTTATGTCGAATGAACTCTTCAACCTCATTGTATAAGTCCTTTTCCAGTAAAAGTCGTGTTTGGTTATTTTTGTTATTACAATTTTCTATAGAAATTCGTGTACTTAATGCAAACAATATAGACCCTGATCAGACGCCGCGTTCTGCGGCGTCTGATCTAGATCTACAATATTTGCCAATATCCCTTTAATGGGACGCTGGGCGTATTTATGGGACGCTAGGCATAAATGGTTTAACATTCTTTGTAAACAGTATACTTCTCAGCTAATGACTTTTAGCCAAAAAATATTGATATTTTTATACCTCCACGTAAATATATGTTGTGGTACTTATTAGAAGCGCCTTTGCGAGGCGCTTCTAATGAGTACCACAACATATGTAAACGTGGAGAAATCAGCAAAATACTTATTATATCAATCTTGTTAGTCTGTCTCTAGACTCTGTCTTTTCTATCATTTTCTCTTTTCTTTTCAAAGGTATACAATCTAGTACCGCTTATAATGATTTGATAAGTTATGCCCCTTAGTTCTTGAAGTAAAACAGTGAAATGGGATTAAAGAGACAAATACAGCTATAGAAAGTGATAAAGAATATATGTACGTGTGACAAAAACAGTTGCAGAAACGACTGGAGCCAGTCTACAATCTTGTCTAAGTCATGTAAGTCATGGAATTGTATTCATATAAGTACAACTTCAATGACTAGAACACCGATGGCTCGTTTACTGTGCCTGACTCGAACTAGCTTTTGAGCCCCTAAGAAATTCTTTTGATAGCTAAAGAAATCAAATATTTAGAGATATTTTAGGGAAACTTTCATATTTTATCCATATGCAAAAATGGGTCCCATCGCTATTTCATGGTAATTAATGGAAAGAAACTCGTTCTAACAGTTTGTAAAGGAATTGTCGTACGTCACAATTTCTCGGAGTTATCAGACAGATACACACTGCGCTGTTTTTGGTGATAATCCTGTAACTGGATTTTAGACCAATAAAATTATTTGTATTTTATTAATTTTGTATTCCGTTACCGAGTAATTACGGACAATCTCATTACGAAAACACGCCTATTCAAATACACTGAAAATTTTACCACCAAAAAATGACAATTTTTCAGATAAAAAAATTCTGATATTTTTCATATTTCTGCTCAAAACATAGATTGTGGGTACTCGTTAGAACCGCCTCGTCGAGGCGGTTCTAACGAGTACCCACAATCTGTGTTTTTGAGCAGAAATAACAAAAATAATGTATACCCCTGTAAACCCCAGTTTTACTATATAAAAGTGGGGTTTAAGGGGGTCAAAATTGTATAGGCAGGTTTTCGTGATGTCGTGAGAAACCGGAAAAGCTTTATAGTTCGATTTCTTGACGAATGTATTTTACGCAGCACGGATGCATGATCTATGCACACTAGCAAGGTTTCAAAATTATTTTGGTGCATTTGAATGTGCACGCTTTTCATTACCGCTTCCATGGTTTAATAAGAAATGACACATTAATAGGTTCATATTTATCTTCAGATTTTTAACGTAGCCGGGCAACTGAGTCACACAGGGGCTACGCCAGATAAATCAGGATTAGTTTTACTGGACTACTGGCTTGACTTGAAACGGTGCCTAGTTATAATTCATAAATAGATCACCTCGCCCAGATACGGACTGCGTTCATGTCCAGACACGGTGCGTGTGTTCAGACCGCGTGCGTGAATACTAGTCCAGCCTGTAAGTTGCAGAAAATTTGACTGTCAGCCGAAAGGTTTGAACATTTAATCTCGTACCTAATGCGTGTCAATTCCGACTGCATAATGCATTAGGAACACAACTCGAGTCGTGAGTAAGATACACTCGTTAGCCACATGTCGGTTGGACGCCGGAAAGGATGCAGGGTGGGTGTCCTCACCAAGGAGCCGAGAGGGTGTCCTCACCCTAGAACCTGTTGGGTGTCCTCAACCAGGTCCGCGTGCCGCAAGTTGACCTACTTAGAGTAGGTCTTATTAAGATAACTTGGCGGCACAAGCCGAAGTAGTGGTGGTCCTCCACCTTCCCCTAAGGGATCATCGCAAGACTGCCCCAGAACGTCATACCAATACGCTGTGTTGGTCTGTTGAACGCCGTTTGCCCCTTTCAGCATTTCAATGTTGTTGTACCAAGGTTCATCGTAGTACTTGCTTGTAGGCCCCTAAATGAGTAACCAGTGTTTGTTCTTCCGTTGGTAGACGAAGACGGCTGGGAGATCGACGTTGATTTCTTCGTCTTCTCTCGGCTGTCTAGTAGCTTCTAGGATGACCTTGTTTGTGGTGGCGTGGACGTCCTGGAGGTCGTACTTCTCGTGAATGGGGTATTCATTCTCCATCTTGACGTGGAAGTACTGTGTAGGTTGTCTTGTCGTGTACTTCGGCGGCTTGATCCTTGGTTTCTTTGTAGGCGGAGAGTCTGGAGAAGGAGGCAGTGTTGTTGGTCGCATGATGATCAAGCCGCCGAAGTACAGAGATCACACCATCACCGATCATCATGCATGATGATCGGTGATGGTGTGATCTCTGCTGTCTGTGGCTTGCGTTGGTGTCTGATGGTGGAAGGTGTTGATGACTGCAGTGTCTGGACGGCTGGTAGTGATGTCTCCTTCTCCGGTTTAGGCTGTCGGCGTGCAGGCATCGATCTGGTCGTCGTCGTCGTCGTCGTCGTCGTCGGTTTTCTAACAGCTGTGGGCTGGCGAAGCCACTCGCCAGCATAGGGTGCAGGCTGCCTCCTGCTTTTGGTCCTCTTCTCGACGTATCTTGTAGTTCGTTTGTTCTTATGAAAGGTTAGCGCAACGCGATCTAGATCCTTTCCGTCGGATAATGTCCATAGTGGAGCTCCAACAAAGTTGAATCTTTATTGTTGTTCATTAATACAGACGGAATGTTGTATGATCTGTGATGAAATGAATGACATTAATAGGTGATTATTACCTATTTATTTAACCCAGGCGACACTAACTAACCCCCGGGGCTGTTTGCTGATAAGGTTGCTGCATGTCAGGTAGGTATAAAACACACTTGTACTGCATTACTACTACTATCAGATTTTTTAACGCTACCAGGCAACTGAGTCACATAGAGGCAGTGCCTTTTACTGCCTTCCAGTACAATCCGTCTTTTATAGCGACGCGGTAGAGTGCAGGACTTTGATTCCAACGGGTAGAATGCAGGACTTTGACTCCAGCGGACCGGGTTCGATTCCTGATCGTGACATTAGTTTTCTCAAGAATAATCTGTTAGCAGACATTAATTTGGGAAAAGATACATGTATAATGAGTTAATTTTAAGATGGTTATAAAAATCAGACGATAATTTGATATATTTATCTTATTTCTGCTCCAAAACATAGATTGTGGTACTTGTTAGTATCGTATCAGTTAGGCGGTTCTAACGGATACTCACAATCTAACAGATACTTTCCGATTCATCGACTCCGTTTGATTGAGAAAGTTATACACTGATAGCCGCTTTACGTATAGTATTGGATCATAACTCAAATGGTAAAATTCTTTGTCCATAAAGTAAAAAAACTAAATCGACGGTCGGCGGTTCGAATCCTGTAATAGTCTTTTTTAACTCATTATAGTATTTTATCTCTATTTTTGCGCCTTTTTTTTCTAAACAACCGCGATGTGAAAAATTCTTATGATGTTTAACATTTACCACGCTATGGGCAGATTCAGCAGTCGACAAATTAATGTGATTTTTCTTACTTTTTCCCCAGAAAATAGGATTCAATCAAGGAGACAATTTGCATGAAATGTTGAATTCTATTTCTGGAGAGTATAAGGAAAATACTTCAAAATATTGTAATCTGAAATGTTAATACAAAAAAGTAATGCGTGTAACGATGAGCTCTTATTACATTCGAATAGCGAAGGTCAAGATTAACATGCGCATCTCATCTGGATCTTCTCTGGATTGTTCCAACCCACATATATTCTATAGTATCCATTAAATTTGTAAGCGGGCAAAGGTCCTGAATGATGATAAAGTGTTGAGATAACGACATAATATCTTGTTGCTTATTGTCACAAAATAAATGAAAGAAGAGAGAAAAATACCATGTTTATTCTAAATATTTTGACACCTTACCATACTTGCCCCAAAATTTTAATAAAGCCATTTTACTACCTGTTGATGTATTTAAAATTGCTGGATGAGTGACATTCAGTAACGATTCTAATCAGACTCCACGTTCTGCTCTGGGTCCGCACTGTTTGCTCAGACTTCAGGTAAATACAGTGAGTGCCAATAAGTTGATATAAAAATGCACAAGTAAAAAAAACGAGTGTGAGCGAGAGAGTGATTGAGCGGTGCCAATATGACATTTTACTTGAACTGAACTCAAGACAGTAAATGTACCCACTAGATTCTACACCACGCTGTCCGCTGTTAGAGAATAACGAGTGTCTTGGCGCTGTTGCTGAACGCTTCACGGATAAATCCGAAAATGCTCGAGGCGCTATTTTTAGTTATGCTTTCCTAAAAACGGATTTTGGATGAACACGTCCAATCTTTGACACGATATTAAACATTCATCGGGTTTTTGTTATTGTTGTGTTATATATATATATATATATATATATATATATATATATATATATATATATATATATATATATATATATATATATATATATATATATATATATATATATATATATATATATATTGTTACGAGCAGGCGTAACGAGAAATGAAATGAAAGTGAAACCAGCAACAAGCTTTAAATTATTAACAATATTTATTCACAAAAAAAAATAAGACAAAATTCAAAACAAAAAAAAATGCAAGTAAACAGTACCTTTCAGGTTTATGTCACAAAGTCCCTCAGAACTAATCCACAAGAATTTATAAAACAAATCCTTTGAATAACAGTTTCTGATCCCACGATTTTAAGTTCCGGAATTCAGAATTTAAGTCCAGAATGAATAAAATATTAAAGTGATCCAGTATAGAATAATTTCCGATGAAATTATACAATGATGCCCATATGAAAATATTTTCTCCTTGTATAATATCAAAGAACATTCTAGAAAAACAATTTACTACAGACATCTCTTATTTTCCAGGTTCAGTCAAGAAACTTCTAAATTTTCTATGACATAACTCTATATATAACACTTCCTCTCTTCAAGGAAAAGAAAGATTTATGTAATAAAGCTTTCTTTTGCCATAAAATTATCATAAAAATAAAATACTGATAAAGGCAATTATTATCTTATATACAGCAAGTTATAGGAAACCACAGATCATGCTCTAGACAAGACATCAGGAATAACATTATCTTTTCCTTTGATATGCCTGATTGCAAGATTGTACATGTATTCCTGTAACAACAGGCTCCATCTGAGCAACCTCAGATTCTTGTTTTTCATCTTATGGATGAAAGTCAGTGGATTGTGATCGCTGAAACCAACAATAGGTGAGGATGAAGAAGTTAGATAAACTTCAAAATGTTGAAGAGCAAGAATGAGAGACATTCATTCTTTCTCTACTGTAGAATAATTATTTTGATGTTTGTCAAACTTTTTGGAAAAGTAACAAACTGGATGATCAAGATTGTCATCCTCTTGCAGCAATACACCACCTGCACCAACATCACTCGTATTTACGGCTAGCTTAAATTATGACATGCCAAACCGAAAATAACTCAGTCCAGAATCAAGGACATAAACAACATGTTACTGTCCAAGATTATAGACCTTTTTAATGTTATTGTTATGATCTGGGCTACTGACCACGTGATTACAGTATTGTGTCACGTGACCAATAATTGTGGATGGCAAAACATTTCCGGTTCCATTGATACTAAATGAATCAAGCCAAACTTTACTTGGATAATACATTCATTTTGGTCAACATTCACTCGTAAAGTTTACCTAGCGTTTAACAATAGAGCTTAAAGAAGCAATCTGGCAGCTTTTCCTAAGACAAATACAAATGTTTCAACGATATTTTTTCTGATATCAGCCGGCACGCGAACAAGCGTAATTTTGCTTTATGGTGACCATTTTAACGCCTAGTTTTAGTTAGTATATAGTCAAAATATGTGTTAATATTTTTGCTTATACATTTGAATGATCACTCGATGAGAATCTCTTCTGAAATGTAACTTTTGACGAATAAAAATGCTTTATTTTTCTAAAAAGACATCGGCAATTTTACGGTCCGATAAACGTAAACAACACCTTTCTGTCATCCAAGAAGTAAGGGCCTAGAACATACTCTCCGTTTAAGACCGAGAGGTTCCGGATGATTTTTATTGTGTGACGTAGTAATTAAAAAAGGTCTATACATAAATCATGTTTAAGTTGCTGCAGCTATTTTTCATCTATAACCTCTACATCATTGGAAAGAAGAGATTTTCTTCTTTCCAAATCCGTTTGCACAGTTTTTATAGCTTGTTCTTTAAAGCCTCATATAACATGAACGTTTCTTCTGTTTTAAAGACACATACCGTACGGGTGTTGTTGTTTTTTTTTTTTGTTTTTTTTTTTTTTTTTTTTTTTTGTTGTTGTTGTTGTTGTTGTTGTTGTTGTTGTTTTTGTTGTTTTTTTTTTGTTTTTTTTTATTTTTGTTTTTTTGTTGTTTTTTTTTGTTTTGTTTTAGTTATTACTGTACGTACATATGGAATGTAGGATTACAAATGTACCCTTAATTTGCCCGAACTGAATATGTTTCAATTTTTTGAAAACATAAACAAAAACAGGATCAAACAAGGATAGATGTCACTTTAAACAGGTCATGTATCTTGTGCAAAGAAAAGTACAAAATGCTTATAAAAAATATCTGGCAGACATACTAGGGGTGAGATTGGGTGATGGGGAGGAAACATATGGATTTACGTCAAAGAAACTTTTTTGCTTTATGAAAAACAGCAGGCAAGATAACCATGGTGTCTCCACTCTTAAAGATTCAGAAACTAACCTGCATACTGAAAATGTCAAAAAAGCAAACCTATTAAATTCACAATTTCAGTCGTGTTTCTCATGCTTATCCCCTCTTACGCTAGGGCAGCTGTGTGCTCAAAGTATATGTGATTTTTTTTTTTTTTTTTTTTTTTTTTTTTTTTTCAAAAAAATCAATCCAGATAGTATAAAACTTAGGTGCCCTTTTATGCCAGAAATCAGTATAGATCTTAACGGAGTCATTAAACTTTTGTCCAACTTGAAACCGCATAAGGCGCTGGGCCGGATTCCATCAGACCTTTAGTGCTGCATAAGACACTGAGTTACTGTTTCTGTATAGCTGCTAACCGAATCTGTGTAGCAATATCCAGGGCAGATGGAGCCCTCAAGCCTTGGTCGGCAATCCATCTAGGAGAAAGCAACTCCAAACAAAAACCTACATATCTAGATTTGCCTGTTCCAGCTATGTAAAGTCTGCTTCGGTAGCTGGGGCGGAAGAAATCATTTCTCAAACGGCGATGCAGTAGCATGTTCTGGAGCATGAAGAGCATGACAAGGCACTAAAGAAGTCATGGTCATCCATTGCATCCGGGCTTAGCTCCAGATGTCTTGACACTGTCTAGCCTCTGGATCCAACTAGGTCAGGACGAAACGTGAGGTTGACTCTGCGCGCCTCTCCCTCACTATAATCCAATTCACAGCGCATGACATCTTAATCATATACACACAGCAACAGCAAGCATACATACGCAAGCCACACAAAAAGCCCTGTGGCGATGGGCGACCGTGAGGAAACAATGGAACCCGTAGTTCCGGACCTGCACACAGGCGGCTTGGTTCTACATGGTCGCTTTCCTCAATAATGAAGCAGTGTGGGGAATTCGGCAGCCGAACTGAGTGAGCAGACCTTTTTAAGATCGCAGTGCTCATCCCCTTAGCATGGGGAAGGGGGTAGTAAAGGTGCCCTAAACAATTGCCTGCTTCAAAACCCCTGGTTGGTTAACCGCGATCAGTGGGGATCCCATTTAGCGGTCCAGCAAGAAAGAAGAAGATAAAGGTGATACCTTTGACAATCGGCGCATGGAATGTGCGCACCTTGATGAACAGTGCTGGCTCAGAGAGACCACAGCGAAGAACAGCTCTAATTGGAAGAAAACTTGATCGGTACAGTCGGGATTGCAGCTCTGAGTGAGACTCGCTTTGCAGAGGAATGGCTATTAAAAGAAATTGGTGCTGGCTACACTTTCTTCTTGAGTGGACGCAAGAAAGAAGAGCGGCGTGAAGCAGGAATAGGTTTCACCATCAAATCACACCTTGTCAGCAAGCTCTCAGGACTTCCAAAAGGCATAAATGACCGCCTGATGACGCTGCGACTTCCCTTATCTGGTAAGAGGCATGTAACTATTGTAAGTGCCTATGCACCCACAATGACCAACCCAGATGAAGTCAAAGACAAGTCCTATGATGATCTGGATTCTGTGATTTCTGCTACACCCCGGACAGACAAACTCATCCTTCTGAGAGACTTCAATGCTAGAGTGGGCACAGACCACCAAACCTGGGAAGGAGTGATTGGGACTGAAGGAGTTGGAAAGTGCAACAGCAATGGCCTCCTCCTTTTGAAGAAGTGTGCAGAGCATGAACTGCTGATTACTTACACAGTCTTCCGTCTGCTAACTCGCAACAAGACGTCATGGATGCATCCTCACTCCAAACACTGGCATCTCATTTATTATGTCATAGTACAAAGGAAGGACAGACAGGATGTCAGAGTGACAGAGTATGTGTGGTGCAGACTGCTGGACAGATCACAGGCTTGTTGTCAGCAAACTCAACCTGTGCATTCAGCCTGCACGTCAACCACAAGGCAAGAAAGTGCCAAAGAGACTGGATGTCTCCAAGCTGAAACAAGACAGCAAGAGGCAAGCCTTCATCAATGATATCTGCAGCCGATTAGATGCAATGGAACTCCGTTCAGATGATCCAGAAGAGAACTGGACAGTCTTCAGAGACACCGTCCACTCTTCAGCAATGGATTCCTAGGACCAGTAACTCTGACTGGTTTGACGAGAATGACGAAGAAATCCAGGGACTCCTTGAAGAGAAACACCAAAAACACAAGACATACCTTGAGCTCCGGAGAAAATAAACTGTCTTTAGCGCATCAAAGAACTTCTTCATATCCTTTCTATCTGCAAAAGACTTGATTTCATCAGCCTTACTGCTCAGCCAGGAGACTTGCATATCTCTGAGCCTAGTCTGGACTGTCTTACATATATTTGAATTTGCCGCCTTATTGGATACTGAGCTGGTATCACTACCCCTCTTCTTACTGCAGATGGAACTAGTCTTCTGACTGACAAAGAGGCTTTTTGAAGAAGATGGGCAGAGCACTTTGATAGTGTTCTTAATCGGCCATCATCTATCAAAGATGACGTTATCAACAGACTACCACACGTGGAGTGTAATCTGCTATTGACGAGTTCCCAACCGTCTCTGAAACAATGAAAGCAATAAAACTTTTGTCATCTGGCAAGGCTCCAGGATTAAATGCAATATCTGCGGAGATCTACGAAGAAGGAGGCACTCCAGTTGCAAAGAAGATGACAGAGTTATTTCACATTATGTGGAGAAAAGATGCCATCCCTCAACAATTCAAGGATACGTCAGTTATCCTTCTATTCAAATGGAAAGTGAATCCTCAGTTGTGTGATAATCATCGTGGCATCTCTTTATTGTCAATTGCTGGGAAGGTCCTTGCAAGAGTTCTACTTAACCGACTGAATGAACACCTTGAACAATCAGAGCTTCTACCAGAAAGCCAGTGTGGATTCAGAAAGGACAGAGGAACAACTGATATGATCTTCACTGCAAGGCAGCTTCAAGAGAAATGCCAGGAAAAGAACATTGACCTCTAAATGACCTTTGTTGACCTTGCCAAAGCATTTGACACAGTCAGTCGTGAGGGTCTTTGGAAAATTATGGCGAAGTTTGGCTGTCCGACCAAGTTCATAGCAATGGTGAGGCAGTTCCACGATGGTATGCTTGCACGGGCCCAAAATGATGGTGAGTTTTCTGATCCATTCCGTGTGACAAATGGTGTCAAGCAAGGTTGTGTACTAGCCCCAACTCTGTTCAGCATGATGTTTTCTACCATGCTCACAGATGCTTTCCAGGATGGTGACAATGGTATACCTATTAGGTATCGCTTTGATGGGAAGCTTTTCAACCTAAGAAGGTTGTAAGCCGAATTCAAGGTGCAGACTGAGGTGCTACACGAGTTCCTCTTTGCTGATGACATGGCAAAGGGTGCTCCAACAGAAGAAGCAAAACGGTGTACATCAAATATCTGACTCCTGTGACAGCTATGACCTCACAATCAGCATTAAAAAGACCGAGGTGGTTTATAAACCAGCACCTGGCAAGCCTTACAAGGAGCCCACCATTACAGTGAAAGGTCAAAGATTGCAAGTGGTAGACAAGTTCACCTACCTTGGAAGCACATTGTCATAAGTCGTGCTGTTGATGATGAAGTCAATGCCAGGATTACCAAAGCTAGTGCAGCATTTGGCCCACTACGTGGCAGTGTTTGGGATCGAAGTGGGAATCCCAAAGCTGAAAGTCTACAAAGCTGTGGTGCTGCCAACACTATTGTATGCATGCGAAACGTGGACAGTTTACCAACAGCACGCCAAACGACTGTACCACTTCCATACAAGCTGTCTTAGAAAACATTTAAAGATTAAGTGGCAAGACAGGATTCCAGACACAGAAGTCCTGAAAAGGGCAGGGGTGCAGAGTGTACATACTCTTCTGAAACTGGTACAGCTAAGATGGACAGGCCATGTTACCAGGATACCTTAGGAACGTTTGCCAGAGAAAATCCTTTATGGAGAACTAGAAATGGGCAAACGTTCCCACGGTGGTCAGAAGAAGCGATACAAAGACACCCTCAATGCCTCCCTCAAGGACTTCAACATACCAACAGAGTCGTGGGAATAAATTGCACAGGACCGACCAAAGTGGCGAGGCCTCATCAGAAGGGGTGCTAGTGTACGTATATGAGGCAGGCAAAAAGAATCGGCGAAGCCGAGCAGAAACGTGCACAGCGCAAAGCCAGAAGTATGGCATCACCAACCGAGTTATCTTGCTCTAACCTCTTTTGTTCCATCTGCAACAGACAGTTTAGAGCTAGAATTGGTCTAATCAGCCATCTTAGAACACACAAACAGTAGCATTTCTCGCATGTGATTCAGATTGGTTATTGTTAGTAATGACAGACGAACTATTAATGCTGAAACAGCTTAAAACAGAGATAGCGCCTGTTTAAAAAATCACTACAAACCGGACAATTACCCTCAGATTTGAAAAAGCAAAAGCCTGTCCTTTATTCGAAAAGGGTGACAAAACAGAACCGTCAAACTATAGGCCCGTTTCCTCATCATATATTCTATGTAAAGTGATGAAGCATATAATTGCTTCCAACATTCCCAAACACCTGAACAAGCATTATTCCCTATACGAACTTCAACATGGGTTTCGTGAAAAACGCTCTTATGAGACTCAGCTTATTCAACTTGTAGAAGATCTTCAAAGGCAGCTAACTTTGGGAAAACAAACAGATTTGGTACGTTTGGCTTTTAACAAAGCGTTCGATAAAGCAAACCATCTAAAACTTCTCTACAAACTTACTTGTTTTGGTATAAAATGAAACACACTGAAATGGATACAGTCAGTTTCTAATACGTCGAGCTCAAACTGTTGTACTGGATGGGGAGTCTTCAAATGAGGTTCCAGTCACCTCTGGTGTACCCCAGGGTTCTGTACCGGGCCCGCTCCTTTTTCTATTGTACATAAACAACCCGCAGAAAACATACAGTCCTAGGTTAGGTTGTTTGCTGATGATGCTGCCGTCTGCTTGACAGTTGCTGATTTGCATGATAGCCAAACTCTCCAGTCCGATTTAGATTCCCTTCAGCGTTGGAAACGAAACTGAAACATGGAGTGCAATCCTAGCAAACGCCAGGTGCTTCAGATTACCCGGTCCAGAAAGCCTATTAAGTCTAAGTACATCATGCATAACCAGGAATTGGAGTCGGTAGACACGGCAAGATATCTGGGAGTGACCTAAGCTGGAAAACTCATATTTCTAATATTACAGTCAGTGCTAATAGAACCTTAGGATTTGTAAAAGGAACTGTCCAAAATAAAAACAGAGATATTAAACACTGGCATATAATTCTCTTTAGATGAATATGGGTTAACAGTCTGGAGCCCTTACACGAAAGAAAATAAAAATAATATTAAAAAGGTTCAAAGAAGGGCAGCCAGATGGGTGTCAAATGACTACTCAAGATACAGCAGTGTCACGGAGATATGAGCAACCCTCGAAAACAGACGCTGTGACGCGCGCCTCGCGATGTTTTATAAAATCATTTATAGTCTAGTTGGCATACCAGTTCCGCCATATTTTGAGCGGCCTGCACTCGTCACATGCATCTCTTGTCTTATGTACAAATCCATACAATTGTTTGTTATTATCAGTATTCGGTGTTTTTTTTTGTTTTTTTTTTGTTTTTTGTTTTGGTTTTTTTTTTTTTTTTTTTTTTTTTTTTTTGGTTTTTTTGTTGTTGTTTTTTTCCATGACTGTAGTCCTCTGGAATAAGTTACCAGCTGATCTTGTCCTTAATCCTGATATTAACTCCTTTAAAATTAGGAGTCAGTAAGATCAATCATACACAACCCCAAACAGAATATACTGTTTTTAACCTGATTTTAACTGCATCTTACTAACACCTAACACTTTCATATTTCCTCCTCTCACTGTTTTTCTTTTATTCTACACTATAATTGCTTTTAACGACTTATACTACTAACACACCATGCGCATATAACATCCAAATAGTACTCGCAAGAGGGTTTTGGATTATAAAGAGATATATAGATAGATAAGCATAATGTTAAGAAAAAATTGAAATTTAAGAATCTGTTTGCAGAGAAATTCTATCATCATAAATTGTAAAAAAAATATTATGTTGACCATATATTTGCCATTTAGAACCAATACTATTATCAGAGATAGGTAGACCGTATGGGAATAATTGTTGGCTATGATGAAAATGTATGTTGTGTTACTCATTAGAATTGATGCATCGATGCGATTTTAATGAGTACAATCACTGGCAATCAATATTCTATTATTCTATATTTATCAGAAGATCGAAAAGACATACCTAACCCCCACCCCCCCCCCCCCCAATCCACCCACCCACACACACACCCCATTTGCCTCCTGACCTGCCGCTCTAATTATGCCCCAAACTTCGAAGAAGTTGGAGGCGCATATTGCTTCTGGGACGTTTGTGCCTGCGTGCGTACGTCCGTTCGTGCGTCCGTACGTTACGCTTTTTTATGCATAGCATAACTTCTGAACCGTGCATGCTAGGATTTTGAAATTCTATATATGGATTCCTCATGAAAAAATAGCTGACATGTACTTTTCCCCATCAGAATGATGCCCCTTTCCTGAGTTGTGGCCCTTTGAAAAAAATATGGATGAAATCTTGTCAGCAAAATATCTAAATAAAAACTACTGAAACTAGAGCCTTGAAACTAGGTGAATAGATTGGTATTGATGAGTGGATGACCTGATTAACTTTTGAATTAATTCTGAAAAATACTTCATGAGTTATGGCCCTTTGTAACTGGGCATTTTTACATTGCATGCTTTTTTATGCATAGCATAACTTCTGAACCCTGCATGCTAGATTTTGAAATTTCATATATGGAACCTCATGAAAAAATAGCTGATACGTATGTTTTTCCCCCATCAGGATTATGCTCCTTTGCAGAGTTATAGCCCTTTGAAAAAATATGGATGAAATATTGTCAGCAAAATATCTGAAAAAAAAACTATTAAAGCTAGAGCCTTGAAACCTGGTGAAAAGATTGGTATTGATGAGTAGAAGTGGATAAATTCTGAGAAATACTACATGAGTTATGGCCCTTTGTAACTTTGGGAATTTTAACATTGCATGCTTTTTGATGCATAGCATAACTTCTGAACCCTGCATGCTAGAAATTTGAAATTTCATATATGGATTCCTCATGAAAAAAAAATAGCTGACATGTATTTTTTTTCCAATCAGGATTATGCCTCTTTCCTGAGTTATCGCCCTTTGAAAAAAATATGGATGAAATCTTATCAGCAAAATATCTAAAAAAAACTATTAAAGCTAGAGCCTTGAAAATTGGTGAAAATATTGGTATTGATGAGTAGATGACTTGATTAACTTTTGGATAAATTCTGAGAAATACTTCATGAGTTATGGCCCTTTGTAAGTTTGGGTAGTTTTACATTGCATGCTTTTTGATGCATAGCATAACTTCTGAACATTGCAAGCTAGGGATTTGAAATTTCATATATGGATTCCTCATGAAAAAAATAGCTGACATGTATTTTGTCCAGTCAGAATTATGCCCCTTTACCTGAGTTATGGTCCTTTGAAAAAAAAAAATGGATGAAATCTTATCAGCAAAATATCTCAGAAACTATGAAGCTAGAGCCTTGAAACCTGGTGAATAGATTGGTATTGATAAGTGGATGACCTGACTAACTTTTGAATAAATTCTAAAAAATACTTCATGAGTTATGGCCCTTTCTAACTGTGGGCATTTTACATTGCATGCATAGCATAACTTCTGAACCCTGCATGCTAGGGTTTTGAAATTTCATATAAGGATTTCTCATGAAAAATAGCTGTTACATATTTTTTTCTCATCCAGATTATGCCCCTTTCCTGAGTTATGGCCCTTTGAAAACATATGGATGAAATCATATCAGCAAAATATCTCCAAAACCATTCAAGTTAGAGCCTTGAAACCTGGTGAATAGATTGGTAGTGATAAGTAGATGACCTGGTTAACTTTTGAATAAATTTTGAAAAGTACTTTATGAGTTATGGCCCTTTATAACCTTGGGCGTTTTACAATGCATGCTTTTTATGCATAGCAGAACTTTTGAACCGTTAATGCTATGGTTTTGAAACTTCATATATGAATTCCTTATGCAAAAAATAGGTGAAACGTATTTTTTCTCATCCAGATTATACCCCTTTTCTATGGCCCTTTGAAAAAATATAGATGAAATCTTGGCAGCAAAATATCTCAAAAACTATTGAAGCTAGGGCCTTTAAACCTAGTGAATAGATTAGTATTGATGAGTAGATGACCTGATTAACTTCTGAATAAAAATTCTGAAAAATACATCATGAGTTATGGCCCTTTGTAACTTAGGACATTTTTACATTGCATGCTTTTTGATGCATAGCATAACTTCGGGACGGTGCATGCTAAGTTTTTAAAATTTAATATATGGATTCCTCATGAATAAATAGCTTCCACATATTTTTTCTCGTCAGGATTGTGCCCCTTTCCTGAGTTATGGCCCTTTGAAAAAATATGGATGAAATCTTATCAGCAAAATATCTCCAAAACCCATTCAAGGTAGAGCCTTGAATCTCGATGAATAGATTGGTAGTGATGAGTAGATGACCTGATTAACTTTTGGATAAATTCTGAAATATACTTTATGAGTTATGGTCCTTTATAACTGGGTATTTTACACTGCATGCTTTTTTGATGCATAGCATAACCGAGGCGGTTCTAACGAGTACCAACAATCTATGTTTTGAGCAGAAATGTGAAAATATCAGAAGTTTTATCTGAAAAGTTTCATTTTTTGGTGGTAAAATTTTCGGTATTGAATAGGCATGTTTTCGTAATGGTACATCGAACATACCGACTGCATTATGAGAACTGAGGAAAAGTTTGGTTATTAAGATATAATAAGACTAGATTTATGACAAAAAAAAGCTAGAATAAACCTATTTCGATTATAAAGCTGATTTTAAAACTGCACAATTCGGATAAAAATAAAGTGCTAGAATAAACCAACTTTGATTATAAAGCCGATTTTAGAACTGCACAATTCGGATATTTTTTTTTTTCTTTTTTTGTTGTTGTTTTGTTTTTGTGTTGAGGTTTTACGGCCCAGTCAACCCAAAGGGGTCATGTCGAGCGTGGTCAGTTTACCTAGCCACACATTTACTGGGCAGGCTTAGTCCTCTAAGCGGTTAACCGATAATGTGCACATTCTTTCGCAAGAAACTGACAACTGCCCTTCTTGAATCAGCGGGAGAGAATATCCGTAGAAAATATTTCATGATCAAATCTCCACGAAAGAATGTTGCCGACCCGGCGGGGGTCGAACCTGCAACCTCCTGATTACCATCCAACTGAGCCACCGAGGCCGGCACAATTCAGATAAAAACCACCTTACCATCCGTAAGCAGAACTTGGTTTTCCCCACATGTGACACGAGCGAGGCTCGAACCACGGCGGTGAGAAACCTAATGGATTAAGAGTCAGCTCTCTTATCCAATAGGCTACGGGGGCCCACAATCGCAGTGTGTACGTACATGTATAGGTTGTTGATTACTTTTAAAATTTGAGCCGCCAGGCGAGAAAGATAATACATGCACTAAACAACAACCAATTTGTTACAGCTTGCGGCCTTGATTTTGACGCAGGATGTTAATTAACGCTTAGCACTCTGGGTAAAATTTTCAGCAGACGACATTTTTGTAACAGTTTTCTTTTTTTTTTCCAGAAAACAGCATTTGACATTCCAATGGAGAGAATTAGCATGAAATGCCAAATCCTGTTTTCTGGGAAACACATCACCAATTTGTCACCCGCTGAAATAGACCAGTGAGTGGTAAAAGTTAGCCTATGTAGACACACTATTGATTTGGGGATCACAGGGCCATCTAGATGAAAAACACATTCTCTAAGCCATCTTGAGAAGAAGCTTTTCAAAGTTTTTTTTTTGTTTGATTGTTTTTTTGTTTTTTTTTTGTTTTGTTTTTTTTTTTGTTTTACCATTATTTTGATCACGTGACCCGTATACTACGCACAAAAGTTCATTCCCCATCCGATAGAGGTCCCACATGTAATTTGGTTTCTATCAGCCCATCGGGAGTTTAAAGTAGCGGATCTGAGATATCCAGGATACAGTACCTGACTTTTGATTTATATTATTGCATAAAAAGCAGTGTCTCACGTTATTAACAGCCGTGCATTAACCGGCGAAAAGCCGTGTATTAACAAGGCAATTCACGCGCTGTTAATGCACGGCTACGCAACTTTCAATATACTCGTACCGGAGCCACAGGCCGTCACGAGATGTGTACTGCCCAGCGCCAGAACGAGCACAGTCCGTGGAAATAGCGTTCGCGCGACATCAGTGAAAAGGCGAAACAAAACAATGCAAAAAATAACGCGAAATGTAGCAAATGTTTTCAGTTTTTATGCAATAATTGCTATCGAACAAGGTTTTTCAATGCATTAACATTCGCCAGGTCCCTTGGGAGGTGTTGAAAACCGAGACCGATGGCCTCGGTTTTCAACACCTCCCACGGGACCTGGCGAATGTTAATGCATGAAAAACCATGTTTGATCCCTATATTAAAGTTCATTTAGCTGATTGCAGTAACCAACCTTGTCGTCACAGGCTACAGAAAAACCCACGATAGTGGCAGGGTATTATGGTTTCACGTCGGTCGTCCGTGTGTCCGTCCGCCCGTCCATCTGTCGTACGTCCGTCCGTATTTTCATTTCCGGATGAATACGAGTGAATGCCAATAGATTTTCACCAAACTTGGTATGTGCATTGGTATTGTGGAGATCTTGTTTGGGATTGCTAATGGGCAAATTCCGTCGAAGTTTGAAAGTTGTCTGCCCGCGACACGTCTGATTTTTCGTCTCTAGACGATAACTTGAGTAAATAACAATGTAATTTCACCTAACTTGGTGTGTGCATTGGTATTGTAGAGATCTGGTTTGGGAAAGCTAATGGGCAAATGTCATCAATTTTTGACAGAGTTATCTGCCTGTGACACGTCAATATTTTCATTTCCGGACAATAACTTGAGTATATATCCATGGATTTTCACCAAACTTGGTATGAGCTCTGCTGTTGTGGAATCTGGTGCGGGTTTGCTTTTGGGCAAATTTTGTCAATTTTTGACAGAGCCCGCGACATATCCATAATTTCGTTTCAGGACAATTTGAATAAATCTCAACGGATTTTCACCCAACTTGATATGTGCATTGATATTATGGAGATCTGGTTTGGGGTTGCTTTTGGGTACGTTTCGCCAATTTTTGACAGTTATCTCCACATGACACAATAATGGCGGAGTATTATCGTTTCATGTTTTTATTCATTTCTTTACATCACGAAAACATACCTATATAATTTTGACCCCCTGAAACCCCGCTTTTACATAGTAAAACTGGGGTTTACAGGGGTATACATTATTTTTCTTATTTCTGTTCAAAAAAAAATTGTGGGTATTCGTTAGAACCGCCTCGAGGCGGTCCTAACGAGTACCCACATTCAATGTTTTGAGCAGAAATATGAAAAATATCAGAATTTTTTATCTGGAAATTTTCTCGTTTTTGGTTGTAAAATTTTCAATATATTTGAACAGGCGTGTTTTCGTAATGACAGTCATTTCTGTCCGTCCATCCGTTATGCTTTGCATACGGTCAGGAATGGTCGGAGCTAGGATCCTGAAATTTTATATATAGCATCAATAAGCGGATCCATATGTTTTCATCTTTCCGTCGGGGGTCTCCTTGCAGAGTAATTCCGCTTTTTTCACATAAAAAGCCTATGTGACCGAATTTAAATAGGTCAAAGTCAACAAACAAACCAAATACTATTTGGGAACTGAAATATTTTAAGGGGAATGCATACCCCCAACCCTCCCCACGGCAATACACCTCCAAGGGAATTAACTCTGACACAGAAGTCTCGCTGGAGGTTTCAAATAATAAGGTGAACACTTCGATGTGTATACAGTTATTTTTAATCGCAATAATATTCGTATTTATACACGAAAATACATAAATAGATTTTAAAAAGAAATCGATACATGCTCAGGAGACATAACTCTGTTAAATTGTTTTTTGCTTCCCTTTCGTAATGGAGTCTGCTCTATAAGGAAAGAATTTGCTCAGAATTTATTCTCCATGGGAGCAAATTCTTTCCTTTTCGAGTAGACGATCTGGTGTTCAGAAAAGTAAGCAAAGCTCGCAAAGTTGTCTCCCTTGTAAAATGGTGGAAACACTAACAAGAATGTCCAGACGCTAAATCTTTTTAAGGATGCCGATTATAAAACTGCATCTGTCTTTCATTTTCTTACGTACCGTATTCGATCTAATTAACGCACTCTACGCTTCGCGTTTTCAAAATCAATCGAAAAACTTGTAGTAAAATATTCACCCAATAAGGGCATATTATAACGAAAGATCAGTGGAGAACATAATGAGGGGCGTATTTAATGACACAAAATACGATATTGTTTTTCTACTTTTCTTTATAAAAGCATATAACGCACTCAAAGGAATTGCCTCGACTTGTACCCACAACATATGATTCTATAAAGAAGTAGATAACTGTAATCTGAAGACTGCGAGATTACTTGACTGTGCGTTTATAGGAACATGTGCAGTAATTAGGTCGAATTCGGTATATATCATCAATATACACTTTATCAGATAAGCCGGGGCACAGTATTACCTACAAGTTTAACTTTGAGCACAGTGAAGACTCAGATCAGCCTGTGCATCACTGCAGTCAGATCAGTTATCGTCGTGCGTTCTGTGTATAGCTGTGGACTCAAAGAATCTTCATGCGGTCAGCGAAGACTCTGATCAGACTGCGCGGATGCGCAGGCTGATCCGAGTCTTCGCTGGGCGCACATACAATTTTGTAGGAAATATTGTGCCCCGGCTCATATAAGAAAGCAAATTGAATATCATTACCATATTTATCCTAAATATTGGGACACCTTAACTCCTTACCCTAATTCTCCTAAACATTCAAATTAAGCTAGTGCTTTTTACTACCCGTTAATGTATCGAAACACTGCTGGGCGAGTGGCAAACTCTGTACACTCTGAACAGACGCTGAATTTCTTATTCTGTGTCGTCTGGATCTACACTCTGTGCTTGGGTCTGTTTGTTCGAATACTTAAAGTAGATATGCTACATGAATATGGCTATATACGCTTCGCAAATGTCCTTAATCCCTGTGAAAAAGCAATGACCATGAATGAACTAAACTAACTGGTGCCTTGCAGCACCTTGGGACTTCTCATGATAATAGAAAGGTGCCCTAGAAAAGTTCAAATTACAGGTATTAGCTTTCACAAAAAGCCTGGTCTACGCGTAGACCCAAGCATTTTTTGTGAAAGCTTATACTTTTGTGTAAGCTAATACTTGGTTATTATAACGTTGAGCAGTCCGGGGTAAATAGCATGGACCAGCCCATGACCTTTCATAAAGTGCTTCCAGAGCAATATAAAACTGTGAGATTGTCTACGCCCATGGGCGTATATAATAAAAAAATATTTCATGCATATATTTTTCCTTGAGACAATGTGTCAAGAAAACGATACATCTTTTTATTCCAGTAACGTATTACTTATCTAGAGCACTTCTACAACCTTGCAGGGGAAATCAGCTTTGATGGCGTGGCGGATAGTTTGATCGGCCTTTTCTCGAAGTTAAGCAACGTACATTGCGATTAGTACCTGGATGGTGACGGTGATGTTTGGCTTCGTAGAAGACTCTGATACACGCTACATTTTGGTGGCAGCGCTGGGATGCGAGATGACACATTCTTCATTTCGGGCTCCCGGTATGCTAGAATTAAATGTTTCATCCTCAGGTCTGTAGTATGGGCAGTGTTGATGATTTCGGGGCGAAGTCAAGACAAGAGGGCGGGGGAGAAATGTACCCGATTATGTGTGTAGAGTACTTCTACAGCCTTGTTATGGAAACCGGGTTTTATAGCAATGCGGGTACAGTGGTTGGTTTTCTCATGAAGTTATGCTATTACGAAAACACGCCTATTCAAATATATAGAAAATTTCACTTCCAAAACTGATTTTTTTTTAGACAAAAAAATCTGATATTTTCCAAATTCCTGCTCAAAACATAGATTGCGGGTTCTCGTTAGAACCGCCTCGGCGAGGCGGTTCTAACGAGTACCCACAATCTATGTTTTTGAGCGAAATAAGAAAAATAATGTATACCACTGTAAACCCCAGTTTTACTATATAAAAAGTGGGGTTTAAAGGGATTAATATTATATAGGTATGTTTTCGTGATGAACATACATTGAGTTTAGTACCAGGATGGGTCACCGCAATGCTTGCCTTCGTGGAAGATCCGTCAAATGCTAAATTCCTATTTATGATGTGATGCTTGCACCAAACGATACAGTGCACGCTATTCACTAAAGTCACTTAACCCATAATGTGCCAATCAAAATCGTAGCAGAAGAAAGTCTATGTCTGTTTATTATTTTCAAAATAAGATTTGACATTTCATGTAATTTACAGTAAATCGTCTGCTAGGTAGACGATCCACATTAAATGTCGTCTTATTTTCCTGTTATAATATTGTGTAGTGCAAAACAACTCATCCTTAATTGTGATCGTCTGGCACCACTTTCTCTACAACAAAACTCTAATGACAAAAATGGTGGAAAAATAGAAGAATTGTTCTTTTTGTTGTTTCATTGAAACTGTAGGATGATACAAATTCGCTTATTGTGGTTCTGAAAATATTTCAATTAACTACATGTATTATGACTCTTAAATACATATAATGTATATTAATCATGTCTTTTCTGATGACTTTATGCAACCATTTCAGATCGATAAAAAGTTTTGTTATTTAAACAATAAACTAAAATAAACTCTCAACTGACTCGTGATAATGTTGTAATAGCTACAATTTGAGTTAATAGCTTTCCTTCATTTTTCTTTCGATCTCCCGGTGAAGTTCGGAACTACCCAAATATTTACAACTTTTGTTTATTTATATGTTTGGCTTTGCTGTCCATCACTTTAGCATTAATGGTAAAAGGATACAGTTGTATAATGGTAACAGTCTGCCATCAGAAAAGAATTTGAACCCTAATTTCACCCTAAATATTGGGACACAGCTCCTTGCCCTATTTTTTTTTTTTTTTTTTTTTTTTTTTTTACAATTCCAACAGATCCATTAGGCTTTTGAAAATCCGCTGGATGAGTGGCAAACAGTGTAGACACAGATCAGACGCCGCGTACCGCGGCGTCTGATCTGTGTTTTCACTGTTTGTTCAGACCTGTCCGTTCCATTACTTAGGATCAATAGGGTAAATGTAGTAATTATGTTCAATAAGCATTTATGCCAGGTCCTTCATCTAACACAGTTGTCCGAACAAGCATTTCTGTCACAACGTATGGATCACAATTTGAGGACGGTCTGCGGTCCTCCAGGTATCCATAACCATCTTCCTCTACCTGACGAGGAATTCTGATGCTGGCGCCGCGATTGGCCACACCGGAAGAGAAGTCGTAGAGGCTGGAAGTCTCGTGCAATCCCGTGAGACGACGAGCATTGTCTTTACCTTCGTGTGGGTCGTATGCCTGTATATGTTTCTCATGAACCTTTGACAATTTATCAATGGCAGTCTCTATATGCCTGAAATTTGAAAAGAAATCGCCTTTAACAATCTCTAGGCAAATTCATTAAACGTTAATTAATGAAAATATGTGTTCCTTTGTCTCAGAAAATGAATTTGACGTTTACTATGCAAATGGCTTTCCAAATGACACGGCATATAAACTATCTCCTAAGGAGATGATTTTCATGAAATGTCAAGCCACATTTCATTAGAAAGAAAAAAATGAATTGAATTCTAAAATTCATCCGCCGAACATGCTGCATGATATGGTCATACTATGTTTTTATCTGAAATATCCCCCACCCCCTCATTTGGTATCTCATGGCATTATACTTCCCACACACTATATACTGGAAGAGTAGAATTTCAATATAAGGTATGTCAGGCTATAGATTTCGATATTCCTACAGAAAAATGGTTTAACTAAATGCAAATAGTGGCGACCCTGATCAGACGCCGCATTCTGCGGCGTCTGATCTGGGTCTGCACTGTTTGCAATTACCATTTTGGGGTCTCCAGACTAAAATGGATCAAAAGACGAACGTGCTTGGTAAATCTAACAAGGCACATTTTTCAATCAAAATTTGATTAGTTGAACATTTTTATAATATCTCCTACCAAAAAACGGCCACAGTTCCTTTCGAACCTATCATTCAACACTGCTGGGGCAAGATAACTTAAAACAGACATACAGAGCATGAGTATGTATCATTAACCTTAATGTGTATATATGCATGTGACTTTTATGGGGTTACCCCTTGTTTGCCCTGCGCCCGATGACTGCTAAAGGAAATATTTTCTCCTCATTTTAGAGGTTTTGTAGCTAATACGGCCCAGAAAACTTCGCCACTCTAACTATTTTCATTTTTTGTGAGTGCGTTTTTGGATCTCAACTGCAATTCGTTCTAGAAATACAAAAGGCAGTATTAAGATACCCAGGACATCATTCATATCTGCCCGTTTTGATACAAAACTTGCCAAACATTTCTTTTCATTTACCTATGTATGACCTTATTGTACTTGTCCATATTTTATTTAATTGATAACTTGACGCAGGGCAGCCTATAGCATAAATCTACAAGTAAAACTTAATAAACGTCAAACAGATAACCTTGACCGCAAGGAAATATACATAATTCGCATGAACCTTCTCTCCCCTTGTCATAACCTAATATCCCCAAGTTTTGAGACAGGCAGGCTTTGGCAAACAGTGTAAGCCCTAATCAGACGCCGCAACGCGGCGTCTGATCTGGGTCTACACTGTTTGTCACTCATCACGCAGCTTAAAGACATGTCAGTGTACATGAGTACATCATTTAGGTGACTGGGTACATTTTAAATAGTTTCCGTCATTTCTGTAAGGGAGACAACTTTTGAGACTTCCGTTTTGCTTTCCTGCATACCAGGCCCTTCTATAAGAGGAGCAAATTCTTCCATTCAGAGAAGGTTCCTTTTCAAAAAGGAGGTAAACATTTTAACAGAAATGACTACCAATCCCCTGAATGCGCGGCAGTTCCCCTTAAGGTGAATAAATAGGCTAGGATATTTTGCTCCCATTTTTTTCCGCAATGGACACATTTTATGACTGCCTATTAATTTTTCTGCACGCATCCACCTTATGAAAAGGGGTTATTCTAAAAGGAAAACAAGGAAAACACCTATCGGCATTATGGACGTTTTTTTTTGTTTTTTTGTTGTTGTTTTTTTTGTTTTTTGTTGTTGTTTTTTTTTTCCAAAAAAATTAACCTAAAGGTAAACCTTGAACGACGCCCAACGCCCGCCCGCCTGCCCGCCCGCCCGCCGGATATCGGATTTTTGAAAAATAAACAAAAGTCCAAAAATGTTTACATGGGGAGCAAATTCCTTTCTTTATGTGTAGACCCTTTTCAGAAGGGAAGCAAATCCATTTCGAGAGCTACTTCCCCTTAGAATGTACCCCTTGCCCTTAACAACAGAAATCACCTTGGTTCTAGAGGAGGCTTCATCGAGTTTACGTAACAGATTTTGAGATACAAATGAGCCGCAATGTCCAAAAACTTACCTGCAGACATGTGCGTCTAGCGAAGATTCAGATCAGCCCTCGCATTCGCGCACTGTGTGCATTTTGGATAGCCATAGATGCAAAGTTTCTTCATGCGGACAACGAAGACTGTGATCAGACTGCGCGGATGCGCAGTCTGATCTGAGTCTTCGTTGGGCGCACATGTCAGAAAGGTACGTTTCCTCGCATTGCGGTTCAAATGAGTTAGAATTGCGTGTCCATTAATCAATATGTAAATAAATAATGAGAATAGATTCTGAAAGACGTAGATGTGACAGATGCATGACCTCAAAAAGGCGTATCTCTTTAGTTCATGTCGTTGCTCACGTATTTAATTAACTAACGTGTAAACAAAATATATGTACTTGATAGGCTGACGACAAAATCCTGGTATTGGGGAATCTCAAGTCCTTATCATACATGTCCTAGAACTAAACATATCCATTTTTCAACCTTTTGGTGTATCTCCAAACTGCCGGGTGAATAGCAAACAGTACAGACCATGATCAGACGTGTCATTCTGCGGCGTCTTATGTTGTTTGCTGAGGATACTTTGGGGTATAACTTAAAAGTAGATTAACGCTAAACGCTCCGGGTAAAATTTTCAGCGGACCACAGATTGAAATATTTTTCTTATTTTTCAAAGAAAAGAGGATTTGACAATTCAGGCTAATTATCTCCACTGGAGACAATTTGCATGAAACGAATCTTGTTTTCTGGGAAGAATAAGTACAATGTCTTCAATTGTCAGCTGTATTTGCCCAGAGAGTGGTAAAGGTTAAATGTTACAAACAATGGGTTCAGTGTCTGCACTGTTTGCCACTCACTCAGCAATGTTAGAAAGTTCAGTAAATATTTGTTTAAATTTTTGGATAAGTATGGTAAGGAGTTAAGGTGTCTAAATATTTGGGGAAACATGGTAGAATGTTTTAAAAGCTAATATAGCCAGACAAACAGACATAGTTGATCATAGTTAGATAGATTGATAGATAGATGGACGGACGGACGGACGGACTGACAGACAGACAGACAGAGATAGACAGATAGACAGACAGACAGACAGACAGACAGATAGATAGATAGATAGATAGATAGATCTTCAGAGACTTACGCCAGTCCTCCTTTCTCTCTCATCTGCTCTGTGCTGAAATTACAATGGGCGCCGGCGCCGTTCCAATCCCCCTCCATAGGTTTAGGGTCAAGCGACACCCTGATTCCGTACTCTTCTGCTACCCGGTATAGTAGATATCTGCCGATCCATAAATGGTCACCCATGTCAATGCCTTCACTTGGGCCAATTTGAAACTCCCACTGTGTGTAAAAAAAAATACCATAGCTTCAGATAAGAGGTATCCACAAATTATTATGCCCCCGCCATTCGGGGCATATAGTTACCCCTATCCATCCTTCCGTCCGCCTCCGTCCGTCTCCGTCCGTGTCCGGCGTTAGCAATTTGAAGTAAGTTTTTCAGGCGGGGGTGGATAAAACTGATGTTATTTTGGTTTTATTTTAGTGGATTATCAAACAGGATTATAAGAAAAACAATTAAGTCAGTCTAATGACCTGTCTTTATAGTCATGATATTACTTTGGTTTTATTTTAGTGGATTGTAAAACAGGATTATAAAAAAAAATATTTTGTCACTGGATACTGGAGCCAGTCTAGGCCTCGCCGAGAAGTGTTTGTCTGGAAAATATGAACAAATAAGCTTGAGTCCCTTCTGGTCTAGATTTTACAAAAATATTTAAAACCACCAGCTTGTCATAAATGTACACTCAGATCAGGCACAGTGTCTGATCAGGTTTTACACTGTTTATCACTCATTTGGCAGGTTTAAGACACAGTGAAAGGTAGTAAAGTGGAGCTATTCAGATCGTAGGACAAGTATGCTACATGTAATGAATGAACCCTTGTCCTACTGAACCCCGATATTCCCTGCATTTGCAAACAGTGCAGATCAGGATCAGTTGGCTTCTTCAGAACTGATCTGGATCTGCACTGTTCGTCATTCATTATGTGAATTTATATCAACAATCTGGATTAAGTAACCTGATTGGCTGACAATTAGAAATGGGCGTGGCATCTTAATTTATTCAGCATGAAAAGGGTTAAGGTGTCCGCAGACTTCGAGTAAATAATGTAGGTTTTTGGTGCTGTCGTTGCTGCTATTATCGTATTTTTTGTCCTTACCCTCGTTTCTTCGACAATTCTATTTAATCTGGAACCCCTCCTCCACTTTCCCTTATACTATATAGTGAAAACTGGGGTATACGAGGGAATACAGTACTATTCGACTTTTCACCATTTTTTCTGGGTTATACAGTTTTATTTATTATTAGGTTTATCAGTTTTATCAGCCATTGGCACTTAAATAACCTAATACCACACTCTGGGCAAATTCAGCAGTTGACAAATTGATGAAAATTTTTTTTATTTTTAAAAGAAAACAGGATCTGACATTTCATGCAAATTGTCTCTATAATTTGCATTTCATAGGGACAATTTGCGTGAAATGTCAAAACCTGTTTTCTTGGAAAAAATGAGAAAATATTTCAAAATTTCTTCTGCTGAAAATACCCAGGGGGCTAAACGTTAATCTACATTAATGGGCGTAAAAACCGGATCTTCGACATTTTTCAACTTATTTTATGGCGTTAAAATGCCATTATATAGTAAAAGAGAATAATGCGCCACAGCGCCAGAAACCGTACCTTCTATTCAAAAACGTATGCCCAGCTAAGATTCAGATCAGTCTGCGCTTTCGCGCAGTCTAATCAGAATAGTCTCTGGACACAATTTGGATAACCTAAGATGCAAAGTTTCTTCATGCGCCTAACGAAGACTCAGATCAGCCTGCGCGGATGCGCAGGCTGATCTGAGTCTTCGTTGGGCGAACATACCAGAAGGTACCTTTTCTCACATGGCGACTCAAATTATTTTGCATTTGTGTGTTAATGTAATACAAAGTACTCGAGCACTTGAAGGCCTTAATTTGGTGACACTTTAATCATAAACCTTGACATTATTTTACTTCAACAAAGACAGGTCAAGCATTTTATAGGTATTACCTGCCCAGGCATGACCTCAGCATTACAACCAGCGATCTGTACACCGGCGTAAAGACATGCGCGGTAGTGAGCCTCGACCACGTCTCTACCATACACTTTATCAGCACCAACACCACAGTAGTATGGGCCTAAAATAAATTAAAAAGAGAATACATGCATAGTGAAGCCAGAAACAAATGCGTTAAGCCATAAAAACGTCCACTTAAAACTGCAGCAGACGACATTTTGATTTTTTTTTCTTTTTTTTTTTTTTCATTTTTTCAAGGAAAATGTCTTGACATTTCATGTAACTTTGATTCACAAGAACTGTTGATACTTACTTTCTCTGAAAAATCAAAACAAAAGAGAACTAGATCGCGCAGTCGATGGCACGCCATTGCAAAATACCTATACTTTAATTACAGATCAGTGGAATTTTGGACCCCACTAGAAGGTCACATGGGGCAGGGTGAAAAAATAAGGTTGCTTCCGCACAGCCTTACCAGGCGGGGAAGCCATGAAACAAGTTTGTTTAAATTCCGCCCAGTGGTTTAGTAGATAGCGTGACTGACGGAGGGTTTCACAATATCCCCATTATTTTTGGGGTCGATTGTTTACAATCGAACCATAGTATACACACGCCAAGATTTCCTTAAGGTAGCTGTCAACGTGATTATCATTGTCCAATGTAACCAAACCAAGCTTTTGACGAAATTCAGGTAACTTATTTATAGCCGCGCTATTTGTGTCGCTGTGACGTCAGAGTGTTGTTGATAGAGGGTTATCTGTAAAACCTTGACTGGCACATTTTGGACATTGGCAAACAGTCCAGACCCAGATCAGACGCCGCAGAATGCTGCGTCTGATCATGGTCTGCACTGTTTGCTTAAGATACAGGAAGTTAAGAGTTAAATGAAACAATCTTAAGTCTCCGTTCGGGACCATTTTACCATCCAACACGAAGAGACAATCGACCTACCAGTGCTCTCAGTACTTTGATTTTTTCAAAAGCGATAGGAACTATGACGCCTGCAACAAATTAATATTGTAGTGTAATACACTTATAAGAGACTAGATACAACTGGTAGATTTCCGCCAAAGGAGACAGCTGTTGTGACTTTCTGTTTGATTTCCTGCATGTCAAGCTCTCTCTGAAAAGAGGGCTTCTCTAAAAATCTTTGTCATGTCTTAATCAAAGATCTCAGTCGTCTTTACAGACTTCAAGAAAGCCTTGGAAAAAGATTGGCATGAAGCCTATATGGTTCTATTAGGAAGAATAACAAAACCCTTTAACCAACCGTAGTGAAGATAAACAAATCCTAAAAACGGATTCTCGTGAAGCAAGAAACGCATTACGAAAACATGCCTATGCAAATATGTAGAAAATTTCACTTTCAAAAACTGAAAAAATTCAGATAAAAACCTCTGATATTTTTCATATTTCTGCTCAAAACATAGATTGTGGGTACTCGTTAGAACCGAGGCGGTTCTAACGAGTACCCACAATCTATGTTTTTGAGCAGAAATAAGAAAAATAATGTATACCCCTGTAAACCCCAGTTTTACTATATAAAAGTGGGGTTTAAGGGGGTCAAAATTATATAGGCGTGTTTTCGTAATGGCATCATACGGTGTGCTCATGAATCATGGACATTTTCTATGAATAAAAATAAAGCTATAAAAGGTTGCCTTTGGAAACAAAACACATATTACAGATATAAAATGGGAGACTCGTTGTTTTTGTTTTGTTTTTGTTTTTTTTGTTTTTTGTTTTTTGTTTGTTTGTTGTTGTTTTTTTGTTGTTGTTTTTTTTTTTGTTTTTCTTCTATCATCACGAAAACACGCCTATATAATGTTGACCTCCTTAAACCCCACTTTTATATAGTAAAACTGGGGTTTACAGGGTTATACATTTTTTTTCATATTTTTGCTCAAAACAAAGATTGTGGCCTCGGCGAGGCGGTTCTAACGAGTACCCACAATCTATGTTTTTGAGCAAACATAGTTTTTGAGCAAACATAAGAAAAATATTAGAATTTTTATCTGAAATTTTTCATATTTTGCTGGTAAATTTTCCAATATATTTGAATGGGCTTGTTTTCGTAATGATATTATTTTTATTTCCTTTTTGTTTTTTGTTTTTTTTTGGTTTTTTTTTTTTTGGTTTTTTTACTATTCATAAGCAGTATTGAAATTTGCAGCACTGTTTACGCCCTCTAACGTATATATGAGCAGAACTCAATTTTTAAAGATACCACATTGGAGTCAAGGGATCCCAAAGGAAACAAAAATATAATCTGCACTATGATGAAGTATCGGGAAACGTTCCACCGCCGTCACACGTCATTTAACCCATTGTAGACTAAATAGACTCTCCCAATCTATATACTGGAAGAGTCTAATTTCAATTTTAGGTATGTCTGGCAATGAGATTTACGTTTTCCTAGAGAAAAAATGGCTAAACTATTTGCAAACAGTGGAGACCCTGATCAGACGTTCTGCGGCGTCTGATCTGGATCAGCATCTTTTGCCAGTTACCCTTTTACGGGTCTCCCGACTACAATGGGTTAATTCCAGCTGCATTGAAATGAAATAAAATTCTAAAAGATTGTCTTTGGAAACAAAGAAACATTACGGATAGAAAGTGTAAAGCATTTTTTTATTTTACATTGCACTGCACATGCCTGTGTTTTCTTTTTTAAAAAGAAGTTATCTTACCTTGTGGTCCTGGATAGCCGTTCTTTGGCCAACCAAACGGATGTCCGTCGTAATCTAACAGCGTATATTCTTGTTCAATTCCGAACCAGGGTTTGGACTCTTTTGCCTTTTCCATGACTCTCTTACAGGAATGTCTTTTGTTGGTACCTAGTAAAGAGACGTACAGTAAAACTAGGAGTGTCTTTTGTTGGTACAAAGTAAAGAGACATACAGTAAAACTAGGAATGTCTTCTGTTGGTACAAAGTAAAGAGACATACAGTAAAACTAGGAATGTCTTTTGTTGGTATATAGTAAAGAGACATACAGTAAAACTAGGAATGTCTTTTGTTGGTATCTAGTAAAGAGACATACAGGAAAACTAGGAATGTCTTTTGTTGGTATCTAGTAAAGAGACATACAGTAAAACTAGGAATGTCTTTTGTTGGTATCTAGTAAAGAGGCATACAGTAAAACTAGGAATGGCTTTTGTTGATATCTAGTAAAGAGACATACAGTAAAACTAGGAATGTCTTTTGTTGGTATCTAGTAAAGAGACATACAGTAAAGCTAGAAGTGTCTGTTGTTGGTAGCAAGTAACCCCATTTTTATATAGTAAAACTGGGGTTTACAGGGGTATACATTATTTTTCTTATTTCTGCTCAAAACATAGATTGAGAATACTCGTCGAGGCGGTTCTAACGAGTGCCCACAATCTATGTTTTGAGCAGAAACATGAAAAATATCAGAATTTTTATCTGAAAATTTTCATATTTTGATGGTATATTTTTTTCAGTATATTTGAATAGACGTTTTCGTCATGACATGGGGATTTTGTTTTTGTCACCATTTTCCAAAGGGAGATAACTTTTTAAGAACACGGATTTGTTTCTGCAGATAAGTCATTTTTAAATTATTTAAAATTAGAGCTACTCTTTAAGGAAAGAATTTCGCGAGGCATTTCTTATGAGTGCCCACAAAGTATGTTTTGGGGACAAATAAGACAAGACCCAGCGGGTACACAACGTTGAAACAACGCCGATTCAACGTTGATTCAACGCGCATTGACGTTGAATCAACGTTGAATCGAGGTTGTTTCAACGTTGTGTGCCTGCTAGGATATTAATCTGGTTATAATTACAAAGATGGGAGTAAATTTTAGAAACTCAAGGGTCAAAGGTTTAAGTTTTGATCAGTATGTTTACCTGCTGGTAATTTGTTATATTTATAAACTTCGCAGAGCACCAGTTTGTTTCGCCCTCTTCGGAATGGGTCGTTGAAAACTGCGGCTGGATAAAGGTACATGTCAGAATTGGATCCCTCGGCTTGATACGTACTCGATCCATCATAGTTCCAAACCGGCAATTCTACAAGAATAGCATCGTTACTTTTATTTTCGTATAGTAGTAGAAGCAGTAGTAGTAGTAATAGTAGTAGTAGTAGTAGTAGTAGTAGTATGAATTAAATAGGCGCTACCTGTACATTACGAAAATATGCCTATTCAAATATATAGAAGATTTCACCTCCAAAAACTAAAAAATTTTCAGATAAAACCCCCGATACTTTTTCATATTTCTGCTCAAAACATAGATTGTGGGTACTCGTTAGAACCGCCTCGGTGAGGCGGTTCTAATGAGTACCCACAATCTATGTTATTTAGCAAAATAAGAAAAATAATGTATACCCCTGTAAACCCCAGTTTTACTATATAAAAGTGGGGTTGAAGGGGGTCAAATTTATATAGGCGTGTTTTCGTGATGGAATTATGTGCGGCCAAATTACGAGTATCATCACTTGCTTCATATGTAGGGTAATCAAACTCTGTCACAAACAAAATTTCCTTTTTTTTTCACTGAACAGAATCTACTTAAATAACCTGATCGAACGATAGTATTTTACGTCCTCTTCTCCGATCTCCAAAACAATGTTGCCCTTCTGAGCTTTGTGTCAAAATGCAAAATGACAACAGTTAAAATGACTTGTGAAATGCTTGGCATTTTAAAAATCTGCTATTTGTGCATAAACATACTACATGTATTATCGTATTTGCAATAATTATCATTGTATTCAAAATTAAGAGTCTAAGCCAAAAGCCATTACGAAAACATGCCTATGCAAATATACTGAAAATTTTACCGCCAAAAAGAAAGAAAATTTTCAGATAAAAAAATCTGATATTTTTCATATGTCTGCTCAAAACACAGATTGTGGGCACCCGTTAGAACCGCCTCGTCGAGGCGGTTCTAACGAGTACCCACAATCTATGTTTTTGTGCAGAAATAAGAAAAATAATGTTTACCCCTGTCAACCCCAGTTTTACTATATAAGGGGGTCAAAATTATATAGGCATGTTTTCATGATGCAAGCTGCCGGAAAATACATTATTCTCAGTAATAATTACCTTCAACTGATTTCGGTTCAAAACTAAGTGTCTTGCATTTGCTTCTCATAGCCTCGCCTGTTCCATCAATCCAAATATACTCGCACATCACTTTATCCCCTTGGTCCAGCTCAAAGAAGTGATTGGTCACGGTCTTGTCGACCGTTCCTGGATACGATGACGACATCTTGATTTATTCTAAAAATAGATATACAGAAATTATCCTTTGCTGTACTGCGCTTCATTGCATATCCTTTAATCCTTAAAGTGCCAATCACGACTATTGTCGTCTGCTATGTCTTCTGCCGGTTACTTTAAAAGTCATTTCTGCAAACAGTGTGGACCCAGATCAGGAGCAGTCTGATCTGGGTCCACACTGTTTGCCTGTATGCAAAAATAGGTTTGAAAAGTTTGCAAGAATATTCAGCAGACGATATAAACAGACGACATTTTCAGATGCAGGTTTTCTTGGCGTTTTAAGGGTTAATCGGCTCGTTATGACTTAAATATTGAAAGAGACGTAAAACTCCCTACTCACAAAATATGAGAACAAATTGATACTTTTTTCTGTTATTACCGCCCCGTTGTTTATCAGTCTGTCTTTACGTATGGGTAGCCTGAATCCATTTATTGTAAGATCTGTAGTTAAGACAACATTGCTTACTTTCGTTTCTGACGTGCAGATAATGTCATAATCAGAAAGTTCAGCTTGTAGGACACAATTTGCAAACAGGATTTGACATTTCATGCAAGCTGTCTCCTGAGGAAACAATTTGCAAATAGATTTTGACATTTTATGCAAATTGTCTCCCGAGGAGACAATTTGCATTAAATGCCAAAGTCTATTTTCTGGAGAAAAATAAGAAAAATATTTCAAAATGTATATTTCAAAATGTTGTCGACTGAAATTCTTTCTTACCCAGCATACTCACGTGTTAACATCAGCAAACAGAAAAAAAAAAAAATTACTCCACAAATCCGTTTATATACAGACTGAACCTGGTGACTTGATTTTTGAGAACGCGATCTCTGAGGCTGGTTAATGATTCGTACAATGATTAGTTCAATGGCACTAACACTGAATACATGTGGACTCTACCCCAAAAATTTAATGTCTCTTAATCCTTATTAACACTTAAGGCGCCAAGAAAAACTGCATCTGAAAATGTCGTCTGTTTATGTCGTCTGCTGAATATTCTTGCAAACTTTTCAAACCTATTTTTGCATAAAGGCAAACAGTGTGGACCCAGGTCATACTCTGATCTGGGTCAACACTGTTTGCAGAAATGACTTTTAAAGTAACTGGCAGAAGACAAAGCAGACGACAATAGTTGTGATTGGCGCTTTAAGGGTTAAGAGCTTAATTTGTTACAATTTCAGGCTACTGCTGACGTCACGAAGCAAGAGTCAAGTGGGAATGTAAACCATCACATGGGAATATTGGGTCAAATCAGATCAGCAAGTGTATAACAGTCAAGTGGAGTAAAAGTACTATACTGACCCCGCAAAAAACGAAAAACTACTAAATGGCAAAAGAAATGAGGACTAATACCTTATGGATGTAAAACTGGTCTAGTGTATAAAACGTGCATGTAAATCAACGATTGAGGGTATATTTGACTTTTTTTTATACCTCAGCAGAAAACACGCATGCAAAAAAAGATGTGGACCAACATATAAGATTATTTTTATTGCAACGGAATAATTAATCTTACTTTGCAGTTCAAAAGTGTTGCATTTCTTCAAAAAGTGTTGCATTTCTTTTTTGGATCAGTATATAAGTTAAAGTAACTTTGAGATGAAAAATGATACATTGGAAAGAGGGTGTACTCTAATGTGAGTGTTTCTGTCGCTCTTTCTAAGGGAGGTCACTCATGCAGATGAGAATTTGCTTCCCTTGGGTGTATAAAAACCTTCCTCTAAGTTAGACTAGAAGGGATGTGACTAAGTCCTGGCATTACGTTTGAATTTTTAAAAAGCCAGTCGCACCAGGTTCAATATGTATATAACTCTTTCCTTTTATAATGCCTCTATGAGAAAGTAATGCAAAAGTCATTTGAAAACCCGGTCCCTGAAAAAGAGTCTATTCTAAAAGGAACGAATTTGCTCCCAAGGGGAGTGCAATTTATTCCCTTTTAGAGTAGACCCTTTTTCAGAAGGGAGGCAAAACGATTTTAGCAAGAGATGACTTCTCTGGAATGACTTCTCTGGAAGTGCAACCAAACCAGGCGACACATTTGTGTGTGTGTTTGTTTTTTTGTTGTTGTTGTTGTTTTTTTTTTTTTTGTTTTTTTTTTTTGTTTTTTGTTTTTGTTTTTTTTTACGATAAGGCCTGGCATTACATGTGAATTAGATGATTCCCGTATCAAGAGCTCCTCACACAGATCTGTGTGATGTGCCACTTGCCGTGTGAAATATTATATAATTATTAACTATTGAGGTATTTGATATGATGTGATATTCACCACTGAAAACCGATATTGACCGAGGCGATAGCCGAGGTCAATATTGGTATTCAGTGGGGGATATCAACGTCATATCTAATACCTCAACAGACAACAATTGTTTTATAATACAGTTTGTCTTTTATCTTGATAACTGTGGCAATAACAGTCTGCACCAGATCCCATTAATAGAAAAAGTCCGCGTACACGTTGGCGTCACTACTGGCGACGTCACTAAAAGTTGATATCTAATTTTAGAAACTAATACACAGTGGCAGTCCTGAGCGCGGAAACCAGTGTATATCGCGGTCTATGTGCTGGGCTGAAGGCGGCTCTGAGCCAATGAAAATCAATCTATTTATATGAAAACGAGCGTTCGCAAGCAAATACACGTCACCAAAACATTATGACGTTGCGGCGACGCCGATACGACGCTCTTGCGCTGTTGTGTGCTTGCTGGGTATATTCTCGGTTACATAGAAGAAAAAGGAATGTCGTCTGCGTGTCAGCATATTAAAATCGAGCAAACAGGTTAAGATAATGGCCATCATCTTATTCTCACATAAACATATAGTGTAGATTGAAGATCTACATGTATTTTGAGTTTCTGCCCAATCAGGAATCTTGCCTTCACACTGGAAATGTAATTACTCATGCTCTGTTACAGAAAGAAACATATATTAGGTAGCCTGGAACCATGCTAATTAAGAGTTTTGAATTTAAAATCTAACAAAGGTAAAATACTCCTCCTTGACTATTTGTCTACACATATCATCTCCCTTACCAGCCAGAAACTGATCAGCCAAATCAGAGAGAAGGAATTCGAAAAGAATGTCCTTCTCTCTGTATGTAGCATATAAATAGATTTTATACTCATATATCAGTTAGGCGGGAAACAGTCTAATACAAGGGCTGAAATAAGTAAGGATATACTTATTCTGATAAGGGCAATTGTAGCAATAAGCCATTAAATGAAACCAGATATCTGATCGGTGTACACTGTGGTCAGTCTCATTATGGCAGCTGTGGGAGATGGTCCGAAAGGGTGACTGCAACAAATCGGTTATTGCATGTTTTAAATTTCGAGCCGTCACCTATACTTAGCATTATTATTATTAGTAGTAGTAGTAGTAGTAGTATCATTGTTGTTGTTGATTTTGATGTTGTTGATGTAGTTGCTCCTCAATTTAATGTATAAAATATAATATAACATTTACTTTTGTGCCATGAGGTGACTGGTGGCCGGCGCATTTCGAGGCACATTGTTGTTACAATGATTTGCCTTATACAGACGGCCAGACAGACGCAAGTGCTAAATATATGCTATGCTAAATATATCTCTCAGACGGGAGGCATAATAAAAGCTATTTAGAAGGCTGCTGGGCTCCTGAGGCACATTGAGGCAGAGGCGAATGCGTTATGTGCATGTGTTTTTGTTGTTGTTGTTGTTTTTTGTTTGTTTGTTGTTGTTTTTTTTGTACAGCTTTCCTTTTATCGATTACCGATGCACACTTGGTGCCGCTGTCTGTCACCTAAACTGGCTCCAGTCTACAGTTACTATTTTTTTTATTCTTATAATTCTGTTTGATAATCCACTAAAATAAAACAAAAACAAGAAAAACGCCTAACGGCATTATGGACAGGGGTTTTTCAAAAAGGTTAATCAAAAGGTAAACTTCGGACGACACCCAACGCCCGACAGCCAGACGCTAGCCCGCCAGCCTGGACATCGGTGTTTTAACGGACGGATTTTTGAAGAAAAAAAACGCGTCCAACAATACATTGGCTATAAAGGGTGGTCACTAGTCACTAGCCTTTAAAGCCCGGACATTATTTTGGTTTTCTTTTAGTGGATTATCAAACAAGAGTTATAAGAAAAAAATATTGAGTCGCTGGAGGCTGGAACCAGTCTATCTGTCATCAAGCATCTCCCTGTCCACTCTGTTCTCAACCCAGAGCACCTCGAGTATTATAATACCCAGGTGTACTCCCAGCAGGCACGTGACGTTTAAAAACAAGAGGCCCACGGGCCACGGGTCGCTCACCTGAGTGACAATAGCCACTGCAGATATGCAGATGTTATGCAACATTTTTCGAATCCTGTCATCGCAACTAATGAAAAGATCATCATTTAAGCAGTTCTTTATTTTGAAGAAGATATATGGCATGCCAGTCAATTGAGCGTGATCATTTGAACAAACTCTAAATGGCAGCCAGCTTGGATTTACGATCGGCACGATTTTAGCTATTTTTGATCTACGAGTCACCCCAGTGCTTCCTACCAAGTTTCGAGTCAACTGGCCTTTCAGTTCAGGAGAAGAGGCGAAAAATAGATTTTCAAGATGGTTGCCATGGCGGCCATCTTGGATATCCGATTGGCACCATTTTAGCTATTTGTCATATACAAGTCACCCCAATGTCTCCTACGAAGTTTGGAGTCAATTGGCCTTTCGGTGCAGGAGAAGAAGCTAAATATAGATTTTCAAGATGGCGGCCATGGTGGCCATCTGGGATTTCTGATCAGAACGATTTTAGCTACATTTGATCTACAAGTCAACCTGATGCTTCCTTCTAAGTTTCGAGTCAAGTGACTTTTGGGTTTAGGAGAAGAGGCGAAAAATAGATTTTCAAGATAGCCGCCATGGCGGCCATCTTGGATTTACGATTGGCATGATTTTAGCTATTTTTGATCAACAAGTCACCCAAATGCTTCCTACCAGGTTTCGAGTCAACTGGCCTTTCGGTTCAGGAGAAGAAGCGAAAAATAGATTTTCAAGATGGCTGCTATGGCGCCCATCCTGGTTTTACGATCGGCATGATTTTAGCTATTTTTTATCTACAAGTCATCCCGATGCTTCCTACCAAGTTTGGAGTCAACCGGCCTTTCCGTTCAAGAGAAGAAGAGAAAAATAAATTTTCAAGATGGCTGCCATGGCGGCCATCTTGGATTTCCGATAGGCACGATTTTAGCTATTTTTGATCTATAAGTCACCCCAATGCCTTCTACCAAGTTTTGGAGTCAATTGGCTTTTGGGTTAAGGAGTAAAAGCGAAAAATAGATTTTCAAGATGGCGGCCATGGCGGCCATCTTGGATTTCCGATCGGCACGATTTTAGCTATTTTTTATCTACAAGTCATCCTGATGCTTCCTAGCAAGTTTGGAGTCAACTGGCCTTTCGGTTCAGGAGAAGAAGCAAAAAATAGATTTTCAAGATGGCGGCCATCTTGGATTTCCGATCGGCACGATTTTAGCTACTTTTGATCTACAAGTCACCCTGATGCTTCCTAGCAAGTTTGGAGTCAACTGGCCTTTCGGTTCAGGAGAAGAAGCGAAAAATAAATTTTCAAGATGGCGGCCATGGCGGCCATCTTGGATTTCCGATCGGCACGATTTTAGCTAATTTTGATCTAAAAGTCACCCTGATGGTTCCTAGCAAATTTGGAGTCAATTGGCCTTTCGGTTCAGGAGAAGAAGCGAAAAATAGATCTTCAAGATGGCGGCCATGGCGGCCATCTTGGATTTCCGATCGGAACGATTTTAGCTATTTTTGGTCTACAAGTCACCCCCATGCTTCCTACCAAGTATCAAGTCAATTGGCCCAGGGGTGTAGGAGGAGTAGGCTTTTAAAGCAATTGTTGACGCCGCACGACGGACGACGGACGACGCACGACGCACGACGGACGACGGACATTGACTGACCACAATAGCTCACCATGAGCACTTCGTGCTCAGGTGAGCTAAAAACGTCGCATTAACATCTTCGAACAAACGTCATGCGCCCGTTATGTTCTGAAATTTTTCCCGACACTATTGGAAAATTTCCTCAGAAAATTTATCTACGTTTCTCTATTTTGCACTCACAGCAGTGCTCGTACACTAAACAAATATGTCCTATATACTATTAGTGCGTGTGTCTGGTCCCGTTCGATATGCAGACAAAGAAATGCATTTACTTTAGTAATTCTAGTAGTCAGCCAATGAATGTGACGAGAAGTCTTAGAATCAGCTACAGTATGCATGATCTTGCATAAATTAGATGAATTTTCCAATATAGCTCTTGATGAGAGGGAAATCTGCTGATTTCTCTGAGATTTCTCTACCAAACCATGTTGTGGGTAAGCATATTACACGCGCTTCTTTCAGCGCTTCCAATGTTTGTATCCCAGCGGGTACATGACATTTATACAACGTCGTCTCAACGTCGATGCAACGTTGCATCGACGTTGATGTGACGTTGTATAAACGTCATGTGCCCGCTGGGATGTTTTTCACAAGGAACTGAGAAGAAATATACGTACATAAGATGATTACGTTTTATGTTGAAAAAAAATTAACCCTTCTTGGGGCTATCTTAGCCCCAGTCCACACTGACAGTGAACTTCTGTTGTTTTTTTTTTGCCCAGATAATGGGGCTTTAATATCATGAGAGTCCTCTTCAAATATAATAAAGTCTGACCTTTCATACAAATAGCAAGTTACATACTGGATACAAATTTCAGCAGACGGCATTTTGAAATATTTTTTTCAAGAAAACAAGATTTGATAATTCATACAAATTGTCAATTTGCAAATTGTCAATTTACATTAAGTGTAATTCGGAGACAATTTGCATGAACTGCCAAATCCTATTTTCTAGGAAGAATAAGAGAAAAACTATCGTCAATTTGTCGTCTGCTGAATAAAACCCACAGTGTTAAAAAGGTTAAAGCGGTGATTTGACCTTGTTTCCCGATGGAAATAAAACAGAATTACCGCAGTATTTACGTTAAATGTAGGTAAAGGGTTAGTCACGTATTGTGGGCGTGCAGTCAGGTGATATAGCATTCGGCCAATCATCTTGCAAGAGATGTAAATGTATGTCTCTGGGTAAATAGGACAATCTGAGAAATCAATATTGCATCTCAGATCAATATAAGCTATGCACACGTGTGTGCACACGTGTGTGCATGCGTGTGTGCGTGAATTTAGGTGAGTGGATTTTGGTACATGAGGAACCATATTCACCTTAAGTATTCGGAAACTTATTAAAATCTAACCATCTTGCTGCTTGGGATTCTTTTCTCTTGATTGATTTCACTCTCTCACTGATCACTCTCTCGCTGAATGCTACTGAATCAGCGAATCAGTAAATATGTCACCTCAACGTTTAGCTTGCGGGTTAAAAAATTCCGCGGACATTTTTTTTTTTTTTCTTTATTTTTCCAGAAAATAGGCTTTGGAATTTCATGTAAACTGTCTTCTGACAGACTGCATGAAATGTCATAGCCTTATATCTGAGAAAAAACATAACAGTTTGTCGTCTGCTGAATCTGTCCAGAGCTCCGAGGTCCAGAGAGTAGTAAAAGTTAATTTATTGCAAACCGCAATCTTCAAGTCATTCATATAGAGCGTGATCGTCAGGTTTGTTCTGAAATATGGCAATAAACCATGCGTTTCGATGTATATCAAAAAATATGTATAAAGGTATATTTCCCCTTTATTCCCTTATGTTGATAAGGGTTCCTAAGAAGAGTCAAATTCAAGAAACGCTGAATTTGCCCAAAAAGAGCCATCATTTGATTTTTATGGGGTGTGGGGCGAGAAGATTTTTTGGGAAAAAAAAAATCCAGGGCCCTCTTTTTTCCCCGAAATAATGGACCAGGGTAGCTACTGTACATTTTGTTTGAACATGAATATAAAGACAGGCTCGCGTCGCGGAGGAAAACAAGTTCTAGGCTCGAAAAAAACATGTCGCTCCCCCATAAAAAAATCAAATGGTCGGTCCCTAAGTGTTAGGACAAACAGGCCCGAGGAACCGGTGCAGCTCTTGATCGAGGTCGCGTCTGATCAGTCTATAAGCTAATGCCATTAACATTCATTCAACCGTTTTCAGACAGCTTCTTGAAAAGCAGTATAACTGTAGACCCAGACCAGACGCCGCAGAACTCGGCGTTTGATCAGTGTCCATAGTTCACCACTCGTTAAGCAATCTTTAGGAACATTATTAGGTAGTGAAACGGACGTTTAAAGTTTAGTACAAGTAGCACGAAATAAATTAAGATGTCCAAATACTTAATTTAAAAAAACGTATGTTTTGGATATTTGTTAGACTCGCCTTGGTGAGGTGGTTCTAATAATTTGTTCTATGAGGTATAAGAACAAAACCAGACCTTTCTTCTTCGCTTCTAATGAGTACCCACAACATTGTTCTCGTGGAGAAATAAGAAACATTTCAATCCTGTTTGGTTGAAAAATAAGTGCCCTATCTCCAATTATATATTTTAGCAAAAATGAGAAACGTGTACACCCAACCTTTGCTAATAGGGACATGGGTCATGGGCTTTTTTTTTTTTTTTTTTTTTTTTCGATTAAATCGGAAATACAAGAAATAGTACCTTGTCAATCATACAACTACCCTGAGGTATTATTTGGTGTAGTTCTGTTTTAATCCAAAAAAAAAAACAGGAAAAAAAAACATGACCCTTATCCCTGTGCCTTTGCCTACCATCAAAATTATCCCTAAAGGTCCATGGCAAAATACATTCTATTATCATTATTATTATTATTAATTATTATTTATTATTATTATTCCAAAAAATGCTAAGCAACTGATGCACATGAAATGTCAAACCTTATTTTCTCTGAAAAAAAAAATGAAAATCAAAATGTCGTCTGCTTCAGGACTGTATTTAGTCTGACGAACAAGATACAATAGATTATTATTACTAAAGTATATTTTGTAAATATTGACAATTTGTTCTATCGTTTTGTTTTTGTAGATACAGACATATTATCAATAAACATTTTAAATCAACTATTACTCACGTGTGACTAAAAAGTAGAATCCTATCTGACAACCAGAATAGACTGCTAACGAGACGAAAACAAACCTCTATTTATAGTCCCATATTTACAGTCGGCTGGGTACCAGACTGTTTTTTCCCTAAACACTCTTCAGATACTGTTACATCGAGACTGTGTTATAATGCTATTGATTTTCCTGATAGGTGTGTGATGATGATGGATCCTCTCTCTCTCTCTCTCTCTCTCTCTCTCTCTCTCTCTCTCTCTCTCTCTCATACACACACACACACACACACATACACACACACACACACACACACACACACACAATCTACTATTCTTAACGTTCATTTCGAGGACCGGTTGCTAAACCGCCACCAGATATAACATACCATGTTTCGACAATCCGTTTTTCTGTCACTATATCAACCTAATAACTACATAACAAATAATTCCCTGCTAACGCTGATAACGAAAATTCTGCTTTCAAACATGCTTGCCTTATATACTGTGATGCTTATACCGGTAAATAGGGAATAGATAAATAAAACCAAAGAATACTTCATCCGTTTCAAAAAATAAGATATTAATCAAACTAACTTTCGGATAAAAAAAAGGTCGAGATAAAGCAGTAACTGCTCTCTCTCTCTATGTCTCTCTCTCTCTCTCTCTCTCTCTCTCTCCGAGGCCCTCCCTCCCTCTCGCTATTAGTATATTGTGGCATACGTTTGTATGTAATAAGCTAAGCTGTACCGTCAGAAAACGTGGGTCCTCGAAATTGTGCGTACGGTGGAGATTCAGATCAGCATGCGCAGTCGCACAGTCTGATCAGAATCGTCACTGGCCGCATTTCGGATAGCCAAGAATGCACAGTTTCTTATTACTGGTACCCTCAACTGCGCTATGCACTAATTCAGTTAGGGAGCCTCTTTTTGATGCAAAAAGAAATGTCGTGCACCTCAAATATTTTGCATCCATCATGAAAACATGCCGTTATAATTTTGACCCCCTTAAACACCACTTTTATATAGTAAAACTGGGGTTTGCAGGGGTATACATTATTTTTCGTATTTTTGCTCAAAAACATAGATTGTGGGTACTCGTTAGAACCGCCTCGCCGAGGCGGTTCTAACGAGTACGAACCATCTATGTTTTGAGCAGAAATATGAAAAATGTCAGAGTTTTTTTATCTGAAAAATTTCAGTTTTAGGAGGTGAAATTTTCTATATATTTGAATAGGCGTGTTTTCGTAATGAAAAAGAGGCTCCCAGACTGAATTAGTTCATAGCGCAGTTGAGGGTACCAGTAATAAGAAACTCTGCATTCTTGGCTATCCGAAATGCGGCCAGTGACGATTCTGATCAGACTGCGCATGCTGACCTGAATCTTCGCTGTACGCACAATTTCGAGGGATGCACGACATTTCGTCGAAACCATTTCATCGAAAGACCATTTCGTCTGACGGGTATTTTGTCTAATAGACACTTCGGCGAGTACGACAATAGGTCTAACAATTTACCCTGGTACGACACTTCGTCTAAAAGAAAATTAAAGATTTTTAGACGAATTGTCGTACCTTTTTTTTTCAGTCATTATTTATTCGTAATCGCCTCAATTTTCATAATATTTAGACGTATTATCTACTGACTGACGGTTTGTAGGTTTTCATACAAACCATCAAATGGCGAGACAACATGGAGTACCTGCGTGGGATAGCGTATAATTTATGCTACTGAGACTCAAATTTGTGAATTTGGCGTAAAAGTGTAAATAAAAGTTCAGAGTTTATACATCACTTGTCGGTTCCTGCCAAAAAAAAAAAAAAAAAAAAAAACGATAAACGAAATGTTCCTTAGACGAAATGGTTTTAGACGAAATTTCATTGATCCAAATATTTGACAGTTTAACTACTTATTACTTTGACAGTTTTACTGTTTTATTATTCATTGTTGTTTTTTTTTTTTTTTTGTTTTTTTTTTTGTTTTTTTTTTTACATTTATTATCACATTTTAGTATTCAAAATAATATTTTAGATCCACGTTACATCACTATTACAACTTAAGACAGTTATTAATTTAATAAGAAAACAAACGCTTAGAACATCTTTCGTAGAGATTGATCATGAAATACTTTCTACGGTTATTCTCTCCCTTCCGCTGATTCAAGAAGGGCAGTTGTCAGGTCCTAGCGAAGGAATGTGCAGTAGCATCACGAAAACATGTTTATATAATTTTGACCCCCTTAAACCCCACTTTTATATAGTAAAACTGGGGTTTAGAAGGGTATACATTTTCTTATTTCTGCTCGAAAACATAGATTGTGAGTACTCGTTCGAACCGCCTCGGTGAAGCATTTCTAACGAGTACCTTAATATATGTTTTGAGCAAAAATATGAAAAATATCAAACTTTTTATCTAAAACTTTCAGTGTTTGGTGGTGAAATTTTCAATATATTTGAATAGGCGTGTTTTCATAATGGTATAGGGTGGCACTCTTGGGACTCCTTATGGTAATTTTATACTCCCATACAAAATACCCATAAGGATCCCCAGAGTTCCACCCTATATTACTAACAATACCGGTTGACCGCTTAGAGGACTAAGCCTGCCCAGTTAAAGTGTGGTTAGGTAAACTGACCGCGCTCGACATGACACCATCGGGTTGACTGGGCTGTAAAACCTCAACTCAAACAAAAGAACATTATTCATAACTAAAATTAACTTACAAAAAATGCCATAAGGTATTTGCAGTCAACACGCGCTTTGATCAATGCTAAGCCGATGCCAAACAGGCTCTACTCACGGGTCGCTTTGAGCGTCGGTTACGTTTGGCTTTCATTTCAAGCGCAGTTATCCCGGCTTGACTTTGTTGTTTTTCTTGATTAGGTGAGATTATATCACACCCGCTCAAAAATACAAACTGACATTTGTATTTGTTATTTTATAGTTTCAAAATTTCTTTCTTTCTATAATCTACGCCAAAGCAGCGAAAATTTTGATACCAAATACATAATATCTAAACATAATATAGTAAGTATAAAGATCGGACTACAAAATAAAACCGTGATTGCATACGTTCATCATTATATTAACTTTCCCAAAGTTGATCAGGGGCGGATTCAGAAGGGGTTCGTGGGGTTCAGTTGAACCCCTTTTGACTAAAATTTTATTTTCATGGGAATTTCAGATAAATTTAGGACACCACGTTTACCCTAGATAGTCACACCCATAGCACTAGTTAAGGCGCTTTTTTCAATCCAAAAGTATTGATATTTTTCTTATTTCTCCACGAAAACATATGTTGTAGGTACTCATTAGAAGCGCCTCGCTGAGGCGCTTCTAATGAGTACCCACAACATATGTTTTCGAGGAGATATAAGAAAAATATTTACCAGATACCCTCCCTTATCTAGACCTATGCACACCCCTTACTCTTTTCCTGGTACCGCTCTTCTACAAGTCCATTTTACTACCTATGAATATGTATATGTGTAAAATTGGGTAATCGGAAAGAAAGTATCAGGAAAAAAAGTATCGGAAAAAAAGTATCACTTTTGAGTAGGAAAAAAAGTATCCGGAAAAAAAGTATCAGTTTTAACCAGATTCGCCTCTGATGTTACAATGAGATGATGATTAGGATCCTTTTGTATGTTTACTAGTACTTTTCAGTTTAATAATAAATTTTGCAACCTATCTCTGTAATCCTTACCTTATAAAAGGGCTTGAGATGTCATTTCATCTCAATGTTTCGTAAAAGACTCACAAGTTAGAAGCAACTATCCAAAATGACCTATATAGTGTAGACAGGGATGTAAAAAGAGAAATTCCTCATTTGAGCTAAGTGTGCAAGTCGGATCTCCATGCTCATGAACCCTATTTGGGTTTCATTGGGTGGCAGAAATCAGAAATAAAATCATTTTAACAAAATATGAATGTTTGCACTTACTTGATCAAAGGGTACTTTAAAGACCATTTAAGATTATGTCTGCATATAATTGTTTTGTTTAGCAATGATAATTTCAAACAAACTCATTAAAGTCAATAATAAATTAACAAAACAATCAACAAACAGTAAACAATTTAATTACCATTGACCTTTACCATCAATCAGGATTAACATGATTATGATTGGTACCAAAGTTTGGTACTGAATTATCAAAGTGCAATTAAAAACCTTACCATCAGTCAGGATTAACACTGAATTTTGGTACTGAATGATCAAAATGCAATTAAAGATTAATTAGGATGACATTACATAGCCTTTTATCTATCCTTTGTACATGAAACTGAGACTTATTTTTTTTCCTGATACTTTTTTTCCGGATTCTTTTTTTCCGATACTTTTTTTTCGGATACTTTTTTTCCTGATACTTTCTTTCCTACATTCGTAAAATTGCTACACGAATGGCAAACAGTGTAGACCCTGATCAGACGTCGCGTTTATTGTGGCCTGTCTTTCCGAATACGTAGAGTAAGTACGGTAAAATGATCAAATCGATCTCCTTCAGAAATTATCCTGGAATCCCCTGTTGATTTTTTAGTTCCAGAATATATATATATATATATATATATATATATATATATATATATATATATATATATATATATATATATATATATATATATATATATATATATATATATATATATAGGTTGGGAAAAGGAGCATAACATCTAACAAAATATCTTTTTGGTAGCACTGGATCCAGAAAGGATGCTGAAATGATAGGCGTTAAACTATATGTTGAGAGTTAATCATTAACAGTGCAAATGGTTTGTTTACCTGAGGCCTTTCGGCTTTCGCCTTCTTCAGAGGTTTTCTATTTTTAAAAAAAAATGACATAAAAATGTAAACTTTACGAACAAAAGATTATGCCCTTTTCGGGCCCATGTTATCTGGCCCGCTGCGACTTGATAACTGATCGTGTTTAGATATATGTGAAATGTAAACAATACGCGTAAACACAACGTGCAAAAAGTATAAAGCTTATCTTCAAAACGTATAAAGCTTATCTTTACTATCAACACCACTGTGCCCATATATGCAATGTATACAATGCACATAAACCTTACACCGAAAGGGATATACACCATACTGAGTGTTTTTCACCAATACGTAAGGCAAATGGGCCCAACTTACGTAAAATCGCATGCCCTGACTTAGGAACGATGATTCCCTCTACTGGTCGCCCTTGTTGATCCCATATGGCCGTAGAGTGTTCAGACGTCGGATCCAATAGCTCTCTCTGGTTCGATCTGGCCACTCCGGGTTGTGGTCTAAGCAACAAAGCGTGGCATGATTTCCTCTTCTGGTGAACAGAAGTGTTCTGCGACAGGAGACCTCTCGAACCGCTTGTGTTTCCAATCATCTTGGTGGCCGTTCATCCGTTGGTTCACATGATCACCAGTTTCACCAACATATTGTTTCCCACACTTGGTGCATGTTATAAGGTAGACAACATTGGTCGTCTTACAACTGATGTTGCACCTAAGCTTGATTGTTGCCCCAGACGCTGACTTCGTTCGCCTACCAGTGCCACCAAGAGGAAGAGCACACAAACCATTACAGAACATTGCCTACCAGTGCCACCAATAGGAAGAGCACACACGCCATCACAGAACATAGCCTACCAGTGCCACCAAGAGGAAGAGCACACAAACCATCACAGAACATTGCCTACCATGCCACCAATGGGAAGAGCATACAACCCATCACAGCTCATAGACTACCAGTGCCACCAAAAAGAAGAGCTTATTAATCATCACAGAGCATAGCCTACCCAATGCCACCAAGAGGAAGAGCATACAAACCATCACAGAACATAGCCTACCAGTGCCACCAAGAGGAAGAGCTTACTAATCATCACCAATGATACCAAGACGAAGAAGAGACTACCAGTGCCACCAAGACGAAGAGCATACAAACCATCACAGAACATAGATTACTAGTGTCACACAGAGGAAGAGGTTACTAATCATCACGGAACATAGCCTACCAATGACACCAAGACGAAGAGCATACAAACCATCACAGAACATAGACTACTAGTGCCACCAAGAGGAAGAGCATACAAACCATCACAGAACATAGCCTACCAGTGCCACCAAGAGGAAGAGCATACAAACCATCACAGAACATAGACTACCAGTGCCACCAAGAAGAAGAGTATACAAACCGTCACAGAACATAGCCTACCAGTGCCACTAAGAGGAAGAGCGTACAAACCATCACAGAATACAGACTACCAGTGACAGCAAGAGGAAGAACATACAAACCATCACAGAACATAGACTACCATTTACACCAAGAGGAAGAGCATACAAACCATCACAGAACATAGACTACCATTTACACCAAGAGGAAGAGCATACAAACCATCACAGAACATAGTTTACCATTTACACCAAGAGGAAAAGCATACAAACCATCACAGAACATAGACTACCATTTACACCAAGAGGAAGAGCATACAAACCATCACAGAACATAGACTACCATTTACACCAAGAGGAAGAGCATACAAACCATCACAGAATATAGATTACCAGTGCCACCAAGAGGAAGAACATACAAACCATCACAGAACATAGACTACCAGTGACAGCAAGAGGAAGAGCATACAAACCATCACAGAACATAGACTACCAGTACCACCAAGAGGAAGAACATACAAACCATCACAGAACAGACTACTAGTGCCACCAAGAGGAAGAGCATACAAACCATCATTGAACATAGACTACCAGTGCCACCAAGGGGAAGAGCATACAAACCATCAAAGAACATAGACAACCATTTACACTAAGAGGAAGATCATACAAACCATCACAGAACATAGATTACCAGTGACACCAAGAGGAAGAGCATACAAGCAATCACAGAACATAGACTACCAGTGACACCAAGAGGAAGAGCATACAAACCATCGCAGAACATAGACTACCATTTACACCAAGAGGAAGAGCATACAAACCATCGCAGAACATAGACTACCATTTACACCAAGAGGAAGAGCATACAAACCATCACAGAACATAGACTACCATTTACACCAAGAGGAAGAGCATACAAACAATCAAAGAACATAGACTACCAGTGACACCAAGAGGAAGAGCATACAAACCATCGCAGAACATAGACTACCATTTACACCAAGAGGAAGAGCATACAAACCATCACAGAACATAGACTACCATTTACACCAAGAGGAAGAGCCTACAAACAATCACAGAACATAGACTACCAGTGACACCAAGAGGAAGAGCATACAAACAATCACAGAACATAGACTACCAGTGACACCAAGAGGAAGAGCATACAAACCATCGCAGAACATAGACTACCATTTACACCAAGAGGAAGAGCATACAAACCATCACAGAACATAGACTACCATTTACACCAAGAGGAAGAGCATACAAACCATCACAGAACATAGTTTACCATTTACACCAAGAGGAAAAGCATACAAACCATCACAGAACATAGACTACCATTTACACCAAGAGGAAGAGCATACAAACCATCACAGAACATAGACTACCATTTACACCAAGAGGAAGAGCATACAAACCATCACAGAATATAGATTACCAGTGCCACCAAGAGGAAGAACATACAAACCATCACAGAACATAGACTACCAGTGACAGCAAGAGGAAGAGCATACAAAACATCACAGAACATAGACTACCAGTACCACCAAGAGGAAGAACATACAAACCATCACAGAACAGACTACTAGTGCCACCAAGAGGAAGAGCATACAAACCATCATTGAACATAGACTACCAGTGCCACCAAGGGGAAGAGCATACAAACCATCAAAGAACATAGACAACCATTTACACTAAGAGGAAGAGCATACAAACCATCACAGAACATAGATTACCAGTGACACCAAGAGGAAGAGCATACAAGCAATCACAGAACATAGACTACCAGTGACACCAAGAGGAAGAGCATACAAACCATCGCAGAACATAGACTACCATTTACACCAAGAGGAAGAGCATCCAAACCATCGCAGAACATAGACTACCATTTACACCAAGAGGAAGAGCATACAAACCATCACAGAACATAGACTACCATTTACACCAAGAGGAAGAGCATACAAACAATCACAGAACATAGACTACCAGTGACACCAAGAGGAAGAGCATACAAACCATCGCAGAACATAGACTACCATTTACACCAAGAGGAAGAGCATACAAACCATCACAGAACATAGACTACCATTTACACCAAGAGGAAGAGCCTACAAACAATCACAGAACATAGACTACCAGTGACACCAAGAGGAAGAGCATACAAACAATCACAGAACATAGACTACCAGTGACACCAAGAGGAAGAGCATACAAACCATCGCAGAACATAGACTACCATTTACACCAAGAGGAAGAGCATACAAACCATCACAGAACATAGACTACCATTTACACCAAGGGGAAGAGCATACAAACCATCACAGAACATAGACTACCAGTAACACCAAGAGGAAGAGCCTACAAACCATCACAGAATATAGACTACCATTTACACCAAGAGGAAGAGCATACAAACCATCACAGAACATGGACTACTTTTTACACCAAGAGGAAGAGCATACAAACCATCACAGAACATAGACTACCATTTACACCAAGAGGAAGAGCATACAAACCATCACAGAACATAGACTACCAGTGACACCAAGAGGAAGAGCATACAAACCATCACAGAACATAGACTACCATTTACACCAAGAGGAAGAGCATACAAACAATCACAGAACACAGACTACCAGTGACACCAAGACGAAGAGCATACAAGCCATCACAAAACATAGGCTACCAGTGACACCAAGAGGAAGAACATACAATCCATCACAGAACATAGACTACCATTTACACCAAGAGGAAGAGCATAAAACCATCACAGAACATAGACTACCAGTAACATCAAGAGGAAGAGCATACAAACCATCACAGAACATAGACTACCAGTGACACCAAGAGGAAGAGCATACAAACCATCACAGAAAATAGACTACCATTTACACCAAAAGGCCAAAAGGAAGAGCATACAAACCATCACAGAACATAGATTACCAGTGACACCAAAAGGAAGAGCATACAAACCATCACAGAACATAGATTACCAGTGACACCAAAAGGAAGAGCATACAAGCCATCACAAAACATAGACTACCAGTGACACCAAGAGGAAGAGCATACAAACCATCGCAGTACATACACTACCATTTACACCAAGAGGAAGAGCATACAAACCATCACATAACATAGACTACCATTTACACCAAGAGGAAGAGCATACAAACCATCACAGAACATAGACTACCATTTACACCAAGAGGAAGAGCATACAAACCATCACAGAACATAGACTACCAATGGCACTCCGATAGTTCTGGCAGCGGATATCGTATGCCCTGATCGGACCGCATCTGCATATTCTTATCTGGGCCTCGCAGTCCGCGCATGCCTCGCAGGCACATTTTCGCTTGGCGCGACGTATATATGGGAGATACCCACAAGGTATTTGAAAACTTAAAATGCAAAGCAAAATAGAAGCAGACGACGGTTTTTTTTTCCAGAGTCTCAATAAAGCCAAGACTCTGAGAATTTCATTCTTCAATGTAGTTTTTATTTCCAAGGGTAGCTTTTTATAGGGCTTATTTGACATTCACATGACGATCCACGTAAAACGTCAAACTTTATTTTTTCCAAAACATAAAACATAAATGTCGTCTGCTGCATTACTGCATTTGTGATTGCCACTTAATGTTTCAGCCCGCGTTGGTCTCTACAAGTGATATATAAATTATATTGTAACGCTTAGCACTCCGGGTAAATTTTTCAGCAGACGACATACTGAGATATTTTTCTTATTTTTCCTAGAAAACAGAATTTGACATTTCATGCAAATTGTCTCCAGTGAAAACAATTTGCATGAAATGTCATATTCTGTTAATAAGAAAAGCTCCTTCAATTTGTCGTCTGCTGAATTAGCCCGGAGAGTGGTAAAGGTTCAAACAGAGCCGATACAAATGAACCCAAAATAGCAGGGGCTCAAACATACTAAGGTGCGCCAATGAATAGAAAATAGTTGTATTTAAAAATACACCTGCTAAGAGACACGTAGTTTTAAGATTGCGTGTACGGTACAAAAACGCGTGATTTCAAGGCCAAGGTTGCTAAAATTTCCTTGGTGGAACAGGTGGTAATGAAGACTTTTTAATCATACTGTACATATGACCGCCCGGCCCCTACCCTCTGAGTAGGACTGCGAGATGAAAGTAGAGATTTGACTTCAAGACACCATTAGCGGCGATTACAGCACGTATTCAGAATTCCGTGGGCCGAGGACAAAAAGCAGGAATTTTATCATGTGTTTGGCCCCCCGTATTGAAGGCTCTGCTGGACGAAAAGTCAATGTGCCCAGTAATCCACGAAGGATGGGCTTGGTTCCAAATTAATTGGGGATGGAGTGGGGTGGTGGGGGTGGGTGGGGGCGGAGTGGGAATAAACAAGCAAGAACACATCATACCTATGCGTTGCAGGAGGGGATTTTGAAATATTGCAGACATAATATATTATATCTCACAGCAAGATCATGCGTCGCGTGCACGCTATTGTCCCCTGCATGTTGTCGTATTTATTCTAAATATTGGTACAACTTGATCCTATGCCATACTTGTCCTACAATTTTAACAACTCCAGTTTGTTTGTTTGTGTTGAGGTTTTACGGCCCAATCAACCCAATGGAGTCATGTCGAGCGCGGTCAGTTTACCTAACCACACGTTTACTGGGCAGGCTTCGTCCTCTAAGCGGTTAACCAGTATTGTGCACATTCTTTCGCCAGAAACTGACAACTGCTCTTCTTGAATCAGCGGAAGGGAGCGAATGACCGCAGAAAATATTCCATGATCAATCTCCACGAAAGAATGTTGCCGACCTCGGCGGGGTCGAACCCGCGACCTCCTGGTCTCCAGTCGGACGCGCAACTGAGCCATCGATGCCGGCTTAACAACTCCAGTTTACTCCCTGTTGATGGGTCTAAAAACTGCTGGATTTGTGGCAATCAGTGTAGACCCTGATCAGACGCCGCGTTCTGCGGCGTCTTATCTGGGTCTAGACTGCTCAATCCCACCTGACCCAATATTAAGGGTTATTATGGTATCTATTTCCTATGTACAACTGTTTTGCGCTGTACATCCGCTTGCCTGTGTTTCTTTAATAGTAAACAAAGGTAATCGCTGATGCAACGTACCACGTGATCATATCGCGAATTCATTCATAGATTTCGCTGAAGACTGCGAAAGGCGGATTACGATGAAATGCGTGATCCCAAGGTCAAGGTTGCTAAATTTCAAGGGACAGGTTAACGCACTATTTGTAACGTCACGTCTGACCTCCTAACCTCAAATTGTGTTCACACTTGCTTTTTATCTGTTCAAAGATATGAGGACACGTTAACTTTTTTACCATACAAGTCCTGAAGTTTGAACAAGGTTATTGCACTACCCGTTGGTATGCTAAAAAACTGGGTGGCAACAGTGCGGACCTTGATCAGATGCTGCGTTCTGCGGCATCTGATCTGAATCTAAACAGTTTCTCAGGCCTGTGCATTCAAGCTTATCAATATAGAACAGTCAAACGAGCTTTAAAGGCCACCTGTATTAAACAAACACATGTACATTAAATGAAAATAGTATTAAGCAGGCACCTGTCTTAAGCAACCATTTTTTATTTTCCCTTGGATGCTTGCTTAACGCAGGTTTGACTGCACTTGATCACTCAAATATTTTTCTATTATTCCAGTGCAGACCCTGATGAGACGCTAGGTTCTGCTGCGTCTGCTCTGGGTTTAACCGTTTGCTAAAACCTGTGTGTCCGAAAAATTAGGATAAATACGGTGAAGTTAGCTACTTTTACCGTATTTACCGTATGTATTCGGACAGACAGGCCTGAGCAAATAGTACAGACCCAGATGAGACGCCGCAGAATGCGGCGTCTCATCAGGGTCTACACTGTTTGCCATTCTGACATCCAGCAAGTTTTAGACACAACATCGGGTAGTAAATTGTACTTTTTCCAATTTTAAAACGTATGGTAAGGAGAAGAGGTGTCCGAATACTAAGGGTAAATACGGTTAAAACAGTTGAAGGAAATTTTCGTTTATCTCCGGACACATTCGGTAGATTTTTCGCCTTTTTTCATGCGTTCGTTTGAGTTGGGGTTCTACGGACCAGTCAACACAGTAAAAAAAATGTCATGACGAGCTGGTCAGTTAGCACTTTTCCTGTGTAGACTTAGTCATTTACGTTTGTTCACATACCGGTATTTTTTCATAAGAGAGACGACTTTTGTGACCCCCTACTTTGCTTTCCTGCACACCAATATGCTTTTGAAAAAGGTCTACTCTAAAAGGAAAAAAAGATAGCTCCTAGAGGGAGCAAAATCTTTCCTTTTAGGGACGCCCCTTTTTTTAAGGGATGCAGAAATAATTTGACAGAATTGCTGCCCCTAAAAAGGTATCAATCAAACGTCTTAAAGACCACCTGTATTAAGCAATCACCTGTAATAGAAGGCAATTTCAGGTTCAAAAACGGAGAATACGTATACATGTATAATATACCTGTATTAAGCAGGTACCTGTCTTAAGCACCCACCTTTGGCTTTCTTTTAGGTTATTGCTTAACACAGGTTTATCTGCAATGGGAAAAAAGGGGTACTATGTGGCTACGATCAGATAATCCTCGGGTTACACTGGTTGGTAAAGATTACCTGTCATGTTTACCACAAGTATAAGCTTTAACAAAAAGCTTTGATTACGCTTCGCACACAATAAACATTAAAACTGATTGTAATAGTCTTGGATTCTTTACATGCAAAAAAAAAAAAAAAAAAAAAAAAAATCTTTACTAAATTGGCTAAATTCCAAAATGCGAATGGTGTATTGGAGGTGCAAATGATATCCCGTCTAAATGAGAATGACCATAGCTCACAATAAAAATAATAAAAGCTTTTTTAGGTTTACCTCAGCAAAACTAAAATAAGAATATCACATTTTTGTCACGCTGTCCCGGAAATGCTCTAAATTGCACTTAGCAGTACCATTGTATCTATTCACTTTAAAAGTGACATTGTCGAGATTATATCCCGTAAACTTTGATAAAGTGCTGCAATGGTAACCTTTTAGAATACAGTCGACTCTCGTTATCTCGACCTCGCTTACCTCGAATAACCGCTTGTCTCGAAGTGAAAATATGGTACCTGTTTTAACACAGAGATCTACTAGCAGGCAACAAAATATTGCGGAAAAGAGGAGAAATTGCTCCTTAGGAGCAGTTTCTCCTCTTTTCCACAATAATTTCAATATATCTCTAACTTAGGAGTCAAATTACATATTCAGTCTGTTAAAGGGGGTTGTTCGATTAATTGTTTTCCTCAGTTCCGCAAATCTGATATGTCGAAGTACGGAAATCTCGATGTGTTTCTTTCATAGAGTCCCTTGGATTTCGAGATAACGAGTGCAGCATGCCGTAAAAGTGCAAGCGAAAGGAGAGCACCTTCTGTATATTCAGGTGTTCCAATACTTGAAATATTATTCTATTCTATTCAGTGCTACATCTAGTCTTGGGTTTTACTTGTAAACAACACGCGTAGGGCCAATAGTGCATTATGAGTCAACAATTGAATCGGAAGTATACGCCCATGGGCGTAGAAAATAACTCAGATCAAACGTTAATGACCTAGATGTAGGCAATAAACGCCCAGATACGGCCGCCGATTAGTCAGGGTCTTCGATGTACCCACAATCATGGTATACAGGAGAGAAGATCCTGTTCAGACTGCTTGTTTGTGTTTTTGAGCAGACTTGTGTTTTCGCTATTCGCATATTGCATAAAGGCTCGTTTCTGACGTTTCGCAACACAGATAATGGTCGTAAAGCACAATCGATATTAACACCTTGTTTTTGACCTCATATGTCGTTATATAAAGGGCTTGAGGTGTTTACGGAAAATGAGCTCTAACGTAAAAAATATTAAAAAAAAAAAAAAAAAAACATGTTCAAGAATTTTCATTGTCGTCATAAGTCTTATCTTAAGCCAATTTTCATTGTCGTCATTAATCATATAGCTTAAGACTGCTGTAAGCGTAAAATTAACTTTTACCACTCTCCGGGCTAATTCAGCTTACGACAACTTGATGATAGTTTTTTTTTATTTTCCCCAGAAAATAGGCTTTGACATTTCATGCAAATTATCTCCTAAGGATACAATTTGCATGAAATGCCAAAATCGATTTTCTGTAAAAACAAAATAAGAAATATCTTTCATAATGTTGTCTTATATATTAATAGTCTTTATTTTGCAAGAAGAAGGTCTTGTCTACAATAAGTTAAAGGAGAATGCATGCTTAATTGAAACGACTAAAACTTATCGTTTACTAACAACTTATTCACTGATTTTATGCATTGTAAATCGAGAATGTTGGAGCACAATAGCTGTTAGATCAATGCAAGTCCGGGTTCGAATAAACATTTCAAACCACCCGCGAGTTTGTGAAGGTGTAAACAAGATTGATAATTTATTGGAAATTGGCGGATATATCAGATTGCTACAGACACAATTACAGAATTCAATCAAAGTACTGAGAGTGCTGATGGGGGTTGTTGCCTGAATTTCTATAGGCCTCTAGAACTGATTGCGATTTACATTGAAAACTGTTCGGTATATCCGATAGCCCCTTGTCAGTCCTCTTCCATGGAAAAAGTCCTTTTCGGTGTTTAGTAGACCGCGACTCCGGTTAACCTTTTTACCCAACGCTGTAGATTTGGCGCGCCTTTCTGGTGTATTCATATTCGTCCGCCGATATTGTTCTAAGTATGATTAAAATCTTATTTTTCCAAAAGTTTTAACTTTTCTTTGGTTTTATTTAATTATTTGCTATTTATTAGCATCAGACTGTATGAAGCTAATATGTTTGAATGCAGAAGTTAGCGTTTTCAGCATTAGCTAGCATGGAACTATTTGTTAGGTAGTTATTAGGTTGGTAGTATCGGAAAACCGATTGTCGAATGTGTGTGTTAAATGTGGTAGAAGTTTGGAAACCGACTCCAATGACTTATTACCGCGCCATGAAGTGCGCAAGGATATTAAGGTTTATCCTTGTCCTTGCCTGCCTGTCATTTTCAGTACTTCGGTGCTGGTTTATTTTATTCTGGTTTTACGTCACTTGCAACAATCGTTCAGTCATATCGCGACGGCGTCCGGATAGGGCAGAGCTCCATGCTCACTTTTAGAATGCTGCCTCACTGAAATACCATATCCCAGACACATGACGTGATATTCCACCCAGTCACTTTAACCCATCATAGTCTGGAGACCCCTAAAAGAGTAATTGACAAACAGTGCAGATCCAGATCAGACGCCGCAGAACGCGGCGTCTGATCAGGGTCTTCGCTGTTTGCAAATAGTTTAGCCATTTTTCTCTAGGAATATCTAAATCTCATAGCCTGACCTACCTAAAATTGAAATTGGGCTATTCCAGTATACAGTGTGGGTGAGTTCATTCAGTCTACATTGGGTTAAAATGCCACCGAGCTGACCAGTTCTGATTCTTGGCTTTACTTTCTTAATGCTGAGCACCTAGCGAAAGAGCAGCTAGTACCATTTTAAAAGTCTTTGGTATGATTCGGCCGAGGACTGAACCCACAACCTTCCGGTCACAAAGTGGACGCATTACCAATTTAGCCCCTGTGTCGGTCGCTTCAGTGCCGGTGTAACTATATTTTGGTACAAAGATGCTGGTCCGCATTGTCTAAATTGTTCTCAAACTAATGTTATATGTTCAGGTGAGATCTTAAGAGCAGTAACTTCTGAAAACGTGCTTTTCAATATATGCGCCCAGCTAAAATTCAGATCAGCCTGTGCGAATGCGCGAGCTGATCTGAATCTTCACTGAGCACATTTAAGATAGCCAAGGGTGCATAGTTACTTAAAAAACATCAAGTTCTATTCCTGAAATTACTGAAATAAACATTCAGAGGTAAAAACTATAAGGTCTGTTAAAATATTTTGCTTTTATAGAGACATTTCCAATACAAGAGGGCCATGCTGACCCTATATCGCTCACCTGAATCATGTTATACATAGCATTGCTAACAGAGATGCGGTTCTAAATGTCATGGTGACCATGACCATGACCTTTGCCCTCAGGGTCATCTTCTGGTCAGAAGAAACATCCCTGCGACGTTTGAGGGTCCCATCCCCAAGCATTGCCGAATTATAAGCTTGTTTTGTACTAGAGGTCACTGTGACCTTGACTTTTGCCATTAGGGTTATCTACTGGTCAAGACCAACATCCCGTCTAAGTTCAAGTGTTCTAGCCTCAAGTACTGCCGAATTATAAGATTTTTAGTACTAAAGGTCATGGTGACCTTGACCATAACCTTTGCCCTCGGTGTCATCTACTGGTGAGGACCAACATCCCTTCTAAGTTTAAGGGTCCTATCCCCAAGCGTTGCCAAGTTATCAAGTTTTTTAGTACTAAAGGTCCTGGAGTCCTTGACATTTGCCCTCAGGATCATCTACTGGTGAGGACCAACATCTCTTCTAAGTTTGAGGGTTCGAACCATAAGCATTGAAGAATTATAAGCTTTTTTGGTACTAAGGTCACGGTGACCTTGACCTTTGACTTAAAGGTCATCTACTCTTCAGGTCCATCCTCCCTATTAATTTGATAGTCCTAGGCCTAATCATTGCCCATGGTTTTTTGCTCTATGTAAAACAAGTGACCCACCCCCTCGCCCCCTGTGGGTCGGGCCTCTTTTCACCCCAGGGACATAATTTGAACACTCATGTCAAAGGACCTCTAGGCAATGTTACATACCAAATATCAAAAGGCATAGGCCTTGCACTTTCAGACAAGTAGATTTTTTTAAAGTTTTTTTCCTGTATGTAAAACATGTCGGCCCCGGGGCGGGGCCATTTTTGGCCCAAGGGCTATAATCTGAACAATCTTGGCAGAGGTCCACTAGGTGAAGCTATGTACCAAATATCAAAGACCCGGGCCTTCTAGTTTCAGATAAGAAGATTTTAAAGGTTTTCTCTATATAAGCCTATGTAAAACATGTCAGTCCCAAGGCGGGGCCATTTTTGGCCCCAGGGCAATAGCTTGAACAATCTTGGTAGAGGTCCACCAGATGAAGCTGTGTATCAAATATCAAAGGCCTGGGCCTTCTGCTTTCAGACAAGAAGATTTTTAAAGTTTTTCCCTATATGGGTCTGTGTAAAACAAGTGATCCCGGTGCGGGGCCATTTTTGACCCCAGGGCTATATTTTCAACAACTTTGGTAGAGGTCCACTAGATGAGGCTACATACCAAATATCAAAGACCTGGGCTTTCTGGTTTCAGACAAGAATATTTCTTAAATTTTCAGTTAAAAATCTATTTTTAGCTCCTGTGACCTAGATGTGCAATGGATCGGAACGCTTTGAGCAATTTTGGTAGAGGGTCACCCAAGGAACATTTCTGTGATTTTTTTTCGAAAATCTGTTCAGCAGTTTTGGAGAAGAAGTTGTTTAAAGCAAACGTTGACGACGGACGAACGGACGACGGACAGAGGTCTATCACAATAGCTCACCTTGAGCACTTTGTGCTCAGGTGAGCTAAAAAAAGAAGAGGATAAATACAAATGTAGGTACTTGGGCAAGCCTATATTCGCGGTTGCTCTCTGCGGTAGACATCTCCTGCATGATGTCAGCGACTGTCTAGACTGGCTCCTGTCCCTAGTTAATAAATGCATTAATGTTTATAATTCTCTATAGTAAAAACACTAAAATAAAACAAAGCTAATACCTCGCGGGGGTCACTTGTTGGTAATTGTCGTACGCGTGTGCGAGCCAGTATTTCGAAACCTACCCCATTCATATACCTGACCTTTGAAAAAAACAGACCCATTCATATACTTGATCATCTGAAATGTTGACCTATTCATATACTGCCTTTTGATTTTTTTTATACCCATTCATATAGAATCTACTCTTCGCTGTTTGCATATACGTTTACAAATAAAAATAATACCATTGCATTTCATAATTTAAATGCCATTCATTTACACTAACTCAGCTGTCTAACCCAGTTATTCCTAGTGGACTCATCTATACTTATTACTTGGACGAGTCTATCCTTTGAAAAGTGGGGCCTTTCATATACCAATTAAGAAAAATCGGGTCAGTCATATCTTTTTTGTTGAAAAAAGGGGGCTAATCATATACTTGGCAGCGCTGAAAAAGGGGACCATTCGGCACACACATCCGTACTATGCCATATATAGGATGTTACCCATCCCCCCCACCCACTCACCCACCCCCCCCCCCCCCCCCCACACACACACACACACACACACTCGAGGCTAATATTAGACAGGTTGCAGTCCAATAAGTTTGTTTCCCTAGGTGCATCATAGTTTCTTTTCTTCAAAAGAGCAAAAGAGCTCGCATTATTATTTCGCCTTTCTTCTGTCTGGCTTAGAGGTTGAAGTTTTATCAGATTGGTATTAGGGAGACAGCATCTTATTGTTCAGATTGACTTAGTTCGAATAGAATAAAGCTCATCCCTTGGACTAGTACAAGCTGAAGCTAAAATTAGCATACTGCGAGTCGTATAAATACGCCTATCTTATCGATTTCTGCATAATCACCAAACGAGTTGTTTTACAAAAACAAAAAATGAAAATCAAACAATAGGCACTATTTTATACTATTTTATACGGACAAATAAAGCACTTTAGTTGCCTAGATAATTTCGACAAATAGTAGAAGTATTAGTTAAAATAAGTGTTGTACGAGTTGTGTTAATTAATTGCGAAGAATCTTTTGAATTAACACCAGGCAAAAAAAATAATAATAAACATATAAAATAATAAACACTGGGTGTTGTTGAAAAAAAAGCACCAGAGACAGCAGCAGCAGCAGCAGTAGTAGTAGTAGTAGTAGTAGTAGTAGCAGTACATGCAGTAGTAATAGAGCTTGAAACTGTTTTACCTTTTAAATACAAGTACCAAATTACAGCACGGTACTCAACTTTAGATGAAAAGCAACTGAGTTGAGCATGATTTTTTTTTATAACCTTGGGGCCCGGTTTCATTGAGACGAATTATTTGGCAGCAATGTATTTTCCAGTGCTATATATGCCTCCTCACCGGCTTAGTGAACTCGATTTTCCAATTTTCCAAGATGTAAAAATGGCTCCAATGGTCGCAAGGAAATTAAAAATAATAACTGCACTATGAAGTGAATACATGTACGAGTATATTAAACATATATTAAAACAGTCAATGCATCAAGACTCTTGGCTAGTAACAACGTAACTTGTAAACTTTCGCATTAGGAGTCACGTGACATTACGTGGCGTTATTTGATTATTCGTTGATGCACAAATACTGAGTTTATGAAGTTTGCAGCTTGAAATACAGTCTGATTAAGATCTTTTCACATGCTGCAATGTGGTACCATTTTTCTCATATCGGACCTCGAGTACATCTCTTAAAATAAAAGGAAGTAGGTTATCCAAATAAAGGAAGTAGGTTATTATCCTTTCCTTTAGCCAAGCTGTAATAGACAGACAAGATTGCTCATATTACATTACGAAAACACGCCTATTCAAATATATTGAAAATTTCACCACCGAAAACTGAAAATTTTCAGATAAAAAAATCTGATACTTTTCATATTTCTGCTCAAAATATAGATTGTGGATACTCGTTAGAACCGCCTCGCCGAGGCGGTTCTAACGAGTACCCACAGTCTATGTTTTTGAGCAGAAATAAGAAAAATAATGTATACCCTTGTAAACCCCAGTGTAACTGTACAAAAATGGGGTTTAAGGGGGTCAAAATTATATAGGTATGTTTTCGTGAAGGAATAGTTTCATTTTTGTCTTATTTTTTATATCAAAACATATTTAATGACTACTCATTGGAATCGGCCCGACAAGGCGTAGGCAGAGGAAATGTTTTGCTAAAAAAAACAAAAAAAAACACTGTCTAACCAAGACTTCTTGTTCCCAGCTGTATGACGTACGTCAAATAGATCATTAAAACAAGAAGTTACCGGTCAGCGGACTATAGGTTATCTTTATACCGAAAATCAATTGAACGGGTTATTTTGTTGTTTGTAAACAATAGTGATAAACAAAAATATAATTGACTTTTTAACCTTCGAGCTGACAAGTGATTCACTCGACAAAAACATGTAGTCTAACAAGTATAGGTTATTGCATGGTTTTAAATTTCGAGCCGCAAGGCGAGAAATTTAAAACATGCAATAACCGACTTGTCGCTTCTTGCTGGCATTGTTTTAACTGACACAAATAATCAAGTTTTGATTTGCTTATCTAAACACACTGCTGCTTTTGGGTTACAGGGTCATTTAGCTGTTTCAGACATACTGGTATGAAAATATGATTGACGTTTACCATGATGTAGGCTAAATTGCCAGACAAAGAGGATTTTTTTTTTTTTTTTTTTTTTGTTAAAGGGAGAGGTCACTTGGAACACTTTTCAAAAGAAATGTTTTAAATGCAAAGAAAAATGAAATACCAAGCTCTTTGTTTAAAGTCAAAGTAAGAAAAACTTAAATGTCTGTTTCATTTTAAAATTCAGCATGCTAAATGTCTTCCATCACCTATACTGTTTACACCTCATTGTGATTTATCACTGCAGGAGGTCGATTATAATTGAATTAGGCTTGCACAGTTTCTAGTTGCCGCATTTCTGTCATGGAGACTTTCTGCTTTTTATTGTTTTAGTCTACCACACTCGTTTTCTGCACAAATAGCGACAAAGCTAGGTTATTGCATAGTTTTAAATTTCGAGCCTTCAGGCAAGAAATTTAAAACTATGCAATAACCGATTTGCTGCAATAATCATTATGATCATATCTCACAGATGCCATAATAAGACTGACACCCATCATGTATTTTATCAAGGATATCACATTTCATTTAATGGCTTATTGCAACAAGTACAAGCTTTCACAAAAAGCTTGGTCTACGTTTCGCACACAATAAATGTAAAAACTGATTTTAATAGTCTTGGGTTCCTTACATGTAAATATTGGCTAAATCGGCTAAATTCCAAAATGCAAAGGGTGGATTCGAAAGGTCTAAATGAGATCTCGTCCCGTTTGTTCACTATAAAGCATGTCGGCTTTTATAAAAGCTACTTCTTTGTAGAATTTCAAAGTTTTGTCACGTTGTCCTGGGAATGCTATAAATTGCGTTTAGCAGTACTAATGTATCCACCTACTTTAAAAGTGAAATTGTCAAGGTTAATGTATATCCCATAACCTTTGATAAAAATACTGCAATGGTAACCTTTTAGAATAAATGCAGTGTGCCGAAAAAGTGCACGCGAATGGAGAACAACTTCTGTTTATGTAGGTTTTCAGTAAATATTATTCTATTCTATTCTATTCAGTGCTATATCTTGTCCCGGGTTTTACTTGTAGACAACATGCATAAGGTCAATGGTACATTGCGGATCAACAACTGATTCACTTCCGTGTCCCAACCAAACCGTACGTTGTCTACACCCATAGGCGTAGACAATAATATACCGAATTTAACCTAAATGTCCGGCCAGAAACAACTGTCACGGAAGAGGGGTAGCTTCGGATAGACTTTGTTGCTTACGTGCGATTATAAAACAAGGACACAATTCAAATTATTGTCCGATGCATATACTTATTTTGTTCATTGTGACGCAATCGTATACGGACGTGTTTCCGCTATACGTGGATAAATAAAATTACAGTTCAGTTCATATACTTATTTTGTCAGTCTGACACCCGCGGGCCCCCGAAGCCCACTGGATAAGAGAGCTGATCCTTAATCCATTAGGTTTCTCACCGCTGTGGTTCGAGCCTCGGTCGGGCCACATGTGGAAAAGCCAAGTTCTGCTTATGGATGGTCAGAATGACAGGTGTTTTTTCCGCCGGGTTCTCCGGTTTTCGCCTCAGTCGGCTCGATATTAGTGAAATACAGTTGACTCTCGTTATCTCGACCTCGCTTATCTCGAATAACCGCTTATCTCGAAGCGAAAATCTGGTCCCTGCCTATACATGAAAACCTAACAACAGATGGAAAATATTGTGGAAAAGAGGAGAAATTGCTCCTAAGGAGCAATTTCTCCTCTTTTCCACAATATTTTCAATATATCTCTAACTTCAAAAGTCCAATTACCTATCAGTTTGTTAAATGTGGTTAATCAAATTATTTTTTCCTCAATTCTGCAAACCTGATATGTCGAACTACGGATATCTCGAAGTATTTCAGAGAGTCCCTTGGAGTTCGAGATAACGAGAGTCGACTGTATTCTTGAAAAGGCCGTAAAATCCATAAACAAAAAAAGTCTGACACCCAGTCATATAATTAACTTTCCATCGAGTCAAGTGAAATACAATATACCTACAACTGCACGAAGTAGATCTGCATATATACACGCATTTGCATGCCTGAAAAATGGAGCTCATTTAAAACGAACGTCCGTGTATTACTAAATATACCCAACAAACACACACACACACACACACACACACACACACACACACACACACACACACACGACGTTATTGTGATGTTGCTTGTTTACTGGTTAGAAATTTACCCAGCGGACACGCAACGTTGATACAACGTCATGACGTTGCATCGACGTTGATGCGACGTTGTATAAACGCCATGGGCCCGCTGGGTACCATTTGACACCCCGCGCCTGGTAATTAAGGGAACTCGATACACCTGGTTGTTTTCCCGCTAATTTTACAAGCGAGGCAACTATTGTGACTTCCTGTTTGCTTTCCAGTACACCAATCCCCTCCTGAAAAGGGGTCTAATCTGAAGGAGATCCCCTTCTCAGAAGGAAGAGGCAATTGCCTCCCCTTCAATGGACTTGTTAAAAAAGTAGGATATATAACATAATGTGTCTGAATATTTGGGTATAATTACCGTATCCAGCAGACACAGGCAGAAGTTAAAACCTGGTCTGGGCTCATGGACTGGGCTCTGGACTCATGGACATGTCTCGGGTTACCGAAAGAAGAAGAGATGAGGAACAAGCAATGCCACAACAAACACCACATGTGAAACCACCCGACGCACAAACAAATACAACAAAGGAACCGCCTTGGAACAGTGTGTAGAAAAACAACTGGGGGCTCAAACCAGTTTTTCGCGCGCGAAACCTCGCCTTTAATTCTTATGCAGCTCCAAATATATAAACATATATGCGGGCCGCTTAAAGGTCCACAAAACGTGTTAAAAGGTAAAGCAGCTTTGATTAAGAATGTATCTGAGATGAAAGATCTTAAGAAACAATGCGTTTTGGTGCATTTTGACCAAATTGGCACAGGATAAAAACTAAGAAAGTAAATGATGTTTAAAGAGTTCAATCCCGTTCTCAACGGTGCTGCCAACTGAGATATCAAATGAGATTCTAAAAACTCCAAATTATTGACTAAAGTCTTCTTACTGGCAGAAAAGAGTGCGGGTTTTAAATAAAATCAGAGGTATATATACACAAATCAAGAGGTAAAATATTGTAGCACATATTATTTATTTAGGTTTTGCATGTTTAATTAGGGTTTTATGAAGTCATAAATTACCAGTAAATATTCAGTATAGGTGATTTTGAAACCTTCAAACCACGATAACTTTTTTATTATTCGTTCGGGTTTGATCAACTTTACATCAGAATGAAATGGTTTGCTAAGGTCTTTAACTTCAGGTATATACAATTGTTTTCAGTGTCACTTTTACCTTTAACCCATTGTAGTCGGCAGACTCGTAAAAGGGTACTTGGCAAACAGTGCAGACCCAGATCAGACGCCACAGAACGCAGCGTCTGATCAGGGTCTCCACTGTTTGCAAATAGTTTAGTCATTTTTCTCTAGGAATATGTAAATCGCATAGCGGGACGTACCTAAAATTGAAATTGGAGTCTTCCAATATATAGTGTGGGAGAGTCTGTTCAGTCTACAATGGGTTAAAATGATTTTCTGTGGAACATGCTCATAATCAGACGACAACAGAGCTCAGTCTTCTTTCTATCTAGTACTCGTCCTTTCTTATCACGCGTAACAGAAATACTCGGGTATGAGACATCATTATTTGGGCCGCGTCAAGCGAAAGAGTGCATTCGTCCATGCGCAAAATGCTCAGATACAAATATCCTGAGCATGCGCAAAGTATCATCCTGGTCTTTGCTCTCTATACATTCTCTAGTATCTAATGATTCTGTTAGCGGACCGCGAAGGCCCTGATTAGACCGCGCTAATGCGTAGGCTGATCTGGGCCTTCGCTGTCAGCATATGACCAAAGACACGTTTTGCTCTAGGTATGGATGATTTAGTATTCTGTTTGAAACTAAAACAAAACAATAGAGGATATTCAAATGTTTGGAGTGAATATGACTTTTATTTCATCGAGTGAAGTGAAAAAATGTATATTTCATGAGTGCCGAAGGCACGAATGAAATATACATTTTTTTCACTTCACGAGATGAAATAAAAGTCATATTCACGACAAACATTTGAATTTTCTTTTTATTATATACATCACTTTCGATAGAAGAGATGCAAATCTTGCATTTGCAAGGGAAAGTCTGATACGCAGTTTTGTCCCTTGGCGCCATGACGTTCATGTTTTGTTTTGTTTGGTGACGTTAGATATGACGTCAGAAACGCGCATTGGCGTGTAAAAATAACATAAAAAGAAAATTTATTCTTTTTCAGTGAATACCATAAACATTTTCATCTCGTGTAATGAAAACATTAATGTAAATAAGAAAAAAGTAGATCCAGATTTTATATTTTTCACTGCTCAGAGGAGTGAAAATATAAGTTTTATATTTTCACAAGTGAAAATATAAAACTTATATTTCACTAGCGAAAATATGCATTTTATTTCATTAATAATTCTCTATATTTCATTACTTTGTATATAATAAATATTGCTATATTCTTTCCACCGTCGCTGTAATGACGCATTACAACGCATTTGATACACGAAGCAGATCAACTACTTATGACATAACAAATTTCTCAATTTACCTACCCTAAGTATTCGGACAGAGAGTAAAACGGTGAAGACCCAGCTTAGTCGCTGCAGAATGCGGCGTCTGATCAGGATCTTCACTGCTTGCCTCTCATATAACAATATTTGAGACGCATCAGCAGATATTAAAAAGGACTTACAGAAAGTAACCTTTTTGACTTTGTTTAAATCTTAAGACGGGTATAGTAAAGGAGATCAGACGTCCGAACACTTAGGTTAAATACAGTCAGTCACAACGTAAAAAAAAGCAAAAACAAAAAACACCGTTGCCATAAAAACGAATGGATACGCGGCCGAGAAAGCACACTTAGAGAGATTTTTTGCCAATTGTTTTCAGTGGGAGACCACTCCAGATGGAGAGAATTAGCTTCTCTAATAAAGGACTCTCTTATGCCTTCTCAAAAGCTGCAGCTGTTAAAGGAAACGCGTTGGGATAGCACTGGAAGAGCATTTGCATTGGGAGAGCATTTGCCTCCCTTATCAGGGACGGCAACTGTTAAAGCCAATCCTTCTCAAAGAAAGCAAAATTTAAAGGAGATAATTAGCCTTCTCAACGAATGGGTGGTCGTCCTAGGTTCAAACTGATGTCCTTGCGAGGTGTACTCATTAATTTTATAGGACTAGATACACTTGCTAAATTTTCCGCCATTTTGTAAACGCGAGACAACTTTTGTGACAATTGCTTCATGTATACCACTCCCCTTCAGAAAAGGGATATACTCTAAAGGGATGTACTTGCTCCCAAGAGGAGCAAATTCTTTCCTTTTACAGTAGATCCCTTTTCCGAAAGGGACAAACAATTTGGACAGAGTGGCTTCCCCTGAAACTGTACCCTTTCCCCTCAACTTCAAGTTTTGAGGTGTATTTAATACGTGTATAAATTACTATAATTTTGTTTACAAACTGTCCATATTGAAATTAAAATCCAATTTTGCTCTAATCAAGGCCATCTGTCACCACATAGTGACGCATTTGATCAATGGTGTGTTTCGCTAACAAACAGGGTAAATACAGTCATTCTTAACGTAAAATAATATAAACATACGTACATGATGTTAAATAATATAAACATACGTACAGCTAGCGATACCAAAATTTAAAAAAGGCAAACAACCTATACCAAGGTAGTCTTAAATGTGAGCCGAGCCATGTGAAAATGTGCCTCTGGGCCATATGCAGACAGCGAAGGCACGGGTCAGTCTGTGCAACTGCAGTCTGATTATGGCCTTCTCTTTCTGCTATACAGGCTGATCTGTACCATCAGTGTTTACATATGAGCCCTAATTGTAGAAAACGTACCGTATTGCTCTTATTTATTTGTTATATTACGTTCAGCTAGTTCAGATATATTTTGTTAGTTTTCAGGTAATTTTCGTAATTACATGACCATTTTATTAGGTTTTTTTGTTGTTGTTTTTTTGTACTTCAGGTAGTTTCGGGGTACATTATGTCTGTTTTCAGATTTATGTGTTATTTTGGAAGATTTGGACAATTACAGGAACATAACATTTAGTTCTACCTGCTAAATGTACCCAAACTACCTGAATATCAAATGACTAACAAAATGTTAAGAAAATTACCCTCATGGGTATATCGCATCAGTTTTGAGACTTGTGGGTAATTTTGGAATATTTGGACAATTACAGAGACTTTAGTTCAACATGCAAACCAACAAAATGTACCCTAACAACCTTAATGAAATATACAGTAATTGACAAAATGTTCTGAAAGTTAATTATTTTGGTAGTTAGGTTAGATGAAGTTAGTTTTCAGAGCATTTGGTCAATTACAGAAATATTTTTTTCAATAATAGGACCATTTCACTAATTACATTTAATAAGTTTTTAGTACTTCGGTCAATTACAAAACCATTTTATAGTTTCAATATATTAAGGTAGTTATGGTACATTTAGTTAGTTTTCAGAACATTCGGGTAATTTCAGAACATTTTTTCACTTCTATGGACACATTTGTTAATTATTTTATCTTCCGGAAATAAGAGTACTTTTTGTCAGTGACTGCCAAATTTCATTAGTTTCGGTACATTAAGGTTGTTAGGGTACATTAAGTTAGTTTTCAGAACATTCAGTCTCTTTAAGGAACATTATATTAGTTATTTTACATTCAGTAGTTTTCAGAACATTTGGGATATTCGTCTCTTATATGGAATTTTTAGTATCATTTAATATTCAGGTAGTTAGGAAACATTCATTTAGTTTTCAGAACATTTTGTATATTACTATAACATTTAGTCAATTACAGTAACATTTCTCTAGATATAGTACCTTCATGTGCTCAGACAAGCCCGCGCATAAGCGCAGTCTTACCAGAGCCTTTGCTGTTCGCAGACATGCAGTAGGGACCTTGGGAAAGCTTCTGGGGCAGCCATCTTGTTCAGTGAAACGAAATGTTTTAGCAGTTTTGTGACAGGACCAGGAGAAAAACATTTCTGTGAAATTATTTGAAAATCAAGCCACTGGCTTGGGAGGAGATGTCGTTTAAAGATTTTTCTATTTTTAGCTCCGATAGCCATCTTGCTCAGCGGAGCGGAATCATTTTAGTAATTTTGGTACAGGGACTTTAGAGAAACATTTTGATTTTTTTTTTTTTTTCGAAATTAAACCATTGGCTTGGAAAAAAGATGTCGCTTAAAGATTTTTCTATTTTTAGCTCTGTGGCCATCTTGTTCTGTGGAGTGGAGCCATTTTATCACAGTGTTAGGGATTTTATGTGTTTCACTGTGATAGTTCGCTGATGAGGCAGAGGACCGCTATGTGGACCGAACATATGTTTTTAATTTTGTTGTTTGACATCCAGTCTTTGAAATTAAGATTTAAACGTAATTGAAATAGATAATACTTTGTTCAAGAATTGCGAAATACATCTGTCGTCCACTGTCCTTTCAACATAGTGCCGCTCTACTCATCAGAGTTAAATTTGAAAACTTTTGTCAAGATTCAATTCAAAACCTTTTGTTATACATACGATACGATATGATATATTTTACTGAGAAAACTCCGGTCATATACATGACATCGAGCTGAATTACAATAGAAAAATCAAGACATGGCAATACATTTTATAAATCGAATACATATGGGGCACAGACCTAGGGAATTGGATACATGAGGAATATTGAAATAACTAGAGAAACTTCGGCGGGCATACAAAACTTTAATATGCACCGCTGATACTACATCAGTTGAATGTTGCAATATCTAGATACAGCACCGCCCTAGCACCGTGTGCCCGCAGGAATGATAGATAGATAATTGTTGGAGTCGGGGTGGTGGTGGCGGGGGGGGGGGGGGAGGAGAGGAGGGGGATGTCACTTTAAATACAAGATAAATATGTCTGATGACAAAAGAATATAAAGTCGTTAACAATCAGGATTCTCATGGTCTGCTAGTCATCTTGGTATCTATGTCGGCGTATGTGTATCCTAAATTATCATCCTGTAGAATGGGCCCGGGCGCTGCGACTCCGACAAGCAAATTAGTCCCCGCGAAGGCCTAAATCTGAATGTAAAACCAAACCAGCATATCTACCTATTACTAAATGTTTTATTCTGTTTAGTTCTTTTTTTAATAAACAAAACGAAAATTTCCGTTTTTTCTAAATTAGTAAAAATGGCTGCAAATACTGCAAAAATTGATAGGGTAGTTAGTTTGAATGCAGGTTTTTTACAAGTTCCACTTGTTTAAAATTTCTGAAATGTTTACAATATTGTTATGGAATACCAGTAACTTAAAATCCGTGAAGAAAAGCAAAAAAGATGAGGTTTAGCGCGAGTAAAACTGATTAAACCTAACCACCCACCAATACCCCGGTAGTTTTTCTACTGAGTTTTAAGGCGGTTCCTTTGTTGCATGTTTTTGTATGATGTTCGTGCCTTGCTGGTTTTATATGTGATGTTTGTTTAGTCACTGCTTGTTCCTCATCTTTTTTTTTTTTTTTTTTTTTTTTTTTTTTTTTGATGCCTCCGGAGACTGTGCTTCCTGATTGTACCATTTCCTGGGAATCTTCATGTATATCTTTGGAATTCAAAGAAACAACAAAAACAGTTTCTGGATACAATGTTTATCCCCGACAACGATGTAATTGCCATTTTTTAACTGCAGGAAGTAACATAATAAGAAATGTACCAACAAGCAGTAGAAAACCGACGAAAGCATATGATGTCACGTATGTTCCGCTAACGTCACGTAGGTAACCTGCAAATACAAAAGACAATTGAGAATTAAAACAGTGACTTTTTTTAAAACAAAAGTTTTATCCAAATATGATCTTTAACATCTTAATTCGATGTCGGAGTTGAAAATAAATCCCATGATGATAACAGTTGACCATTCATAGTTTGATTCCGTATATCTAACAACATAAATTATATTTATTAATTATGTAGAGTAAAACTAGTTGCTTTAATTGAATACGCACAAATAATACACGAGTGACCTAAGGATTCCGCCTGAAAAACGAGTAAACGACAGCGAAAAGGAAACAAGCACATGCAATCTTGTAAGAAATGCTGCGACTTGACTTAGTTTATAACTGTAATAAACTGATTTTGGTATTAGTATCGTGACCCGACTCATTTCTGGGTGTTGTTGATCTGATTTAGTAGATTCAGACGTAGCAGAAGTTGTAATTATGGGCCGGGGCACAACATTGCCCACAAGACTGCACAAGGATAAATACGATTGTAGTAATAGCCGTAGTAGTAGTCAGATCTGCATGTATATCCGCGTAGTCTGGCCCCAAGGTTATAAAACTGTTTTCATGCTCAACTCAGCTGAGCATGAAATTTTCTCTGCTGATAAATACGAAAATTCCAAAAATAGTTGGCATTTTCATATTTATTAGCAGAGAAATTTTCATGCTCAGCAATGTTTAGCAAGAAACAATTTGCAATTGTTAGTAACTTTAGATTTATTAGCAGGATAAATTTCATGCTTAGCTGAGTTGAGACTGAAAAAGGTTTTATAACCACGGGGCCTGATCAGAGTCTGCGCAGGGCCCTCTGTCGGCACCCAAAGCGTCTTCAGGCGGACAGCAAAGACTCTGACCATCCGTGCAGGCTGGGCTAGGAGCTCATGCAGTCTTGTAGGAAAGTCTATGACCCGGCTCCTTTCTAATATACACCTATCCTATCGATTTCTGCATACTCACCAAACGAGTTGTTTTAGGGAAAAAAAATGAAAATTCAAATATAAGGCACTATTTTATACGGATAAATAAAGCATTTTAGTTGCCTAGATTATTACGAAAATAATTTTGTATAGTAAATCATGTATCATAGATAATTACGACAAATAGTAGAAGTAGAAGTTAAAATAAGTGTAGTAAGACTTGTGTTAATTAATGCATTGCGAAGAATCTTTTGAATTAACACCAGGTAAAAATAAAAATAAACACGTATACAGGGTGTTGTTGAAAAAGCACCAGAGCCAGCAGCAGCGGCAGCAGCGGCAGCAGCAGTAGTAGTAGCAGTAGTAGTAGTAGTAGTAATAGTAGTAGTAGTACATGCAGTAGTAACAGAGCTTGAAGAAGTAGTAATAGTAGTTGTAGTAAAAGTAGTAGAAGTAGAAGCAGCAGTAACAGTGGTAGTAGTAGCAGTGCATGCAGTAGTAATAGAGCTTGAAGTAGTAGTAGTAGCAGTAGTAGTAGTAGTAGTAGTAGTAGTAGTAGTAGTAGTAGTAAAAGTTATAGCAGCAGTAGTACATGCAATAGTAGAAGTAGTAGTATTTGTTGTAGTAATAATATTTGTAGCAGTAGTACATGCAGTAGTAGTAATAGTAGTAGTAGTTGTAGTAATAACAGTAGTACTAGTAGTAGAATTGAGTCCTCCGTGAAATCACCTGACCAGTAAATAACACCAAAATCTGACCAACCAAAATAGCTTACCAGTTAACGGTTAATGTTATTGCTTAGACAAACAATATTACCTATGTACTTTTTCATTAGTAGTAGTAGTAGTAGTAGTAGTAGTAGTATCAACAGCAGTAATAATAGTAATAGCAGAAGTACATTACGAAAACACGCCTATTTAAATATATAGAAAATTTCACCTCAAAAAACTGAAAATTTTCAGATAAAAACTCTGATATTTTTCATGTCTGCTCAAAACATAGATGGTGGGTACTCCGTTAGAACCGCCTCGGCGAGGCGGTTCTACCGAGTACCCACCTCTATGTTTTGAGCAGAAATAAAAAAAAACAATGTATACCCCTGTAAACCCCAGTTTTACTGTATAAAAGTGGGGTTTAAGGGGGTCGAAATTATATTGGCGTGTTTTCGTGATGATGATAAATCCTCACCAGCTACAGGCAGCGTACATCCAACCGATAATCCTTGGAGCGAGGTGCAAAATCCAAGAGCACTATTGAGCTTTTCTAGAGACAGGTAATCCACAATAACAACAGCAAAAAGAGAAAAGTATATCCCTTGCAGCAATCCAATAATTACTGCAAAAATCATCAATGTCACGTAACAATTTACAAAATACACTAAACAGTTCGATATTGCTAGAGCACCTGAAGACAGTGCTATTAAGGTTGATCTCCTCAACCAGTCTCTGTCAGATATGAAACCAAAGAAAATACGAGCAAAGAGGTCCACAATGTTTTGTATCATCAAAACAACAGCTATTCTTTCAGGATCTATACCGATGTCTTTGGCATGAGGGGCAAGATAGAAAGGAGTGACCGCATTTCCCGAACAAAGAAAAAATGTGCACAAGAGATAATACAAAAATAGTTGATCCTTTAAAATGCTAAAGTCAAAAATAACACAAAGTAACTTTTTGATATCTTGAAGTGTTTTAAATGACCTTCTTTCATCAAACATTTGTTTATTTTCTTTTCTGTCTGTGCAAGAATTACATATGTTCTGAAGGGAAGTATTTATAAAATCAGCACTGGCATATTTTGCCACATTTGTGTTTAGCAACGTACTGACTACTTCAACACTAGTGTTAGATTTTGTTGAGAACTGTCTTTCTGTTAGTATTTCCTTACGGTTCAAAGAGGTTATGGGCGTTGATCCGGTACTGTGATCATTGCTAAAACATGGTGATTCCTCTAGATCTACATGGTCCAAGTCACACTCGCCTCTTTCCTGTGCAGTTTTTCTTTTCTTAAATTCTTGACTATTTTTGCCGATATCTCCATTGACTTTATAGACAGAACTTCTGTCTATCTCTGCCTCCACTAATGAATCCTTCTCGTCTTCGTTAATGACATTTTTATGCAAACGGTTTGTTCTAGTGTAGAATTCAATCGGTCTTAGTAACATTCCACCAACCGCTATATTGAAATGAATCCCTGCAGTAAGTAACATAGTTCCGCTATATCCAAACTCTTCAAATAAATACGTAAAGAGAGGCGCCAAGAGTAAACCGCCCAAGCTCACCCCAGCGCAGCTAATGCTATTGGCCAGACCACGGTACTTCTCAAAGTAAGTGCTCAACATCGACACCATTGGAGCATAGACAAACGACAAACTGAGACCTGGAAAATAAAAGAAGAAAATTGCAGTGCCTTTGACTTCGTATTGATAACATTTTAATAAAAAACCGGGACAAGCCTGATCGCTCCTATTCGGTCCTTTTCCTAGAAAATGTCCTTTTCGATGGAAAAGATCCTTTTCGGTGTTGAGTACTAATGAGCACAGCTTGGGTTGCACTTTTAATACAACGCTGTAGATTCGGTGCGTTTTACTGAGTATTCATAAACGTCCGCCAATATCCCCAGCAATCACACAACGTCGCAACGACGTTGCAGCGACGTTGTAACCACATTGTGTGTTTGCTGGGTTGTACTCAATATGACTGAATTGTATTTCTTAAAAAATTTGAAGTTTCCATTGGTTTTGTTTATTTATTCTCTATTTACAAGCATCAGAACGTATAAGGCTAATATATTTAAATTCAGAATCTAACGTTATCTTAACGTGTTTTATACATAAATATAGTTGTTACAGCTTTTTTTTCAGTCATGATATCTTATGTTTTCTTGAAAACCATGTATGAAGCAAGGTATATTAATAACCAGTTTGATTGTATAGTGAACCCTCGTTACAACGACAGTATTTGTTCCCAAAGATGTTGCCATTAAAATTAATTTGCTGTTGTAAAGAATCCTTAATGGGCAGAATGATATGTAAGATAGGCCTTGTTTTATTTGTATTTTCTCATAGAACATTCTGTTTTGAATATTTGTTAGAACCGCCTCACTGAGGCGATTCTAACAAATATCCAAAACCTGTTATTTCAAGTTTTAATGCTTTATTCTTGCATGATTTCTCATTAACTGTCATCTCATGACCGAAGGTTTCGTGATATTTAAATTGTCATTATAACAAATTTTATCGTTGTATCGAGTGTCGGTATAAAGAGGGTTGATTGTACTCAGTGATTACAAATTACTGTCAAAATACACCAAAGGTTCAGACCGAAGTCTGGTAAGAGTGAGACGACCCACAATGAATAGTTTGCTGTTTAGTTAACTTTCTTCTACCCTATTACAGTCGAATTTCGATGGCTCGAACATCTTTGGGACCATGGAAATTTGTTCGAGATACGGGTTGTTCGCGCCACGGAGGGTTAATCTTGACGCCAGGTCAGGAAGCAAATGGCGATAATTTAGGGAAATCTTTTCGATCTTCTACACAATAATGATATGTTCTGTGTACTTATTAGAATCGCCTCGATGAGGCGATTCTAATGAATACACACATCATATATTTTTCATGATAAAATAAGAAAATTTCCTTTAATTTTGTTTTCTTGAGCTATCGGAAGAATTTCGTAGGGACTCGAAAAATGAGTTCGAATCAGCCGTGGCAATCGAGCCATCGGTGTTCGAGCTATTGAGGTTCGACTGTACTAAAAATATTCGGACATCTTATGTCCTTACTGACAACTGCCCTTCTTGAACGATCGGAAGGGAGAGAATGTCCACAGAAAATATTTCATGATCGATTCCCACGAAAGAATGTTGCCGACCCGGCGGAGGTCGACCCCGCAATCTCCTGATTACCAGTCTTACGCTCATTCAACTGAGCCACCAAGGTCTACTCTGTTTGGTGTGTCTAAGAACTGTTGGATGAATACAATTCGAGACCAATGAAAACACACACAAACAAACACACACACACATACACACACACACACACACACACACACTTACACACTACTTTGTACCTTGAACCTGTATTAGCCAATAAGAAAATAAGCACATAAATACAGCTTACCTACGAGAACGCCATTAATAAACATAACCGCTCCGATGTCTTCCAAGAATGCTGTTACTATGTAAGCCATGCCAGTTAAAATTCCACCAAAAATCACTGACTTCCGACAGGATATAAACCGAAGAGCTACCGTCATGACGAATAATCCTGGAAAAGTACGGCATTTATCCTACATGTACATATTCGGAAATTTTAAGGGTAATTAAAACACCTTCAAGGGAGAGAAATCGTTAAAAAGCGTTTATGTCCCCTTTTGAAAAGGGGTCTACCCTATAAGGAAAGAATTTGCTCCCAGAGAGAGTAGATCTCTTTTAACAGAAGGGGCTTGTTGTGTTTAAAATGCAAACAGGAAGTCACAAAATTGTCTCCCTTGACAGCCAAAGCATGTGTTCAATGAGGAAAAAAAAATAAAACAAGTCTTTCTTACATATCATTATGTTCTTTTAGGGATTCTTTAAAACACCAAACCAAGTTAGCTGGCATTCAGCTTAAATCTACGTCGAGCTGATATCGGCCCGATATAGATTTAAATAGAATGGTACCTTATCGTGTAATATTTTCTACGGCCATTCTCTCCCTTCCGCTGATTCAAGAAGGGCAGTTGACAGTTTCTGGCGAAAGAATGTGCACACTACTGGTTAACCGCTTAGAGGACTAAGCCTGCCCAGTAAACGTGTGGTTGGTTTAAACATATTTTATTTCATATATTTCTCAATACATCAATACATCTACACAGACATTACATGAGTATATTAATATATAAAAGGGATTCGAAAAAAGCTATATAGCTTACGTGAATTCGTTTCCCTCAGTTCCTGAGTATCAAATAAAAACGTTGTGACCATGCATGTACAAATAGTTAACTAGCTAACTAACTAAATAAATAACAAAGGGAAAGAAAGGTGAAAGAAAAGAAGCGAAATGAGAGTGCAGTTTAAGAGCTTAGAGAGAAGTGGATGTATAATAGAGACGTATTAAAATATGACTTATAAAAAAATAATACTTTCCAGGCACAATCACGTAATATAGGCGAGAAGTAAAGAGAGTGATGTGGGGATCCTACTTTAAATAAATAAAATCAAATCTTACTTCAAGCATTGAGATTTATGGATAAAAACCGATTATAAACTACAAATGTATTGTTATACAACATGTATTAGAAAACGTAACAATATTCAGACAACATATTATGTTACTAGCTTTATGGAAATTAGTATTGCTATATGTCAGTTTGTTGGACAGTTCAAGAGGAGATTTCAAAGCGTTTGCTTCTTTGGATAAACTTATATACATATTTAAAAACTGATTCATTCGCTTCATTTGCTAAAGCCATGTTCCCGAACAATATGGTATGTAATGTTGGTTGGCAGAACTGCGATACTTCATGCAACATATCCATTCTTATAGCGTTATATTTTCGGCATTCTAACAGAAAATGTTTGTTGGTCTCGGTTAGTCCACACGTGCATCTCGGGTCTTCAATGATATTTTTATGGTATAAATAATAGTTTAGAGAGCTACAGTTAGTTCGAAGTCTTGCATGATGTATTTGACCTAGTCTGTCACCGACTTAGAAATAGGATGGTGTTTCACGTGAATTAGTATTCAGAGATCTTTTAAAATATTCTACTGTGGGGGAGTTTCTTGATAAAACAAGTAGAGCATTCCAGTCTCTGACTACTGAAGGTAGAAAGGATTTGTAATAAAGTTGAGTGCCAGCATGGATGTTTTGCAAATTCTCAGCGTTTCTTAGACTGTATGAAGAAGCTTGACCGACTTGATCAGGAACTAACTGTGTCAAACAATTTGGTGAAAGTCTTTTAATTATTTTGTAAAAAAGAACAAGTGTATGTTTTTTTCGTCGAGAGCTAAGCTCTTCCCATCCCAATTCATTATACAGTGAAGCAAGAAAGACTAACTTAGTTGTTCCAGATACTATTCTACTGGCTTCCAATTGCACTTTCTCAATCTCAGTTTGATCAAACTGCATGCAATTATTCCATACGACATCTGCGTATTCCAGTATGGGTCGTATAACTGTAAAATAAATAATCTCCAAAGTCTTGTGATCAAACTGGAATTTGAATTTTCGCATTATATTTATTCTTGACCAAGCTTTGGATGTGATAAGCTCGATATGATTATGCCAGGTTCCATCACTTGACAAAACTAAACCGAGATGTTTATGGGAGGTAACGTTTTCAATCGGTTGGTTATTTAGGATCAGTTGAGGATGTCGTAGATTAGTACGTCTTCTTGTAATTAAGAGAGATTCAGATTTAGCAGGGTTGAAAGTGACAAGCCATTTCGTTGCCCAAATATTAATTTTTGAAAGGTCGTTATTCATAACAGATGAGGTATTTTGCGGTGTATCGACAATAATGTATAGACTAGTGTCATCAGCAAACAGTCTGATATTCGAATTAATGTCATTAACGATGTCATTTATAAATATAAGAAAAAGCAGAGGACCAAGTATCGAACCTTGTGGTACACCGACTTTTAGATAAGACCAATCCGAACAAGAATCAGGAAGAAAACTCTTTGTCTTCGGTTTGTAAGGTAATCGGAGAACCAGTCCAACAAACGTCCTCTGATACCCACATAATTTAGTTTATGAAGAAGTCCCCGATGCCAAACTCTATCAAAAGATTTGCTTATGTCAAGAAAGACCGCCCTCACCTCTTTACCTTCGTCTAATGCCTGACAGAAAGTATTATACATGTTTACAAGCTGATTTACTATTGAATCGCCCGTAACGAAGCCTGATTGAAAACTGGAAATTGTATTGTTAGAAAGAAAGAAGTTGAATACATGTTTGTGCACAAGTTTTTCCATGACCTTTCCTATAGTATTCAAAAGAGATATTAGTCTGTAATTCGAAACATTTGATGTATCATCTTTTTTAAAGATCGGAGTCACGTTAGCTTCTTTCCAGCAAGAAGGAAAGGAACCTGAGGACAGAGATGACTTGAACAGGGAACATAATGGGTTGGCCATTATGAAGAGAGCTCTTTAAGTATTCTGTTATTTATTCCATCGGGTCCGGAAGACTTTCCTAGCTGGAGATTCAGCAGTATATCTTTGACTTCATTAGGGTTTAATTTGATACCGTGGATTGAGGGTGTATTATCACTGATATTCAATTTTGGAAGTTCCTTATTATTACCTTGAAGATTTGTCTGTCCTATAAAGTGATCATTTAGAATATTAGCCTTTTCTATGTCTGGAGTAAATTATGTCGTCCTTTAAAAGCGTTGGAATGCCTGAACTGCTTGATGAGTTAATAAATGGTTTCAAATATTTCCACCAGTCGTTACTGCTAGGTTTTTGTGTTTTTAACTTGTTTGCTATATCGTCGATGTGAGATTTCTTTGACTTGGGAATTAGTTTTGTAACTTCGTTTCTGTATTGTTTGTAGAGACTCATGTCTTGCGATAGTTTTGTTCGTTTAGCTTTTTTGAAGAGACGATCACGTTTTCTGATCATTCTGCGTAGCTGATTGTTTAACTACATAGGTTCTGCATTTCTAACTATTACGTATTTGTTTGGTATGTGTTTCTCGGCTAGTGAAATTATATGATTTGAAAGATTAGTTGAATAAATATCTACGTCTTCGTTTATAATATCATCCCAATTAGTATTACTTGTCTCGTGCCTAAGCGAATTATAATCACCTCTATCATATAACCATACTTTCCTTTTAAAACTCAAAGTATGTTCTTTTATCAAGTTATAAAAACAGTAAATGGGGCAATGATAGCGGATGTTCTGACACAGGAAAGGCTCACCTACTCCATTTAGAACAACATTTCTGGGATTACATGGAAATTAATATATCGATTAATGAAGACGAATGTCTGTAAAATGAGTAGGTTCGTCTATCAGTTGTAATGAACTGTACTGATTACAAATATCATCTTTTTTTTTTTTTTTTTTTTTTTTTTTTTTTTTGCGTGTATTCTGCTTTAATAGATCAAGATTAAAATCACCAGTAATAATAATATCTTTGATACCAGTATCATGTGCAAGATTTATAGACGTTTCAATGTCAGAAAGGACTGATACGTTAGTGTTGGGTGGTCTGTAGAATGTCCCTATAAGTACAGGTTTGTTTTTTATTAGAATTTCAACCCAAACACATACGTAATTCAAGATCATCCCTTCGTCGAGAATAAAACGTTTCCTTAACATAAACTGCTACTCCACCGTGTGGTTAGGTAAGCTGACCGCGCTCGACATGATCCCAATGGGTTGACTGGGCCGTAAAACCTCAATCCAAAAACCTTATCGTGTCGGGCCGATAACGGTCCGATATAGATTTATAAGTAGAATGTTAGCTGGGAATTCGTTTTAATGGCTAGATCTTTGGGTAAAATGATATCGTTGTAACGAGGATCCACTGTACATGTACATGATGTATACTAAAAATTATAGTTTTTACAAGACATTACCTGTTAAGCTGTAGGTTGCATTTTGTAGTGTTGAAATCAATGATGTAACAGAGGAAGTTGAATGAAATTTCTGCTGAAACTGTAAGAAGAAGATTCCATAGCATCTCATTACTCCGATGACAATAAACATCTCCAATGTGCACGCTTAAACAGAAACAAAAATTCATGTAAGACGAAGCAAGTCATCATTTCAGGAATGGGCGAAGCAACAAATCTGTTATAGGTCTTTCCCTTATTTAAAAGACTGTTGACACTTTCCTCTTGAATTGTGGTAGAGACCTATTCACTGTTAAGGACTGATACATTTAAATTATTATGCACATGCAACTTTATAGGAGATGCTATACCCCGCACCATTTGGTTTTGTTTCGTTTGGCTTTAATAATACTTTACCAAAAAGGACAACCCAAGCCCCTGCATAAACTCTGAAAAGAATTTAGCACGGAATTGTACAGTATATGTATTGCACACGCGACTTCTGTGATTTCATGTGTCAACTAGTCTCTCGGAATAAAATTTTGCCCTTAAAGCGCCAGTCACAACTGCAGCATGTTACACATTTTTTTTAATAGAAAATAAGTCTTGACATTTTATGTGAATCGCCTGCAAAGCAAAGCGAACTATTCCCATGAAATGTCAAGACTTATTTTCTATGAAAATCTAAAATAAATGCCGTCTGCTACAAATATTAGCTGGCGCTTTAAGAGCTATCTATAAGTTCTTACCAAAAAGAACAACCCATCACCAATCAGTACCAGTGGGTGCTTCGTATATGTTCTCATCATATTCGGTGCCGCAGAGATTTTGATGATTATAAAGTCAGAATAAAACTTAAACTACAATTCCTTATCAAAAAGAACAACCCATGCCCAACCAAGATCTTGATAGTGAAGTCAGAATAATACTTTAACTACAATTCGTAACCAGAAAGAACAACCCACGCCCAACTAAGATCTTCATGATAAAATGTCAGAATAAAATTTGACTACAGTTCCTTATCAAAACAAACAACCCATGCCCAACCAAGATCATGATAATAAAAAGTCAGAAAAAGAAACAAAAATCATTTAGCTGCAATTCCTAGCCAAAAAGAACAACCCATGCCCAACCTAGATCTTGATAATAGAAAGTCAGAATAAAAATTCAACTAGAATTCATTGCCAAAAAGAACAACCCATAGAAAGTCAGACTAAAAATTCAACTAGAATTCATTGCCAAAAAGAACAATCCATAGAAAGTCAGACTAAAAATTCAACTAGAATTCATTGCCAAAAAGAACAACCCATGTGCAACCAGTGCCGATGGATGCTTCATATAGTATCATCTATTTCGGTATCGCCGAGATCTTGATAATAAAAACTGTCAGAATAAAACATTGACAACGATTCCTTACCAAAAAGAACAGCCCATGCCCAACGAAGATCTTGACAATAGAAAGTCAGAGTAAAACTTTAATAATACTTTACCAAAAAGGACAACCCATGCCCAGCCAGTATCAATAGGTGCTTTGGATTTGTTTTCCTTTATTTTGGTATCGCCTTGACTTTTCGTGTCAGTGTGCTGTGCACTGATGTCTTCATTGAGTAATGAATCCACTTCGTTTACATGATCCTGATGACCATCACCGCTTATGGTATAGCTTGTTCTAATACCATCTGTTTCACTCAAAAATGATATTTCCTCTTGGTTTCGCCTTTCCTCTGTATGTATGTTATGTGTGTTTATATCATCTTTTTCACTGACAGATGTTTTTTCGATATTGGTGTTGTCCGTTCTCTCCGTCTGTTCGAGTATGTGATTTTGTTTGGTGTATTTAAGAGGTGATGCTTCAACTGTACGGGTGACCAGTCTAGGAGTGCCATTTTCTGGTAATCTTTTTGTGTTCATGATCTGCAAAATTATACAGATGGTATAATATTAAGATACCAATGGTAAAGCATCTGCCCCTTTATACAAGGTAAACAACTTTTGTGACTTTATGTTTGCTTTCCTGTGCAGCAAGTCCCTTCTGACATGGGGTCTACTCTAAAAGGAAAAAAATTGCTACCAAAGTAAGCAAATTCCTTCTGTTTACAGTAGACCAATTTTCAGAAGGGAAGTAAAACAATAATGAGTTGCCTCCGCTGAAAGTGTATCAGTTCCCCTTAGTACAATCATTCGTCCAGTGTCTAACCCATTGTAGACTGAATAGACTCCTCCACACTTTATATTGGAAGAGTCCAATTTCAATTTTAGGTACGTTCGGCTATAAAATTTAAATATTCCTAGAGTAATGGCTAAACTATTTGCAAACAGTGGAGATCCTGATCTGGGTCTGCACTGTTTACCATTCACCCTTTTAGGGGTCTCCAGACTACCATGGGCTAAACACTGTATGACACATCTATTCAGCGAATATTGAAAAACAAACGAAACAATATATATATCCAGGAAATGACAATCAAGAAGTACAGCCTTCCTGTGACAACAAACGCAGGCGAGAGGAACAAATAATGACAAAACAAATGCCGCACAGGAAACCACCGGCGCACGAGCAAATAAGAACTACTACCTTTGAATGGTCAGTAAAAAACTACTATGGATGGGAGCTTAAACCAGTTTATTCATGTGAAACCTCGCCCTTAATTCTGATGCAGTTCCATATCAAAAACATAAGCCGGGGCACAACTTATCCTACAAGATCGCATGTCCGCCAAGCAATGACTCAGACCAGCAAATGCGCGAGCCGATCAGAGTCATTAATTTGTGCTCTATTGGTAACCAAACATCCAAGTTTTCTTTAGACGGATGGATGCAAAGGTTGATCTAAGTCTTCGCTGAGAGGGCATTATACAATTAATGCATCCTACTGAGGTTAAAATCAGGATTTGTCAACCCGAGAAGCTGATGTTCACCGAGGCGAAGCCGAGCTGAACATCACTTTCGAGGGTTGACAAATCCTGATGTTAACCTCTCTCAATAGAATGCATTACTTGTTTTGTTAAATGACTATTTTTAGCTGTCTGGCAGCAGTGACAAAAGTGATGTTGATCTGTACTTGACCTTAGCTAGGATATTTGTTACTATCTTAAGCTGTCTGGCAACAGTGACAAAAGTGATGTTGACCGGTCCTTGACCTTAGCCAGGCTATTTTTAACAAGTAGGAGCTAATTTTAGCAAACACCAGGCTTTGTAGAAACTTGTTACAGTCAGTTTCCGCCAGTCACAGAAGGCCTTTGCTGGCAATCATTTAACATAAGATATTGCAGGAAATGCTATGCCCCGGTTCGGTAGCGCCAAGCAGTGTGTGTCAAGTGTACTTGCGGACCAGCTAGGGTGGAAGGCCTCGATTAACTTGCTCGTTCGTGCAGGTTAATCATGAATTCCGCTGTCCGCTAACAGATTCACTGAATGTTATAGAAGCAGCATATATTAAAGCTCATGATGATACTATGCGGACGTGCAGGCTGATTTGGGCCCTTGTTGTTCTCATCTTCCCTGAAGACACCCTCTGTACGACGTAATGGTAACCCTTTCATCCCTGAGTTTCTGAATTGTACTCCTCCACCACTGATATTTGGATTCATCCATTGCTGCCAATAGGGGTTTGAGTCCTAAATAAATAATTGCCTGGCAAACAGTGTAGATCCTGATGAGACGGTTCATTATAAGCCGTCTCATCAGTATCTGCACTGTTTGCCAGGTATCTGCATTGGTCTGCGGAGATGAAAGGGTTCATGTTGACTACGATTGTTCCAGCTGCATAACGCACCGACAGTCGGCCGATGAGATCATCGAGATGTCGTCTATGAGCAGTTGTGAATCCTATAGACAGGGCTGTGGAAATATCAAACCCGATTTTTCCGCCTTGCCCCATTTTCCTGAAGACAAGTAAGAAATTTCAATTTAATTGTCCTGGGACAAGGACTTCATATCCAGCTTATGAAACATATATTTTTTCTTATTTCTCAAAGAAGACACATATTGTGGATACTCATCAGAAGCGCCCAGGCGCTACAATATAAGGCTCCCACAATATGGCTCTATCATTGGTTTGAGGGGTAGATAGAAAAATTCGTTCCGAGGATCACTGTCTGGCATCACTCGGTTGTGTCTGGCATCACGAGAGTTGTAGAGTGATGCCAGACTGTGATCGCGAGGGACGGAATTTTCTATCTACCCCTCACACCCATTATACATTCTTTTTCTTGCACACCTTTCATTTCTGAACGTAGATTTTTTTAATAATGCAGTCATTTCGATTGCTGACGTCCGCCATATTGTGATGATATTACTGAGGCGTTTAATGACGTCATTACGTTCAGTGACGTAAACATTAACGATTGCGTATGTGGCGTCCCTTACAACTAATGCATATCAAAAACGTGAGAATTCTCGATTTTTATCTTACCCTGAGTAGGATAATCTGGATAGGATTATTAGAATCTATCACGGGTGTGAGGGGTAGATAGGAAAAAAGAAAAACGTCCGGAGGGTTACAGCCTGGCATCACGAGGCTTGCCGAGTGATGTCACACTGTGATCCCGAGGGACGGATTTTTCTATCCGTCCACCACACCCATGAAAGATTCTTCTTCTTGCATACCTTTCATTTCTGAAAGTGTTTCATACCTTTCATTTCTGAAAGTGTTTATATATATATATAATGCAGTTACTTCGAATGCAGACGTCCGCCATATTGTGACCTCATTACTTTCAGTGGCGTCAGCCTTAACGATGGCGTACCCTGGCATCCCTTACAACCAGTCAAATCAAACACGTGAAAATTCTCGATTTTCATCTTTTCCACGGGATGGATAAGGTGTGTGAGATAAAATTTGCAAGCACCGGTGTAATTTTCGGAAATCCTTATCCGTTATGCAAGAAAAGAATTTCTATCCCAGGGTTAAATCCAGGATTTTCTTATCTGCTGTGCAAGAATATGTGCTTTCTTCGAGAAATACGAACAATTTCACTTTTCGGGCAAGTGAATCTTGGTTTGACAAGTGGATTTTGACCACTTACGAGAGTCCTGCAAAAATTTTTGTCACTGGGTTCGGATTACTTCAGTGCTACGTTTTATCAAACATATTTTTATTACAAACCTTCAAAGTATTCCCCCTTTACTGAAACACATTTTTGTAATCTAGTCGCGAAAAGCAGATAAATAGTCTTCTTTTGGTATCTGTTGGAGACACTGCTAAATAGCGCTGCCAAGAGAACTTCTAGACGTATACTTATTTCCAGAAAGCATTTTCTAAAGTCTTGGAAATAAAAGGAAGTCACAGGGACTCAGGTCAGGTGAATAAGGTGGATGGTTTAAAACTTTCACCTTTTCAGAAGCCCAAAAAGACTTAACAACCTCACACTTATGAGAGGAGGCGTTGTCATGTAAAAGGTGGACTCCTGACCATCCTTTGCTTGGTCGTTTCTTATTGTAACAAGTAAATTGGTCAGTGTATATGACTGCATCTATTTCAATTTGAAATAACTCGGTCAGTTGGAAAGCAATTTGAACGAAATAAACGGGTATCGTCAGCTATTGAACACACCATTCAAGTGCAGTGAAGCATTTTAAAATATATCTGGGATAAAACCAAGGAAGCCTATTAGTAACAGAACTTTTTGCATGACACTCGTACTTGTCCATGGTCGTGTGTGCACAAGTAATTAAATTTGATAATTGAACAACTCTACCGTAGACATTGATATTCAGACGCTAACCGTTTGAAATATATTTAGGAGGGAGCAATCATTTAGTCTGGTCTAAGGACCTACTTAAAGAGGGTAGTAAAGTTATCAATCATAACTGGGTTAACAACTGTGCATACAGTTTGTTGCATTATATTCATGTTGTAATCTATCTTTTTGTAATGTGTGACAATCTGTTGTTTTTTTTTCATTGTTCCGAAAATTTAATTTTGCCAACAATCTGTAGACTGAGTCGGCATAAAATTCAGGTTCCGATAGACCTTCCTTCAGAAGTATTCTCAAACCAAAGTTTTATTTGGACAAAAAAAAAAAGGTAATTTTGATTATTACACCGTAGGCTGTAGCACGGATATCTCCATTCAAAAAGGGGCAATTTACAATATCATTCCGAGGCGTCTGATCTAGTTCTACACTCTTTAGTCGGGCTTGTCTATCCGAATACCTTCGATAAATGCTGTATGACAAATACAAGCTAACCATGAACATCAGAGAAAGAGTCTACCCAGCTAGCAATCTACTTATATCGATATCGGACCGTTATCAACCCGACATGAATCCTGTCTGGTCGATAACGGTCCTATATAGATTATGAAGAAAACTAGCTGGGCAAGGAGTATAGGAAAACTTTATAAATGTCCTGACAAGCCTGCAGAAATGAACAGTTTGTTCGCATAATACATGTATATCGAAGTTAATGCACCCTGAGTTTAAAATACAGAAAATAATTATTTCTCCAGAGACTTGCAAATCCGACAAACAAACGAGTACATAAACATGAGTTTGTTTATAAGATTTGCAAGTCTCGAGGGAAAAGTTTCCTGTATTTAAAACTCACCATGAGTTAACTTATATATTACGTGTCATAAAACTGTTTTGTTTTTTTTGTTTTTTTTTTTGTTTTTTTTTTGTTTGTTTTTTTACTCAGATTCTGTTTCATACTCTTTTGACGTGTTCCAATGACGTCCATACGTTTTGCGACGTTACGTTATCTACACTCGTCGTGCGGCATGATATGTTCTAGGGGAACTGTTTCTTTGCTCTAGGAAGCAATATTTCCTCCATTGAATTATAAATTATATTTCCCGCAGAAGTTACTAAACATAGCTTCAGATATGTTAAATAACCTGGTATTGTGGAATATAATGGTGAACTGCGAATGGTCTTGTCAGACTGCTCGACACAGATAGACCTTGTCATTCAGTATAGAATGGACCACGTCATGCGAAGATGCGTCTTTGGGCATGACAGTGAAGGCCTTGATCAGACTGCGCGGATGTCGCTGTCCGCAAACCGAATCAGTGTTTCAATGGAAAGCAAATACCCGGATGAGACTTTGCGCATGTGCCGGATGATGTGAATCTGCCTATTTTGCGCATGCTCGAAGATACTTTTTCGCTTGACGCGGCCTAGATACTAGGCCCAACATTTTTCTTCTGTTGCAGCACGGACGAAAAGGGAAAAAAGAGAAATGTTACCCTACCATATATAGTTTATTAATTGTCTTTCATTCCTTTTACAATCCTGTGATGTTTCTGCTCATTTCAACATATATATATATACTGTTCTCTAGACACTCAAAAATGTTTAAAGACAGTTTCACAACATGTTTGAAACGCTTTTGACCTTATTTCAAGATAACATACTTTAAACAAAAATGTTATCTTAATCGTTTCATTTTAGTGTCAAATTTTGTTGCATTTTCTGAGTGGATGTACACAGTCAGTCGACAAAATTGTACTGGCCACTCCGACATGCTTTACCCGTTCACCCTTGGGTTTCTGAAGTGGGCTCTTCCAACTTTGTATTCGGCAATGTCCATTGTTGTCAATAGAACCACTAACAGACTGGCAAATAGTGTAGATCCTGATGAGACGGCTCATTATGAGCCGTCTCATCTGGATCTACATTATTTGCATCTACACCATTTGCATAATATATGTATTTAAACTGTTCTACAGGGTTGTAAGTGTTAAAGGTCGATACCTGGGCTATTTTATATGTGACAAAAATCACAGGAGCTTCAATTTTGTTCCGATTGATTTTTGTTGTTTTGTTGTTGCTATTATGTAGGTTTTTAACACCAGCCGAAGCACAATGAGGCTGCGCCGAATGTGTTGTATGGACAAATGTACAGCTTTTCTTTCATGGATCACCTGCGTACACTTGGTACTGCTCTCTGTCACCAAGCGCCTCCCGGTCCACTTTATACTCAACCCACGTCGAGTATATTATCGTGTGTGTGCGTGCGTGTGAGTATGTGCGTGCATGCGTGTGTGTGTGTATGTCATGGTTTACTTTATTTAACCCAAATATTTAAATACCTCTACTTTGTACCATACTTATCCTGAATATGAATATGTCTATTTTACTGTTTGTTTATAGGGTGGATAATAGTAAAAATCCTTAACAGATGCCACATTCTGTGGTGTCTGTTCTTGTTGTACACTGTCCTGGGTCTACACTGTTCACTCTGACTGCCCGTATACCAAGGGTGGATACGATAGATGAAGACCTTCCAGGGGGGGGATGTACCTGATCCCTACCCAGCAGGCATATGACGTTTATACAACGTCTCATTAATGCAGCTGCAACGTCATGCGCATTAACCCAGATGCAACGTCAGCAAGGTAGTTCCCCTGAAATAGATCGCTTTGTTCACTTGTTTCCCGAAATTTAACTCTTTATTACCCATGTTTCCTGTGCCTCAAAATTGTTCCCATGTCCCCCTATTTTGTGAACTTATGTTCCCTTGTTTCTCTAAAATAAATGCCCTTGTTGTATTGTTCCCCAAAACCACCGCGGTAGACCTCGTAAATCACAAATTTCAAGAGTACATTCGACTCTCGTTATCTCGAATTCCAAGGGACTCTTTGAAATACTTCGAGATATCCGTACCTCGACATATCTGATTTGCAGACCTGAGGGAAAAAAATCACACAACCACATTAACAAGTATATACGAGTGTAGTTGGACTTGAATTTAGAGATATATTGAAAATATTGTGGAAAAGCGGAGAAGAGCAATTTCTCCTTTTGTCCTCAATATTTTTTACCTATTGTTAGATGTTCATGTGTAGGCTGGGACCAGATTTTCACTTCGAGATAAGCGGTTATTCGAGATAAGCGAGGTCGAGATAACGAGGGTCAACTGCAGTTAAGGCAGACCAAACTGACCTGTCGCTTTAACCTTTTGATTATAATGGTTTTTTTTGTGTGTTTTTTTTTAATAGTGTATACTTCTACTATATAAACAGGCATTTTGCCTGTACATGTGAGTGACTTGCTGTTTCACGTGGAATGCAGGATTTTCTTACTGTTATGCCAATAGTTTGCATTGGACCCGTTCTTATGAATATTAGCTCTTGAAGCGTCAGTCATAGCCGCAGCAGACGATAATTTAGTTGTTGTTTTGTTGTTGTTTGTTTGTTTTGTTGTTGTTGTTTTTGTTTTTGTTGTTGTTGTTGTTGTTGTTTGTTTTGTTTTTTTGTTGTTGTTGTTTTTTGTTGTTTTTTTTAGTTTTTTTTTGTTTGTTTGTTTTTTAAAGAAATTAAGACTTGACAGACGGTTCACGTGAAATGCCAAGACTTATTTTCTCTGAAAATCAAATAATAATAATAATAGAATATCGTCTGCTATACAAATTTTGCTTAGCGCTTGGCTTAGTTAGTCCTTCTGGGTTAAATGAAAGGTCAAAGCGACAGGTCGATTTGGATCTATAAATGAAATGTCAGATTAAAGTTATTTGTTGTGAGTGCTTTTCTCGCGTACAAATTAGTAACCACCTCGTGTAAATAACGGTAAAGCTTTGAATACATTTACTTTGCACAATTCAATGACTCAGTTCTTTCGATGGTGATAGATCGATGGCGATATATCCGTAAACAGAAGCGGCTATTTTGGTAACCATGGCGATGCTGAACGACATAGATGAAGGTAATATATACATCATAACTGACTCCGTCTTAACCCTAAGCACTCTGGGTAAAATTTTCAGCAGACCGCATTATACAATTATCGACCACTGAGGTATTGGATATGACGTGATATCCACCAGAGAATACCAACATTGACCGAGGTGATAGCCGAGGTCAGTATTGGTATTCAATGGCGGATATCAACGTCATAGCCAATACCTCAATAGTCAACAATTGTTTTATTATATAGTTTGCCTTTTCTTTTGACAACAAAAACAATAACAGTCAACGCCAGACCCCATTATTATAAACAGCGCGCGTAGACGTCGGAGTAACTACTGGCGACGTCACTAAACGTTGATATCTAGTTTAAGAAATTAATGTACACTGAAAGGCGCGCGCAAGCCAGTGTACGCCGGTTGCCCCAATCTGCATCTCGATGTTACTATATCATGAGTCATCGTAGAACTTGCTTGTAGGTCCCTTGACGGGTAACCAATGCTTGTTCTCTCTGTGGTAGACGAAGAATGCCGGAAGATCGATGTTGACCTCTTCATCTTCTCTGGGCTGTCTGGTAGCTTTCACGATGACCTTGTATGTTGTGGCGTGGACGTCCTGGAGGTCGTACTTCCCGATCTTGACATGGAAGTACTGTGTCGGCTGTTTAGTATACTTCGGCGATTGATTCTTGGCTTCTTGGCACGTGGAGACTCCGGAGAAGGAGGCGGTGTGGCTGGTTTCTGGATGATTGGTGAAGGCGTAAGCTGTGTTGTCTTTGGTGGTCTTGTTACTGTGATGGTAGCTGGTGTGTCGACCTCTAGTGTCTGTATTCCTGACGGTGATGTCTCCTTCTCCGGTGCTGTCGGTTGTCGGCGTGCTGGAGGCGTCGATCTGGTCGTCGGTTGTTGTCTAGCAGCTGTGGGCTGGCGAGGCCACTCGCCAGCAGAGGGAGCAGGCTCTCCTCCCCTTCCCCCCCCCCCCCCCCCCCACACACACACACACACACCACACACACACCCCTTCTTGTAGAATCTTGGTGTTGGTAGATTCTTTTGAAAGATTAGTTCAGCCCGAACTAAGTCCTTTCCGTCGGACATTCTCCAAAGTGGGCACTGAAAAGTACAGCAGGTATAACAGACATGGTTATTCGTTTGATGTGAACACTTCGAAGGTCAACTGATGACGGATGTTGTATATTATATATGAGCCAATAAAAATTAATCTATATATAACATAGATAATGATTTTAGATATTTTTCTTATTTTTTTCCAGGAAACAGGTTTTGACATTTCATGGAATTTGCATGAAATGTCAAAATCTATTTTCTTGGAAAAATAAGAAAAATATCAATTTGTCGCCTGCTGAATTAGCCCAGAGAGTGGTAAAGGCTCAAATTAACTATGATACCGAATATATGAAACAAGCCGGGACACAGTGTTTCCTACACTACTGCATGTGTGCCCAACGAAGTTTCAATTCAGCTTTCGCATCCGTGCAGTCTCACCAGAGAATAACAGGACACTATGTGGGTAGTCAAGGATCCAAAGTCTTCAAGGGGCGGGGGGGGGGGGGTGGCAGTCTGACCAGGGCCTTCGTAGTCCGCTTATAAAATAATTTGCTAATGTAGAATTTTCTCCAGAGAAAATAAAGGCTGTCATGAAACGGATCGCATGCGCAAAATGATCCCAATCAGCGCAGAAGTCACCATTTCGCTTGTCACGGCCTGTTTTTTTTTTTAGTTGTTTGAGTTGTGGTTTTAAGGCACAGTCAACACTAGTACGGTCATGTCGAGCCGGTCAGTTGTCCTACTCACAGTTTTAAGTAGACAAGAGTTTGAAATATTTTTTCTTATTTACCTAGAAAACAAACTTTGGCATACCATGCAAACTGTCAAATCATGTTTCCTTGGAAAATTAAAATAAATGTCATTAAAATGTCAAACTGTTGGGAATGGTTAACCTATTAATGCTTAATGGAATCTTCCGTCTTATAAATAGGGATAATCAAGCTAGTATGTAAAGCGACAGGCTTCAACAGTACAGTTGTTTATGTAATTTAACTGTTGTTAGCACTATTCACTTGAAGGTGACTATATTCTAAAAAAAAATCACAGAAAGTATAATACTTGACATTTCATGTGAATCATCTACTAGGCGGTCGATTCACATAAATTGTCAAGTCTTGGTTTCTCTGAAAAATGAGAAAAATCAAAAGTATCGTATGCTGTAGTTGCGATTAGCCCTTTTAAGGGTTAAAGACAAAATCAGCAGACCCCCAATGAGGTGCTGCTTTCTGTGATTTCTGGTCTGAGTTTATACAGTTTGCAAAATGCCACCTTATAAAGACAGTGACATTAGTTGGGTAAAGCACAGCTTGAGCGCCATTCGCCTAAGACAATGCTTTCTTTTTTTCAGTTGTATTGGCGAAAGCGAACGATCTTCTTACGTACATACATTTGAACGCAGACAGACACACGCTGAAGAAAACCAGGATCCTTTGCCTGGCAGAAATACCTGAATTGCTGATTCAGTTTTTTGAAATCATCATGGACGAGCCAATCCCTGGTAAGTTCATTCGCATATCTGATGGTAATTAGATACACAGGTGCTTAAAGTTACATTTGAACCGGCTACAAGTTTGCATGTGCGCCCAGCGAAGACGCAGTTCAGCTGCGCATCCGCGCAGTCTGATCAGTGTCTTCGCTGTCCGTCTGAAGACGTTTGTGATTCTTGACACAGACTGCAATGAGAAGAGTCTACAGAGACTACGCGGATGCGCAGTATGATCTGAATCTACGCTGGGATCACACACAATCTTGTAGGAAATGTTGCACACCGGCTCATGTCCCTTTTCTTGGCAGCCGTTTACCGACACAGTGGCTCAATTGATATATAGCATCCGCTTTGTGATCATGCGGTTATGGGTTCGATCCCCGGCCGAGTCATATCAAAGAGTTTCAAAATGGCAGCTCTTTCGCTTGGCGCTTAGCATTATGAAAGTAGAGCTAGGAATCAGAACCGGTCAGCCTAGTGTGAGTATAATGTGACCGGGTCATGTGTCTGGGGTGTGATATTTCAGTGAGGAAGCACTCTAAAAGTAAGCATTGAAGTACCTTCCACATCCAGACGCCGTCGTGATAATAACTGAAAGATCGTTGAAAGTGATGTAAAACCCGAATTATCCCTACTCCTGAAGCCGGATATGCCCTACATTTGCAAACGGTGTAGTTCAGTTGACTTCTAGAGATCTGGGTCTGCACTGTTTGTCATTAAGTATGTGAATTTGTATCAACAATCTGGGTCAAGTAATATGATTGGTTGAAAATTATAAGTGGGCGTGGCATCTTAATTTATTCAGCAGGGTAAGGGTTAAAAGATTTTTATTTCGAAGAAAATCGAAGGACGGATCCTTCACTGTTCATAAAACAGGTTTCCTCCTTAATCTGTTTCAGATAGTTGGCGCCTGACTATCAATGTCTGTGTGGCGCCTGACTATCAATGTCTGTGTGGCGCCTGACTATCAATGTCTGTGTGGCGCCTGACTATCAATGTATTTTTGGCGCCAGACTGTCAATGTCTGTGTGGCGCCTGACTATCAATGTCTGTGGTGGCGCCTGACTATCAATGTCTGTGTGGCGCCTGACTATCAATGTCTGTGTGGCTCCTGACTATCAATGTCTGTGTGACGCCAGACTATCAATGTCTGTGTGGCGCCTGACTATCAATGTCTGTGTGGTGCCTGACTATCAATGTCTGTGTGGCGCCTGACTATCAATGTCTGTGTGGCGCTTGACTATCAATGTCTGTGTGGCGCTTGACTATCAATGTCTGTGTGGCGCTTGACTATCAATGTCTGTGTGGCGCCTGACTATCAATGTCTGTGTGGCGCTTGACTATCAATGTCTGTGTGGCGCCTGACTATCAATGTCTGTGGTGGGACCCATCGTGGTCCTGCTTGTGTTTTTCTATGTGTTCTGGCTTCAGATCGCTATTGAGCCCTTTGTTTTATTCCATCAGAGTGTTTGTGATTACAGTCGAACCTCAACAATAGCTCGAACACCGATGGCTCGTTTACAATGGCTAATTCGAACTCGTTTTTGAGTCCCTACGAAATTCTTTCACTAGCTCAAGAAAACAAATAGTTAGGGAAATTTTCTTACTTTATCATGAAATTGTATGTATTGTGTAGAAAATTGAAATGATTTCCCTAAATTATCGTTATTTGCTGGCGCCATGAATAACCCTCAGTGACTCGAACTACCCATATCTCGAACAAAGTTCTATGGTCCCAAAGATGTTCGAGCCATTGAAGTTTGACTGTATATGTGTATCATTGTGATGTTTCACAGAAGAGGTAGAAAGCCCCTATGCGGACTGAACATAACTAATATAAATTCAGACAGTCTCATATGTTGTTTTCCAATCAGAGTCAAGCGTTTTATTACCGTCCAGTCTGAGTCATGAAATATAGCACTAAATAGTATCCTGCCAATCTAATGGCATCCTGCCACCCTAATTATTATCCTGCCACCCTTATTGTATCCTGCTACCCTAATTGGTATTTTTCCACCTAGCTGGTATTCTGCCACCCTAATTGGTATCTTGTGACCCTAATTGGTATCCTGTCACCCTAATTTGTATCCTGCCACCATAATTTGCATCCTGCCACCCTTATTTGTATCCTGTCACCCTAGCTGGTATTCTGCCACCCTAATTTGGATCCTGCCCCCATAATTTGCATCCTGCCACCCTAATTTGTATCACACCCTTATTGATATCCTGCCACCCTATCTGGCATCCTGCCACTAGAATTGGCATATTGCCACCCTAATTGGTATCCTACCACCGTAATTTGTATCCTGCCACTCTAATTGGTATCCTGTCACCCTAATTCTGCATTCTTAAACTGTACCATTTTACAACGTGTTGATGGCTTCGAAAACGCCTGCGCATACTTGTTCTAAAATTCAAACTGGTTTATTTTACAACGTGTTAGTATAACAAAAAGCGTCCGCAAAGTCTGATCAGAGTCTTCTTTGTCTGCATGTAGAAACTTTGCATTCTTGCTGGATATCCCAAATGCGCCCTGTGAAGATTCTGATCAGACTGCGCAAATGCGCAGGCTGGTCGGAATCTTCGCTTTGCGCACTTGTACGACGTTACGTTTTCTGACGTCAGGGCTCGATTGATGTCATGACAAACAGTGCAGACCCAGTTCAGACATTTGACCTCGTGCTGTAGTATCTGATCTGGGTCTGCACTGCTTTGTCCTATCTGTGCAAATACTTAGGGTAAATACTGTACAGATGCTTTCAGTGTCATGTGCTCTATTGCAGAGGAGCTGAAACCTTTTCGGACCATACAAGACAGGTCGGAAACCTTGCAGAGTATTATTGACACCCTTGAGCAGGTTTGTATCAAACTTGGGATTACTTTGATTGACAACTTATGGTTAGTCGTTTTTTTATCTTTCAGTTTTTAAGCCACAATGTCTGATATGCGCATTCGCGCAGTCTGATCAGATTCTTCATTGTGCGCATTTTGGCTAGCCAAGGCTGCAAAGGTTCTTCATGCGGACAGTAAAGAATGTGTCTGAGCAAGAACTTCGTTGTTCAACGTCAAAGTCATTGGGTAGTATAGAATTAATCGACATAAAGCAAAGCATGCATAGTTTTGGTATTTTGTTTTATTTTGTTTTGTTTGTTTGTATTGGGTTTTTGTTTTTATCTTATCCAAATAGATCCTTACAAGAGTTCTACTTAACCAACAGAATGAATATCTATAACAGTCAGGGCTTCTACCAGAAAGCCAGTGTGGATTCAGAAAGGACAGAGGAACAACTGACATGATCTTCACAGCAAGGCAGCTTCAAGAGAAATTCCAGGGACAGAACATGGATCTCTACATGACCTTTGTTGGCCTTACCAAAGCATTTGATACAGTCAGTCGTGATGGTCTTTGGAAAATTATGGCGAAGTTTGGCTGTCCGACCAAGTTCATAGCAATGGTGAGGCAGATCCACGATGGTATGCTTGCACGGGTCCAAAATGATGGTGACTTTTCTGATTCATTCCCTGTGACAAATGGTGTCAAGCAAGGCTGTGTACTAGCCACAACTCTGTTCAGCATGATGTTCTCTGCCATGCTCACAGCTGCTTTCCAGGATGGTGACTATGGTATACCTATTAGGTATCGCTTTGACGGGAAGCTTTTCAACCTAAGAAGGTTGCAAGCCAAATCCAAGATGCAGACAGAGGTGCTAGATGGGTTCCTCTTTGCTGAGGACATGGCAAAGGGTGCTCCAACAGAAGAGAAGATGCAAAAAGGTGTAGATCCAGTATCTGACCTGTGACAGCTATGACCTCACAATCAGCATTAAAAAGACCGAGGTGGTTTATCAGCCAGCACCTGGCAAACCTTACAAGGACCCCTTCATTACAGTAAAAGGTCAAAGATTGCAAATGGTAGACAAGTTCACCTATCTTTGAAGCACATTGTTAAGAGTTGTGCACATTGATGATGAAGTCAATGCTAGGATTGCCAAAGCTAGTGCAGCATTTGGCCGACTACGTGGTAGTGTTTGGGATCGAAGTGGAATCAGGCTTGACACAAAGCTGAAAGTCTACAAAGCTGTGGTGCTGCCATCACTATTGTATGCATGCGAAACGTAGACAGTTTACCAACGGTACGCCAAAAGACTGAACCACTTCCATACAGCTGCCTTAGAAAACTTTTAAAAATTAAGTGGCAAGACAGGATTCCAGACACAGAAGTCCTGAAAAGGGCAGGGATGCTGAGTGTACATACATACTCTTCTGAAACTGGCACAGTTTAGATGGACAGGCCATGTTACCAGGATGCTTGAGGAACGTTTGCCAAAGAAAATCCTCTAAGGAGAACTAGAAATGGGCAAACGTTCCCATGGTGGTCAGAAGAAGCAATACAAAGACACCCTCAAAGCCCCCCTCAAGGATTTCAACATACCAACAGAGTCGTGGGAACAAATTACACAGGACCGAGCAAAGTGGCGAGGCTTCATCAGAGGTGCCAGTGAATATGAGGCAAAAAGAATAAGCGAAGCCGAGCAGAAACGTGCACAGCGCAAAGCCAGAGCTAAAGCATCACCAACAGATCTGTCTTGCTCTGACCTGTATTGTTCCATCTGCAACAGCTAGTTTAGAGCTAGAATTGGTCTAATCAGCCATCTTAGAACACACAAACAGTAGCATTTCTCGCATGTGATTAAGATTGGTCATTGTCAGACATGTTGAAGTTTCTTTCTTATTTTTCCCCAGAAAACAGGTTTGACATTTCATTCAAATGCATGAAATGACAAATCTTGTTTTCTGAGAACATAAGAAAAATATCACCACTTTGTCATCTGCTGAATTAGTCCAGAGAGTGGTGCATGTAATGGTTAAGTAGATTTTCATTAATCACAAGTTTGTCCGTCTTTTGGTCTTAATTTTCAATAAGTTTAATGCTATGTTTCATTAATTAAATATCCTTGTATTTTATATTAGTTTGGTGGCTCAGTTTAACTGAGCTAATTCAGCTGACGACAAACAGAGTATATTTTTTTCTTATTTTTCCCAGAAGACAAGTTTAAACATTTCATGCAAGGAGACAATTAATGTGAAAATGTCAAAGCCTATTTTCTAGAAAAAAAAAGAAAGAAGAAAAATATTTCAAAATGTCGCCTGCTGAAAAATTTCCCATGATCTATTTATAGTATCTGAAGCTGCCGCTGTCTCACATTAGCGGTACAGACTTGGCGAAACTGGACAGGAGACAACTTTCTGACGTCATACAGATTTTCGACGGTCTCATTAAACAGATTATTGAGCCCAAAACGGAATTCTTAGAGCGCCAAAATCTACCTCAAAAGGGATTTGATGCGAGTACGTATTAACGCATAGCATGCTGGGTAATAAAAAATAGTATCTAGACAATATTTTAAAATATGTTTTCTTGTTTGTTCTAGAAAAGAGGTTTTGACATTTCATGCTAATTGTCTCCTAAGGAGGCTATTTTAATGAAGTGTCAAAGTCTATTATCTGGACAAATAAGAAAAAATATCATCAAAATGTCGTCTGCTGAATTTGCCCAGAGCGTGGTAGAAGTTGAAGATTTTTTCTCAGGAAGTATTTGAACAGGTACTTAGAAAATACATACAGTTGACTCGCTATCTCGAACTCGCTTATCTCGAATAACCGCTTATCTCGAAGTGAAAATCTCGTCCCTGCCCTCTTTTCCACAATATTTTCAGTATCTATTTAAATTCAAGAGTCCAATTACATATATATTTGTTAAATGTGGTTAATCGAATTATTTTTTCCTCAGTTCTTCAAATCTGATATGTCGACGTACGGATATCTCGAAGTATTTCAGAGAGTCCCTTGGAATTCGAGATAACGAGAGTCAACTGTACATGAGTTTAAAACATTTAGTTAACAAACAACGCAGACGCTGATCCAACTGCGCGGAAACAGGCTGATCTGAGTTTACGCTGGTCGCGTTTGTCATGCAGTTGTTTTCAATCCGAAAGGGTTCATATTAGGTTTCTCTGATTGTGCTTATTTTATTGTACGGTTTGAGACGGGGTGCAGCATTTCCGACAAGATCGCATATCCGCCAAGCAAGAATCAGATCAGACTGCGAAAATACGCAGGCTGATCATAGTCATTGCTATGCGCTATATAGGTAGCCAAATATTCAAGCTTTCTTTGGACGGACGGTAGAGTGTGTGGATGCACAGGCTAATCTGAGTCTTAGCTGGATGCACAAACCATTACGAAAACACACCTATTCAAATATATAGAAAATTCCATCTCCAAAAACTGAAAATTTTCGAATAAAAAACTCTGATATTTTTCATATTTCTGCTCAAAACATAGATTGTGGGTATTCGTTAGAACCGCCTCGCCGAGGCGGTTCTAACGAGTACCCACAATCAATGTTTTTGAGCAGAAATAAGAAAAATAATGTGTACCCCTGTAAACCCCAGTTTTACTATATAAAAGTAGGGTTTATGGGGGTCAAATTTATATAGGTATGTTTTCGTGATGAGTAGCCAAACATTCAAGCTTTCTTTGTATGGACGGCAGAGGTTCTTCGTTGGATGCATAAAACACTCATAAAGGAAGTACTGTGGCCCGGTCCATTTCGGCTACGTCAAGCAAAATTACATCTTCAAGCACAAACAAATCCCAGCTCGTCCGCATAACTTTCCTGAACATTAATCATGAAATCATTTATAGTCATTCTCCTTCTTCTGCTAATTCAAGAAGGACAGTCGTCACTATTGGCGAAAGTATGTTCACAAGTACTGGTTAACCGCTTAGAGGACTAGGCCTGTCCAGGAAACATACAAGTAGATTAACTGACCAGGGCCCAGTTGTTTAAAGCGTCGTTAGCTTAACGAGCTCGTTAGTGGTCAAAATGTTAACTGTTCTAGTAAGTACAATATCTAATTCACATGTATTTTTGCTGAAAAATGTGAGTAGCTTTTGCAAATGCAAAAGCTACTCACATTTTTTTTCAGCAAAAATATTAGCGTATATGCCATATTTAATGATGAAAGTTTTAACAATGCGTTAACTAACGACATCGTTAGTTTAGAAGAACTGGGCCCAGATTGAAATGATCTTAAAAGTGATGACTGGGCCTTAAAACTCCAAGTAAAAAAAAATCTCCTTACTATATTTGTCATAAAATTAGAATAAGTCCGCTTTACTTCCTGCTGATGTGGATAAAAATGCTGGATGAATGGCAAACAGTGCAGACACTGATCCGAAGCCCTGTTATGCGGCATCTGGGTTCAAGTTACTGCTTGCACAGGCGTCTGTCCGAATATCTAGTGTAAATACGGTTGAAGTTAAAGCAGAAGTGCAGTTGTGCACAAGTACTGGTTTACCGCTTAGAGGACATAGCTTGCCCAGGAAAAGTCTGAGAAGGTTAACTGCCCGGCTTGACATGACCTTAATTGTGTTGAATGGGCCGCCAAACGCCAACTCAAACAAAAACAGAAGTGGTGATATCAATCTTCGACAAGTTTCAGACTTTTAGAAATGTACCCCGTAGACTGTAGAATATTTATTGTTTCCACTGCTTCTATTTCCTCTTTTTCATCGTCTTTTTTTTTTTTCTTCTTCTTCTTCTTCATGTTTTTGTTGTTGTTGTTTTGGTGGGGTTGGGGTGGGAAAATATTTCAGAATGTCGTTTGCCTAAATGCTTACCCAACATGCTGTTGAAAGAGATGTGAGAGGCCACAACACCACCATTTTTTCTTATTTCAGTTCTAACTTCAGAAAAAGCTGTGTTGCATCCTAACCGACCATTATCTATGGAACAGTTACACGACTCTCCGCGAATAAATGACCCGAAAGAAAGAAGCGACCCTAATGTAAGAAATGAGTCCAAAGGAAGAAATGACTCGAATGTAAGAAATGACCCGAAAGGAAGAAACGACCCGAATGTAATAAACACTAAACCAGGTACATTATCTGGACGCCCATCTAAAATATCATCGTCAGTCTCAACAAACCGCGCTGCTCCAGCTATCGATACACTCATATTCAGGCATACAGAATCTGTTACATCAAATGAATCGTTACCAAGGAAACCGTTGATGACGTCAGAAAGGCGCAGTCCATCAGTTACTCGAACAGAATCCTCAAGAATTGCGTCATCTATTTTATCAGGAGGACCAGTTAGACGCAAGCCATCAGTTACAGAAATGAGTTCCTCAATAACTACGTCATCCGTTTCATTGAGAGAGCCAGTAAAACGCAAGCCATCAGTGATTAAAATAAACTCAAGAACTGCATCACCTGTTTCATCGAGAGAGTCAGTAAGATCTCTTCCAGCAAAACCATTACCTGTTCCTCTGCGACGTCTTTCTACAAAATCTGTTGCCTCGCCTCTGAAAAAGTCCGTTCCAAGACGGCCTATAATAACCAGACGCCCTTCGACCAAGTCTTTCAAAACAAGACCTACCGTCGTTCGACTGTGCAGCCGTTCGTCTTACCCAAGTGATACAGCCGTCAAAGATCGAGTCTGTGTTGAACAAAGAAAGCCAAGTATAACAGCCAAATCAGCAGCCGATGGTCGACCTTCTAGAAGTCAATATGCAAAACCAGCTCTTACGCCCAAACGTCGAAAACCGTCTGTTGTTTCTTCCAAACTACGGAAGCATAGTTTTGGAAGCCCAGCCCATGGTGATTTAAAACATGGTAATAAAAGGAATGCGCAGTACAAGAAAAAAGACATGAGAAAATGCATCTTCGGACATGTGCGCCCAACGAAGACTCAAATCAGCCTGCGCAATCGCGCAGTCTGATTAGAGTCTTCGTTGCCCGCATGAAGAAACTTTACATCATTGGCTTTCCAAAATGCGCCGTCGAAGATTCTGATCCGACTGCATGAATGCGCAGGCTTGTCTGAATGTTCGCTGGGCGCACATGTCCAAAAATACGTTTTCTGTGGCTGCGACCCAGAGTCTTGATACAGTCGAACCTCAATAGCTCGAACACCGATGGCTCGTTTACCATGGCTAATTCGAATTCATTTTTGAGTCCGTACGAAAGTCTTCCGCAAGCTCAAGAAAACAAATATTAAGGGAAATTTTCTTATTTTCTCATGAAATTGTATGTTTTGTGCACTCATTAGAATCGCCTCATCGATGCGATTCTAATGAGTAAACTCAACATACAATTATTGTGAAGGAAATAAAAAAAAATCCCTAAATTATCGTTGTTTGCTTCCTGACCTGGCACCATGATTAACTCTCAGTGGCTCGAACTACCCATGTCTCGAACAATTTTCTATGGTCCCAAAGATGTTCGAACCATTGAAGTTCCACTGTATGAGGTCTGGATCGGGTTTACTGATTGGAGAAAAATGGCCAATTTCAATACTGCTGAGAGAAAAAAAAACTAAAAAATTACTGATTGGAGTAAAATTAGGTCTTAAAATACAAAGAAAAATCTAAATATTTATATTATAGAAACGTAAAAAGGTAAAGAAAATTGATTGTGGCGAGGTAAAAATGTTTTAAAAAAAACTGCTCTCAAATGTCCAGAAAACTGGAGAGAAAGAAAAAAGATAAATAATAAAGATTTTTTAAAAACAGGTAAAAATTTAAAGAAAGAGAATAAAAGGCAAATGTGTACTGATTAAAGAAATCCAGAGTCCACATACAGACCCCCTTATATCGTGCGGGAAATGAAGGCCAGGATCAGCCTGCGCATACACGCAGGCTGATCTGGGCCTTCATTACCCGCTTACATAATCAATGGATACTATAGAATATATTGATGACCTGATCAGGCTGCGCTAGAGCTCTTTTCTTGTGTTGCATATCAAATAAGACAAGTTATGAGAAAAACAGAAACATATACATGTAAGTATTTGACTGCTTTAAAGTTTTTATTTGTTTATTCATTTATGTGACCATTTATTTATATAATTTTCATTTATTTATCTATATGTTTATTTAATTCATTATTTGTCTGTTTTACAAAACTACAGTCAAAACTGTATTAAACCAGCACCTATGGGAAAAACCAAAAACTGATTGCTTAGGACAGGTGCTTGCTTAATTCAGGTAGATTTTTACTTCTTTGCCTTTAATGGATCTTGAACAGTGGTCTTTAAAAGCAGGTGATTGCTGAACACAGGTAGATTTCCACTTCTTTGCCTTTAATGGGATCTGAAACAGTGGCCTTTAAAAGCAGGTGATTACTTATTACAGGTAGATTTCACTTCTTTGCCTTTAATGGGATCTGAAACAGTGGCCTTTAAAGGCAGGTGATTGCTTAATACAGGTGGCCTTTGGGACAGGTTTGACTGTATTTTATAAAACACAAAACTCTATTCTATGCTGATGCACCTTGCTTTCTTAGATTTTTACCATGTGCCACATGCTGGCCTCGGTGGCTCAGTTGGATGTGCTTCCGACTGGTGATAGGGAGGTTGCGGGTTCGACCCTGCCGGGTCGGCAACATTCTTTCGTGGAGATTTGATCATGAAATATTTTCTACGGTCATTCTCTCCCTTCCGCTGATTCAAGAAGGGCAGTTGTCAGTTTCTGGCGAAAGAATGTGCAAATTACTGGTTAACCGCTTAGAGGACTAAGCTTGCCCAGTAAATGTGTGGCTAGGTAAACTGTCCGTGCTCAACATGACCCCATTGGGTTGACTGGGCCGAAAAAAACCTCAACACAAACAAAACCATGTGCCACAAAGGTTTTGCAGCGTGTCCCAATTCATTGCAGCCGGAGTGAGAGCGCGCGCGTGAACCCTCCATAAAACAGGAATATAAACTGATAAGATGCCATCTAACTTTATCGTTAAAGAGGCAATTAGTATGCAAAATGCAATAATGATGTGCATTTCCATCGTCTACTATGGAGGAACGAAAACGTTTATAAGCAATGGCTAGACGGGAAAAGAATAAGCGAGTGTCATTGTTTCCGCCAAAAGACGATTGATTAATTTGGTCATGTGACCGAAAAATAGTAGATGTCCAAGAATAGCCACAATCACTGGCCTTAGCTTCAAATGGCACCCAAGAGGAAAAGACTGAGTGACTTGATTCCGGACGGGTATACGGAGAATTACGGAGAATTACGGGACCGCTATGACATTGACTATACTGTTGAATTGGAGGGTAACCACAAATCCATTCATGTATCATTCATGTAGCAAGCAGAGGCACGGGAATTGTTGCGGTATGTCTGAGTATTGTATTTTTTTACCTGTAAAGATAGAACAAATCATTCTGACATGCAATAATTATATTCTAATTATTGGGTAAGGTAACCTGTTCTTGCAGTTTACACTCTATCATTGTTAATCCCGATCCTTTCGAACCCGGCTATGCCTGCCATTGCAAACAGTGTAGCTCCAGATCAGTTGGCTTCTTCAGAAGCCAACTGATCTGGATCTGCACTGTTTGCCATTTAGTATGTAGACTTGTATTAACAACCTGGATCAAGTAATCTGCCTGACTGAAAATTAGAAGTGGGTGTGGCATTTTAATTTATTCAGCGTACAAACATTCCAACTAGAGATGATTGTGTAGCAGATCGTTATATTCATGTACTTAGCTTATTTTAGGTGCATTTTCTGCCCGGACAGTGTCACTTGCTTCTTCCCTAACGCTACTTCAAGAATTTAACTATGTTCGCAAGCGTCTGGTCGAGATAGAAGTGGAAAAAGAGAAGGTAAGCAAGAACGAGCAGTGTGTTTCTTTGCGTTGCTATGGCAGCCAGGTTTCTGCATTTTAAGATGATTTCGGCTTTTAGGCATGATGTTTAGCATTTTGTCAATATTTTTATAGTTATGTTTTTTTTTTTCAAACTGTAAAGAATGTCCTATGAAATGTTTCTGTTTTTTATTTAAAAAAATGTTTTCTGGTAACCGAAAAACAAAACCATAAAACACAACATACATGTACCGTTTCAATGATCCTTATACGCAGGGCAAATATTAACCAAATCTGTTGACCCCATGTGCCACCCCCTGTCTGACCCTAAGCTAAATCAGCACTTAAGTTTGTTTTCCTTGCAGCACTTAGATGCGCTACGTCGTCTCCAGGACGAAAAGATCGGACTAGTATACGTCATGGAACATATCAAGAAATACTCGAATAAACCTCTTCATTAGGTAGGTGTGTGTACTAACCCTAGTCCTGCTTAACCCGGATATACCCTGTCTTTGCAAACAGTGTAGATTCAGATAAGCTAACTGATCTGGATCTGCACTGTCATTCAGTATGTGAACTTATTTCAACAACCTTGATCAAGTAATCTGACTGGCTGAAAATTGGAAGTGGGCGTGGCATCTTAGTACCCTAGTCCTGCTGAACCCGGATATACCCTGTCTTTGCAAACAGTGCAGATCCAGATCATTTGGCTTCTGCAGAAGCCAACTGATCTGGATCTGCACTGTTTGTCATTCAGTATGTGAACTTATTTCAACAACTTGGATCAAGTAATCTGACTGGCTGAAAATTGGAAGTAGGCGTGGCATCTTAGTTTATTCAGCATGACACAAGGGTTAATGTGGGAGACAACATTTGTAACTTCCTAGGAGTTTGCGTTCATGTAAGTAAGGTCCCGCTGAAAAAAGATAGTAAAGAATATTCTCCCCTTGGGACCACATTCTTTCCTTTCAGAGTAGACCTCTTTTCAAAAAGGAGGAAGATAATTTTAGACTGAGTTGCCTTCCATGAAAGTTGATCAGTTTCCCTTTATTGTTTGCCTTGTTAACATGTACCTTGAAGCGTCCGGGTGGCCGAGTGGTTAACCCTTATCAAGGAACATTTGAAGCAGACAACATTCTAAATTTTATATATATATATATTTTTTTTTTTTTTTCAGCGAACACAAGTCTTGGCTTTTCAAGTGAATCGTCTGCTCAGCAGACGATTCACATGAAAAGTCAAAACTTGTTTTCTCTGAAAAATACGAAAAAATCAAAATGTCGTCATTTGAAGTTGTGATTGGCGCTTAAAGGGTTAATGTTCCCGACTACGGATCAATAGGTCCCGAGTTCGAATTCCGCTGGCTGTGGAATTCAGCTCATCACTGTACGACGCTTCCTTGCACACAGCCTTACATTATCATCCATCTATCGTCCCGATATGACTAATAATACTGAAAGGCACGTAAAACATCAAATCATCATAATCATACCAATATTCTACAGTATTCTTTACATGTTCCTTACATAATGAAGGTGCTTATTTAGGACCGCCATGCCATTCCTGTATATTTTGATGTAAACGTTTCTAAATAGTTTCGCCATGAAAGCGCTAACTAATGCGGCGACATTTACCAACTGCGCTACCCATTGCAATTGCAACTGGTAAAGACGACGGGCGCGCAGTGCGATACGCGATGCCGCCGCATTGGTCAGAGTTTGCATGGCGTGGGTTCGACCCCAGGCAAAACCACTTAGACATTTTTCTGAGGATTATTTCACTGTTTTGGATGGAAAAAAGATGAGAGTTGCTTCCATAATTTGAGACAGTGAAACTAATACAAAAATATGTTTGTTTGTTTGTTGTTGTTGTTTTGTTTCGTTTTTGTTTTTGCTTTTTTAGAGTCTTCCAAATACGCTTGTAGAGCATGGGTCTTCGGCCTTCGGATCGTGAGGTTGTGGATTAATCCCCGGCCGGGACATACCTAATAATAATTATAAATATGAGGCCCTGGCAAGCCATAATCACGGAGCATGCAAAACATACCTGTTCTGAGAATCAGTTAAACATTTTACTTCATAATTTGTTTAAAGTTTTTCTGTTATTTATACACTGAATGGGGATCTTGATGCAAAACACGTTTGAAATTAGTTCCGTGCCTGCTGACATAATATTATGCCAGATGGTTGCACGTATATCTATATATTAGAGCCAGAAGATTGACAAAACCAAGTCAATGCGCTTGCCAAATGCCATTCCAGTAGCATTCTGCTTCAATCTATGTAGGCCCGTTAACGGCCCGAAATAATAACGGTCCAATATGGACTTAAGCAGAATGCTAGCTCGGATCTTACAATGACCGAGGCTGAGCCGAGACCAAAAAATGCTCAAATATGAAACTAAAAATGCACGCCCTACAAAGCGGGACATGCACTTCTACAAAAAGTTGATTATTGCTTTACAAATATTTCAGGCGATTACAAGTGACGTCAGAACCAGCACAGTGTGGCAAGAACCCTGAAAAAATGTTTACAGACGGAAGAACCCAGTAATCATTCTTTTTAAATCTATAGCGGGCCGTTATCGGCCCGTCAGCTACGCTGACGGGCCGATAACGGCCCGCTATAGATTTATAAAGAATGTTAGCTGGGAACGCCGGAGTGTCCCCTATGCGATTATCTATTCTGCACAGTAGTCCAGTATAGCAAAGCCTAGATTCATATAATGTATACATCAGCCGCAACGAGAATAAAAGTACCTTCTTATACAGTCGACTCTTTATCTCGAAGTCCAAGGTGCTCTCTGAAACAGTTCGCGATATTCGTACCTCGACATATCAGGTTTGCGGAATAAAGAAAAACAATACATAACAACCAAACTCAACAAATGAATATGTAATTTGACTCCTGAAGTTAGAGATATCAATATTGTGGAAAAGAGGAGAAATTGCTCCTCAGGAGCAATTTCTCCTCTTTCCACAATATTTTGTTACCTGTTAGATTTCCATGTTAAAACAGGGACCAGTTTTTTACTTCGAGATAAGCGGTTATTCGAGGTCGAGGTCGAGATAACGAGAGTCGACTGTATATACCCCCAACGAAGACTCAAATCAGCCTGCACATCCACAAAGTCGGATCAGAGTTTTGTTGTCCGCATAAAAATTGCATCCTTGGCTACCCAAAATGCGCCCTTGGGTGGTTGGGTGAGGCAAATGTGTCATGTATCTTACGTCACCGGGGCGTCCAACTGATATTAGCTTACAGGTGGGCAAGGTCTGCTATCCTTGCCGCAGGTGAGGGTAGAGGGGGGTGTTTTTATTTCTTCTGTGTTTTTTTTTCTTTCATCCATTCTCCTCTTTCTCCCCTGTCACTCTCTTTCGTCTCTCCTACTATCCCTTCTACTATCTCTTCTATCTCTCTTCTCCCTTTCTCTGGGAGACGACACAAAATGACTCACAAGGATTGACTTGTCGTTAAACCCCAACACAATCAGACCAAACCAAAACGCGCCAAGGGAAGACTCTGATCAGACTGCGCGCGCGAATGCATTCACGCAGTCTGATCTGAATCTTCGCTCGGCGCACGTGTACGAAGATACGTTTTCTGACGTTGAGACTTGCATGGTTTTATTACAAAAAAGAAGACAAACAACAGCAGACCTTATTTTATGTGCAAGAGAGAGGATGTCATTAATGAGCCGGGGCAAAGGAATTCCTACAAAATCGCATGTGCGCCCAATAAAGACTCATATCAGCCTGTGCATCCGGGAACAAGGCCGTCGTCGGCGGTCCGTCAGGCCCGGCGAGCGCCAGACCACTTTTTTTGGCCGAGCATGCTTTCGGCCGTACCACTTTTTTTAGCTCACCAGAGCAAAAGCTCAGGGTGAGCTATTGTGATCACCCTCTGTCCGTCGTCCGTCGTCGTTCGTCGTCAACAATTAGTTTGTTAACACTCTAGAGCTCACGGTTTTGACCCAATCTTGATGAAACATGCCCCGAATGTTTGCCCCTATGAAATCTAGATCAAGTTTGATAATGGGTCACTTGGGGTCAAAACTAGGTCACCAGGTCAAATCAAAGGAATAACTTGTTAACACTCTAGAGGTCACATTTTTGAAGCAATCATCATGAATTTTGCTCAAAATGTTTGCCTTGATGATTTCTAGGTCAAGTTTGAAACTGGGTCACTTGGGGTCAAAAACTAGGTCATCAGGCATAATCAAAGGAAAACCTTAACACTCTAGCGGTCATATTTTTGAAGCAATCACCATGAATCTTGCTCAAAATGTTTGATGAGTTCTAGATCAAGTTTAAAACTGGGTCACTTGGGGTCAAAGACTAGGTCACCGGGCCAAACCAGCAGACACCAGCAGAAAACCTTGTTAACACTCTAGCGGTCACATGTTTGTCTTGATGATTTCTAGGTCAAGTTTGAAACTGGGTCACGTGGGGTAAAAAACCAGATCACCAGGCCAAATCAAAGGAAAACCTTGTTAACACTCCAGAGGTCACATTTTTAAAAAATCATCATAATCTTGCTCAAAATGTTTCTCTTGATGATTTCTAGGTCAAGTTCGAAATTGAGTCACGGGGGGGTCAAAAACTAGGTCACCTGGCCACATCAGTGAAAAAACCTTGTTAACACTCTAGCGGTCACATTTCTAAAGCAATCATCATGAATCTTGCTCAAAATGTTTGCCTTGATGATAGCTAGGTCAGTTTTGAAACTGGGTTACTTGGAGTCAAAAACTAGGTCACCAGGCCAAATCAAAGGAAGACCTTGTTAACATTCTAGAGGTCACATTTTTTAAGCAATCCTCATGAATCTTGCCCAAAATGTTTGTCTTAATGATTTCTAAATCAAGTTTGGAACTGGGTCACGTGGGCTAAAAACTAAGTCACCAGGCCAAATCAAATGAAAACCTTGTTAACACTCCAGAGGTCTCCTTTTTTAAATAATCATCATAAATATTGCTCAAAATGTTCGTCTTGATGATTTCCAGTTTAAAACTGGGTCACTTGATGTCAGAAACTAGGTCGCCAGACCAAATCAAAGGAAAACCTGGTTGACGCTCTAGAGGTCACATTTTTTAAGTGATTATCATGAATCTTGCTCAAAATGTTTGTCTTGATGATTTCTAGGTGACGTATATTTCACTGTCCAGTGACTTTCATAAGTTTTTCTGTTTAGGTCAGTTTCTCAGTAATTATTGGTCCTACAGAGTGATATTTGGTACTTGTGAAGTGTTTGTGTTTAGGTCAGTTTCTCAGTAACTATTGCTCCTACAGCCAGTGATACTTAGTACATGCATACGTCTTAGCATGGCCTCTTGAGTGCAGTCATCCATAGTTGACCTTGACCTCTATTTCACAGTCCATTAGACATACTACATTGTCTTACTTGTTAATATAATCATTATGAATTTTGGTCAGAATGATTGCCTTGGTCAGTTCTAGGTCAGGTTCTCAAAGTGCTATGATACTCAGGTGAGCGTTACAGGGCCATCATGGCCCTCTTGTTTTTATTTCAGCCTTTTCTGTTGTGCTTATCTGTGAAATTGTTTAATCGCATTATCAAAAGTGCCGCACTTAATGCCTGTTTTGTCAATATCGCTCGTGCCTCGTTTCACCTGTAAGCCTGTCCAAGGTGTGAAAACAAAACAGTCACACGTCGTGCCAAACACTGCAATCAGTTTGATTTAATTCATTATCTTTAAAGGATAAGTATCAATAGATGGTATTTCAAAGACATGATAAACTCGTTGAGCTTTGATCCAGAATGTATTAGAGCGCCATAGAAGAAAGCTTAAATCCCCTTAATTTATTTTTCTAATTATTCTAAATCAAAGAATATGTCGGTCGGCAAGTCATGTATAAAACTTTTTGACTTTGAATGACTGAAATTCTGGGCCTCCTAAAGCTTCCAAAATGCATCAAAACGCTCGTACTGGCGTCGATAATTCAAAAATTGTCTCGGGATAGATCCCCAACCCCCTTACGAGAGGGGGGAAAATTCCCCCTCTCGTGCTCCCCCTCTTGTGCTCTCCCCCTCTCGTGCCTTCGGCACTCGCCGCTTACCTCCGCCGGACCACTTTCCACTACCCGGCGACGGGCCTGGGGAAGTCTAACGAGAATTCACTGTTCGCTGCATGGAAAGCCAAGGACCAAATGCTTCTTCATACTGTCAACAAAGACTCTGATCAGTCTGCGCATGCGCGGATGTGCAGACATCATCGCTGCCGCACAGATCATTTTGTAGGAAGGGCTCGTTTGTTTTCATTTCTTCGAGGTACATGTACGTACCAGTCATCTTTCACAAGCGTAAATTGTGTGTGTTAGGGTGGTGGTATTTAAGGGCTTTCTTTGCTTGTAACAAATGGGGGAAGGGGGCATGTTAGTAATACATCTACAGTCGAACCTCAATAGCGCGAACGTCTTCGGGACCATGTAAATTGGTTACATGGGTAGTTCGAGCCACTGAGGGTTAATCATAACGCCAGGTCAGGAGGCAAATGGATATAATTTAGGAATGTCTTATCGATCTTCTGTATAATAATGGTATGTTGAGTGTACTCATTAGAATCGTCTCTATGAGGCGATTCTAATGAGTACACACAACATACATTTCATGATAAAATAATACAATTTTCCTAAAATGTAAATAAATATTTGCTTTAGTTTAAACATATTTTATTTGTAAATACAGATACAATACGTATCAACATGAACATATTTCAACTGGGATTCAGAAAAAAAATCAAGGACATGTGAATCTGTCTCCCAAATATTTGCTTTCTTGGGCTATCAAGAGAATTTGCTCGAAAAACGAGTTCGAATCTGCCATGGTAAACGAGCCATCGGTGTTCGAGTCAATGAGGTTTGACTGTATTTCTTGCCTATCGTTCACTTTTTTTTTCTTTTTCCTTCACTGTTTCTCTCAAACATCTTTACTAGTTCTTCTGTACCTTTTCTGCTTTCTCTAGGAGATGGCACGGCATGATCCACAAAGGTTGGTGTGTCTTAACCTTTGTCCTGCTGAACCCAGATATGCCCTTCCTTTGCAAACAGTGTAGATCCAGATCAGTAGGCTTCTGTAGAAGCCAACTGATCTGGATCTGCACTGTTTGTCATTAAGTATGTTAATTTGCATCAACAACCTGGATAGGTAATCTGATTGGCTTAAAATTAGAAGTGGGTGTGGCATCTTAATTTATTCAGCATGGTATAGGTTAAACAAGAATTCATTAACAACAAACAAGCCAAACCTTGGTAACATCCTAGAGTATACATACGATGTATTCATATTGTTCTGTATTGTTCAATAAATTATTGTTTAAGCCATTTTTGTTTCGTCATCAAATCTTCTTCGAGACCGCTGTACGGATTTTGCCGAAACTTGCTTGAGATATTCCCGTCAGGGTCTAGGTTTTCGGAATAGAAAAATGAAAGCACACAAGGGGGCGCCTGATCAGTGCCTACAATATTTGCTCAGGTTCACTGAAAACTTACAGTAAATATGGTATTTTACACAAACCGTCAAGGTCTCAAAGTGGAGAGAAAATTTACAGCTTGCGAAATAATTTTTAATTTTGATCTATAGGCAGCTTGATGGCTCTAAAACTGATGAATGAAATGCCTCGCTAGAAAGCCGGTAGCACTGCAATACTGTTGAAAAGCTGGTGCGTCTCTCTCTCTCTCTCTCTCTCTCTCTCTCTCTCTCTGCCTGCCTTCCTGCCTGTCTGCCTATCTGCCTGCTTATCTATCTATCTGTCTGTCTAAATGTACTATTATTTAATACATACGAACTCGTACCTTATGCAAACTTTTTGCACCGCAATACATTTCAAAATAATAAAAAAAGCTCTATTTCTTTTCAATAACACCTTTTAGGGTAAGATTTTGTCGGAGTACCTTTATACGGTTTACATATAGACAGCCTGAAGTTCTCTTTTACTCAAATCGTATTTTTGAAACCAGAAGTGTCTATATATTGTTTTTACCTTATTTGTTTTAGTTTTAGCTTGAGAGCATAACTGAATATTGTTGTTGACACCAACTGTTGTTGACGTTAGTTTTGCTAGCAGCTGCTTCAGTGGTCTTCTTTTATTGCCTGGCAACGAGATACCGTAATCTTTAATCTCTACCACTCTCTAGGCTAATTCAGCCGACAACAACTTGGCGATATTTTTCCTATTTTTTCCAGAAAATAGGCTTTGACATTTCATGCAAATTGTCCCATTAGGGGACAATTTGCATGAAATGTCGAAGCCTATTTCCTAAGGAGACAACTTGCATGAAATGTCGAAGCCTTTTTTCTGGGAAAAATAAGAAAAATACATTAAAATGTCGTCTGCTGAATTATTTGCTCGGCAGGCTAAGCGATAAAGAAATTATTCGCTATTGAAACGTGCGCCCACTGTTGACTGAGTGCTAGACTGGCTCCGACTCCAGTTACTATTTTTTTTTGTTATAATCCTGTTTAATAATCCACTAAAATAAAACTAAAATATTATCACGACTATAAAGGCTGGTCTCTAATGACCAGCCTTTATAGTCATGATATTTTTGGTTGTATTTTAGTGGATTATCAACAGGATATATATATAAATATTTAGTCACTTGAGACCGGATCCAATTTAATCTAGTGCTAATGTTACCAGTATTATCATTAAAGCTAATCATGCTAGGTAAAAATTTCAGCAGACGACATTTTAAAATACAGTTGACACACTGATAACTACAGCTTCAGTCAAACTTTTTTTGGATAATGTTTGTTTAGTTTTTTCTTTAGAATTTCACATCCTATTGTCACAAACTACTGTTACCTCAAACTGATAATTCCGTTCCCTTGGAGTTTGAGATAATTAGAGTCCACTGTATTTTGTCTTATTTTCCCCGAAAAATAGACTTTGACATTTCATACAAATTGTCTCCTTAGGACCTTAGGGGAGAATTTGCATGAAATGCTAAAATATCTTATGGGGAAATGCAGCAGACAACATTTTAATTTTATTATTTTTTTACTTTTTTTTTTTTTACTTTTCCCAGAAAATAGGCTTTGATATGATATTTCATGCAGATTTGCATGAAATGTCAAACCTATTTTTTCTGGGAAAAATGAGAAAAATATGTTTATCGTCTGCTGAATTCGCCCAGAGAGTGGTAAAGGTTAAGAGTTTATTAAATAAGTTGAATATTGAATGCAAAAACGTACTTTCTCGGCCAGCTGTTACAAACCACGTACAAAGAACCCACAAACCAATACCAGCGAGTCATCGGCCTACTTGAAGCTCACAGTAGGAATCCATATAGGATAGAGACTACCATTGATTTTTTTCCATATACGTACAAGTAAAACTTCAATACTTCGAACACCGATGTCTAGTTTGCCGTGGCTGATTCGAACTTTTTTTTAGTCCCCAGGAAATTCTTCCAATAACCTAAGTCAAGAAAACAAATATATATTTATCGGAATATTTTAGGGAAATTTTCTGATTTCATCATGAAAATGTATGTTGTGTGTACTCATTAGAATCGCCTCGATGAGGCGATTCTAATGAGTACACACGGCATACCTTTATTTAAGAAGATTGAAAAGATAATTCTAAGTCGTTCCCATTATGCCTCCTGACCTGACGCTATGATTAACACTCAGAGGCTCGAACTACCCCTCCCGCGAACAAATTTTCTTGGTCCCAAAGGTGTTCGAGCCATTGAAGTTCGACTGTATACAGAGAGAATAAAGCCGAGTCTCCGTTTTCCGTTCTACTATGTCTTGTTTATTACTTTCAAAGACAGCCTAGATTTTTATTTCGCTGTCCGAAGAAACTAAGGACCCTTGGCAATCTACAGTGAGGGTCTTCGCTGGGCGCACAAGCCATAGGATACATTTTCCCCGTGTTGCAGCTCACATAAAGATCAGTATTGGCAGTACTGTCCTGGCTGTCACCTTTCATCTCTGTTGATTTTTTTTTTCCTTGGCTACGTTGCACCCACAAATGGCTTTGATTACCTGATGAAATATAAGATTCTGAGTCAGAAGACGTGCCGTAAGTTCTGGCATGTGCGCCCAGCGAAGATTCAGATCACCCTGCGCATTCGCGCAGTCTGATCAGAATCTTCCCTGGGCGCAGTTTGGTTAGCCAAAGATACAAAGTTTCTTAATGCCGACAACGAAGACTCTGATCAGACCGTGCGGACGCGCAGGCTGATTTGAGTCTCCGTTGGGCGCACATGTCAGAAGGTACGATTTCTCACGATACGGTTCATTATGATGAAATATGCAATGCACGTGTATGTAATTACGGAAACATTCCTTCGCCATAACAAATTTAGCTGCGCAATGGAATAGAACACTTCAGGGTAATATGTGGCTAGCGTAGGCATAGATCAGCGTGCGAGTTCGCACAATCCGATGATTGCCTTTGCTATCCTCTTACAGAACATATTAGAGCAGCGAAGTCAGAACACGTATCTTCGGAAATGTGCGCCCAGCGAAGATTCAGATCAGCCTGCGCATTCGCGCAGTCTGATCAGAATCTTCACTGGGTGCATTTTGGATATCCAGTGATCAAAAGTTTCTTCATGCGGCGAGTGAAGAATCTGATCAGACTGTGCGGACGCACAGGCTGATTTGAGTCTTCGTTGGCGCACATATCACAAGGAACGTTTTTTACGTTGCTCATTGGAGCTTGTAGAATACATCAATGTATTGCAACTGCCATTTTCGGATTGTGCGCAGTCACAAGCTGATCTCGATCGGATCTTTTCCGTATGCCCCGAAGATCCCTTTTCTCATGGCGCGATCCAGTTGTTTCTTGCACCGTGTCTTCATATTCTGATAAAAATTTAAACTTACACCGAATGAAATATGCGAGTACCACCAGGTAAGAATATGAGACTGTTTTGTGTGTGTGTTTTTTGTTATTGTTGTTGTTGTTTTTTGTTTTTTGGGGGTTTTTTTTTGTTGTTGTTTTTTCCAAATGAAATTTCGCGATAATGTTTTGAAGGTTTTTATAAAAAAAAATGATATTTAAAAACTGAAAAAGAAAGTCTATTTTGTTCTGATGTTGTTGTTGTTGTTGTTGTTTAGTATTCGATATCATCTTCACGTCGACGTGTTCGAGCTTCCGTACTCGCACATACATTTCTTCATAAACAACATATGTTACACTTCTATCATTGTCCGAAACAGATCAATTTTTCGAAATCAATTACATATCTCAACAGAAAATCAGTGCAAAACGTCACTTTATAGAAAACAGTTTTGAAAAATAAAGTCGCAAGGAACAAAATCGTAGACCTCATTTTTTCATTTACAATATAAATTCTCTTGGTGACAATTCTGAGAAAACTCTACAGTAGAAATACAGTGCGTACACTGAATGTTAATCTTTAGGAAATGACTATATTTACTCCAAGTATTCGGACAGTCAAGGTCCGAGCAAACAGTGTAGACCTAGACCAGACGCCGCAGAACGCGGCGTCTGGTCAGGGTCTACTCTGTTTGCTACTTAGTCTAGCAGATTTTAGACGCATTTACCGGTAGCAAAATAGATTTGTTCAAATTGTAGGACAAGAATGGTAGGAAGTTAATGTGTCCGACTGTGCGAATATTTAGGGTAAAAACGGAAATACAGCTCATACATTCAGTGAGGAAGGAACAGTAAAGAAACAAAAATAAATGCGATATATACGTATACTCAGTGTAGAAGAAAGTTACGTGAATAAGTACAGATACTCTCAGTGAAGAAGAAATAGCTACGAAAATAGAATAAGTACACATATATACTCCGTTCCTTAAAAAGTACACACATATATTCTTTGTAGGAGGAACAATTACGAAAATAGAATAACTACACACATATACTCGGTGTAGAAGGAACAGTAGCGAAAATAAAATAAGTACACATATATACTCGGTGTAGAAGGAACAGTTACGAAAATAAAATAAGTACATATATACTCAGTGAAGAAGGAATCGTTACAAAAATAAAATAAGTACATATACACTCAGTGTAGAAGGAACAGTGACGAAAATAAGTACACATACGCAGGTAGAAGGAACATTTACGAAAAGTAAACAAGTACACACAGACTTTGAGTTGAAGGAACATTTACGAAAATAAAAGTACACATATACACTCGGGGTAGAAGGAACAGTTTCGAAAATAATAAGTACAATAATATCTGTTGTTTATAAGTTATTTCACGCGAAATAACAGACAATAAGTCTATATATGAATAAGATGACTTGTTTCGGCTATCTGACGCTCCTTCTTCTGGTAACGTGTCATGCGAAGCCTAAACCTCAAGCAGGTGAGTCATAATTAAAAAAAAAATGGGCGCTCATTTTTACAACTGCTTGCTAATGCAGCTGTAAAAATAAGCGCCCATTTTTTTTATTTATTTATTTTTTTTTTAATTATTATCCTGAGAATAGCAGTAATTTATTTGTAGAACATTCGAAAGAACTTTCAGTATACGAATATCAAAACAAAAACACTTTTTGACGTGTTTCATCTTGGATTGGAATCTGGAGTTTTAATCCATTTATGCTGAGTGGATTCTTCTATCTTAACTCTTTGGACAAGTTCATTTCCTGTATAAGGTGTTTGGTTAGTTTTTATTATTGTCATGGTTTATAAAAATATCTCAACTTAATGCAAACAGTGTAGACCCTGATCAGACGCTGCGTTTTGGGGTTTCTGATCTGGGTCTACAGTGTTTGCCAATGTCCCTTTTATGGGAAGCTAGGCTTAATGGGTTAAGTATTTCATTCAAAACCAAACTTGGTTTTCACAAACAAGAATGGTCTTCACAAGCAAGTTCAGTATTGAATCTTAAGCCTGGTATTCAATCTCAAGGTTGATATTCAATCCCAAGCTTAGTATTCAATCTCATTTATTCCGAGTTAAGTTAACCCTTGTCCTGCTGAACCCGGATATGTTCTGCCTTTGCAAACAGTGTAGATCCAGATCAGTTGGCTTCTTCAGAAGCCAACTGATCTGGATCTGCACTGTTTGCCATTAAGATGTTAATTTTTATCAACAACCTGGATCAGTTAATCTGATTGGCTGAAAATTGGAAATGGGCGTGGCATTTTAATTTATTCAGCATGACAAGGGTTAAAGAGTATGTGAATTTGGCATTAGCAAATCAACTCTTTGAAGTTGGCGAGGAATTTGTGGCTTGGAATTCGCAACAACATTGGCCCATGGAAGTGCCCATCTTAAGATTTACACTACAACCTCTGTATAAGACGGTTCGTTATAAAACGGTTTTGGATATAACACGGTTCAAAGATGGATCCCAAAAATGTATAGGTTATATTTAAAAATGACCATAAATGGTCATTTTTCAATATAATCTATACATTTTTGTTTGGATATAACAAGGTTGTTTAACTAACACGGTTTATGCTCTGGACCCCAACAATAGTGTTATAAAGGTTGTGGTGTAGTTCGAAGCATTTAAAGTCCAAGTTTTGGGACAAATTTCAGCTTACTCTACTAAGCTTGGGATCGAACATCCCAAGTTGGTATTAAACTAGCCAGGCCAGGCCTTCATTGCCTTGGCAAAGTTTGCGAAGTTTGCTTGGAGTGTGGAATTCAAATCTAGCTCCAAGCTTTGAACTCAAGCCAACTTCACACACTCCACTCCTTCTTCTGTAAGCTGGCATGGAAATCGCATCTTGGGGTTCGATTCGACTGCTTTTTAGGCAGGTCTTTAATTCCAAGCAATATATACAATCAAATTTCAATGACTCGAACATCTTTGGGACCATGGAAATTTGTTCGAGACGTGGGTAGTTCGAGCCACCGAGGGTGAATTAAAGCGCTAGGTCAGGCAAATGGGGATAATTTCAGGATGTATTTTTGATCTTCTATAATGGTATATTGGGTGTACTCATTAGAATCGCCTCGATAAGGCGATTCTAAACAGTAAAGACAACATATATTTTTAGGATAAAACAATAAATTTTCCCTAGATAAGCCCGAAATATTTGTTTTCTTGAGCTATCGGAAGAACTTCCGAGGGATCTAAAAACGAGTTCGAATAAGCGGTGGTAAACGAGCCATCAATGTTCGAGTCATTGAGGTTTTACTGTTATCAATTCCGAGCTTGAAATTCGTTCCTAGGCCTCCATGCAATAAAACAATGCTTTAATTTGAATGCCAAACGGGCTGTTTCCTCCTGATTGTCCAGTTTTGGATAGAATACAAACCTTGGGATTGAATACATGCTCAAGATTTAATATCAAATATGTTTGTGAAAACCGTTCTTGTTTATGAAACCCAAGATTGGATTACTACACTCCAGACTACAAGCTAAGTTCACACGGATCAAACCACCTTTGGAGCATTTTGATCTGGGTCTACACTTTTACTGGACCTGTCTGTCCGAATATTCAGGATTAGCATGGGAGCTTTAGTGCCGATTTGACGGTTTTTCTAACAAGGGCATGTGATGTTCACGATGCTTGGCTTCTAGACCCTGATAAAAAAAAACAACATCGGATTCATCCAAAGAAATCCAACAAAACTCGCTGCTTTTCTCTCGTCCAGCTGTTTCTAGATACGTGCTGGTAGCAAAAACGACTTGTTCAAAATTTTGGACACGTATGGCAATTAGGCAAACGCGGAAACTTAATTTAAAGGGGATAAGCAAACTGTAAAAAAGTGGGTCTACACTGTCTGCAATGTAATGTCGATCAAACAATTATTATACCTCCTCAGTTAACCATTTTAGTCCGGCAGATCAAAACAGATACATGTGCAAACAGTGTAGATCCAGATGAGACGCCTCGAAAGTAACGAGCCGTCTCATCAGGATCTACACTGTTTGCCGTTCTATTTTTGATATTCGACTGAAACCCCTGTTTGCAACACTGGACATGTCCAAATTAAAAAAATGGAAGAGTTCATTTCAGAAAACTAGGGATGAGAGGGTTAATTTCTAGGGAATGGGACAGGCTCAGTAGGTAAGGTGTTGGGCGACATGGAGGGGCAGATGAAGAACTGGGAAGACGGGACTGTCACTGTATGCTAATAAGTGATGGTTTAGTTTTTGTTTTGTTTTTTCTATCTAATATTTGTCTGTATCCGCAAGCACAACTTCTGCAAAGAACCAGCAATAATCCAATAAATAAATCCCATCACTAACTTTAATAACTTTTAATAACCATGATTTACATGTACATGTACTTCCGCTGGATTAGCCCAGTTATGCATCAGCCATCTGAATCTTCAGCCCTGACGGGGCCTGGAATAGCGGAGACATAGCGGGGCTTAAGTGCCGTGATTTAACCTTCAAGGAGTCCCGGTTGTGCCGTAGATGTGCCAGGGTTTTATCTACCCACTAAACATCCGGGACAAAAGATGTGTGTGTGTGTGTGTGTGTGTGTGTGTGTGTGTGTGTGTGTGTGTGTGTGTGTTTGTTTAAATATCCTCTCTAAAACCACTGGGTCCATGTGTGTTTAAATATCCTCTCTAAAATCACTGGGTCCAATTTGCTGTGAAATTCGTCAGGATGTGGAAGAAAATTTGTCCAAATGGTCCAGGTTATTTGTTTTTTTTTTTTTTTTGTTACCCCGGGGTGGGGGTGCGGGGACTTTTAGCGAGGATTTTACTTTAAGTTTGTTCTCTCTCCCCCCCCCCCTCTCTCTCTCTCTCTCTCTCTCTCTCTCTCTCTCTCTCTCTCTCTCTATCTACCATGAAATGGCCCTTACGCTATGAGCATACAGCGAAGACCTAGATCAGAATGTTCATCCTCGCAGTAAGCTAAGGCCCCTTTCTGCTCGTCGATACATACTGCAGCTTCCAATGATTCTGTATGCAGGCAAAGAAGGCCCAGAGCACAGATGGATCTGGGCCTTTGTTACCGTATACAAGCTTCGGGGGCGGGGGAGTTACCCCTCCCCGAGATACAAGCCCTTCACCCAGGTTGCGCTAATTATTTTTGTTCCTTAATTTCCAGGTCCATGTGTTGGAATGGACTGTATGCATGGTATTCTTATGCACAACGACGAAGAACAGGGCGAAGAGCACAAAGCCGAGGACCAATATTTGAGATTCAAGGAGGCGATGAAAACAAAAAGACCAGAATTTGGACCCAATGACGCTGACACCGAGTTCCATGGTGTCTTGATGCACGGTGATCACGTCAGTGGGCACGTGCACGAGGAAACGCAGGAGATGTTACCGGAACTTAAGACAAACGCTGGTCCCCAGGATTTAAATGAAGCCTTACATGAACTGATGCATGGAGAGGAAGGCGTGCACAAGCATGAACATGATAAGAAGAAGGAGGAAGGCATACAAAGTCCTCCTAATGCCGAACAACTCATGCATGGTTTGCTTATTCATGGTGACGCGGCTCACACTGAACACCATACTGAAGACGCAGAGGCCATTAACACGGAACCAGCTGGACCGGAAGACGCGTCTGAATACCTACATGGTGTGTTGATGCACGGAGACGCGGAACCAGGAAAACACCATGAGCATCATACAGTTGACACAAAAGACACCAACACGGAACCAGCAGGACCGCAGCATGCGGAGGAATACATGCACGGTGTTATAATGCACGGGGACGATAAGCCAGGACAACACCATGAACATCCAGTAGACGACGATGCAGACAGCGATGACAATCGGGAAGATGAGGATGTTCCAAAAGATACCGACTCGAAATCAGCAGGACCACAAGATGCAGAAGAATATATGCACGGTGTTCTCATGCACGGGGACTCTGAGCCAGGACATCATCATGACTTTCATGGGCATCGTGCAGACGACAAAGCAGATAATACTGAAAATTTTAAAGGTCCAGATACACCGGAATCTCTTTTTCATGGTATTCTTATGCATGGCGATAGTGAGATAGGGCATGATCATTCCGCAGAGCATACAGAAAATGCCAAAAAGGAGGTTTTTCGTGACATAACCAAAATACTCGAAATGGAGCTTGGGGAAGACTTATTGAAAAATATTGACATAGAAAAGCTTTTACACAGAGACGAGACAGAATACAATGACTATTTGAAAACACGTCATGAGGACGAAGCAACGTCGACCTCAACTTACGCGAAAGTATCTGACGGTTTGCTCAGAGATATAGAACGTATGAAGAATAAATATCTTTCCAAATTAGAAGAGGACATTGAAGTTGTTGAAAAAGATGACAGTGACTTTACGATTGAAGATACTATTGCTGTCCTTGATGCTGGGGTAGAAACGCACGGACATGATGATATGCGTCATGACCTTGAACTTATCGGAAACACCGATCCAATAAATGCCAGACATAAGGTGTTTAAAGAGTTGAGGGAAGCAGAGTCCAAGGAACACAAATAAACTTTTCAAACCTTTAGCATTCTGTTCAAAAACTATCAGCAGATGACTGTCCTGCTTTCAACATCTTTCAGAAAGTCTTTTTTTTCTGAGTGGCTCTTCACTCAGAAGAAGTAAATTACAAATTTTCATCACGAAAAACATGCCTATATAATGTTCACCCCCTTAAACCCCACTTTTATACGGTAAAACAGGGGTTTACAGGGGTAAAGATTATTTTTCTCTTCTGCTCAAAAACATATACTGTGGGTACTCGTTAGAACCGCCTCGCCGAGGCGGTTCTAAAGAGTACCCATAATCTGTGTTTGAGCAGAAATATGAAAAATATCAGTATTTTTGTCTGAAAATTTTCATTTTTTGGATGTAAAATTTTCAATATATTTGAATAGGCTTGTTTTCATAATGTGTCATGAATCGATGCAAAATCTTTTGCCGAAACTACTTATGCACAAAACAATTTTTATTCTGTTCAGTGGTTTTACAAAAAATCGAAAATTCGTATTTCCTCGTAGTCATCACGAAAACACGCCTATATAATTTTGACCCCCTTAAACCCGACTTTTATATAGTAAAACTGGGGTTTACAGGGGTATACATTATTTGTCTTATTTCCGCTCAAAAACATAGATTGTGGGTACTCGTTTGAACCGCCTCAATGAGGCGGTTCAAACGAGTACCCACAATCTATGTTTTGAGCAGAAATATGAAAAAAATATCAGAATTTTTATCTGAAAAATTTTCACTTTTTGGATGTGAAATTTTCAATATATTTGAAAAGGCGTGTTTTCATAATGTAAAATGGCATTAAATTATGCAAAATTTGATAGGTGGGTAGTTTGAATGCAGGCTTTCAACAAGTTTCCCTTCTTTAAAATTTCTGCAATTTTCACACTATACTTATGGAACGTCAATAATTCAAAATCGATAAAGAAAAGTAAAATATATTTTCGTTTTCAAATAAACATTTTCCGAAAATGCAGTTTACTACAGAAATTGCATGGCCAAATCCCATTTTTCGGCCATAACATTAATTTATGGTAAATATTTGAAAACAAAGCGGAGAAACAGTAAGGCCAAACGGTTCCTGATAAGACGTTGTCAATCAGAAATCAATGTTTACATTTAGAATAAATTGCCAAGCAAACAACCTCTTTCCGAGATGTGGAAAGCACAGTAATAGTCTTTATATGAGGTGTATACTTCTAATGCTTAGAATGCTGGGTAAAACATTTCAGCAAATGACATTGTTGGAAATTTTATCTTATTTTTTCCCAGAAAATAAAATTCCCAATCAAACTGTAAGGACAACATTACATTTTCGATGAAAAAACACCAGTCAGCAATGACGGCTTAGAGAAATATATTTCAGATAGGTTTGTTAGGTAATTTCTTATTTTCCCCGAAAGTAAGAAGTGTCATGTCATTTCATTTAGAGCACGCCAAAAAGAGCTGATTTGGGGTTTTCAGTTTTTCAATGGCCATATATCGAGTATGGCGAAGGTATCATGTATTTTGCATCACCGGGGCGTCCAATTTATATTCGCTTATAGTTGGGCAAGGCTTGCTATCCTTGTATCAGGTAAGGGTAGAGGGGGATGTTTTTATTTCTTCTGTTTCTTCCATTTCATTCCTGTTCCTCTTTCTTCCCTGCCCCTCTCTTTCATCTCCTCTACTACTGTATCTTCTCTCTCTTTTCTCCCTTTCTCTGGGAGACGACACACAAGGTTTGACGTGTCGTTCAACACCAACACAACCTTTCAATCAGTCAGTCAGTCAATCAATATATATGTACAGAGAGAGACTTTCACATGCTGCATCATATTTTAAAAGGTCGTCTGCAGTTATTCAGCGTGCTAAAGTGTTAATTTACTTGTGATGTCTTGGTATCGACTGTGATAAATTTTCTAGGCAATACGTGTATTTGTTTAGATTATTTTGTTTGTCTAGCTGATGGCAATGATTTATATATAATTGCTACTTGAGAGAGTTTACCCATTTATGCCTTGCGTCCCATAAAAGGAACACTGGCAAACAATGTAGACCCAGATCAGACGCCACAAAATGTGGCGTCTGATCAGGGACTACACTGATTGCAGTAAGTACAGGAATTTTTAAAATAAATAACATTAACCCTTGTCCTGCTGAACCTGCATATACCCTGCCTAGCAAACAGTGTAGATCAAGATCAACTGATCTGGATCTGCACTGTTTGCCATTACGTATGTGAAATTGTATCAACAATCTGGAAACAGTAATCCGATTGGCTGAAAATTAGAAGGGGGCGTGGCATCTTAATTTATTCAGCATGACAAGGGTTAAAAACAAACAAGAACTCCCCCCCCCCCCCCCCCCCCGCCCACCACCACCACCACACACACACACACACCCTCTAAATTGGAAACAGACCTGTCAAAAAAGAGAAGAAGAATGCACTAGTACTAGGCATAAATGGGCTAAACATTCATATTTTTGGTTAGCCACACACACACACACACACACACACACACACACACATGGTTTTCATTTCTATTGCCTTATAAAAATAGAATCGCGATTAATTTTGTTGTCCTTCCAGAACATTCCTCCTCAACATGATAAAAGAGCTTTTATGCTCTATGCAAACAGAATGTCCAGATCAACCAGCCAGTTTGAGCAGTCGTATCTGTTCGTGGATGTATTGGACAGTATCCATTGATGATAGGAGCAGACGACCAAGGCACTGATCAATCCGAATGTGCAGGTTGAGGTGGACCTTCGATTCAGGCGTATGAAATATGATTTGTGCATCGTTTGAGCCACAAATTTTCATCATGAAAACATGCCTATATTATTTTGACCCCCTTAAACCCCACATTTATATAGTAAAACTGGGGTTTACAGGGGTATACATTATTTTTCTCTTATTTCTGCTCAAAACATAGATTGTGGGTACTCGTTAGAACCGTCTCGTCGAGGCAGTTCTAACGAGTACCCACAATCTATGTTTTGAGCAGAAATATGAAAAATATCAGAATTTTTATCTGAAAATTTTCATTTTTTGATGGTAAAATTTTCAGTATATTTGAATAGGTGTGTTTTCGTAATTTATCTGATGTGCACCACCTAGTGATGAATCAGATCAGCCTGTGCACCACCAAAGTCTAGTTGGAATCTATGGGTGCTCTTTGGATATGCAAGAATCGAGGACTTCTTCATGCAGATAACAAAGAAATTGATCAGACTGAGCGTATGGTAAATATCCTTCAGGACCAGTCTGATCTGGGTCTGCACTGTTTGCATATGCCATTTTAAAGGCCACTTTGGTGTACGAAATTTTAGGACATATACTGTATGTACAGGCTGACCTATATCTACACTGGGAGCGCATGTCTGAGTCTCGTTTGGTTACATGGTATATCGTATTTACCCTAAGTATTCGGAGAGAGAAGCCTGACCCTGAGGTTGTAACTTTTTTCATGCTCAACTCTGCTGATCATGAAATTTTCCCTGCTAACAAATATGAAAATGCCAACAATAGTTGGCATTTTAATATTTATTAGCAGAGAAAGTTTCATGTTCAGCTATGTTTAGCAAGAAAGTATTTATAATTGTTGATAGTTTGAGGTTTATTAGCAGGACAAATATCAAGCTCAGCTGAGGAGAGCATGAAAAAGTTTTATAACCTCGGGGCCTGCCCTTACAGAATTGCAGCATACACTGCACTTGTAGCATATGCTGCAATCCTACTGCATTCATATTGCATTCTGTGCCTCCGAATTGCAGCATATTAGCAGCATATGCTGCACTGCTGTATAGGCTGCAACCATACTACAAATGTTAGCTGAAAACCTACTGCAATGACTCTGATTGCATCATATCCAGCTGCATATGCAGCATATATACTGCTAGTATGCTGCATGTTCATGCTTCCTTTATACTGCTAACACTTTGGCAGTTCTGCAGGTTTACTATCACACTGCATTTATGCTGCATGCAAAAGACTGATAATTATCACATGACCAAAATCAATGATGACATTAGATATTGATCAGATGATCACATCATTTATTTCTGTGATGTGATTGGCCAGTTTATTATCACCTCATCTCTTGCAATCAAGATGGCTACCCAGATGTGGTGTTTTGTTGTCAAAATAAGGACTTCTTCAAGAAATTTGTCTGCCGAAGACTTCTGCCTGTCACCTCACAGAAATATAAAGAGTTATTTTGCTTATGATTGAAATTTCTGTTATAATTTTTCTGCTCCTTTCGAAGTTTCTTAAAAGCAGAAGTGCTCAGAGCAGCAGAGTATTTGCAACATAATTATTTGGAACATGATTGTTTTCATTCAGAATGTACATGTACATTTTCAGTAATTTTGTTTTGTTGGTTGCTCTATATCCCAGGTAACAGCTATGCATCCATGGTCATGGCAGGATGGCCAACCAACCTAACCATACTTTTCCTGGGCAGACTTAGACACAGTCTAAGTGGCTTAAAAGTACTTAGTGTCTATCTTTCTGCTATGCCGTCACTAGTACCTGCCCTACATGTACATGTTTAGGTGGGTAGGAGAGAATGACCACAGAATAATTCATGATCACTCTGAAATTTTCCACAAAAGGATAATGCTAGACCAGATGATAGTACCAGTGACTTCCTGATCTAAAGTCGAACACTCATGAGACTGAAATGTTTTTCAGGCAATGTGATTTTTGCAAAGGTGATGTTACTGGCCATCTCAAAATGACCTGAGCTGTTTATGGGATGTAAAGCACAAACAATACATATACTGCAAGTGCAGCATATACTGCAAGTGCAGCATATACTGCATGTAGTGTATACTGCAAGTGCAGCATATATGTACTGAAAGTGCAGCATATATTGCAAGTGCAGCATATACTGCATGTAGTGTATACTGCAAGTGCAGCATATACGTACTGAAAGTGCAGCATATATTGCAAGTGCAGCATATACTGCATGCAGTGTATACTGCAAGTGCAGCATGTAGTACAGCATATACTGCAAGTGCAACATATATTGCAAGTGCAGCATATACTGCAAGTGCAGCATATATTGCAAGTGCAGCATATACTGCAAGTGCAGCATATACTGCATGTAGTGTGTGCTGCAAGTGCAGCATATACTGCATTTATGCTGTATATACTACAGTCCTCCACAGGACAGGGCCCGAGGTCATAAAACTTTTTTTCATGCTCAACTCGGCTGAGCATGAAATTTTCTATGCTAATTAATACAGGGTGGCCACACATTTTTTGCAATCAAATTCACTGATTTTTCCCTGATTTGATTTGATTTTCCCTGATTAAAAACCTTAATATTATCGCAATGGCCCCTACTTTTAGAAGTCATATACTGATTCAAATGCTGTCAAGTGACATGTTTATACACAATGCTGTCACAATATTCTTAATTAAATGAAAATTTATCTAAAATATGATGTACATAGATAGATCTGCAGGTATTTTAAGCATATGGCAGAAAGAAACCACCAGTAGCCACATCTGAACAGCTATAAAATTTGAATATTTTGACCTTACAAAGATAAGATTTTTTGAAATTCCCTGATTTTTCCCTGATTTTCAGCAAAATTTCAAATTCCCTGATTTTTCCCTGCAGGGATTTTTTTTTCACCATTTTCCCTGTTTTCCAGAGTGCGTGGCCACCCTGTAATATGAAAATTCCAACACTAATTGGCATTTTGATATTTATTAGCAGCGAAAATTTCATGCTCAGCTATGTTCAGCAAGAAATGATTTGCAATTGTTAGTCATCTGAGATTTATTAGTAGAACAAATTTCATGCTTAGCTGAGTTGAGCATGAAAGAAGTTTTATGACCTCGGGCCCTCTCCTGTGGAAGACTGTAGAATATACAGCATAAATGCAGTATATGCATGAAAAGTTTTAGAACCCTTGGGGCCTGGATGACAACCATTGAAAGTGAAGTCACCTGGGAAAATCTAGGTTAAGGTTACACAAACAGTTCACACTGATTTTCCTGCATATTGCATTGTAGTCTGGTGACCCCCAAAAGGGTTACTGGCAAACAGTGCAAATCCAGATCAGTTGCCACTGTTTGCAAAATGTTTAGCCATTTTTCTCTACGAGTATCTAAATTTCAATGCCAGACGTACCTAAAATTAAAATTGGACTCTTCTAGTATATAGTGTGGAAGGGTCTATTCAGTCTACAATGGGTTTAAAGGTATTTTGTCAAGCCTGACCGAGGTAAATTAACCTTTATACATATAGTAATGGTTAGGCATGTTCTGCAGAGAACATAAGTCTATAATTTGACATGAAAATAGGGTATATGTAGTTTGTCAAATACTTAGTGCAAATACAGTATTAGACTGTCCTCAAACCATGCACAAGTCATTTATCACGGCACCATGGGGCTTGGGAAAGTGGTGGCTTAGCTTGGCCTCAAGAGCTTGTTCCCCACAAAAACTTACCGTCGACCGTATGTTGTTACCGTCCACCGCAAGATTCTGCGGCACGAGTGTTTTCGTGTATTGCGACATGTACTCGTTATATTTATATACCAAATCGATAGTATAAGAAGTCAGTAACTGTTCCGGAGAAGGTTTTATTTTGTTTTCAATGGAAAATTTTGTTGTTTTATGAGCCGTTGACACGGGAAAATTATGGTACTTTTCGTTTTTTTTCAAGAGCACATGCGTAGCCATTTTGTTGAGCTAGATGTCTAATTCTTGGTCTAAACCTTTGTTTAGTTCTCTACTACGTGTTCGAATAGGGGAGGCTCTGGTGGGACTGCGTGAATGCACAGTCATGCCTAAGCATTCAAGAGCTGTTCACGTATGTGATATAAGTACCATAGTCGCATGGGCTGGCTCATTTAGTTATTTATATATTTTTCGTATTTTGGCGTAAAATCTTTCACCAGACAAAATATATTTTGCATTAATTCAGATGCTTCGGAAGCGATTTTAAAAGTTTTGAAATAATTATTGAAAGTATAACACACTATTATCAAAAAAAGTAATAATAATAATAATAATAATAATAATAATAATAAACGCTGCCTTATCAGTAGTTATAATATCATATATTCGCATAACCGACGACTCCAATCAGCCTGCACAGTTCGTGCAATCCAGCCAGTCTTCACTGTGTGTATGGGTAGTACGCGTAAAAGAAAACTTACTTCTGTCTTTGAGATCGTGGGTTCGAAACCCAGCAGAAACGTGATTATTATTTTTTTTCTTTGCAATTCTATTATTATCTTAAGTTACTGAATCTTGCTGTCAGAGAGAAAAGAATTTTGTGAAGATATTCATTAGTTTTCTAAAGGAGATATGTGGAGTATGCATTATTAAATTCAGTGGACTGCTGCCAGTCTATAGAGATCTAAATATATAAACATCGATAATATTAGATCTAGCTGTAGTCCGACGACACATGCCTCAAATATTCTTGTTTAACATGATCTAACATTTTGTATATTGGAATAGAAACGATCGACGTCCATCAAAAGAAATGTCGATTTCGTTAATTTATGTTTCTTTTGCAGTATCTAAGTCTACAAACCAAATACAGACTCGCTGATGACTCGCTGTCTTCGGAAATGCATCGCAAAATATACAAGACAAAATATTTAGACGAAAACGTCTAAGTACCGGCGGCGCAAAGTTTGTTCATGTTTACTTAGAAATATGGGACAAGGGTATTCTAAAGTTTAATAAATTTTCAATGTTAGAGGTAAAAAAGAACAACAATGTGATGCTTTTATTCAGCTTTATGAAATTTCTTGATGGAAAGGAAAATAAAATTGACAGTTTTACTATATAAAAGTGGGGTTTAAAGGGGTCAAAATTATATAGGTATGTTTTCTTGATGAAAACGCACAAATCGCACACAAACAATCTTTTAATAATAATAATAATAATAATAATAATAAATCATGTTTACAGGTCTATGAGATGACGACCTCGCTAAACCCATCATCCGCACAGTCTCGTCAGAGCCTTCGTTCTGCGCACACATGTAGTATGGAACTAGATGAAGATCTAGACGAAAACTCTATTCCCACTGGGTGACTGCGTAGTGCATTTGAATGATGAACCATTATCTCATATCACGGCTCATATATGGAAAGTGGGATTTGAAGGGGAGCTACGTTTCTCCTTATTTCTACTTGTGGGTACAAATATCTATGTTTTGAGTTGAAACAAGAAACAAATCCATCACGAAAACAGGCCTATTCAAATATATAGAAAATTTCACCTAGAAAAACTGAAAATTTTCAGATAAAAACTCTGATATTTTTCACATTTCTGCTCAGAACATAGATTGTGGGTACTCGTTAGAACCGCCTCGCCGAGGCGGTTCCAACGAGTACCCACAATATATGTTTTGAGCAGAAATATAAAAAATAATGTATACCCCTGTAAACCCCAGTTTTACTATATAAAAGTGGGGTTTAAGGGGTCAAAATCATATAGGCATGTTTTCGTGATGCATTATAGTCCATTTAGACATTGAAGGATTATTCGTAATGTTATTATTATTATAACATCTACATATTTTTATTTGGATATAACAGAACAGCTTATGCTTTGGATTCCGAAATTTGTGTTATAAGCAGATTGTAATGTAAAACATTTTTGATAAAACATATCTCCTGACAGAATAGTTCGCCAGAAGTTGACCTTTGACTTTATTGTGCCTGTGACATTTTTCAAGTTTGTCGCTGATCTTGAGATCATATATGTGTGTGTGTGTGTGTGTGCGCGCGCGTACGCGCGCGGGCGTTGGAGAAGAGACAGGGGAGGTGCCTAAAGTTTGTTAAAAATATCTGTCATCCTACTTATCATGAACTGAATGAATTATATGGTTTGAAAATAATAAAAAGATTTTAAATTATAACGTTAACTATTCTATCTCTTTACATTGACTTTGTGATTTGTGGGGAAGGGGTTTGGGGATAGCACTGCACAAAATTGTAGTTAAAAATGTATCATCATACCATACATGAATCAAATCAATCATAGGGTTTGAAGAAATTAGGTCTAAACGTTTTATCAAGGAAATTGTAACTTTGAACATGAAACGTCGAAGTTGGGCGAGCTAAAAATGACATTAAATTTCTGAAGCAAGTGAGTAAGTAAGAATAATATTAAAACATTACACTTCTGTTTCGTCTTATCTTCGTGATAATTCATTGAAATAAAAATTGAAAACACCTGAAAATATATATAAAAAAAAAAAGTAATAATAATAAAATACAAAAATATGCTGTGAATAGAAAATTAGACAAATTACCCGGTACAAGCACTTTTATACGCGGCCAGTGCTACCACGTTTTTTAGAAGGTAAAGGCTATGATTTTGATCTCAAAGTTGTAATTGAAAATACAAATTTTCTGACTTATTCTGGTTGTATGAGAAACTATTTCCCTCGTTCATTCTGGGAGAAAAATATCTCTGAGGCGTACGTATACTATCACGCAATGGTGCAATCTCGCCAGAAACTTAGCTAGTTGCTCATACGAGCATTCTCAGCCAAACAACCAAGTCCTAGCCCCTCTGAGTGTCTCAACATGCGCATTCAAAGTTAGACATTACCGAAATCAACAAATTAATAGCTTGGCTGAAAAGTCAGACGCTGGTGTTCCCGACAGATACAAACGCTTAAATGCGTGGGTGAAATGTCACACACTGACGATCCCAGCAAATATAAAATATCCTTTATGAGCTAATCGCTCTACCATATATAAAAATCCAAAACTATATTAAGAGACCGGCGCGATTCCCATGTGTTCTTTTTTTTTCTATTTCAGTGGTGTTTTGATTTTTCGTTACATTTCAGGTTAAATCCACTTTTTGCCTAGTGCTCTATTCTACAGCTAAATATTATCCATCTTTGGAAAGTTGCCATTAGGTTTAGTCGAATATGTTTGAAGCAAACAGTGTAGAGCCTGATCATGCCCTGCACTTACTATGTGGTGCATGATCTGGGTCTATACTGTTTATCAAGTCCTTTTTGGTACGCTAGGCATTAACAGGTTTTACTATTCCATTTCACAGAAAGAAATCAGCAACTATCCCGATTTTATGATCATTCCCTTTCAGCTGGTAAAATCAAATTACTTCTCAGATGTATTGCATGTCCGTTTTGAAAAAGATCAAAATCACGTCCGAAACGTTATTATCTGATTTATGCAAATATAACACTTTTGGTGATATACCGGCTAACAGCGCTACGCCTTTGAAGCGTCGGTGCCATAAAACACCAAAGGCATGCTTCTAATTACCCCTCAAGGCTGTAATAAACTAAAATCTTACGATTTAGAAGAGCGACATGATCTAATGGAGCAAATATTTTCGTTCATCACTTTATTTTATTTACTTTTTAAAGCAATTAGGCTTTTAAAGCAATTGTTGACGCCGCACGACGGACATTGACTGACCACAATAGCTCACCATGAGCACTTCGTGCTCAGGTGAGCTAATTAGAGGCCCACAGGTTGCTCACCTGAATGACATAGCCACTGCAGAAATGCAGATGTTATGCAACATTTTTCAAATCTTGTCATTGCAACTACTGAAAAGATCATCATTTATGCAGTTCTTAATTTTGAAGAATATATGGCATGACAGTCAATGGAGCATGATCATTTGAACAAACTCTCAATCACATTTCAATAGTAGGATCAATGTGAACTTTGTGGCAATTGGCTAAGTGGTTTCTGAAGAATCATGATTTTATACATGTAAACAGCACAGCTGGTGGCAGGGAAATATAATAAAAATAAACAAGATGGCAGCTATCTTGGATTTCGGATCAGAATGATTTTAGCTAGCTGTTAATCTACAAGTCACCTCTATAATTCCAATGAACTTTGAGTCAGTTGCCCTTTTCGGTTCAGGAGAAAAAGTTCAAAACAGATTTTCAAGATTGCCGCCATGGTCGCAATTTGGGATTTCCTATCGAAACGATTTAAGCTATTTTTGTCTACAAGTCACCCCGATGCTTCGTACCAAGTTTCAAGTCAATTGGCCTTTCAGTTCAGAAGAAGAAGGGAAAAATAGATTTTCAAGCTGACCGCCATCTTGGAGTTCCGATCAGAACGATTTTAGCTTTTTTTGATCTACAAGTCTTCCCAACGCTTCCTACCAATTTTCAAATAAATTGGCCCTTTGGTTCAGGACAATAAGCAAAAAAAAGTGTTTCCAGACCATCTTGGATTTCTGATCTGAATGTCACCGGGTATAGGTATATGATACACTTGTACTGCCTTGTGGTACAAGCCGGCTTTTATAGCGATGTGGTAGAGTGTAGGACTTTGAGTCCAGCAGACCGGGTTCGATCCTCGGTCGGGGAAAAATGTTATTTCCTTTTTTCACCTCTTACATTTGGCGCCCACCGTAAATAACCCACATGTGTGCATAAAACTCCTTGAGAATCATTTCACGTGATACTCATATTCCTAGAAATTCAGGGACGAACTTCAATTTGGAGGGGGAGAATGTCACCGGGTATAGTTATATGATACACTTGTACTGCCTTGCGGTACAAGCCGGCTTTTTTAGCGATGTGGTAGAGTGTAGGACTTTGAATCGAGCGGACCAGGTTGGATTCCCGGTCGGGGAAAAATGTTATTTCCATTTTTTCACCTGTTACACGAACAATTTAAGCTATCTAAATCTACAAGTCACTCCAATGCTTCCTACCAAGTTTCGAGTCAATGCCTTTCAGTTCAGGAGAACCGAAAAATAGATTTTCAAGATGGCTGTCATGGCAGCCATCTTGGATAGCTGAAAGGGACAACTTTAGCTATTTTTGATCTACAAGTCACCCCGATGCTTCCTACCAAGTTTCAAGTCAATTGGCCTTTCAGTTCAGAAGAAGAAGCGAAAAATAGATTTTCAAGATGGCCGCCACCTTGGATTTCCGATCGGAATGATTTTAACTTTTTTTGATCTATAAGTCATCCCGAAGCTTCAATCCAATTTTCTAATAAATTGGCCCTTTGGTTCAGGAAAATATGCAAAAAATGTGTTTCCAGACCATCTTGGATTTCTGATCCAAACATTTTAAGCTATTTTAAATCTACAAGTCACTCCAATGCTTCCTACCAAGTTTCGAGTCAATTGGTCTTTCAGTTCAGGAGAAGAAGCGAAAAATATATTTTCAAGATGGCACTATGGTGACCATCTTGGATTTCCAATCTAAACGATTTTAGCCATTTTTTATCTATAATTCACCCCGATGCTTCCTACCAAGTTTCAAATCAATTGGCTTTTGGGTTTAGAAGATGTGAAAAATAGATTTTCAAGATGGCCACCATAGCGGCCATCTTGGCTTTCTGATCAGCACAATTTTTAGCTATTTTTGATCTACGTCACCCTGATCCTTCCTACCAAGTTTGGAATCAGTTGCCTTTTCCGTTCAGGAGAAAAAGTGAAAATTAGATTTTCAAGATGGCGGCCATCTTGGATTTCCGATCGGAATGATTTTAAGTATTTTTGATCTACAAGTCACCCGATGCTCCCTAACAAGTTGCTAGTCAATTGGCTTTTGCGTTTAGGAGAAGAAGTGAAAAATAGATTTTCAAGATGGCTGCCATGGTGGCCATCTTGGATTTCCGATTGGCACGATTTTAGCTATTTTTAATCTACAAGTCATCCTGATGCTTCCTACCAAGTTTTGAGTCAATTGGCTTTTCAGTTCAGGAGAAGAAGCGAAAAATAGATTTTCAAGATGGCGGCCATCTTGGATTTCTGATTGGAACAATTTTAGCTATTTTTGATCTACAAGTCACCCTGACGCTCCCTAACAAGTTTTGAGTCAATTGGCTTTTTGGTTTAGGAGAAGAAGCGAAAATATATTTTACAAGCTGGCCACCATGGCGGCCATCTTGGATTTCCGATCGGCACGATTTTAGCTATTTTTGATCTACAAGTCACCCCAATGCTTCCTACCAAGTTTCGAAACAACTGGCCTTTCAGTTCAGGAGAAGAAGCAAAAAATAGATTTTCAAGATGGCAGCCATGTCCGGCATCTTGGATTTCGGATCAGAGCAATTTTAGCTATTTTTGACCTACAAGTCACCCTGCTGCTTCCTACCAAGTTTCGAGTCAACTGGCTTTCAGGTTTAGGAGAAGAAGCAAAAAGAGATTTTCAAGCTGGCCGCCATGGGGGCCATCTTGGAATTCCGATCAGCACGATTTTAGCTATTTTGATCTACAAGTCATCCCAATGCTTCCTACCAAGTTTGAAGTCAATTGGCTTTTCGGTTCAGGAGAAGAAGCGAAAAATACATTTTGAAGATGGCCGCCATGATGGCCATCTTTGAATTCAAATAGGAATGTTTTTAGCTACTTTTGATCTAAAAGTCACCCCGATGCTTCCTACCAAGTATTGAGTCAATTGGCCCAGGGGTGTAGGAGTAGGCTTTTAAAACAACTGTTGACACCACACAACGGAGGACGGACATTGACTGACCATAATAGCTCACCAATGAGCACTTCGTGCTCAGGTGAGCTAATAATGGTAATGATAATGAAAATACTGACCCCAACAAACGAAAGCCATAAATGTTAGTTGGTCAAATCTGAAATTTGTCTGATTTCTGTTTATATTTCTTTGAAATATTAATAAACTACAAATATACATACATATATATATATATATATATATATATATATATATATATATATATATATATATATAATAATGATAAGGAAAATACTAAACCCCACAAATGATATTGTATGAAGTCACAGCTGCAGATAAGATATAGTATCTACATGATAGTTTTCTTATACCTCCATTGAAACATATGTTGTGGCTTCTCAATATAAGTGCCTTGACAAGACATTTCTAATAAATACCCACATATGGTTTTGTGGAGAAATAAGAAACATGCCGGTAAAAAAAACCCAAGAAGGCCATGATGGCCTTGTATCGCACACCTGAGTATCATAGCACTTACAGTAGCTGACATTCCATATTAACAAGTAAGACAATGTAGCATGCCTAAAGGACTATGAAATATAGGTAAAGAGGCCATGCTAAGATGTATGCATGTGATAAAGGCAGTAAAACACAGAAAACTATTTCTTCTGCATTATTTAATGATAGAACTTAAACAGACAAACATGAAGTCAGCACGTAATGTCATCACTATCACAACATGATGTTGGTGGTCACCCAAAGATCATTTCTGTGAAATCATTTCAAAATCCATCAAATGGTTAAGGAGTAGAATAAAGGTTTTTCTTCTTTTTTTTTTTTAGCTCTGGCGGCCATCTTGTTCATGCAAGCAGAAAGGTTCAAGCAACTTTGATAGAGGGTCACTCAAGACACATACCTGTGAAATTATTTCAGAATCCATCCATTGGTTAAGGTGGAGAAGTCAGTTAAAGGTTTTTCTATACTTAACTCTGGCGGCCATCTTGTTCATCTGAGCAGAATGGTATGAGCAATTTTGGTAGAGGGTTATCCAAGGAACATGCCTGTGAAATAATTTCAAAATCCATCCACTGGTTATGAAGGAGGTCATTTGAAATTATTTCTATTTTTAGCTCTGGCCGCCATCTCATTCATCCAAGCTAAACGGTTTGAGCAATTTTGGTAGAGGGTCACCCAAGGAACATTCCTGTGAAATTATTTCAAAATCCATCAACTGGTTAAAGAGAAGTCATTTAAAGTTTTTCTATTTTTAACTCTGGTGGCCATCTTGTTCATCTGAACAGTTTGAGCAATTTTGGTAGAGGGTCACCCAAGGAACATTCATGTGAAATTATTTCAAAATCTGACCACTGGTTAAGGAGAAGTCGTTTAAAGGTTTTTCTATTTTAAGCTCTGGCAGCCATCTTGTTCATCCCAGCGGAACCGGTTGAGCAATTTTTGTAGGTCACCGAAGGAATATTTCCTGTGAAATTATTTTGAAATTGGGCAAATGGCTTAGGAGATGTTGTTTTAAGGTTTTTCTATTTTTAGCTCTGGTGGCTATTTTGTTTAGTGAGTGGAACCATTTAGGCAATTTTGGTGGAGGGTCACCCAAGGAACATTCCTGTAAAATTATTTCAGAATCCATTCATCGGTTTAGGAGATGTCTTTTAAGTGAATTGTTGACAGACGGACGACACATATTGAGCGGTCACAAAAGCTCACCTTAAGCCTTTGGCTCAGGTGAGCTAAAACAAATCAGTAGGCAACATTTTAATTTTTTTCAGAAATTGACAATTTATTCAAATTGTTTTTTTTTTTTTTTTTTTGTTTTTTTTTTTTGTTTTTTTTTTTAAAAATAGGTTTTGACATTTCTCACTAGTTGACTAGGAGACAATTTGCATGTCAAACCCTATTTTCTGTCAAGATAAAAAAGTTAATTTCAAAATGTCGTCTACTGCAATTTTAAAATGTTATCTCTGCAATTTTACTCAGCACTTAAGATTTAGAATAACATTCACTATTAAAGCGCTAAGCATTCTAAATTTGAAATCTTTTTTTTTCAGTGAAAAAAGACTTGACATTTCATGTAATTCAACTGCTTGGCAGGCGATTCACATAAAATGTCATGTTCTTTCTGTGAAAAATACTTGGTCTTATTTTCTCTGAAAATTAAAAATTACTGCAGTTAAATGTTTAAAGTTATGCATCGTGCGTTGGATAATACGAATAAACAGCTTAAGGTGGATAATACGAGAGTTGTGCAAAAAGTTCTGTCACTAATAGGCTTCCTTAGTTTTATCCCAGACAGAAGGCCCAATGTGAAATCTGGTGAAACTTGCTCAAGCGGTTTCAGAGAAGAAGACATTTAAAAATTCACAATTTCATACATGCATATAGCCTAAGGACAGAGCAGATAAGCCCCAGGGGACAAAATTTTGATTGTAACTACAAAGTTTTACTACTTTAATCATACATTTTAAGTTTCAGCAACACGTATTTCATACATTTTGAGAAAATGACTTTTCAACATTTTCATCATACAAATGCATGGGTTCACAAATTTTGCCTTGCTGTAAGAAAGGTCACAGGTCCACCTACGACCATCAACTGAACATACTTGGTAGGCCATCATTCCCTGATGCTATATACCAAGATTCATGGTTCTGGAGAAGAAGATTTTTAAGTGTTCTTACCATATAAGGGCCTGGCAGCCATCTTGAATAATGAACCATGACCATTTAAACAAATTTTCAACCCCCCTTTTACAGAAGGCTCCATAGGAAATTTGAAAACCAGAATTCCGCGGAAGGCGGCGTCGCACCTGCTGGGGTAAAAGTCACAGGAAGTGGTTATTAAATAGATTTATTTCATTCTTAGCAGTGCTTAGTTAGAAAAGTGACAAAAATTAAAGACAAGGATTATATGAATATAGGAATTTCATTGAAAGCATATGAATTTTCTCATATGATGCATGAGAAATTGGGCTCATAAAGTACCCAAAGTCTGTAGACTTTCATACAATCTGAGGTTCAGAAAATGACAAAGTTAAAGTGGAAAAAGTGACAAAAACAAATTTAAAAAAATCATATCCAAACCACATGCACTTCTGCAGACATGGGAGAAAACATGTGCAAAGTTTCAAAAAGACTGGTTTAAAATTATATGAAAAGTTGCAATCACAAGGTACCATGTGTCTATACATTTGAGGTCAGAAAATGACAAAGGTCAAAAAGTACAAAAAAGTGACAAAAAATATGGCAAGGATTATATGAAAAGCACATGCACAGACTATGGAGAAAACATATGCAAAGATGCAAAAAGGTTAGTATAAAATTGTATGAGGAGTTGTGCTCACAAGGTAGTCCCTGACTATACTGAGGGTGAAAAATGACTAAGTTCACAATGTGGAAAAAAGTAAAAAAAAAAAAAAAAAAAAAAAAAAAAAAAAAAAAAAAAAAAAAAAAAAAATTTAACAATTACATCCAAACCACATGCACATCCTCATACCATGAAGAAAACGCATGCAAAGTTTCATAATAATCGGTACAAAACTGTAAGAGGTGTTGCGCTCACAAGAGGTACCAACTGTTTATATATAAAGGGTGAAAAATGACGAAGTTCACAATGTGGAAAAAGTGATAAAAATGTTCTAACAATTATATCCAAACCACATGCACATCCTCATACCATGAAAAAAACATATGCAAAGTTTCAAATTGATCGGTACAAAACTGTAAGAGGAGTTGGGCTCACAAGAGGTACCCACTGTCTACATAATGAGGGTGAAAAACGACTAAGTTCACAATGTAGAAAAAAAAGTAACGAAAAATGTTCTAACAATTATACCCAAACCACATGCACATCCTCATACCATGAAGAATACATATGCAAAGTTTCAAAATGATCAGTACAAAACTGTAAGAGGAGTTGCGCTCACAAGAGGTACCCCGTCTATATACGGAGGGTGAAAAATGACCAAGTTCACAATGTGGAAAAAGTGACAAAAAATGTTCTAACAATTATACCCAAATCACATGCACATCTTCATACCATGAAGAAAACACATGCAAAGTTTCAAAACAATCAGTATAAAATTCTAAGAGGAGTTGCGCTCACAAGAGGTACCCACTGTCTATATATTGCGGTGAAAAAATGACTAAGTTCACAATGTGGAAAAAGTGACAAAAAAATCTAACAATTATATCCAAACCACATGCACATCTTCACACCATGTAAAAAACATATGCAAAGTTACAAAATGATCGGTACAAAACTGTAGGAGTTGCGCTCACAAGACACCCAGGGTGAATGTTGACGGAAAGACGGACGGACGGAAACTTGCACGCCTAAGTTGCCCAAAAGCAGGTGCAACAAAAATTGGCCCAGGGGTTTTAGAGGAGGTTGTTCAAACGTGTGGACTGAGAAAGGATGGCAAGTGATCACTATAGCTCATCCTTAGCATAGCTCAGGTGACCCAAAAACATATTAGCCAGATCTGTTTGCTACTTATTCAGCAGTGTCTTGACATGTACTCCACAAAATAAATTAAGGACCACCAGTTTTATTTCCCCTTTGATTATCACTAAAATGCAACCCTCAAGTTTTACAATTATTTCAGTGACCCTCAAGTTTTACAATTATTTCATGGACAAAACTGGAAGTCTCAGCCCTATTTCAATCAGCCCAACATGTTCGCAACATGTTCAGCTACAAAAGTGTCAATGGCACCAACAAGGCCAGACCAAAAGATTCCAAGAAAAAAGGGAATTCCCACCCCCCGACCCCACAAAAAAAAGCAACTTTTACCCAAAAATGAAGGTTTTCATAATACCGGAAAAATTCTTTGTTTAATGTAAACAATACTCTGTCACACACAAAGTCATGCAAACTCAACCTTCATTCGAGTAAAAGACACGCGGATATGGCCAGAAAAGAGACCAACCCTTTGAGAGGCTAAAAATGCCTCGGAAGTTCCCCACAGACAACGAATAATCTGTAGAGGGTACCTCTAGCAAAATGTGCATTTCTTGATAACAAATAAAGCTTTCTCTACGAGTTTTTCACAGTTGGGAGCACAGACATCACTTTTGACGCGAAAATGCAAATTTTTAATTTTTGGATAAAAAGGAGTGTTTTATGCAAATTTTAAAATGAAAACTTTTATTTCAAATTTTTTTGTTGGAAACACTCCTTTAGGGCTTCCTTTAAAAGAAACGTTCAACATTTTGATATCTTCTGTGGTTTTGCCCATACACTCGGCCAAAGTTTGTTTATATTGAAATTTGCAATATGTGGCCCTTAAATTATTTTGTTGAGTATATTTTGCTACATATCCAGCAGTTTCTAGACATATTAAAAGGCAATCAAAAGAACTTGTTCAAACTTAGGATAAGTATGATAAGGTGTTGTCCAATCAGTAAAACCTCAGTTGTTCAAACATCTTTGGGACCATGGAAATTTATTCAAGAAATGGGTACTTCAAACCACCGAGGGTTAATCATGGCGCCATGTCAGGAAGCAAATAGTGATAATTTAGGAAGTCTTTTCGAGCTTCTATACAATAATGGTATGTTGTGTGTACTCCTGAGAATTGCCTCATCAAGGCAATTCTAGTGAGTACACACAACATACAATTTCATGATGAAATAAAAAAAAATCCTACCTTCTTACATTTTGTTGCTATCAGAACTTCGCAGGGACTAAAAAACAAGTTCAAATTAGCCATGGTAAATGAGCCATCGGTGTTCGAGCTATTGAGGTTCGACTGTATTTAGGGTTAAAAATATGGTAACCACTAAAAACTGATCAATAGCTCTAGATAAGAGTTTTTTTTTCCTTATTTCTCCAGAAAAACATGTTGTGGGTACTCATTAGAAGCACCTCAGCAATATTTTTCTTACTTCTCCATGAAAATATGTGTTGTGGGTACTCATTAGAAGCACCTTGGCAAGATGCTACTAATAGGTACCACAATATCTTTTTTTTTTGTGGAGAAATGAGAAAAAAATATCAATACTTTCTATCTCTAGCCATGCTGACCTACAGTACTCTGTCTTTATCTAGTTGTCCATGTTGCATCATGTTCACATAGCTCCAGCCAGATAACAGTGCTTGTTTTTCTCTTTTTCTCCACAATACATGTGTTCATGCAGAAATAGACAAAACAGAAAAAAAAGGAGTTGGATATATGAGTACCATTTTTCCTGCTTAATGATAACAATAAAAACAAACAAATGGATATATAAACTATTTTTAATGTGACATTAAGTTTAAAAATGCAATTTCTCGTAGCTATTTTCTTCCCTTGTCCTGCTGAATAAATTATGATGCCATGCCCACTTCTAATTTTCAGCCAGTCAGACTACTTTATGCAGATTGTTGCTATTAATTCACATACTTAATGGCAAACAGTGCAGATCCAGATCAGCTTGCTTCTTCAACTGATCTGGATCTACACTGTTTGCAAAGTCAGGGTATCCGGGTTCAGCAGGACCAGGGTTAATTATGGCCCTGCTGAACAAAGATATGCCCAGCCTATGCAAATAATGTAGATCCTGATCAGTTGGCTTCTGAAGAAGCCAGCTGATCTGGATTTGCACTGTTCATCATTTAGTATGTAAGTCAGAAAGTAAATTAATATAAACGATCTGGAGCAAGTAAGTTGATTGGCTGACAGAAGTGGGCATGGCATCTTAGTTTATACAATATGACAAGAGTTAACCCCTGTCCTGCTGAATAAATTAAGTTCTAAGCCACACCCATTTATAATTTTCAGCCAATCAGATAAATTAATCAAGGTTGTTGATATGGATTCACATACTTAATGGCAAACAGTGCAGAGCCAGATCAGTTGGCTTCTTCAGAAGCCAACTGATCTGGATCTACACTGTTTGCAAAGGCAGGGTATATCCGGGTTCAGCAGGACAAGGGTTAAGATGTTGATATTAACAAATTGCAAGAAAAGAACAAAGAGTAAAAAACATACAGAAAACAATATGCAAATGATTCACTAATTAAACTTTAGCACTCTCGAACACAATCAGCAAAACCAGCAGACTATAATAAACTGATACAGTTTTGTTGTTGTTGTTGCTTTAAGAAAATTGATACTGCCAGTTATTACAAACTGTTTTAAATTATAAGCAGAGACACTGACCAGACACCAGGGATGGGACACTGATCAGGGTGAACACTGTTTTATTTTGGACATACACTTAGCATGTGGGGTAAAACTTACAATCTGAAATATTTTTTCAGCTAAGTAGGAGACAATCTGCATGAAATGTCCAACCTTATTTGCATGGACAATAAGAAACAATATCGTCAACTACTGTGTTTTGCCCAGAGAGTGCTAAAGGTTAAAACAAGTAACAGTGTTTTCAGAGAAAACGGAGGTCTTCCCACCAAGAATTATCAGTTTTTCTACTGCTTTGACTGAAAATTGGATCAAGGTCACCAAACTTTAATCAGTTCTTTGTTGCCCTAATTATATTATTCATGAAAATGTGGTATAAGAATCCAACTAATGGGTCACAAGATACTGTGCAGACAAAGTGTCACGCCGACACCAACGGGATCCACACCAAAAACAATATTTCCCCACCCCGCCCCCACCACATATGTGGGGGACATAATATCAGTTGCCCTACAGATTGGACAGACATGCCTAAGTAATCTTTGCAGACCTTTAAAGGAGCAGTCTGAATAAAATCTACAGTGTTTGCAATACAGGTGGACCTATAAAAGAGCAGTCTGATCAGAGCCTGCACTGTTTAACCAGCATCTTTTAATCAGTTTACCATCCTGTCAAATTGATGTGTCATTTTTTTCAATAAATATGCTAAGTAATTAAGAATGTCTGAATGCTGTAGCTAAAAAAATTTAAGTACATGTACTGAAATGTTACTAAAAATTACATGTACTGAAATGTTACTAAAAATTACATGTATTGAAATGTTACTGATTTATCTCCCTTAATACTTAGCATGCTGGGTCCAATTTTCAGCAGCAACAATATTCAGGAATTTTTCTTATTTTTTTCCCAGAAAATATTCTTTGACATTTCATGCAAATTGTCTCTTTTGAAGACAATCTGCATGAAATGTCAAAGCCTATTTGTGCAGAATCTTTCCTCATGTCAACAATGCCTTAATGGTGAGAGAGGGACATTTTAACCCTTTAAAGCATTAGGCAAAATATATTGTATCAGACAATATTCTGATTCTTTTTTATCATTTTTTCAAAGAAAATAAGACTTGTCATTTGATGTCAATGCACTGTCTAGTGATGATTCACATGAAATACCATCTTATTTTCTCTGTAAAATACAAAAAAAAAAAAAAAAAAAATCAAAATGTCATCCACTGTAGCTGTAATTAGCACTTTTAAGAGTTAACAACTCCCATGCGATATGATAGGCAATATTTTGCAACACTAGATACACAAATAGAAAATCTCTTGCCTACAATGCATTATCTTGGTTACTAAACATGGTCAAAGTAGGTTTTTATATTCTTTTCATGATCTCATGTTTGACAAATATGCATGCACACAACTGAGTCACACCATGATGAAGATGCCTTTGGCCTATGCAGACAGCATTAACCCATTCTATACAGAATAGACTCTCCCACACTATATATTGGAGGAGTCCAATTTCAATTTTAGGTACACCCAGCTATGAGATTTACCTATTCCTAGAGAAAAATGGCTAAACTATTTGCAAACAGTGGAGACCCTGATCAGATGCCGCATTCAGCGTTGTCTGATCTGGGTCTGCACTGTTTGTCAATTACCCACTAACGGGTCTCCCAACTACAATGGGTTAATATCTGCTTACAGAATTATTAGGTTCTGTAAAATACAAGTATATCTGTCTTTGATCAGCTTAATACCTTCCTTAGACTATCTAGATCTCTTTATTTATTTGTTTGTGTTGAGGTTTTACAGCCCAGTCAACCCAATGGGGTCATGTCAAGTGCGGTCAGCTTACGTAACCACACGTTTACTGGGCAGGTTTAGTCCTCTAAGTGGTTAACCAGTATTGTGAACATTCTTTCGCCAGTAACTGACAATCAGCGGAAGGGAGAGAATGACCGTAGAAAATATTTCATGATCAATCTCCACGAAAGAATGTTGCCGACCTCGGCAGGGGTTTGAATCCGCTACCTCCTGGTCTCCAGTCAGACGGCGCATCCAACTGAGCCACCAAGGCTGGCCATGAAGGCACTTTTCTCACTACACAGCTCAAACCATTTGTAACCATCATATGAAAAAATCCGACAACACTGGACAATCTCCATACATGCCATAAGCTGTGGACTTAAATCTGAGATAAGGCAAAGTTTTAAGGGAGATTTGACAAAATTCTGTGAAATTTACTTAAACATCACTTTAGAGCTCCCCCAATATAGTCTAAAGTCTTTATTTTCATGTGAGAAGCTTGTGAAAACCACAACAGTGTGTGCTTTATGTTTATTTCTTCATAAAAATCTGTTGCAAAATGGTCTGAAAATTCTGTGATTTGAATTTTTATGGGAACTGCCCTCCAGATGGGCCAAATTCTGTGAGATTTTATCTCACAGTGTGAGATATGGCATGTATGAATCTGACCAGAGCCTTTACTAGTCACAATACAATACAGGAATCTTGAACAAATATTCTTATATATTAAGTTCATACTATACTGGTTTCATAATTTGAACAAGTCCATTTTACTACTTGTTGATACATCAATTTTAGGTACACCCAGCTATGAGATTTACATATTCCTAGAGAAAAATGGCTAAACTATTTGCAAACAGTGGAGACCCTGATCAGACGCCGCATTCAGCGTTGTCTGATCTGGGTCTGCACTGTTTGTCAATTACCCACTAACGGGTCTCCCAACTACAATGGGTTAATATCTGCTTACAGAATTGTTAGGTTCTGTAAAATACAAGTATATCTGTCTTTGATCAGCTTAATAGCTTCCTTAGACTATCTAGATCTCTTTATTTATTTGTTTGTGTTGAGGTTTTACGGCCCAGTCAATCAACCCAATGCGGTCATGTCAAGCGCGGTCAGCTTACGTAACCACACGTTTACTGGGCAGGTTTAGTCCTCTAAGTGGTTAACCAGTATTGTGAACATTCTTTCGCCAGTAACTGACAACTGCCCTTCTTGAATTAGCGGAAGGGAGAGAATGACCGTAGAAAATATTTCATGATCAATCTCCACGAAAGAATGTTGCCGACCTCGGCAGGGGTTTGAACCCGCAACCTCCTGGTCTCCAGTCAGACGGCGCATCCAACTGAGCCACCAAGGCTGGCCATAAAGGCACTTTTCTCACGACACAGCTCAAACCATTTGTAACCATCACATGAAAAAATCCGACAACACTGGACAATCTCCATACATGCCATAAGCTGTGGACTTAAATCTGTGAGATAAGGCAAAGTTTTAAGGGAGATTTGACAAAATTCTGTGAAATTTACTTAAACATCACTTTAGAGCTCCCCAAATATAGTCTAAAGTCTTTATTTTCATGTAAGAAGCTTGTGAAAACCACAACAGTGTGTGCTTTATGTTTATTTCTTCATAAAAATCTGTTGCAAAATGGTCTGAAAATTCTGTGATTTGAATTTTTATGGGAACTGCCCTCCAGATGGGCCAAATTCTATGAGATTTTATCTCACAGTGTGAGATATGGCGTGTATGAATTATCTGACCAGAGCCTTTACTAGTCACAATACAATACAGGAATCTTGAACAAATATTCTTATATATTAAGTTCATACTACACTGGTTTCATAATTTGACCAAGTCCATTTTACTACTTGTTGATACATCTAACAAGAGGCCCACAGGCCACGGCTTGCTCACCTGAGTGACATAGCCACTGCAGACATACAGATGTTATGCAACATTTTTCCAATCCTATCATCGCAACTAATGAAAATATCATCATTTGAGCAGTTCTTAGTTTTGAAGAATACATGGGCCCGACAGTCAGTGGAGCATGATCATTTGAATAAACTACCAATCACATTCCAACAGCAGGATCAATGTGAAATTTGGTGGAAATTGGCTAAGCGTTTTTTTCTGAAGAATCATGATTTTATACATGTAAACAGCACAGTGGCATGGAAATAAATATAAACAAGATGATGGCCATCTTAGACTTCCAATCAGAACAATTTTAACTACTGCTGATCTACAAGTCACTTCGATACTTTCAATATAAATGTATATGACCCATACAAATGCATGGGGGAAGCATTCTCCTGTCCAAGGAGGCTCCAAATGAAATTTGAGCGACTTTGGCCCGAAGTCATTTGAAATTATCAACATTTTTACATACAAATGTATGGGGCCTGTATACAGAAGCCAACTTGACCTCACCGTAAAAAAGATTAAATGTCAGTGCATGACAATTATTTTAGCAACTTTGGTAGACCGCCTGTTCCCGATGATATATGCAAAGATTCAGCCACAAGCCATCCTCGGTTTTGGAGAATAAGATTTTTAAATTTTTTTCTCAGACAAATGCATAGGGAAGCAAACTTGACCTTGCTGTATTGTTTGTGTTGAGGTTTTACGGCCCAGTCAACCCAGTGGGGTCATGTTGAGCACGGTCAGTTTACCTAATCACACGTTTACTGGGCAGGCTTAGTCCTCTAAGCGGTTTACCAGTATTGTGCACATTCTTTCGCCAGAAACTGACAACTGCCCTTCTTGAATCAGCAGAAGGGAGAGAATGACCGAAAATATTTCATGATCAATCTCCACGTAAGAATGTTGCCGACCTCGGCAGGGGTTGAACCCGCGACCTCCTGGTCTCCAGTCGGACAGCGCATCCAACTGAGCCACCGAGGCCGGCTGACCTTGCTGTAAAAAGGTCAAATGTCAATATACGACAATTATTTTAGCAACTTTGGTAGACCCCTTGCCCTCGATAATTTATGCAAAGATTCAGCCCCAAAGCATCCTCGGTTCTAGACAAGAAGATTTTTAAAGGTTTTTACCATATATGGGCATGGCGGCCACCTTGGTCAACCAACCACAACCATTTTAGCAATCTTTCATTTCCCCAACCTAAGGAGGCTCCATATGAAATTTGAGCAAAATTAGCCCAGAGGCTCCAGAGGAGTTGTTTGAAATTCTGAACATTTTTCCCATACAAATGCAAAGGACGCAAAATTGACCTTACCATAAAAAGGTCAAATGTCAATGTACGACCATTACTTTAGCAACTTTGGAAGCTCTCCTATTTCCGATGATATATGCAAAGATTCAGCCGTAAAAAAAGGTCAAACGTCAACGTACGACAATTCTTTTAGCAATTTTGGTAGACCTCCCGTCCCCGATGATTCCTGCAAAGGTTCAGCCCCAAGGCATTCTCGGTTCTAGAGAAGAAGATTTTTAAAGGTTTTTAACATATATGGGCATGGCAGCCATCTTGGTCAATGGACCGCGACTTTTTTCGCAATCTTTCGTTCCCCCACCCTAAGGCGGCTCCATATGAAATCTGAGCAAAACTGGCTCTGCGGCTTCAGAGGAGAAGTCGTTTGAAAATGTTAACGGACGCAGGGACACACGGATGGACGGATGAAAAGTGATCACAATAGCTCATCCTGAGCAGAGCTGCTCAGGTGAGCTAAATATTAAAAGAGTAGCAAACTAATAGAAATGGTTTTATGCCTATCTGAATCTACACTGTTTTGCTCTGGCTTACCATATTTGTTTTGATTAGATTTTACATCACTTTCAGTCATATCGTGATGGTGTCTGGGTGTGGTAAAGGAGCTTAATGCTCATTTAGAATGCTGTCTCAGTGAAATATCACACCCCAGACACATCAAGATATTCCACACAGTCACATTATACCAGCACCGGGTTGATCAATGTTAGCTTTATTTTCTAAATGCTGAAGGCCACGAGAAAAAGCAGCTAGTACCATTTTTGTTAGTTTGTGTTGACCTTTACCACCCTCTGGGTTGATGCAGCAGATGATAACTTCACAACATTCAAAGCCTTTATTGTTTTTCTTATTTTCCCCAGAAAACAGAACTGACATTTCATGCAAATTGCTTCCATTGGAGACACTTTGCATGAATTGTCAGATTCTGTTTTCTGAAGAAAAAAAAAAACAAGATTTAAATCTTAAAATATTTTCTTTCACGTCATCCACTGAAAATTTAACCAAACATGCAGAGGTTTTAACCCTTAAATTGCCAAGAAAACCTGCATCTGAAAATGTTGTCTGTTTATATTGTCTGCTGAATATTCTTGCAAACTTTTCAAACCTATTTTTGCATAGGACCATGCATCCATTTCTGTAGGACCATGTGCAAACTTACAGTCACAGATGTAAAAGTGACCCCTGGCCAGAAAGTAACCCTGCAACATCTGCTTCTTGTACGCGACATAAGGATTGATGTGCCACCAAAATCCAAGCCCAAGTTCACCCCTCGCCTTAAAGTTTGGAAGCTTAAAAGTCCTCACAAGCTATTATTTCGAGGTCTTCAACTCACATGTGAGTGCATCTGCAGGTGTAGCTGATGCTGCCACTGAGGACATCTGTAACAACATCAAGACTGGACTGTCAAGACAACTGAGCTGTATGGCACAACTCGACCCAATCATTGGCGCCTTGAAGCCTGGTGGTGGAGTGAGCACGTGACAAAAGGCTATTGCTAACAAGGGGAAAGTTTTCGAGGCATGGAAGACTGGTTAAGGCACTAGGGCATCATAAGATGCAGCCAAATGCATTGCCAGACAGACATGCAGTGCACTATGTTTGTTAAGAAGGCAACAAGTAGGCCTACAAGAATATTTACCCCAAGTCTTCAGAAGTCTGCCACCTTGCTAACCAGTTTAGAGGAGAGAACACTGTTGTTGTTGGTTGCAAATCGGTGAAGAATGATGCAGAGGAGATGTCAATAAGCAAAGACTCAAAGCAGAAGGCCTGGTTAGAGACTACCAAAGGTTTATCAATGTTGAGTTCGACTGGGACCCAGACTACTTGTCTGATGAGCCACCAGTGGAAGGCCCGCCTATCCCAATCACCAGTGATATGGTTTTAAGAAAGCTATCTCTCAGATGAAGATGAGCAAAGCACTGGACCCATCAGGTGTAGTGGTGGACATGATGCAAGCAGCCGATGACAAGGGCGCCTCTAAGATCTGTGACCTTGCAGCTGCAATCAATTACAATCACAAGGTACTCTCTTACTTGAAGCAGAATTTCACTGTCTGCCTCTACAAAGGTAAGGGGGATGCATGGAAAAGGGGAAACTAACGTAGTCTAAAGCTGACAAAGCAGGTCATGAAAGTCCTGGAGAGGATTGTGGACTGCCTCATCAGACAGTTGGTGTCCCAGGCAAAGGCACAACAGATGCATGGAAAAGGGGAAACTAATGTGGTCCGAAGCTGATAAAGCAGGTCATGAAAGTCCTGGATAGGATTGTGGACCACCTCATACAGTTAGTGTCAATCGACAATTGCCAGTTTGGCTATAACCGAGATAGAGGCACAACAGATGCAATCTTTGTACAAAAGCAGCTGCAAAAGAAGTATCTAGCTACCAACAAGAGACTCTACATGGCTTTTGTAGACCTGGAGATGGTGTCTGATGGAGTACCTCAAAAGGTCATCTGGTGGGCGCTGGGAAAACTTGGTGTGGAGGAGTGGATTGTGCGAGTGGTTTAGGGGATGTATGCCAATGTGCCGACCCATGTCTGTGTTGGAGAGGAGTACAGTGAAGAGTTTAAAGTGAAGGTCAGTGTTCATCAAGGCTGGGTACTCAGCCTGCTGCTCTTCATCATTGTGCTTGAAGCATTTGTTACGCGAGTTCCGCTCTGGGTTCCCCTGGGAAGACTCTCTTTGCCGATGACCTTGGTATCATTGCTGAATCGTTTGAGGAACATGTCAGAAGGCTCTTGACTTGGAAACAGGCAAAAGAGGAGAAAGGACTGAGTAAATGCAGGAAAGACAATTCAGCGATGATAACAAGGTCATTTGTATAAAGGCCCTCGCAGGGGACCCCAGAGCAGAACTGGCGTGGCAAGGCTTCAAACACAATGGTGAAGAGCAGCAGGCTGAGTACTTAGTCTTGGTGAACACCAACCTTCACTTCAAATTCTTCACTGTACCTGTCACAAACACGGACATGGCTCCGCTCATTGGCATACATCCCCTGCACCAGTCGCACAATCCAGACCCAAGTTTTCTCAGCACCCACCTGATGACCTTTCCAGCCACTCCATCAAAAGCCTTCTCAAGGTCTACAAAACCCATGTAGAGTCTCTTGTTGGCAGCTAGATACTCTCGCAGCTGCCTGACTACAAAGACTGCATCTGTTGTGCCTCTGCCTGGGACAAAGCCAAACTGGGAATCTTCGATTGACACCAACTGTCTGATGAGGCAGTCCACAATCCTCTCCAGGACTTTCATGACCTGCTTTGTCAGCTTTTAGACCACGTTAGTTTCCCCTTTTCCATGCATACCCCTTACCCTTGCAGAGAGTACCCTGCCATCGCAAATGATTGCAGCTGCATGGTCACAGATCATGGAGGCGCCCATGTCACTGGCTGCTCGTATTATCTCCATCACTATGCCTAATGGGCCCTGTGCTTTCTCGTCTTCATCTGTGAGATAGCTTTCTTAAAATCATATCACTAGTGATTGGGATAGGTGGGCCTTCCACTGGTGGTTCATAATCATCAGACAGGTAGTTTGCGTCCCAGTCAAACTCAACATTGAGAAGCTTTCGTAGTGCTCTAATCAGGCCTTCTACTTTTGAGTTTTCTCTCATTGACATCTCCTCTGCATCATTCTTCACTGATATGCCACCAACAACATCAGTGTTGCCTCCAGTAAACTAGTTAGCAGGGCTGTAGACTTCTGAAGTCTTCGGATCAATATTCTCATAGGCCTTCTTGTTGGCTTCTTGACAAGCATGGTGCAATGAATGTCTGGAAATGCATTTGGCTGCATTGTATGATGCCCTAAGTGCCTTTACCAGTCTTCCAGGCCTTGAAATCTTTCCCCTTGGCAGCAATGGCCTTTTCCACATGCTCATTCCACCACCAGGTTTCAAGACACTAATGACTGGGCCGAGTTGTGCCACACACCTCAGTTGTCTTGAGCAGGCCATTCTTGATGTTGTTCCAGATATCCTCAGTGGTAGCATCAGCTACACCTGCACATGCACTTACAGGCAAGTTGAAGATCTCCTGGAAATAATTGCTCATGATGGTCTTTAAGTTTCCAAACTTTAAGACGAGGAATGAACTTGCGCTTGGATTTTGGTGCACACCAATCCTCATATCACATACAAGAAGCTGATGTTGCAGGGCTACTTCCTCCCTAGGGATTACTTTTACATCTGTGAAGATACCTTTGGGCCTATGCAGACAGCATTAACCCATTGTGTACGGAATAGACTCTCCCACACTATATATTGGAGGAGTCCAATTTCAATTTTTTATTACACCCAACTATGAGATTTACATATTCCAAGAGAAAAATGGCTAAACTATTTGCAAACAGTGGAGACCCTGATCAGACGCATTCTGCGGTGTCTGATCTGGTTCTGCACTATTTACCAATTACCCTCTTACGGGTCTCCCAACTACAATGGGTTAATATCTGCTTACAGAATTATTAGGTTCTGTAAAATACAAGTATATCTGTCTTTGATCAGCTTATATAACTTCCTTAGACTATCTAGATCTCTTTGTTTGTTTGTGTTGAGGTTTTACAACCTAGTCTATCTGATGGGGTCATGTCGAGCGCGGTCAGTTTACCTAACCACACATTTACTGGGTAGGCTTAGTCCTCTAAGCGGTTAACCAGTATTGTGCACATTCTTTCGCCGAAACTGACAACTGCCCTTCTTGAATCGGCGGAAGGGAGAGAATGACCATAGAAAACATTTCATGATCAATTTCCACGAAAGAATGTTGCCGACCTCGACAGGGGTTGAACCCGCAACCTCCTGGTCTCCAGTCGGACTGCACATCCAACTGAGCCTCCGAGGCCCCTAGATATCTTCACCATTCCCATACACCCTGAAGGCACTTTTCTCATGACACAGCCCAAACCATTTGCAACCATCACATGAAAAAATCTGACAACACTGGACAATCTGCATACATGCCATAAGCTGTGGACTTAACTCTGTGACAAAAGGCAAAGTTTTAAGGGAGATTTGACGAAATTCTGTGAGATTTACTTAAAAATCACTTTAGAGCTCCCCCAATATAGTCTTAAGTCTTTATTTTCATGTAAGAAGCTTGTGACCAGTGATTTATTTACAATTTTATACCTATGCGTTCCAGGACTCACTTGGGCTATATAAAGTGAGTCCTACTAGAAAATCATTGCGTCCATTACAGAATTTTCCACTATAACTTTGTGAGTCCTGGGACTCACTGAGATTTAAAATGTGAGTTCCAATGCAAAAATGTGAGGGACTGGGGATGCGCAGGTAAAAAAATCACTGTGTGACAACCACAACAGTGTGTGATTTATGTTTATTTCTTCATAAAAATCTGTTGCAAAATGGTCTGAAAATTCTGTGATCTGAATTTTTTATGGGAACTGCCCTCCAGATGGGCCAAATTCTGTGAGATTTTATCTCACAGTGTGAGATATGGCATGTATGAATCTGACCAGAGCCTTTACTAGTCACAATACAATATAGGAATCTTGAATAATTATTCTTATACATTAAGTTCATACTATACTTGTTTCATAATTTGAACAAGTCCATTTTACTACTTGTTGAGTAGCAAACTAATAGACATGGTTTTCTGCCTATCTGGGTCTACACTGTTTTGCTCTGGCTTACCATATTTGTTTTGTTTAGATTTTACATCACTTTCAGTCATATCGCGATGGTGGCTCATAGCAACAGATAAGGCACTGTTTTCATCTGAAAAATGCTAATATCTTTCTTATTTCACCATAAAACATATGTTGTTTGTACTCATTAGAAGGCACTTCTAATGAGTACCCACAATCTATGTTTTCGTGGAGAAATAAGAAAAATAATTTAATATTATATGGATACCCCTCTTATCTGTAGCTATGTGTCTGGGTTGGAAAGGAGCTTAATGCTCATTTAAAATGCTCTCAGCAAAATATCACACCCCAGACACATCAAGATATTCCACACAGTTACATTATACCAGCACCGGGTTGATCAATGTTAGCTCTATTTTCTAAATGCTGAGGGCCAAGAGAAAAAGCAGCTAGTACCATTTTTGTTTGTTTGTATTAACCTTTACCACTCTCAGGGTTAATGCAGCAGATGATAACTTCACAACATTCAAAAACTTTATTGGTTTTCTTATTTTTCCCAGAAAACAGAACTGACATTTCATGCAAATTGCTTCCATTGGAGACACTTTGCATGAATTGTCAGATTCTGTTTTCAGAAAAAAAAAAAAAACAAGATTTAAATCTTAAAATATTTTCTTTCACGTCATCCACTGAAAATTTAACCAAACATGCAGAGGTTTTAACCCTTAAAACGCCAAGAAAACCTGCATCTGAAAATGTTGTCTGTTTATGTTGTCTGCTGAATATTCTTGCAAACTTTTCAAACCTATTTTTGCATACAGGCAAACAGTTTGGACCCAGATCAGACGGCTCCTGAAGTGTGATATGGGTCCGTACTGTTTACAGAAATGACTTTTAAAATCACAAGCAGATGACAAAGCAGACGACAACTGTTATGATTGGCAGTTTAAGGGTTAACACCATGCAAAGATTTAAATAAGACAAACAAATTGAATTAAATCGATGTGCCATATGTAGGAAATGAGTCTCTAGATCAGCCTGCACATTGGATACTGTAGTAGAGGTCCTAATCAGATGAGCTGATCTGGGCATTTACTGTTCTCACAATATACCATAATAACCCTATTGTTGCACTATGGGTCTCTAGATCAGCCTGCACACTGGATACTGTAGTAGAGGTCCTAATCAGATGAGCTGATCTGGGCATTTACTGTTCTCACAATATACCATAATAACCCTATTGTTGCACTATGAGTCTCTAGATCAGCCTGCACATTGGATACTGTAGTAGAGGTCCTAATGAGATGGGCTGATCTGGGCATTTACTGTTCTCACAATATACCATAATAACCCTATTGTTGCACTATGAGTCTCTAGATCAGCCTGCACATTGGATACTGTAGTAGAGGTCCTAATCAGATGGGCTGATCTGGGCATTTACTGTTCTCACAATATACCATAATAACCCTATTGTTGCACTACACATCTAATACCATGATGGTGATGGTCTCTTGATACAGAATGTCATTTAGGTCATATCAAGACAATAGAAAAATAATAATAAAAGGCTCTATGCCATAGAGTCTTGTACAATCACAAGCTAAATTCTGTTTCCAGATGAATTTGTGTGTTGAACCTCCAATCTCATGATCCATTCTTTTAAATACCATGAAATCCATCAACAATGACCATATACTGCTGCATGCCAGATGTCTGCAAAAACACATATATCATGAAGATCTTGAACAAAATGCTAGTATAACATACGTCAGGCAGAGATAAAACAGATTCATACAGCTTTAGTATTTATTTTGTTTAACTTTGCTATCCTCTTTCTCAAAAATGGGACACTGCCCAGAATAAACAGAGAACCTGTTAATATGTTATTTACCCTATATATCAAAGCTCCAGCTACGGCACTTTTATCAACGGAAAAGTATTGATATTTTCTCCACAAAAACATATGTTGTGGTACTCATTAAAAGCGCCTTGCCAAGTCTGTGGATAAACCCTCTTATCTGGAGCTATGATGTACATGTATATAAGAATAAACAGGCCTGAGTAAACAGTGCAGATTAAGATGAGACCTTACAATATGAAGCATCTAATCATGGTCTGTACTGCTTGCCATTTCTACAGCAGTATTTTAGACACATCAACAGGTAGAAAATTAACTTGTCCAAACTTTAGCACAAGTCTGGTGAGGAGATAAAGTGTCTGAATGCTTTATGGCTCCAAATGTCTCAAAAACAGACATTTTTTTTTTAATCCAAAAATGGTTTAATAAATTGATAAGTATTTATAAGATCATAAAATGTGGAACCTGACAGCCTGTAAAATTTCAGTTATCTCTCCTTTTTGAATTGGATCAAAAATGAAATGAATTTTATCGTAGCTCTGAATTAATGTTGGCAACATTACTTCATTTCAAGAATAAGAGACTGACTAAAATCTTAAGGCTGTCAAGTCTTATTTTAGCCACATTTAATAATTGTATTAATACCATAATATCAATGTATCAAAAACTTTCTTAAATAATAAAATGTCTATTGTTGAGGAATATGGAGCCTTTCAATTAAATACAGCAATCATTTTATTCCAGGTGTGACGACTATATGTTAAAATGTCAGAAAAGATACCTTCAGACATATGCACTCAGTTAAGATTCAGATCAGCCTGCATTGTCCGATCAGAATCTTCACTGGGCACATTCTTGATGGCCAAGGATGCAAAGTTTTTTTATGCGGACAATGACAAAACATAAGACAGTGCAGATGCACAGGTTGATTTGAATTGTCATTGCGTGCACACATCAGAAGCTTAACCCTTATCTTGCTGAATAAATTTAAATGCCAAGCCCAGTTTTAATTTTTAGCCAACAGCCAATCAGATAACTTGATCCAGATTGTTGCTATAAATTCACATACTTATTGACAAACAGTGCAGATCCAGATGAGTTGGCTTCAGAAGCCAACTGATCTGGATCTACACTGTTTGCAAAGGCAGGGTATAGCCAGATTCAACAGGACAAGGGTTAAAGTACATTATATACAAATACTAAATGAAGAATGACAGTTCTAGTGTAGATACCCTTCATTATACATGTACAAATGCTGGGAATTAATGTAAACACTTAACCCTTGTCATGCTGAATAAATTAAGATACCACGCCCACTTCTAATTTCCAGCCAATCAGATTACTTGATCCAGATTTTTGATAGAAATTCACATATTTAATGATGAACAGTGCAGATCCAGATCAGTTGGCTTCTGAAGAAGCCAACTGATCTGGATCTATACTGTTTGCTAAGTCAGGGCATGTCGTGTTCAGCAAGAGAAGGGTTAAGTAAAATAAACAATAGGTTAGAACTTCATTGAAATTTATGTCCAACAGCATACCAAAATGTGAAAACAAGCACCAGAAGAGTGAGCTGTCATCTGTTTAGCTCAAGGAGATTAAACAATCAGTAAAGCTACACCAAATGTAAAGTTTGACAGTTTGTAGACTTAAACAGGGTGCATGCTAGGATGGACATAAGCCCACAGTCGAATGAACAAACAAGAAAGAATGGAAGGAAACTTGCACGCCCAAGTCGCCCATGCTAACACAGGTGTGACAACATCCATGTTGCAGCCAAACGAAAACATATAGAACAAGAGGGCCAAGATGGTGCTGTATCGCTCACCTGATTACCAGACAAGTTTCGAATCAGTTGGCTTTTTGGTTCAAAAGTTCAATATAGATTTTCAAGATGTTGGCCATCTTGGATTGCCAATCGGACCTATTTTAGCTACTTTCGATCTACAAGTCACCTTGACACTTCCAATGAAGTAGTTTGGCCTTTTGGTTCAGGATAAAAAAAGTTCAAAATAGATTTTCAACACGGCTAAAAATGTCTCTGAAGTTAAGCCATAGTTCCGGATAAGACACTTCTCTCATCTGAAAACTACTGATATTTTCTTAGTATCAGGTAAATAGTTTTCTTATTTCTCAACGAAAACATATGTTGTTGGTACTTATTAGAAGTGCCTCAGCAAGGCACTTCTAATGAGTAACCACAACACATATTTTCGTCGAGATATAAGAAAAATATAAACTCTTTTTAGTCCAAAAATGTGCCTCAAATTTCTACTCCCCACACCTGTCCTTCCCACTCCTGCCCATCTGTATGCAACATATTCCTTCCATATAACTATAATTGCTATGTAAACATAGAGCCAGACAAGAGGAGTATCTAGATTTTTCTATTTCTCATTTAATACTTGTCATGCTGAATAAATTAAGAAGCCACACCCATTTCTAATTTTCAGCCAATCAGATTATTTGATCAAGATTGTTGATAGAGATTCATACTTAATGGCAAACAGTACAGATCAAGATCAGTTGGCTTCTTCAAATGCCTTAACCTGAGTCTAACAGGATCATGTACGTATGTATGTACACACATTCGTACAGAAGGATGTACATTCAGACACAGAGACCCACGACGGAAAACCAAAAAACTGTATGCCCCGACTTCATCCGATGCAGGGGCATAAAAATAAGAAAGATATTTTGAAATGTACTCTGCTGAAATTTTTTCTCAGCATTCTCATGAGAAATTAATTTATACTATTCCACACACTCTGACTGCACTTGTGCTATTTGCGAGCAGTTATAGGTAACAATATAACCTTGTCCGATGAACCGAGACTTGCAGTTAGGAATCACAACTTTGAGGTCTATACACAACAATATGTAATGGATACAAAATATTTTTTCTGGAAAATGAGAAAATTAAACCGATAAGATATGAAACGCTAAATACTGGGACTCCTTATCTTCTTCCAATACTTAGAATTGTTACAATGTTTGTTTGTGTTGAGGTTTTATGGCCCAGTCAACCCAATGGGGTCATGTTGAGTGGGGTCAGTTTACCTAACAACACTTTTACTGAGCAAGTTTAGTTCTCCAAACAGTAAATCAGTATTGTGCACATTCTAAATTGACAACTGCCCTTCTTGAATCAGCAGAAAGGAAAGAATGACCATAGAAAAAATATTTCATAATCTCCATTAAGAATGTTGCAGACCTGGAGGGGGTTGAGCCCGCAACCTCTTGATCACAAGCTGGATGTACATCCAACTGAGCCACTGAGGCCAGCTATTACAATGTTTGAAGCTGAACCCTTTCAACCCTGCAAGTCACATGAGAAATTTTCAAACAGTGTACATCCAGATATGATGGCTCGTAATAATCTCATCAGGATTCACACTTTTCATCTATCTGCTCTTGACAGATTGCCCTATCTACAGCAAAGGACATAGCCAATTTCAAAGATGGAATGGTCCAAATCAGAAACTATGGAAGGGTTGAACAGTTAAATTTTGTGGGGTTCATAACAGTGAAAGCAATACCTGCATGCATATCAATAGTCTAGTCAAGACCATCAACAATTTTAAAATGCCCTATAAGGATTTTAACTTAAGCATGCTGCAGGCAACATCAGTCATCAGTGAGTACTTTAGCATAGTCCACTCTAGGCAACTTCAGTTCTCAAGCAAACACATCCTCATTGGCTATGAGTGGGAAAACAACTACATTCCAAAATGTACATTATCACAAATTAGAGACTAAAAAAGCAGGATTACATCCAACCACCAGGCTAACATTGCATAAGAACTGATTTGGGCAAAAAACCTTCAATGGCTGGCAATACCTATTTCTATTGGATGCTCTGAATGCTAAAGGCTATCGGTAATTTAGAATTTCTAAATTTCAAACCATTTATATACAAAGTCTTTGATAAGACCACGCTGATAAGACTCAACTGTACAGACCTCTTAGCCCCACGTCTGCATAAAAATATCACAATAACTCTTAGTGTTGGGACATACAGACTTGAGCAAGCATCATGCATCTCATCAAAATCTACTGTCTGCCTCTCATCCAGCAGGTTTCTGATCAATCAACAGGTGGTTTTGTTTGTGTTGAGGTTTTACGGCCCAGTCAACCCAATGGGGTCATGTCGAGCATGGTCAGTTTGTTTGTGTTGAGGTTTTACGGCCTAGTCAACCCAATGGGGTCATGCTGAGCGTGGTCAGTTAACCTTAACCACATGTTTACTGGGCAGGCTTAGTCCTCTAAGCGGTTAACCAGTATTGTGCACATTCTTTCGCCAGAAACTGACAACTGCCCTTCTTGAATCAGCGGAAGGGAGCACAGTCAGTTTACCTAACCACACGTTTACTGGGCAGGCTTAGTTTTCTAAGCAGTTATCCAGTATTGTGCACATTCTTTCGCCAGAAAGGTAAAATAGACTTGTTGATACTTTAGGGCAAGTATGGTAATTGTAAAGGTGTCCTAATATTTAGGTTAAATGTGGTAGGACATGTCTAGCTTCCGTTTTGCCTTGGCAAAAATTATTTACCTTGCATCCTAGCTGCTCTGCTGACTGAGTAAAAGGGGTCCTCACTCTGGATCAAACAAACTGTAGACCTCCTTGCATACCACTGTATGGATCCAGGCAGGTTATTACAAGCTGAAATTTATATAAGACAACATCATCGCTGAATCGCTTGAGGAATGTGTCAGGAGGCTCTTGACTTGTAAAGAAGCAATAGAGGAGAAAGAACTGGGAGTAAATGCAGGAAAGACAAAGATCATGATCTGTGGTATGGGCCTGGACATCCAGCAGAGTTCAGGTCGAGTTTCCATGCGCTGTCTGTCGCACTGGAGTGGGCAGCAACAACATCTTCTGAAACGACTGCAAGCACTGGGTTTACAAGAAATGCAGTGGGCTCAAGCCCTTGACAAAGGACCCTGATTACAGGTGCACATGGTGCCTGGGAACTGCATGCCTTGGATGGCAGACCACTGAGGAAGTCCCAGTAAGATCTGACAAGATGGAGGTGATAGCTTCCTTGTGCTACCTAGGAGACATGCTTTCAGCAGTCAGTGGCTGTGAACTTTCAACCACAACATGTGTGAAAACTGCCTGGAAGAAGTTTAAGGAGCTGCTGCCAGGTCTCTCCACCCAGCACCTCTCTTTCAAGACACATGGCTATGTGTACAGCTCTTGTGTGGAGCCCAATTTCCATGCCAGTGAGACGTGGCTATTGACAAAGCCAAACCTCCAATGTCTGCAGTGAAATGACAGGGCAATCAGATCAGACAGACTTACAATGTCAAGCCACAAGATATTGTCATCACCAGATGCAATAAGCTACTTGCAGGGCTTGACAATGAGGGTCTGGACTTTATTCTGAAGGAGAGAAGGCTCCACTGGTATATACACGTGGGATGCTCTAATGGTGCAATCAAGACAACCTTTGACATTCAGGTTGATGGAAAGCATGGGCTTGAGAGGCCCAAGATGACATGGCAGCAGCTGACAGAGAAGGATTGCAGAGAATGGAAGCTCTTGGCTATAGTCCCTCATGATAGACATATCTGGTATGACATCTACCATGGTGCCGCAAGCCAGCTACCTGGAAGGGGCCCACTGATGTGGATGTTGCACCTGTACCTGCATGCTAATAAAAAATCTGATGATCCTGATGATGATCATGATCATGAGCAACATCACTGGCACATGGTAAAGATTCTAAATCACAATGTCCTCCACAACATTGCTTTTCTGACTTGTTTAGAAGAACTAAACCAGGTACTGGATGAACTCAGTGTATCATCATTGGATCATCAGATTTTTTATCAACATGCAGGTACAGGGGCAACATACTCATCCCCTTCCAGGCAGCTGGCTTGCTGCATGCATGGCAGATCTCATACCAGATCTCCAGGTATGTCTATCATGAGAGCTTCCACTCTCTGCAATCCCTCTGTCAGCTGCTTCTATGTCATCTTGAGCTTCCCAGGCCCACGCTTTCCATCAACCTGTACGTCAAAGGGTCTCTTGACTGCACCATTGGAGCGTTCCACATGTCCATACCAGCGGAGCCTTTTCTTCTTCAGAATGATGTCCAGATCCTCAATGCCAAGCCGCGCAAGTAGCTCATTAGATCTGGTAGTGACAATGTCTTGTGGCTTGACACTGCAGATCTGTCTGATCATTGCCATGTCATTTTGCTGCAAATGTTGGAGGTCTGGCTTTGTCAATCACCAAGTCTCACTGGCATGGAGCATTGTCCACTGCACACGAGCTGTACACACAACCACGTGTCCTGAAAGAGAGGTGGCAGGAAAAGAGAATTGGTAGCAGCTCCTTAAACTTCTTCCAGGCAGTTTTCACACATGTTGTGGTTGTAAGTTTGCAGCCATCGACTGCTGAGAGCATATCTCTTTGGTAGCAAAAGGAAGCTTCCACCTCCAGCTTGTCAGTTTCGACTTGGACTTCCCTATGTTATCTCCTGTCCAAGGGGTATGCAGTTTCCTGGCACCGTGTAAATCTATAATCAGGATCCTTTGCCAAGTGCTTGAGCCCACTGCATTTCTTGTAAACCCAGTGCTGCAGCCATTGCAGAAGATGCTGTTGCTGCCCACTCCAGAGCAACAGACGGCTCATGTAAACTCAACTGAACTCTGCAGGTACCACAGATCTTTTTCTTTCCTGCATTTACTCTCAGTCCTTTCTCCACCATTGCTTCTTTCCAAATCAAGAGCCTCCCGACACATCCTTCAAATGATTCAGCGATGATAACAAGGTCATCTGCATTGAGATCCTCCCTGGGGAACCCAGAGCAGAACTTACCAGACAAGGCTTCAAGCACAATGATGAAGAGTAGCAGGCTGAGTATTGAGCCTTGGTGAACACCCACCTTCACTTCAAACACTTCTCTGTACCCTTCACTAACATAAACATAGCTCTGCTCATTGGCATACATCCCCTGCACCAGTCACACATTCCACTCCTCCACATAGAGTTTTCTCAGCGCCCATCGGATGACCTTTTGAGGCACTCGGTCAAATTCCTTCTCCAGGTCTACAAAAGCCATGTGGAGTCTCTTGTTGGCAGCTAGATACTTCACTTGCAGCTGCCTGACTACAAAGATAACATCTGTTGTGCCTCTGCCTGGGACAAAGCCAAACTGGGAATAGTTGATTGACACCAACTGTCTGATGAGGCCGTCCACAATCCTCTCCAGGACTTTCATGACTTGCTCTCTTAGCTGGAGACCGCATTAGTTTCCTCTTTCCCATGCATCCCCCTTACCCTTGTAGAGGCAGGCAATGAAACTCTGTGCACAGTCAGAGGATACTTTGCCATCACAAATGACTGCAGCAGCGAGGTCACAGATCATGGAGGCACCCATATCTCAGGCTGCTCATATCATCTCCACCACTATGCCTGATGGACCCAGTGCTTTGCCCGCACTTCATCTGAGAGATAGCTCTCTTAACCATATCAGTGGTGATTGGGATAGGCGGGCCTATCATTGGTGGTTCGTCAGACATGTGGTCTGTGTCCAAGTCAAACCCAACACTGAGAAACCTTCGGTAGTGCTCTAACCAGGCCTTCTGTTTTGAGTCTTCGCTCAATGACATCTCCCCTGTATCATTCTTCATGGTTTGCCACCAACAACATCAGTGTTCACTCCTCAAAACTGGTTAGAAAAGCGGTAGATTTCTGAAGACTTAAGGATCAATATTCTCATAGGCCTTCTTGTTGGCTTCTTCACAAGCATGGTGCACTGCATGTCTGGCAATGTTGTAATGGCTGCATGGTATGATGCCCTAGTGCCTTTACCAGTCTTCCAGGCCTTGAAAGTTTCCCCTTGGCAGCACTGATGGCCTTTTCTACATGCTCACTCCACCACCAGGTTTCACAACTTCAATGATTTGGCAGAGTTGCACCACACAGCTCAGTTGTCTTGAACAGTCCAGTCTTGATGTTGTTCCAAATATCCTCAGTGACAGCATCAGCTCCACCCGCAGATGCACTCACATGCAAGTTGAAGACCTGGAAATAATTGCTAATGAGGGTCTTTAAGCTTCCAAACTTTAAAGCGAGGGGTAAACTTGTGCTTGGATTTTGGTGGCACATCAATCCTCATATCCAATACAAGAAGCTGATGTTACAGGGGTACTTCCTTGCCAGTGATCACTTTTTAAGGATGAAGTCTATCTGCGAGGCTACCTTTCCCCCGACTTGTATGTGATGAGATGGCTGTAATATTTCTTGTAACGTGTTAGCAGGTTGAATGCTAGGGCATACTCTAGGGTTCTATCACCCTCAACATCTGGTTCTGCCTGCCATGCCCCATCCCACCATACATTTTCCTGTATCCAGTGCCTGCACAGCCTACATGGCCATTCCAATCTCCAAAACAGGCCCTAAACCTCATCACTAGACCACTCTGTGGGGCATACAGACAGAACAGTAACCACATGCTGGCCAGCTATAAGCTTCACTATGATGATTCTGTCGGAGACTCTCTGCACCTCAAAAACTTAATCTATCCACTCTTTGGCCACAAACCTACACCAGCAGTGCCTTTGTTGTTTACGGACCAGTAGAGGTTGTACCTGCTGTCCTTGCCCTTGACTGCGTGGCAGCTGCCACCACCGAATATGGTATCTCATCACTAGACCACTGTGGGGCAAACACAGACAGAATGGTAACCACATGCTGGCCAACTATAAGCTTCCCTATGATGATTCTGTCGGGCACTTTCTGCACCTCAAAACCTTCCTCTATCCACTCTTTGGCCACAAACACTCCTACACCAGCAGTGCCTTTGTTGTTTACGGACCAGCAGAGCTTGTACCGGGTGTCCTTACCCTTGATTGTGCGGCAGTTGTCACCACTGAATATGGTCTCCTGAATACAGCAGACATCTACTTTCCTACAGGATAGTGTTTCCACTACATCACTAACTCTTCCTCTCAGAGCGATCACACTGAGTGTTCCCACCCTCAGGTGCTTGCTTGATTCACCACAATGGCCCGGCCCGATCCTGCCTCATACACCTGACAGAAGGCCAAGCCGCAGATGTTACCAACGGATTCTATTGTTCTGATCGCCACAAAGATTTTGGAACATTGTTTTTCCAAGACTGCCTGTCCTAGCCGATATCCCATCTCAGTTCTTTAATGGCATCTGAGCATGCACGCTGTTCCCGCACTTAGGCAGTATGCTTTGCCATTGTCCTTATAAAGAAAGGGGAGAAATCAAGTGCATCAAGGGGATAACTTTCACTGGTTGTTGTTGGCATCAACAATGTTAAGTACCCGAAGCCTTGTTACACGAGCTCTGCTCTTGAGTGCCCTGGGAGTACCTCTATGCAGCTGACCTTGTTGTCATCGATGAATCCCTTGAGAAATATGTCCGGAGGCTTTTGACTTGGAAAGCAGCAATTGAGGAGAAAGGACTGACAGTTAAATGCAGTACTGACAGTAAATGCAGGAAAGACAAAGATCATGATCTGTCTAGTATGGATTGGAGCTCCTGCAGAGTTCAGGCGAGTTTCCATGCGCACTGGAGTGGGCAGCAACGGCATCTTCTGAAATGGCTGCAAGCACTAGGTGAACAAGAAATGCAGCGGGCTCAAGCCCTCGACAAAGGACCCTGATTACAGATGCACACGGTGCCAGTGAACTGCATGCCCCTTGGAAGGCAGACCACAGAGGAAGTCCATCAGGTCTGACACGCTGGAGGTAGTATTCCTTTTGCTACCTAGGAGACATGCTCTCAGAAGCCGGTGGCTGTGAACGTTCAACCACAACAGGTGTGAAAACCACCTGGAAGAAGTTCAAGGAGCTGCTACCAGTTCTTTAGTTCTTTCTTCCCGCCACCTCTCTTTCAAGACATGTGACCCCATGAACAGCTCTTGTGTGTGGAGCGCAATGCTCCATGCCAGTGAGATGTGGCTTATGATAAAGCCAAACCTCTGATGTCTGCAGCGAAATGACAGGGCAATGATCAGACAGATTTGTAATGTCAAGCTGATCCAATGAGCTACTTGCGCGGCTTGGCATTGAGGATCTGGAGCTCATTCTGAAGAAGAGAAGGCTCCGCTGGTATGGTCATGAGGAACGCTCCAATGGTGCAGTCAAGACAGCCTTTGACATACAGGTTGATGGAAAGCATGGGCTGGGGAGGCCTGAGATGACATGGCAGCAGCTAACAGAGAGGGATTGCAGACAGTGGAAGATGTCGGATATCGACACTCATGATAGACATACCTGGAGATTTAGTATGAGATCTGCTCTGCATACAACAAGCCAGCTCCTGGAAGGGGGCCCACTGATGTGGATGTTCCCCTGTACCTGCATATTAATCAAAAATCCAATGATGATGATGAAGACCAACATGACTGGCAAAGATGGTAAAGATGTTGAATTCACAATGCCCTCCACAACATTGCTTTTCTGACATCTTTACAAGTTCTAAACCAGGTACTGGATGAATTCAATGTATTATCATCTGATCATCAGATTTTTCATTAACGTGCAGGTTCAGAGGCAACATCCACATCCCCTTCCAAGAAGCTGGCAGCTGCGGGAATGGCAGATCTCATATCAGCTCTCCCGGTATGCCTATCATGAGAGCTTCCACTCTCTGCAATCCCTCTGTGTCAGCTGCTTCAAAGTCATCTTGGGCCTCCAAGGCCCACGCTTTCCATCAACCTGTATGTCAAAGGTTGTCTTAACTGCACCACTGGAGCGTTCCACATGTCCATACCAGTGGAGCCTCCTCTCCTTCAGAATGAGGTCCAGATCCTCAATGCCAAGCAGCACAAGTAGCTCATTAGATCTGGTAGTGACAATGTCTTGTGGCTTGACATTAATAGATCTGTCTCATCATTGCCCCATCATTTTGTTGCAGACACTGGAGGTCTGGCTTTGTCAATGGCATTGAGCATTACCTTCCACACACAAAGAGGTGTACACGCAGCCACATGTCCTGAAAGACAGGTGGCGGGAAGAGAGAACTGGCAGCAGCTTCTTGAATTTCTTCCAAGTGGTTTTCACGTGTTGTGATTGAAAGTTCACAGCCATCGGCTGCTGAGAGCATGTCTCCTAGAGAGCAAAAGGAAGCTACCACCTACAGCTTGTCAGATTTGACTTGGACTCTCCTCTGTGGTCTGCCATCCAAGGGGCATGCAGTTACCTGGCACCATGTACATCTGATATTAGTGTCCTTTGCCAAACGCTTGAGCCAACAGTATTTCTTGTGCACCCAGTGCTTGCAGCTGTTGCAGAAGATGCTGCTGCTGCCCACTCCAGTGCGACAGATGGCTGATGGAAACTCGCCTGAACTCTGCAGGGGTCCGGACCAGTACCACAGATCATCATCTTAGTCTTTCCTGTGTTTACTTGGTCCTTTCTCCTCCATTGCTTCTTTCCGAGCAATGAGCCTCCTGACACATTCCTTGAGTGATTCAGCAATGACAACAAGGTCATCGGCATACAGGTCCTCCAAGAGGACCCCAGAGTGGAATCGAGAGACAAAGTTTCAAGCACAATGATGAAGAGCAGCAGGCAGAGTAAGGAGTCTGGGTGAACAAAGACCTTCACTTCAAACTCTTCACTGGAATCTTTCAGCAACATGGCTCCTCTCATTGGCATACATCCTCTGCACCAATCCACTCGTTCATACCAAGTTTTCTCAGCGCCCACCAGATGACCTTTCAAGGCAGTCCATCAAAGGAATTCTCCAGGTCAACAAAAGCCATGTAGAGGCTCTTGTTGGCAGTTAGATACTCTTGCAGCTGCCGGAATACAAGGATTTCGTCTGTCATGTCTTTGCCTGGGACTAAGCCAAACTGGGAATTGTCCATTGACACCAACTGTCTAAGGCGATCCACAATCCTCTCCAGGACTTTCGTCACCTGTTTTATCAGCTTTAGACTGCAATAGTTTCCCCTTTTCCATGCATGCCCCTTGCCCTTGTAGAGGAAGACAATGAAACTATGCTCCCACTAAGAGAGGACCTTGCCATCGCAAATGATTGTAGCTGCGAGGTCACAGATCATGGAGGTGCCAATGTCACCAGCTGCTCATACCATCTCCAATGCTATGCCTGTTGGGCCCAATGCTTTGCTTGCTTTCATCTCAGAGATAGCTTTCTTAAACATATCACTGGTGATTTGGATAGGTGGGCCCATCCCACCATGCACTTCCCTATATCCAGTGCCTGCACGACCTACATGGCCATTCCAATCTCCTCACGGGATGAGAAATTCGAATCCTGGGATCCTGGAAGTCACAGCACCCAGCTGATCAAAGAACAGGCCCTTAACCTCATCACTAGACCAGTCTGTGTGGCATTCACACACAGAATGGTATCCACATGCTGGCCAACTATAAGTTTTACAAAGATGATTCTCTTGGAGACTCTCTGCACCTCAGAAACTTTCCATATCCAGTCTTCCGCCACAAATACTCCTAAACCAGCAGTGCCTTTGTCATTTCCAGACCAGCAGAGCTTGTACCTGGTGTCCTTCCCCTTGATAGTGCATCTGTTGCCCCCACGATACAATGTCTCCTCAATACAGCAGACATCCACTTTCCTGTGGGGTTGTTTCCACAACCTCACAAACTCTTCCGCTCAGAGTGTTTACATTGAGTGTTCCCACTCTGAATTTCCTTGGGCGCTTGCTTGATTCACCACAATGGCCTGACCCTGCCTCCCACACCTGGCAGGAAGCCAAGCTGGAGACATTACCAATCCAGTTTTGATGTCTGTTGGTACAGCCTAACTATTTTTGTGATTACCAATTTTGGAACATCTGTTTGTTTTCATGAGATTGCCTGTCCTAGCTGACATCTAATTCAGTTCTTTAACAGCATCTAAGAATTGCTGTTGTCCTTATAAACAAAGCAGAGCAAGTGCGACATGGGGATCACTTTCAGTGGTTGTCGTCGGCATCAACAATGTTCAGTACATGTGTTTAGCTCTGTGTCTCAAACATCAAGGCTCCTAATCACCCTAGAGAATGCCCTAGCAATTGACCTGGTTCTTGGAAACACCTGTTCCAAGAAACATGACATCCATCTCATCACATACAAGTCGGGAAAGGCAGCCATGCAGATAGACCTCATCCTTTTCCATAGGACCATTTCTGAAGGACCATGCGCAAACTTGTGCAAATTTAGTCACAGATGTAAAAGTGATCCCTGGCGAGGAAGTAGCTGTGCAACATCAGCTTCTTGTATGCGATACGAGGATTGATGTGCTACCAAAATCCAAGCGCAAGTTCACTCCTTGCCTTAAAGTTTGGAAGCTTAAAGGCCCCCACAAGCAAATATTTCCAGGTCTTCAACTCCCATGTGAGTGGGTCTGCAGGTGTAGCTGATGCTGCCACTGAGGATATCTGTAACAACATCAAGACTCTACTGTTCAAGACAATTGAGCTATGTGACACAACTCAGCCCAATCATTGGCATCTTGAAACCTGGTGGTTGAGTGAACATGCGGAAAAGGCCATTGCTACCAAAGGGAAAGCTTTCAAGGCCTGAGAGACTGGTAAAGGCAGTAGGGCATCATAAGATGCAGCCAAATGCATTTCCAGACATGCAATGCACCATGTTAATTAAGAAGCCAACAAGAAGGCCTATGAGAATATTGACCCCAAGTCTTCAGAAGTCTACCACCTTGCTAACCAGTTTAGAGGAGAGAACACTGTTGTTGGTGGTGGCAAATTGGTGAGGAATGATGCAGGGGAGATGTCAATGAGCAAAGACTCATAGCAGAAGGCCTGGTTAGAGCACTACAGACGGCTCCTCAATGTTGAGTTTGACTGGGACCCAGACTACCTGTCTGATGAACCACCAGTGGAAGGCCTGCCTATCCCAATCACCAGTGATGTGGTTTTAAGAATTTAGCTATCTCTCAAATGAAGTTGAGGAAAGCACTGGGCCCATCAGGCATAGCGGTGAGGATGATACAAGCATCTGATGACAAGGGCGCCTCTAAGATCTGTGGTCTTGCAGCTGCAATCAATTGCAATGGCAAGGTACTCTCTTACTGGGAGCAGAGTTTCATTGTCTGCCTCTACAAGGGTAAGGAGGATGCATGGAAAAGTGGAGAGTCACGTGTTCTAAAGCTGACAAAGCAGGTCATGAAAGTCCTGGATAGGATTATGGTCTGCGTCAGACAGTTGGTGTCAATCGACGATTTCCAGTTTGGCTTTGTCCCAGGCAGAGGCACAACTGATGCAATTTTTGTAGAAAAGCAGCTGCAAGAGAAGTATCTATCCAACAAGAGACTCTACATGGCTTTTGTAGACCTGGAGAAGGCGTTTGATGGAGTACCTCAAAAGATCATCAGGTGGGCGCTGAGAAAACTTGGTGTGGAGGAGTGGATTGTGCGACTGGTGCACGGGATGAATGCCAATGAGCGGAGCCATGTCCGTCTTTGTGAGGGGTACAGTGAAGAGTTAAAGTGAAGGTCAGTGTTCATCAAGACAAGGTACTCAGCCTGCTGCGCTTCATCATTGTGCTTGAAGCCTTGTCATGCAAGTTCCGCTCTGGGTTCCCCTGAGAGGACCTCTTTGCAGATGACCTTGGTATCATTACTGAATCGCTTGAGGAATGTGACGGGAGGCTCTTGACTTGGAAAGAGGCAATGGAGGAGAAAGGACTGAGTAAATGCAGGAAAGACAAAGATCATGATCTGTGGTACAGGCCTGGACCCCCTGCAGAGTTCAGGCGAGTTTCCATATGCAGTCTGTCGCACTGAAGTGGGCAACAACATCATCTTCTGAAACAGCTGCAAGCACTGGGTGCACAAGATTGCAGAGAGCTCAAGCGCTTGGCAAAGGACCCTGATTACAGATGTACACGGTGCCAGGGAACTGCATGCGGCTTGGACGGCAGACCACAGAGGAAAGTCCAAGATTATCAAGCTGGGGAAAGTAGCTTTCTCTTGCTACCTAGGAGACATGCTCTCAGCAGCTGATAGTTGTGAACTTTCAATCACAACAGGTATGAAAACCATCTGGAAGTTCAAGGAGCTGCTACCAGTTCTCTTCCAACCAACTCTCTTTCAAGACGCATGGCCACGTGTACAGCTCGTGTGCAGACTGCAATGCTCCATGCCAATGAGACTTGGCCATTGACAAAAGCAAAGCGCCAACATCTGCAGCAAAATAACAGGGCAATGATCAGACGGATCTGCAAAGTCAAGCCGCAAGACATTGTCACCACCAAATCCAATTAGCTACTTGTGCGGCTTGGCATTGAGGATCTCGACCTCATTCTAAAGGAGAGGCTCAGCTGGTATGGGCATGTGGAAAGCTCCAATGGTGCAGTCAAGACAGCTTTTGGCAAACAGGTTGATGGAACGCATTGTCTTGAGAGGCCCAAGATGACATGGCAGCTGCTGACAGAGAAGAATTGCAGAGAGTGGAAGCTCTGGGCTATCGACCCTTATGATAGACATACCTGGAGATCTTGTATGAGATCTACCATGCATGCAGCAAGCCAGCTACCTGGAAGGGGTCCCACTGATGTGGATGTTGCCCCTATACCTGCATGTTAATAAAAAATCTGATGATCCTGATGATGATGATGAGCAACATCACTGGTGCATGGTAAAGATGTTGAATCACAGATTTCACAATGTCCTCCACAACATTGCTTTTCTGACATCTTTACAAGAACCAATCAGGTACTGCTTGAACAATGTATTATCATCAGATCATCGGATTTTTGATAAATGTGCAGGTACAGGGGCAACATCCACATCCCCTTCTAGGAAGCTGGCTTGCTGCGCGCATTGCAGATCTCATACAAGATCTCCAGGTATATCTATCATGAGAGCTTCAAATCTCTGCAATTCCTCTCCGTCATCTGCTTTCATGTCATCTTGGGCCGCCCAGGCTCATGCTTTCCATCAACCTGTACGTCAAAGGCTCTCTTGACTGCACCATTGGAGCATTCCACATGTCCATACCAGCAGAGCCATTTCTCCTCCAGAATGAGGTACAGATCCTCAAAGCAAACCTGCACAAGTAACTCAATGGATCTGGTGGTGACAATGTCTTGCAGCTTGACATTGCATATCTGTCTGATCATTGCCCTGTCAATTCGCTGCAGACATTGGAGGTTTGGCTTTGTCAATGGCCAAGTCTTACAGGCATGGAGCATTGCGCTCCACACACAACACCTGTACACACAGCCACGTGTCTTGAAAAAGAACTGGCGGGAAGAGTCAACCAGTAGCAACTCCTTGAACTTGTGTTGTGTTTCAAAGTTCACAGCCATCGGCTGCTGAGAGCATGTCTCCCAGGTAGTAAAACAAAGCTACCACCTCCGGCTTGTCAGGTCCGACTTGGGACTTCCCTATGTGGTCTGCTGTCCAAGGGGCATGCAGTTCCCTGGCACTGTGTACATCTGTAATCAGGGTCCTTTGCCAAGCACTTGATCCCACCGCATTTCTTGTGCACCCAGTGCTTGCAGCCATTGCAGAAGATTCTGTTCCTGCCCACTCCAGGGCGACAGACAGCACATCAAACTCGTCTGAACACTGCAGGAGGCCCAGACCGGTACCATAAATTATGATCTTTGTCTTTCCTGCATTTACTCTGTCCTTTCTCCTCCACTGCTTCTTTCCAAGTCAAAAGCCTCCCGACACATTTCTCAAACGATTCAGCAATGATTACAAGGATACTGGTATAAAGGTCCTCTCAGGGGACCCCAGAGCGGAACTTGTGTGGCAAGGCTTCAAGCACAATGATGAAGAGCAGCAGGCTGAGTACTGAGTCTTCGTAAACACCAAATCTTCACCTCAAACTCTCACTGTACCCCTCACAAATACGGACATGGCTCTGCTCATTGGCATACATCCCCTGCACCAGTCGCACAATCCACACCAAGTTTTTTTTCTCAGCGCCCACCTGATGACCTTTCGAGGTACTCCATCAAAAGCCTTCTCCAGGTCTACAAAAGCCATAAAGAATCTCTTGTTGGTAGCTAGATACACTCGCAGTTGCGTGACTACAATGACTGCATTTGTTGTGCCTCTGCCTGGGACAAAGCCAGACTGGGAATCATCGATTGACACCAACTGTCTGATGAGGCAGTCCACAATCCTCTCCAGGACTTTCATGACCTGCTTTGTCAGCTTTTGAACATGTGACTCTCCCCTTTTTCATGCATCCTCCTTACCCTTTTAGAGGCAGACAGTAAAACTCTGCTCCCAGTAAGAGAGTACCTTGCCATTGCAATTGATTGCAGCTGCAAGGCCACAGATCTTAGAGGAGCCCTTGTTATCAGATGCTTGTATCATCTCCACAGCTTTGCCTGATGGGCCAAGTGCTTTCCTCAACTTCACTTGAGAGAGAGCTGAATTCTTAAAACCACATCACTGGTGATTGGGTAGGCGGGCCTTCCACTGGTGGTTCATTGGACAGGTAGTCTGGGTCCCAGTCAATCTCAACATTGAGAAGCTTTTGGTAGTTCTCTAACCAGGCCTTCTACTTTGAGTCTTCGCTCATTGACATCTCCCCTGCATAATTCTTCACCAATTTGCCACCATCAACATCAGTGTTCTCTCCTCAAAACTGATTAGCAAGGCGGTAGACTTCTGAAGACTTGGGGTCAATATTCTCTAGGCCTTCTTGTTGGCCTCTTGATGAGCAAGGTGCATTGCATGTCTGGAAATGCATTTGGTTGCATCGTATGATGCCCTAGTGCCTTTACCAGTCTTCCAGGCCTTGAAAGCTTTCCCCTTGGCAGCAATGGCCTTTTCCACATGCTCATTCCACCACCAGGTTTCAAGACGCTAATGACTGGGCCGAGTTGTGCCACACACCTCAGTTGTCTTGAGCAGGCCAGCCTTGATGATGTTTCAGATATCCTCAGTGGCAGCATCAGCTACACCTGCAGACGCACTCACATGCGAGTTGAAGACCTCCTGGAAATAATTACTCATGAGGGTCTTTAAGGGTCCAAACTTTAAGGCGAGAGGTGAACTTGTGCTTGGATTTTGGTGGCACATCAATCCTCATATCGCATACAAGTAGTTGATGTTGCAGTGTTACTTCCTCGCCAGTGATCACTTTTACATCTGTGACAAGTTAGCGCATGGTTCTATGGAAAAGGATGAAGTCTATCTGTGTGGCTACTTTTTTCCTGATTTGTACGTAATGAGATGGCTGTCACGTTTCTTGGACCATGTGTTACCAAGAAGCAGGTTAAATGCTAGGACATACTCTTGGGTTCTATCACCCTCAGCATCTGGTTCTGGCCTGCCATACCCCATCCCACAATGCACTTCCCTATATCTAGTGCCTGCACGTCCTACATGGCCATTCCAATCTCCACATGGATCAGAAATTTAGATCCTGAGATTCTGGCAGTCACAATACCCAGCTGATCAAAGAACAGGTCCTTAACCCCATCACTAGACCACTCTGTTGGGCATTCACAAACAGAATGGTAACCACATGATGGCCAACTATAAGTTTCACTAAGATGATTCTGCTGAAAACTCCACACCTCAAAAACTTTCTCTATCCACTCTTCGGCCACAAACACTCCTACACCAACAGTGTCTTTGTCATTTCCATGCCAGTAGAGCTTGTACCTGGTGTCTTTGCCCTTGATTGTGCGGCAGATGCCACTACGGTATATGGTCTCCTGAATACAGCAGATATCCACTTTCTTGCAGGATAGTGTTTCCACTACCTAACAAGCTTTTCCTCTCAGTGTTTACACTGAGTGTTCCCACCCTGAATTTCCTCTGGTGCTTGCTTGATTCACCACAATGGCCCAACCCTGCCTCCAACACCTGACAGGAGGCCAAGCTGGAGACATTATCAATGGAATTTTGATGTCTATTGGCACTGCCTAACTCAGATTCTATTGTTGTGATCACCATATTGGAACATTTGTTTGTTTTTTCTGTCCTAGCTGACATCCTGACTCAGTTCTTTAACAGCATCTGAGCATGCATGCCGTTCCCCAGCCCCCTCCCTCCCCCCCCCCCCCCCCCCTCAGGCAGTATGCTTTGCCATTGTCCTTATAAAGAAAGATCATCGAGGCATCTCTTTATTGTCAATTGCTCGGAGGATTCTTGCTAGGTTCCTACTGAACCGATTGAATGACACCTGGAACGGTCAGGGCTTCTACCAGAAAGCCAGTGTGGATTCAGGAAAAACAGGAACAATAGACATGATCTTCTCAGCATGACAGCTTCAAGAAAAATGCCATGAACAGAATGTGGACCTCTACATGACCTCTGTCGACCTGACCAAAGCATTTGACACAGTCAGTTGTGAGGGACTTTGGAAAATTATGGCAAAGTTTGGTTGTCCTGCCAAATTCATAGCAATGGTGCAGCAGTTCCATGATGGTATGTTTGCAAGGGTCCAAAATGATGGTGAGTTTTCTGATCCATTTCCTGTGACAAATGGAGTTAAGTAAGGCTGTGTACTAGCTTCAACACTGTTCAGCATGATGTTTTCTGCCATGCTTACAGATGCTTTCCAGGATGGTGACAATGGTATACCTATTAAGTATCGCTTTCATGGGAAACTTTTCAACCTAAGAAGGTTGCAAGCTAAATCTAAGGTGCAGACAGAGGTGCTAGTCGAGTTCCTCTTTGCTAATGACATGGCAAAGGGTGCTCCAACAGAAGAGAAAATGCAAAAAGGTGTGGACCAAGTATCTGATTCATGTGACAGCTATGATCTCACAATCAGCATCAAAAAGACTGAGGTAGTATATCAGCCAGCACCTGGAAAGCCTTACAAGGAGCCTACCATCACAGTGAAAGGTCAACAGCTGCAAGTGGTAGACAAGTTCACCTACCTTGGAAGCACATTGTCTAGAGTTGTGCACATTGTTGATGAAGTCAATGCTAGAATTGCCAAAGCTAGTACAGCATTTGGCCGGCTACGTAGAAGTATTTGGGACCGAAGTGGAATCAGACTTGACACAAAGCTGAAAGTATATAGATCGGTAGTGCTGCCAACACTATTATATGCATGCGAAACTTGGACAGTTTACCAACGGCATGCCAAAAGACTGAACCACTTCCATACAAGCTGTCTTAGAAAACTTCTAAAGATCAAGTGGCAAGACAAGATTCCAGACAGAGAAGTCCTGAAAAGGGCAGGGATGCAGAGTATACATACTCTTCTGAAATTGGCACAGTTAAGATGGACAGGCCATGTTACCAGAATGCCTGATGAACGTTAGCCAAAGAAAATCCTCTATGGAGAACTTCAAGTAGGAAAACACTCCCATGGTGGTCAGAAGAAGCGATACAAAGACACCCTGAAAGCCTCCCTTAAAGACTTCAACATACCAACAGAGTCATGGGAACATTTTGCACAAGATCGTACAAAGTGGCGAGGCCTCATAAGAAGGGGAGCTGGTGAATACGAAGCAAAAAGAATCAGCAAAGCCCAGCAGAAACGTGCACAGCGGAAAGCCAGAGCTAAGGCATCACCAACAGAGCTTTCTTCCTCAGACCTCTCTTGTTCTATCTGCAACAGGCAGTTTAGAGCTAAGATTGGTCTCATCAGCCATCTTAGAACATACAAATAATAACACATCACACAGCTGATTAGGATTGGTCATTGTCAGTAATGACAGACGAACAGTATAAAGAAAGATGAGAAATTCATAAGCCATTCAAGATCTAAGTATTGCAGACAAGAACAGACTACCTTCTTACTACCCGGTTAGCTCCCAACCAAACACTTTTCAACTGCTATGACATGCAAAGCAAGACAGCAGCAAACATCAGGCAGGAGATATCCACTACAGCAAACTGCTGCAATTGTATGAAATATACTTATTAGGCGGGCAGTCAAACCATGCTTACAGTACCTTTTCAGTTGAGAAGATAATTCAAATTTCAGTATCTTTTAACGTATTATCAGAATTTGAAAATGAACATTAAATTTTTAACTCTCCCAACTGCAATCTGGCACGGTTCACATCTTCACATCAAAAGTGATTAGCAAGGCGGCAGACTTCGGAAGACTTGGGATCAATATTCTCATAGGCCTTCTTGTTGCCTTCTTGATGAGCATGGTGCAATGCATGTCTAGAAATGCATTTGGCTGCATTGTATGATGCCCTAGTGCCTTTACCAGTCTTCCAGGCCTTGAAAGCTTTCCCCTTGGCAGCAATGGCCTTTTCCACGTGCTCATTCTACCACCAGGTTTCACGATGCCAATGATTGGACGGAGTTGTGCCACACACCTCACTTGTGTTGACACCTCACTTGTGTTGAGCAGGCCAGTATTTGTTATTCCAGATATCCTCAGTGGCAGCTGCTGCTGCAGACCCACTTACATGCAAGTTGAAGACCTGGAAATAATTACTCATGATGGTCTTTAAGCTTCCAAACTTTAAGAAGAGGGATGAACTTGCGCTTGTATTTTGGTCGCACACCAATCCTCATATCGCTTACAAGAAGCTGATGTTGCAGGGTTTCTTCCTTGCCAGGGATCACTTTTACATCTGTGACAAGTTTGTGCATGGTCCTATCGAAAGGCATGAGGTCTATCTGCATGGCTACCTTTCCCAACTTGTATGTGATGAGATGGCTGTCACTTTTCTTGGAACACGTGATCCAAAGAAGCAGGTTGAATGCTAGCGCATACTCTGGGATTCTATCACCCTCAACATCTGGTTCTGGCCTGCTGTATCCCATCCCACCATGCACTTCCCTTTATCCAGTGCCTGCACGACCTACATGGACATTCCAATCTCCTCATGGGATGAGAAATTCGAATCCTGGCAGTCACAGCACCCAGCTGATCAAAGAACAGGTCTTTAACCTCATCACTAGACCACTCTGTGGGGCGTTCACACACAGAATGGTATTCACATGCTGGCCAACTATAAGTTTTACTAAGATGATTCTGTCGGGGACTCTCTGTGCCTCAGAAACTTTCCCTATCCACTCTTCGGCCACAAATACTCCTAAACCATCAGTGCCTTTGTCGTTTCGAGACCAGCAGACCTTGTATCTGGTGTCCTTCCCCTTGACAGTGCATCTGTTGCTCCCACGATACAATGTCTCCTCAATACAGCAGACATCCACTTTCCTGTGGGATTGTGTTTCCACAACCTCACAAACCTCTCAGAGTGTTTGCATTGAGTGTTCCCACCCTGAATTTCCTCGGGCGCTTGCTTGATTCACCACAATGGCCTGACCCTGCCTCCCACACATGACAGGAAGCCAAGCTGGAGACATTACCAATCCAGTTTTGATGTCTATTGGCACAGCCTAACTATTTTTGTGATTACCATAAGGATTTTGGAACATCTGTTTGTTTTTACGAGATTGCCTGTCCTAGCTGACATCCAACTCAGTTCTTTAACAGCATCTAAGAATTGCTGTTGTCCTTATAAACAAAGCAGAGCAAGTGCCCCATGGGGATCACTTTCAGTGGTTGTCGTCGGCATCAACAATGTTAATTACATGTACGTGTTTAGCTTAGTGTGTCTCAAACATCAAGGCTCCTAGATCACCCTAGAGAATGCCCTAGCAATCAACCTGCTTCTTGGAAACACCTGTTCCAAGAAACATGACATCCATCTCATCACATACAAGTCCGGAAAGGTAGCCATGCAGATAGACCTCATCCTTTTCCATAGGACCATGCATCTGTTTCTGTAGGACCATGCGCAAATTTGCGCCAATTTAGTCACAGATGTAAAAGTGATCCCTGGCAAGGAAGTAGCTCTGCAACATCAGCTTCTTGTATGCGATACGAGGATTGATGTGCTACCAAAATCCAAGCGCAAGTTCACCCCTCGCCTTAAAGTTTGGAAGCTTAAAGGCCCCCACAAGCAATTATTTCCAGGTCTTCAACTCCCATGTGAGTGGGTCTGCAGGTGTAGCTGATGCTGCCACTGAGGATATCTGTAACAACATCAAGACTCGACTGTTCAAGACAACTGAGCTATGTGACACAACTCAGCCCAGTCACTGGCATCTAGAAACCTGGTGGTGGAGTGAACATGCAGAAAAGGCCATTGCTGCCAAAGGGAAAGCTTTCAAGGCCTGACAGACTGGTAAAGGCAATAGGGCATCATAAGATGCAGCCAAATGCATTTCCAGACATGCAATGCACCATGTTAATTAAGAAGCCAACAAGAAGGCCTATGAGAATATTGACCCCAAGTCTTCAGAAGTCTACCACCTTGCTAACCCGTTTAGAGGAGAAAACACTGTTGTTGGTGGTGGCAAATTGGTGAGGAATGATGCAGGGGAGAAGTCAATGAGCAAAGACTCAAAGCAGAAGGCCTGGTTAGAGCACTACCGACGGCTTCTCAATGTTGAGTTTGACTGGGACCCAGACTACCTGTCCGATGAACCACCAGTGGAAGGCCCGCCTATCCCAATCACCAGTGATGTGGTTTTAAGAATTTAGCTATCTCTCAAATGAAGTTGAGGAAAGCACTGAGCCCATCAGGCATAGCGGTGGAGATGATACAAGCATCTGATGACAAGGGCGCCTCTAAGATCTGTGGCCTTGCAGCTGCAATCAATTGCAATGGCAAGGTACTCTCTTACTGGGAGCAGAGTTTCATTGTCTGCCTCTACAAGGGTAAGGAGGATGCATGGAAAAGGGGAGTCACGTGTTCTAAAGCTGACAAAGCAGGTCATGACAGTCATGGATAGGATTATGGTCTGCCTCAGACAGTTGGTGTCAATTGACGATTTCCAGTTTGGCTTTGTCCCAGGCAGAGGCACAACAGATGCAATTTTTGTAGAAAAGCAGCTGCAAGAGAAGTATCTATCCAACAAGAGACTCTACATGGCTTTTGTAGACCTGGAGAAGGCGTTTGATGGAGTACCTCAAAAGGTCATCAGGTGGGCGCTGAGAAAACTTGGTGTGGAGGAGTGGATTGTGCGACTGGTGCACGGGATGAATGCCAATGAGCGGAGCCATGTCCGTCTTTGTGAGGGGTACAGTGAAGAGTTAAAGTGAAGGTCAGTGTTCATCAAGACAAGGTACTCAGCCTGCTGCGCTTCATCATTGTGCTTGAAGCCTTGTCATGCAAGTTCCGCTCTGGGTTCCCCTGAGAGGACCTCTTTGCAGATGACCTTGGTATCATTACTGAATCGCTTGAGGAATGTGATGGGAGGCTCTTGATTTGGAAAGAGGCAATGGAGGAGAAAGGACTGAGTAAATGCAGGAAAGGCAATGATCATGATCTGTGGTACAGGCCTGGACCCCCTGCAGAGTTCAGGTGAGTTTCCATATGCAGTCTGTCGCACTGGAGTGGGCAACAACATCATCTTCTGAAACAGCTGCAAGCACTGGGTGCACAAGATTGCAGAGAGCTCAAGCTCTTGGCAAAGGACCCTGATTACAGATGTACACAGTGCCAGGGAACTGCATGCGGCTTGGACGGCAGACCACAGAGGAAAGTCCAAGACGAACCTAACAAGCTGGGGATAGTAGCTTTCTTCTCTTGCTACCTAGGAGACATGCTCTCAGCAGATGATGGTTGTGAACTTTCAATCACAACATGTATGAAAACCGCCTGGAAGTTCAAGGAGCTGCTACCAGTTCTCTTCCAACCAACTCTCTTTCAAGATGCATGGCCACGTGTACAGCTCGTGTGCAGACTGCAATGCTCCATGCCAATGAGACTTGGCCATGGACAAAACCAAGCGCCAACATCTGCAGCAAAATAACAGGGCAATGATCAGACAGATCTGCAAAGTCAAGCCGCAAGACATTGTCACCACCAAATCCAATTAGCTACTTGTGCGGCTTGGCATTGAGGATCTCGACCTCATTCTAAAGGAGAGGCTCACCTGGTATGGGCATGTGGAACGCTTCAATGGTGCAGTCAAGACAGCTTTTGGCAAACAGGTTGATGGAACGCATTGTCTTGAGAGGCCCAAGATGACATGGCAGCTGCTGACAGAGAAGAATTGCAAAGAGTGGAAGCTCTGGGCTATCAACCCTTATGACAGACATACCTGGAGATCTTGTATGAGATCTACCATGCATGCAGCAAGCAAGCTTCCTGGAAAGGGTCCCACTGATATGGATGTTGCCCCTGTACCTGCATGTTAATCAAAAATCTGATGATCCGGATGATGATGACGAGCAACATCACTGGTACTGGTAAAGATGTTGAATCACAGATTTAACAATGTCCTCCACAACATTGCTTTTCTGACATCTTTACAAGAACCAATCAGGTACTGCTTGAACAATGTATCATCATCAGATCATCGGATTTTTGATTAATGTGCAGGTACAGGGGCAACATCCACATCCCCTTCCAGGAAGCTGGCTTGCTGTGCGCATTGCAGATCTCATACAAGATCTCCAGGTATGTCTGTCATGAGAGCTTCAAATCTCTGCAATTCCTCTCCGTCATCTGCTTTCATGTCATCATGGGCCGCCCAGGCTCATGCTTTCCATCAACCTGTATGTCAAAGGCTCCCTTGACTGCACCATTGGAGCATTCCACATGTCCATACCAGCAGAGCCATTTCTCCTCCAGAATGAGGTACAGATCCTCAATGAAAACCTGCACAAGTAACTCACTGGATCTGGTGGTGACAATGTCTTGCGGCTTGACATTGCATATCTGTCTGATCATTGCCCTGTCAATTCGCTGCAGACATTGGAAGTTTGGCTCTGTCAATGGGCAAGTCTTACAGGCATGGAGCATTGCGCTCTACACACAACACCTGTACACACACCCTGGTGTCTTGAAAAAGAGCTGGCGGGAAAAGTCAACCAGTAGCAACTCCTTGAACTTCTTCCAGGTGGTTTTCACATGTGTTGTGTTTCAAAGTTCACAGCCATCGGCTGCTGAGAGCATGTTTCCCAGGTAGTAAAACGAAGCTACCACCTCCGGCTTGTCAGGTCCGACTTGGGACTTCCCTATGTGGTCTGCTGTCCAAGGGGCATGCAGTTCCCTGGCACTGTGTACATCTGTAATCAGGGTCCTTTGCCAAGCACTTGATCCCACCGCATTTCTTGTGCACCCAGTGCTTGCAGCCATTGCAGAAGATTCTGTTCCTGCCGACTCCAGTGCAACAGACAGCACATGAACCTCGTCTGAACACTGCAGGAGGCCCAGACCGGTACCATAAATTATGATCTTTGTCTTTCCTGCATTTACTCTGTCCTTTCTCCTCCACTGCTTCTTTCCAAGTCAAGAACCTCCCGACACATTCCTCAAACGATTCAGCAATGATTACAAGGTTACTGGTATAAAGGTCCTCCCAGGGGACCCCAGAGCGGAACTTGTGTGGCAAGGCTTCAAGCACAATGATGAAGAGCAGCAGGCTGAGTACCAAGTCTTCGTAAACACCAAACCTTCACCTCAAACTCTTCACTGTACCCCTCACAAATACGGACATGGCTCTGCTCACTGGCATACATCCCCTGCACCAGTCACACAATCCAAACCAAGTTTTTTTTCTCAGCGCCCACCTGATGACCTTTGGAGGTACTCCATCAAAAGCCTTCTCCAGGTCTACAAAAGCCATGTAGAATCTCTTGTTGGTAGCTAGATACACTCGCAGTTGCGTGACTACAATGACTGCATTTGTTGTGCCTCTGCCTGGGAAAAAGCTAGACTGGGAATCATCGATTGACACCAACTGTCTGATGAGGCAGTTCACAATCCTCTCCAGGACTTTCATGACCTGCTTTGTCAGCTTTTGAACACGTGACTCTCCCCTTTTTTCATGCATCCTCCTTACCCTTGTAGAGGCAGACAGTAAAACTCTGCTCCCAATAAGAGAGTACCTTGCCATTGCAATTGATTGCAGCTGCAAGGCCACAGATCTTAGAGGCGCCCTTGTTATCAGATGCTTGTATCATCTCCACCGCTATGCCTGATGGGCCAAGTGCTTTCCTCAACTTCATTTGAGAGATAGCTAAATTCTTAAAACCACATCACTGGTGATTGGGATAGGCGGGCCTTCCACTGGTGGTTCATTGGACAGGTAGTCTGGGTCCCAGTCAATCTCAACATTGAGAAGCATTTGGTAGTTCTCTAACCAGGCCTTCTGCTTTGAGTCTTTGCTCATTGACATCTCCCCTGCATCATTCTTCACCAATTTGCCACCATCAACATCAGTGTTCTCTCCTCAAAACTGATTAGCAAGGCAGTAGACTTCTGAAGACTCGGGGTCAATATTCTCACAGGCCTTTTTGTTGGCTTCTTGATAAGCAAGGTGCATTGAATGTCTGGAAATGCATTTGGCTGCATCGTATGATGCCCTAGTGCCTTTACCAGTCTTCCAGGCCTTGAAAGCTTTCCCCTTGGCAGCAATGGCCTTTTCCACATGCTCATTCCACCACCAGGTTTCAAGACGCTAATGACTGGGCCGAGTTGTACCACACACCTCAGTTGTCTTGAGCAGGCCAGTCTTGATGATGTTTCAGATATCCTCAGTGGCAGCATCAGCTACACCTGCAGACGCACTCACATGCGAGTTGAAGACCTCCTGGAAATAATTACTCATGAGGTTCTTTAAGTGTCCAAACTTTAAGGCGAGAGGTGAACTTGTACTTGGATTTTGGTGGCACATCAATCCTCATATCGCATACAAGTAGTTGATGTTGCAGGGTTACTTCCTCGCCAGGGATCACTTTTACATCTGTGAAAAGTTAGCGCATGGTTCTATGGAAAAGGATGAAGTCTATCTGTGTAGCTACTTTTTTCCTGACTTGTACGTAATGAGATGGCTGTCACGTTTCTTGGACCATGTGTAACCAAGCAGCAGGTTGAATGCTAGGACATACTCTAGGGTTCTATCACCCTCAGCATCTGGTTCCGGCCTGCCATACCCCATCCCACCATGCACTTCCCTATATCTAGTGCCTGCACGTCCTACATGGCCATTCCAATCTCCACATGGATCAGAAATTCAGATCCTGAGATCCTGGCAGTCACAATACCCAGCTGATCAAAGAACAGTTCCGTAACCCTATCACTAGACCATTCTGTTCGGCATTCACAAACAGAATGGAAACCACATGATGGCCAACTAAAAGTTTCACTAAGATGATTCTGCTGAAAACTCCACACCTCAAAAACTTTCTCTATCCACTCTTCGGCCACAAACACTCCTACACCAACAGTGTCTTTGTCATTTCCATGCCAGTAGGGCTTGTACCTGGTGTCTTTGCCCTTGATTGTGCGGCAGATGCCACCACGGTATATGGTCTCCTGAATACAGCAGATATCCACTTTCTTGTGGCATCGTGTTTCCACTACCTTACAAGCTTTTCCTCTCAGTGTTTACGCTGAGTGTTACCACCCTGAATTTCCTCGGGTGCTTGCTTGATTCACCACAATGGCCCAACCCTGCCTCCCACACATGACAGGAGGCCAGCTGGAGACATTACCAATGGAATTTTGATGTCTATTGGCACCGCCTAACTCAGATTCTATTGCTGTGATCACCATAAAGATTTTGGAACATTTGTTTGTTTTTCCAAGATAACCTGTTCTAGCTGACATCCCAACTCAGTTCTTTTATGGCATCTCAGCATGCACGCTGTTCCTGCACACAGGCAGTGTGCTTTGCTGTTGTCCTTATAAAGAAAGGGGAGAAATTCTTATGCCATTCAAACAGTAGATCTAAGTCTTGCAAACAAGAACAAAATAACTTCTTAACTACCTGAAGTACAGAAAGCCCCGGTTAACCAGCTTACTTGAGTTAGCAAGTGTGACATGGGGATCACTTTCAGTGGTTGTTGTCGGCATCAACAATGTTAAGTACATGTGTATGACTGTGTCTCAAACACCAAGGCTTGTAGGTTAATGAATCTACATACAAATATCTGCCATGATGCATCCTGCCCACTGCTACCAAACATTACTGGTCCAGACCTTCTTTTTCACTCTTGGGCAAACAATGTTTAGTCTGTGCATTTAGCTCCATTTCTTGAATACCACCAGCAGTTGCAACATAGCCATTCAGCAAATTTCTTGTTCGAGTAGTTGATCAAGAGCATTAGGATTAACTGGTTATAGAAGGCTCACTGTACTTCAGGTAGTAAGTAGACGAGTTTACCAGGATCTTCCTGTTTAGCTAGTTAGCCAAGACTTATTGTATTTCAGAAAGTAAGAATGTAGGCCAACACACGGTGAAGATGTTGAATCACAATGTCTTCTGCAACATTGCTTTTCTGACATCTTTAGTAAGACTTAAACCATATGTTGAATGAACTCTATGAATCGGTGGAAGAAACTCATACGCCATTCTGACACTAGGTCTAAGTCTTGCAGACAAGAACAGACTACCTTCTTACTACTTGAAGTAGAAAAAGCCCTGGTTAACCAGCTAAACTTAAAGCTTTGGCAAAACTATCCTACATCCTTACTTTCTGAGATACACTAAGCCTTGACTAACCAGCTACAGTAAATATTAATCCTAATGCTCTTGATCAACTACTCAAACAAGAAACTCACTGAATGGCTATGTCTGAACTGCTGATGGTGTTCAAGAAATGGGGCTAAAGGAACAGACAACCCACTGTTCAGCCAAGCATGAAAGGTAGATCTAGGTCAGTAACAGTTGATAGCAGTGATCAAAGCGCATCACGGCGGATATGTGTATGATGTCTCATCAGCCTAGAAGCCATCGTGTTTGAGAAAGGGAGCTAAATGCAAAGACTTAACATTGTTGATGCGGACAACAATGCCAATGCCACCACTGGAAAATGATCCGTCACTCCTGCTTGCTGAAGTAGTTGCGACAAAAATTGAATGAAGTTTAATTCTACACCTCAGAAACTTTATCCACTCTTTGGCCACAAACACTCCTACACCAGCAGTGCCTTTGTTGTTCCCGGACCAGTAAACTTGTACCTGGAGTCCTTGCCTTTGATTGTGTGGCAGTTGCCACCACAGTATATGGTCTCCTGAATGCAGCAGATATCCACTTTCCTGTGGGATAGTGTTTCCAATACCTCACAAACTCTTCCTCTCAGAGCGTTTACATTGAGTGTTCCCACCCTGAATTTCCTCGGGTGCTTGCTTGATTCACTACAATGGCCTGACCCTGCCTCCCACACCTGACAGGAGGCTAAGCTGGAGACATTACCAATGGAACTTTGATGTCTATTGGCACCGCCTAACTCAGATTCTATTGTTGTGATCACCATAAAGATTTTGGAACATTTGTTTGTTTTTCTGAGATTGCCTGTCCTAGCTGACATCCCGACTCAGTTCTTTAACAGCATCTGAGCATGCATGCCGTTCCCCCACTCAGGCAGTGTGCTTTGCCATTGTCCTTATAAAGAAAGATGTTGTTGTTGTGTTGAGGTTTTACGGCCCAGTCAACCCAATGGGGTCATGTCGAGCGCGGTCAGTTTACCTAACCACACGTTTACTGGGCAGGCTTAGTCCTCCAAGCGGTTAACCAGTATTGTGCACATTCTTTCGCCAGAAACTGACAACTGCCCTTCTTGAATCAGCGGAAGGGAGAGAATGACCGTAGAAAATATTTCATGATCAATCTCCACGAAAGAATGTTGCCGACCTCGGCGGGGGTCGAACCCGCGACCTCCTGGTCTCCAGTCGGACGCGCATCCAACTGCGCCACCGAGGCCGGCAAAGAAAGATGAGAGTCATATGCCATTGAAGATCTAAGTATTGCAGACAAGAACAGACTACCTTCTTACAACCCAGTTAGCTCCCCACCAAACTATTTCAACTGCTATGACATGCAAAGCAAGACAGCAGCAAACATCAGACAGGAGATATCCACTACAGCAAACTGCTGCAATTGTATGAAATATACTTATTAGGTGGGCAGTCAAACCATGCTTACAGTACCTTTTCAGTTGAGAAGATAATTCAAATTTCTTATTCAAAGTGATGCAATTCAGTATCTTTTAACATGTATTATCAGAATTTGAAAATGAACATTAAATTTTTAACTCACTGAACAGCCATCTGGCACGGTTCACCTCTTCACATCAAAAGTGATTAGCAAGGCGGTAGACTTCCGAAGACTTGGGATCAATATTCTAATAGGGCTTCTTGTTGGCTTCTTGATGAGCATGGTGCAATGCATGTCTGGAAAAGCATTTGGCTGCATTGTATGATGCCCTAGTGCAGGGCTCAGGAAAACCAGAAAAATAGCCGGTCTGGACCGAAATAAAGAATTCAGGACCCATTTTAAACACCCCAAAACACTAATAAATCGGTCCAACAGGTTTGTGCCTTGAACCCCATTTTTCCCCAACCAACCAATTTTCACGAATCAATGATGTCTAAAAAATCACAAACGATCAGGTCTTCCCAAAGTGACAACGTCCGCGCACCTTTTAAATGCGATATTGTGGTAGTTAAAAGGCTCTAAACGGTCATTTGACATGTATATTGGAGAGACAGCTGAATAACGGCAACCTACCGCAGCACAAATTAATTACATCATCCAAACATTGTCAAAAAATCAACACTCCACTGACCTTTGTGCGGTAAACAAGCGATTAACATGAATCATCAGTAATGGTAGTCTGATAATTAATCCGTTTGTGTGACACGTGTGAATACACTAAGACTGCAAAACATCCAGGTACAGTCGGCGTGTCCAAAAGATCAAAGGTCGCTTTACTGAGAGTGATAAAAGAATGCACCGCTTGAACGCACCCGTTTTCTTCCTCTTCTTTTTTGTTTTGATCAACAGGGTTTGTCGGTCCCAGATTTGATAAATGAATTCCCAAACCATGTACGTCCTGATCAGATGTCGCATACAACGGCTTCTGATCTGAGTATTATTGATTGCTTCTTTTTTTTGTTGTTGTTGTTGATTGCCGTAACACGCGAGTATAATTAAAGGTAGAGTTCACGGTAAAACTAAGTAAGGCACCACTTGCGCTAGACAAGATTGGTCAATGCTTAAAATTTAAGCAGTCTGCTCAAATCTTGAAACACTGAAAACTGCAAAACCTCCCGTGGCGCAGGCCTTTTTTATTAGACCTAATTAGGTCCATGAAAGTCGTTTCGTTCCGTCTCTCCTGTTTCCCGCCTTCTTCGTGCTTATACAAGACGGGAATCAGTTGTTTACAAATAGTTTAGGAAAACCCTGCGGAGGTGGAAATAACCACAAAACCGTTTTTTTTTTTGGGTTTTTTTTTTTCTTTCTTTTTACATACCTGACTGTATTTATTGATGACGCCAGCTTTGTTTGTGTTGAGGTTTTACGGCCCAGTCAACCCAATGGGGTCATGTCGAGCGCAGTCAGTTTACTTAACCACAAGTTTACTGGGCAGGCTTAGTCCTCTAAGCGGTTAACCAGTATTGTGCACATTCTTTCGCCAGAAACTGACAACTGCCCTTCTTGATGACGCCAGCTTTGATCATGCTCGTTATACACGGACTTCCGTCATATAACTGAGTTGAGGTGTAATTTCTAAAAGGAGTTATAGGACTGCCAATTGTCATTAGTTTTCGTGGCAGGGGATATATACATATTTTTTTTTTGACGGATCATTGATGACGTCATTGTCATCGGCAGGACCGATTCAGATTTCAAAATTTCCAGAGCCCTGGCCCTAGTGCCTTTACTAGTCTTCCAGGCCTTGAAAGCTTTCCCCTTGGCAGCAATGGCCTTTTCCACGTGCTCATTCCACCACCAAGTTTCACGACGCCAATAACTGGACGCAGTTGTGCCACACACCTCACTTGTGTTGAGCAGGCCAGTCTTTATGTTATTCCAGATATCCTCAGTGGCAACATCAGCTGCAGCTGCAGACCCACTTACATGCGAGTTGAAGACCTGGAAATAATTACTCATGATGGTCTTTAAGCTTCCAAACTTTAAGAAGAGGGATGAACTTGCGCTTGTATTTTGGTCGCACACCAATCCTCATATCGCTTACAAGAAGCTGATGTTGCAAGGTTTCTTCCTTGCCAGGGATCACTTTTACATCTGTGACAAGTTTGTGCATGGTCCTATCGAAAGGGATGAGGTCTATCTGCATGGCTACCTTTCCCGACTTGTATGTAATCAGATGGCTGTCACGTTTCTTGGAACACGTGTTCCAAAGAAGCAGGTTGAATGATAGCGCATACTCTAGGATTCTATCACCCTGAACATCTGGTTCTGGCCTGCTGTATCGCATCCCACCATGCACTTCCCTATATCCAGAGCCTGCACTACCTACATGGCCATTCCAATCTCCTCATGGGATGAGAAATTCAAATCCTGGGATCCTGGCAGTCACAGCACCCAACTGATCAAAGAACAGGTCCTTAACCTCATCACTAGACCACTCTGTGGGGCATTCACACACAGAATGGTATCCACATGCTGGCCAACTATAAGTTTTACTAAGATGATTCTGTTGGAGACTCTCTGCACCTCAGAAACTTTTCCATATCCACTCATTGGCCACAAATACTCCTAAACCATCAGTGCTTTGTCATTTCGAGACCAGCAGACCTTGTACCTGGTGTCCTTCCCCTTGATAGAGCATCTGTTGCTCCCACGATACAATGTCTCCTCAATACAGCAGACATCCACTTTCCTGTGGGATTGTGTTTCCACAACCTCACAAACCTCTCAGAGTGTTTGCATTGAGTGTTCCCACCCTGAATTTCCTCGGGCGCTTGCTTGATTCACCACAATGGCCTGACCCTGCCTCCCACACATGACAGGAAGCCAAGCTGGAGACATTACCAATCCAGTTTTGATGTCTATTGGCACAGCCTAACTATTTTTGTGATTACCATAAGGATTTTGGAACATCTGTTTGTTTTTATGAGATTGCCTGTCCTAGCTGACATCCAACTCAGTTCTTTAACAGCATCTAAGAATTGCTGTTTTCCTTATAAACAAAGCAGAGCAAGTGCCCCATCGGGATCACTTTCAGTGGTTGTTGTCGGCATCAACAATGTTAAGTACATGTGTTTAGCTCTGTGTCTCAAACATCAAGGCTCCTAGATCACCCTAGAGAATGCCCTAGCAATCAACCTGCTTCTTGGAAACACCTGTTTTAAGAAACATGACATCCATCTCATCACTTACAAGTCGGGAAAGGTAGCCACGCAAATAGACCTCTTCCTTTTCCATAGGACCATGCATCCATTTCTGTAGGACCATGCGCAAGTTACCATGCGCAAACTTGCGCAAATTTAGTCACAGATGTAAAAGTGATCCCTGGCGAGGAAGTAGCTCTGCAACATCAGCTTCTTGTATGCGAAATGAGGATTGATGTGCTACCAAAATCCAAGCGCAAGTTCACCCCTCGCCTTAAAGTTTGGAAGCTTAAAGGCCCCCACAAGCAATTATTTCCAGGTCTTCAATTCCTACGTGACTGCATCTGCAGGTGTAGCTGATGCTGCCACTGAGGATATCTGTAACAACATCAAGACTCGACTGTTCAAGACAACTGAGCTATGTGACACAACTCGGCCCAATCATTGGCATCTTGAAACCTGGTGGTGGAGTGAACATGCAGAAAAGGCCATTGCTGCCAAAGGGAAAGCTTTCAAGGCCTGAGAGACTGGTAAAGGCAGTAGGGCATCATAAGATGTAGCCAAATGCATTTCCAGACATGCAATGCACTATGTTTATTAAGGGGCCAACAAGAAGGCCTATGAGAATATTGACCCAAAGTCTTCAGAAGTCTACCACCTTGCTAACCAGTTTAGAGGAGAGAACACTGTTGTTGGTGGTGGCAAATTGGTGAGGAATGATGCAGGGGAGATGTCAATGAGCAAAGACTCAAAGCAGAAGGCCTGGTTAGAGCACTACGGACTGCTTCTCAATGTTGAGTTTGACTGGGACCCAGACTACCTGTCCAATGAACCACCAGTGGAAGGCCCACCTATCCCAATCACCAGTGATGTGGTTTTAAGAATTTAGCTATCTCTCAAATGAAGTTGAGGAAAGCACTGGGCCCATCAGGCATAGCGGTGGAGATGATACAAGCATCTGATGACAAGGGTGCCTCTAAGATCTGTGGCCTTGCAGCTGTAATCAATTGCAATGGCAATTAAGGTACTCTCTTACTGGGAGCAGAGTTTCATTGCCTCTACAAGGGTAAGGAGGATGCATGGAAAAGGGGAGAGTCCATGTTCTAAAGCTAACAAAGCAGGTCATGAAAGTCTTGGGTAGGATTACGGTCTGCCTCAGACAGTTGGTGTCAATCGACGATTTCCAGTTTGATTTTGTCCCAGGCAGAGGCACAACAGATGCAATTTTGTAGAAAAGCAGCTGCAAGAGAAGTATCTATCCAACAAGATACTCTACATGGCTTTTGTAGACCTGGAGAAGGCGTTTGATGGTGTACCTCAAAAAGTCATCAGGTGGGCGCTGAGAAAACTTGGTGTGGAGGAGTGGATTGTGCGACAGGTGCACGGGATGAATGCCAATGAGCGGAGCCATGTCCGTCTTTGTGAGGGGTACAGTGAAGAGTTAAAGTGAAGGTCAGTGTTCATCAAGACATGCTACACAGCCTGCTGCGCTTCATCATTGTGCTTGCAGCCTCGTCATTCAAGTTCCGCTCTGGGTTCCCCTGAGAGGACCTCTTTGCAGATGACCTTGGTATCATTACTGAATCGCTTGAGGAATGTGACTGGAGGCTCTTGACTTGGAAAGAGGCAACGGAGGAGAAAGGACTGAGTAAATGCAGGAAAGACAAAGATCATGATCTGTGGTACAGGCCTGGACCCCCCTGCAGAGTTCAGGCGAGTTTCCATATGCAGTCTGTCGCACTGGAGTGGGCAACATCATCATCTTCTGAAACAGCTGCAAGCACTGGGTGCACAAGATTGCAGAGAGCTCAAGCGCCTGGCAAAGGACCCTGATTACAGATGTACACAGTGCCAGGGAACTGCACTCGGCTTGGACGGCAGACCACAGAGAAAAGTCCAAGACGAACCTATCAAGCTGGGGATAGTAGCTTTCTCTTGCTACCTAGGAGACATGCTCTCAGCAGCTGATGGTTGTGAACTTTCAATCACAACATGTGTGAAAACCGCCTGAAAGTTCAAGGAGCTGCTACCAGTTCTCTTCCAACCAACTCTCTTTCAAGACGCATGGCCACGTGTACAGCTCCACATGTACAGCTCGTGTGCAGACTGCAATTCTCCATGCCAATGAGACTTGGCAATTGACAAAACCAAGGCGCCAACATCTGCAGCAAAATAACAGGGCAATGATCAGACGGATCTGCAAAGTCAAGCTGCAAGACATTGTCACCACCAAATCCAATTAGCTACTTGTGAGGCTTGGCATTGAGGATCTCGACCTCATTCTAAAGGACAGACTCAGCTGGTATGGGCATGTGGAACGCTTCAATGGTGCAGTCAAGACAGCTTTTGGCAAACAGGTTGATGGAATGCATTGTCTTGAGAGGCCCAAGATGACATGGCAGGTGCTGACAGAGAAGAATTGCAGAGAGTGGAAGCTTTGGGCTATCGACCCTTATTATAGACATACCTGGAGATCTTGTATGAGATCTACCATGCATGCAGCAAGCCAGCTACCTGGAAGGGGTCCACTGATGTGGATGTTGCCCCTGTACCTGCATGTTAATCAAAAATCTGATGATCCTGATGATGATGATGAGCAACATCACTGGTACATGGTAAAGATGTTGAATCACAGATTTAACAATGTCCTCCACAACATTGCTTTTCTGACATCTTTACAAGAACCAATCAGGTACTGCTTAAACAATGTATCATCATCAGATCATCGGATTTTTGATTAATGTGCAGGTACAGAGGCAACATCCACATCCCCTTCCAGGAAGCTGGCTTGCTGCGCGCATTGCAGATCTCATACAAGATCTCCAGGTATGTCTATCATGAGAGCTTCAAATCTCTGCAATTCCTCTCCGTCATCTGCTTTCATGTCATCTTGGGCCTCCCAGGCTCATGCATCAACCTGTATGTCAAAGGCTCTCTTGTCTGCACCATTGGAGCATTCCACATGTCCATAACAGCAGAGCCATTTCTCCTCCAGAATGAAGTACAGATCCTCAATGAAAACCTGCACAAGTAACTCACTGGATCTGGTGGTGACAATGTCTTGCAGCTTGACATTACTTATCTGTCTGATCATTGCCCTGTCAATTCGTTGCAGACATTGGAAGTTTGGCTTTGTCAATGGCCAAGTCTTACAGGCATGGAGCATTGCGCTCTTCACACAACACCTGTACACACAGCCACGTGTCTTGAAAAAGAGCTGGCGGGAAGAGTCCACCAGTAGCAACTCCTTGGAACTTCTTCCAGGTGGTTTTCACATGTGTTGTGATTCAAAGTTCACAGCCACCGGCTGCTGAGAGCATGTCTCCCAGGTAGTAAAAGGAAGCTACCACCTCTGGCTTGTCAGGTCCGACGGGACTTCCCTATGTGGTCTGCTGTCCAAGAGGCATGCAGTTCCCTGGCACTGTATACATCTGCAATCAGGATCCTTTGCCAAGCACTTGATCCCACTGCATTTCTTGTGCACCCAGTGCTTGCAGCCATTGCAGAAGATTCTGTTCCTGCCCACTCCAGTGCGACAGACAGCACATCAAACTCGTCTGAACACTGCAGGAGACCCAGACCAGTACCACAAATCATGATCTTTGTCTTTCTTGCATTTACTCTGTCCTTACTCCTCCATTGCTTCTTTCCAAGTCAAGAGCCTCCCGACACATTCCTCAAACAATTCAGCAATGATTACAAGGTCACTGGTATAAAGGTCCTCCCAGGGGACCCCAGAGCGGAACTTGTGTGGCAAGGCTTCAAGCACAATGATGAAGAGCAGCAGGCTGAGTACCGAGTCTTAGTAAACATCAAACCTTCACTTCAAACTCTTCACTGTACCCCTCACAAATACAGACATGGCTCTGCTCATTGGCATACATCCCCTGCACCAGTCACACAATCCACACCAAGTTTTCTCAGCGCCCACCTGATGATCTTTCGAGGTACTCCATCAAAAGCCTTCTCCAGGTCTACAAAAGCCATGCAGAATCTCTTGTTGGTAGCTAGATACACTCGCGTGACTGCAATGACTGCATTTGTTGTGCCTCTGCCTGGGACAAAGCCAAACTGGGAATCATTGATTGACACTGTCTGATGAGGCAGTCCACAATCCTCTCCAGGACTTTCATGACCTGCTTTGTCAGCTTTAGAACACATGACTCTCCCCTTTTTCATGCATCCTCCTTACCCTTGTAGAGGCAGACAATAAAACTCTGCTCCCAGTAAGAGAGTACCTTGCCATTGCAATTGATTGCAGCTGCAAGGCCACAGATCTTAGAGGCACCCTTGTCATCAGATGCTTGTATCATCTCCATCGCTATGCCTGATGGGCGAAGTGCTTTCCTCAACTTCATTTGAGAGATAGCTAAATTCTTAAAACCACATCACTGGTGATTGGGATAGGCGGGCCTTCCACTGGTGGTTCATCGGACAGGTAGTCTGGGTCCCAGTCAAACTCAACATTGAGAAGCTTTTGGTAGTTCTCTAACCAGGCCTTCTACTTTTGAGTCTTCGCTCATTGACATCTCCCCTGCATCATTCTTCACGAATTTGCCACCATCAACATCAGTGTTCTCTCCTCAGAACTGATTAGCATGGCGGTAGACTTCTGAAGACTTGGGGTCAATATTCTCGTAGGCCTTCTTGTTCGCTTCTTGATGAGCAAGGTGCATTGCATGTCTGGAAATGTATTTGGCTGCATTGTATGATGCCCTAGTGCCTTTACCAGTCTTCAAGGCCTTGAAAGCTTTCCCCTTGGCAGTAATGGCCTTTTCCACGTGCTCTTTCCACCACCATGTTTCAAGACGCTAATGACTGGGCCGAGTTGTGCCACACACCTCAGTTGTCTTGAGCAGGCCAGTCTTGATGATGTTCCAGATATCCTCAGTGACAGCATCAGCTACACCTGCAGACGCACTCACATGCTAGTTGAAGACCTCCTGGAAATAATTACTCATGAGGGTCTTTAAGGGTCCAAACTTTAAGGCGAGAGGTGAACCTGTGCTTGGATTTTGGTGGCACATCAATCCTCATATCACATACAAGTAGTTGATGTTGCAGGGTTACTTCCTCGCCAGGGATCACTTTTACATCTGTGACAAGTTAGTGCATGGTTCTATGGAAAAGGATGAAGTCTATCTGTGTGGCTACTTTTTTCCTGACTTGTACGTAATGAGATGGCTGTCACGTTTCTTGGACTGTGTGTTACGAAGAAGCAGGTTGAATGCTAGGACATACTCTTGGGTTCTATCACCTTCAGCATCTGGTTCCGGCCTGCCATACCCCATCCCACCATGCACTTCCCTATATCTAATGCCTGCATGTCCTGCATGGCCATTCCAATCTCCACATGGATCAGAAATTCAGATCCTGAGATCCTGGCAGTCACAATACCCAGCTGATCAAAGAACAGGTCTTTAACCCCATCACTAGACCACTCTGTTGGGCATTCACAAACAGAATGGTAACCACATGATGGCCAACTCTTAGTTTCACTAAGATGATTCTGCTGGAAACTCAACACCTAAAAAACTTTCTCTATCCACTCTTCGGCCACAAACACTCCTACACCAACAGTGTCTTTGTCATTTCCATGCCAGTAGAGCTTGTACCTGGTGTCTTTGCCCTTGATTGTGTGGCAGATGTCACCACGGTATATGGTCTCCTGAATACAGCAGATATCCACTTTCCTGCGGTATAGTGTTTCCACTAGCTTACAAGCTTTTCCTCTCAGTGTTTACACTGAGTGTTCCCACCCTGAATTTCCTCGGGTGCTTGCTTGATTCTCCACAATGGCCCGACCCTGCCTCCCACACCTGACAGGAGGCCAAGCTGGAGACATTACCAATGGAATTTTGATGTCTATTGGCACCGCCTAACTCAGATTCTATTGTTGTGATCACCATAAATTTTGGAATATTTGTTTGTTTTTCCAAGATAACCTGTTCTAGCTGACATCCCAACTCAGTTCTTTTATGGCATCTCAGCATGCACGCTGTTCCTGCACACAGGCAGTGTGCTTTGCTGTTGTCCTTGTAAAAAAAGGGGAGAAATTCTTATGCCATTCAAACAGTATATCTAAGTCTTGTAAACAAGAACAGAATAACTTCTTACTACCTGAAGTACAGAAAGCCCCGGCTAACCAGCTTACTTGAGTAAGTGCGACATGGGGATCACTTTCAGTGGTTGTTGTCGGCATCGACAATGTTAAGTACATGTGTATGACTGCGTCTCAAACACCAAGGCTTGTAGGTTAATGAATCTACATACAAATATCTGCCATGATGCATCCTGCCCACTGCTACCAAACATTACTGGTCCAGACCTTCTTTTTCACTCTTGGGCAAACAATGTTTAGTCTGTGCATTTAGCTCCATTTCTTGAACACCACCAGCAGTTGCAACATAGCCATTCAGCGAATTTCTTGTTCGAGTAGTTGATCCAGAGCATTAGGATTAACTGGTTATAAAAGGCTCACTGTACTTCAGCTAGTAAGTAGACAAGTTTACCAGGATCTTCCTGTTTAGCTAGTTAGCCAAGACTTATTGTATTTCAGAAAGTAAGAATGTAGGCCAAAACACGGTGAAGATGTTGAATCACAATGTCTTCTGCAACATTGCTTTTCTGACATCTTTGGTAAGACTTAAACCATATGTTGAATGAACTCTATGAATCGGTGGAAGAAACTCATACGCCATTCTGACACTAGGTCTAAGTCTTGCAGACAAGAACAGACTACCTTCTTACTACTTGAAGTAGAAAAAGCCCTAGTTAACCAGCTAAACTTAAAGCTTTGGCAAAACTATCCTACATCCTTACTTTCTGAGATACACTAAGCCTTGACTAACCAGCTACAGTAAATATTAATCCTAATGCTCTTGATCAACTACTCAAACAAGAAACTCACTGAATGGCTATGTCTAAACTGCTGATGGTGTTCAAGAAATGGGGCTAAAGGCACAGACAAACCACTGTTCAGCCAAGCATGAAAGATAGATCTAGGTCAGTAACAGACAGACCTGTTACTGATTACATACAAATGTATTAATTTACATTTACTATTACTTTGTATTTTCATGATTACAGATTACAATTACAATTATATCTTTCCAGAATGTAATCAATTATAATTACAATTACATTGTAATGTAATTGATTACAATTACAATTACTTTCTTGTTGTTCTGTGTTTAAAAAAATTCTAGTTTAAATTAATAATCTGTTTTATTGTTCTTTCAAAGCTTTATGCATGGCATGCTATATCTTCTGACAAGATGTTATTCATATTCTTTATACCATATATTCATTTTTTTATGATATTCCATTTACAATACATTTTCTATGACGTATGGTTATTTTTTACTCTTCCTCTTGGTACCATGAGCTGGTTCAAAGACTTATAGTGCCTGGCTTTTGTTGTACTCCCTGGGGTGCAATATAATTCTGTCAGGCTGTTCATCTTAAGCATTGATATATAAAAAAGAAAACAACAATGGAATTAAATCAAGTTTTCATCTGTTATAAATAAGTTTAATTTGCATAAGCAGCATTATTAAGCTTCATGGAACAAAGGAAAGAACAATCCCTTCTCTATCTTAAAATGTAGTGTGGTGGTTGATTGGGGGGGTGGGGGGGGAATCAATCTTGGCCCGGGGCTGTACAGTTTAAAATTTGCAGTGAATAAGTTCTATTCCTTCTGACTTATTTAAATATCCATATTGTAATCGTATTGTAATCATCAGAGTAATCATGATTACAGGCTGCTTTGCAATGTATTCAATTACAATTACAATTACTTGTAATCATAAAAATCAATGATTACAGATTACATTTCGATTACTCAAAACTTGTAATTGATTACATGTAATCACGATTACTGATTACAATTACAACAGGTCTGGTAACAGATGATAGCAGTGATCAGAGTGTATCACGGCGGATATATGTGTATGATGTTTCATTAGCCTAGAAGCCATCGTGTTTGAGAAAGGGAGCTAAATGCAAAGACTTAACATTGTTGATGCGGACAACAACGCCAATGCCACCACTGGAAAATGATCCGTCACTCCTGCTTGCTGAAGTAGCTGCGACAAAAATTGAATGAAGTTTAATTCTGCACCTCAGAAAATTTCTCTATCCACTCTTTGGCCACGAACACTCCTACACCAGCAGTGCCTTTGTTGTTCCAGGACCAGTAAACTTGTACCTAGAGTCCTTGCCCTTGATTGTGTGGCAGTTGCCACCACAGTATATGGTCTCCTGAGATTGCCTGTCCTAGCTGACATCCTGACTCATTTGACAGCATCTGACAATGCATGCTGTTCCCCAACTCAGGCAGTGTGCTTTGCCATTGTCCTTATAAAGAAAGATGAGAAATTCATATGCCATTCAAGATCTAAGTTGACAAGAACAGACTACCTTCTTACTACCCGGTTAGCTCCCCACCAAATCATTACAACTGCTATGACATGCAAAGCAAGACAGCAGCAAACACCAGACAGGAGATATCCACTACAGCAAACTGCTGCAATTGTATGAAATATACTTATTAAGTGGGCAGTCAAACCATGCTTACAGTACCTTTTCAGTTGAGAAGATAATTCAATTTTTTTATTTAAAGTGATGCAATTCAGTATCTTTTAACATGTATTATCAGAATTTGAAAATGAACATTAAATTTTTAACTCACCGAACTGCCATCTGCACGGTTCACATCTTCCTCAGGGTGTGAATGATGATACCTAAAAAAAAAAAAAAAAAAGAGAACTAAAAGCACCCCCACCATAATATTCTGCCACAGGGAGTTTAAGCATTAAAGTTATTGTTGCGAAAATGTCTGGAAAGAAAATGACTAAGGGACAGATAACAATCCTAAACCTGATCTTGATAACATCAACAGACAGATACTGTAATAATCCTAAACCAGATCTTGATAATATGAATGCATACAGCAAGTTTGGTTAAAAGGCCTTGTTATTTATTCAAGTTATTGTCCAGAAAGGAAAATATGGGCGTGTCTCGACTCCGGTGGGGGGGGGGGGATTTTTTTTAGGCTCTTGGTATTACATGAATTGACTGTGATATTTGTATAATAACCAGCAAAAAATGGGTACAAAAAGTCAAAGGGCAGTATATGAATAGGTCAACATTTTGGATGATCAAGTATATGACTGGGTCTGTTTTTTCGAAGGCCAGGTATATGAATGGGGTAGGTTTTGAAATACTGGCTCGCACACCCATACCAAAATTATCCCTGTTACCCCCCACCCACCCCCGAGTGTCTCGGGCAGAGAACTCCATAAAAATGTGACAAAATTTGCCCATTAGCAATTCCAAAACCGATATCCTAAATGTCAATGTATATAGCAAGTTTGGTTAAAATCCTGGTTATTAAACTTATTTACTCAAGTTATCGTCTGGAAATGAAAATATGGGCATGTCTCAGGCAGATGACTCCGTAAAAATTTAACGAAACTTGCCCATTAGCAATCCAAAACCAGATCTCCTTAATGTCAATGCATACAGCAAGTTGGTTAAAATCACTTTTATTTATTCAAGTTATCATCCGCCAAACGAAAATATGGGCGTTTCTCGGGTAGATAACTCTGTAAAAATTTGACGAAATTTGCCCATTAGCAATTTCAAACCAGATATCCACAATATCACTGCACATACCAAGTTTGGTAAAAATCCATTGATATTTACTCAAGTTATCCGGAAAAGAATAACAGACGGACAGACGAACAGATGGACATACGGACGTTCAACGTGAAACCACAATACCCCACCACTATTGTATGGCCAGGTATAAAAAAAAACAAAAAAACATTTTAATCAGAGGACAGGAAAGTTAAGCAAACTGATGTTTCTTGTATGTCGATCATTGTCCTGTTGCACCTTGTCAGTTTCTTCCTCACCTCTTCTTTTGGTACCATGACAAGGCTTGTAATTCAGGCCTTTTCTTGGTACTTTTTAGTTTCATTATATGTTTGCTTCCTGGTAATTTTTAAATTCATTATATATTTGCTATTCATATATAATAAAAATAGATCAAACTTGGGTGAAGTTGATGTTGCACCCACCCCCTTCCCCGCCCCCTCCCCACCTCCCAAGAAAAAGTAATGTTCATTTTAGGTAGAGGAAATCGATATAGGAATTTCATCAAGAGAATATGCATTTTGAAGTTGGTTGGGCTCAAAAAGTACCCACAGTCTGTGTACACTTTCATAAAATCTGAGGTTAAGAAAATGACAAAGAAGTGGAAAAGGTGACAAAAATAAATTTAAAATCATATCCAAACCCATGGTTTTCACTTGGATTTTGAAAATTGGAGTAAAATGCTGTAGTCAAGAAAAAGTTGGAGTTTTACCATACTTTTCTATTGAGACTTTCCAAAAAGTTGGGAGTCAGAAATGAAAAGTTGGAGTAACTTACTCCAAATCTGGAGTTAATGAGAACTCTGCAAACCACATGCACTTCTGCAGACCCAGGAGAAAACATGTGCAAAGTTTCGAAAAGACAGGTTTAAAATTATATGAGAAGTTGCAATCACAAGGTACCCACTGTCTATACATCAGAGGTCAGTAAATGACAAAGTTCAAAAAGTATAAAAAAAAAAGTAACAAAAAATAATGCAAGGATTAAAAGTATGAAAGGAACATGCACATCTTCAGACAAGAAAAAACATGTGCAAAGTTGCAAAAATTAGAATAAAATTGTCTGAGGAGTTGTGCTCATGAGGTACCCACCATAGCTACAGATAAGAGAGGGTATCCACATGATATTTTGCTTATTTCTCGACAAAAACATATATTGTGGGTACTCATTAGATTGATTGTGTTGGGGTTTAACGACACGTCAACCCTTGAGGGTCATTTTGTGTCGTCTCCCAGAGAAAGGGAGAAAAGAGATAGAAGAGAGAGTAGAGGAGATGAAAGAGAGGGACAGGGAAGAAAGAGGAACAGGAATGAAAGTGAAGAAACAGAAGAAATAAAAACATTCCCCCTCTACCCTTACCCACTACAAGGATAGCAGGCCTTGCCCAACTGTAAGCCAATATCAGTTGGACGCCCCGGTGATCTAAGATACACAGCACCTTCGCAACACCCGACCACCCCCAGGTACTCATTAGAAGTGCCTCGCCGAGGCGCTTCTAATGAGTACCCACAACATATGTTTTCATTGAGAAATAAGAAAGGTATCAGCAGTTTTCGGATGAAAAAAAGTGCCTTATCTGTTGCTATGACCCATTGTCTACAACTATTATATTATTGAGGGTGAAAAATGACTTAATTCACAATATGGAACAAAAGTAAAAATTAATCTACCAGTTACAACCAAACCACATGCACATCCACATACCAAGAAGAAAACACACGCAAAGTTTTATAATAACTAGAGCTGGTGTTTGTAAAACACTATGCCCCCAACTGCCTGACTCTAACACTGTTTGACTCCAACACTGCTTAGCCATGACGGTAACAACAGTACAAATATATGATTTCAATGTTATTTTATCAAAGGGAAATAACTCTAAAATAGGAGATGATTGGGATAAGAAAAAAATACGGATCACCTATTTTTTCATGAGGAATCAAAACATGAAATTTCAAAACATTAGCATACATGGTTCTAAACTTATGCTATACACAATAAAGCAACGACATTAAATGGCCCGAAATTGCGAAGGGCCATAACTCCAACATTTCATTTAATTGGTTCAAAATTTATTCAGGTGATCTCCTCCTCAATCCCAATCAGTATACCAAATATCATTGCTCTAGCTTAAATACTTTTTGAGGTATCTTGCTGAAAAAGTCAAAATGCCTAGAACTACAAAGGGCCATAACTACATCAATTTTTCATGGAATTCCCTAAAAAACAAACCAGGTAATCTCCACATCATCCCCAATCAGCATATAATATTTCAAGACCCTAGCTTAAGTGCTTTTCGAGAAATCTTGCTGACAAGGTCAAAATGAGCAGAACTGCAAAGGGCCATAACTTTATCAATATTTTCATGGAATTCTCTCAAAATATAATCGGGTAATGTACACATCATTCCCACTCACTGTATTGAATTTCAAGAACCCAGCTTAAATACTTTTCAAGATATCTTGCTCACAAGATTTAATTCTGATTTTTTTCAAAGGGGCATAACTTTAAATAAACATGCTAGACAAGAAACAAAATACGGGTCGGCTATTTTTTCATTGGGAACCCAAATATAAAATTTCAAAACCCTAGCGTGCAGGGTTCTTAAGATATGGCATGCACAAAAAAAGCTTGATGAACAGACAAACAGTCGGATGGACAAATGAAGGCAAAATAATATGCCCCATCAATTTCATTCGAAACTGGGGGCATAATCAGGTCATCTACTCATCACTACCAATCTATTCATCAAGTTTCAAGACTCCAGCTGCAATAGTTTTTGAGATATTTTGTTCACAAGGGAAACATGCCCAAATTTACAAAGGGCCATTACTTATGAAGTATTTTTCAGAATTTACAAAAAAATTAATCAGGTCATCTACTCATCATTACCAATCAATTCACCAAGTTTCAAGTCTCTAGCTCTAATAGTTTTTTAGATATTTTGCTGACAAGATAAAAATGCCCAAAATAACAAAGGGGCATAACTCAAGAAGTATATTTCAAAATTTCTTCAAAAGTTAATCAGGTTGTCTACTCATCACTACCAGTCTATTCATCAAGTGTCAAGGCTCTAGTTCCAACAGTTTTTGAGATATTTTGCTGACAAGGTAAAATTGCCCAAAATTACAAAGGGCCATAACTCATGAAGTATTTTTCAGAAATTCTTCAAAAATTAATCAGGTCATCTACTTATCACTACAAATCCATTTACTAAGTTTCAAGGCTCTAGCTCTAACAGTTTTTGAGATATTTTGCTGACAAGATAAAAATGCCTAAAATTACAAAGGGGCATAAATCAAGAAGTATATTTCAAAATTTCTTCAAAAGTTTATCAGGTTGTCTACTCATCACTACCAGTCTATTCATCAAGTTTCAAGGCTCCAGCTTCAATAGTTTTTGAGATATTTTGCTGACAAGTTAAAAATGCCCTAAATTACAAAGGGCCATAACTCATGAAGTGTTTTTCAGAATTTCTTCAAAAGTTAATCAGGTCATCTACACATCACTACAAATCCATTTACTAAGTTTCAAGGCTCAAGCTCTAACAGTTTTTGAGATATTTTGCTGACAAGGTAAAAATGCCCAAAATTACTAAGGGCCATAACTCAAAAGGCATTTTTCAAAATTTCTTCAAAAGTTAATCAGGTTGTCTACTCATCACTACCAGTCTATTCATTAAGTTTCAAGGCTCTAGCTCCAACGGTTTTTGAGATATTTTGCTGACAAGATAAAAATGCCCAAAATTACAAAGGGCCATAACTCATGAAGTGTTTTTCAGAATTTCTTCAAAAGTTAATCAGGTCATCTACTCATCACTAAAAATCCATTTACTAAGTTTCAAGGCTCTAGCTCTAACAGTTTTTGAGATATTTTGCTGACAAGGTAAAATTGCCCAAAATTACAAAGGGCCATAACTCAAGAAGTATTTTTCAAAATTTCTTCAAAAGTTAATCAGGTTGTCTACTCATCACTACCAGTCTATTCATAAAGTTTCAAGGCTCTAGCTTTAATAGTTTTTGAGATATTTTGCTGACAAGATTGCATCCATATTTTTTCAAAGGGCCATAACTCAGAAAAGGGGCATAATCCTGTCAAGAAAAAAAATACATGTCAGCTATTTTTTCATGAGGAATCCATATATGAAATTTCAAAACAATAGCATTCACGGTTTTAAAGTTATGCTATGCATCAAAAAGCGTGACGAACTGACGGACGGACGGAAGGACGGACGGACGGACGAACAACCCAGAAGCAATATGCCCCTCCAACTTCTTTGAAGTTGGGGGCATAATGAGGGCAGAACTGTAAGAGGAGTTGCGTTCACAAGAGGTACCAACTGTTTATATATGAAGGGTGAAAAATCACTAAGATCAATATGTAGAAAAAGTGACAAAAATGATCTAACAATTATATCCAAACCACTTGCATATTCTCATACCACGATTGGTACAAAACTTTTATAGGAGTTGCGTGCTGCTGCACAAGAAATACTCATTGTCTATATATATGGAGGGTGAAAAATGGCTAAGTTCACAATGTGAAAAAAGTGACAAAAAATTGTTCTAACAATTATACCCAAACCACATGCACATCCTCATACCATGAAGAAAACACATGCAAGTTTCAAAACAATAGGTATAAAACAGTAAGAGGAGTTGCGCTCACAAGATGTACCCACTGTCTATATAGGACAAGAAATCCGCGGAAAGCGATGTCACACCTCGAGGGTTGAGCGCAAGACTATTGTAACTCAAACATATTTTTGAAACCCCTGTTTAGGGGCAACTTGGACCCCTTTGTAAACAATGCAAATTTAGGTGCCATTGCTCATACGAGCAATGGCACCTAAATTTTCATTGTTTACAGAAAGAAATGTTGTAATCTTCATAATGCCTTCATGGTGAGGAGATTAGGTTTGGGGAAAAACAATCATCTGAGTTACGCTAGTCTTGCGCTCAACCCTCGACCTGTGGTGATTAAGTCATATAAGTTCCTATTTGTATTGAAAAAAATCTATTTTGCAGTATTCAAGAAATTGATAGGTTAGAAAAATGGACAAAGTAGAAAATTTGGAATATTGGCTTGCAAAATTTTTTCTAAACCTGTCCATTATTTCACAAGATATTGATATTGAGCGGATATCATTTTTACCCATTAATCAAGGCCAGTAACTCAGCTGAAAATTGACGAAATCCCAAGCTAGGTATTGTTAACAACAATATGTATGCAAAATATGATCCTAATCCATCAATTCTTTCACAAGATATTGAGCGGAAACCAACTTTGGGGATAAATCAAAGACCCTTAACTCTGCTGAAATGAATCTGAGATTTATGTGCAAAAAATATGCAAATCTTCAGACCATGTCCTAATCATATGTGAAGTTTCAAAGCTATTAGCCTAAAACTGCAGGAGGAGTTGCGCTCACGAAACACCCACTGACTATAAGGGTTTTAGGCAAAAACTGACTAAGTTAATAAAGCGAAAAAAGTTGAAAAAAAAAATCTGAGATTTATGTGCAAATAATATGCAAATCTTCAGACCCTGACCTAATCATCTGTGAAGTTTCAAAACTATTGGCCTAAAACTGCAGGAGGAGTTGCGCTCACAAGACACCCAATGACTGTAAGGGTTTTAGGAAAAAACTGACTAAGTTTTAAACAAAGTTGAAAAAGTTGAAAAAAAATCTGAGATTATAAATCTGAGTTAATAAAGCGAAAAAAGTTGAAAAAAAAATTCTGAGATTTATGTGCCAATAATATGCAAATCTTCAGACCCTGACCTAATCATCTGTGAAGTTTCAAAATGATTGGCCAAAAACTGTAGGAGGAGTTGCGCTCATGAGACACCCACTGACTATTATGGTTTTAGGTAAAAAGTGACTAAGTTAACAAAGCAAAAAAAGTTAAAAAAAAAAAAATCTGAGAATTATGAGCAAACAATATGCACATCTACACACCATGGCCAAAACATCTGTGGTTTCAAAATGATTGGCCAAAAACTGTAGGAGGAGTTGCGCTCATGAGACACCCACTGACTATTAGGGGTTTAGGTAAAAACTGACTGAGTTAACAAAGCGGAAAAAGTTTAAAAAAAAAATCTGAGAATTATGAGCAAACAATATGCACATCTATACACCATGGCCAAAACATCTGTGAAGTTTCAAAATGACTGGCCAAAAACTGTAGGAGGAGTTGCGCTCACAAGACACCCACCGACTATAAGGGTTTTAGGTAAAAAACGACTTAGTTAACAAAACGGAAAAAGTTGAAAAAAAAAATCTGAGAATTATGAGCAAACAATATGCACATCTACACGCTATGGCCAAAACATCTGTGAAGTTTCAAAACGACTGGCAAAAAACTGTAGGAGGAGTTGCGCTCAAGTCAATTGTTGACAAACGGACAAACGGATAAACGGATGGGTCACGGCACGCCTATATCGGACCTGCGTGCTAACGCAGGTGCGACAATAAGAGGAGTTGTGCTCACAAGACACCCAGAGTAAATGCTGATGGAAAAAGACAAATGACAGACGGACAGACGGAAACTTGCACACCTAAGCCGTCCTGCTAAGGCAGGTGCAACAAAAACCAACATCTATTATGGTTACAGAAATGTTTTAGACTCTAAATGCTGTAGCTTTATATCAAGTTCTTAAAGGTCCGTCTCCTGAAAGCTTGGATGGATTTAGTCAATAGTTGACTGACAATCCAGGCTGGCATTCAGGAGAATGGTCCATAACAATTTAAAACTTCAGGCAGCAATATGATATCATATTATGATTTGTATCCGTTCTGTTTTGATACTAAGTGCATATCAGTAGCTTCAATAATAATTCCAACTCAACAGGTCATATATTCAATTGGCTGCTAGCAATCTGAAGGCAAGATTTATACTTCTATTAATCCAATGAGCAGAATATTTTCCTCATACAATTTTCTGAAATGAGCTACTTCACTTAAATTTTCGACGTAAATATGACCAAGGTCGAAATATTAGATATAAATTTTATTTTTGAGGGCTTTATCAATGTTTGAACACCAATGAATCACTCAAACCTTAATATCAAGTCTTTCAAGGTTTACAGAGTTTCTGAGTCGTTTGCAAACATTTACACAATTACAAAATCCACAAACATGAAATCAGATCAGACTGCTTCTGCAAAACTTTCTGGTCCGGATTTACACTTTGCTGTTCTGTCTGCATCATTTGAACACTTTTATATATATTCAATATCCATGCTGTTTTAAGTTCAGGGTGATTACCATGATTACAGCAATTTTTCTGTGTCAAAGTTTTTGGGATCTTGCAATATAAAGATGAAAACCATTCCAGCCATCACTTATGCCATCAAACCTTGATGTCAAGCAGGGATTATTCTGGCCCAAGATTTTTGTGAGAGAAAAAATCCCATTTGGACAAAAACAGTGAGAGATTTTCAAATTCAGTGAGATTTTTTTTCGCTCGCTCGGACAAACTGAGAGAGATTTTTTTTTTTTTTTTTTTTTTTGTTTTTTTGTAAAGGCCAGATTTTGTATCAGAATTGTATGTTTAAGTATTATTATTGCTTATTTTGTAATGTACTCTAAATCAGGTTAATAAAATGTTTATATATAGGGTGTTTGATTATTTTAAGTATCATTATTTTCATGTTTACTGCAAGTGTTTTTTATAAATTTGAACTTTCTGGAAAATCATGTTTAAATAACAAGTTGTTTATATTCTTTTTAGAATTTCCAAATGGAATAGTCTAGATTAAGCTATTTTTGGCATGTCACAGAACATTTAAATTTTTCTTGACAAATACTGGAAAATAAGTGATGCCTCTAGTACTCTATTTTTTCTTTAGAATGTTCTTTGATATTATATAAGGAGAGAAGATTTTCATATGAGCATGTTTGTACACTTTCATTTTTTTATTGGATTACTTCAATGTTTCATTAATTCTGGAATTTAACTCTGAATTCAGGGACTTTAAATTGTGGGATCAGAAACTGCAATTCAAAGGATTTGTTTCAGAAATTCTTCAGGAATTATTTCTCTGGGATTTTGTGACATTATCCAATGATTTTGTTTACCTGGGAGTTCCAATTCATATACTCATAATTTTTCTCTAGGACTCACAAATTTTATAAAAGTGAGTCCCTGAACTCACAAAAAAAACAGTATATATCTGCTCTAAAATATATTACAGATTCATGATTTTCTCACAGGACTTATGGAATTTCAATTGAGACTGAATAGAATCAAACTGTAAATAAATCACTGATTATCTTGAAAGGTACCGTTTACATTTATTTTTCTGTCTTGCACATTTTCTTATTTTTTGTTATCAACTAATATTGTAAATAATTTTAAAGCTTGTTGCTGGTTTCACTTTCATTTCTTATTCGTTACGCCTGGCTCGTAATAAAATGCAAAAGGCTGAATAAGGGCTTCATGGGCTTGTTATTCATCAAGCTCAGCTCGGTCTTGTGTTTGATCCGAGATCGTCATCCGAATCAGGGGAGGAGAGCGTGGCCGCTTCTGTCGAGCTGGGTTGTGCTCGAACAAGATACTTTAACATGTTGCCATCCCGACTGGACGGCTTCGGGTCGGATAATTTTTTTTTTACTTTTTTTTTCCGAGTCGGCGGACATGTTTTTGCTGACTCGAGGTAGCGATCAAATAAACGCTTACTAAAACCAGAGACCGACTGAGTTTTTACGATAAAGCTTTTCAATGATACAGATTAACGAATGGTTACCTGCGTTCGTATGTGTAATGAATTTTGGCGCCACAATAATTCAGAAACCGGTCAAACAGAACAGTCCGATAGTCTCGAAATGAACCGCATGTGCAAAATAGGAACTTAACGGCGCGAAATGAGAAAAATTCAGCGTGCGATTTTTTTTCTCACTCCTGGAATTTTGATGCGATTTCTTGCAAAAAAATGCGAGAATATCGCGAAATCGCGCCAGAAAATGATCCCTGGTCAAGTATATCTAGTATCAGTGGGCCTTCATGGCCTAGTGGCTATGAGTACCGACTCTTAATTATTAGGTGTCTCACTGCTGTGGGTTTCAGCCTCACTAGAGACATATGTGGGAAAGACAAGTTCTGCTTATGAATGGTCACATACATGTAGCAAAGTTTAATCTAGTCACAAAAATTTATGAGTTTTTCTAGTCAAATATTTATCTACTAGTCAGGAGTTTACACATAATTTTTTGGTGATCTAGTCTGACACTGCAAAATTGCAATCATGTTTGTTTTTTAAAAGTCAAAGCAAGCATTGTGTCATGTAAATTATGTTATGTATAACTGTTTCCACAACTTAAATATGCATAATTGGTCTATCGCAAGGTATTTCTGATGGCAATTGAAAAATGGGGGAGTTTTTGGACTTTTATTATGTTTTTTATTCCTACTGGAGGATTTTGGGCATTTTATTTTTATTTCCTCCTCCTTACCCTATATCCAGCCAGATTTTCCCGGGAACCAGAAAATAAAAAGAAATTCTGGCGTTAACAGGTAAAAACAAGAGGCCATGGGCCACTATGCTCATCAGAGCTCAGGTGGGCTCTGAACACTGGCAGCCATGTATTCTTATCAGCCATGGCAGCCCCAGCCCAAGGATGCTACAGATGAAATTTGGATGCAATTTGGATTCAGAGGAGATAACATTTGAATGTGTTGACGCCAGATAACAGACAACTGTCCATCCTATAAGCTCCCCTGGAGCGTCCAGCTCTGGTGAGCTAAAACAACACAAAACCTGTAATGGCTAATATGGTTTATATTTCTATAAAGTCTCAGCCTCATACAGCATATGGTTTCTGAGGAGATGATTTTTAAGTGTTTTTTTTTTTTTGTGTGTTTTTTTTTTTTTTTTTTTTTTTTCATTGTGGTTTCAATCACAATCAATAAAATGAGAAGTAGGCCTAAAATCATATGGCAGATAGAACATTGCTTAAGGAACATTTCTATGAAAGTTTTGTCAAAATATCTTGAAAGGCTTGGCAGTAAGTGTCGTTTTTCAATTTTCCCCATTATTAGTCTATGGAAACTTTTTTGCGCAACATAGCAAAAAAACTAAAGAGCTGAATTTCATAAATTTCACAAAACCAGTAAACTGTAATATGGTGACTATTTCCATAGCATCTCAGCCTCATAGAGCATATGGCTTCTGAGGAGATGATAGGCCTAAAATCATATAGCTGATAGAAGATTGCTTAAGTGACCGCTTAAGTAACATTTCTATGAAGTTTTGTCAAAATATCTACAAAGACTTGGCAGTTAATGTCATTTTTTAAGTCTATGGAAATTCTAAGTTGCCATAGCAACCAAACTAAAGAGCCGAATTTCATAAAAAATCACAAAACCTGTTAAGGCAAATATGGTGAATATTTCCATAAAGTCTCAGCCTCATATGGTATATAGTTTCTAAGAGATGATTTTTTAAGTATTTTTTTTTTCTATTTTCTTTTTCATTTTGGTTTCCATGGCAACCAATTACAAAGGCAGATAACACCAACAGTAAGGCAGCCAGAATGGTTCTTCTTTGTCACATCATACCCTGTCATCAAGCTAAGTAGATTTGAGAATTTTCATGAAAATATTTCAAACCATTAACAGGGATTTTTCTGGGCTGCGCCTTGTGCTAAATCATGTGTCACACAAGCCAAAGGCACAAAGAAAAATGTGTAGTGCACCAAAATGGCGCGCTGAAGTTCCAAAAAGCGCATCTAAAGTCATAATAATGCATGTTGTTAAAATCTGTTTCCAACTGTGCAAGCAAATTCTACGCGAATGTGCCCGTAATCACCGTATCATAAGGGCAATATATATTTTTATTGCAGTGAATAAGGCGTTTCTATGATATCGCCTAGCGTGCGTTATTATCGCATGTAATCATAAGGTTGAGTTTGACTTAATCATCCGGAGCCACCCAATCTCTGTACGGGCAGACATTGATCTACAAAAAATATATTTTTATTTACAAAACCGAAGTGTTTTATCTTGATTATGCTCCTCCTTATTTCTAGTAAGAGTCCTTTTCATGAAACAAGAAATTGCAACAGGAGTCCTTTTTCATTATTTAAGGTGACCGATCGAGTACAACTGTTTGCCCGGTTTGCGCTTTGCAATAAAATCGATACCGTTGCTGTTTCCACCATGAACAAACCTGGAAACATGGGGAAAAGGGAAACAGTATGATGATAATCATAAACAGACCAAACTGTCCGGCTGGGTGTTGCAGCAATTCTGTACATACACAGAACGATACTGCTGTGCAGGAATCATCTGAATCGTCAAATGACAATGTCGCCATTACTGATGGAACTATCTTCTTAGTTTGATTTTAGCTCCCTTGATAAATGAGCAGATGGCTTACAAAGTGAGCCAAGCATAGCAAGGCGCTATTGTCCACACTTTCTCTAAAGCCAGTATTTTTTGAATAACTGAGGTTAAACATCATGTAAATTTTCAACATTTTGTTTTTTTGTTTGTTTATGAAGGAGAAAAAGCAAGTTTATTATTATATAAACAAAAAAAAAATGTAACACCCCAAGAGATGCTGTCCGAGCACATAAAAAATGATTAAAATTAATTTCGGGGGGAGGGGGGGGGGGGGGGGGGGGGGGGGGCTTTGCACCCCTGGACACCCAACTGGGGCATTGCACCTGGACCCCACTGGGGGCCTGAGGCCCCCAGACCCCGGCTTGTTAAGGGCCCCTGGAATTTTTGGTGGATGGGCCAAAGGCCCCTTCACCCAAAATTCCAGGTAAATCCCTGCATTAAAGGAGTTATATAGCCTGGACACGAAATTCTGTCAAGGGCAGAGAACTCAAAAAATTAACACTGGGCAGAAGAATCATCTTGCCTGGTAGAGGACAACTCAAGGAACATTTCTGTAGTTTTTTTTTTTTTTTTTTCAAAATATCTGCAATGGCTTAATAAATGCCATTTTTCTATTTTCCCATTGTAAGTCTATGGCAACTACAAGTTTCAGTACAGCTCAGGTAAAAGAACCAAAAAACTCTTTACTCCGAATATCGGCGTTTCGCCAACTTCCCAAAAACACTCAGAATCAAACTGAGAAAACGTTATATTCGGCGGACACCACTCGCAAGTCTGCCTAAAGTACATGTTATGCGAAGTTACGCGAAGTTACAGTACAGCTCAGGTGGTTTTTCAAAATCCCCTCGAACCGGTGGGGTGGATTTTTTAGCCCACCGCGGATCTTCCTGATACCCCACTCCAATCCCCACCGCGACGGATTTTTCGTCCACCGCGTTTCCGCCGAGTTCCCTCCGCAAAACCACCCACTTACCAGTAGAACTCCGCGGTGGGCAAATGTTTATCATGGCGAGCTCGCAATGAAAGGTTAGTGACGTCAGAATGATTGACAGCTCCGAATTTTTCCGAGTTTGCATGGGGTGGAAATCGGAACCTTTATTTTGCTTACGCATCATTCGGCTGATTTGCCGCTGAATAAATACAGAAATGTTTCTACCTAGAGATTAAAAACAAAAAACAAAAAAAACAAAAAATTTATGAATAGAACAAGAAATAAAAAAATAACGTATTTCTGTTTGTTTATTTCTTACCTTTTACCCAGGTACTTAAAGGGGCGCTTCTGCTATCTTAGAGGCTTTTATTTGGAGACCAACGAGCATCGTCCCGGAAAAAAAAAAAAAATACGAATTATGCCACGTAGGCGGACACATTAATCTCCGATGGTCAGGATCGTGCATTCGATCCTCACAGATTGAGCGATTTATCATGAAACACGTGTATTTGCTATGGTCATTCGCTCCTTCCACTGCTTCAAGATTGGCAGTTACAAGTTTCTGGAAGGGTGTTCAGTGTACTAGTTAACCACTTATTGTATAAGCATGCCCCCCTCTGTATTGGAACGATTCATAAAAAAATGCTCTTCCCAATTCCATTTCGCTGTAAGATGCACCGTCCGACTGGATACCAGAAGGTCGCGGGTTCAACCCCCGCCGAGGTCGGCAACATTCTTTCGTGGAGATTGATCATGAAATATTGTCTACGGTCATTCTCTCCCTTCCGCTGATTCAAGAAGGGCAATTGTCAGTTTCTGGCGAAAGAATGTGCGCAATACTGGTTAACCGCTTAGAGGACTAAGCTTGCCCAGTAAACGTGTGGTTAGGTAAATTGACCGCGCTCGACATGACCCCATTGGGTTGACTGGGCCATAAAACCTCAACACAAACAAACAAACATTCCATTTCGCACAGATCAGACGCGTTAAGCAATTGCAGTCAACTCCATTTTAAGTCAGTTGCAGTTAGCTCCCTTAAATCAGTAAAACCTGCAGTGTGAGTACCTTACCCAGCATTTATCAGGGTACAAATGAATACTTTGTTACGTTATTCTCTTACAGTATAATACATTAATAACATTATATTTATTGGCTTATACAACAATCTTCAGAACTTTCGTTTCCATGTAAAGTGTTCTGTTTTTGTGGCTTCAATATGCGATATGCAAAACCAAGACCTTAATTTATTTAACGAGTAAAAGCGACACATTGTATAAACCTGGCGCATCGGCAGGAAAGCGTCTTCTGGGTTAATTCAGCAGACGACAGATTGAATTTGTTTTCTTTTTTTTTTTCTTTTCATTACCAAGAAAACAGGATTTGACGTTTCATGCAGTGGAGACAATTTGCATGAAGTGCAAATAATGTTCTCTTGGAAGAATGAGAAAAGTATTTCTTTTTTTTTTAATTGGGTTTTACGGCCCTTTCAAGAATATTTCACTTATATCGAGCCGATCGTTCATTGAAGGTGGGCGAAAACCGAAGGACCCGGAGAAAAACCACCTGACCATCAGTAAGCAGAACTTGGCTTTCCCACATATGACCCGAGCGAGGCTCGAACCATAGCGGTGAGAAACCTAATGGATTAAGAGTCAACTCTCTTATCCACTAGGCTACGGGGGCCCGCTAGAAAAGTATTTCAAAATGTCGTCTGCTGAAAATTGTACCGAATGTGCTTATCGTTAAGGTTTGCACAAACAACTCGCACATGAGTCTGTGCATGGCAAAACCTACAGTAAAACTTGTACGAAGAGACGAATCAGCCTGTACACTCTGAGACTGCACATCAGCAGATCTCAGTAGTCTGATCAGAGCCTTCGCTAATCGTAAGTACCCCCTATGATTACTGGGTGTAACAAAACGTCTTGTGCGACGAGCGAAGACTCGGGTCAGTACGCGCCTGCACATTCTGATAAGAGCATTCGCTGATCGTATTTACCATCGATAGCCGGGCTGTCCAAAGCGGAATAAACAATGCGACTGCAACAGCACATTCTGTTCAGACCCTTCACTGATCGTACAGTATGCAAGAAGCTCGTCTTATCTAGTGGGTCGATGCACAGACTAACCTGAGTCTTTGCTGGTTACACGTACACTGTAGTATTGTAGGTTTTATCCAGTTCAAAGTTCGTACATTGTAAATCATACTTCAGACATGAGAACTTTGTATCGACGTATTTTTTTGTTTGAACTGGAGTTAAACTGCCCAGTCAATACTATTCATCGAGCCCGCACACTTTTCCGGGCGGGCTTATTCATAAGCTATTACAGCAGAAACTAACAACTGCCCTTCTTTTCTTTCATATACTTTGACGATAGAGCCTACTTTTGGGGTTATGGCCCTTTGAACACCGAAACTAATTTAGTGATTTCTGTAATATATTTGTGTCCGCTCTGTAACTTGAAAACTGTTTGCGATATTTTCTTGAAACTTAATTAATTTATTAACAGACTTATGGTACTTGTTTGATGTAAGTGCAGTGGTGGGGCATGGTGAAATGTCTGCAGCCCTTTTATTAGATATTTAACAGATTGAAATATTGGGAAAGGGTGCCTCGGTGGTGTAGTGGTAAAGGTGCGCGCCTTGTCACCCAGGGGTCATGAGTTCGATCCCAGGCTTCTTTCATATGGGACTTTAAACCAAGGTCCACATCTTCATATGAACTAGCTATTAGTGGGACGTTAAAAACTCACTAACTCATTTGAATTGTCATTAACTTCTGTGGCCCCTTGTTCGTTACGTGTGTTTTTTGTATGACACACACCATTTTTGCTTGGGCTGTCTCATTTGATTCAATGTCTCTTTGATAGCAGAAGCGCCCCTTTAAGTACATTTATATTGACACGTGCGGTTGCTGCACGCGAGTGAGAATTTCCCGGTCTTTTACCACAGTACGTCATTTATATTGAGCGCGTGCGGTTGTTGCATGGGAAAAGGCAGTTACAGGAATACCAAACATAAATAGGTAATTCGTGGATTCGGGGCAGATGTTTGATTCTCTTTTTGATTTTTGAGTGTTTGTTTTGTTTTTTACGGCACATTAAGTAAAAATGACCATGCCGAGCCCACTTGTTGGCCGGACCAAACTAAGCCACAGAATCGTGTACTTTTTCATTTGGAGCTTTGTTGCGGCCCATGTTACCTGCTCGAACAGTGAATGGGGCTACCGGGGTTTTCTGTGGACCAAGGGAACACCCAAATATATTTCAAGGAACAGGGCAACATTGGTATATATTTCAAGAGAACAAGGGAATAAACCTAATTTTTGGGGATCGGAAAGTGGCAATTTGGAAAACTCATCCTTTTCTATGCATTGGCCATACGCATTCGTTATTGTCCGTCGGCAAGCGCAGTGTTTCGATGCTTTATTAATATTCAAAAGGATGCTGATTAGCGAAAACTGACTCAAGCAGGACGTACAAATATTGCAATTTATGCACCGAATTTGCGGTACGTTCTGTGTACGTAGATACCAACAATTCTGTACGCTCATGGTGAATGGGAATGCTTACAATCAGAATTCGTTAATTGCTGTCACACAATGAGTTGAAAAGACTGATTTGATCAGGTCGGCAGTTTGGTCCTATTCAACCGCGCATGCCGAAGAAGTACGACTGGCTTTAGCCACGCCCCTTTGGAAACAGCTTTCTCACGTCATCGCGGAAACACCGCGTGGCCCCCGCGGCTGTTTCAATTGCCTGTCATAATCGCATCGAATTTTACCTGTTCGAAAGTAATTTTATCAGGCGATTTTTACCATGGGAACGCAGCGGATCCACCGGCCCGGGTGAAACCACAGTGGGATACTAAAATTTAATCCTTTCCACCTGAATCCACTCCCCACCTGCTCGGGGGGGGATTTTGAAAAACCACCTGAGCTGTACTGTACTCGGAATGGTAATATTGTACCAGGAGGCAATATTTCTCGCGAAGTGATGCCAAATTCCTCGGAGTAATTTGACTAAATACCTATCCGATTTTTATATATTTAATTATTTAATTATTTAATCAAAAAAGTTAGATATTTCTTTAATAAATATATTTTTATTTATTTAGATCTTTATTTTTTCATTATATAGTACAGTCTGTGTGAAGGTTATATCGTCCACGCTCATGCGGATGCGCAGGTTGATCTGAGTGTGCACTGATCACAAAGGTCTTATTGTCCCAAAAGTGTTTTCCAAATTTCCGCATTCCGATCCCCCAAAATTAGGTCCATTCCCTGGTTTTCTTAAAATATCAACCAATGCTGTCTTGTTCCCTGAATATATTTGGGTGCACCCTAGGTCCAAAGACAACCCAAGTAGCCCCCATTCATTGTTCGAGCACGTAACATGGGCCTCAACAAAGCTACATATGAAAAAGTACCGGATTCTTTGGCTTAGTCTAGTCCGGCCACACAAGTGGGTCCGGCATGGTCATTTTTACTTAATGTGCCGTAAAAAACAAAACAAACACACAAAAATCACAAAGAGAATCAAACATCTGCCCCCAATAGACGAATTACGTATTTACATTTGGTATTCCTCTAACGACCTTTTCCCATGCAACAACCGCACACGCTCAATATAAATGACGTACTGTGGTAAAAGACCAGAAATTCTCACTTGCGTGCAGCAACCGCACCTATCAATATGTATTTACTTAAAGGGGCACTACTGCTATCAAAGAGGCATTGAATCAACAAGACAGCACATGTGAAAAGAGTGTCTGTCACACAAAAACACACTTTACGCACACGAGGCTAATGCCAATTCAAACAAGTGAGCGAGTTTTTAACATCCTACTAACAGCTAGGTCATACGGAGATGTGGACCTTGGTTTATAGTCCAATATGAAAGGCTTGAGAAGCCTGGGATCGAACTCATAACCCCTGGGTGACAAGACGAGAAGCTTAACACTACACCACCGAGGCACAATTTCCCAATATTTCATACTGTTAAATATCTAATAAAAGGGCTGCAGACATTTCACCATGCCCCGCCACTGCACTTTCATCAAGCAAGTGCCATGACTCTGTTGATAAACTAATAAAGTTTCAAGAAAATATCTCAAACAGTTTTAAAGTTACAGAGCGGACAAAAAAAAAAAAAAAAAAAAATGTTACAGAAACCACTAAAAAAATTCGGTTTTCAAAGGGCCATAACTCCAAAAGTAAGCTCTATCGTCGAATGTATATGAAAGAAAAGAAGGGCAGTTATCAGTTTTTGCTGAAATGATCAATAGCTTATGAAAAAGCCCACCCTGGAAAAGTGTGGGTGCTCGACAAGACAGAAATAGTGTAGACTGGGTTGTTTAACCAGTTCAAACCTAAATTACATCTGTACAAAGTTCTCATGTCTGAAGTATGATTTACAATGCAGTGATTTTTTTACAATTTTGCCTTTATGGGTCCTGGGACTCGCTAGGTCCAGAATTCATGCATCCCAAACTCAAACTATGCATCCAGCCTAGGACTCGTAGTGAAATATTTTGTTGCGTCCTAGACTTTTCATTTAAACTTGTGTAACAGTCTTTTATAATTACTTTCTTAGTATTTTAATTGGATGTGCAATAAAAGTAAATAGTGGTGACTGAGTTGCTTTAATTCTTTCTAGAAAACGTCCTGAGAAATATGAAACTATAGTACCACTGTCTATTAATACTGAAGTGTTAAGAAAATGTTTTCACCTACAGGTTTATGAAAATGTTTTCAACTTCAGTTTTTGAGACAGATGATCAAATACCTGTGATACATAATTAAGGACAGACATTTTGTCTGTTTTGACTAGACCGTAATACAAAGCAGAGACTTTTTTTGTCTGTTGCTTTGTGGGTTCAGTTTGGAACTGGGGGTTTTCGTTATCGAGATCGCCATCATTGGCCACAGACATTGTTGTACATGTCAGTCTGATTTGCTGACCTGGCAGACCGAACAGCGTTTGCTGTAAGGGGTCTAGTTTTATTATCTTTTTAGGGTGCATCTTTTTCTTCTTTCAAAAAAAAAAAAAAAAAAAAAAAAAAAAAAAAGAAACAAAAAACTATCGCTGATTCCTGTTGACAACTGCAAGGTCAAACGGTGTTACGATAAAAGTTCTCAACAGACTAAAAACCAATACTTTAGTGTCCGCTACGGTTTCCTCCGGTATTGGACAACTTGGTATTGATTATTTGACTGTATAGGTAAAATCGGTGTACCGTAGAGATACGACGCCTTTCAGTATTGGCTTTTACCAAATACTGTACTGAAACACCGCTTGCGCATTCGCTTTTTCCGAAAATGAAAGTAGATTTCAAGAAGCGAAACGTACGTACATTCGAGAATTTTATGAGTCCGCGGGACTCACCGAGGCTAATTTTTTGCATCCTCTGGCGAAATTGTGCGTACAGGACGCAGGACGCACGCCTAAAAAAATCACTGACAATGTACGATCATTGAATCCGACAAAACGAACAATACAACAATGTACGTGCGACCAGCAAAGACTCAGGTCAGTCTCTGCATCAACCGACTAGATAAAGCAAGCTTCTTGGATAGCCCGGGGTCCAAAAAAGGTGCATACTGTACGATCAGCGAAGGGTCTGATCAGAATGTGCCATTGCAGTCGCACTGTTTATACCACTTTGGATAGCCCAGCTATCGAAGATAAATACGATCTTCTAATGTTTTTATCAGAATGTGCAGTTGGCAGATTGACACGAGTCTTTGCTCGTCGCACAAGGCGTTTTGTTAAACCAAGAGATTGTAGGAGGTACATACGATTAGCGAAGGCTCTGATCAGACTACTGATGTGCAGGCTCAGAGTGTGCAGGCTGATCCGTCTCTTCGTACAAGTTTTATTGTAGATTTTGCCATGCACAGACCAATGTGCGATTTGTTTGTGCAAACCATAACGCCTTACACTCTTGGTAAAATTTTCAACAGACGACATTTTGAAATATTTTTCTCATTCTTTCAAGAAAACAGGATTCGCATTTCATGCAAAACGTCTCCATTGCATGAATGTCAAACCCTGTTTTCTTGGCAATAAAAAAAAAGTAAATAATGATTTTTTTTTTTATTTTGTCGTCTGCTGAATTAGCCCAGATAGTGGTAATTCGATACCCGCGAGCACCGTTATAACTTAGTATTGGTTTCTAACCAGGAAGACTCTGCCTAGAATGTCCGCGAGGGCATACAACAATATTATGGACAAATGTCATTTTGAAGATTATTTCCCGCTGATGCTAGGTTTATACATGCGTCTCTTTTATTCCTTTAAATAAATTACGGTCTTGGTTTTGCATATCGCATGTTGAAGACACAAAAACAGAACACTTCACATGGAAACGAAAGTTTTGAAGATTGCTCTATAAACCAGTAAAGATAATGTTATTAATGTATATACTGTAAGAGAATAACAGAACATAATATTCATTTGTACCCTGATAAATGCGGGGTAACATCCTCACACGGCAGGTTTTTACTCTTTTAAGGGAGCTAACTGCAATTGACTATCAGAAGGGAGATAACTGCAATTGCTTTACAAGTATGGCCCATGCGAAATGGGATTGGGAACAGCATTTTTTCATGAATCGCGCCAGTAACCCCATTCCGCCAGAAACTTGTAACTGCCAATCTTAAAGCAGTGGCAGAAGCGAATGACCGTAGCAAATACGTATGTTCCATGATAAGTGGGGATCGAATCGCGATCGATTCCCGCCGGCCCGGTGCCATATCAGTTTTCCGATGAAGTCAGTACAAACAACTACCTCGAAAGGAGACATGTCATATTTGCCTGAGGGTAAAAAGAAAGAGCTTTCCAGAGAGAGAGATAGAGAGAGTTTGCAAAACTTGTAAAATTCTGGCTTGTCCATTTTAGGTACACCTGGATATGAGATTTAGATATTCCTAGAGAAAAATGGCTAAACTGTTTTTGCAAACAATGAATACCCTGACCAGATGCCCACGTTCTATCATCTAAATATGCCTTAAATATTTTCTTTTATTTTATTTTTTGTTATTGTTGAAAAAGACATAAGACACCAAATCACCGTCATCATTAAGTGGTGATTTGAATGGACAGTCCTTACCCTGGTCCAGTCATCAACCGTCCAGGCCTCAATCCGAGCAGTGTAGATACATTCCCACAAAAGTAGTAGTGTTGAGCAAAACTTAAATGCACACAGCACTGTCATAATGAATGTTATGTACATAACTGGCATGGGAACCGTATTTTAATTTTTTCAAACCCAGGAGATACTAAGACTAAAAATTCACACACGCAAAAAAAAAGAAAACGCTTTCATCAATGTTAGCCATTTCCACGCGACAACCACGTGGATGTCCGCTTGATTAGTGTTAGATTATGTGCAAGCAATCTAGAACTCCATTCCTGTTGAAAAACGGCCAGGATAAATCTATGGATCCACGCTCTGATCTGCCTATTTGCTGTTACTACTTCATATTAAAATTGCTATACCCGGAATTCCAAAGTTGATCTATCATTTCTGCAAAGCGCGAGGCACATGTGATTTTAAAAAAGCGCTACAAGCAAAATTGTAAATTAGCATGTGCTTCAAACACTCTGATCTGGGTTGTTTCTGCTCGTCCATACACTGTTTCCTTTGATAAGATCTGCCGCTAATATTTAAATTAAATTTAGCGTGCCAAAGGTTTCAATAATCACGCAAAAACTTTTTTCGTCATGGGGATAAACGGCTCCAGCAAATTTCCTGTCTGACCACAGGATTGTCATGATATGCTCAATGCATCCAACTTGAACAGGTACATTTAATAGTCCCAACAGAGATGATAGGCCACAACAAGCCAAACTGAACCTAATCACATAGCTACAGATAAGAGGAGGTATCAACATAATTTTCTTATTTCTCAAGGAAAACATATGTTATAGGTACTCATTAGAAGAGCCTCACCGAGGCACTTCTAATGAGTACCCACAACATGTTTTCCTTGAGAAATAAGAAAGATGATAGCAGTTTTCGGATGAAAAAAAAAGTGCCTTATCTGTTGCCATGTAATCATTTGTTACAAATGTGATCTGTCTGTGCATTAGCTGGAGACTGCGATTCATGTCTTACAGTGTTTTATACCAATGACCTGATCAGCAAATTGAGTGGACAACATTCTGCACTAGACTGTGTCTCGCACTCTGATCTGAATTACACATATAAACAAAGGGACATTTTCGTCTGAATATGGATCTAATGAACGGATTAGTATTGATGACAGATAATTCTTGTGATAAGTTTTGTTTCTGTGTAGAAGATAACTGGTTCCACAACAGAATTCTAAATGACAATATATTTTTTTTAAAGAAAGAAATATTGCTAAAAACGATAATAGCAGTTCACAGATTTGACATACATAGTTCAGTCTGGCATTAAGCTAATATCTTTCAATATCAAGCTGCATTTACCACAAGCTGATCTGGTTGTCTGCACTGTTCGTTTATGTACGAGTCCTTTCCAATACAAACGATCTTATGACCTTTGAGACCAACATAGACTAGATCAGCATGCGCATCCGCACAGTCTATGTATCATGGTTGTCTGATCTGGGTGTAAACATATCGCAAACAACATGCATTATTTCAGCAAGCAGTGTGAAAATGGCAGAAATTTGTGGGACGTGATGGGATCAGGAATCTGCTGCCTGGAAGCCAGGTTTCAATGCCTTGAATTTCTTGATCTGGACAAATTCCCAAAACGGTTCTTAAATAACTGTTTTGTTTACAATATTTACTGATAGGCTGAGCAGACCGCGTGGACTCAGATCAGATGCTGTGGGCTCCGCAGCGGCAGCTAACCATGGTTTACACTATTTACCATTCATCAAGCAGCTTTAGGACCTCGAAAAGTGTAAAATAGACTGGTTTATATTTTAGGGCTAGTATACAAAGTATGGAGTAAGAGTCTATCTCTCTATCTATGGATACTGCGTCACCCTCATTGCTGAGTATTATGTGCAGGGATGCGTGCATGAGAATAAAAAGTAAAAAAATTAAAGTGAGTGCTAAAAGAGTGATACAGTCATCTGGCTAGTTCCGGGTAAGGTTATGCTTCATAACAATCTCCGAATAACTGGCTGATCTTTTTAGGCTGATACAGACTACAGAGTACTATCCTTCCTTGAAATACCACACCAAAGAATTTGTCATTCGCCTTTGGTTATCTGCCCTTGTGATGACTGAAGTACACCACTGATTTGGCTAGTTCCGAATAGTTTTGCTAGTTCCGAATAATGAATTAGGGATTTGTTAAAAATCCCTCTGATAAGCAACAGTCTCTATATATTACTTTATTAACTTGTATTATGTGCTATGGAGAAAATTAATTCAACATAAAGACATTCGTCACAAAGGAACAGGTGCACAAAGACCTTAAAACTGGTCTTTTAGCCAAAATTGCATAATTCATGGCATAACGATTTTTCGGCATGTACATCCTACTTACTGCAAGATTTAGATCCTGTTTTCTGGATTTAAAAATCTTTCCAATATAAAATATTTCGGTGAGGTTTAAGAAGTTGAAAGGAGTTAGCGCATAAGGTCCTATTTTACCCCCTTCAGAAGCCCGAAAATAAATAAGTGTGCAGTAAAAATGTGTTAATTAATCCAATTGTAGCTGGTATTTAGCGCTGTGTGATCTCGCCTTACTTCGTAAAACTGCAGATAATATATAATCGACGACACGAGAAAAACCTGTCTTTGAAGTTTTCAACCAAGTTAGACTCAGACCGGTCTACTCTGCCATAGGCTGGCTAACTCAGCTTCAGCGCCAGATTAGCTAATCATGAAATAGGTAGTATAGTGTCTAGACAGCGAACAACAAGGGTGCTGACTCGGGGGGAGGGGGGGGGTAACTGCCTATATATAGCATAGTACGGATGCTCATGCCGAATAGCCCCCTTTTTCAGCGCTGCCAGGTATATGATTGGCCCCCTTTTTTCCACAAACATTATATGAATGGCCCAATTTTTCCGGATTCCTATGTGAAAGGCCCCATTTTTCTGACTTCCTTGTATATGCACATATTTTTCGCTCAGACAGGGCTTCCATTAACTTCCAGACTCAGGAAGTCCCAGACTTCCTACCCCTCAAATTTGGAAGTCCCACAGGAAAATCTAGGAAGTCCCACTTTTTTCTGTGCTGCAGCCGTCTGCCCTTTCTTTAGTAGAACATAGGTTCTTATTCTTTAGTAGAACATAGGTCACACAGAATCATCATGATATACGCTTCTCTTAGATGTGTTTTAAAAATGCCCTTGTTGCTAATTAAAATCCGACTGCATCTTTTTGGAAAGCCTGTACTTGTATGTCGGACCTTAGAGAAAGCATCAACATTGGTACAACTTCGCATACATTTCTAAGCCCAGAGAAAGAAAAAAGAAAAGAAAATACATAAGAGAAAACACCCAAAACATGTTTTCTTAAAAACAAACTATGCTGAAATTATTTTGCAGTAATGTATTTAATGAAATATTTGTTCGGATTGAAGCTGATCAACACGAGCGAACAAGTTGCTTACTTCACAAAAATTGCGGGAAAACGGCACCGACTCGTGCAACAACAAATAAAAGGCAGCTCTCGATGAAATACCAACAGCAAAACGTTCGTTCGCGGAGAAAAGCAAGCAAAACCATCGCAAATCGCCAATATTTAGACTTACTTTGCGTCTTTTCCACGCTGGTAAACAGGGCAACGCTGGTAAACAGTGCAACCGGAACAAGACTACGCATTTAGAAACGGGTTTTCCAAAAATTTTGACGAAAAATATGTTTTCTTTTCATTTGAAAAATTGCTTTTGTTGTCATGACAAACGTAATCTTCTAAATTCGAATAGATTTCAATTTGCGTTCTGTGCATAATTGTTATTTATTTATTTATAGAATTTTACTCGGCAATTCCCGGAAGTGTTGCAGACGACAAACGTTCTTAGCAAAATAATAATTTAAGATGTGAATATTAAAAAATAATAATGACTTCATATAATTTCAACGAATATTTTCGGGCGTCGCAGTAGAAAATTTAATTATACAAACATCAATTAATCAACTCAGCACGCGTGACAAATACACGCAGTGATCACACAGCCATCAAAAGGGTGCCGCTACGCTTGACACGACTGTCAATAAAACTTCCGCAAGCGGAAAGTGGGACGTCCTTAAAGCTCAGTCAACACAGGTAGCGAATTTCCGGTAAGTAGGCGGGGCAAACCTCATACAACTGATTAAACGTGGGCGGGCCTTTTGACAATTTTTGGACGTCTCGGGTATCGATTTTGGACGGTCAAAAGATATTTCGGAAGTCCGCGGTACGTCTTTGAAGTTCAATTTGGACGTCCGGTGGCAATCTCAGGGCGTAATATACGTCGTACAACCACTTAACGGAAGCCCTGCTCAGAGATTTTTTGAGGCTGCTTATCCTCTTGGTATTATATGAATTGACTAAGATATTTGTGTAATAACCAGCAAAAAGAGGGTTCAAAAAATCAAAGGGCAGTATATGAATAGGCCAACATTTTGGATGATCAAGTATTTTTCGAAGGCCAGGTATATGAATGGGGTAGATTTTGAAATACTGACTTGCACACCCGCACCAAAATTACCTCTGTTACCCCCCCCCCCCCCCACCCCCCAGGGTGCTGCTCAGACAGTGCAGATGCACAAACTATGTGTCTTTGTTTTTCGCATATGTTATAAAGCAGGTTATCTCATGACGAGGCTCAAATTTTCACTTCAGTCGTCTGTCACGTGTGTTAGATTTTGCATACACATACACACCTTGCATTTCATTTGTAACTTTTGTTGATATTTTATGATGTGTACAGGTGACATATTATCCTTAAAAGCAGATTACAAACAATATTATTTTCTATAGTATACGAAAATTTTCCGTAAACAGAGAAAAAAAAAAAAAACCTGATAAAAGTTCGCGCCTTTTTTGTGGCCCCCGCCAAAACCGTCGTCACCGTCGGTTCGGCTTTTTAAAATGAAGATAAATCATAATAAGACATAAAATAATCCAAATGTAGGAATGGTAGAAAATTGTGTAAAGACTCCTCATTTAGTGAAAGTTAAATTGTAAACACACCTTATAAAACGTTTGAGAAGCTGGTCACCCCACCCACCAGTGCACGTGAAACTGGGCCGTGAAAAAAACAAAGAAAAAAAACAAAACTGCCCTGTTCTGCTACGATACAAAGATAAACGTACCTGCTGCTGCTACCGCAGCTGCTGCTGGTCTCCATGTTGACACCACCATGGTTATGAAAAGATGAAAGCTTTAGATCTGATGAAAATGACGAATCCCTGTGCAACGGATAATATGACTATCTCTACGAAGTCGTTTCCGTGCGTGAAGGTGTTATATAGCGAGTTGTCACGTGACTCTGAGGATTGGCCTGCTGCAGAAATTTGTTAAATATTCTACCTTCAATTAATATTTATTTAGAGATACAAGACAGACATATTATGACTTTATAACAGCATATAGCATACCCCGCACAGACCCGTACGCAGACTTTTGAAATGGGGGTGCGAAATTTTAGCTATTCTGAAAAGGGGGTGTGCAAATGCTAAGAAAAGGCAAACTTATAGTGATGCAAAGTGAGTTTGGAAAAAAAAATGCATGTAGGGGATGCAAATCCGACCCCCCCTCTCCCTCCCCCCAACCACCACCACACACACCCTCGCGTACGGGCCTGCCTCGGATAAGTAAACATTTATACTCGTATTTACCTATCTCGGCATATAGTATAAAACATATTAACGTTCGGCGTCAGTGTTCCTTCCCTCCCCCTCCCTCCCATCTCAACTCCACCGACTGGCAAAGGGGACCGGCCACTCAAACACCTGCCATATTTATCCTAAATTAGGGTCAGGGTCTACATGGGGCTTACTGATTAGAAAAAAAAAAGAAAAAAAAATGCCATTTTTGTAATGATTCTATAGAGAAAAAAATATATATATGGCTAAAAACATACTGATTAGTAAAGAATAGTCTGCAGTTTTACAGAAAAGTCAAGGGGAAAAAAAGGAAAAGAAACCTGGTTTGGGTGAAATAGAAATAACAAGGAAAATGGAAAATAGCCTTAACACATTACGAAAACACGCCTATTCAAATATATTGAAAATTTCACCAACAAAAACTGAAAGTTTTCAGATAAAAATTCTGATTTATTTTATTATTATTATTATTTTCATATTTCTGCTCAAAACATAGATTGTGGGTACTCGTTAGAACCGCCTCGGGGCGGTTCTTACGAGTACCCACAATTTATGTTTTTGAGCAGAAATAAGAAAAATAATGTATACCCCTGTAAACCCCAGTTTTACTATATAAAAGTGGGGTTTAATGGGGTCAAATTAAATAGGCGTGTTTTCGTGATTACATGTTTTTTTAGCCCCTTTGATATCTTAGTCAAGAAAAGAAAATAACGGAAAAAATAAAGAAACGGCAAAATTTGTAAAGTTTTTTTTTTTACTTAATATATGGCTAAAATATACTCCTGATTGGAGCAAATGATGGCCTAAAGTTAACTTTAAAGAAAAATCTTAAGTATTTACAGAAAAAGTAAAGAAAGAAAAGAAAACGAAAACAGGTTTGGTTGAAATAAAAATAACAAGCAAAAGGGAAATTAGCCTTAAAGTATGTTTTTTAGCCAGTGTGATATTTCAGTCAAGAAAAGAAAATAAAGGAAAAAAATTAAAGAAACGGCCGAACTTTTAAAGATTGTTTTTTTTTTTGTGTGTGTTTTTTTTTTTTTTTTTACTATTAGAGCAATCTCATCCCCGCATCCCCAACATCCAGACCCTCATGAAAGTCCCTGCTGGTGTTTATACAAATCAAGAAGTAAATTCAGCGTTCATCCTGATCAGACTGCGAGTGATAAGGCTTGTATGTCCGAATGTTTAGAATATATACGGTAAACCTGTGCGAACTGAACAGATTCTGGCCAACCTGCCTACTGCCATCTTTAATTGTAGCCGCAGTGATCCTCGCATTACTTCAATTTTCATCAGAAACATAAGTCGAATAGACCCTGACGACTATCGCAACGATTCAGAAAGTGTTCACTCCGTATGAGCTGGCTGATCGGGACCCATCGTTGTTCACGTGTGTTAACCCTTAAACTGCCAATCACAACAATGGTCGTCTGCCTTTTCGTCTGCTTGTGATTTTAAAAGTCATTTTTGCAAACAGTGTGGACCCAGATCAGACTCTGATCTGGGTCCACACTGTTTGCCTGTATGCAAAAACAGGTTTGAAAAAGTCTGCAAGAATATTCAGCAGACGACATAAACAGACGACATTTTCAGATGCAGTTTTTCTTGGCGCTTTAAGCGTTAACCCTTACAGTGCTAATTACAACTGCAGCAGACGACATCTATAAAAAAATAAGACTTGGCATTCTATATGAATCGTCATGAAGTACCAGCCTTATTTTCTCTAATTAACACTTTAAGGATTGACACATGCGAACAGAGACAGACCCCGATCGGCCAGCTCATACGCATGCAGCGTATGCTTACAGAACCGTTGCACCGCCCTAAATGGGTGCGACAATCGAAGGCACATACAAGCGAACTCGTACGCACATCTGATCGGGACATTCACTATTCGCTTACATAAAAAAGACATTTAATCTTTACCACTGTCTTGGCGACAAACATGTCGAAAATAGTCTTTGACAAATCAAGCGACTTGTCTCCAAACGGACCTGAAGTCGGGAGCGCTAACCACTCGGACACCACGACGCTTATAGAACCTCGTTAAAGGTGGAATGCAGCTAATTACTCTACGGCCCTTCACTGCACCTTTCATTATCACCACTTCATCGTATCGATATGACTAAAACAATGTTAAAAGAGACGTAAAACACTAAATCATCACCGAAGTCCCATGAGCGAAACTAAGAAAAGGCACACCACACAGCCTTTGCCTAAAAGCGAAGATCAAGATCAGCCTGCGAACTTCCACATTCAGAACAGGGCCTCATATTGTGTAATACCTGATTATCGTGTGCGAATAGTAAAGTTAACCATTTCATCCCCGAGTTTCTGAAGCGGTGTCCTCCATCTTTGAATAGTTTCAAATAGGGGCCTGAGTCAAAACATCAAATAGAATGCCAAACAGTGTAGATCCTTATTATGAGCCGTCTCATCAGGATCTACACTGTTTGGGAAAAGGAGGTTTGGGTCTGCAGGAATGAAAGGTTTTATGAGCAAGTTGCTCTCGTTTATGTTGACTGGTCTGGGTATTCACCGTTCCAACAAATAGAAGGCCTCTTTTTTAATGACAAAATTCATATGAGACGGTTAATGTTTAATGCGCAATAGGGGAAATCCTTGACGGCATATATGCACAATAATATGGCATGTGAACAGTGGGATCCCAGGTCGGAGACTGGAGCATCTGTACAGTCTGATCTATGTCTTTTACTGTCCTCTAATAAAGTATTGAAAATTATCGAACTCCTTTGCTATCGGTTACAACATGAAAACAGGACTTTGTACCATACAGTTGACTCTCGTTATCTCGACCTCGCTTATCTCGAATAACCGCTTTCGAAGTGAAAATCTGGTCCCTGCCTTAACATGAAAATCTAACAACAGGTGTGTCCTAAGGAGCAATTTCTCCTCTTTTCCACAATATTTTCAATATATCTCTAACTTCAAGAGTCCAATAGCATAATTATAAATTTGTTAAATGTGGTTGTTCGAATTATTTTTTCCCCAGTTTTGCAAATCTGATATGTCGAGGTACGAATATCTCGAAGTATTTCAGACAGTCCCTTGGACTTCGAGAAAACGAGACTCGACTGTATGCGGACAGCAAAGACCGAGACTAGAGTGCGCATTTACGTCCGCTTACAGAATCATTTTTGAACCGCAACATGAGAAAAATCTAACTTTGACATGTGCGCCCAATGAAGACTCAAATTAACCTGCGCATCCGAGCAGTCTGATCAGATTCTTCGCAGTCTACGTGAAGAAGCTTTGAGTCCTTGGCATCCAAAATGCGTCCAGGGATTCAATCAGTTTGCTTGTGTTGGGGTTTAACGACGCGTCAGCCCTTGTGCGTCATTTTGTGTCGTCTCCCAGAGAAAGGGAGAAAAGAGATAGAAGAGACAGTAGAGGAGATGAAAGAGAGGGAAAGGGAAAAAAGAGGGAAATGAAAGAAAATGAAGGAACAGAAGAAATTATAACATTCTCCCCTACCCTTACTTGCTGCAAGGACTGCAGCCCTTGCCCACCTGTAAACCAATATCAGTTGGACGCCCCGGATACCAAAGCTACCGGACACCTTTGCCTCACCCAGCCACCCCTAGATTCAGATCAGACAACGCGAATGCGACAGTTAATCTGAATTTTCGCAGAGTACACATGTTTGAAGGTACGTTTTCTGACGTTGCCGCTCAGTTTCAAGCAAACATTCTTGATATGTTTCTTATTGCCCCACAAAAATATAAGTTGAGGTATTCATTAGAAGAGCATCTATGAAGCACTTGAAATGAGAACCCAGATCTTTGAGAAATGAAAAAAAAAAAAAACAAAAAAAAAAAACAAAAAAAAACAACAACAAAACAAAAAACAAAAACAAAAAAAAACAAAAAAACAAACACTACAATACATACCAATAATTGAAAAACGACCATATTGCGCATGTTGTCAGCACACTCAGATCTAAGACCCTCCACGCAGTCTTATCTGAAACTACAATAGTCACTAACACCATGTATGGTCCTCAATCATTTTATTGGCAAACAATTAAGACCCTGATTGGGTGGATGCGCGCCGTGATCTAGGTCTACTCTGGTTGCTTACGTCAGAACGTAGGATTTTTTGTTTTAATTTGGAGGGGTCTTTTATGTATTTGGGATATTGTTTTCTTGTTTCTCCACCAAAACATATCTTGTAGGCTACAAACTGACTTGTCCTTGTGACACATCATTCATTGTGTCGATTTGTTTTTGGGTAGAGAATTTCTGAAAGGGTGGGATCGATTCGATCAAGTTATCGTATTACCCTCAGAATTCGGACAGACAGACAGACCCGAGCCGGATTGCTGGCCTGGGATATAAACTGTCGCAATCATCATATCCTGGTCGGTGCCAAGCTACTGTCTGAGATTTTAATTCTTGTACTATACTCTGATATAGATTCTACAACAGTTACAAATTTCGCAATGCAGTTTCAGACAAAGAAACCTGTGCCCCCAGATCTTCGGTAAAATTTTTGCTTCCTCGGTTGATTAATAAATGTGTATTTCTCATAGGAAATAACGTCTGTGTCTAGTAATTTTGTCTCCAAGAGACAGAGAATATCAAAACTATGTACTCTGAATATAGATTCAGGGTAAAGGATCCTTCGTTTCAACCCACATACAGTCGAACCTCAATGGCTCGAACATCTTTGGGACCATGGAAACTCGTTCGAGACATGGGTAGTTCGAGCCAATAGGGGTTAATCATGGCACCAGTTCAGGAAGCAAATAGCGATAATTTAGAGAAATCTTTTCGATTTTCTACACAATGATTGTGTAGGCGATTCTAATGAGTACACACAACATACAATGCCATGATAAAATAAGAACAAATCCCTAAATATTTGTTTTCTTGAGCTACTGGAAGAATTTTGTAGGGACTGAAAAAAAGAGTTCGAATCATCCTCAGTAAACGAGCCATCCGTGTTCGAGCCATTGAGGTTACACTGTTCATTGAGGCTACCAACTGACATTGTAGAACAAGAAGTGTTTATATTAGGACAGCTTTTTCGATTATTGTCGCCTATGGAAGCTTAGTGTAAACATAGACAAAACTAAAATTTTTGTACAGTCGACTCTCGTTATCTCGAAGTCCAAGGGACTCTGAAATACTTCGAGATATCCGTATCTCGACATATCAGATTTGCAGAACTGAGGAAAAAAGATAAATCAAACAACCACATTTCACAAATGAATATGTAATTTGAATCCTTAAAATAGAGATATACTGAAAATATTGTGGAAAAGAGGCTTAGGAGCAATTTCTCCTCTTTTCCACATTATTTTGTTACCTGTTGTCCTAGTTTCATATTAAATCAGGGACCAAATTTTCACTTCGAGATAAGCGGTAATTCGAAATAAGCGAGTTCGAGATAACGAAGTTCGACAGTATTTGGATCTCGAGGAAACCAGTACTTTAATTTCAAACTAGGCTCAAATCCTATCGAAATTGAAGACAGTTATAAATATTTAGGCGTTTTCTTCACAAAGTCTGGAGGTTTCTTAAAAGCGAGAAAACACGTCGTGGAACAAGCCCGAAAAGCCTTGTATTATTTGTACACAAGAATAAATAACCTTAATCTGCCAACTGATCTACAACTTAAGCTATTTGATCAAACTATTGTACCTATCTTGACGTATGGGAATGAGGTCTTTGGCTTTGAAAATATTCAAATTCTCGAAAGATTACACACAGAGTTTCTCCGCACTATTACAAAAACTGGCTGAATTGGGTCGCTACCCGCTTGAAGTTACAATCAAATTACGCATGGTAGGTTTCTGGACTAGAATTGTTTCTAGTAAAGAAACCAAACTGTCATACATTCTATACAAAATTATGAGGTATACCCCAAATCTGCATTCAAAATGGATTAACTACGTGAAAACAATTTTTGGTGATTGTGGCAGATCCGATGTCTGGTTAAATGATGGTTAAATATATAAGACGACAGATAAAACGTAAATTATTGGATCAAAATTATCAAGTTTGGCACGCTAACCTACAGAACTCGACAAAAGGTACAAATTACCAGCTATTCAAATACTCCATTAAGTTAGAACAATATTTCTTAGTCCTCGAACGTTTGTAAAATTCAGAACAGCTAACCATATAACATATAACACATAACATATTTTATTCAGCATTAAACATCGTGACATTGTTTTTAGCCTACATACAAGCAATGTAGTAAGAGCATGCACATACACATATCATATTCATATTTACAGAGGAGCACAAATTACACATGGAACAATTCAAAATCTACATATAAATATACAATACAGGCTAACCATCGGCTACCTGTAGAGGTACTTAGATGGGCGGGCGTTCCTCATAGTGAAAGAATCTGCCATTTGTGTGACGCCAATGATGTCGCCGACGAGTTTCATTATCTTTCATGCTGCAACCATTTTACTCAAGAAAGAAGGCAATTTATCAAACCATACTACTTTAGACGCCCGAACATTTTAAAATATAAAGAATTAATGAGTTTAATATCGCCAGCTAAACTGAATAAGCTATGCCAGTTTATAAAAGCAATACTCAAACATTTTAACTCTTAAACATTCAACTGAACTGCATTATACAATTAACGTTAAGTTAATGGTAATCATTTTTTTTCTTTTTCTTTTTTTTGTTAGTTGTATAGTCATCAGTACGCCTGTAAAACCTAAGTGTCAGTACCTGTCTTATGGCTTCAACAATAAGAAGCCCACTCCACTACCCAAGTGGACACACGAAGCCGGGGAGGTGTCGCACCGATGTTGATACAACATCTCATAGCAACAACGTTGGCGCGACATTGCCTGGATGCCCTGTGGCCAATTCCTGTTTAACATACATAAGCCTAAGTGGAAATAGAATTACCTCTTTAGACAAGGAATTACCTTTGGTCGGCGGTGGGGAGTTTTCACGAGTAAATGTGGAAGCGTTCCGCCGGCGACCGCTCACTCAAAAAAAAAAAAAAAAAAAAAAAAGCAACAAAAGAGGAAAAAGAAAAGAGGAAAAAGGAAAACATCTATATATGTCTAACTATATATGCATGTAACATAAAATGATACTTGTGATGATGATCCCTTTCCGATTTAAATGGGCTATGTGAAATAAGTTTGTTTGTGCGCTGGATGCATGCCGAGAAACAAGTTTGTACGTGTGGCGTAGCCACGATGCCACAATTTACGTTGGGACACGTTGCGACGCCACGCAAACCTTGTAAAGGGATGCCATTGCGTTGTGAACGGGGCAGATATTTGTGCTGGTGAACATACCTGTTAAAATTGCATTTATTCTTTGATTAATTATCCAAATTTATTTATAGCACATTTATAAATTAATCCTTTTAAAATACTAAGCTCCTATTTCTCCTTCTTGTATCTGTGCACACAAATTAACCGACAATAAAATGAGTATATGCACGCGATTCTCGTGCCTTCTTAATGGTCTGGTGATCTTTATCATTATAAAAAGCTGTGTCTTGGAGAAGGGACCTTTGAGCTGTGTTTTGGGTTGTCATTTCCTGACAACACTCCGTCATATGTGATTTCATCCTTTGACAACATACTTACCACATGTAATAGCTTTGTAGCAGAACATCGACTGACCAGGCAGAACTGTCCGGATGTGCAGCCTTGTCTACGATTTAGCAGAATACATACCTGAGCATACACAGGATTAAACCCCTTCTCCAGTGGTCCGAGTTTAGGTATTTTATAAGGGACAAAACTATGTAGTTTCAGTGCTACTAAGTATATAGGAGGTTGCCTCCCTTGGTATACAAAACAAATCTACTTTCTTCTCAATTTAATATATCCAGAAAGGCCAATTCTTGCTTTATATGCTACGTCATGTTGTAATCACTGTATGTTGACAGTTCTCATTTAATACTGTATGTATTCTGAGAAAAATAAAGTTGATTTGATTTGAAATATTAGGTATAGTCTTATATGTGTGATTGTAGATTGAGGCTAGTATGCATTCTTATCATGATCATGATTTTCATAATGCTTTTCAGTGTAAATATACTGTATAGAACATATATTTCCGCGTAAATCAGAAGTTTTATTCTAGCCCATTAAATAACTAGGAAAGTGGTTAAAAGTCATTTATTCTTTCTCTCTTTGTTCCTTAGTTCAGAAACATAGCTATTACTTCTTAACCTTTACCACTCTCTCTGTCAATTTGCATGAAATTTCAAACATGTTTGATGGGAAAAATTATTTTAAAATGTCGTCTGCTGGAAATATTACCCAGAGTGTTAAGCGTTAAAAAAAAAAAAAAAAAAAAGAACATTTTTTGACTGAAAATAATTATTTTGCTTTGCATTCTGACATTCCATATGTGTTAGAAAAATATTTTATTATCACTTCTTAATATTTTCAGTTTTTTTTTTTTTTTTTTTTTTTTTTTGCTTTTGTTTGAACTATGATAGTATCAGATATGACATGTCAATCACCTGATAAGACATGTCAATCACCTGATAAGACCTGTCAATCATCTGATAATACCTGTCATTCATCTCATATCAGAAAAGCCTAAACGTACTTATCAATGAAGTCCATAGCTGAAAGCTTTGCATTCCACAGAAAAATCAAGTACTTCTATGATGATTTTAAAATATTTTGTTCAATCTTAAACTTTCACTGTAAAAATGAAAAATAAACTTGACGCCATGTGAGTCACTGGAAGAAACAAAGATTGAAAGAAGTTAACAAAATATTAAAAGTTTTGGGACATAGACAACACAAAAATTGTGTTTTTTTTTTTTTTGTTTTTTTTTATGAAAATACAAGTAAAATGCAACTATATAAAAATAAATACAGTCATAGGGCATTGATTAAAAATACAAATATCAAAATTGCATTATTAAGACAAAACAACTACCTTTCAGCTAAATACAACAGACAAATAAACAAACAAGCAAGTAAATAAATAAATGGTCACTGGAAAAAACAAAAATGGAAAGTAATAAAAATGAGATAATATTTGAAAATTATGCTTTTATGAACATACAGGAGAAGTTACTGACCATGATATAAAAAATAAATAGATTAATAAATAAGTTGATGTACTCTCTCTCTCTCCCAAACACATATAGTGTTAAATCAGAATAAATAAATAAATAAATAAATAAATAAATAAATTGGTAGAAACAAAAACTGAAAGAAAGAAAATACATGATACTTTTGTGACATATAAACAACAACACAATTATTTATAAACATACAACAGGCCTGGATGGATAGATGAATTAGATTTACACCCCTTTCATTAGCGTAAAATTATAGGGTTTCAAAATATATAATAATTCTTTCAAGAAGAAATATTAAATTACCTCAGTTAAAACTGTTTTAATACATATATATATAAGTAGATATATGCTATTTAGTTGTTAAAAATGATTTAATATCGTCTTCGTCCTCCATTAGTTAGACGAAAAAAAAACAACAACCGCCTTCCCCCCCCCCCCCCCCCCCCCCCCACCCCAAAAAAAAAAAAAAAACAAAAACAAACAATCCTTGATTATAAAAATGGTTTGTTCAGTTTAGAAATTTTTATTGTAAAAATATAATAAAAAACAAAAAAACAAAAAAAAAAACTTGACATTAAATGAGTCTCTGGAAGGAAAAAAAAATGAAAGAAATAGAAAAAAGTTTAAAGATTTATAATATATTTAATATAAACAATTTAAGTATAATTTTGCATAAAGGTACAGAAAAACTAATTCACTAATTGCTATTTATGATTTATGAAAAAAAGTATAATTATCAAAGGAAACTTACTTAAAAACTGCTAAGTCAATTTTGAAAAGTTAAAAAAATATTTCAATTTCATTCTTTCATCTTTGATACAACGTCATTTCATTTTAAACTGATACAAAGTAATTTTACCAATAAAAAAGAATAAATGAATGAAAAATAATATATGACAAACTAATGCTCACTTCTAAAACATATATTTTGCATTTAAAGGGGAACGCAATATAAGTTGTAAGTAAATCTTGGAGTAAAGTGCTTTACAAGCAATTTATTTTGATGCAAAAATCGGCCTAGAAATAAGGAAGTTATGGTTGTTTGAATATACTTAAAATGGCTGTCATGGATGCCGCCATATTGTAGGCTTTGTGACGTCACGTAGCCCAAATAAAATATGCAAAACCAAATTATAAAGGGTTTTTAAGAATAATTTTGCTACAGAGTTTTCATGATCTTTTAATTCTAGTGACAAGCAATCATTGCCCCCAAAATAAACCAACTTTATGAGAATAACTACCTTTATGAAACGAATTTTAATTTTTATGAAACCTCATTTAATATTCAAAATGGCGGCGCCCATATCACCAATGTTAAAATATTCAATTGTCTATAACTTACTAAACTTTTCATTAAATTTGATCAATTTTGTGTCAAAATTCATTGTTTGTAAAGTTCTTTACTTTAAAATACAATACCATTGAAGGTTGTATTCCCCTTTAAGGACGGTGTTACCAAAACTATTTTGGAGTGAGTAAATGTCCTCTTTTAGGTTAAGAGGGGTGAGTAAATTTTTTATTTGGGTTTTACTGCCCTTTCAAGAATATTTCACTTATATCGATCCGATAGTTCATCAAAGTTGGGCGAAAACCTGAGAACCAGGGGAAAAAACACCTGACCATCCGTTAACAGAACTTGGCTTTCCCACATGTGACGCGAGCGAGACTCGAACCACAGTGGTGAGAAACCTAATGGATTAAGAGTCAACTCTCCAATCCATTAGGCTACGGCCGCCCGCTAAGGGTGGGTAAAGGTCCGGTGGGCAAATGTACGGGGTGGTTAACAATACTAGGCCATACTCTGTTGAAACAGTTGAGTAGCAAAAAATATTTATTTATTTTTTTTTTTTTTTTTTTTTTTTTTTTTGTCAAAGACTGAAAACTTGAGAAAATTTAGGTATTAAGTGAGACAGGTCAAACAATAATTTCACACATAAAAAATGCCAAACAGTCCAGGCGCATATGCATTTTATGAAAAAATAACCGGGAATAGCGTCGTTGAACCTTCGACGATCAGTTTATTCAGCATCGATCAGCCCACGCCACAAATAATTCAGACGAGATCGTACACATTTACAAACTATCTATTAGGTAAGAAAACTGTTAAAAGACTTGAGAGCAGCATGTAGTTCTTCTTTTTGAAAAAAAAACTAACCCACAAAAACAGATTCTTTCGACAAGTGACTGACCTACCTCTTTTGTTTACTTTTTTCAGCGGCTATATTCAGAGCCGCACGTGCTCCGGAAGACGCACACAACATTTGCTTATCAGAGCCACTGGCTCCGATTATAAAGTTTCCTACCCGTGTTATGCATAAGAGTGTAATACCGAAAAATACCGGGGGCAAGGTATGACTAGCAGTCGCTTCGTGGGGGTGGGGGGTGGAGGGTCATGTGCCCCTTTTGCCCACCCCTAGATCCGGGCCTGTGCGAGATCTGTATTTCCTCTTGAGAGAGTCTGAGCTCTGGGGGATTCTCCATTATTTTGTTTACTGTGGCTCTTGAGGATATAAACATAGCCTTTGTCTACAGAATATTAGCTATCATTTTATTTCTTTCACACCATTCAAGAAAGTTTTTCAAATCAATATTTTTGCGGTTTGTTAGGTGCAGAATACAAGGATCAGAAGAGAATAATTAAGCATAATCTGCAAAAAGGTCCAAAAGCACAGCATGATGTGGACAGGGGTAGATCGTTAATATATAGAAGAAAAAGAAGGGTTCCAAGAATCGATCCCTGAGGTACACCTGCAGATATAAGTTTAGGGACTGAAAGTTTACTCGAGATGTGTACTTGTTGTGTCCTATCTGTCAGATATGAACCATGTCAAGGAGCTCTGACCAAATTTGTATGCCGCCAGCTTGTGAAGCAGCAGTTTGTGGTTTACTAAATCAAAGGTTTTTGATAGGTCTGGAAACACTGCTCCCACTGTTTCGCCATTAGTTAATGCATGTAACCAATTATCCAACAATGTTTGTCAGGGCTGTCTGACATCAATGTGATTTCCTAAAGCCAGGTTAGTTTCTACACAGAAATTTATTAGTTTCCAAGTATTCAATCATGCAGTTGCTAACATGGTGTTCAAAGACAGAACTGATTATAGGCAAAACAGAGATAGGCCTATAGTTATTGATGTCAGCCCTGCTGCCTCTTTTGAAGATTGGGGAAACTTTTGCCCGTTTAAGCATATCTGGTTATGAGTTTGATTTGATACTTAAATTTAGAATATGGGTAAGTGGCTTACATATAATTGGTGCAGACATTTTTAGAAACTTTGCACTAATATCGCCTACTCCTGTGGCTTTGTTATCTTGAAGGTTTTGGAGTTGCTTCAAAATGAAGGATTCAGTGACTTCAGCAATACAAAATTCTGGAGCATCTTTTAAGTTTTGACTATAGTGCCGTCGGATATTGCCTATGTCAATGTTGCCATCAGATCTTATTGGTGTTTCAGTCCTGACTGATTTATGAACAAATGTGAAATATTCATTAAAAGTATTTGCAACTGTTTCTGAATCTAAGATTATATTTCCATCCTTATTGTCAATAAAATTTGTGACTGTTTTTGCTCCTTTGCCAGTGATGTAATTTAGTGTGTGCCAGAGGTCTTTTAGATTTGTTGAGGTGCTAATACAGTTGGAACAGACTTGGGTTTTTGATTTCTTTATCAAACTTTTTACTTTGTTTCTCCAAATATTGTATTGTTGAGTATTTGAAGATTCTTTATACTGATCTCTCATTTTCCTTGCCTGAAATATATCATTAGTTACCCACTTTGGTTGTTTTTGCCTTTTTACACGGCGTTGTTTCTTTGGTGCATGGTTTGAAAAAACAGAGTTGAAAATGCTTGTAAAGAAATCTAGCGCATCACTGGCATCATCAAAAATGTCTATCACTGACCAAGGCTGATTTTCCATATCATATAGAAAGTTTGTCTCATTAAACCTTTTAGTATCTGTAGGTTATGAAATTATGCACTGGTCCCTTATTAAAAGATTTTGAAAGTTTTCTTGTATTACACACAGGATAGTGGTCACTAATTGCCAGAACAGGCACACTTATGTCTATGATATTTTCAGGTGTATTTGTTTATACGTGATCAGTTAGTGTTTCAGAATTTTCCTTGTTTACTCTTGTTGGCTTGGTAACCAGTAGTGTAAAGTTAAAACTATCTGTAGTATGTAACCAGTGTCTTGTCTCAGTGTTTTCCCGTAATAAGTTGAAGTTAAAATCACCTAGCATATTTATTTCTTTTGCCTCCAAATAAGCTTTTTCAGTGGCTTGCTCACATGTTCTGTCCACAAATTCAAAGCTGATGGAGATCTATAGCAGTAACAGATCAAGAATGGCTTTTGAACATTGTTTCTTACTTCCATCCACATTTCAGTATCAATGGTTTCCAAGTCCTCACGATGAATGCATACAAGGTTTTCTTACAAATACTCAGACCACCTCCATGACTGTTTCTGTCTTTAAATATGAAATCATAGCCAAGGATCAATAATTCATTATCTGAAAATTCACTGTTCAGGAAGGTTTCACATAAACAGAAAATATCAATAGTTTGTTCCAAGACTAACAGTTCAAGTTGATCAAGCTTTGGATATAAGTAATGTATGTTTAAATGGGTAATATTGAGGCTTTTGTATTAAACCATGCATTGACCTGAGGACTCTGGATGCCGTCAATATGTGAGGTTTGTGAGTCATCTTCATTTACACAAACATGTTCATTCAGTTGCTCTGCTGATGCCATGGCGGAAATAACATAAGCATCATCATTACTGGCATTTGATTCCTGTTCCATTTGTAGCTGTTCCAGGGGTTGTTGTTGTTCCAGCTGGTGTTTTTGTGGTTGTTCCAGCTTTTGTTTTTGTTTCTGCTGTTGTTGTTTCTGTTGTTGCTGTTCCTATTGTTGCTACTGTTGTTGTTCCATATGTTGTTCCTGTTGTTGTTGCTGTTCCTGTTGTTGCTGTTCCCATAGTTGCTGCTGCTTATCCTGTTGTTTTTGTACCTATTGTTGTTGCTGCTGTTGGTTCTGTCGTTTCTCCACCCTAATGTCCTCCCATTCTGAAAATTCTGCTCTTGTTCAGACGTGTTAGCATAATGCATAGACAGGTTAAGTTTTTCCTTTAGTGTTTCACATATCGAGGGTTGAGCGCAAGACTATGGTAACTCAAACATATTTTTGAAACCCTTGTTTAGGGGCAACTTGGACCCTTTTGTAAACAATGCAAATTTAGGTGCCATTGCTCATACGAGCAATGGCACCTAAATTTTCATTGTTTACAGAAAGAAATGTTGTAATCTTCATAACGCCTTCATGGTGAGGAGATTAGGTTTGGGGAAAAACAATCATCTGACTTACGCCAGTCTTGCGCTCAACCGTCGATATTGTTTCTCTGGGAATTTTTCCACCCTGCGCATTTAGGTGGAGATTATCTTTGTACAAAGTGGTATTTAGAGAGCCATCATTTAAGAATCCATGTGTGTTGTCTATGAAACAATATGACATGGAGTCACATAACTGTCTTAATCTTTCTGGCGAAAGAAACGTCCGTTTGATCAGGACTCTGAAACGTCCGTTTGATCAGGGTTCTCAGACAATACAGAATCATGCTCCCTCTGAAAGGGTTGTTTCAGGAACGTGATCTCGTTATCAACAAATATATGTTGTTGTTTTTTGTGGTTGTTTTGCACTTTATTTTTGTAGTTCTCTGGTGTTGAAATTCATTGTTTGTTCTTCTTGCTAAATATTGGGCTAACATCATGCACACTATTATTGGCATTAGAATTGTTTGATGGAGAGCCTTGGATTGGTGTTGATCCAAATAGCTTGCTGAAAATACCCAAGGGACTGCTACTATTTTTATTGTATTTTGGTGGGAAAGATCCATGGAAATGTGTCTCATGAACAATAGTTGGTTGTTTTCTGCTTGGAGTTTGTTCATTTACACCCTCAGTGATAAGGTTCTGATTCTCAGATTGATTAAACATAAATGACAGTTTTTGAAATTCTGTAGACTTCCACAGTTTTGCACCAACACCTTGAATTAATAGTTTCTGGGTCCTATAAAGGGTCAAAGTCACTTTCTGACCCTCTGTGGTGGTACTGGCTAAAATTGCTGAGTTTTTCTTACCTTTAAAGTCATATAGCTCTGTCAGTTTATCAGCAAAATCATCAAAAGCACTTTTGGAATAAAACTTCACTGTGAAACATTCTTCATTTTTTGAAGACGTTATGGTCAACAGGTCTGGTGTGTTGTTATGGATATATGAGAATCAGTTTTTTTTATTACTTTCTAGATTATTTGTTGCCATTATTGGATGCTAATCCTTATTTAGCTAGACTAAGTGTGATTTAAATATGTATTTGTTGTACAATTAATAGAGTCAGTTAGCACCTATTGATAAAGCACTAGGATTTATGTAGATATATTAATCCTTGCAATAACACTGGCAGTGTTTCACTTTTACAGGTGTCTCAGGTTGGATAATCCACTATAATCTGATGCTATGTTAATTCTGCAGAAGAGCTTGCTGTATGGGAATTCTAGATTACCCTGTGCATAAGCGTTTTCTGATCATGTGCGTTGCTGCTTGTCCATACATTGTTTCATTCAATACGATCTGCCGGCACATTGTCTTCTCATATTTAAGTCCTAGTTATACCATGGCTCTTGCGCATGTACGATGTGATAATGCACAAGCATGAGCGAGTGCATTATCGCACTCACATGCGAAGAACCATGGTATAACTGATTCATCAGATTTGCATGTAAGTAGATCATCTACATCCCGAGATATTTCATGCTGAATGTTGGGAATTTGGCCACTATGTGATAAATATAGGACATCCGCACATTCTGATCTGGTTCGTTGCTGCTCATCTGTACATTGTTTTATTCGATACGACTTGCCCCATAGTCTGGCACATCATCTTCAAATATTTAACCTATTGTAGACTGAATGAACTCACCCACAATATATACTGAAAAATTCTAATTTCGATTTTAGGTATGCCAGGCTATGTTATTTAGATAGTCAGGGAAACACATGGTGGAACTATTTGCAAACAGTGGAGACCCTGATCAGACGCCGCCTTCTGCGGCGTCTGATCTGGGTCTCCACTGTTTGCCTGTTACCTTTTTAGGGGTCTCCAGACTACAGTGGGTTAAATATAGCGTGCCATAAATGCGAAGTTCTAGATTAATATGTGCATCCACGCATTTTGATCTGTTTGGTTGCAGTTCGTCTGTACATTTTTTTTATTAGATACGATCTGCCGTTACTCCAGCGCATCCTCTTCTAATATTTAAGTAAAGCTTGCAACATGCAAAATTCTAGATTAGAAGATGCATCCGTGCATTCTGATCTTGGTCAGTGCTGCTCGTCCATACATTTGTTTCTTTGGATGGATCTGTTACTCCAGCACATCGTCTCCTTATATTTAAATATAGATAAATATAGCATGCTAAACGTTAACAGCTTTGATAATCATGCCAAAAATATTTTCATAGTGGGAATATACACTTTCAAGCCCCCAGCAAATTATTTGCCGACTGACCATATAATTGTCATAATGTGCATAGTGCATCGTATTTGAAAAATAATGGTCCAAACAAGTAAAAATAAATCTATTCATATTTTACAAATCTGATCAGACTGTGTATTAGTTAGATACTGTGCGATTCATGTATTACAGTATTTTATACTAATGACCAAAACAGTGAACTGAGTGGATACCATAATGCACTAGACTGCATCACGCATTCTGATCTTCGTAACACATATGCTCAGAGGAACAATTTCACTGGATAAGGATCTAATGAAAGTATTAGTATTGATGACACTTAATTATTCTAGCAATAAATTTTAGTTAAGCAAACAATCTGTTCCAGCACCTTTTTCTAAACGAAAGTGCATATTTCATTAAAAATAGGAAAGAAATATTACTCAAAACAAAAATAGCAAACCACAGGTTTGACATAATATATATATATATATATATATATATATATATATATATATATATATATATAAATATATATATATATATATATATATATATATATATATATATATATATATATATATATATATATATATATATATATATATATATATATATGAGCCCTTTCGAATAGAATGAGAAACGACCTCATGGTATTTGAGACCATCTTAGACCAAGGTGAACCGACACACCCGCGCAGTCTGATCTGGGTCTACACATATCGCCAACAGAATGCATTATGTCAACGAGTCATTGTCTAATTGAACCTTTATCACTCTCTCGGCTAACTCAGCAGACGACAAATTCATGTCTTTTTTTTTTCCTTATTTTCTCCCATAAAACAGGTTTTGACATTTCACGCAAATTATCTCCACTGAAGACAATTCGCATGGAAAGTCAAATCCTGTGGAGATAATATGAAATGCCTGAAAACCTGTTTTCAGGGTAACATAAGAAAAAAACTTCAAAATGTCATCTGCTGAAAAATACTATCAGCGGCGAGGCGGTTCCAACGAATACCCACAATCTAATTTATACCCCTGCAAACCCCAGTTTTACTATATAAAAGTGGGGTTTAAGGGGGTCAAAATTATATAGGCATGTTTTCGTGATGGCACCCAAATTAGGCCCATCATAGCACCTCTATTTCAATTGTCAGTTTTACTGTCAAATCATTTATCAGTCGTCCATTAGAATGCACAGAGTTTGGCTTCAAAAACAAGAGCTGCGGAAAGGTATTTATTTTCTGAAAGGTGACTTAACCCAGTTTAGATTTAATAAACTCCCACACACTATATATTGGAAGAGTCCAGTTTTAATTGTAGGTACATGTGTGTCAAGTGATGTGATTTAGATATTCTTAGAGAAAAAATGGCTAAACTATTTGAAAACAGTGGAGACCCTGACTCTGCGGCGTCTGTTTGCCAGTTACCCTTTTTTTGGTTTCCAGACTAAAATGGATTAATATCTCGCTGTCGCCTTAAAATGTTAAAAGAGTCTGTCAGTGATTAAACGCTGCAATAAACACGAATGAGACATCACATGTGAAAGACTCCATACATTTCAGACGAAGGTAAATTTAGAACCATGAGGTATTATTATGTACACTTGGCAAAAACGAATCCTATTTTTCGCAGTTACTTTCGAAGTTAACGTCAACAGTGGTTGCTTCCATAATGATGATGATACTCCAAGCATGGCTGCTCTGCTCCATATCGCAGCACCTGGTGCATCCATCATGCCTCCTTGTTTTTTTGTTTTGTTTTTTTTTTTTTCTTTTTTTCAAAATTCAGTTTGTGTACGTAGGGTACATATGGGTCATTTAAAGCCAATTTCTTGCAATATCGAATCATTGTATTCTTACGACATGAAAGTCGCAACAATGGAATGAAGCCTAGCTGAAAAACATCTCACGCCTGCTAACCACTGAGCCAAAGAGTCGACTCCCAGACGCAGTTGTCAGAGATTAAAATATATATTTAGAAGCTATACGTAATCTTCCAAGGCAGATAATCGAAGGTAGCTCGGTCGTAACACACCCCCCTTTTCAAGGAAGTCATCATTTATGATGACGTGAAGCCATTTTCGGCGTATAAAGTCCAATCCCAGACGAGCCCCCATCTTACGACATGAAAGTCGTTAGATTGGAATGATGCATAGCTGAAAAACATCTCACGCCTGCCGTTGGAATCAAACCCGGTCCTCCCGGTTAAAAATCCAATGCTCTAACCACTGAGCCAAAGAGTCGACTCCCTGACGCAGTTGTCAGAGATTGAATATATACTTAGAAGCTATGCGTAATCTGCCAAGGCAGATAATCGAAGGTAGGAGTGCTCTGTCGTAACAGTATGCGAACATGGCATGATGGAGATTGTCAGAAGCGCAAAGCTGGCAGATAATTGGAATGCATTTGACAGGAATGCCCTTCAAAGGTAATGGTCGTCAACTTGGGTTCACACAACTATCAGCTGCCTGGTTCGGTAACATAAGGTTAACAATCATGTAAAGGATCGAAAGCCGGCCTCAGTGGCTCAGTTGGACGCGCCGTCCGACTGGAGACCAGGAGGTCGCGGGTTCAACCCCCGCCGAGGTCGGCAACATTCTTTCGTGGAGATTGATCATGAAATATTTTCTACGGTTATTCTCTCCCTTCCGCTGATTCAAGAAGGGCAGTTGTCAGTTTCTGGCGAAAGAATGTGCACAATACTGGTTAACTGCTTAGAGGACTAATCCTGCCCAGTAAACGTGTGGTTAGGTAAACTGACCGCGCTCGACATGACCCCACTGGGTTGACTGGGCCGTAAAATCTCAACACAAACAAAAGGACCGAAAATGATTGAGGCGACCTACAGCGACGTCACAAGGCGAAGACAGGCCGCTGATTCACACAACACGACTTCACCCCTTTTAAAACGAGTTCCCACCTTAAAGAGGGTCGTCAACATTCTTTCGTGGAGAATGATCAAAAATATTTTCTACGGTCCTTCTATCCTTTTCTGAATCCCGTTCAGAGTCAAGATGGGCAGTTGTCAGTTTCTGGCGAAAGAATGTGCACAATACAGGTTAACCGCTTAGAGCACTAAGCCTGTCCAGTAAGGTGTAGTTAGGTAAATTGACAGCGATCGACATGACCCCATAGGGTTGACTGGGCCGTAAAGCCTCAACACAAACAAACGAAACAAGAGTTGTGTGTGCTTAAGAGTAGCACCTTGACTGCGTACGAGCCAGCACGTGAGAAATGGGTACTTATCACATAGGCGACCAGGTCCCGAGGTTATAAAACTTTTTTCAAGCTCATCTCAGCTGATCATGAAATTTTCTCTCTGCTTATAAATATGAAAATGCCAACTATTGTTGACATTTTTATATTTATTAGCAGAGAAAATTTCATTCTCAGCTTTGTTAAGCAGGAAAGAAGTTACATTTTTTTTTAGTAATTTGAGATTTATTAGCATGAAAAATTTCATGCTCAGTTGAGTTGAGCATGAAAAAAGTTTTATAACCTCGGGGCCAGAAAAGACTCAGGCGGACCTGGTCATAAGCGCAGTCTCGTCGAAGCCTTTGCTGTTTGCAGACATATACTTGAGACTTTGAGGAAGCTTCAGGCAAAAAACGAATGTCTATAGCTTCCAAAATAGGGGACTGTTCATGCACATTCAAAGGCCCACAAATCGGCAAAACTATAATGTCCCTTTTGTTCATGTACGAGCTAATATATATATGGCTATATTACAGGGTTATTGCACTCACATTGGTGAATGTGGTCCCGAGTGGGGATATCGAAGGACGCAATCTTGCGAGCGTCCGTATATATCCCAACGAGAGACAATATACACCATTATCAGTGCAATAACCCTTTTATTATATAGCTATAAATATTGTTCTCTCGTTTTGCTGCTTCTTCTGAATTTTTGTTTAATTTGGCGCTGCAAATAGCGCTTTCTGTGACAGTGCAAAACTGATACCAGAAAGTGATATCATTTTTAACTCGCCTGTATGAAAGAACAGGAAGAGCTATTGCACTAGCCCCGGCGTCGGCGTTGGGGTCGGCGGCGGCGTTAACAAAAATGTTAAAGTTTTACGTAAAATTTTTTAAGACAAAATATTTTCTAAGTCCTCAGATGGATTTAGTTTATATTTGGTATAATTATAGACGTTGGTCCAAAATTTCATTGAGCCCTATCCAATTCCCTTCTCATGACATCTAGGTCAAGGTCACAGACTTACTGTCCTTTCGACATCTCTTGGAAAGACGTTTTTGCTTGGCGTTTTATTTTAAATGAAAATATTTTGTTCTGGTTGACCATATCTAATCAGAAACCATTTGTCTTTTATGTTTCTGTGTTTTGTTCTCAAATATTTACACAAAAATTAAAGTTACGGACAAAAGTTGATCTGACCTATGCAATTTCCATAGTAAAGTGTTTTTGTTTTGTTTTTTTAAATTTTTGTCTAAGAAAATATTTTTTACTTTTCTTTGCTGAATTTAAATTATTGATGTTTGACAACAATATTGAGAAAAGTTCAGAAAAATTGAACAAGTCGAACTTGTTGGAAATCTGGCTCCACGTTACCTACTCTACAGATTTCTGCATTATTTGGCATCATTTTTACTATGGGAAAAAGTGAATTTTTTTTTTTAAACCAATGGCTAGAACAAGGCTTTTTTAAATAGGTAGTTACGACAAATGGTTTTGCATTAAATCATGACAAAACGTTTGCAAATTTACTTCTTCTGTGTAAAGCGTCAAGCAAAAAACAACAACAACAACAACAAAAAAAAAAAAAACGACTTTCTGAAAGATGTCGAAAGCACAGTAGAAATTTTATGTTAAAGACTTGCGTCAAAGATTTTAAGATATCTTAATTTCTAAATCCTTGCATGGATTTGCTGTATATTTGGTATGATAATAGATATTGGTCTAAAATTTTATTTGACACTACCCCCACCCCTGCTTATGACCTAAACGTCAAGGTCACGGACTTAGAAATTTATGTTAAAATTTTGTTAAAGTTTTTAAGATTTCTTAATTTCTAAATCCTTGTATGGATTTACTTTACATTTGGCATGATTATAGATTTTGATCCAAAATTGTATTCGGCACTATTCCCACCCCTGCTTATGATCTAGAGGTCAAGATCACAGACTTAGAAATTTATGTTAAAGTTAGAAATTTATGTTAAAATTTGTTAAAGTTTTTAAGACCTCTTAATTTCTTAATCCTCACTTTATATTTGGCATGATTATAGATATTGATCCAAAATTTTATTCGGCACCATTCCAACTCCTGCTTATAATCTAGAGGCCAAGGTCACAGACTTAGAAAGTTCTGGATCTGATGAAATTAAGTTGTTTGCGTTTTTACCACTCTCTGGGTAAATTCAGCAGACGACAAACTGATGATATTTTATCTTATTTTTTTTTCCAAGATAACAGAATTTGATATTTCATGCAAATTGCCTCCAATGGACATGTCAAGTTCTGTTTCATGAAAAAAAAAAAAAAAATAATAATAATAATAATAATGATGTCGTCTGCTGACAATTTCGCCCAGAGTGCTAAGCGTTAACTCTTTCACTGTGATGTAATATTTCAGGTCTGACAATGTTTGATCCTTGGAGATTCCAAGATTACCAACAACAACTACCCCTTCTGATCTAGTTCTAAATCATTGTGAAGATGGAAGTGATGTTTTTGTGTACATGACTATTGATTTAGGCCGTCACATTGTGACTGTTGACTAAATGTGATGCTCAGGTTTCTATATAAGGACTAGCAGATACCCAGTTAGCATTCTACATAAATCTACAGCGGGTCGTTATCGGCCCGTCAGCTACACTGACGGGCCGATAACGGCCCGCTGTAGATTTATGAAGAATGCTTACTGGGTAAATGCCGGGTCATGAGAAAAGCGATATTTGTGTCTCATGTAGACAGTAAAATAAAAGTTAAAAAAGATTGCCTTTGGAAACAAAGAACACACAAAATCACGAAAATCGGAGACTCGGGTTTGATTGAGTCTCATCGTATGCAACACTATAGTGTGCGAGGCTGCTTGCGAGGCTGCATACGCCCCCTAGCTCGATAAAGTCATCGATCAGATTGCACATGTTATTTGACAAGGCCTTTACTTCCGTTACTGAATCATTGAATACTGTTCATTGTATGTAAAAAAATAATAAAGGTTCTGAGAAGATTGCAAATGCAGTCTGGTATATACCTATATTTTGTATTCAGTCTGAAGATCCTTCACCCATATATACCACGCTCCCATAAAATGGACATTGGGAAACTAGTGTAGAGTCAAATCAGACGTCGCATAACGCGGCATCTGATCAGGGTTAACACTGTTTTGCTGGGGATGGTCGGGAGTGGCGAAGGTGTCGTATATCTCAGCGTCCAACTGAGATGGATTATAGTTGGGCAAGGCCTGCTATCCTTGTAGCAGGTAAGGGTAGAGGGGAAATGGTTTTTATTTTTTTCTGTTTCTTAACTTTCACCCCTGTTCCTCTTTCTTCCCTGTCCCTCTCTTTCATCTCCTCTACTATCTATCTCTTTTCTCCCTTTCTCTGGGAGACGACACAACAGGACTCACAAAGGTCGTTAAACCCCCACTCAATCAAATAACACTGTTTGCATTAAACATTAAAAATATCTATAAAACCACGGTAATATATTATAAAACTAACCAGACACCACTTTCCGTGGAAATTCATCGTTCCAAAGAGTTAACGTAGAAGAATTCATAATTATCACGCACTCTTAATAGAATAGAAAGTGGAATTAGAAAATAATTATATCTATAATTTTGTTTGTGATAGTAACAGGGTTATGCTGCCATGTTAATGTATATACGACTAAATAAATATTCTGTATCTGTGTAACGTGAAACCGGGTCTTATACGAAGTCAAAAACCGTTGTCACCGATCCGGGTACTAACCGAGATGTACGTTGCTTAACTTAATGAAAAATCTAATCACTCTACCAGTGTCGCCATAAAAGCCGGTTTACACAGATATGCTGTAGAAGTGATATATATTACTATTCCGTTACATTTCTCACCCTCTCTCTTGACTTCGTCCCGAAGTCACACACACCTCACTAGGCGAATCTGAGCCCAGCTAGCATTCTACGTAAATCTACACGGCCCGATATAGATTTACGTAGAATGCTGACTGGGAGGGCGGAGGCTATGCAACACACTAAGGACACTCACTGTCTTCCATCCCACCGCTGCCACTAAAGTAGCGTGAAACCGGGTCTTCTACGAAGTCAAGCACTGCGGTCACCTATCCAGGTACTATTAAACCGAGATATCGCTAAAAAGGCTAACTCTACTCTAGGATTTCTTAGAAGAAACCTACACCACTGTCCCCCAGACTGCAGGAAAAATGCCTACTTAGCCCTCATCAGATCCAAGCTCGAGTACGGAAGTGTAGTGTGGGGTCCCTACAAGAAAGGTGACATCGACAGACTTGACAGAATCCAAAGATCAGCTGCACGCTTCATTACTAGAGACTATAAGTCCAGACAAGAAGGTTGTGTAACCAACATGCATTAAGTCTTACAGCTACCAACCTTACAAGAGAGGCGACGCAAGCTGCGACTGACTTTCCTGTACAAGGTGGTGAAAGGGAAGGTCCCGGCAATCAACATCGAACACTTTCTAAACCCACAGCGGCCTAAACGAACAATCAGGACAAAACAATTTGAAAATTACGTTCAGAAAAATATTGTGGTGAACTCTGTTTGCAATAACTCTCAGTGTTTTAAACCTATTCAGGCCAAAACGGAAAACTACAGACATTCGTTTTTTGTTCAAACTGTATATGACTGGAACAAATTAAGTGATTCAGCTGTGAATGCCAAGACAGTAGAAAGCTTCAAGTCTTTCATTTCTAAAAGTGACTAAATTGCGCACTCCATAACCCGTTATATAAAAACCAGTACTGATGTCTACAACATACCATACAGATACAGTACGCTGCTTAACTTCGTAAAAAAGCCAAGCACTCTACTGTTGTCGCAATAAAAGCCGGCTTCCACAGTTAGGCTGTAGAAGGGATATATATATATATATACCTATTTCGTTACATCTGTATCTGTGTATCTACATGTATATCGACAATTGTGCCGCCTCTGAAACCCCAAAATACCATATTTTTCATTTTACAACATGCATACAGACAGTATTGTCATTAGAAAGAAAAGAGAGCGTTATTTCAAATGAACATTAAAACCAGCCTGAACACATTAAAGTAACGCCATTATTGCAATGTACGTGGCGTTATTTACGTTACCACCGATAGAACAATTATTGAATGCAAAATCTCTTGAAGATGTTTGTCTGTTGAAAACTCTTCAGAAAATTAACAGACAAGGTAACCGACCGCCTTGGTGTTCCCGAAATTAAGATGTCACGCCCACTTCAGTTTTCAGCCAATCAGATCACTAGATCAAGATTGTTGATACAAATTCACGTACTTGATGACAAACCGTGGAGATCTAAATCAGTTAGCTTCTGAAGAAGCCAAATGGTTTGGATCTACACTGTAAAGACAGGGCATATCTGGGATCAACAGGAACAGAGCTAAAACTGGTTCACAAAGCAAATGATCTCTTTTCAAAATCGTGTGGAAACACGTTTTCATGTTAGAATTCTTTTACGGCAGCCATATACAGTAAAAACTATAGCCTTACATCTTTGAAACCTTTTCTTGTCCTTGAAAAACGCAATTAAAGCTCTGGTTTTGCTTCATATTTATATCTTTGACCCAAAGTTCAGGCGTTTCTATTGTGTACATTGCTGATTCAAGGTGACATCGTTGCTCCGCAACGTCCTCACTGGAATAGTTCATTTTCTGAAAGGGATGTTACGTCTACTGTTTATTTATCATGTTTACTGCCTAATTTATGCTTATTTTGTTGCAGTTGTCAATCATTTTAAAATCTTTTAACCTAAGTCTTAATTTCCTCCCTGACCTTTAGTCTGTAAACCAAAAATTTATAAACAACGACGTTACGGAAACCCCTCGGCCATATTTGTATTTTTGTTTGCATTGTAAAAATGTATTTAGACAAGTTTTTAGATTCCTGTGGGGTATTATAAAAAGTCATGGAGAAATTCGAAAACGACAAAAAGAGTACATTACGAAAACATGTCCATTCAAATATACTGAAAATGTTACCACCGAAAAAAAAAATGAAAGATTTCAGATAAAAAAAAATGGTATTCTTCATATTTCTACTCAAAACATAGATTGAGGCAGTTCTAACGCGTACCCACAATCTATGGTTTTGAGCAGAAATAAGAAAAATAATGTTTACTCCTCACTAAATACTAAATAAAAGTGGGGTTTAAGGGGATCAAAATTTTATAGGCATGTTTTCGTGATATGACTGTCAGTTAGGGTTTTTACGATTTTTTTTTACCTTTTATATTTAATTTTGCATAAGGAAACAGTCTTTCGAAACGATGTCGAAAGGGAGTAGGTGCATTGCTACAGAACTGTTATTATGTCCATACAAGCATAAGCTATCACAAAAAGCTTAGTCTACGCAAAGCGTAAACAAAGGTTTTTGTGAAAGCTCATACTTGGTTATAATATAATGTTGAGCATTTTCTAGTGGAAGCTTATGCATGTACATGATTATAATAATGTTGAGCAGTCCATGGAAAACAGTATTGACTATGACATTTCATAAAGTGCTTCCGGGGCAGTGGCAAACTCTAATGGGCGTAGACAGTATTTTTCTGTAGAATTTCGGAATCTGGTCACTTTTAGTGACAAAACACTTCCGTAAATCTGATACGGAAGTGTTCTGTTGACAAATGTGACCACTAGATCCTGATCATCTGAATCAACTACAATGTCTGATCAGAGCCTTTCTTTTTTTTTTTTTTTTTTTGACACATGCAACATGCGAACTGCGATCATGTAATTGTAGTAATAATGTGTATACATATTAATCACCATCATTTGTGAAACAGATGGGCGGCAATGTTAATATCAAGCAATAGAAGCACATGCATCAGTTATAGGGTTTTGTGAATTTCATTTCCTCAAAAATAATGACTGTTTCGCTCAGTTTAAGATGTGGAAACATTACGGGAGCGGTGCCTTGACGTCATGACGTCAACGTAAAAATCTGTTTAACCTTTTCAGCCCTGTCGACCAAGACAGAAACTTTGGCAAACAGTGTAGATCCAGATGAGATGGCTCGTAATGAGCCGTCTCATCAGGATCTACGCTGTTTCCCATTTTAGTCTTGATTTATAACTGCCACCCTTTTGTCAGCAATCGATGTGTCTAAATGCAGAAATGGAAGAGTCTATTTCAGAAACCCAGGGTTAAAAGTGTTGTGAGAGCTTGGCTTAAATACCATGATTTTACCTTGTCAGTGTCCCAGTAGTGCAGTGGATGTGCCAGGCTTTTGATTTACGACCAAAATAGACAGGACGACAGAGGTGGTCTTTAATTAAATTAAATGATTTGATTTGCATATACACCCATAGGCAGTCCCTAGATGTGATTCTACAAGAGGCAGTGAATCTGCATTTGCTGAAAGACATTAAGGAGACTTGACACACCTGGTAGATTTTTCCATAATTTTTTACAAGGGAGACAAATTTTCTGACTTCCTGTTTGCCTTTTGCACACCAAGTCTCTTTTGAAAAGGGTCTACTCTAAAAGGAAAGAATGTGCTCCCTGTGGGAGCAGATTCTTTCCTTTTAGAGTAGACCCTTGAAAGGCTTTTTCAAAATGGTTAAAAAGCAACTTTGACACAGTTTCCTTCCATGAAGGTGTATCCATTCCCCTAAGATATCAGTTTTATAAGTAACAAGGAAAACACCTAATGGCATTACGGACAGGTTCTTTAAATAAGGAAGTGAGAGTTGTCTCTCTTGCATGTGAAACACCTACCAAATATGGAAGCATTCCACTGAAGAATAAAGGTAGCATATAACTTTGAAAAAAGGTTAACCAAAAGGTTATTCTGGGACGACAGATGCCAGACGCCTGTCCGACCACCCAGACATCGCTATTTTAAATGACGGATTTTTGAAAACCCATCAAGGACGGATTTATTGAAAAACCCGTCCAGAAATGAGCTTTCACTATCACCAGAAAGAATGAAAGCTGCATGCAGATTCTTTACATCACAAAAAACCAGAGGGCCATGCATAGCATTGCTAAGAGAGATGCTGTTCTAAAGGTCATGGTGACCTTGACCATGACCTTTGCCCTCAGGGTCATCTTCTGGTCAGAAGAAACATCCCTACAACTTTAGAGGGTCTTAGCCCCAAGAGTTATAAGCTTGTTTTGTACTAGAGGTCACTGTGACCTTGACCTTTGCCATTAGGGTCATCTACTGGTCAAGACCAACATCCCATCTAAGTTCAAGTGTTCTATCCTCAAATCATAAGCTTTTTAGTACTAAAGATCATGGTGACCTTGACCATGGCCCTTGGTGTCATCTACTGGTGAGGACCAACATCCCTTTAAGTTTGAGGGTCCTATCCCCAAGCATTGCTAAGTTATCAAGCTTTTTAGTACTAAAGGTCCTGGTGGCCTTAACCTCTGCCCTCAGGATCATCTACTTGTGAGGACCAATATCTCTACTAAGTTTGAGGGTCCTAACCATAAGCATTGCAGAATTATAAGCTTTTTTTGGTACTAAAGGTCACGGGGACCTTGTCCTTTAACTTAAAGGCCATCTTCTCTTCAGGCCCATCCTAACTATTAGTTTGATAGTCCTAGGCCTAATCATTGCCAATGGCTTTTTGCTATATGTAAAACAAGTGACCACATTCCCTACCCCTCTCCCCCTGTGGGCGGGGCCTCTTTTCATCCCAGGGGCATAATTTAAACACTCATGTCAAAGGACCTCTTGGCAATGCTACATACCAAATATCAAAGGTCTAGGCCTCGCACTTTCAGACAAGAAGATTTTTTAAGTTTTTTCCTATATAAGTGTATGTACATGTCCCCCCCCCAACCCCCCCCCACCCCCGAGGCGGGGCCATTTTTGGCCCCAGGGCTATACTCTAAACAATCATGGCAGAGGTCCACTAGGTGAAGCTATGTACCAAATATCATAGACCCAAGCTTTCTGGTTTCAGATTAGAAGATTTTTAAAGGTTTTCTCTATATAAGTCTATGTAAAACATGTCAGCCCCAGGGCGGGGCCATTTTTTGCCCCAGGGCAATAACGAACAAACTTGATAGAGGTCCACTAGGTGAAGCTATGTATCTAATATCAAAGGCCTGGGCCTTCTGCTTTCAGACAAGAAGATTTTTAACGCTTTTCCCTATATGGGTCTATGTAAAACAAGTGCCCCCCAGCGCGGGGCCATTTTTGACCAACTTTGAACAACTGTGGTACAGGTCCACTAGATGAAGCTACATACTGAATATCAAAGGCCTGGGCCTTCTGGTTTCAGACAAGAAGACTTTTTTAGTTTTCCATTAAAAAATTTGTTTTTAGCTCCTGTGACCCAGATGTACAATGGACCGGAACTGTTTGAACAACTTTGAAAGAGGACCAACCAAAGATCATTCCTGTGAAGTTTGGTCAAAATCCAATTAGTGGTTTAGGAGATGTCATTTGATGAAATTGTTTACGGGCAGATGGATGGATGCACACAGGCATGACAGACCACGGACAAAATGTGATCACAAAAGCTCATCTTGTCACTATGAAAAACAGACTTTTGGCCTGTTTGCCGAAATTTTTTTCTCTGGCAAAGAAAAAATTCTACACTTCTGCTACTTTCATTTTCATGTGTGTGTTTATTGTTCTCAAGAATCATTCCCTTTAGAATTTATTTATCTTCAATATAGCTGGTATTAGTACTCAACTATACCATGTGCTGGTTGTAAAAGGTCTTGCTAAAGAGATAATCTGCATGCAATGTTTTCTGGGAAAAATAAAATATTTTAAAATGTCTGCTGAAATCTTTACCCAGCATGCAAAGCATTAAAGTTCACCATGTTGAGTTTAATTCAGGGGAGCTAAACAATAAAGACAGGTCAATTTTACTACATATATATTTGTTTCATCAAAAGAGTACAACTAGTCTTCCATACAATAATGCTCTAACAAAATAAAAAATAAACAACTTTCTGACAGGGAAAGTTTGATAAGAGATGTTTGTGACAACAGAGTTATCTGCCCTTTTTGAAAGTGCAGTCGTTACTGTAACTGAGCCATGACATAAGGAAAGAGTACCATATTTATCCTAAGTACTGGCCTAGCAAACAGTGTAGACCCAGATTAGTTGCTGCAGAATGCAGCATCTGATCAGGGTCTACATTGTTTGCTCACTTAGGAAGCACCAACAGGTAAGAAATTGGGACTTCTTCAGATTTTAGAAATGTTTGGAGCTAAGCAATACTCCAGGTAAGATGCTATTAATATATCACAATAGTACTCATATTCTTCTTATTTCTCCAGGAAAACATAATATTCTGGGTTCTCATCAGTACCAGGTTGCTGAGGCACTTCTGATGAGTACCCATACCATACCAGTATTTTTTCATGAAGAAATAAGAAAAAAAAAATAACACCACACCTCTTTAACACTATTGTTGGGATAAGAAAAATGGCCATAATTTTTAAAAACTGTGTTAGCTAAATAACAATGTTGTATCCAAACAAAACTGTATAGATTATATAGAAAAATGACCATAAATGGTCATTTTTCTATACAATCTATACATTTTTGTTTATCATTTTTCTATAAAATTTATACATTTGTTAAAATGACTATAAATGGTCATTTTTCTATATAATCTATACATTTTTGTTTGTCATTTTTCTATATAATCTATACATTTTTGTTTAGATACAACACTTTTGAGGTCCACAATTAAACAGTCTTATATCCAAAACCATGTTATAAAAACAGGTTCAGTGTATTTTGGCTACTCCTCTTACCTGGCATTATGGAGAAGGTGTCCCAATATTTAAGGTTTATACGGTATTTATCACAAGTGGACAATGAGGATGCAGATCAACTTGAAAATCTGTACTGTCTGATCAGAGTTTTCTTTTTTGTTCACTTCTACAACTAAGTTAACAGATACTGAAAAACATTCTCACCATAGTGCAGATTATATTTCATTTCCTTTGGGATCACTGGGCCCATTGTGGTATATTTGAAAATGGAGTTCTGCTCATGTATACGCCAGCGGGCGTAAGCGGTGTTGCAAACTTCACAACTGCTTATGAAGAGTCTCAATAAAACAGAGACTCCCATTTTCTAAGCAATAGTGTGTTCTTTGTTTCCAAAGGCAATCTTTTTTGACGTTTATTGTCTGTCCCAATACTCAAGGTAATGAATATAAAGAAATAAAAGTATCTTTTGGCTTATTAAAATATCTATCTTAATATAAAATATATCAATGTAAGTGTTTTCAGGTAGGCAAGTTTTGAGATTCAACTGTCAAAAGATTGAGAACTTAAATTTAACTCTTCATCCCTGAGTTTCTGAAGTGGACTCTTCCATCTTTGAATCTGGTCAGAACCATTGTTCGAAACAGGGGTCTTAGTGCAAAATAAAAACGGAATGGCAGACAGTGTAGATCCAGATGAGACGGCTCATTACAAGCCGTCTCATCTGGATCTACATTGTTTGCACAGGTATCTGTTTCGGTCTGCAGGGGTGAAAGGGTTTAATTTAAAAACAAGTCCTTGCATACAAAAAGGATCCTATGTACTACATACAATAATAACCCCTAGTAATGGTGAGCAAGCAGTGTAGACCAAATCAGATGCCGCAGAATGTAGCATCTGATAAGGGTCTACACTGTTTGCCACTCATCCAGCAATTTTAGATACATGAAGAGGTAGTAAAATGGACTGGTTGAAATTTTAGGACAAGTATGGTAAGAACTTGTGGTGTCCCAATATTTAGAGTAAATATGATACACTCTTACAGTGATTTTCTGTCTTTGATTCTCTTGAATGATAATATACAGACACCTTAACCCTTAAAATGCCAAGAAAACCTGCATCTGAAAATGTTGTCTGTTTATGTCATCTGCTGAATATTCTTGCAAATTTTTCACACCTATTTTTCCATACAGGCAAACAGTGTTGACCCTGATCAGACTGCTCCTAGAGGAGCAGTCTGATCTGGGTCCACACTGTTTGCAGAAATGACTTTTAAAATCACAAGCAGATGACAAAGCAGATGACAACTGTTGTGATTGGCAGTTTAAGGGCTAATCAACCTAAATATTCAGACATCATAACTCCTCAACAAATTTTATTCCAAAATTTGAACAAGTCCATCTGACTACTATTAAATGTATCTAAAATATGACATAGGGTTATGCTGTTTGAATTCACATGCAATTAAGTTCATTTATCTGTGGCATAAAAATATTTTTGTTTTCTGTATTATTCTAGTCCAAAATATTCAGCCCACTTGGCTTTCTTAAGCCAAACGAGACCTCCTATTCAGATACTAAGAATTCAGAAAACGATTTATCAAGTTCATTTATTTGTGGCATACCTACAAGGATTCTGTTAAATTCATAAAATATAAGATCAGAATTAAATGAGATACTTCATAATCACGAGACAATTTAATATAATTGAGGAGCTTTCTAAAAATAGACCCTTACAATTTATATGCACTATATAAGTGAACTTTCAAATCAACTTGAGTATCTACAGTTTTAACCCTTTAAGTGCAGCAAACAACATTTTGATTGATTTATTTATTTTTATTTATTTATTTATATATTTATTTATGTTTTTGCACATGTTTCAGAGAAAATAAGGCTTGACATTGCATGTGAATTGTCTGCCTAGCAGACAATTCACATGAAATGCCAAGTCTTACTTTTCTCTGAAAATTAATAAAAAAAAAAATAGAGAGCTTTAAGGCCTTTTGATACTCATATGTGGGTTCTACTGTATGCAATAAATTCTGCCACCACTTACTATGTATGTACACATACTGACATACAGGCCTGTATAAACAGTAAAGACCAAGATAAGAAAACATTTAAATAACTAATTATAAAGTAATATATTAAAAAAAATTTGCCTGAATGAAATACTAAAATTAAAATATATTTGTATTCCATATTACTCTTGTTCAAAATGTTCAGCGCAATCGGCCTTCTTAAGTCAAAGGAGACTGACTACCATTATTCAGATAACTATTATTAAGAAAATAATTACTAAATATACATATGTAGAAATTATTCGACTTAAAAATTATTCACATTCAATTAAACAATAAATGAGTTGGTATAAACTGTTGCTTAGGCCAGACAATGGTTCCTGTCAGAGACAAATAAAAAAAGACTTACCATAATAACCCTAAGTATTGGGACAGTAGGCCTAAGAAAACAGTGTAGACCCAGATCAGATGCCACAACATGTGGCATCTGATCAAGGTCTACACTGTTTGCCACTTATCCAGCAACATTATGACACACCAGCAGGTATCAAACTGACATGTTCAAATTTTAGGAGAAGTTTGTTTGTGTTGAGGTTTTATGTTAATCCTTAAAACGCCAATCACAACAACTGTCGTCTGCTTTGTCTTCTGCTGGTTACTTTAAAAGTCATTGTTGCAAACAGTGTGGACCCAGATCAGACTGCTCCTTTAGGAGCAGTCTGATCTGGGTCCACACTGTTTGCCTGTATGCAAAAATAGGTTTGAAAAGTTTGCAAGAATATTCAGCAGATGACATAAACAGATGACATTTTCAGATGCAGGTTTTCTTTGAGTTTTAAGGGTTAAACTGTCCCAATATTTAGGGTACATATGGTAATTTTCACAGAAGAATGCACAAAATCTTTTATCATTCTATTATTCTAATGCATTATACTAAAATTAGCCTATCTCTACAAAGTCATATACTGGGTCAAAAGGTGGGGGTGGTTGGGTGAGGGAAAGGTGTCGTGTATCTTGCGTCACCGGGGCATCCAACTGGTGTTGGCTTACAGTTGGCTAAGGCCTGCTATCCTTGAGGCAGGTAAGGGTAGAGGGGAAATGTTTTTTGTTTTTTTTTCTTCTGTTTCTTCACTTTCATTCATTTTCCTTTCTCCACTGTCCCTCTCTTACACCTCCTCTACTATCTCTTCTATCTCTCTTCTCCCTTTCTCTGGGAGACGACATAAAAAGATCCACAAGGGCTGACATGTCATTAAATCTCAACACGAACTGGGTCAAAAGAAAATCATACAGACCCAGAATATTCTTTGTTTGCTAAACTAAAATGACTGAATTTCTAGAGCCACCTTTTTTTCTAATACTTAGCATGCTGGGTAAAATTTTTAGCAGATTATGTAGTGAAATATTTTTATTATTTTTTCCCAGAAAATAGGATTTGACAGTTTGCAATTTTGAAATTTTGTCCTGAGGAGACAATTTGCATGAAGTGTCAAAGTCTAGTTTGTAGAAAAAAGTAGAAAAATATTTCAAAATGTCGTCTGCTGAAAGTGCTTGTTTGTTTGTGTTGAGGTTTTACAGCCCAGTCAACCTAATGGGGTCATGTCGAGCGCAGTCAGTTTACCTAACCACACGTTTACTGGGCAGGCTTAGTCCTCTAAGCAGTTAACCAGTATTGTGCACATTCTTTCGCCAGAAACTGACAACTGCCCTTCTTCAATCAGCGGAAGAGAGAGAATGACCGTAGAAAATATTTCATGATCAATCGCCACGAATGTTGCCGACCTCGGCAGGGGTTGAACCCGCGACCTCCTGGTCTCCAATCGGACCAAGCCATCGAGGCCGGAAAGTGTTGCCCAGAGTGCTAAGCATTAAGTAGCAACTTAATTCTAGTACAAAGCTACTTTATTAGCACTTTTATAACTGAATTTTTTTTTTAAATAATATTTTTGAACGTAAGTCAGCTGGGTAATAAATCCATAGCAACCTAATTGGGTACAGTAAATGACCTAAATTTTGAACACCAATGTTTCTGACAAAATGGTATATGCAAACAGTGTAGACCAGATCAAACTGCTCCTGAAGGATCAGTCTGATCAGGGTACACTATTTGGCATTTGACTAAGTATTTTAAGAAAAAACTATATAAAAGGTAACAATTAGGCCAAAATAGTACTGAATAAAGTGTTCCAAATTTTAGGACATCTACTGTAAATTAATAAAAAGTTCTAGCACTAAACAGTCACACTCTTCTGATAGTAAATCATGGTAAAATTGGACGGCAAAGTTTGCATTCAAAATATATCTGATATGTACATATATAATGGTACACTAAGTGAAAAACATTTACATACAAAACATATACAAAACAGTACATTCAAGTGAATAACAGTAACATATAAGGCTAATACAAAATATTTTAACATAATGATACATATAAGTGAGTAACATTGTCACATAATGCAAATACAAAGTATTTTACATATTTCACAAAAATCAAGCAGATTTTCTACCATTTTTTAGAAAACGGGATACCTTTCAAACTTCCTGTTTGGGTTCCTACTGATCAAAACCCTTCGGAAAAGGGGTCTACTCTAAAATGAAAGAATTTGCTCCCCTTATCCCTTTTGAATTTGCTCCCCTTATCCCTTTTGAAAAGGAGTCCACTCTAAAAGAAGGGAGCAAATTCTTTCCTTTTAGGGTGGACTCCTTTTCAAAAAGGCAGCAAAACAATTTTGACACAGTTGTCTCCCCTAAAATATATCCAGTCACCTTAAGTAAATTATACACATGTACAATCCTTAAGTAAATTATATATAACCCTTAAATAAATTTTAATTAAATACAGGTGAGAATAAGGCACGACAATCTCAACAATAATTGGAGGGATTTTAGTATAAACACTGTCTGAAAAAAAAAAAATATATATATATATATATATATATACACACCTTATTTACTTTAAATATTGGGATAGACAGGACTGTGCAAACTTTGCAGACCCAGATCAGATGCCACATTCTGTGGCATCTGAACAGGGTCTACATTGTTTGCCATTCATCTAGCAGTTTCAGACATCAACAGGTAGATAATTACTCAGTATTTATCTTTACTTTTCTTGGGATCTGAAATCCTTTCTGATATCATGGAAAATTGAGTTCTGGTTGAGCCAGTGCTAGTGGTTGTATGCAGCCCTGCAAACTGTATGCTGATACATGAAGAGTCTGAATAAAACTGAGACTTTTTTTTTTCCTTTTTTTCTTTTACATGTTTGATGTTTCAAAGGGCAACCTTTATAAGTTTTATTATACAAATTTTAGGACAAGTGTGGTAAGGATTTAAGATGTCCCAATATTTAGTGTAAATAAGGTAGGTTACAACCATTGCAAAATTAATGAGAAACAACCACTGCAAAGATAAAATAAACTGAGATTAATTTTGGTATGAGTACAGACTACAGACCCTCTAAAGGCAACAAAACAATTTAACAGCATTAGTCAGAAATAACGGGAGATACTTTTTATGAGTACCACAATATCTTGACAGAGAGAAAATAAACACAAATCGAAAATGGCCTCCCCAGCCAGCATGAAAAAAAGTTTAAAAAAATGTGAACCCAACTTTACAAATCCTTATGTTTTTGGAAAGGAACCAGAACATTCAACACAATGCAACTACAGTTGACTCTCGTTATCTTGACCTCGCTTATATTGAATAACCGCTTATCTGGAAGTGAAAATCTTATCCCTGCTTAAACATGAAAATCTAACAACAGGTAAAAAAAAATATTGTGGAAAAGAGAAGAAATTGCTCCTAAGGAGCAATTTCTCCTCTTTTCCACAATATTTTCAATATATCTCTAACTTCAAGAGTTCAATTACATATATATTTGTTTAATGTGGTTGTTCGAATTATTTTTTCCTCAATTCTGCAAATATGATATGTCGAGGTACGGATATCTCGAAGTATTTCAGAGAGTCTCTTGGAATTCGAGATAACAAGAGTCGACTGTATTTTTTTCTAGGCTTTTTTTCTGCAGTACTGTGGGCTGGTCTTAGTCTTATCTTTTTGTATAAGCACCCTGTCTGATCATTCTATTTCATGAGGTCTTTAATAAATCATAAAATGGCATAAACAGAATCTATTCTTCTATCGGTGGGAAGTGTAAGTTATAAATGTTAAAACTTAAAGCCCGAATCACAACTGCAGCAGACAGAATTCTATTTTTTTGTATTTTTCAGAGAAAATAAGGCTTGACATTTTATGTGAATCATCTGCCTGCTTGGCAGATGATTCACATGAAATGTCGTCTTATTTTTACTGGAAGAAAAATGAGGAAAAAAATAAGGTTGTCTGCTACAATTTTGCTTAAAGGGTTTTAATATATTTTCATTTAAGTATAAACAACACAGAGACAAATAAAATATTCCATATATGGCCATGTAAGTTTCGTGGAGTGGATAAAACATAGCTGGAGATAAAAGAGGGTGGTGGGCAAGTATATTTCATCTTCCTTGATAAAATTGTTGTGAGTACTCATTAGAACTGCTAACAAAAACATGTTTTCAAAGAAGATCTCAAAAATACATATACCATATTCAACCTTATTACCACACATGCTCCTATAAGCGCACAGTCAAGCAATTTAGTAATCTAAAAGATTACAACCAGTGTACTTTTATCTACTTCTTTATAAAAACATATGTTGTGGGTACTCATTTGAATTGCCTCGACAAGTCGAGGCAATTCAAATGAGTACCCACAACATATGCTTCTATAAAGAAAACAGAAAATAATATCACATAAGCATCATTAAATACACTCCTAACAAAGTCCTCTGTTGACCTTTCTTTAAAGTGTGCCCTTATTAGGTGGATATTTTACAAGTTTTCCCAGTGCTTTTGAAAAACCTAAGCGCACAGTGTGGTAATTAGGTTGAATACGGTAATCTGAAAAATAGCTCCAGGTAAGGAGTACCCAGATAAATATTTCTTTCTAATTTCTGCATGAAAACATATGTTTTGGGTACTAATTAGATTTTTTTGTAGGAGTTTTAAGGCCCAGTCAGCACTGTGAAGGTTGTCAAGCCAATCATGTTATCCTCACACTTTTCTTGGGCAGGCTTCGACCTCTAAGTAGTTAACCAGTACTTTGTGCATATACTTTCATCAGAAACTGACAACTGCCATCAACGAACCAGTGGAAGAGTAAGTATGACAGAAGAAAGGATTTAATGATCCACTGGTTATATGATCACGCTGGGATTTGAACTTGCCATTCCTGGATCTACAGTCGGACCCATTACCAACTGCGCTAAGGAACCCAGCTTCTAATGAGAAACCATTACATATGTTTTCATGGAGAAATATATGTCATGACATTTTGACTGATAAAAAAGCAGAAACAAAAACAGCAGAACTCTACAACCTGGATTTTGTAGTCCAAATAATAAAGTTTGCAACAAAAATTACAGTGCCTTATACACTTCAACCTCTTTATAACACGGTCCATTATAACACGGCTTTGGATATAACACGATTCAAAGAAGGATCCCAAAAATGCATAGATTATATTGAAAAATGACCATAAATGGTCATTTTTCAATATAATCTATGCATTTTTGTTTGGATATAACACGGTTGTTTAACTAACATGGTTTATGCTATGGACCCCAACAATAGTGTTATAAAGAGGTTGTGGTGTAGTTACATAGGTTTAGATATGGCACTTTAATCAACTAAAAAAGTATTGATAGTTTTCATATTTCTTGTGAGTACTCATTAGAAGTGCCTTGGTGAGATGCTTCTAACGAGTACCCACAACATATGTTTTCATGGAGAAATAAGAAAGATACATATCTGATATCCGTATCCCCTCTTACCTACAGCTATGTAGTTAGCAATAAGAAATTTAAGTACAATATTCAGGACGGTAAATGTGATATGTTATATTCTTGCATATACTGGTGGTAAATTTCTTCTTGAAAGGAAAACTGAGCAACTTCCCGTAATTTTACATATGAGGCAAGCAAGGGAAACCCATCATTGTCCTACTGTAAACATCTTTACAAACCACATGAACAATAGCTGAGCTTTGCGAAGCTTATACTATACTTTATATTATTAAATACCTACATAGCACTAGTTTAGGCGCTTTTTTCAGTCCAAAAGTATTGATATTTTCCTTATTTCTGCATGAAAACATATGTTGTGGGTACTCATTAGAAGCGCCTCACCTCACCGAGGCGCTTCTAATGAGCACCCACAACATATGTTTTCGTGCAGAAATAAGGAAAATATTTACCAGATACCCTCCCTTATCTAGGCCTATGTAACTATAAAGACTTAATGATTAAACATGTGCAATACAATGCAAGAGGCATTCAGATATCACTTGGTATTAGCATGCTTACTTGATACTGCATGATTACTTGAATGTTACAATTACTAAACATTAATTTTGATGATGTCTTAGGGCAATGACGTCTTAGGGCAATGACATTACACCAAAATCTGTCACGCATTCATGCAGGCTCTGAATTTCAGACAAAAAGTGCCAATTCTAGGGGCTATAAACAACTAATTAAGCAAAATATTTATAACTATATAATACAAGGGTAATTGCACTGCCAGGGTAATTGCACTGCCATCAGTGAATATTGCCCCATACTGGGACATCAAAGGACACAAATATCAGTGCAATAACCCTGTTCGCAGTCCACCTTTAAACCATCTTATACCTGAACCATCTTACAATGTTCCATCTTTTTAACCCTTCTCTTGCTGAACACAACATGCCCTGTCTTAGCAAACAGTGTAGATCCAGATCAGTGATCTGGATCTGCACTATTTGTCATTAAGTATTTGAATTTGTATGAACAACTTGGATCAAGTAATCTGATTGGCTGAAAATTCAAAGTGGGTGTGGCAATTTATTCAGCATGACAAAGGTTAAGGGGTTCCAGTGTAATTTGTATGGTCATCACAGTTGGAAAAGGAGAATGATAGGTTTTCCCACAACAATCCTGAATGCTATTCCAAAATTGGACTACTGTATCACTCTATCTTCACAAATCCATTAAGAACAAACTTGAACAATTAATGATATGTAAATGCTAAAGGTGGGTTATAGCTCACACAAGAATCACAGACAGCTCTTTTGATCTTACAAGTAAACAATCAAATTTAAAGTTCTCACTGGCTAATGGTCTAGTAGCCAACATCATCATCATCATCATCATCATCATCATCATTAAAGTGACAATGGTTAATGTCCTAAAATTTCATAAACCAAAATTTCTGACAAAATGGCATAAGCAAACAGTGCAGACCCAGATCAAACTGAAGTCTGATTGGGGTCTTCACTGTTGGCCATTCCACTAAGCATTTTTAAATACAACTGCTTAAAAAGCCAAATTTAAGCCAACTTAAGTATGGAATTAAGCATTCAAAATTAAGACATTTTCAGTACATGTATCACTACAATATCTTTTCAACATTATCATTTTGAAGGACATTTCATCGTCACTAGATTTACATCATCATATGACAATAATGGTACATGTAAATGTCCCAATATTTCGTCCACCACCTTTCCTAAGAAAATGGCATATGCAAATAGTGCAGACTCAGATCAGTGTCTACACTGTTTGCCATTCCACCAATTATTTTGTGAAACAAACATATAAAAAACAAATTTGGATCCAAAGCAAAAACCATAACAGCTAAACAACTGGGTTTTATTCTGATTTCAAACAAAAACGTATAGATTATATAGAAAAATGACCATAAATGGTCATTTTTCTACATAATCTATACATTTTTGTTGGGCTAAAATTTATACTTTCTGGGTCCACCTTTAAACCATCTTATATCCGAAACCATCTTATTAAAAGGCTCCTGTGTATTCTTGAATTTAGCCTGTTTGTATGTTTTATTCGCTTGAGGCTCAAATGTTTTCCAGATCTAGATCTTCATCCTCGCTAACATCAGTCACACTAACAAATGAGCTCCGACTGGAGGTTCTTCCTGCAGCCTGCTGAGGTACGTTACTAGCTCCACCTGCAAAAACAAAAAAAAAAAAAAAAAAAAAAAAAAAAATACAAAATGTGATTAACCAAAGTAGATGAGTCATGTGATGTGTCACATAACAAAATGAGCTGTGTCATGTGATGTATCATGTGACAAAATGAGCTATGTCATGTGATAATGTGCCTTCTGGTCATACAAAGATTTAACTTTTGTAAGACACAAATAAAATCTCCCTATTGACAGAAACATGCTGTTTACGAGAGCTAGTTGATAGCATATATGCAAATGAGCACATTTACAGATATATAGTAATATACAGTAATATTGTTTCAGATGTGATTAATTTATTTTGCCATGTCTAATTATGGTAAATGTCCTAAAATTTCGAACACTTACTCCATACCTTTTTTGGCCAAATTTTGCTTTTTATCTGCCTATTTCTTAAAATATTTCATGGAAGGCAAACAGTGTATCCCTGATCAGACTGCTCCTTCAGGAGCAATCTGATTATGTCATTTTATTGGCAACTTTGGTGTACGACATTTTAGGACATTTACCGTACACTTACAATATCACTTACATATATAGCAGCTTCCATGACAGTAATCTCGAGCTCTTCAAGCCCAATAACTTTCTTTTTTTTCAAATGATTATCATAAATTAAATTTTTCTCCTCAGCTTAAAGGGTCGCTACTTTCTAATATGTTTTGTTTCCTAAAGTTTTTAGGTTTTCCATTAATGATATAATATTTACCATTACCACTCTCTGGGCAGATTCAGCAGATGACAAATTCATCATATTTTTTTCCAGAAAATAAACTCTGACATTTTATGCAAACTGTCTCTATGAAATGTCACAGTCTATTAACTTTGACATTGCATGCAAATTGTCAAAAAAGGAGACAACTTGAATGAAATATCAAATCCTATTTCCTGGGAAAAATAAAAAAAGAAAACATTTCAAAATGTTGCCTGCTGAAATTTCTGCACATTGTGCTTTCATAAAGTGGATAAAAGTACATGGCTGTACTCTGAAGACTAGGAATTGCTGAACTGCGCACTTACATGGGTACAAGCAGTAATTAGTTCGAATACGGTACTATGACAGATATCTAAAATTGGATTATTAAAATGGTCTAGACCTATTACTAAATGTTATCTACAATATGCAATGTTAACCCATGCTATGCTGAATAAATTAAGATGACACACCCAATTATAATTTTCAGCCAATCAGATTACTTGATCCAGGTTATGACATAAATTCACATGCTTAATGCCAAACAGTGTAGAGCCAGATCAGTTGGCTTCTGAAGAAGTAAACTGATCTGGATCTACATTGTTTGCAAAGGCAGGGCATATCCATGTTCAGCATGACCAGGGTTAAAATATTTCTGAGATATGCACAAGGGCCAAATTTTGTGATTAGCTTGATTATATATTTCCTATTGTTTATTGTTACTTGTACAGGTAACAACATACACAGAACCAAGTTCATAAGCAAGCTATGCTAAATGTCCTAAAATTTTGTACAATAAAATTTCCAATAATATTGAAATCACAAACAGTGCAGACCCAGACTGCTCCTGAATTGCCTCAACAAGGCAAGGCAATTCAAATGAGTACCAATAACATACAGCTTTATAAAGAAAATAACAAAAAAGTATTGCATAAGCATCATTAAATATAATATGCCTCATGAATTCCAATGCTGTTCTTTCTTCAAAGTGTGCCTTTATTTGGTGAATATTTTAGTATGTTTTTTCCAGTACTTTTGAGAAACTAAAGGTCACTCTGCAGTAATTAGGTCAAATATGGTAGCACTGTTAAGAGCTACTCAATCTGTTCTAGTTTCACAAAACTACACTATAGAGTCATAGAAAACTAACTGAAAGTACTGATCTATCCCCCACCCCCACTGAATCTGAGATCAGACATCCTAGCCCACCCACACCCCACTCCTCCCCCACCTCCACCCTGCCCCCACCCTCACCCCACTGGAGATCAAGATCAGATGCTACCCACTGCACAATGAAGGTTGGCTTATCTGAGAGTATAAGAATCCCATCATGAGTTTCTATGCGGGATAGGGAAATCTCAACCAAGGGGTAGGAATTTCAACCAGGGACGAGGCTTGCCGAGTTCCTTGTTGAAATTCCTACCCCCAGGATGAGATTTCCCTATTCTGCATAGACTGGCTTATGATGGATTCTTTTTCTCCCATCTTTAAATGGATTGTTCCTAGGACCAACATAGTCATGTGATACAGAAGTTTCTCACAAGGTCAGAAAGCTATCTCATGTAGGCAAAGGTGGGAGAAAAACATTCGCCAGGCTTTTAAATTACAATATTTACAAAGTTAAAATAACGGTTAATAATGGCTGAAAACCTTTAAGTTTCAGCCAGAGGATGCACCACCCTACTACCCACAAGACACCTAGGTCATCATCCCATGTTCCTTTGAGTCTTTACCCTGGCACAACATACCATATGAGCTGCAAGGCTCTAAAAAAACCTTCTGACATATGGGCCCAATGAAGATTCAGATCAGACAGCGCATTTGCGCAGTCTTATCAGAATCTTCATTGAGCACAGTTTGGATAGCCAAGAATGCAAACCTTCTTCATGCATACAATGAAGACTCTGATCGGACTGTGCGGACATGCGGGCTGATCTGAATCTTCGCTTGGTGCATATGTCAGAAGGTACAATTTCTGACGTTGCTGCCTTTAACAAATGGTCAAATTATTCAGAATCAGGTTAATAAAAGCCTTTGCTTACTGCCAAGTCCTTTTTCTAGTAATTAAATATTATAGTTACGCACATTGGTCTACAATGCCCCTTTAAAAGCAAAACAACAGTCCACAAAACCACAATATTTTACAGCCCTACAGCAGCTATAGAACTGAATCAGCCCTACTGCAGCTACCAACTTGAATCAAATTTCCTTTCTCCTATCAGAGGCATTTAGTAAAAAAATCAAGCTAGCAAATAAGCAAAGAAAAACAACAACAAAAAAACAATATCCTGCACAAAAAACTCCAACATCTTTAAATCCTAATCCCCTGTGGGTTAATTCAGCAGATGGCAAGTTAACTTTGTTTTCTTAATTTTTCTCAGAAAATAGGGATTGACATTTCATACAAATTGTCTTCTAACATTACGAAAACACGCCTATTCAAATATATAGAAAATTTTATCTCCAAAAACTGAAAATTTTCAGATAAAAAATTCAGATATTTTTCATATTTCTGCACAAAACATAGATTGTAGGTACTCGTTAGAACCGCCTCGCCGAGGCAGTTCTAACGAGTACACACAATCTATGTTTTGAGCAGAAATAAGAAAAATAATGTATACCCCTGTAAACCCCAGTTTTACTATATAAAAGTGGGGTTTGAGGGGGTCAAAATTATATAGGTATGTTTCGGTGATGAGGAGACAATTTGCATGACATGTCAAACACTATTTTCTTGAAAAATTTAGAAAAAAATATTTCAAAATGTCACCTGCCTAAATTGCCCATCATGCTAACCAATAATGCATGTATTAATTTCAAAAGAACAAAATAATGAATCTGCCCCCAGTAAGCATTTATGGAAGCAATATTAAACAGATATCTATAGACCATGAAAGACTAGAAACTAAAGAAAATCTAGTCTAAAATCTGAGCCATCGCATTGGAGACATACCATATTTATCCTAAGTATTTGGACAGAGAGACAGGAGTAAACACCTTATCTCTTTATCATACTGGCCCGAGAATTTGAATGCCAGCTGAGGTTCAAATTCTAGGGGCAGTATAATGAGTCCCAATATTTAGGGTTAACAGGGTAAGTGGTTAGGCCACAGTTTTTTTTATTTTTAGGTTTATAGGAGAGCCTATCCTATGATTTTAGCCCCTCCAGAAAAACAAAATTTGCATTTCAATTTTTACTTTTATTTTATGTCCCTACCCTTCAAATTTAGGGCTGAAATATTGCATTTTTTTTTTTTTTTTTTTTTTTTTTCATGTATTTTTGTTGAAAAATAATTCTATTTCATCCACCCAAGCTTTTTCACATTTTTATTTTTGTTTTTATTCCTACCTCCCGACAGCAACTTTTTTTTTAAGAAATCTGCCATAAACCTAAAGATAAAAAAAAACTCTGGCCTTACTGTGCCTGAATATTTAGGGAAATTAAAGTGTCATAAGACAAGTTTCCTAATGATAGGCTCATCTATGATTATGATACTAGCTCCAGGTAAGTGGGGGTATCCAGATAATTATATTTTTCTTATTTTGATCAAAAACATACATTGTAGGTACTCATTAGAAGTGCCTCAGGGAGGCACTTCTAATGAGTACCCATAACATATGTTTTCATGAAGAAATAAGAAAAATATCAATTCTTTTTCAGTTGAAAAAAGTGCCTTAACTGGAGCTATGATTATGAAGCTATTCAGAGTACTATATAAACTACATGTGTTTGATAACTTACTGCAGTTACTGAACAGTGAGCTGGGATGATCCTAGAATACAAATGCCATGCAAATGTAAGCAATGTTCATTGAAAAGATACCTAATGCATAGGTCTAGATAACAGAGGTTATCAGGTAAATATTTTTCTTAGTTCTCTGCAAAAACATATGTTGTGGGTACTCGTTAGAAGCGCCTCGCCGAGGCGCTTCTAATGAGTACCCACAACATACGTTTTCATGAAAAAATAAGAAAAAATATCAGTACTTTTGGACTGAAAAAAAGCATCTTATCAAGAGCTATGCCTGATGGTTCCATAGGTCTACATAAAGGAAGTATTCTCAAGATGGACATTTTTGTTTTGCACAAAAATACATCTACTGGGTGATGAACAGAATCAATCATTTTTGTCTAGTATTTGCTTATTTTTCTGACATTTATATACCTGTTAAAGTGTTTAATTTGGATTTTTATGGCCCAGTCAACACTGTTATGGTCATGTCAAGTCAGCCAGTTAACCTACTCACACTTTTCCTGGGCAGGCTTAGTCCTGTAAGTGGTTAACCAGTACTTGTGTAATACTGTATTTTTCCTTTCCTGCCCTATGAGTTACTTTTTCTTGGAAAAGCCATCAGTCAATATTATCTTCAGAATACTCCATTTTACTGGACTCGTGCTATACTCATGCCAGACCTGTTGTGGTATCATTTCATTTCAAGTGACTCAGTATACAGTGAATCCTCAATACAACGACAGCATTTGTTCCCAAAGACATTGCCATTAAAATGAATTTGCTGTTGTACAGAATACTTAATGAGCAGATTGATATGTAAGAAAGGTCTCACTTTGTTCTTTTTCCTCAAATAACATTTTTGGATATTTGTTAGAATTGCCTCACTGAGGCAATTCTAACAAATATCCAAGACATGTTTCTTTAAAGTATTAAATACAATATTCTTGCATAATTTATGACTAATTTTTACCTCTTCAGTGAAGATTTGGTGACAGTCAAATTGTCATTATAATGAATTTTGTCATTGTATCGAGTGTCTGTATAAAGAGGGTTGTCTGTATGATTATGATGCATGAAAACATACTGAAAATCATGCAAACTGTCAGCAAAGTTCAATGCAAGTGATTACTATACTCTTCACCAAAAGCTAAGTATATCTTAACCACTTTATACAAGTGCCTTCCATATTTCCTGAGGCAAGCAAAGAAAAATTTATGTTGTAAATGTCCTAAAATTTCGAACACTTTATTCCATACTTTTTTGGCCTAAATTTTGCTTTTTCTGCAGTTGCTTCTAAAAATACTTAGTGGATTTACAAACAGTGCAGATACTGATCAGAATGCAGTCTGATTTGGGACTGTACTGTTTACATATGCCATTTTGTCAAAAACTTTGACAAATGAAATTTTAGGAAAAAAAAAAAAAATCACCTGGATACTCCATTTAACTGAAGCTAGAACCGATGTCAGAATCAAACGATCTGGGCCCAGTTGTTCAAAGCGTTGTTAGTTTAACGAGCTCGTTAAAGGTCATTTCATTAACTGTTTTAGCAGATTCAATATACAATATTCTGATATTTTTTGCTGAAAAAATTACTCACATTCTTTCAGCAAAACATTTCAGCATATTTGCGTATCACTCAATGTAAATTTTCATGAATCGTTGACTAACAATGTTGTTAGCTTTGAAACAACTGGGCCCTGGATGTCTGCCTTGGAAATCACAATAAAAGTTTCTGAGATTTACCTTACATTTGGTGAAAGGTATAGTTCAAATAAAGAAATGGCAATTTTTTAAAAGACTTACTAGATAACATTTCTGTTAAAGAACAAGTATAATCATGTCTTATTTACTTTCACGGCATATTTATTTCCATATGTCCAGCAAATAGATGTCTTCAGGGCATATGCAAAGATGATGATGATGATGATGATTATGATGATGATGGTTTAGTGTTTTATGTCCCAATCAACATATTTAAGTAATATCAAAATGACAGAAGAGTGATAATGAAAGACTCTGTGCAATAAGGCACCTCCTCTGCCTCAAGCCGGATTCGCACCAGACGTGCACCCGAGACTTTGTGCTCGAATGTCTGGAGTGCTAACCACTTGGCCATCCAGATGTATTGCCATATGCAAAGAACAAAAGCCAATTAGAGAATCAATGGATAACAAAGAAAATATCAATCATAGTTTGAGATAAGAGGGGTATCCAGATATATTTTTCTTATTTCTCCATGAAAACATATGTTGTGGGTACTCATTAGAAGTGCCTCGACAGGCACTTCTAATGAGTACCCACAACATATGGTTTCATAGAGAAATAAGAATAAATTCAATATTTTTCAGATGCAAAAAGCACCTTATCTGTAACTATGTATCAATATCAATGGGTGGCAAAGACCATGATAAGACTGTGCACATGTATGGAATGCTCTCAATCTGAAAATGTCACAAGTACCTAAAGACACCTTTTTGCTAGACACAGAACATATAATCCTTGTAAGCATAGTAAGCAAATAACTACATAAATAATATGAGGGCCAATCATAATTCTGTAAAAACAAAATCAGACTTTGTTTTCTGGATGGAAATGGATCTCCCCTTTTGAGTACTGCTTTGTACAGTTTGTCAGGATTAATAGATTAGCAGGTTAACTGTTTTAGAGTTGTAGAGTGGACACAAGTTTATGGCTGATATCACTATTACAATGTTCAAAGGGCTATAAGTCCAAATGTAGATAAACAAGAGTTATGGTTCTTGTGTTCTGCATGTTGTCTTGTGGTGCTATATATTTGTGTAAATGATAAATGAAAACATCCCTAACAATTTTAAAGTTACAGACATGACACTGAGTATGACAGAAATCACTATTTACAAAGTTCAAAAGGCCATAACTCTGAAAATAGGAAAACCAGAGTTATGGTTCTTGTGTTCTGCTAGTCGTCTCATAGTGCTTTGTATTTATACATAGGTTTCATGATAATATCTCAAACAGTTTTCAAATTACAGTGGACACAATTTTGTATCAGATAGATGGACAAACAGACTGTGGGAAAGCATAATGTCTCCCCACCCTAAAGAGGAGAAATATAAAAAAGAAATAAACAAGAATTCTGCAGAAGCTGGTGTCACACACAGACAGCCTGTTAGTGTTATAAATTAGTCAAAACTTTGTGTAAAGAACGACAAAGTCAATGAACCATGATCTGTAGATTATGGTAACAAAATGATATCATAGTGTAAAGTCCCTGTTAGGGAGGAAGTGTGTGTCAGATTTTTCAGGACTATAAGTCACATGGTAAAGTTGTCAGACTGCTGAAATTACGTCATTACTATCAAATGATGTTCCATTGTCTGAGTCCTTGTTGGGGAGAAAGTGTATGCTAAATAAGATGATTGTAGGTTTAATGGTTATTCAGAAATGAACTTGAATGCTAGGGTGGTCACAAATGTTGACAGAACAGACATATGTATGCATTCATTGCATGTATGCATGCATGAATGTAATGTAATGCAGTGTGTGTGTGTGTGTGTATTGTATGCACGTGTGTGTGTGTGTGTGCGTGTGTGTGTGTGCACATATGTACATAATGTATGTATGTATGTATGTATGTATGTATGTATCGACATACTGACAACTGACTGACAAACTGATCAATTGACACAGACATGGATGGATGGATGGAAAGGTGGGAGGGTGGGTGGATGGATGGATGGATGGATAGGTGGGTAGACAGACAGACAGACAGACAGCTAGATAGATAGATAGATAGATAGATAGATAGATAGATAGATAGATCGAAAGACAGACCGATAAACAGGCATAAAAGTCTTAACCATATGCCTTTGTTGGGGATTTTTTTTTAAGTAATTTTCGAATGCTGCAGCACACACAGCTGTTGAATTTGAAGCAATGTCACAAAATTACCATAAACTTGAGAAAGTGACCAATGGGTCACATATCATATAACCCTGGCCAGTGCCAATCCATCAACAGGCCTTGATAACATAACATCTTAAAAACTTTGACACAAAAACTTGACACATATGTCCATTAATGCTACTGAAGGACAAAAGCACATACAAACAATTGGACAAACAGAACAGAGAAAACTATATAGCTCTTAGCATACAAGTATTCTGGGGGTATAAATATGTTGCAAAATGAATGTAAAAATACCACTACGTCTAAACTATGAATGGGAAATAGTCTGGTATATATATCTACATGCAATGAACAGCTTAGGAAATAAGTTACCTTTAGAAGAGGATCCCCAGAGGCTGGTACCATACGTATTAGATGACACAGAGGCATCTACGTGGCTACCTCTTGTAGGTAACGTCTGAGCTCTATGGGTTCAAGAATTACAATATGAAACAATGTAAACATAAAGAACTACAACACAACCTCTTTATAACACTGTTGTTGGCAAAATTAATTAGAGATACGAGAAAAAGTCCTTTCACTTTTGATCCAGTTCGAAAACACGAGACTAATTAAATTTTTACAGGCTGTCAGATGCCATATTTTATGATCGTATTAATACCATACATCAATTTATTAAACCTTTCTTGGATAAAAATGTCTATTTTTGAGGAATATGGAGCCTTTAAACCAACTTATATCCAAAACTGTGTTATAATGTATTGTGTTATAAAGAGGTCCCTGTGTATTAGCAGAGCTCTAGATAAGATGGTTAGCCAGTAAATATTTTTTGCATTCCTCCATGAAAACCTAAGTTGTGGATACTCATTAGAAGTGTCTTGGCGAGGCACTTCTAATGAGTATCAACAACAGACGTTACACAATATTTATTTTTGTGGAGAAATAAGAAAAATATCAATACTTCTTCATTGAAGAATGCATCTTTTCTCAAGATATTAATTAGATTTATTTTATGTCATGACAATAGTTATTATTTGGGAGATCATAACAGTAATTCTGGGCCCAGTTGTTCAAAGCTAACAACGTCGTTAGTTAACGATTCGTTAAAATTTACATCGAGTGATACGCAAATATTCTGAAATTTTTTGCTGAAAAAATGTGAGTAGCTTTTGCAGTGCAAAAGCTACTCACATTTTTTCAGCAAAAAAATTCAGAAAATTGTATATTGAATCCGCTAAAACAGTTAACGAAATGACCCTTAACGAGCTCGTTAAGCTAACGACGCTTTGAACAACTGGGCCCTGATGCTTTCAGTTTTCCTTAGCTGCATCATGGTGTCTTTGAGCATGGATGAAATATGCACTTTCAGATACAAAATTCAAAGAACTCTTCTAGCTTTTCTTGTTTGAAACTAAACCTGTATTATATATAGGTACTGAATATGTTCGAACTGAACAAAATATGAATAAACACAATTACAAGTATATTTTCATTGGAATATAAGCAAACTGTCAACATTATTATGTCCAGAATAATACTATTCACACAAACATACTATATCTCTGAGAACTGGGAATAAACAGTCTTGAGCAAAAAGTGTAGACCCAGATAAGTTGTCACAGAATGCAGTGACTGATCAAGTTCTACAGTGTTAGCCACTCAATACAGCAATTATAGACAGTAAACGAGGATTGTTAAATTTCAAGACAATGTTATGGTAAGGAGTTAAGGTGTCCCAATATTTTGGGTTAATACATTAAATAGCAACACTTTCAGCGTAAGTTTGTCTAAATTAGCAGCTGATAAATAAATGATATTTTTCAAACTAAAAAACAGGGTCTGACACTTCGTTCAAATGATCCCCAAAAGAAGACCATTTGATTGCGACACATGCCAATCATATTTTTCTGGATCTTGAAAAAAAAACAGCAATTATTTTAAAATTTCATCTTTAAATGTTCAAAAATTTATTTTTACCCTTAAAGCATCAAGCAAAATTTGAAGCAGATGGCATTCTACATTTTTTTAATTATTTGGAGAAAATAAGTATTGACATTTCATATGAATTGTCTGCCAAGCAGACAATTCACAGGAAATGTCAAGACTTACTTTCTATGAAAAGTTAAAACAAATATTACAAAATGTGGTCTGCTGCTGCTGTGATTGGAGCCTAAGGGTTAAGATACAGCCTGCCATAACATTTCAGCTAGACCACAAGTCCTTCAATAAGACCTATGTGACCAGCAAAGACTCAGATCAGCATGTACATCCACCCAGTATAGCAAGGGTTCTCGTTCATCCCTCTTTGGATAGCCCGGAGGTTGTAGAAGGCACGTGCAATCAGCAAAGACTTTGATCAGACTGCAGGGATGCGTAGGCTGATCTGAATCTTTGTTGGTCGCAGAAGTCATTGTAGGTTTTGTCGTGCTGTGGCTTATTTTATATACTTGATGATGGGTCTAAGGTATTTACCCTCAATATTGGGACACCTTAAATACTTACCATAACGTTGTCCTATAATTAGAACGAGTCCATATTACTACACGCTGATGTGTCTAAAAACTGCTGAGTGACATTTAACAGCATCTGATCAAAGTCTGCACTGTTTGCTCAAGCCTGTCTGTCCCAATACTCTGGGCCCAGATGTTCAAAGCGTCGTTAGCTTAACGAGCTCGTTAAGGGTCATTTCGTTAACTGTTTTAGCGGATTCAATATACAATATTCTGATATTTTTTGCTGAAAAAATGTGAGTAGCTTTTGCACTGCAAAAGCTACTCACATTTTTTCAGCAAAAAATTTCAGCATATTTGCGTATCAGTCGATCAAAATTTTAACGAATCGTTAACTAACGACATCGTTAGTGTTGAACAACTGGGCCCTGGATTATTTCAGTACTTTGTGAATAATAGTCAACCTAAGTTTTTATGAGGAGAGGGACAGTTCAAGGACAAACTGACAAACTCAAACATCAAATGGGAAGGGAGGCAGTGAATCATTTTGTGGAACACAATAAACCAAAAGGAAGCAATGTGATTACCCCCCACCCCCACTCCCTACAAAAAAAACAAAACAAAACAAAAAAAAACAACAACAAAACATGATTTTAGGAGCTAATTTTGTTATCAAAATACTTAAACATTTCATCTACCCCATGAGAAAAGGTTTGTTTAAGGCATGTACCATAGCTCTTGATAAGATGCTTTTTTCAATCCAAAACATATTGATATTTTTCAATTTTTTCCACGAAACCATATATTGTGGGTACACATCAGAAGCACTCAGCGAGGCACTTCTAATAAGTACCCACAACATATGTTTTCATGCAGAAATAAGAAAAATATTTACCTGATCTTATCTAGACCTATGATGCACTAAAAAGAAAGATCCTGATTACTGGTGAAACTGCACAATCTAAAAGGGCCTTTGCTATACAACATAATCTACCATATGCAATAATACTGTAAGCGGACAGTGAAGGATGTGATCAGACTTGCAGACGGGCAGGCTGACAGCAAAGGCCACAATTAGACTGCAAAAATAGGCAGGATATCTGGGACTTTGCTCTGTATATGCCCCAAAAATCCATTTTCCCATGGCACAGCCCATTTATTTGTTATGAATGAGGTGGTAAATGGTTTTTCTTTACCATTACTCCTTTTGTGTACTGCATACCTCCAGAAAGGTGCTTTTTGCAGCTGAAAAATACTGATTTTTGTTTTTTCTTATTTCTCCACAAACACTTATGTTGTGGTACTCATAAGAAGAACCTCAGCACACTACTCATTAGAAGCACCTCAGTGAGGCACTTCTAAAGAGTACCACAACATATGTTTTTGTGGAGAAATAAAAAAAAAAAATATTATATGGATACCCTCCCCACCACCACCATCCCCTCTCCACGCTTATCTGGAACTATGATATTGGGTGTGGGAACAATACAGGTACTGACACTCAATAGGGATAAAGTTCTTATGGCAACAATTTTTCTTACTTTTGTCTTGTTGGTTTAGCATCATCGTCCTCTACCGGTGAAACATCCCAATCACTGTCTGAGTCAAAATCCTGCAATCAAAATGTTAGCTTCATCACACAAAATTAGGGGCTTTATGCAAAAAATAATGCTTAAATCTACCTGCGTATCCATGCAGGCTGAGCACCCTTGCATAGCTACAAATAAGGATTTTTTTTTTTCAACCAAAAACTACTGATATTTTTCTTATTTCTCCCAGAAAACGTATGTTGTGATACTCATTAGAAGGGCCTCAATGAGGCCCTTCTAATGAGTACCACAACATACTTTCATGGCCAAACAAGAAAACGTATTTATCTGAATACTACTCTTAATTTGGAGCTATGAGTATGCAAAGATTTTGTAAGCCGATAGTGATGGCACTGACATAAGCAATGGCCCTTTCATAAACCATGGCCCTAACAAAAATGGCCCTGATGTAAGTGATGGCGCTGACATAAGCGATGACCCTGACAAAAGTGATGGCCCTGACATATAAGATGGCATTGATGTAGGTGATGGCCATGGCATAAGCTATGGACCTTAGAGACTGCAGAATGTTGAATCATAGCTTATTTTTTAAAGCTTTCTTTCAGTCAAAAAGTAGGTGTACTGAAGCTTTTCTTACTTCTCCACAGAAATATATGTTGAAGGCTCTAATTAGGAGCACCTCTACTTCTAATAAGTACCCACAACTCCAAGGTGCTTCTAATAAGTACCAGAACATAGGTTCTCCAAGGCATAGCTCCAGATGTTCTTTTTTTTTTTTTCAACTAAAAAGTACTGACATTTTTCTAATTCCTCTATGAAATATATAATCACTTATACCACTTTTGCGCTGAGTGGACGATATGCTTTAAAATAAGCTATGGTTCAACACAAATGTTCAAAATGATCTGCTATTCGATGTTTGAAAAGATGTACATTTTTTAGACTTTTCTGTAGCATGTTCAAAATACCATATTAGCTGTAAGTATTGGGACTGAAGAAATTCGAGCAAACAGCAGTTTTTTTAGACAGATCAATCTGTAGTAAAATGTCTTGTTCAATTTTTAGGACAAGTAAGGTAAGGAATTAGTGAGTTGGAATTGGAGTTTACAGCCCAGTCAACACTGTTAAGCTCATTTAATGCCTAATCAACACTGTTAAGGTCATAACGAGCTGGTCAATTAACCTACTCACACTTTTCCTGGGCAGACATAACCTCTATGCTGTTACTTTGTGCATATATTTTTGCCAGTAACTGACACCTGTCCTTGAACTAGCAAAAGGGGGAGAATGACCGTAGAAATGATTTCATGTTAATTTCCATGAAAGTTACGTGGCCAAGTTGGGGTTCGAACACGCGACTCCTGGATCTGCAATCAGATGGGCTACTGACTGGGCTATGGAGCCCAGCTTTTAGGACAAGTAAGCGAAGAAGAAACGACGAGACTCCTGGATCTGCAGTCAGATGGGCTACTGACTGGGCTATGGAGCCCAGCTTTTAGGACAAGTAAGGGAAGAAGTAATAGAATCTCAATATTTCAGAAAAATATAAAAACTCACCAGAAGATCAGCATCAGTCTTCTTCTTCCCAGTACCCATTGTATCAACACCTCCTACTGGCTTAGTCCCTTGTTTACGTCCCTGCAAAATATAGAACACAGTTACTTTGTAATTTGAATTTTTTAAATCTTAACCCTTCTCTTGCTGAACACGACATGCCCTGTTTTAGCAAACAGTGTAGATCCAGATCAGTTGGCTTCTGAAGAAGCCAACTGATCTGGATCTGCACTGTTTGTCATTCAGTATGTGAATTTGTGTCAATAATCTGGATCAAGTAATCTGATTGGCTAAAAGTTGGAAGTGGGTGTGGTACATTTATCTTAATTTATTCAGCATGAGAAGGGTTAATACTATCTTGCTTCATAGCTTGCAGTAAACCTTGCAATAAAGGAGTTGAGGGAAGTAACAGACTACATGAGCTGCACCTAGTCAAAGCTCCATATTAGGCACTTTTTACCCATAGTGACATTTTATTATACGTATAACCCAAAATGCCTAATACTTTGGTAAATATTTCAAACTTACATAATGACTCAAAGCTCAGGTAAAGGAGCTCTTTCAACAAAACGAAAATACTGATGTTCTTTTTTTTTCTAATTTCTCCATGAAAGCATTTGTTATGTATATTCATTAAAAGCCACATCACAAACAGTCAATTCTCATAACCTCAACTTCCCTTATCTCAAATAACTGTTTATCTGGTAGTGAAAATCTGGTCCCTGCTTTAACATGGATACCTAACAAAATATTCTCCTCTTTTCCTCAAGATTTTCAATAGATCTATCTTCAGGAGTCAAATTACATATTCATTTGTGAAATGTGCTTGGTTGATTTATTTTTTTCTCAATTCTGCAAATCTGATATGTCGAGGTACGGATATCTTGAAGTATCTCTGAGAGTCCCTTGGAGTTGAAGATAACAAGAGCTGACTGTATTTTTTTTTTAATCAAGGAAATTAGAAAAATATTAATTTGAATACTCCTCTTGTCTATGTGACTGATATGAACTTAAAATAAGAGGACAATCAACAGCTTTTTTTTTATATGAAAATCTGTCACAAAGGACTGGGGGTAATTTGGTAAAAAAATGAGTTCCATAGGAACAACTTTTTACCAAATTATACCTGCTTCAGATTTTCACTTATCAAGTACGCACTATTAGTTATTCTATTTCTTATAATTACTGTTATTACAGTTAGTAGTATTTTTGTTATTGTTGTCTTTTCTTTTCATCAATATAACTGACCTACATCCTTGTAAACATAACAAAAGTTTCAACTTTAGCAAAACAACACTAGTCATTGTCAGAAATTAATCTATTTATAAGTGTCTTTACTGTTACATTCATGATGTGATGCTTATGTAGCCTTCGACTTGACTGATTTATGTCTCTTCTGTTGCAAGAATGTGTAAAAATAGGATGCAATCGTTCAGATAACCATTTGTAAAATATGTTTTGACACAGTGAAATATTTCACTAGTTGCTGCTACCACTTAAAACTGCAGAAAATAATTAACCCTTAAAGCGCCAAGAAAATCTGCATCTGAAAATGTCATCTGCTTATGTCATCTGCTGCATCTTCTTGCAAACTTTTCAAACTTACATTATGCATATAGGCAAACAGTGTGGACCCAGATCAGACTGCTCCTAAAGGAGCAGTCTGATCTGGGTCCACACTGTTTGCAACAATGACTTTTAAAGTAACCGGCAGAAGACAAAGCAGACGACAAGTTGTGATTGGCGCTTTTAGGGTTAACTCAGAAATTTCTGTATGTCACTACAAGGTGTATAGAAATGAGCCAGCGCACGACAAAACCTACAATAAGACCAGTGTGACCAGCAAAGACTCAGATCAGCCTGTATTATTGTATATCTACCCAGTATGGCAAAGGTTCTGATTTATCTCTCTTTGGATAACCAGGAGGCTGCAGAAGACACCTGCGATCAGCAAAGATTCTGATCAGACTGGGCAGATGCACAGGCTGATCTGAGTCTTTGCTAGTTGCACAAATATTGCGGGTATTGTCGTGTGTTGGCTCAAATAAAATATTAGAGCAGCTGCAGAACAGTGTAGCTTGCCTGAATTATGCTTTGTCTTTTAAAAAACTTTAACCAACACCTCCAAAGTAAAATTTCAAAGTCTGTGATCTTGACCTCAAGGCTAGTGAAGGGGATGGGGATGGTGTAGAATAAAATTTCATAGTTGTATTTAATATCAGGCAAAGTATCAATAAGTTCAGGCTAAAACTTTAGAAGATATAAACTTCTTAAAACTTTAATACGACAATGACGTGAAACACTCATGTCGGTCGGGATGGTAAAACTTCAGACCAGTATCTAACATCAGGGTAAGTATGAAATACTTCCATACAGAGGTTCAAGAGATATAGCCTTTTAAAAACTTTAACCCAAAAATTTAACCTACGCTGATGCTGATGCAGTCCTGACTGCTATAGCCCTAACTGTACTTTCAACAGGCAAGCTAAAAAACTAATTAAATCAATAAAACCAGGGCCCAGTTGTTCAACGCATCATATGCTTAATGAGCTCATTAATAAAAACTTGTCAACTGTTGTAGCTAAGGTGTATTCAAATACATTGATATTTTTGCTGCAAAAATGTGAGTAAAAAGCTACTCATATTTTTTCAGCAAAAAGTATCAATGTTTTTGCCATATTTCAAGATAGAATTTTAACATCACATTGCCTAACAACCTTGTTAACCCTTGTCCTACTGAATCCGGATATACACTGCCTTTGCAAAACTGTGTAGACCCAGATCAGTTGGCTTCTGAAGAAGCCAACTGATCTGGATCTGCACTGTTTGCCATTAAGTATGTGAATTTATAGCATCAATCTGGATCAAGTAATCTGATTGGCTGAAAATCAGAAGTGGGCATGGCATCTTAATTTATTCAGTAGGACAAGGCTTAAGTTTCGAACAACTGGGCCCAGATGTTTTGTACCACATATTATAGTAGCTCAAGACAAACAAGCTGTGACATGAATCAGATTGTGCAGACAGATTTGTGTCTTTGCTGCTCACACATCATAAGCGGAGGAATTGTTAAGAAGAAGTATTTAGTGATTGTTGTGTTGACACAGTCAACCCATTGTCATGTCAAGTGCGATCAGTTTACCCAACCACTTTTTTACTGGGAAGGCTTAGTCCTCTGAGCGATTAATCTGTATTGTGCACATTCTTTCGCTAAAGCCTGACAACTGCCCTTCTTGAATAAGAGGAAAGGGGAGAATGACTGTAGAAAATATTTCAGGATAAATTCCACAAAAGAATGTTGCAGACCCAGCAGGGGACAAACTCCTGATCACCAGTTGGACGCACATCCAACTGAGCCACCAAGGTCAGCGGAGTATTTGGTATCATTACGGGATAATTTTCTTCAGTTCTCCATGAAAATATATGTTGTGGATACTCATTAGAAGGCACTTCTAATGAGTACCCACAACATATGTTTTTATGGAGAAATAAGAAAAATTATCCCAGAATTATCACCAAATACTCCTCTTTAACAATTCCTCTGCATAAGGTATATTTTCTCAATTGATGCTCATGTTATGGTACTGAATAGAACTGCATCACTATGGCTACAACAAGCCTATTATTTGGAGGTACATTTCCCCATGATTACTTACAGCTAACTGCATTTCTATTGACTGGGACAACTGTGCTACCATTGGCCCCTTTGGCTGTGGCTGAGGCTGTCTTGTTACTGAGCTTGGCTTATTTGCTCTGGGGCTTTCGTCACTGAAATAATATAAAAGAAAACATTAGATGTGCAGCTTTGTGGGTTGTTCTGGTTGTTTACTGTTTGAATATGCCGTAAAATCACTTTTCTAATGACATGTCTCATTCACATGCAGAAACAAGAATAACAACAGACTGATCAGTTTGTCTAGCTTGTTTTATTTGGAGTTTGGCTCTGTCAACACTGTTAACGTCAGCCTGATTAGCTGATTGCTACATATGTTGTCTTCTTATAAAATCATTGAATTCTGTAGCAAAAAGAAAAAAAATGTCCCCAAATGAACTATGTCAGTGCACCAAATTATCTTGGCCTCGGCTGTCTATATCCCAAGAAAAATACATTTTCTAACGATTGAAGCCTCTAAAAATAAAAACAAAGAACTTTGTTAAAGTTAATGTCACCCCTGCATACTAAAATATGAAAACAAGTTGTCATCCTTGTTTAGGTAAGTGAGATAAAACAATCAGTGAAGTGAAACTAACTGCAAAGTTTTACAGTTTGTAGACCTCATTTAGGGTGGACACCAGGGTAGACATAAGTACAGCTGACCCTCATTATCTCGACCCTGCTTATCTCAAATAACCGCTTATCTTGAAGTGAGGAAAATCTGGTCACTGCCTAAACATGAAAATCTAACAAAAAAATATTGTGGAAAAGAGGAGAAATTGCTCCTAAGGAGCAATTTCTCCTCTTTTCCACATTATTTTCAATATATCTCTAACTTCAATAAGAGTCCTATTACACATATATTTGTTAAATGTGGTTGTTAGTATTATTTTTTTCCTCAATTCTGCAAATCTGATATGTCGAGGTACGGATATCTCGAAGTATTTCAGAGAGTGCCTTGGAATTTGAGATAACAAGAGTCAACTGTACATGGATGAAGGGAAAAATGAACCAACAGACCAAAACTTGCATGCCTAAGTTGCCCATGCTAACACAAGTGTGACAAAAATGACATATGCCACCAGCACAGACTCAAACCTGCCTGTGCATCAGGGCAGTCTGATCAGACTCTATTCCATCACCAGCAATGTCTGGCCCTTACACATTCTGTTAGCACACAGACCCTGATCAGACTGCACAAATATGAAGGCTGATCTGGGTCAAAGCAAGCCACATTTGTCACAATGTCAATTTCTGTATGATGGGGCTCATTTCAAAACACTATACAATATAAAGCAATTTCAATTATGCCTATGTTTGTTTTGAGACTGGTAAAGCTACTAAACCAATGAAATCTGGCTTCACTAACTATACATGTATATTGCTTGTGATACCTTGCCTGCATTTTAAATATTTTAAATGCTTAGCATGCTGGGTAAAAAAATTCAGCAGATGATATTTTGAATTTTTTTCTTATTTTTCCTAGAAAATAATTCAGACATTCCATGCAAATTGTCTCCTTTGCATGAAATGTCAAAACCCTTTTTTCTGGAAAACTAAGAAAAATATTATCAGTTCATCATCTGCTGAATTAGCCCAGAGAGTGGTAAAGGTAAAGATACCTTTTCGTTGTGTTTTTTGCGGCCAAGTCAACTTAATGGGATCGTGTCTAGTGCAGTCAGTTTACCTGACCACGTTTACTGGGCAGGCTTAGTCCTCTAAGCAGTTAACTAGTATTGTGCACATGCTTTCGTCAGATAGTGATAACTGCCCTTCTTGAATCAGCGGAAGGGAGAGAATGACCATATAAATTATTTAATAATCAATCTCCATTAAAGAATGGTTCCGACCCATCAGGGGTCGAACCCCCAACCTCCTGATCATCAGTCGGACACACATCCAACTGAGCCACCAAGGCCAGCCCTTCTAAGGAGTTAACCAGTACTTTGTGTAGATATGTACGCTAGTAACTGACCCTTCTTGAATCAGCAGAGTGGGGAGAATGACATTTCATGATTAATCTCCACAGATGTTACGAGACTGAGCTGGGATTTGAGCTTGTAACCCCTGAATTTGCACACTACCAACAGCATTACAGAGATCGGCAAGAGTCTCTGAGAGTTGTTTGGGTGCAAAAAATAATAAATAAACCCAAACAAAAAATAACAAATAATAATTTTTATCATCTTTTTTGGGCAGTATCAATGAAGACAACAAACAATTACCTATCGGAATCAAGCTAGTCAAGCTGTTGAGGTCAACATCATGATCTGTCCACCTTTGAAAGTGAAGTTCACTGAGGTCTGTTGAAGTTAACATCAGGATTTTTCAACCCTCTAAAGCGAAGTCAACTTTGGAGGGTTGAGGTTAACATCAGGATTTTTCAACCCTTTAAAGTGATGTTCACCTTGGTGAACATCACTTTCGAGGGTTGAAAAATCCTGATGTTAACCATAACAGAATGCATCAATTGCTACCTGAAAGTGCCATCTTTTCTGGACAGTATTAAAATCAACAAACAATTACCTATCAGAATCAAGCCAATCATCATCATCATCAACATCATCTAGGGACTTGGACATTATAGTTCTAACTTGCTGCTGTTGTTGTTGAGTTCTGGGAGCTGCTGTTGGTTGTTGTTGCCGGGTCTGAGGGGTTGGGTATCCCGGCCTCGAGGGTGCCGGCACTCCCACCCCGGGGGCTGATGATCCTGGGCGGGGCTGAGACATTATGACCTGCGCTCGGGGTTGAAAAGCCTTTTCTTCTTCTTCTGAATCTGTCTCGTATTCATCCGAGTCCCACTGGGTGCTTGTGTAGTCAATGCTCGAACCAGTTTTACGCAGTGGGCTTTCTGGTCGCAGCGGACTTGCTCTCTGCTGAGGGCTGTGGGATCTGGGAGGTGCTCTAGGTGCCGTCTGGCTTACTGGGGCTGACTGCTGCATCTGGATGGTCCTTGGGCGTGGGCTCGGACCACGCATTGGTGAGCCAGAGCTGCCTAAGCTTGATCTGGGACCAGTCATGCTGTCTGAGACAGGACGACCTCGTGTTCCACTCAGTGGACGAGCACCTGGAAAATCAGATTAAGTCCCTCATTCAGTAACCTCCAAATAACAACTGTCATTAATGGCACACAGCACATAAATGTTAACTCTCTACAATATTTGTTTTGGCTCTAAGTAAAATAGCTCTAAATAAAAAAGGGTATCAAGAATATATTTTACTTATGTCTTCTTTACAGTATGTTTTTCTGGAGAAATACGAAAAACGAAAAATATCAACAATTTTCGATCACAAAAAGAGCCTTATCAGCAGCTATAAAATAAAATGTAAATTCTGGCGATACTTTTGGAAAATAAATCTTGTTTTTGAACCATAATATAAGTCTGGTGGGGAACAATACTATATTTTCAAAACTGTACAACACAATCTCTTTATAGCACTACTGCAGGGATCCAAAACAAAACCATGTTAGCTAAACAAACGTGTTGTATCTAAACAAAAATGTATAGATTATATAGTCAAAATGACCATTTATCCAAATAAAAAATGTACAGATTATATAGAAAAATGACCATGAATGGTCATTTTTCTATATAATCTATACATTCTTGTTTGGATACACCAATTTTTTTAATCTACTTTTAAAACATCTTCTATCTGAAACCACCTTAAGAAGAGATTCCATTGTACTTATGTACTAAAAAGTTGATGGTAACCATAAGAATTATCTTTTGTCTGCACTTTTAAACCTTATGTTTTTTTTGCATTGGAGGGGACAAGGGCCTAGAGTTTGCTTGAATGACAATATTCTGAGTGGTAATTATGCATTGTTTCCATGTTGTGCTGGTGCTTCATACCACTTTGAAATTTGCATCTTAATGGGTGTAACATTGTTTGTTTTGTAAGCATGAAAACGTAAGTTGAAAATTTGAAAAACGAAATTGTGTGTTTCTTTTTTTTTTTAATTTTATCCAAGTTTCTTCTAACCCTTAAACTGCTGAGCAAAAATTTTAGCAGACAACATTCATGTGAAATGTCAAGAGCTATTTTCTTTGGGAAAAAAAAAAATCAAAATGTTGTCTGTTACTGTTGTGATTGGTGCTTTAAGGATTAAAATAGAGACAATCCATGTATCTTTGAAATGCCTTGTTATATGTCTGAATATTTCTTGTAGCTTTTTTTTTTGTTCAACCAAAGGGTCTTGATATATTTGTTATTTTTCCATGAAAACATATGCTGAGGACTGTCACAACATATTTTATCACTGAGAAATAAGAAAAATGAGTCAGCGTATGACAAAACCAACAAAATGGCATGTGTGCTCAGTGAAGACAGATCAGGCTGGGCATCCCCCGAATCTGATTAGAGTCTTCACTGTCTGCTTGAAGAAACTTGGGTTCTTAGCTACCGAATGCACAGTGAACTCTTGATCATACTGAGCAGATACCCATGCTGACCTCAGTCTCTATAAGTATAAAATTTATCATACTTGGGCCTGGTGGAGGGGATCTCTTCAAAGCCTTTAGTCTCTCCCTAGCCTGGGCATCAGCAAAGTTGTTGAACTGGTTCCGGAATTCCATGAACATTGGTCCATGTTTCTGTTGCGTGGTATTTCGTCGCATCCGAAGGTGAGCAAGTTTACTATGCAAAACTTCATCTGGAATACTTTTAGTGCCCTGAAAATTAATACAGTAAACCCTCATTACAACAACAGTATTTGTTCCAAAAGATGTTGCCATTAAAATTAATTTGCTGTAAGAAATACCTTGATTTTAGAAATAGAACAGCTCTAGCCATGAACTGTTGAGTAATAAATCACAAGTTGGAGGACAGTTGTAATGTAGATCAAATCACAAGTGTGTAGAACAAGTGATTTACAGTTGACTCCCGCTATCTCGAACTCGCTTATCTCGAATAACTGCTTATTTCAAAGTGAAAATCTGGTCCCTGCCTAAACATTAAAATCTAACAACATGTAAAAATATTGTGGAAAAGAGGAGAAATTGCTCCTAAGGAGCAATTTCTCCTCTTTTCCACAATATTTTCAATATATCTCTAACTTCAGGAGTCAAATTACACATATATTTGTTAAATGTGGTTAATTGGATTAGTTTTTCCTCAATTCTGCAAATCTGATATGCCGAAGTACGGATATCTCGAAGTATTTCAGAGAGTCCCTTGGAATTCGAGATAACGAGAGTCGACTGTATCTACTTACAACTGAGTGACTAAATGTGATTTTTTACTTAACAATTCATGCACTAGAGCTGTTCTATTTCAATTCTAACATACTAAAAATTGACAAAAATGCCATTGATTTTTTCAGATTCTCCCAACCTTCTGCCACTGTTTGATGAAATTGCACCAAATTCCTTGACTGTAATGCATGCATTTACATCTATTTTTAACATATCTGATGCGAAAAATGATGTTACACAGTCTAACGTCCAGGAAACTGCAAATGACGTAAGAAAAATTCTTAAAAACATCACAAAATGGCAGCTCTTTGCATCACTCACTCCCCCCACCCCCTATCCCCCCACACCCCCCCCCCCTCCCAGTGACTTGTTACAGAATAAAACACAGTTCATTTTCCATTGCCCATAAAGGTGTGCTGTGTTAGAATTATTATTATTTTCTTGTACAGCATATGTTTTGGAAATTCACTGAGGCAATTCTAACAAATATCAAAAACATATGTTCCTTGAAGTATAAAATAGAATGTTTTGGCATAATTTCTGATTAACCCATTTATGTCTAGCATCACATAAAAGGGACAATGGCAAATATGTGGACCCAGATCAGAATGTGGCATCAGATTAGGGTCTACACTGTTTGCATTCAACACAGAAATTTCTATAAAACATAGTAAAATAAAAACTAACCAGACATCCTGCTTTTGAAAAACAGACCTATCGAAGAGTTGTGGGAGAAGAGTGTATTCGGTATAAATGGTTTAAATGTCACCTTTTGAGCAAAGGTTTGTGCCAGTCAAATTATCATTATAACAAATTTTGTTGTATTGAGTGTCCATATAAAGAGGGTTTACTATATATATAGCCTAAATAAAAAAAGATAACATACTTATCCTAAATATTCAGACATCTACATTGTTTGCTTAACAATGTAGACACAGATCAGCTGCTGCAATATGCGGCATCTGATCAGGATCTACATTGTTTGCCATAATACCTCATAGCTCCATATATCCATTTTTCTTATTTCTCCACTAAAACATATGTTGTGGGTACTCATAAGAAGCACCTCTGTGAGGTGCTTCTAATGAGTACCCACAACATTTGTTTTCATGGAGAAAGAAAAAAAATCAGCACTTTTTCAGCTTACAAAAGTACCCTGAAAACGATGCTATGATTTGCCATACTACCAAACTTTTTTATGGTATCTGATTAAGGTCTGTACCATTTACCATACAGTCGGATACTGTACTTGACAGGTACAGTAACTTGTTCTAATTTTAGCATAGGTATGGTAAGTAGTTCTGGTGTCCAACTATTTAGGGTAAATATGTACCTGTACGAATATTTTTCTTATTCATCCGCAAAACACTTACGTTATGTGTATAAATTAGAATTAAATCACTGAAGCAAGGTACCTCTAATGAGTACTCACAATGTTACTTCTTGCAAAGAAATAGAAAACTAGCAATACTTTTTGGCTGCAAAAACTCACCTAATCTATAGCTATGCTTAAACATGAAATGAAAACATCCAAAACAGACCCCCAGTCAACACTGTTAAGGTCTTACTGAGCCAGTCAGTCAACCTACTCACAATTTTACTGGGCAGGCTTAGTCCTCTAAACAGTTAACCAGTAAATGTGCATATATTTCTGCCAGAACTGACTGATTGATTATGTTGGGGTTTAACGACACATCAACCCTTGTGGGTCATTTTGTGTCGTCTCCCAGAGAAAGGGAGAAGAGACAAGAGCTAGTAAGGAGATGAAAGAGGGACAGGGAAGAAAGAGGAACAGGAATGAAAGTGAAGAAACAGAAGAAATAAAAACATCCCCTTCTATCCTTACATGTTAAAAGGATAGCAGGCCTTGCCCAACTGTACGCCAATATCAGTTGGACAACTGCCCTTCTTGAATCAGTGGAAGAGGGAGGTAGAATATATTTCAAGATCAATCCCCATGAAAGTTATGTAGCTGAGCTAGGATTACAACTTGTGCCCTTGGATCTGCAGTCAGGTGCACTACCAACTGGCTGGAGGTCTTTTCCAAAATGTAGGTAAAGACAAAACTGAAACAAGCTGGAGGTCTTTCTCACAACATTAGTGAAACATATTAAACCCACTGGAGATCTTTCTCAAGATGTTGGTAAAGATAAACCTAAAACTTACAGAAAGTCCATCTCTGACAGGACATAGGACATGACTAAAGCCAAAACTTTAACTTACTGGAGGTCCTACTGGAAGTCTTTCTCCGGTCATAGGACATGACTGAAGCTAAAACTATAACTCACTGGAGGTCCTCTCAAGATAAGGGTGAAGATAAAATTAAACCATAGAAGTCTTTCTCAATATGTGTGTAGGTGAACATAACTCTAAAATGTACTGGAGGTTTTTCTCAAGATGTGAATGAAAATAAAACTTACTGGAGGTATACCAATTTTCTCTAACTGTTCCTGCAGGACTGACACCAACTCATCTCTCATGATCTTCAAGGTGGGGTTCTTTCTTAACTGGTCCAAAAACTGGGTTGTTCTTAAAGTCACCTCACCACTAGCCTCAGTTCTGCCAATATACATGATCTGCACCATTTTAAGTGGGGATGGATACTTTCAGGGGAGGAAACTCCATCAAAATTGTTTGCCTCTCTTCTGAACTTTGTTTGTGTTGAAGTTTTATGGCCCAGTCAACCCAATGGGGTCATGTCGATCACTTTCAGTTTACCTAACCACACTTTTACTGGGCAGGCTTAGTCCTCTAAGAGGTTAACCAGTATCGTGCACATTCTTTTGCCAGAAACTGACCAACTGCCCTTCTTGAATCCGCGGAAGGGAGAGAATGACTGTAGAAAATATTTCATGATCAAATCTTCATGAAAATGTTGCCAACCCAGTGGTGTCAAATCCGCAAACTCCTGATTACCAGTCGGACGAGCATCCAACTGAGCCACCGAGGCCGGCCTCCTCCCTTCTGAAAAGGAATCAACTCTGAAAGGAAAGAATTTGCTCCCACAGGGAGCAAATTCTTTCCTTTCAGAATAGACACCTTTTCAGAAGGGGAGGTTGGTGTACAAGAAAGCAAACAGGAAGTCACAAAGTTGTTTCCTATATCAAAAGATAGTGGAAAATCCATCAAGTGTATCCATTAATTTTAATCCTTGTCATGATAAACAAATTAAGATGCCACACCCACTTCTAATTTTCAGCCTATCAGATAACTTATCCAGGCTCTTGATACATATTCACATACTTTATGACAAACAGTGCAGATTCAGATCAGTTGGCTCCTTCAGAAGCCAACTGATCTGGATCTACACTGTTTCCAAAGACAGGAAATATCCAGGTTCAGCAGAGCCAGGGTTAAAATGTGTCCTTGGGGCATATGCAGACAGCCAAGGCCCAGATCAGCCTGGGCATCTCCACAGTCTGTTCAGGGCCATTGCTGCCTGCTTAAAGGATCACTTGATCATGAAGCTGATACAAACAAGCACCAGAAGATTTGTTTTAACTTCTTGTTTGCCTTCTTGAAATTCCAAAAACTACTTCCTTGGAAAAATAAGAAACTCACCAATCTGTCATCTGCTGAATTAGCCCAGAGAGTGGTTAGGTTAAGATGACAGTAGAGATGACAATTTAGGATTTTTTTGGCTACTAAGGTACTGAGTGGAATTGCCAATATGTACCCACAAGATATGTTTTGTTGCAAAAGAAACAAAAATTATAATCTGATTAACTGGAATATAAACACTACAAATGATGATTTGGAGTTTGTTTGTGTTGAGGTTTTACAGCCCAGTCAACCCAATGGGGTCATGTGGAATGCGGTCAGCTTACCTAATGACTTTTTTACTAAGCAGGCTTAATCTTCTAAGTGGTTAACCAGTATTGTGCACATTCTTCCGCCAGAAACTGACAACTGCCCTTCTTGAATCAGTGGAAGGGAGTGAATGACTGTAGAAAATATTTCATGATCAAATCTCATGTCATGCATCTGAGCCACTGAGGCCGGCTAGATGATTTGGTGTTTTTGTCTTCTTGAACATTATTTAATTTATGTCGAGAAGATGAAAGGGTGATAATGACATGCCATACAGTCACAGGGTTCTCGGGGACGCAGAATCCTGCGTCCCGGGAAGCATAAATCAGGGTCCGGACTCCTAAAAATTCCCAAAGCCGAGTCCGCCGGACGCATGTTTTTTTCCCCGTGGGACTGCTACTAATTATGGTCGGATTATCTGACTGAAGTATAAAGTCCGCCGCGTGTTATTCGTATCGTCGGTAGTACTTCAAAGAACAGTAATAATCCGCCGCGTGCTTTTCACACCTCCTGCGACAGTACCGTTATTTGCAAAGCAAGCGGTAGTTAAACAGGTGTTGGCAGTTCACACTTCAACGATCGAGTAATTAAAGCATGCGACTGACATCGGTATGCGACCCCTTCCCTCACTGTGTATTGCCTGCACCACCGACTGATTCATCGAAAATACACGCGCAGGTATCATGAATTCATCCGTTTATGTTTTTTTTTTTTTTTTTGTTATTAGTAGATCATTTTTTTTTTTCAAGTTAAAAATTTTCGGACGCTGAACTTTCGTCACTAACATCAAAAACGCCCGCTTTTTTTTTTTTTGTTAAAAGACAGGTGTCTCAGACAAGTGTACCTTATCCCTTTGCGAGATATCAGTCTGCGCTCAGGTCTGCGGTTCTAAACGGTTAATCCTGCTTGTTACTAAGAAAAAAAGAAAAAAAAAATAAAGTTTCCCAAGTCCCATAGAATCTATCCCGTAAGCCATGTGAAGAGTCTAATGGGACTGCTCAGATGCACCCCGGACGACGGTATATGATTTGGGACTGTTATAGTTTAAGTTACATTTTCTATTGCTCCCGCATGAAGAAAGCACGTACTCATAATGGTAGCGCGTGCTCGTAAGAGTAACGTTATTTGACAGCGTGGCGGGAAACCGTTTTGGAAGAAAAACGAACTATTACCATGTTGCATAGTAGAGCACGTTCTTGTCAGAAATGCATATGAATCAGACACATATTTAAAATAGAACTAAATTATCAAGAGTTTTTCGGCAAATCAAAGCAGTTGATCGAAAAGATAGTGAAGAAGTCCCGGACATTTTTTCGCAGCGTGTATTGATCGCAGCACGGTGCAAATGTAAACACTGAAATGACGTTTTGCGGGAAGCTCAACAGAAGTGTCCATGATCAGAATGTGCGGATATATTATATATATCAGTTTGCAATAGCATATAACGGAGCTTTAATAAGTTTTGATTAAAGTATTTTCTCTTATATACATAACACTCAAGATCACTTAATACAGACAGCAACGAACCAAACTTTTTGAGTTGGGGTATTGAATTTCAGGGCGACGATCTTTACCATGCAAGTAAAATAGGTTATGGTTGTCATGTCTGCAGCCATATCTTCCTGGTCTGCAAAGATGTGTCTATTTTCCCATCTGGGAGACATGACGTCATGCTAATTTATGGGCAAACTCTATTGGATTAACATCCTCGGGATGTGTGATAATGACTACCGGTTGGTTACACACACATTACTATATAATAATAATACATAAAGCAAAGCAGAGACCAAAATCAGTTGGTAAAAAAAAACAAACACAAAAAGTATGTGAAAATAAGGAAACTGATTCGCCATTCAGTATTAACAGAATGAAGTTAGCTGGGACATGCTCACTATTAAAGGAGAGTCATGAAAAAAAAAAAAAAAAAAAAAAAAATGGGACTCCTATTTTTGGGGAGTGGGACTCCTACTTTTTGGCTGGGACTCCTACTTTTTATAAAAAGGGAGTCCCGGACTCCCACTTTTAAAATCCTAGTGAGAACCCTGCAGTCATGAGCTGAAGTCTGTTTCTTGTGAACTTTAAACCCAGGATCTCATGATTCAAAGTCTGGAGCACTAACTGTTCAGCCAGAATACTGCAGAATACAACAGAATACAAGAGAACAGGTATTCAAAGTATGTTCTCATGAGAAGCAAAACTCACCCAAGGGTACTATGTATTGAGCGACTAAAGCTTCCCGAGCCTGTTCCAGTACCAGTTCCCATCTGTGTCTCGTCTTCATCATCACTGGGCTCCATACTCATGATCTTGGTCTCCGGTTTTGCTGGCGAGGCTCTCTGCAGTATCATTTCTTCCTCTCTCTGAAGCAGGGAAACAACTTCCTAGTAAACTTTTAATGCTTACTATACTGGGTAAAAAATTTGGCAGACATTTTGGAATATTTCTGTTATTTTGTTCCAGAAAACAGTGATTGACTTTTCATGCAAAGTGCATATGTCAAATAATATTAGAAAATAGTGTTTGACTTTTCATGCAAATTGTCTCCCATGGAGACAATTTGCATGAAATGTCAAACACTATTTTCTGAGAAAAATAAGAAAAATAACATAATTTGTCATCTACTGAATTTGCCCAGAGGGTAGTAAAGGTTAAGTTTTTACAAATTATCATAAAAACACTAAATGTAAGTGCAGTATGAACAATGCTCAGTTACCTAAATTTACAAACAAAGGGTAGGTGTACAAATACTTTCCGTTTAGAGTAGGTCCTTTTTAGAAGGGAGACAAAAACAAATTTTGCAACTTGCCCCCCTTTAAGGTGTATCCATCATCTTTAAATCTGCTTCTTTGCAAAGTCCTTTTCTGGTGTGTGTGGGGATGGGTAGAGGGGTGGAGGTAACTTGACTCATATTCTCACTTTAATGCAAATCATAACTGCATCAGACAACATTTTTAAAAAGTTTGTTTTTATTTTTCATAGAAAACAAGTCTTGACATTTCATGTGAATTGTCTGCCAAGCAGACAATTCACATGAAATGTCAATGCTTAGCTTCTGTCATCTGCTACAAATTTTGCTTGGTGCTTTGTTTGTTTGTGTTGAGGTTTTACGGCCCAGTCAACCCAATGGGGTCATGTCGAGCGCGGTCAGTTAACCTAACCACACGTTTACTGGGCAGGCTTAGTCCTCTAAGCAGTTAACCAGTATTGTGCACATTCTTTTGCCAGAAACTGACAACTGCCCTTCTTGAATCAGCGGAAGGGAGAGAATGACTGTAGAAAATATTTCATGATCAATCTCCACGAAAGAATGTTGCCGACCTTGGCGGGGCTTGAACCCGCGACCTCCTGGTCTCCAGTCGGACGGCGTATCCAACTGAGCCACCGAGGCCGGCTGCTTGGTGCTTTAAGAATCAAAATAAGGATCTGCCTGTGCTGTGATATGCTAAGTATGACTAAGGCAGGCAGATCTGTGTACATTCAGATTTTCTGTAAAACACACACACCACAACCTCTTTATAACACTATTGTTGGGGTCCGTAGCATGAACCGTGTTAGTGAAACAACCATGTTATATCCAAACAAAAATGTATAGATTATATTGAAAAATGACCATTTATGGTCATTTTTCAATATAATCTATACATTTTTTGGGATCCATCTTTGAACCGTGTTATAATGAACCGTGTTATAAAAAGGTTGTAGTGTATTTGGTGGTCACTTCATTTTGGCTTCTTTGGGGATCTAGGCAAAAAAACGCCAAAATAAAACTCTGCCAATATTTTATTTTAAAATAAATGACTATAGTGTGGCATACATCTGAAAGTACAAATGTGCCAAAATTCAAATGCACAAACAATACATAGCCCTTCCTGTCAAACCGCCAAATTCTGATGGTGATTTTAGCCTCCGAAACTATAAAAGTTATCTTACCGTTCTTCTGAGTTCCTCTTCAATCAGCATTTCTTGCTCTTTTGACTTCTGTAAAAGACACAAAGTGGATACAAGTCATATGACTAAAATATCCCAGAAACATCTCACTGGTTTGACCCTTAAAGAGCTAATCATAACTGCAGCAGACAACAAAATATTTAATGGTTGTAAGTCAAATTTTGTATATCGGGGCATATGCAGACAGCCAAAGCCAAAGGAGCCTGCTCACAGAAGCAGTCTAATTAGGGTCCTCACTTTCCACTGATTTGTTTGTGTTGAGGTTTTACGGCCCAGTCAACCCAATGGGGTCATGTCGAGCGCGGTCAGTTTACCTAACCACACATTTACTGGGCAGGCTTAGTCCTCTAAGCGGTTAACCAGTATTGTGCACATTCTTTCGCCAGAAACTGACAACTGCCCTTCTTGTATCAGCGGAAGGGGGAGAATGACCGTAGAAAATATTTCCTGATCAATTTCCACGAAAGAATGTTGCCGACCTCGGAGGGGGTTGAACCCGCGACCTCCTGGTCTCCAGTCGGACGGCACATCCAACTGAGCCACCGAGGCCGGCTCACTTTCGACTGAAGAATCACCAGATACTGGAGATTACCTATGGGCTGCATCAAGCGAAAAGGTGCCTTGGAGCATGCACAAAATGTATGGCTTCACATCATCCTGCACACGCAAAAAAGTCTCATCCAGGCATTTCTCTCCATCCAAACAGTCAATAGTATCCAATGATTCTGTTTGCAGACAGTGAAGGCCCTGATCAGACTGTGCAGAAGCACAGGCTGATCTTGGTCTCTGCTGTCCTCATAAGACACTTTCTTGCATGGCAAGGCCCTTATCAGACTGTGCCTTTTTGTTGTCAGATCAGGATGTTTACTGTTTGCATATGTCCCAAAGACACATTCTCTCTGGTCATATTCAGCAAATGACAAATTTACAGTATTTTTTTCATTAGGCTCTGATATTTCATGCAATTTGCATGAAAAGTCAAAGCCTATTTTCTGGGAAAAAAATACGAAGATATGTTTCAACATGTTGTCCGCTGAATTTTTCACCCTGAGTGCTAATATTTTCCAAGAACGCTACCAAACTGCTTTTTTTCAAAATACAATCTGCCTCATATGGAGTCCTCCTACCTATAGGAACAAAGCACTGGTAATCATCATAACAAAACAAAGCATTTCAAACTTGTTTTAAAAATATTCAGAGCACTTGTAAAGGAGAATTTGTGATAATTTTGGGGTAATTTTTCTTATTTCTAAAAAAAAAAACATACGCTGTGTGTACCCATAAGAAGCCGCCCACCAACAACCAAAGCATGTCTAATGAGTATGCACAACATGTTTTTTTATGGAACTGGAGAAAATTATCCCAGAATTATCATTAAATACTCCCCCTTAATCAGTTCTCTGACATTGCAATAATAATCAAAATTATGAGGCTCGATTCACACCATTTGAGCCAGTGCACATGAAAACCTACAATAAGAATTGTGTGACCAGCAAAGACACAGATCAGCCTGTGCATCCACATAGTCTGATCAGTCTTCACTGATGCATGTCCCTTCTACAGCTTCTAGGCTATCCAAAGAGGGACAAACAAGAACCCTTGCAATACTGGGTGGATGTACAGGCTGATCTGAGTCTTTGCTGGTTACACAGGCCTTATTGTAGGTTTTATCATGCGCTGGCTCATTTATAAGTTGTTAACCCTTGTCCTGCTGAACCCCGATATACCCTGCTTTTGCAAACAGTGTAGATCCAGATCAGCTGGCAGAAGCCAACTGATCTGGATCTGCACTGTTTGTCATTCAGTATGCGATTATGTATCAACAACTAGGATCAAATAATCTGATTGGCTGAAAATTAGAAATGGGCGTGGTACCTTAATTTATTCAGCAGGACAAGGGTTAAGTATTTGATTACAGAATAATGCTGACATAGACATATATATTGTATGTCATAGAAATGCAAATACAGTTCACTCATGTGTACATGTATTTGTTTACTTTTACATAAGTGTACATGTATTTGTTTACTTTTACATAAGTGTACATGTATTTGTTTACTTTTACATACATGTAAGTAAGTGACAATTGTATCAAAAATGAACAAACAACTACCAGTCACCATGTGAATGTGAAACATGTGCAGATTTCTCAGCTAGATCTCAGGGAGTGACCCTTTAATTTTTATGGGGCAGGGGAGGGGCAATTTCCTGGGCCCTATTTTGCCTGATAAAAAATTGCCAGAACCAGTACACTTTGTAAAAAGTGATTAAAAAAACAGGCTAATGTCAAAAAGAAGAAACTTTCCAGGCCCTAAAACATCTTATCCCCTACTCCCCAAACCCATCTCATGCACATCAAATGGTCAGTGCCTAACAAAATAGAGAGATGTAAGTGAAGGCCTAAAATTTACAAGATTTTTATGTCACAGTATCAACATTGCATTAATCTTGCTATATAAACTTCAACCTCTTTATAACACAGTTCATTATAACACAGTTTTGGATATAACACGATTCAAAGATGGATCCCAAAAATGTATAGATTATATTGAAAAATGACCATAAATGGTCATTTTTCAATATAATCTATACATTTTTGTTTGGATTTAACAGGGTTGTTTAACTAACACTGTTTATGCTATGGACCCCAACAATAGTGTTATAAAGCGGTTGTGGTGTATGTGTTTAGCCACGGCAAATCCCAACCATGTGGCATGTGCGAATAGAGAAGAATAAGACCACAGCAGAACATTCAAGACCATCAGCTGTAGGACAGACATAAGAAGGATGTCCTTCTTCCCAAGGACAGTGAGATTCGAATGCCTTACCACCAGATATACCAGAAGTGGACTAATTCTGAACCTTCAAGGCCAGAGTGTCAGTCTTGTGAAGAGCCAGAGGATGTGTTGTTAACATGTAAATAAGAGGATTTTAATGTTTTAACATTTTTGTTTGTTTCAGAACGTTAAGCCTAACAATAATCTGGCTGCGAAATGTGACATAAATTGGTGGATGTGGGATTCTCATGCAACCTGCAAAAGTACTGGTCAAAATAAGTTCTACACATTGAATATTTACAGACAAGACAACTGTATATACCGTAAGTATTTGGACAGACAGACCTGAGCAAACAGTGTAGACCCAGATGAGATGCCACAGAATGTGGCATCTCATCAGGGTCTACACTGTTTGCAACTCATCCAGCAATTATTTGACACAATGGGTAGTAAATTTACTTATTCAAATTTTAGAAAAAGTATGGTAAGGAGTTGAGGTGTCCAAATATTTAGGATAAATACGGTACTCTCCTTCTTTTACAAGATGATAGGGCATATCATTTCAGCTGTGCGATAGGATGTATCTTCTGACATGTGTGCCTAACAATGACAGATCTGAATCAACGCTAGGCCCTCATGTCCCAAGATACCTTTCCTGACATTGCAGCTCATTATTTGAACCCTTAACCCTTAAACTGCCAATCACAACAATTGTCGTCTGCTTTGTCATATGCTTGTGATTTTAAAAGTCATTTCTGCAAATAGTGAGGACCCAGATCAGACTGCTCCTCTAGGAAAAATAGGTTTGAAAAGTTTGCAAGAATATTCAGCAGAGGACATAAACAGATGACATTTTTAGATGCCGGTTTTCTTGGCATTTTAAGGGTTAATGATCTAAGCAGATTTGTTGCCTGTGGAGTTATGATAACACACATACACATACTAAGAAAGATAAATGAAACAAGTGAGCAAATATCAGGATTCCAGAGAAACTGTTATTTTTAGAGATAAAAATATTTGAGTGATGTCCTCCATGGCATAAGTCATACCTGTCTAAGTAAACCACACCCAGTCTGAAAGACTACCACCTGTCTTTATCTTTTAAGGGGACCTATATACACTCAATACATTTTCAAACATTTTTTACAAGGCAGATAATTTTTGTGACTTTTTGTTTACTTTCCTGCATAACAAGCCCCTTCCAAAAAGGATTCTACTCTTAAAGGAAAGAATTTGCTCCCTTTGGGAGCAAATTCTTTCCTTTTAGAGTTGACCCCTTTTCAAAAATGAGGCAAAACAATTTCTGTAGAGTTACCTCTCCTGGAAGTGTATTGATTGATTGTGTTGGGGTTTAATGACACATCAACCCTTATGATGCCTCCCAGAGAAAGGGAGAAAAAAGATAGTAGAGATGACAGAGAGGGACAGGGAAGAAAGAAGAACAGGACTGAAAGTTAAGAAACAGAAGAAATAAAAACATTCCCCCTCTACCCTTACCTGCTACAAGTATAGCAGACCTTGCCCAACTGGAAGTCAATATCCGTTGGACGCCCCGGTGACGCAAGATACACGGCACCTTGAAGTGCATCCAATCCCCTTAAGACAAGTGGTGTCTTAATACAGGTCAGAATGAATGTATTTTAAGTATCTTGGTACATTTTCAAGTAGGCTCTTAATGCTTAGCATGCTGGGTAAAACTGTCAGGTGACAACATTTTGGAATAGTTTTCTTATTTTTCTCAGAAAGGAAACAATTTGCATGGTATGTCAAATCCAATTTGCTGGGAATAATAAAAAATTCTATATTTCAAAATGTTATCTGCTGAAATTTTTACCCAGCATGCATTAAAGAAGAACCTCTTAATACCAGTGGCCTTTAAGATGTGTAATGGTATACCAAGAGGGAAAGTTCTAAATGACCTGTGCATGCTGATCTTGTTTGTTTGTGTTGAGGTTTAATGGCCAAGTCAATCCAATGAGGTCATGTCAAGCGCGGTCAGTTTACCTGACCACACTTTTACTGGGCAGGCTTAGTCCCCTAAGCGGTTAACCGGTATTGTGCACATTCGTTTGCCAGAAACTGACAACTGCCCTTCTTGAATCAGCGGAAGGGAGAGATTGATTGTAGAAAATATTTCATGATCAAAACTCCATGAAAGAATGTTGCTGACCCGGCAGGGGTCAAACCCGCGACCTTCTGATCACCAATCAGATGCACATCTAACTGAGCCACCGAGGTATGCTAATCTGAAACTTTTTTTCCTGCAAATGCCCCAAAAACACCCTTTCTCATGCCATGGCTCAAATGTTTTCATTAAAATACTCTGGTCTTCTAGAACCCCGAAAACAACATTCATTTTGTGATTTCCCTGAACCAGTGATTACCTCCATCTCTTCTCCTTCAGATTCAGACGATGATGACACTTCTGATGATGACGACTATGTACATTACAATACAGGTGTTTATTATTTCAGGTCAAATGATGACAATGATTTGGTGTTTTACGTCCCTTTTAACATTATTCAAGTCATAGCGAGATGATGGAAGGGTGATAACGAAAGGCTCTGAGCAATGAAACGCCATACAGTTATGAAATGAATTCTACCTCCAGTGTGATTCGAAGCCAGAATCTCGAACCACTCAGCCACCTGGGCCCAGCTGTTCAAAGCATCATTAGCTTAACAAGCTCATAAGTGGTCAAAATGTTAAATGTTTTAGTAAGTACAATACCGAACTTGTATGTATTTTTGCTGAATAAATGTGAGTAGCTTTTGCAAATGCAAAAGCTACTCACATTTTTTTAGCAAAATATTAAAGTATATGATTTAATGATTAAAGTTTTAACGATAAGTTAACTAACAACATCATTAATTTTGAACAACTGGACCCTGGACAGTTCTATTTCAAGTTAGTGCATAGCTACAAACAAGATGCTTTTCAAAATCAAGATACATGTATATGGATATTTTTCTTACTTTTCCAAGAGAACATAATTATATTGTTGGTACTCATTACAAATGCCTTCGGCAGGTGCTTCAAATGAGTACCTTACAACATATGTTCTTGTGGAGAAATAAGAAAATATTTTTCTGGTTACTTCTCTTATCTGCAGGTATGTCATTGTTCATATGAAACATTCTTGATACTAGAAAATGGAACATTCTGATGGCCATATAAAAACAAAAAAATATATAAATACGGTAATAACCCTAAGTATTGGAACACCTTATCTACTAACCATACTTGTCCTAAAATTTGAAATACCGTAGTCCATTCTACTACCTCTTGATGTGTCTAAAGTATTGCTGTATGTATAGCAAACAGTTTAGACCCTGATCAGATGCTGCATCCTGCTGCATCTGATCTAAGTCTACACTCTTTGCAAAGGCCTATTTGTCCCAATACTTAGGGCTATAATGGTATACAAAACTATCAATTAAATAAAACATTCCTTACTCTGAAATGCTTTTAATCAAACAAAACTGATAATGATGAATTGTTGTTTAACCCTTGTCCTGCTGAATAAATTAAGATGCCACTTCCACTTCTAATTTTTAGCCAATCAGAGAACTTGATCCGGATTGTTGCTATAAATTCATATACTTAATGGCAAACAGTGCAGATCCAGATCAGTTGGCTTCCTGAGAAGCCAACTGATCTGGATCTACACTGTTTGCAAAGGCAGGGTATATCCGGGTTCAGCAGGACAAGGGTTAACATCCCTTTCAACATTATTTAAGTCATATCAAAACAATGGAAGGATGATAATGAAAAGTTCTGTACAAGGAAGCACCATACAACCATGAGCAGAATAAACAAAATTAACAAGAAACATTTATATGAAGATGTATTTTCAAAGTAGTGGCTGCCATGGTATGGGCAGGTGTTAAAAGTATCAATTTGTTGCAAACCCCCACAAGAAACATTATTGTCGTATTTGGTTTGAATCACTTTCTTTACCTATAGCCAATCAAATCTGTATCTTATATGGATCTTTGCTGTCCATATGTTGCACAGGACAGAATTTTTAATGATAACTTGTTATATAAATGTTTACCTACCTTTAATAGTTCTTCAACTTCTTCTTCATGTTGTTGGTCTGGTACCCTGACGGAACCTTTCTGTTTCTGACGACGTAGCTCCTGACTGGTTCTTGCTAAAGCATCATTCAACTAGAACAAAAAAATTACCCATTATTGTCTAGCATCCTACTAAAAATACCCATTAACACCTAGCATCTCAGAAAATGAATATGCCTTAATGCCTAGCCTCTCAGAAAATGAATATGCCTTAATGCCTAGCATCTCAGAAACTGAATACCCCTTAATGCAATGCCTAGCATCCTATAAAAATGCCCACTATTGGTAATGTCTAACATTGCAGAAAAAAATGCCCATTAAAGCCTAGCATAACTACTAATGCCTAGTATCCCACAAAAAATATCCATTAATGCCTAGTATCCCATAAAAAATCCATTATTGCCTTGCATCCCACAGAAACTACCAACTTGCATCCTACAAAAAATACCCATTATTGCTAAGTATCTCACAAAAAAAAATCACCATTAATTCTTAGCATCCAACAAAATGGACACATGCAAGGTTAGACCTAGATCAGATACCACAGAAAGTAATGTCTGATCAGGGTCTACAATGCTTGTATTGACCAGGATGATGATGATAATTTTGTGTTTTATGTCCCTTTCAACAATATTTAAGTCATATGGAGAAAAGAAGTGATAATATCATGGTTGGAAGTCAGAAGTGCCATCTGCTTAATCATCTAGGTGCTTCAAAGAATACAGGAATTTTTGTTGACAAAAAATAATAAAACAGACATCCATAAAAATGGTGATGGCCCTTTCCACAGAGATGAGAAGAAGAGTCCACTTAGCATAAAAAGTGTTAAAGGTAGCCTGTATTAACCTTACCACACTATGGGCAGTATCAGCAGATGACAAAAATTGGTGATATTTTCTTATTTTTCCTAGAAAATAGGATCTGACACTTCATGCAAATTGTCTCCTAAGGAGACAATTTGCATGAAGTGTCAGATCCTATTTTCTAGAAAAAAAAAATAGAAAGATATTTCAAAATGTCCTCTGCTGAAATTTTTACCCAGCATGCAAAGTGGTAAGAAATAAGAGCATACTGATAACAGTTTCATATTTCTCTCTGAACATCCAAATGAGGTGCCAGTACTTAAATCGCAGCACTTTATAAGCAGATTCAGAAAAGAAATTTTCTTTAATTTTCCAGAAAATATGGTTTACCATGTCATACAAATTGTCTTCTTAAGAAAAATAAAACTGCAAGCTATGCACCATGCCCCGCCACAGCGACAGTCCCTATGCACTTCTGTAGTATAAGGGTTGAAAACAATCTAAGTTAAACATGAAGAGAAGCAATAAACAGTTATTTCATAACAAAAAAAAAAAAAAAAAAAAACACAAAAAGGTCTAAGTTAAAAATGCAATAAAAAGTGATAAAAAATAACTTCAGGATTCCGAAAAAAACAATATGCATATCTTCAGACCATCTTAAAAGCGTGTGTAAAGTTTCAAAAGGATCGGCCTGAAAATGTAGGAGGAGTTGCATGTACAAGGTACATACTCCCTAGACATTTCTGTAGTATTAGGGCTCGAAAAAGTCTAAGTTAAAAATGCAAAAAATGTAATAAAAAATAATTTCAGGATTCTAAAAAAACAATATGCATATCTTCAGACCATCCTAAAAGTGCCTGTAAAGTTTGAAAAGGATTGGCCTAAAACTGTAGGAGGAGTTGCGGGCAGAAGGTACCTACTCCCTATACAGTTCTGTAGTATTAGGGCTCGAAAAGAGTCTAAGTTAAAAATGCAAAAAATGTGATAAAAAATAAATTCAGGATTCTGAAAAAACAATATGCATATCTTCAGACCATCCTAAAAGCGCCTGTAAAGTTTGAAAAGGATTGGCCTAAAACTGTAGGAGGAGTTGCGGGCAGAAGGTACATACTCCCTATACATTTCTGTAGTATTAGGGCTCGAAAAAAATCTAAGTTAAAAATGCAAAAAATGTGATAAAAAATAATTTCAGGATTCTGAAATAACATTATGCATAACTTCAGACCATCCTAAAAGCGCCTGTAAAGTTTGAAAAGGATTGGCCTAAAACTGTAGCAGGAGTTGCGGGCAGAAGAATGGTTTGGGCGCTGACGGACGGATGGATGGATGTACGGGCGGACAGACAGACGGACAGACACTCAAAATTTCAGAGGGTATAACATAATACCCCGCCACTTTTTTAGTGGCGGGGCATAATAATGCAGATAGTGAGTAAAGCTCAAATACCCCCAGCCATAGCCAAACAAATTTTAAAGATGCAAATTTCTCTATACATTGCATTGGAGTGAGAGATGGGAGACTACGGCTCTCATAGGAGCTGAGAAATATATGGCAAAAACTTTTATAGGAGAGAAAGAAAAATGGAGAGGAAGAAAACAGGATAAATAAAGGAAATGATAAGCATGAGGATGCTGGCTCTCAATTACACAATACAATTAGTGGTATCCAATGTTAGTACCAAATTTCAAATTCCTATGTGCAATAGTTCCTGAGAAATCTTTGAAACAAATTGCCCTATGCATTAAATTGGAGTTAGGGATGGAAAAAAAGTAAAAATGAAAAAAGCATCAGAAGGTTGTTTCTCTCTTTAATAGCATACAACAAGTAATACACAATGTTTGTGCCAAATTTCACAATCTTAGGTAGAGTAGTTCATGAGAAATCTTTGATGGCAAAATAAGTTTACACACAGACACACAGACAAACAGTGTTATGGAAAAGAATAAAACTATATACTCCCCTATATACTTCTCATGCCGCGGTATAAATATTTATATGAACTCCAGAAACAAAATTTAAGAAGTTTAACTAAAACATAAAACATGACAGAAACTGGAAAATTTGAAAATAAAATGAATTTTGATAACAAAAACTACTGAATGTGACATAATACTTACAACAAATATGAGCTTATTACAAAACAAAATGTTATGCTTACTACAATACCAAGTAGCCTGTATTTTTGAACACTATATTAATTATTAATTCATGTACAATTACAGTCAACTCTCATTATCTCAAAGTCCAAGGGATGCTCTAAAATATTTCGAGATATTGCTACCCTGACATATCAGATTTGCAGAATTGAGGAAAAAAAAATAAATCAAACAACCACATTTCACAAATGAATATGTAATTTGGTTCTTGAAGTTAAGAGATATATTGAAAATATTGTGGAAAAGAGCAATTTCTCCTCTTTTCAACAATATTTTGTTTTCTGTTGTAAGATTTTCATGTTTAAACAGGGACCAGGTTTTCTCTTCGAGATACACAATTATTCAAGATAAGCAACGTTAAGATAATGAGAGTCGACAGTATACTGAAAAAGGCAGTTGACAGATCACTGACCGATACTGTATTAACCATACATAACCTGAGCAAAGCAGTGTAGACCCACATCAGACACACAGATTGCAGCATCTAATGAGGGTCAATAGATTTTGCCACTCATCCAGCAAGTTTTGGATACATGTACACAGAGTAAAAATGACTTGACCATATTTTAGGACAGGTATGATAATTTTTCTTCAATGTCTACCTGCATATCAAAATAAAATCAAAACGGCTGTCTCCAACATGTCCAGTATCAGCATTCTATACCTTGAAACAAAACTATATAACCCAGTGCCTGTAATATTGGGTTATTGCACTGATAAACATACTGACTTTATATTGATGATGCCGACAACATCAATGCCAACATCAACGACATCGCCTGAAAGTGATCGTTATGTCGTTACTGCTTGCTAAAGCAGTCCCGACGAAAAGTGTGTGGTTAAGACAGTAAGCAGTTTAAAAGTTTGAAGGGAAAAGGCACTTGCAAGGGGAAAAAAAAAACTTTTAATTTCTTATACAGTCGAACTTCAATGGCTCGAACATCTTTGGGACCCTGGAAACTCGTTCGAAACATCGGTAGTTCGAGCCACTGAGGGTTAATCATGGTGCCAGGTCAGTAAGCAAATGGTGATAATTTAGAGGTTATTTCGATCTTCTATCCAATAATGGTATGTTAAGTGTATTCATTAGAATCGCCCCAATGAGGCAATTCTTGAGTACACACAACATACAATCTCATGATAAAATAAAAAAAATTACTTAAATATTTGTTTTCTGGAGCGATCGGAAGAATTTCCTAGGTACTCGAAAATCAAATGGAATTAGCCATGGTAAACGAGCCATCGGTGTTCGAGCTATCGAGGTTTGACTGTACCCAGACAAATATTTTTCTATTTTCTGCACAAATAATATCAAAGGCCCTACTAATGAGTACCCACAAGTTTTTTTGTGTTGAAGAGGTGCTGTTAATTGGTAAACACAACATACTTTTTCTTGTAGAAGTAAGAAAAATATCAACAGTTTTTGGTTTAAAAACACCTACAGTACAGCTCAAGTGGTTTTTCAAAATCCCGACCTCCCGAGCTGGTGGGGAGAGGATTCGAGTATCCCACAATGGTTGCACCCGGGCCGGTGGATCCGCTGCGTTCCTGCGGTAAAAATCGCCTGATAAAATTACTTTCGAACAGGTAAAATTCAAAGCAATTATGACAGGCAACTGAAACAGCCACGGGGACCACGCAGTGTTTCCATGATGAAGTATGAAAGCGGTTTCCAAAGGGGCATGGCTAAAGCCAGTCGTACTTTTCGGCATGTTTTGGTTAAACAGGACCAAACTACCGACCTGACCAAAATCAGTCCTTTCAAATCAATGTGTAACAGCGATTAACGAATTTTGATTGACTCAGCAATACCCATTCACGTACCACAGTACGTGATTCACCTAGGGAATCTGCCATGAGCGTACAGAATTGTTGGTATCTACGTACACAAAACGTACCGCAAATTTGGTGCACATTTTTACATCCTGCTGGAGTCAGTTTTCGCTCATTAGCATCCTTTTGAATATTAATAAAGCATCGAAACACTGCAATTGCCAGCAGACAATAACGAATGCATACGGCCAATGCATAGAAATGGATCGAGGATCGTTACTACGATCACGGAATTTAATTATATTCTTACCGAGAGGGATGAGATAATTGTTCATTGGTTACTGCGTATGGTCTTTTTTGCATTATCCAATCACTGACGACCATGTGGTTTATATCCGAGAGGGATATCTTGATTGTTCATTACCTAGCCAAAACACGTGTTCGGTTTGACAAGGCTTCAACAAAGATGTCACAAGCTAGCATTCTGAGCTTCTTCAGCTCAAACCTAGCGGAGAAAGGGGCGCAAAAGCACAAATCTTCAGATTTTAGTGAAGGCCCCTCTGCCACCAAATCACTGAAATGCTTAGGACCATCAGAGATTAATATGTCTGCCTCCGAGGCATTATTCTTGTTTTTTTGGTTTTTTTTCCAGGACGATGCTCATTGATCTCCAAATAAAAGCCTCTGAGATAGCAGAAGCGCCCCTTTAAGTTACTGGGTACAAGAATGATGCATAAGCAAAATAAAGGTTCTGATTTCATCCCCATGCAAACTCGGAAAATTCGGAGCTGTCAACCATTCTGACGTCACTAATCTTTCATTGCGAGCCCAACAGGATAAACTTTTGCCCACCACGGAGTTCTACAGGTTAAGTGGGTGGTATTGCGGAGGGAACTCAACTGAAGTGTGGTGGGCGAAAAATCCATCGCGGGGGGAATTGGAGTGGGGTATCGAGACGATCCGCTGTGGGCTAAAAAATCAACCCCACCAGTTGTGTTTGTGGGGGAGGGGGGTTGGGGGGTGGGGGGGTGGATTTTGAAAAAAACACTCGAGCTGTACTGTATCTAAAGCATTTAACCATGACTCTTTCAAATTACCCTTAACTCTGCCAAATTTCAGACGACATTTGTCGTCTTCTTTTTTTTTAAAATAAACTATCGCTTGGAAAGAAGTTTATCTGTAAAGTTGAAAGACGGAATGTCAAACAGCACAGATCCAGATGAGATGGCTCACTATGAGCCGTCTCATCTGGATCTATGCTGTTTGCAAAAGCCTGTTATAATCTCCAGCGAAAGAGTGAAAGTGAAGCAAAATTGTAGCAGGCACCATTCTGATGGGTTTTTTTTTGTTGTTTTTGTTTTTGGTTTTTCAGAGAAAATAAGTCATGACATTGCATGTGAAATGTCTGCTTGGTAGATGATTCACATGAAATGTCAACTTATTTTATCTGAAAAATATAGCAGACAGTGAGCAAAGCTAACCTACCTCCAGCCATAGCCATCAGATGCATGTTGAACAAATTCCAAAGATGCAAATTTCCCTATACGTTGCATTAGAGTGAAAAATGGGAAAAAGAACAAGAGGCCCATCGGCCATGATTGGCTCACCTGAGTAAAACATCCACTGCATATCTGCAAGTTTCAGGAAGATCTGATCAAAACTGAATCAATTATGCTGATGGCAAGCATTTTCCCACTGTAAGTCTATGGGACCTTGTGGTCGCCATAGCAACCAAGGTTTTCATTGGATTTCTAAGAAAAGCTTATGTCTTCAATGCCCCACCAGAGGCATGCTACAGGAGAAATAATTGAGATCAGCCTGCAGACTACAGAGATATAACTGGCTAAAGGTGCTGACGGAGGATGGACAACTGACGGATGGCCTACCATCCTATAAGCTCCCCTGCAGCTTTCGGCCCTGGTGAACCAAAAAGTCACTATTACCTGTCTTAAATCATCAGCATGTTGTCTTTTTAACTGATCCATCTTCCGCTGCCACTTGTTTTCTCGTTTGTCAAATCTTTCTTCCATCTGTGCCTCAACACTTTGAACCTGAAAAGCAGACATGCTATACATCAGCCAGGGCCCAGTTGTTCAAAACTAATGATGTCGTTAGATTGTTAAATGTTTGATCATTAAATATGGCATATACACTAATATTTTTGCTCAAAAAATGTGAGTAGCTTTTGTAAGCTACTCACATTTTTTCAGCAAAAATACCTGTGAATTAGAATTGTACTTACTAGAACAGTTAACATTTTGACCACTAATGAGCTCATTAAGCTAACGATGCTTTGAACAACTGGGCCCAGGGCTCCAAATAAACAATATATGAAAACCTACCATACAGTCGAACCTCAACAGCTCAAACATGGATGACTCTTTTACCATGGCTAATTCAAACTTTTGAGTCCCTATGAAATTCTTCTGATAGCTCAAGAAAACAAATATTTAAGGATTTTTTCTAATTTTATCATGAACTTGTATGTTGTGTGTACTTAGTAGAATTACCTAAGCAAGGTAGTTCTAATGAGTACACTCAACATATTATTGTCTAGATCGAAAAGATTTCCCTAAATTATCGCCATTTGCTTACTGACCTGGTGCCATGATAAACCCTCAAAGGCTCAAACAAATAAATTTCCATGGTCCCAAAGATGTTCTAGCCATTGAGATTTTACTGTATTGCTTAAGTGAATACTGATTTAGTTTGCTATATGTTCCTAAGAATTCAATTCCTTTCATCTCAAACTTCCATCATCTTAAATAAAAATATTTGGTCTCTTGGAGATAATGAGAGAGTTGACTGTATCTTAGAGATACCACAAGTAAGAACCATTATGCAGGGCCAGGACTTGTTTCCCTACGCTGATTTGTGGAATTTGCTATCTGATCATTTTAGTTTATCTATCAATCTTTCAGCCCTGCAGACCAAAACAAATGTCTTAGCAGACAGTGCACAGAAAAATCAGTTTTTCCTCAAAGTATTTGCCTCCTAATTAAAAGGGCCTAGAATGACTACTCTCAACATACACTTTTTCGGGATAAATAAGGAAACAAAAAACAGTGAACCCTCATTACATCGACAGCATTTGTTCCCGAAGATGTTGCCATTAAAATGAATTTGCTGATGTAAAGAATCCTTAATGGACAGAATGATATGTAAAAAAGACCTTGTTTTATTCATATTTCCTCATAGAACATATGTTTTGGATATTTGTTAGAATTGCCTCAGCAAGGCAATTTTAACAAATATCCAAAACATATGTTGCTTGAAGTTTTAATGCAATATTCTTGCATAATATCTCATTAACAGTCATCTCCTGAGCAAAGGTTTCGTGACATTCCAATGGCCATTATAACATATCGAATGTTAGTATAAAGAGGGTTGACTGTATCAGGACACCTGTCATATCTTCACCTATGAGGAAACTAAAGGATAACATCTGAACTATAATTTACCTGGTCTTGTAGTTGTTCTTTCAGCATGGCCACTTCCTCTCTCTGTTGCCTCAGTAACTCTCTTTCATCAGCATCGTCCTGTAGCTCACCGAGATTGGAGCGTTTTGCCGATTTAATATTCTGAAGGGCTTGCTCTGAAGCTTTGTATTTTTCTGTCACCTCTTTAATCTCCTTCATGTACATTTCTCTGAACTTCTCCATCTCATTCTAAAATTAATATATTTCAACCGAGGCTTTAAAAATTAAACATAAGAATTTAATATATTTGTTAACTATTTTTCTAATAATAAAGTACAAATATGTGTTGCTAAAAGCACTATGCGGCAAACTACATATTTGTCCTACAAAACGTCAAACTTAAAAAGGGCATAACTCTCATGAAATTAATCCGACGTTTTTCAAAAGTTAAACAGGTCATTTGCTCCTCAGTCCAATTAAGCTATCAAATTTCAAAGCCCTTGCTAAAATACTTTCTTAGATACCTTCGAAAGAAGGTACAGCACGATGAACGAATGAAAGGACAAGCAAAGCAAAAGAAATATGCTCCATTAACTTTTTCAAAGTTTCAGAGCTGAGGGTTAAGGTTATTACAAAATGATTTTGTTATTTTGCTGAGGCATTTCCCATGAACACCAAGATAATTGTTTGTTATTTTAACACTATTATTTTGTAAATACAGTTGATTCTCGTAATCTCTCCATACATACACATATTAGATAAGCAGAATCGAGGAAACAATATACTGAACAACCACATCTCATAAACGAATATGTAATTTGACCCCTGAAGTTAGAGATATGCTGAGAATATTGAGGAAATTGCTCCTTAGCAACAATTTCTCCTTTTTCTGCAATATTTTGTTACCTGCTGTTAGATTTCCAAGATTGCATAGAGAAAACGCAACCAAGGCCCAGTTGTTCAAAGCTAACGACGTCGTTAGTTAACGATTCGTTAAAATTTACACTGAGTGATACGCAAATATGCTGAAATTTTTTGCTGAAAAAATGTGAGTAGTTTTTGCAGTGCAAAAGCTACTCACATTTTTTCATCTAAAAATATCAGAATATTGTATATTGAATCCGCTAAAACAGTTAACGAAATGACCCTAAACAAGCTCGTTAAGCCAAGGGCGCTTTGAACAACTGGGCCCAGGTGAGCAGATATGTAAGATGGCCTCAGAATTCAGTGGTTGCATTTAGGAAAGAGTAAGCCTTCCAACAGTGGACTTGATTTCATACCTTTCTGCCTTCATTGGCTTCTTCTAGCCTCTCCGCAAACTTTGGAACTTCATCCATCTTTTGCTGTAATAAAAACAAGACTCCAGATTCAATATTTTTTTTCTCAAAAAAGACAAAAACTATAAATGCTGGGAATATGACCATTAGTATTTTGTCAACTTGTTATTATTTGTCAAAAAAAAAACAAGTAATTAGTGCTAATAATCTGTTCAGGAACAAAAATACAGCTAAAACTACAGCCACGGATCAGGATTTTTTCAATCAAAGATATAGCTAAGGATAAGGCTTTTTTTTTTCAACCAAAAAGTATTGATATTTTCTTACTTCTCCACAAAAACATATGTTGTGAGTACTCATTAGAAGTGTCTCACTGAAAACTGTTTATCTGAAACTACCTCTAATTTCAATATCTTGAGCCATGCAAGAAACTTCTTTCTCAGGAAAACATATTGTTGGTACTCATTAGACATGCCCGACCAAGTTCGACGAGTACCTATGAAAATTATTTTTTTAGGCAAAAAAGAAAATTTTATAAGGCTGCTTCTCTTATCTAGAGCTATGAAAAGTCTCTCTCTCTCTCTTTTTTTTATCTTTTTTTTTAATTTTTTTTTATTTTTTTTTTCAAATGGAAGAATTAGTTTTTTATCACTAAATTCTAAAGTTATTTGCTGTAAACATCGTTCCTTTTTCTTTACATTCTTTCAACATGAAACAGCTTTGTTTTGGTCAAGATAAGGATAAACTATTGAGCCAGGGCACATCATTTCCTACAAGACTGCATGTGCACCCAGGGAAGACTAAGATCAGTCTCATGTGCATCCTTGCAGTATGATCAATCTTTGCTGTGCACCTGATGCTTTGAAGCCTTGGCTACCCACAAAGTGTCCTGCAAAGAGGCTGATCAGACCGAGGCACTTCTAATGAGTACCCAAAATGTATGTTCTTTTATGAAGAAATAAAACAAATTATCCCAGAATTATCAACAAATGTACCACCCATAGCACTAGTTAAGGCACTTTTTTCGATCCAAAAGTATTGATATTTTTCTTATTTCTCCACAAAAACATACATTGTGGGTACCCACAACATATGTTTTCGTGGAGAAATAAGAAAAATATTCACCAGATACCTGGACCTATGTTCCACCTTAACAAGTGCTCTGATTAACTTAACTAATACCTGCTGTTGGAGCATCTTTCTAGCTTTCCTCTCACGGGCAAGTTGGGATTCAGTATGTTTCAATCTCTCCCTGATCTCATTCAACTCTTGTTCAATCTCCGGTGCCTGCACACCGCCAGCTTCTGGGACAACGCCCTGCTCCGATGGCTGACTACTCTTACTGCTGGGTGAATATTCACCATGGCGACGATGGATGTGAGACTGGAGGAAAGAGCTGTTCAGGAATGCTTTGGAACAGAATGGGCACTGTGAAAGAAAAAGGAAATATCGTATTCAACCCTTAGTTTTTTTTCAAAATTACTGGGAAAATGAAATTTTTAAAGTAAAATTAATTTCAATTAAAGCATACTCACCTCAAGATATTATCAGCCTTATTTGAGCGGTTCACCGCGAGATCGACCTTCAAAAGAAAGACAACTAGGAAAAAAAAAAATTGTTTGAAACAGACTATAGCTCGTCCTAGTTGTCCCCCCTACCAAGCGTCCTGTTTCTAGGTGACCAAGATCGGGTACCAGTCATGCACTGGTTCCCTTCCGTCCACGCCACCGTAAGCAACCAATCAGGACGCGCCAGGTATATTCCCGCCAAAGCACGCACCAAGCGTGCGGCACGCCTAACACATGCGGTAGACATTGTTACTATAAAGGGTAGACGCAAGGTAGAAAACATCCCTATTTTTTGGGAGCAATAAAATTTAACAATGAAAGCGGGGTGGGAGGAGGGACATTTGATAATATCTTGAGGTGAGTATGCTTTAATTGAAATTAATTTTACTTTAAAAATTTCATTTCAATGTCAGCATACATCACCTCAAGATATTATAAGCCTGAATAATAAGCATAGGTGGGCAGGTAATAATAAAAATAATATAAATCTCTACTCACCCATGCTGGAATCCGGTGAAGTTCAGCAGTCCCCTGGTAATTCATAGTATTTTTTAGGGGAATATTTTTACATTGTAGGTATGCTTGCGGGTCGAAATCCAATATCCATTGATGGAGAAGAATAAGACAGACCCTTTGAAGAAAAGTTTCACACCGGATTCAAGCAGGCTTAAAATACTGTGAAGAGACTTAAGATACAGAACGATGGCAGCCAGTAATAGACTGCGCCGCCACGAGAGGTCCCAATGACGATGTATCCTGCCTAATTGGGGCCAAATCTCTAAGGTAAAATGAAGAAAAGGTACTATTTGTACGCCAATATGCAGCCCTTACCACATCCTCAAGGGCGACAGAATTCCAATAAGCCCAAGACCAAGACAAAGCTCTAACTTCATGAGCCGAGATTTTCATGAATGACAGATCCGAAGATGATAAATCTGCATAAGCTAGTTTGATAACGTCACAGATCCAACGAGAAATAGTGGAAGGTGAAATATCTTTAGAGCCCTTCAGTGGTAAAAACAGTCTCTTCCTTCCCAATCTCTTAGCTTTCACTCTGGACAAATAAGCTCTAAGAGCTCTGACCGGACACAAAAGCCTATCATCCGTATCAGAACCACAAAACTGAGAAAGACCTGGAATAACAATAGGTTCTGGTAATGACTCTGGAAGCTGGTTTTTTGCTAAAAACCCAGGTTGTGTGTGGAGGGTAATGGAATCCGAGTTGCGGTCATACCTAAAACAGCCTTCCTCAATTGACAGAGCATGAATCTCACTTCTTCTAGCAGCCGCAAATGTAAGAAGAAACACTGCTTTAAGCGTGATGTATTTGATGTCAGCAGTCTTTAGCGGTTCATAAGGAGCTTTATTAAGAGACCAAAGAACACAAGTCAAATTCCATTTGGGCGTAAGAGATCTGGAAACCGGTTTTCTCAGGGCAAAACCTTTAATAAGATCTGAAATGATTGGGTCCGCCGTACAGTCTGCTGATTTGGAAAATTTCAGTGTATTTGAGATGGCGGAGCGGTAGCCTTTAATAGAAGCTACCGATAATTTCAGGGTGTCAAAAAGGTAGCAAAAAAAATCTACCAAATCATTTAAAGCGGGATCGACAGGATTAACTTCCCTTTGCAAACACCAATCCGAGAATATCTTCCACCTCACAGAGTAGACCTTGAGCGTAGACTCTCTGCGGGATTGAGAGATACACTGGGTAGCGAATTCAGAAATGTGTCTACCTCTGATTTGACTCCTGACAACTTCCAAGCGTGAAGATGCAACATAGCTGGATTCTGATGGAGTACTTTTCCCTGATGTTGTGATACCAAACCCCGATGAACCGGAAGTTCCCTGGGAAAGTCTATTATGAGACTCAAAATGACTGAAAACCAGCTCCTCTGAGGCCAACACGGGGCTATGAGAATGAACCGACTGTTGGAATCCCTTATCTTGTTTAGAACCAGGGGAACAAGTTTGAATGGAGGAAATGCGTATGCGAATAGGTTTTTCCATTCTAGTGACATAGCATCCACTGCACAAGCCCTGTGGTCCGGTACTGGAGAAACAAACAGGGGCAGAAGATGGTTTAATCTGGTGGCGAAAAGATCTATCTGAGGAGTACCCCAAAGACTGAAAATTTGGTGAGCTATCTCCCGATCTAGAGACCATTCGGTGGGGAGAATTCGGTCTGGGCGAGACAGGCTGTCTGCCAAAACATTCAATTTCCCTGGAATATGCCTGACTTGAATGTGAATATTCCGATGATGACACCAGTAAAGAAGATCCCATACTAGCATGCACAGAGATGGAGAGTGGGTCCCCCCTTGCTTCTTGAGGTAAGCCACTACTGATGAATTGTCTGATGCTACCATCACGCAAGAATTGTAAATGTGACTCTGAAAATGTTGGAGTGCTAGGAAAACTGCTCGTAACTCCAAATTGTTGATGTGAAGGTCTTGGGAAGCAATATCCCACAGTCCCTGAACCTCTAGACCTAGGGGTTCTAAATGTGTGCCCCAGCCCGAATGGCTGGCATCTGAAAACAGATGGAAATCTGGGGTTGGTATAACAAGGGGAATTCCAGCCACATAAATGGAAGGATTCATCCACCATTTGATTGCTACACGACATGAATGGGATATTGGAATAGATTGGACCAAACTGTCGCGGTGAGGTTTCCAATTGGCCAGAAGATGGAACTGAAGAGGTCTCATATGAAGGCGACCTAACTGAATTAAATCTGCTGCTGCATTGAGTGATCCCAACATGGACAAAAATTCTCGGGCGGTAATGAATTGAACCTGTAGAACCCGAAATAGCAGGACAAGAATTTTGTTGACTCTCTCTTCTGGAACTCTGACAATGCCAATGTGAGTCAGGAACCTCATTCCTACATACACAAAGTCCTGAGATGGAACTAGGTCTGATTTCAGGGGATTTGGTATTAGACCCAGACTTGTAATGATTTCCCAAGCTAGTGAAAGGTCGGACAGTAGGGACTCCTGTGAAAGACGATGGACAAGCCAATCGTCGAAATATTGGTGAATGTTGGGTCCTAGAGATCGAATATGTCCCGCCACAATCTCCATCAAGTTTGTAAAAACGAAAGGCGCTGTTGAGATTCCGAATGGAAGCGCCCGAAATTTGTATATAGTGCCTTCTAGGGAAAATCTCAGGTACTTGCGAGATGCTGGATGAATAGGAATATGGAGGTATGCGTCCATAAGGTCTATAGAAACCGCCCAAGCCCCTGGAGGAATAGCTCTCTGAATGGAGGCCGCAGTTTCCATCTGAAAGTGATCTACCTTCATCATTTTGTTGAGCGATGATAGGTCTATGATAAGACGAAAACGGCCGGTTTTCTTCTTCACTAAGAAAATCCGGCTGTAGAAACCCGGAGAGGTGGTATCTCTCACAATTTCCACAGCCCTCTTTTCCAGTAGAATCTGCACCTCCTCCCTCAAGTGATTTAAATGTTGATGAGCTACAGGGAACAGAATTGGAGACAACGATAGTGGAGGTTCCTTTGCAAAAGGAATCCTGTAGCCCTTCCGGAGAATAGAAAGGGCCCAGGAATCCTGAGTTATAGCTGACCAAGCTTCCACAAAACTTAACAAACGAGCTCCCACCGGAAGAGAGGGATGAGGTGCAGATGGAAGGACCCTGATGATGTCATTTACTCCTCCTAGCAGGGCCCCCACTGAAAGAAGATGATCCACCACGGCCCCCTTTGGTGGATCGAAACCATTTGAAAGAGACAGCAGACGAAGAAGTGGAGGTGGGAACCCGGCTAGCTTTTGGTTCCCACCTAGACTTCTTCGCTGGATTTGAATTAAAAGAAGAGGAGGAAGGTCTCTTTCTATTGGCCGATACTCCTGAATAATTTGCTCTCAGGAGGGAATGATGTCTATCGTCTAGATTAGCTCTGAAAACTTCCTCTATTTTACCCCCAAAAAGAGAGGAAGAATTCAGAGGAGCTGCTCTAAGACTGTCCTTGTTATGAGATAAAAGTAAATTAGATGTATTTAGAGCAGCGTTACGGCGCTGATGCAATAGTACAGCAGACATAGATAGGCCTAGGGCCATGATGTGCTTAGCAGAGCGGTTCACTGCTAGAAGTAGACTACGCAGAACATCCGGGTCAACATGTTCTGCGCAGAGGGCCTGAAATGCAGCCGAACCAAAAAAATCACAATGTGAACTGATGGCCACCGCTCTCCTTGCTAACCGCTCCAGGTACTCTAAATGAGCCACTGGTAAAGAGGCGAATCTGCCCACTGAGATGCCTAGCCTGCCAGCATCAGCATCAAGGGTGGGTATCTTACTCGGCCAAAATTCCGTATGACAAGCGTAAGAATGAGGTCGAGTAAGGTAATCAATTGTTTTCTTAGGTACATACCAATTTGGATTATTTCTAGCCTCTGCGGTGTTGTCAAACAGCTTCCCCATCAACTGATTCAATGTTGAGGATTGTGGAAGTGTTGACCTGGAGGAAGTAGGCTGGTCCAAAATAGACTCAAGCAGGGATTGGACTCGCGCACTGTCTTGAGTTTGGTCAGCCTTGGGGCAAAGGTCTCCCAAAAGGGAGTAAACTTCCTCCAGTGTCTCATGGTAGTTTGTGGCAGGCTCATGAGACTGGCTCTTTTGAGAAGGACTTAATGAACTCTCTGACAGAGCCTGGTCCGGGACATAATCACATTCATGATATGGAGCCCGGGGGTCTTGGCTAATGGTCCGAACATGGTCGCGACCATTGCCAGTGGATCCAGACTGACCCGTGAAAGTTTGCCCCTCCCCTTCTTCAGCAACAGAAGGGAGATCCACTGACGAAGCCAAGTTGCCCAACCCTGACAGAGTCCTCAATACTGCCTGGGATATGGCTGAGGCAATGTCAGGGGTGCTACGTGAGGGGTTGGTTACCCTCAATGGCGTAGCTGTAAGACCTAAAGAACTATCCCTGCTCAAAGCAGGGATAGTCACAGAAGGTCTGACTGCAGAAACACTAGGACCTATAGGGACATCGTCCTCTACAGATCCCAGTGCGCCTACAGATGAATAGTCAGCCAATGGAACCCTGCTGCTATTCTGTACCTCCGTATACAAATGCCCGAAGGCTTCATTAACATTATGACTTACCCTGACTGAAGGAAGAGCAGATGATGTGGAAGAGGTACCCAGTCTATTCTTACTATTTCTACTTCTACCCAAGTTGGTAGTACCAATAACTGGTTCCGCTATTAAGGAATCTGAAAATGAACCTTCCTGAAACATAATACCCGAACAAGTCGGAATGGCTCTAGTATTATTATGTTGAGAAGCCTTACTAATAGTAGGCACAGTGGAAAGAGATACTTTGGCCTTACCACTTTGAATAGGTTTTGGATTCCTAAATGAACTCACCTCAGGAGTAGTGTGAGAAACAGATCCTGTAACCTGGATATTTGGTGTGGTACGAATGCCAGCAACTAAAGGGAGAGAACCATTCTCCTGGGAAACAGTCTTAGTAATTGAACTGGACGAGCTTGGAATGGCTTCGGGACAGGGCAAATATAAGTTGGGGTAATAATCATACCAACTAAAGCCACCCCAAGAACCCCAGGGATAAAAATATGGCCAATAAAAGGCCCCCTGATCTGCGCCTTCCTGCCAAGAAAATTGAGAGGAAGGCACAGTTACATTACTTGGGAATCTGCCCGCCGTATTAAAGGCCGCCGAGTTAACATACCTATAAGGTGTACGATAACCCGGTAGGTACCTAGGTTCGGAATTTCCGCCGCAACAGGGGTTCGCCAGCGCCCCCTGCGTTGCCTTCCGTCGGGAAGCATCGCTGGGGGCGGGGCGAGGTCCCCTAGTCAAGCATTCATTACCAGTGACGGTAACGGCGACCTGGGGTCCCCTACGTCTGTTTTCCAAATCTGGAGCAGGCCCAGAGTTCAATTGAAAATTATTCACCAGAGTACTAGAAGGGAATCCCTGAGCCTGCTCCCGACCAGAAGATACATAAGAGGGGAAGTGGGATAATGCTTCACAGATCTCTGAAGCCCAATTGGTAGACCTGGCACAAGGAGATAGCTGCGAACACCCGCAACATCTAACGCATAAAACATGGCTGTCTGCCGGAAGTTTAGTTTGCTTGCAATTAATGCACAACATCTTACTACTGATACGGGCTACAAAGAAAAGCTTTAGTGAAAATAAAGATACAGACTTATCTGTTAGCGAAAAATACTTCTTTCCAAATCCAAACGTCGTAATCTATACAGAAGGTGCTGACCTCGCAAGTGACCAAAAAATAGTGATGTTTTCTACCTTGCGTCTACCCTTTATAGTAACAATGTCTACCGCATGTGTTAGGCGTGCCGCACGCTTGGTGCCTGCTTTGGCGGGAATATACCTGGCGCGTCCTGATTGGTTGCTTACGGTGGCGTGGACGGAAGGGAACCAGTGCATGACTGGTACCCGATCTTGGTCACCTAGAAACAGGACGCTTGGTAGGGGGGACAACTAGGACGAGCTATAGTCTGTTTAAAACAATTTTTTTTTTTCCTAGTTGTCTTTCTTTTGAAGGTTGATCTCGCGGTGAACCGCTCAAATAAGGCTGATAATATCTTGAGGTGATGTATGCTGACATTGAAACTTGTGTATCAACGTATCCTAAGGGTACCCTTAAACAAAGATCAGCGAAGGACTTATCAAATGATGCTTATGTGATATTTTTGTGTTTTCTTTTTCTCATTTTCTTTATATAAGCATATGTTGTGGGTACTCATTTGAATTGCATTGACAAGTCGATGAAATTCAAATGGGTACCCACATACTTTTTTATAAAGAAGTAGACAAAAAGTACACTTACTATAATCTGAAGACAACGGTATGGCTTCACTGTGTGCTTATTGGGGTATATGCGGTAATTAGGTAGAATACAGTACTGTATTTTCTTTAAATATTCAAACACCTGAATGCATGGTTTCTTATATAAAGTATCAGGTATATATTTTTCTTATTTCCCATTGAAAACATATGTTGTGGGTACTCATTAGAAGTACCTCAGTGAGGCACTTCTAATGAGTATACCCACAACATATGTTTTTGTGGCGAAATAAACTAGAATTCCGAGAATTGGATGTGTCACCTGCTTAAAACGCCAAACATTTGATATGAAAAGGGAAACAAAAAACACTGGTCCTTATAATCGCTCCTATCCCTGAAGGCGACTAAGCAGAAAAAGGGCCATAACTTGCCCAAAATTTTGTGGATGATTCTAATATCAACTTGACCTGTATTTTACAATAATAATCCTTAGAATTGCAAACTTTCAATAAAATCAATGCATCCCTGCAAAAGTTATTGAGTGGAAACCAATATCAACACAACAACAAAAACTAAGTCGAAAAAGGGCCATAACTCAGCCATGACTCAGGGCCATAGCTCAGGATGGTTACTAATATCCAACTTGACCTGTATTTTACATGATATATCCTTCTGCAAACTTTCAATAAAATCAATGCATCCCTGCAAAAGTTATTGATCAGAAACCAATATCAACACACCAACAAAAACTAAGTCGAAAAAGGGCCATAACTCAGCCAAAATTTGGCAAATGATTATCAATATCAAACTTGACCTGTATTTTACAGTGATATAAAGTTCTGCAAAGTCTGAATCATTCAATGCATCCCTTCAAAAGTTATTGAGTGGAAACGAACAACAAAAACTAAGTAAAAAAAGGGCCATAACTCAGCCAAAATTTGGCGGATGGTTACCAATATCGAACTTGACCTGTATTTTATAGTGATATAAAGTTCTGCAAAATTTGAATGAAATCAATACAGCCCTTTAAAAGTTATTGAACGGAAACAAAAAGTGTGACAACGACACCGACAAGGACAACGCCTGATGACGACGACGCCAGACGACGATGTGGACGGACAACATGATCCCCATGTGTCTGCCATGCTACGCAGGCGACACAAAAAAATATCAATACTTTTGGTTTGAAAAAGAGCCTTATGTGGAGCTATGAGAGTGGTCAAAATTTGAACACGTATACAGATGAACCTCAGATGGCTTGTTTACCATGGCTGATTCGAACTCGTTTTTGAGTCCCTACAAAATTCTTCCGATAGCTCAAAAAAAAAAAAAAAAAAATACCAAATATTTAGGACTTTTTTATTTTTTTTTTAATTTATCATGAAATGGTATGTTGTGTGTACTCATTAGAATTGCCTCATAGAGGTGATTCAAATGAGTTCACTCAACATACCATTATTGTATAGAAGATCAAAAATACTGCATTAAATTATCCCCATTTGTCTCCTGACCGAGTGCTATGATTAGTGGCTCGAACGACTGTGCCCATGTCTCGAACAAACTTCTATGATCCCAAAGCTGTTCAAGCCAATGATATTTGACAACATGCTGATGTGTCTAATAACTGCTAGATTAGTAGCAAACTGTGCAGAACCTGATTAGATACCATGTATTGCTGCTCTGATCTGGATCTACATTGTTTGCTCAGGCCTGTCTGTTTGAAGTATTAAAATTATTAAGCAGATCAAAGCAAAATGACTTTGAACCCTTTTGCTTGCAGAAAATGAGTGACAGGAATATCAATAACCCAAGCTACAGCAAAAGTAACTAAGAAATTTTCAGCATAAACAAATTCCAGATAAGACACAATTTTCAGTGCAAAAGTTTAGCAACATCCTAAGCTAAATTACATTTTACTGAGATTTTTCCTCCTATTTAGCAAATTTCAATGAGATTTTGGGCAAGCAAATGAGTGAATCTCTCTCCAAAAATAATTATTGTATTTTATCAGATATTACATAGCACTAGTTAAGGCGCATTTTTTCAGTCCAAAAGTATTGATATTTTTCTTATTTCTCCATGAAAACATATGCTGTGGTACTCATTAGAAGCGCCTCGCCGAGCCGCTTCTAATGAGTACCCACAACATATGTTTCCGTGGAGAAATAAGAAAAATAGTTACCTGATACCCTCCATTATTAGACCTATGGATAAGCATGTGTATGAAATTTTAGGATATTTATTGTACCAGTTACTGACCTTGTTATATGACCCAGATCCAGCATGTATCAGCTGCTGCTGGGCTATGAGCAATTTTTTTCTTTTGTGACTTTCTTTTTTCACAGCTGCTAACTCCTCCTTCTGTTTTGCTAGTTCAGTCTTCGTTTCCTCATGCTCCTGCAATATATGCATTAACTTTTACCATACTCCAGGCAAAGCCAGCAGATGACAAATTGATGGTATTTTTCTTATGTTTCCAAGAAAACAGGCCTTGACATTTCATTGTCTCCTTAAAATGTCACAGTTTATTACCTCCCCAAAAAAAACAATTTATATACATATATACCACAACCTCTTTATAACACTATTCTTGGGGTCCATAGCACAAACCGTGTTAGTTAAACAACAGTGTTATATCCAAACAAAAATGTATAGATTATATTGAAAAATGACCATCTATGGTCATTTTTCAATATAACCTATACATTTTTTGGATCCATCTTTGAACCGTGTTATATCCAAAACCATGTTATAACGAATTGTGTTATAAAGAGGTTGTAGTGTGTGTGTGTATATATATATATATATATATATATATATATATATATATATATATATATATATATATATATATATATATATATATATATATTGAAGAAGAGATTTTGCATGAAATGTCGGTCTATTTTCTATATCCTTAATAGACAATTTGCACAAAATGTCAAAGTCTACTTTCCCGAAAAAATAAGTAAATATTTAAACATGTCACCTGCTTAAATCTTTATCCAGCATGCTATATATGTAAGCAATAGATACAATGACAAGGGAGGTAACTCTAACATGGAAACATTTGTCTCCCCAATCAGTGGTTCTCAATAGCAGCTACTTTTAAAGGCAAGAATTTGCTACCTTTGGGAACATTTGTGGAATGGTATTTTACTTCCCTTTCAACATTATTTAAGTCATATTGAGATAATACCCCTGGGAGCAAGTTCTTACCTTTAAGAGTAAACCCAATTTTTTTAAAAGGTTTCAAAGGCTAGGGAGAGGGATAAATACTGACACATATTCCTAACAGATGGATTTCTGCAGCATTTGATGATACAGGTGATTTTTTTTTCTGTTTATTTGTACAATTGTGAATTGTCTGTTTTCCAGATGCCCCTGAAATGGTCTGAAGTTGACCATATTTAACCCTTATCATGCTGAATAAATTAAGATACCACACCCATGTGTAATTTTTAGCCAATCAGATTGTTTGATCTGGATTGTTGATATAAATTCACATACTGAATGGCAAACAGTGCAGATCCAGATCAGTTGGCTTCTGAAGAAGCCAACTGATCTGGATCTACACTGTTTGCAAAGGCAGGGTATATCCGGGTTCAGCAGGACTAGGGTTAACATGGCTGGGACACAGCAGTACATAGCACAACGTTTTCATTTATTTCCTTGAATCAAATCATGCATGCATTTTCCTCTTTTCTTATCCTCTTGGTTTTATTATAAAGCATATTATGAAAATCAGTTGCTGAAATTGCATGTTAGTATGAATTGCAAGTTAGTATGAAGTGAGATATATTATAGAACTATAGTAGGATGGAACTGGTGCCCAGTTTTTTGTTTCTGATTTTCTAATGAAATTCAACTTTTATCAAAATCTATGAAATACTCATTAAGAAGGTGTACCGGTATCTGATGATAATTCTAGGATAATTTTCTCCATAATCCATACACGCATGTTGTTGGTACTCATATTAGAAGCATCCAGTGTAATTTTCTCCAGTTATCCATTAACAGATACATCATGAGTACTCATTAGAAGTGCCTCAGCCTATGTTTTAAGGAGAAATTAGGAAAATTATCCAAGAACTACCACCAAATAGCCTTTTTAACAAGTCCTCTGCACAGTCCTTGAAAACAACTTTCATAGCTGTGCTGACACTCATATCACAAGTATGGATATTTACCTGTTCTGCCTGTTTAAGTTTACTCTCAAATCCTGACAGTTTTGATGTTAGATACTCCTGAGAATGCTGTAATATAGTGAAAATAATATTAATAGTACCATTTTTACCCTAAATGGGCAATACCAAGAGAAAAGGTGTCTTCATGCGTGCACCAAATGCACAGATTCAGATTCATCCCGCGTATGCGCAAATTCTCATTTGCACATTTGCTCCCAATTGTTCTTAATTGTTACATTCTATAATGAGTCTGTTAGCAGACAACCTGTTATTTCACAAAATCCTGTAAAGGTAATTTATCATACGACATTGCAATTATTCAGTGGATAATGTTGTGTCAAAAAAACAGTGATATAACCACACATTACGTAACACCCGGTTACTGACGTGTAACGTCATCATCCGTGACAACGTTATGTCGTCTGTTAAAAAAACGGTTTGACTTCTATGGCCATAAAATACAGTTTATAAGTTATATGATAAACAGAATGTTACATTCCTAATCATTTCATATGATATCTATGAAACAAGCCTTGATCCATAAATTTCATATGAAATGACCCTAAGGCTCTTTTCATAAATTTCATATCAAATGACCATGAATGTAAGATCCTCTATTTGCGTAAACTACTAGCCAGGATAAAAAAAAAACACTAGATATGATATTTTATGTTTTTTGTTCTTCTTTTCAACCAAAAGTACTGAAATTCTTCATGTTTCTCCATGAAAACATATCTTGCATGTACCATTAGAAATGCCTCACCAAGATGCTTCTTAATAAGTTCTTATACAGAAACAGAACACAGAGGTGCTTTCAGTGTGTATAACAAATGTTTTGGTGGAGATAAGAAAAAATCATTATTTTATCTATAGCTACAATATCAGACATGTAATTTTATCCATAGCTACAATATCTGTTGTCATAAGCTAATATTTAAATTCAGTGTACTTTAGAAATATTTTTTTACTGTAAATTATTGCAAATAATGCATCTTATTGGAGAACAGACTGTAAAGTATTAACCGTTGTCCTGCTGAATAAATTAAGATGCCACACCCATTTCTAATTTTCAGCCAATCAGATTATTTGATCCGGATTGTTGCTTTAAATTCACATACTTTATGGCAAACAGTGCAGATCCAGATCAGTTGGCTTCTTCAGAAGCCAACTGATCTGGATCTACACTGTTTGCAAAGGCAGGACATATCTGGGTTCAGCAGGACTAGGATTAATTCACAACAGCAAAGCTGGAGTGAATATTCGCATCTGCCTGATACACCATGCGATAATTCACAGTAGGGAAAAATTATTTTGATTCTAACATGATACAGAAAGAAAATCGACATTGTTGCAACGTTTTCCAAAGACTCTTTTGCAAGGGATGTCATGAGAAGTAAATGTTTACATGTGACATCTTCAATTTGTGCCCTTTTGCAAGCACTATATTTTTTTGTTGGTGCTGAGGTTTTACGGCCCAGTTAACCCAATGGGGTCATGTCGAGCATGGTCAGTTTACCTAACCACATGTTTACTGGGCAGGCTTAGTCCTCCAACCAGTTAACCAGTATTGTGCACATTCTTTTACCTGAAACTGACAACTGTCCTCCTTGAATCAGCGGAAGGGAGAGAATGACCGTAGAAAATATTTCATGATCAATCTCCACGAAAGAATGTTGCCGACCTCGGCGGGGGTCGAACCCGCAACCTCCTGGTCTCCAGTCGGAAGCGCATCCAACTGAGCCATCGAGGCCGGCTAAGCACTATGTTGATGGTGTGGATTAGTATAGTTTGATCACAGTAACTTTTCCATTAGGTTCAATGGGAAAACCTTAACGTTATGTTAGAATAATGGTTAAAGCTTCTTGATAAAATCTACTTACCAACAGATATTCAATGATCATTTGTGCAAGTTTGAATATTTTCACAAAATTTGGATCTACAAGTCTCACATCCTGAAATCAGAATAAATATGGTCAGAAATAGGAATATTTTTAACAACTGTTATCAGGAATCTGAAAAATACATGAATTGTTATTCCTAACAATTTATTTCTGGCATAACAAACAACAAGTTGTTTAAACATGGGGCTGAAAGAAGGAAATGTTCAGTCACCATTTGCACAGTCTGATCCTTTGGAGTTTGGTGTTCATCATTTTTCTCATTACTTTGCAGGAATTCTGCACTAGCCTGTGTCACAACTTCAGCAACTGTCAGTATTAGTTAAACACTAAAATTTGTGTGAAGAATAACCAAGTCATTGGACCATGATATGTAGGTCATGGTCATAAAATGACACCACAGTACATTGCCTCTATTATTCATTTCCAGTGGGCACCTTATTAACCCTAAGTATTGGGACACCTTATCTATTTACCATACTTGTCCAAAAAATTGAAACAGCTCATTCTACTACCTGTTGATGTGTCTAAAACATTGTTCTATGTGTGGCAAATAGTGTAGACCCAGATCAGACACCATGTCCTGTGGCTTCTGATCTGGGTCTACACTGTTTGTGCAGGTCTGTTCCAATATTTAAGGTTAAGATGGACGGTACTTATTAGAATTGCCTCAATGTATCATAGCTACAGATAAGAGGGGGTATCCACATAATATTTTTCTTATTTCTCAATGAAAACATATGACATACTCATTAGAAGCACCTCACCGAGATATGTTGTAGGTACTCATTAGAAGCGCCTCACCAAGGCACTTCTAATGAGTACCACAACATATGTTTTTGTTGAGAAATAAGGAAGATATCAGCATTTTTTGGATGAAAAAAGTGCCTTATCTGTCTGAGTATAATACACTTATGTGCTCATGGTAAAACACGGACAATATCAATTCTGTGTTGATGAATAAAACGCAACTTATCTTGAGCTATTGTTGTATCTTTATCAAGGCTGGCACAATTAATCAGATAATCGATTAATTGGTCGATAAATTAAAAAAAATGATTATCATTACAGATTTGCTAATATCGATCATTAAATTTCTGTGTCTGTTACTTTACCATATTTACCCATAGTATTCAGAACTCCTTACCATACTTAATCTAAAATTTGAACAAGTACAACTTACTACCCAAAGTTGTGTCTAAAAATAGCTGGATGAGTGGCAAACAGTGTAAACCCTGATGAGACGCTGCATTTGCGGTGTCTCATCTAGGTCTACACTGTTTGCTCAGGCCTGCCAGATCAAATACAGTACAGTACAGTACCACATATGGTAAGAGTCAGGCTCAGACAGACAGGTAAAACTATGGCCAAACCTTCACTGATTAGTAATCGATTATCGATCACAGTGGCAGGACTGAAAATCGATTATTTTTTCAGCTCCGATTAGCCAGCCTTAATCTTTATGGCCTTACCTTGTTTGACAGATAAAAGCCCTAAATACAAACCATAAACTAAATTATGGTAAATGCCTTAAGATTTCATGCACTGAAGTTTCTGATAGAACAGCCTATGCAATCTGTGTAGACTCATATCAGATTCTACACTGTCTGCCATTTCACTAAGCATAAAAAGCAAAAATAAGGCAAAAAATATGGAAAAAAGTGTTCAAAATTTAACTCTAGTCCTACCGAACCCTGGTATGGCCTGCCTTTGCTTCTGAGGAAGCTAACTGATCTGGATCTGCTCTGTTTGTCATTAACAACTTGGATCAAGTAAGCTGATTGGCTGAAAATTAGAAGTGGGCATGGAAACTTAATTTATTCAGCATTGCAAGAGTTAAGACATTTACTGTACTCACCAACTCAGCTTCAAGATTACAAAATGTAATGTTCATAATATTATCTTGGAGAGCATTAAAATCGAGAGTCCTAGAAATAGCATCTGTATCTATGGAAGCAATTCTTCTCCAGTCAATCTTTTCATATCTTTTGCGGAATGCAAAATTCTTCCCATTCATTCCTGGGCCTGGTGTTGAGTAGGCACTGTCATAAAACTGTGGTTGACTCTGATAGTGCATGGCTGATGGAGGATGCATAAAATCAGCTGCCATCTGTAACAAAAAGAGATATGGCTTACCATTTATACTCTAAATACTAGAACACCACAACTCCATACCATACTTGCATAGCTCCAGATAAGAGGGGGTTTCCAAATAATATTTCTTTTATTGTAAAGGCTGTAAAATTTTGAAGACTTTATTCCATATCATTTTGGCATAAATTTTGCTTTTTATGCAGTTGTTTCTTAAACCACTTAGTAGAATGACAAACAGTGTAAACCCTGATCAGAATGCTCCTTTAGGAGCAGTCTGATCTGGGTCTGCACTGTCTGCATACGCCATTTTGTCAGACACTTTGCTGTACAAAATTTTAGGACATTTTCCATATTTCTCCATGAAAATATGTTGTGGATACTCATTAGAAGTGCCTTGACAAGGTTCTGATGAATACCACAATATATGTTTTTGTGGAGAAATAATAAAATATCAGAACTTTTCGACTAGCAAAGGTGCCTTATCTGCAGCTACAATTTGGCCTTAAAACTTGAAGAAGTCCATAAATTACCTTTATAATATAAGCCTAAAAACTGTGACAGACCCTGATCAGATGTTGTGGACGACATCTAATTCAATCTGGTATACACTATTTCCTCAGGCCTGTCTGACCCAATCCTAAAGGTAGTAGTAAATTCAGTATTCAGAGGGTTACGGAAGTCGGTATTTTTCAGCTTGTTTAGGAATAGATTGATTGATTGTGTTGGGGTTTAACGACACGTCAACCCTTGAGGGTCATTTTGTGTCGTCTCCCAGAGAAAGGGAGAAAAGAGATAGAAGAGAGAGTAGAGGAGATAAAAGAGAGGGACAGGGAAGAAAGAGGAACAGGAATGAAAGTGAAGAAACAGAAGAAATAAAAACATTCCCCCTCTACCCTTACCCACTACAAGGATAGCAGGCCTTGCCCAACTGTAAGCCAATATCAGTTGGACGCCCCGGTGATGTAAGATACACAGCACCTTCGCACCACCCGACCACCCCCTGTTTAGGAATAGAGCAGGGTTCTTAGAATTGAGAAAAAATTCATGTAAACCCTGCAAACTGGGTATAATTTAGAGCAGGTGAAAAGTACTCAAATGACAAGACTTGAAAGCAGGGTTGTGGAATTATCAAATTTTATTAATTGTCCACAGACAAGTAAATGGTCAAAATCCTCTTGTCCAACTAAGATTTTCTTGTGCAAAAGGTTTTTTTTTTATTTCTTGAAGAAAATATATGTTCTGGGTATTCATTAAAAGCCCCTCAACAACTCAGTTTTGTAGATCTTTTTTTTTTTCTGATTTTCTTTATAAAAGCATATATATTATGTTGTGGGTACTCATTTGAACTGCATAGACAAGTTGATGCAATTCAAATGGGTATCCACAACATATGCCTTTATAAAGAAGTAGGCAAAAAGTACACTGGCTGTAGGGGTATGTGCGGTAGTAAGGTCGAATACAGTATGTCACATAATCTGGATACTCTTCTTAGCTAGAGCTATGAAGTCCTTGTCCCAGGACAAGTAAACTGAAATTTCCTACTTGTCCTGAGGGAAATGGGACAAGTTGGGCATGGTATTTCCAAAGCTCTGCTTGATAGAACAGTATATCTGTAAAACATACCTCAGTCATACTTCTTGAATGGACAAGAACATTCTATAATTCCAGAATCTATGCCATTTACAGAAGATGTTCACAAAGGCAATGACAATTCATGTATATGAACCAAGTGTGACACTAAATTCCCCCGGTTAAATAAGAATGTTGAAAAGGCAGAATATGACATAATATGTTTATATAATATATTCTGAATTGATACTCATGTGGATAAACAGGGTTCAAGCTAGGTTTTTTTCTTCTGCTGAATTTTTGCTGATCTATTTTTTTTTTTTTTTTTTTTTTTTTTTTTGTATCATTTTCTAAAAATTTGAGCCAGACTTTGGCCACTTTTGGCAAAACCCTAATGTTTGTATAATGGTAATTTTCTGCTCCTTTCAGTCACGAAACAGTTGAATGCTAAAGTACTTCATATGGTCAAAATATGTGGCACAAAAATGGCTTAATTTCGTAAGTGAAAAGCAGAAAATTAATTTTTAATCATCTCTATACAGATTTATAAAACTGCAGCAGAAGATTTATGAGTTAGTTTAACAGATTTCAATAATTATGAAAATACTTTTTGTTTGTGTTGAGGTTTTACGGCCCAGTCAACCCAATGGGGTCATGTCGAGCGCGGTCAGTTTACCTAACCACACGTTTACTGGGCAGGCTTAGTCCTCTAAGCGGTTAACCAGTATTGTGCACATTCTTTCGCCAGAAACTGACAACTGCCCTTCTTGAATCAGCGGAAGGGAAAGAATGACCGTAGAAAATATTTCATGATCAATCTCCATGAAAGAATGTTGCCGACCTCGGCGGGGGTTGAACCCGCGACCTCCTGGTCTCCAGTTGGACGGCGCATCCAACTGAGCCACCGAGGCCGGCATGAAAATAGTTATTTTCAACACTGATTTTTAAAACTTTCTGCTGTAACTTTTCAGGAAAGTACTTATGAGCAGTATTTATTTTGGACATACATGTAGTGGTAAATGTAAATGTCATGTTTTTTTTTTTTGATAACACAATAAAACTATTTATGAATCTGTTCTGTTATATACTGTTCATTATAAACCTCGGACCTAATAATACCCGGACTTGTCACTAACGGAATTGCCAAAATATGTTGTCGTGGCTTGATTTTAGCGCTATTTTTTAGCACTATGGTCATTAAAAGTTATTTTGCATAATAACTGATCTTGTAATAAATTGTTTTTAATAGGTTTGGTTGAAAAAAGTTAAGTCACAATTAATTAGATTGAAGTTATAACATCATTTTGGGTGAATTTCTGATAATTTTCTGCTAAAAGTGCCGAAAATAGCTAAAATGGGTACCTAGTTTTCTCGTTGATGTTTACAAAAACTGTTGTTTTTTTCCTTAAATATAATGCTGCAGTCTTACAGGTAATATATTGACCTATTGCTTTTTGAAAACAAATCTGAGATATTTGGAAAAATAACTGAAATATGAGCATTTAAATTTCATCATACAAAATTATGAAAACTCAGCCACGACAACATATTTCCAAAAAATACAATACCTGTACCATAGTTACTAGTCCAGTGTATATTGGGTCCAAGTATAAACTGAGTTAATAAAATGTTTCCATTTACGCCCATTCCAATGTTCTTTATGTTTAAAAAAAAGAGATTATGATGTGTCTGGTTGCCAGAATGTGATCAGTCAAACAAACCACTTGATATTTAGAAATTAGAACGATATCATTTTGAGATTTTGTTGTAATTGTGACATGTTGCAGTTTAGATACATGTTACAGACCGATTTTGCTTGAAGTTGAACAAGAATATTGTCAAATCCATAATAGTAGTACAGATTTGTCCTGCACAGCACGCTGACTTTTATCATAGCAACAGATAAGGCGCTTTTTTCATCCAAAAAATGCTGATATCTTTCTTATTTCTCCACGAAAACATATGTTGTGGGTACTCATTAGAAGCGCCTTGCCGAGGCACTTCTAATGAGTACACAACATATGTTTTCGTGGAGAAAGGCGCTTCTAATGAGTACCCACAACATATGTTTTTGTGGAGAAATAAGAAAAATAATATGTGGATACCCCCTCTTATCTGTAGCTTTGTTTTATATCAACTTTTTGCTTAGGGAACTGGTTTACACTATTTTCACTTTTGACTGTCTTTTTTGTATGGCAGCAGACTGGATGCAATAACCAGATTTTTTGGATACTTATTCTCCTTTTCAGGAGTGTCAAAATCAGTTTACGCTTGCTTGTGTTGTCTCATCAATAAATGAAGATCAGTATTAACCCTAGTCCTGCTAACCCAGATATGCCCTGCCTTTGCAAACAGTGCAGATCCAGATTAGTTGGCTTCTGAAGCAGCCAACTGTTTAAGATCTGCACTGTTTGTCATTAAGAATGTGATTTTGTATCAACAACCTAGATCAAGTAACCTGATTGGCTGAAAATTAGAAGTGGGCATGACGGCATGGCATCTTAATTTATTCAGCAAGGCGTATCAATGATTACAATGAAACAAAAACTAGCAATGTGATCTATAGCTGCCAAAATTCCATCCCATCAAGCATAGTTACAGCAGACACTGTCAATGAATGCTTTGCGCTTTTATGAATAATCATCAATTAAAGGCAACTTGTTAGTATACATGTCTAATCAATTGAATTTTTGTGCATGTTTGTGTTCAACTTTGACCAGCACAACTGATCAAATGATTAAATTATCGGTAAAATAACTTGGACATCAACTGGCTTTCAGTGTAAATTGATTGCTCACCTCCACGATATGTCTTGAATATTATAAAAGAAAGGTAGGCGAATCTACCATCAAAAGTCAGGCAGTGAGTGTCATCAATGAAATACTGTGCTGTTTAATTGCTATCTTAATGGGATTAATTTGATTAGCTTCTACTTATGACTGATAATTACAGGTGTTAATTGGTGATTAAGATGAAAGTGCAATGTACATATGGTCATTAAACCACCTGAATCGGAGACCTTTTAGCAGAGAATTTTTTTCAGGGCAGATTTATTTTGGCCACTATTTTGTATAAATTTCTATTATGATTTGATTCAATATTAGACACTCCAAGGGAATGTTATACAATGCGCACAGCAATGAGACCGTATGTGCCAACACGTAATATGATGTGATCTGCAGATTAAGTTTAATGCTGAATGACTAAAAAAACAAATAGATGGTCCTAGTCTACAATATTGTTACTTAAAAAAAGGTCAGTTTCAGTTATTGTAGGTCCGTAAGGATTACTGACACTTTTCTATCTAGCAAATGAATCCTGGACTGCTCAAAAATGTTTTAAGACAAGTTCAGACATGAAAAGACTTGTGATGTTTGATTTCAAACAGCTCGTTTTTATTTTCGGACATTTCATCTGAATATATATTGGCACTATAAATAGTGTTACATTAACTTCCTTTCTATCGGTACCTCAAACTATTTTCACATGTCAAAGTACATTTGTATAAGAACCATGCAGGCAACTGGGAAGAAAAGTGCAAGACAAAAAGCGACTCAATTTTAAGAGCGATATCTAAATGGATCGAAAGGAAGTCCATCTGATATTTACACATTAACAAAAAAACGCAAGTAACAATGCATGCCTTTCTGGAATACTTTTTATCCGATTTCAATTCGATGCATTTAACTAAAACCTGTTGAAACTATCCGAATTTTGAAGAGATGTCGTCCATGATGAAAACAATGTAGACTGGTTTCAAATGAGTGGGCGAGAATAGAACAGAATAGAATCTAAATTGGGACACCTTCTGTACTTTTATACCTGTCCTCAAATTTAAAACAGTCAATTCTACTGCATGTTGATGTGTCGAAAATGTTGCTGTATGTATGTTGTTTTTTTTTCTACGTTCTACTCAACTCGAGGTGTCCCAATCCTGGGAGAATTTATGTGACAACAACAACAACAATATGGAAAACAGTGTAGACCCTGATTAGACGCCGCATTCTACACTGTTTGCAAAGTCCTATCTGTCACAAAACTTAGGGTCATTACTACCCCTTACGTAGACTTATTAGATAACCCGCAAGCAGAAACAAAAACGTAACGGACGAACACACTGATGGGCCAGTGAACGTGAAAACAGATTACCGGTCCTCATATTTAAAAATCTTCTTTATTTGCAGCAACAGGAAACATAATAACAGTCAAAACTTCTAAAATTGAAACTGGTCACAAATCAGGCCATTCAATGTTGACATTATCATTAGCAATTAGATTTCTTCCTTACAGGCAGGAAGAATTTATGTGACAATTCTAGAAACAGAATGTACTATACCATCGTGACGAAAGTAGTTTTTTTTTTTTTTTTTTTTTTTTTTTTTTTTTTTTTTTTTTATTTATTCTTTGTTTCTTGATTTGAGAGACAGAGAGAACTCAGAGATCGGCAGATCGGCATACTTCAAAGGACTTGATTAATGCTTTATTTTGCTTTAATTGTTAACTATGATGTTGTAAAAAGCAAACGACATTTGGTTTTATTCTTTTATACATTCATACATTTATAAGCATCCCTGTGATGATTTTCCTCTGAGAAACAACCAATCATATTCACCGGTACTTGACTCGTATTTCCGCAACACTAAAAGAGATAAGGTCATTTTTGTTTGCTTAAAGACACATTTTTTTCCTTCTTTGGCTAGACCCCCCTCTCATGATCACCCCCAATATACAGTCCTGATAACAGAGCCCACATCAAAGGCTTATCTTATCTAAGTGATTATGGAGTCATTATAAGGCTGTTAAAGACACATTTTGGATTGCATAACACCCTAATGACTCTTAGGAGATTAAGATAAGAAATTCTTGATGACTTTGGCCACCCTTACAGGTAGGGGCCTGATAAGGGGAAATTAGCAAACTTTATGATGAAGAGAGAGAAACAAATAAGATGGGTAATTTGGTGATAATTTGATGATTTCTTTCTGTTTATTCAATAAATATACCTGATTTTTATTCATTAAAATTGCCTTTCCCAGGCAGTTCTAATGAAACCCACAACATAATTTATGGAGAAATACAGATATTTATTTATGCCTATATGCTAATTTATCACCGAATGCCCCCTTTATTTGTTTCTTTGGATCAAATACAGAAAATTAGGAAGATAGTAGTATTTTATTTTGTTATTTATGTATTTATTGAAAAAGAGAAGCTTTATGGCATAAAATACACATTCTAAATTGTCTAAGAATTTTTTGACATATTCCATAATGTATTGTTTTACTGAAATGGAAATGGAATAATTGTGCAGTGTTCTTATTTACTTAAATAAATAAATAAATAAATAAATAAATATTTTCAATTTTATATTTCTATTTCAGTTCATTTGCACTTTTTTCACAATGCAAAAACAAAACAACAAAAAAAACAACAACAATACTTTTGTATTTAAGAAAAAAAAACTATCAAAAATAAATAAATAAATAAATAAATAAATAAATAAATAAATAAATAAATAAATGAATAAATAAATAAATAAATAAATAAATAAATAAATAAATAAATAAATAAATAAATAAATAAATAAATAAATAAATAAATAAAGTGATACAATACAATTCAACAAATAAAATCAACAAATTAAATGCAAAATTTGCAAATGAATTTATTTGGTTCTAAAGTAACATATTGAATACTTCTTTGGCTAGCCCCCCCCCCCCCCCCCACACACACACACACACACACACCCTCTCATGATCACCCCCAATATACAGCCCTGATAACAGAGCCCACATCAAAAGGCTTATCTCATCTAAGTGATTGTGGAGTCATTATAAGGCTGTTAAGTCTCCTTAGGTGGGGCCCTATAAGGGTTAATTCATAATATTTTTCAATGGCGACTTTGGTAACAGTATACCTAATAAATGCTGTTAGGGAGAATTGGCCTGTTTGGATGATTGATAATAGGAAAGATGTGTTACTCTCGAAAGCGGTCAGAACGGAACGAGGATGACTTCCTATTGATTAAGCTCCAAGTCAGGTAACGCCTAACTATATCAACTACACAGAAAACGCTATTCTGGTGTATTTTTATAACACTGCAAATTGAAAATTCGATGCAAACCGGTATTTTTGCTTATAAACTCAGTATCATTAAGCTTCTAATGTTGAGTTTTCCGCTTACAAGCTATATTTCTCAGGAATTTTCAGGTCTGTATAAGTGTCCCGAAATTCCGAGTGACAATTTCCAACATTTGAATTTCAGCAAAAATTGAGTCATGAGTCAGAAATTCATATGAAACATGGCAGACTTAGTCTCATGCTATGATTTGGTTACACGTTAAATTTGAAGGGCCAGAATTCAATGAAGCATTCGTACTGAAGAATAAAAGCAATAAGATTACATAGGAAAATGTCCGTTTGACTAAAGTAAAGTTTGTGTTTGATCGCGTCCTGTACCTTTGTATACAAGAACTGGAACCCACTACCGGCAAAACTTCAAGAATTAATGTATCTCCTATAGACTACTATATGTTGGATGCAAAACAAAAAACAACAAAAACATCCTTAGGACTTGGTTTGGGAATAAAATTTAAAAGTGATGCCTTTCCGAGTTTATCAAGACTTAAAGAAGCGCACGTGGCATTCGGCTCACTTCCAATGATTCTGGGATGTAAGTTACGGAATCATACGAGATTTGCCGATTGTTAGTTTATGGTGCTACACTTCCGGGTCGGTCTTATTACCCCAAGACACCAAAGGATACCCCAGGACACCGGAGTACACCCTAGGACACCGGAGGACACCCTAGGAGTCCTTTAATCATATGTTATAAATATATTTTGACTAAAAAGAAAATATAATTTTGTTTAAAAAAACATTTATGTACACGATGAAATACAAATTAATTGATTTCCACCCTCGCAGTCATCATGATAAGATTTTGTTTTAGTATGATTACCATTGTAAAATGGTGAGTTAGTACAAGTACTAATTAGATTATGTGGCAGTGTAGTTACCGTAGTTTTCGCCCTGTCACATTTCTGGATACGACTCTTAATTGGAACTAGATAATTCATCAGGGTTTACGCAGCTTTCATGATGGACGGGTGGAAAAATATGTTGCACTCGCATAGTCTTAACACATGGCGAATTCATGTAGCAAGTTGAATTCCGCCCATAAATAGAAATAATGTTACTCACGCACATTGGAGACAATTTGCATGAAATGTCAGAACCATTTTTCTGAGAAAAATAAGAAAATTATTTCAGTTTGTCGCCTGATGAAAAATTTTACACAGAGTGCTAAGCGTTAAAGCATTGCACAGACTAAGTGACCAGGCTCAGATAAAAGACAGTTGTGTCAGAATATGAGAAAATAGAGATAATGGATTATGCAAGCACTGAAGTCCCAGACCAGACTGCACATCTGCACATATTCTGATATTCACTGTTAATTTATTCTTAAGTAATCTGCAGCAATCAATGTTTCTGTAGGTAGCAAAAGACACGCATTAGTCTGCCCGGATGCGTATATCACTGACATAATGTTCCTTTTCTAATGTTGCTGTTCATTTGATGTTTTGACAAAGTTGTGTATTTTGCATGAGCTATAGATCAAAATATAATCTGGCTATTTTTTTTACAATACTTGTCCTGCTTTCTTAACAAGGGCATTCTAGTACCTATTGATTTTTCAAAGCACTGTTGGGTAAGTTGAAAACAGCGTAAACCCTGATGAAACAATATTGTCTGTAGCATCTGATCTGGGTTTATACTGTTTTCACAGGCATCTCTGTACAAAAAAAACTGGGGTAGAAACATTAATTACATGTATAACCCAAGGACTTTTTATTATCACGAAAACATGCCTATATAATTTTGACCCCCTTAAACCCCACTTTTACATAGTAAAACTGGGGTTTACAGAGGTATGCCTTATTTTTCTTATTTCTGCTCAGAAACATAGATTGTGGGTACTTGTTAGAACCGCCTCGGCGAGGCGGTTCTAACGAGTACCCACAATCTATGTTTTGAACAGAAATATGAAAAATATCAGATTTTTTTATCTGAAAATTTTCATTTTTTTGGTTGTAAAATGTTCAATATATTTGGATAGGCGTGTTTTCGTAATGTCATATTTGCAAATCACCCAACACAGGAATACTATGAGTCTCTCCAATTAAAGACAGAATTTATTATGTGCGACGTACATTGTAGATCAGTATGTGCATACATTGTTCGCTATTAGAATGTGCAAAGTCTATTCAATATGCAGTGCAGAATCGTTAGATAAAGCGGATGCACAGCCTGGTACACTTATTTAGTTGCAACATTTTCGCATATCTCCACTGAAGTGTTTGAAATGTTAATTGTGGGTGGTGAGCGTTTTAGTCTGACTGCATGTTTATGCTCAAGATGCTAATCAGTCTGCATTTGGAATACATTCTGCTATTTGCTGTACAAACTACAATATTGCATTTATTGTATTTTTTTTTTCGGGTAAATGTATATAATTCGGCATTTCGAAATCTTTCAAAGACCAAAATAAAACAGAAGTTCACATTAACATATTAAAATTACATACATAAAACCAAAATAAAACAGAAGTTCACATTAACATATTAAAATTACATACATAAAAAATGTGAAACGAAAATCCTCGCTTAATTTATTCATTTATTTATTTTTTTAAAATAATTGATATTTTAACTAAAAAATTAGAATGAAAAAGTTTGCTGAGAGTCAAATTTGGGGTATCATCAATTGACAGTCATACGTTTGTTAAATGTGTGTTAAAGGGCTACTCTGTTGTGATGGAATTAGCGGCATATCCAGTAATAAATAAACAAGCAGGTGTTTGCGCAGTGGCATTTACAGGTAATTTACAGATATTAATGAGATTTATGAGATAATAGGTATCTGCATTCATCAGAAAAAAATATAGATAGATTGATGGATAGATAGTAAGCTTTTATTTTCAACTCTGGAAAAAATAATATGTTTAAATTAGCAAACAAAAAGTCTTAGGGTGACGATTACATATTTATCGGTATTCCATTTTATGTAGAGTGAACCATGTGGCTGCCCTTTATTTTATTATATTATTATTATAAAAAAATGTTGGTAAATACTTTAAAAGTTATTTTATTTAACAATTTCTATCCTTTTTATGCATTTGACTTCTACGATTTTATGACAATAAATACTGTTGAACAATAATAAATGCGTTTTTGTGTGTCAATTACAGGTAGGACTGCTGATTGATAATAAGTATACGAGTATATAGTGTCTTGTGTAGCTATTTAATATTAGAGGAATGGAACTTCCAAGTTTTGTTTATTTTATACTTTTTTCAGCATTGTAAGGCATATTTGTTGTTCAGTGAGAGGAAATCAACATTAAATAATGGTGTCCTGTGGTGTTTTCCGGTATCCTCCGGTATCCTCTGGTGTCCTGGGGTAATAAGACTGACCGCTACACTTGACCCGGAAGTAAATGTATACAGCCAATCGAGGAAGAACACGACCAATACCACATTTTGCACACAGAAGTAAACACAAGTTTTGGAGTTAATACTGACGATGAACTAAGTAAAAATGTCGGCAATAAAGATAAATCTAAGTTTAATCTTTTACAATTTTCCACAGTTGTTGAAGTCTATCTCAATTATATGCCTGTCTCTGGATATTTTCGCAGAGGGTAAGATGTGTTTTATGATTTCGCGACTGAGAGGGCGACTATAGAAATCGTAGTAGTTATAGGGAGTAGTCGTGGTAAAGTGACAGTAGGGTGACATTTACCTGGTCAGGCTTAGTCCTCTAAGGGCTTTGCCCCCACACATTCACCAGTAACTGACAACTGCCCTTATTGAAGCAGCTGGAGAATTCCATGGTCATCCACAATAGCTGGGATTCGCACGTGAACCCATAATTTGCTGTCAGATGCGCCACCGACTGCATTACCAAGCTAGACAAGTTAAAAGGAAAAGAAATACATATGTAGATTTCAGTCGAAATAATGGCTTGATATTTCATGTGAATGGTGTGCCTAGCAGATAGTTCACATTATGTATAACCTGCCGGCTGCCCAAACATGGCGGCGGAATTTGCCAACCACACATCATCATAAAATACCAACAAAAATCACAAATGAAATGCGGGTTTCACAAATTTAACTGGTAACTTAAATGTCAAAGCATGTCAAGTGGTTATTAAGAGATAAAAATGCATTTCGTAAGTATGAAAAAACTTACCTTATAACTTAAGTAAATTTGAGACAAAACATTTTCTTTTCCATGAATAATAAAACACTAATGTCATTTTGTTTTACAAGATTCCATCTAGAGCAGCTGGAAAATAAAAAATCCAAATTCATTCAAATAAAGACACATTTTGGCTACAAAATAGGCTACACACAGAGCTCTGTATAACGTACATTGACCGTACATATATATAATGTACTAAGCTGTCCCCCTTGCACATGCAGATAGAATACAAACCGGTATCCAGTTCATTATATACATGAAAGAACAAGATTTTAGTTTTGTGTATCATTTAGGTACCTACGGACACAGGCACCTGATGCATGGACAGTGTTTTTCACCGACTGTTTATGTGCTTGGGTCTATAAAGTAGGCCTTTACAGAGATTTATGGCCAAATCTTCAATTTTAAATAATGTTTTCTGCAACTATTGTCCTAAAACTTGCATGTATTGATTAATTATGCTTTGATTGTTTGATTCATTCTATTCCATCATGCCAGACTTCGCATAATTCTGCTATATATTACGAAAATCATCTAACTTCGAAAATTCTGATCCCTGATATTGTGCTCGAAGGGCAATGACAGTGTTGACCTCTTGACCGAGACCTATTTTGTAATAGACACAGTGATTGGTTATATTTGAAATAATGGGAAAACATCATGACAGCATGAGCGCAGCCACGAAAACCGATAAATCCGAAATCTGAAGTAAGTAGCCAATCAGATTACTAAGTTTTACCAGTAGTACACATGCCAATCAAATTTGTCTTTACAAAAGGACAAAAAGGAGGTCAGATCTTCGGGCACAATATCAGAATTTTCGAAGTTGGACGATTTTCGCAATATATAGCAGAATTATGCGAAGTCTGGCGTGATTGAATAGAATGAATCGAATGATCAAAGTGTAATTAATCGATCCATGTACGTTTTGTGATAAGATTTGCAGAAAACTTGATTTTATTTGCATGCTAAATTGGCACCCCCTTCACAGTACAGTACAGCTCAGGTGGTTTTTCAAAATCCCCCCCGAATCGGTGGGGTTGATTTTTTAGCCCACCACGGATCTTCCTGATACCCCACTCCAATTCCCACCGCGACAGATTTTTCGTCCACCGCGTTTCCACCGAGTTCCCTCTGCAAAACCACCCACTTACCTGTAGAACTCCGCGGTGGGCAAAAGTTTATCCTGGCGAGCTCGCAATGAAAGATTAGTGACGTCAGAATGATTGACAGCTCCGAATTTTTCCGAGTTTGCATGAGGAGAAAATCGGAACCTTTATTTTGCTTACGCATCATTCGGCTGATTTGCCGCTGAATAAATACAGAAATATTTCTACCTAGAGATTAAAAAGAAGAAAAAAAAAAAGAATTAATGAATAAAACAAGAAATAAAAAATAACGTATTTCTGTTTGTTTATTTCTTACCTTGTACCCGGGTACTTAAAGGGGCGCTTCTGCTATCTTAGAGGCTTTTATTTGGAGACCAACGAGCATCGTCCCGGGAAAAAAAATACGAGTAATGCCACATAGGCGGACGCATTAATCTCCGATGGTCAGGATCGTGCATTCGATCCTCACAGATTGAGCGATTTATCATGAAATACATGTATTTGCTACGGTCATTCGCTCCTTCCACTGCTTCATGACTGGCAGTTACAAGTTTCTGGCAGAAGGGAGTTCAGTGTACTAGTTAACCACTTATTGTATAAGCATACCCCCCTCTGTATTGGCGCGATTCATAAAAACTGCTCTTCCCAATTCCATTTCGCAGTAAGATGCACCGTCCAACTGGATACCAGGGCGGTTCAACCCCCGCCGAGGTCGGAAACATTCTTTCGTGGAGATTGATCATGAAATATTGTCTACGGTCATTCTCTCCCTTCCGCTGATTCAAGAAGGGCAATTGTCAGTTTCTGGCGAAAGAATGTGCGCAATACTGGTTAACCGCTTAGAGGACTAAGCTTGCCCAGTAAACGCGTGGTTAGGTAAACTGACCGCGCTCGACATGACCCCATTGGGTTGATTGGGCCGTAAAACCTCAATACAAAAAAACAAAAAAAATTCCATTTCACACAGATCTGACACGTAAAGCAATTGCAGTTAACTCCCTTGTAAATCAGTTACAGTAAACTCCCTTAAATCAGTAAAACCTGCAGCGTGAGTACCTTACCCAGCATTTATCAGGGTACAAATGAATACTTTGTTACGTTATTCTCTTACAGTATAATACATTAATAACATTATATTTATTGGCTTATACAGCAATCTTCAGAACTTTCGTTTCCTTGTGAAGTGTTCTGTTTTTTGTGGCTTCAATATATGCGATATGCAAAACCAAGACCGTAATTTATTTAACAAGTAAAAGAGACGCATTGTATAAACCTAGCGCATCGGCGGGAAAGCGTCTTCTGGGCTAATTCAGCAGACGACAGATTGAATTCGATTTCTTTTTTTTTCTTTTCATTACCAAGAAAACAGGATTTGACGTTTCATGCAGTGGAGACAATTTGCATGAAGTGCAAATAATGTTCTCTTGGAAGAATGAGAAAAATATTTCAAAATGTCGTCTGCTGAAAATTGTACCCAGGGTGCTTAGCGTTAAGGTTTGCACAAACAACTCACGCATGAGTCTGTGCATGGCAAAACCTACAATAAAACTTGTACGAAGAGACAGATCAGCCTGCACACTCTGAGACTGCACATCAGCAGATCTCAGTAGTCTGATCAGAGCCTTCTCTAATCGTAAGTACCCCCTATGATTACTGGGTGTAACAAAACGTCTTGTGCGACGAGCGAAGACTCGGGTTAGTACGCGCCTGCACATTCTGATAAGAGCATTCGCTGATCGTATTTACCATTGATAGCCGGGCTGTTCAAAGCGGCATAAACAGTGCGACTGCAACAGCACATTCTGTTCAGACCCTTCACTGATCGCACAGTATGCAAGAAGCTTGCTTTATCTAGTGGGTCGATGCACAGACTAACCTGAGTCTTTGCTGGTCGCCTGTACATTGTAGTATTGTAGGTTTTATCCGGTTCAAAGTTCGTACATTGTAAATCATACTTCAGACATGAGAACTTTGTACCGACGTAATTTTTGTTTGAACTGGAGTTAAACTGCCCAGTCAATACAATTCATCGAGCCCGCACACTTTTCCAGGCGGGCTTATTCATAAGCTATTACAGCAGAAACTGTGACAACTGCCCTTCTTTTCTTTCATATACTTTGATGATAGAGCCTACTTTTGGAGTTATGGCCCTTTGAACACCGAAACTATTTTAGTGATTTCTGTAATATATTTGTGTCCGCTCTGTAACTTGAAAACTGTTTGCGATATTTTCTTGAAACTTAATTAATTTATTAACAAAGTTATGGTACTTGTTTGATGTAAGTGCAGTGGTGGGGCATGGTGAAATGTCTGCAGCCCTTTTATTAGATATTTAACAGGTTGAAATATTGGGAAAGGGTGCCTCGGTGGTGTAGTGGTAAAGCTGCGCGCCTTGTCACCCAGGGGTCATGAGTTCGATCTCAGGCTTCTTTCATATGGGACTTTAAACCAAGGTCCACACCTCCGTATGAACTAGCTATTAGTGGGACGTTAAAAAACTCACTCATTTGAATTGTCATTAACTTCTGTGGCCCCTTGTTAGTTACGTGTGTTTTTTGTATGACACACACCATTTTTGCTTGGGCTGTCTCATTGATTCAATGTCTCTTTGATAGCAGAAGCGCCCCTTTAAGTAAATTTATATTGACACGTGCGGTTGCTGCACGCGAGTGAGAATTTCCCGGTCTTTTACCACATTACATCATTTATATTGAGCACGTGCGGTTGTTGCATGGGAAAAGGCAGTTACAGGAATACCAAACATAAGTACGTAATTCGTGGATTCGAGGCAGATGTTTGATTCTCTTTGAGATTTTTGAGTGTTTGTTTTCTGTTTTTTTACGGCACATTAAGTAAAAATGACCATGCTGTGCCCAAACTAAGCCATAGAATCCGGTACTTTTTCATATGGAGCTTTGTTGCGGCCCATGTTACCTGCTCTAACAGTGAATGGGGCTACCGGGGTTTTCTATGGACCAAGGGAACACCCAAATATATTTCAAGGAACAGGGCAGCATTGGTTAATATTTCAAGAGAACAAGGGAATAAACCTAATCTTGGTGGATCGGAAAGTGGCAATTTGGAAAACTCGTTAATGCATTGGCCATACGCATTCGTTATTGTCCGTCGGCAATCGCAGTGTTTCGATGCTTTATTAATATTCAAAAGAATGCTGATGAGCGAAAACTGATTCAAGCAGGACGTACGAATATTGCAATTTATGCACAGAATTTGCGGTACGTTTTGTGTACGCAAATACCAACAATTCTGTACGCTCATGGTGAATGGGAATGCTTACAATCAAAATTCGTTAATTGCTGTCACACAATGAGTTGAAAAGGCTGATTTGATCAGGTCGGCAGTTTGGTCCTATTCAACTGTGCATGCCGAAAAAGTACGACTGGCTTTAGCCACGCCCCTTTAGAAACAGCTATCTCACTTCATCGCGGAAACACCGCGTGGCCCCCGCGGCTGTTTCAATTGCCTGTCATAATCGCATCGAATTTTACCTGTTCGAAAGTAATTTTATCAGGCGATTTTTACCACGGGAACGCAGCGGATCCACCGGCCCGGGTGAAACCACCGTGGGATACTAAAATTTAATCCTTTCCACCCGAATCCACTCCCCACCGGCTTAGGGGGGATTTTGAAAAACCACCCGAGCTGTACTGTAGATGGAATGCTTTCATACCTTTTCAAAATGTAATCATTAGTGAACGGGGCCAATTTGTATATTTTATTTAAAACTGAAGATATGGGCATAAATCTCTGTAAGGGCCTACTTGATAGCCCCAAACATATAAACAGTCAGTGAAAAAACTCTGTACATGCGCCAGGTGCCTGTGCTTATGGACATACACATATTGTGTTTTATTTGAAAGCTTTTTGATATTTTAATATCCGGCTGCTCTAGACGGAGTATTGTGAAACAAACTACAGGGATTATTTTTTGGTGAGATTCTGCTCTAATTAGCAATCTAACTAGCAAAAAATCTCACCCAAATTTGTCAAATGGGAAGAAAAATCTCATGCAAAAATGTAGTTTAGTAATGAACTGTACTGAAATCTCTCATTGCGACTGCAAATTTTCTCATGAATTTTCGCCAAATGAAATAATTTTCTCTCATAAAACTCTGATCCAGAATTATCCGTGAAACTGACGTTAGTATTTTATGAATTCACGAAAAAGAAAAGGGAACTTTTTGGTCCTGACTTTGCACAGGTGAGAAGGTTAATTTTTTCATATTTACAAAATGCATTTTTATCTCTTAATAACGGTTTGTATGCCTTGACATATAAATTATCAGTTGAATTTGTGAGACATGCATTTCATTTCTATTTGTGATTTTTGTTGATAGTTTATGATGATGTATAGATGTGGCAAATTTTGCTGCTGTGTTTGGGCAGCCGGCAGATTATTCTTAAATGTCAGGATTTATTTTCTTCCAAAAAATATGATGTAAAGATGTCCCAATACTTTGGATAAAAACAATAATTATGGCCACCTGATGGGTGAACACATTTTCAAGTATATGCAGAATGCATGGATTCAAAGATTTAAAGATATACTCATCAGGCTCAGTGCCCTTGAATGATACATTCTGCAGCATTCCATGAATTTGTAAACAAGGAGCAAACACCCTGATTGGACTGGTCTGCACTGTCAGTATATGCCTGAAGACATCCTTTCATTAGGTGTGGCCCACGTTACTGGTTAAAATAACTGGCAGATCAAATACAGTTGACTCTTGTTATCTCGACCCCTCTTATCTGGATCCTATCACTTATGTCGAACTGATTTCTAAGTCCCGATTATTTTCCCTATGTATTTATTGTATTTCAGCTTCGCGTTTGTCGAACTACTTTTATGTCGACACTTCGGCTATCTCGTCCATCATTTTCAGCCCTAAATATATTTTTCACAGTTTTTACTACTGCGTATCTCGAACTCGGACCATGACGAAGGAAAAAAAATGTAAGATGCGACGTCGCCGGCCTCTCAGTTAATGAAAATCATAATAGGCCATTGATAAATAAATCAATATTTTAATTTTCCCCTTTGTCCAGGTAATTACAAACAACACAAACAATGTCTAAAATCCATAATTATGAAATCACATGCGTGTCTAGTCGGGTTTGACACGAGACGCTCAACACCGTCTCGTGTCATTGATTTGTAAGATAAAAAGCGGCTCAGAATAGTGTTATGGAAGATTAATCAACGAAGTTTCTTTAATTTATTGTTTAGATATGCTCTTCACTATTGAGTACTGTCCGTCTGAATGATATAGCGTCTTCAAGAAAAGTCAGTGCGCGACAGGTTCCGACTCAGAGCAGCCTGTATTGATCATGCTAGCTAAGTCTGAATCTTTGCTTGTTCCTCTTTGGTCAGGCGGTGCTCTTTGGTAAGCCCAGATAAGGCTCATGCGTATAATGGAAAATTCGTGGGCGTGCAGGCTGATCTGAGTCTTTGACAGTCTCACAGTCTTCTAATAGGAGCTGTCGTGCACGGCCTCAAATAGACGAATCACACGTGGGTACCGATGTTAACCCTTCCGACCTTGTAGACTGGTACGGATACCCTGCACAAATAGTGTAGGTCCAGATGAGAGGGTTCATAATGAGCTTTCTCTGCAGGATCTACAGTTTGCCATGCTGAGATGGTTCGTTTATGCTAGGGGAGATGACCCAAACTAGATTACAGCTGCCGCTTAACATTGTAAGCGTTTTATGCGAAAGCGGAAACCAGTCAACTCTTTATCGAGTCATCTTTGCGAAGGGAGCTAATCCAAACCAGTTCATAATGTATAGCTAACACAACCCGGAAACCAGTAATTTATTTATAGCTCATATGGAAATCCAAATTTGCAGGAGTATTAAAAGACAACAAGAGACGTTTGAAATTTATTATTATTAACATTTATTGATGATATTATTCCAAGAGAACCACTGCATCTCCTAAAACAAACAGTAACAATGCAAACTGAAGTACGCGTAAATTATTTAAATTGCCATATACATGTGTCTTTCAAGCACGTTTTGGCGAACAGAGAGGCAAACAGTCTTCATTCCTATGACGTCACAATTTGGTTGTCTCGAACTACTGATAACTCGAACATTTTTATCAGGTCCCGTGAAGTTTGAGATAACGAGAGTCGACTGTACCTTAATAGGCAGGATTTCTAAGACAAAACCAACTTGTCAGAAAAAGGCTGTATCAAGACCTTAACCTGTTTACCCTCACCTATGACGCCAATTGACCAAACAACCAAATTATCTTTTAACCTATCCTACCTGACCTAAAGGGATTTGGACATAATCAGGCCGAAAGGATCCACCAAAATTGGCCGAAATGACTCAGACCAAAACCACCCAGGGTCAAAACAACTTAAGACTGAAACGACCTGGTACCTAACAGGAGTTGAAAAATGTAAGGAGACATCCTGTCGACAGTCGAGTGATCAAGCCAAGGATCCTAAAAGGTCCAAACTGGTCAGTATAAAGACTTCAGTTATGCACTCCAGTCATTCACTCCCTTCCGCTGATTCTAGAATGGCAGTTATCAATTTCTGGTGAAAGAATGTGCACAAATGCTGGTTAACTGCTTAGAGGACAAAGCCTGTCCAGGAAAAGTGCAGTTACATTATAACATGTGATGGTGTAAGTAAACTGACCTGCTCGACATGACTCTAGCTCGTGCACTAGGCCGTAAAACCTCATTCAGTTGTGCACTCTGTATACCGGTACCTATATACACATTTATTGGCTGTTCTACTACACTCCTCCATTCTATAATTTAACATTTGTATCAAATGTCTAGGACCTAAATTCAATTATTATAATTTACAGGGTCTTTTTTACCCCTCAGTCATTGCTCTCTTCTTTGCTTCAATGGGTATCAGCCTGGCACCAGGCACCAGTGTGCGTAGGATGAGAAAAATATGCCAAAAAAACATTCAGCTGAGTCACCCAATTGAACCCAGGTCCCTAGGATTTCAAAATGAGCACACAGCCACTAGACCACTTGACTACAAGTTAAATTGGTCATTTATGGACTCTTTATGGTTTATGCCTATATACAAACTGGGCATTTATGGACTCTATATACCGTATATATGTATTTATACATCTATTGGCTGGTCTGTTACATGTGCACGAAATAGATTTCTTTTTGCTAAAAGAAAACGTATGTTGTAGGTACTCATTAAAATCACCTTCGAATGAGTGCACATGTCCACAACATTTGTTTTCCTAATGAAATAAGAAAAATAAATATACTGGTAAGTACTTTCTAGTTGAAAAAAAAGAAAAAAAAAAAGTTATTTTGCTATTTCCAGGTTTTAGCTAGTTTCGAATAAGCGAAAAAAATCGTCATCAGAGACACGACAGCGGTCAAATTTAAAAGGGAAAATTGACCTGGTTTTGTCATTTATTCTTCTCCATATATCAGAAAATAGATATGGGAAATATTACCTAATTGATCGATATGATCTGATTTCCCCTAGCAACCCTATGCTAAACATAAGTTTTGTAAATGTGTAAATAACATTCGCCTAGATATCCTTTATGTAGACAGGCCATTAAAACTTTTTTTTTTTTTTTACAGTTATTGGGTGAAACACACTTTTCAACATCTGCTTAAATGCACCCTGCAAGGATTTTAAACAAAGCGCTTGTTTTCAACCATCAGTCTATAGCTAATTTATGCATCTGATTTGTTAGTTCCAGGTAAGGTGTTTACACGCTTTGTGTTTACACATGTGTACATATCGATGCAGTGTACATAAAAGAATCTGACACACGTGACAGACGATTGAAGTGAAAATATGAGCCTCGTCATGAGATAACCTGCTTTATGCCATATGCGAACAACAAAGGCATAGCTTGTGCATCTGTGCAGTCTGATCAGCACCGTTGTTGTTTGCTGTCTCCTGTCAAAACTTTCACGACCAGCTAATCGCTGTGGCTGAGTTAGCCAGTCTATGGCTGAGTAGGCCGGTATGAGTCTTCCTTGGTTTAAAACCTCAAAGACAAGTTTTCTCATGTCATCGCTTATATTATCTGCAATTTGACAAAGTATGAAGGCGGTGGGGGTGGTCAGGTGTGGCAAAGGTGTCGTGTATCTTACATCACCGGGGCGTCCAACTGATATTGGCTTACAGCTGGGCAAGGCCTGCTATCCTTGTAGCAGGTAAGGGTAGAGGGGAATGTTTTATTTCTTCTGTTTCTTCACCTTCATTCCTGTTCCTCTTTCTTCCCTGTCCCTCTCTTTCATCCCCTCTTCTATCTCTGCTATCTCTTTTCTTCCTTTCTCTGGGGGACGACACAAAATGACCCACAAAGGTTGACGTGTCATTAGACCCCAACACAATCAAAGTATGGGGAGACTTTTTACGGGCATCTCAAGGTGCTTAACAGCGAATTAATTAACAATGAAACACATCATTTCACTGCAAGCTTATTTTATTTTTGGGCTTCAGAAGGGGATAAAACAGGCCCTTGTGCGCACCCTCCTTGCAACTTCTTAAACATCACTGAAGTATTTTTACGTGGAAAGATTTAATAATAAGTCCAGAAAATAGGAGAAAAATCTTGCAGAAAGGAGAGTGTACATGCTGAAAAATCGTTACGCCATGAATTGTGTGAATTTGACTAAATGCCATTTTTCTGTCTTTTTGAACCTGTCCCTTTGAGAAGAATGTCTTTGTATTGTATTATTTTTCTCTGTCAAACATAAGACAAGTTTATAAAGTAATATTCAGAGGCTGTAGCATTATCGGAGGGATTTTTTTTTACAGAGTCCCCAGTTATTATTCGGAGCAAACTATTCAGAACTGGCCAAATCAGTGGGGTATTTTACAATGGCATATAAGCAAAGGGGAATGGCAAATTCTTCAGTGTTGCATTTCAAGGAAGAATAGTACATGTACTCTGTATTGGCCAAAAAAAGATCAAGTTTTGTTCAGCCAGTTATTTAGAAATCGATATGAAGCATAATCTTACCCGGAACTAGTCAAATAACTGTACCATTCATGTATCTGGAGCTACATGTATGTGTCCTGTCCTGATATTTTTTTCTGACTCTTCATGAAAACATTTTCTGTGGACACTAATTGCCTGAGTGAGGGGATAACAGCGTTTGCACACAACATAATTCTTTTGGGAAGAAATGAGAAAAATATTGAAAACTTTAGGAATGAAAGCATATTAAATATTTTGAGCTATATATAAAATATTTCAGTAATTTTCCTACAATATGCCTCAGTTGTGTTGTATGTTTCCAGTGACACATGCTGCTAGCCAAGATGCCAGTAAACACTTGGAACTGGGGAAACAGATGCTGTCCTCTGGAAATCTCCTTGATGCCTTGTCACATTTTGATTCTGCTGTCGGTAAGAAATCTATTGGGGTGGGATGGGAGTTGTGGGGATAGCTGCACTTTCAAGGGAGCCAATTCTGCTGTCAGATTTGTTATGCCGTTTGAAAAGGGATCTACTCAGACTGAAAGGGATGAATTTGGGAGTCAAAAATCATCAGGCTGCACTTGATTGATCTGCTTGCTGGTTTCTTTCATATCATATGCAAAACAAATCAAATCTTTCATAATCATATGCAAAACAAATCAATACAGTTGACTCTCGTTACATGTATCTCGACCTCCCTTATCTCAAATAACCCCTTATCTCGAAGTGAAAATCTGGTCAATGCCTAACATGAAAATCTAACAACAGGGAAAAAAAATATTGTGGAAAAGAGGAGAAATTACTCCTTAGGAGAGGGGCAATTTCTCCTCTTTTCTACAATATTTTCAATATATCTCTAACTTCAAGAGTGCAATTACATATCGATGGCTCAGCGCAAAACTAGGCTAAGTCCATATTTTTCCAAAATTAGTTTTATTACAAATTCTGAACAAATGTCACATTCTCTATAATCTGTGAAAACATTGTGAATATATTCCAAGTATTTGTATAGATATTTAATTTTTAAGAAAATATGCTAAGTCAAAATGTCATTATTTTCAGTGCAAAACTATACCTAAGTAGAGTTAGCTATAGTTTTGCACTAATAGTTTTGCAAAATTCAAAACAATTGTTAGTGCAAAACTATTACTAACTTGACTTAAAGCATTAGAGTTAGATCAAAATTAAATGCTATGAAGCCTTGCAAGGACACCAGACATACATAAACATGTCTGAGCTGGTTTCCCACCCTTGTGCAGAATTGTATATATCCATTTCGCAGAAGATATACTTTGATTAAAGCATAAAATAGTATCATCTTAACTTAAAAAATACAGTTATTTTCTCACTATATTGATTGTTTCTTTTTCAAGATTGGGCAAGGATTTGCATAATACTTACATTACTTACATATATAAAAAATGTATCATTTTAAAATTTAAGAAATTATGTATGTCAATATCTGTGTAAACACACATAACATATCTACTAAGGCATAGCAGGAGCGAAGCCTGAGATGTGTCACCTTAATATAGGCTCTGTCTGGATTGTTAAATAAATGATTTAAAATACTATTAATTTCAATAATAACAATATAATACCATTATAGTCTTTTTAAGTGATATGATGATTAAACTAACAAGAACTGTTAATAAGCAGTGCTTATTTGAAAACAGTATAAACCCAACAAACATGGTATAATTTTAACACAAAATCTGTATACCCTACACATTTAATAGATTGTTTTAGCATACATTGTAACAGAATGTTTGCAATTTTTATAAAACATTAAAATGAATTTCTAATAATATGTTTAGAAGACATAGAGAAATCTAATCTTGTTCTCTGCAAGAGCATCAGGTACTTAAGTCAGTCAGGTAACTGTACTTTGCATGAAATTGTGATCATTACTGAAACACTGTTAGACCTTGAAAGATCTGCTTGCAAGGATACTCTGAGACGTATGTTAGTATGCCTGAGTTGATTTCCCATCTGAATACAGAATTGCCTGTCTACAATGAAGATTTAATTAGAGTATACATGTAGGAGAAAATAGATTCATAACTTCTAACAATTCTTATTATCTCATTATACTGATTATTATTATTATTTTTTTTAATTCAGCAGAAACAAAATGCATGATTAAAGCATTTTAGGAATTCTGGATGTCAATATAAGTGTAAATATACACCTACTCAGGTGTAGTGGGGCAAAGACGGAGGTATGTCCCTTTTATAGACTGGGTCTAAATTGTGTGAAAGGATTAAAATGAAATGTCTACTGCACATTAACAGTATACATTTGCATAAAGAACTATATATTTCCAGTGAAGTCAATATTTTATATCTGCAACATTAAAAGTTTTACTAAATGTGGCAATTATACATTCTACATATTTTGGTTAAGTGCAAATCTGCAATACAACAAGGTAACACTATTTCGTACAAGTATTACTTATAGTAATCACACCATCAGTGGTGTTAAAGTAAGTAGTACTTAGAACCTCGAGTTTTATGTAGAGTATGCCTTTATATTTAAAATACTTTGTAAATGTAGTATAAAATTTGCTTCAATTAAAGGTAGAAATAATTTTTTACTCTATGTTTTCTACTCTTAAGTACATGTTGTTAAACAATATCTATAAAGATATTTAATTTTCCCTTCTGCACCAGCATACGGCATTTACGTTTCACAGTTAATCTGTTATGCCAGAGCCTGTTCATACAGGTGCATTTTTTTCACATATTTTTATTTATTAATGAATTGAAGAGAAAGACAGAGCAGATAGTGTGACCAGTATTTCAATACATTTGTTTCCTATTTATGTTCTATTAACAATGATTTTTTTTTTGTCAAAATACAAACAAAGCAATTTTATAATATTCTGCTATGAAACAATAAAATAATTTTTTATTCATTTATCTTTTTATTTATTTAATCATTATTTATTAATCAAAAATAAAATAAAACAGAGCTGTATGTAAGAGCTGACATGTTATTTAACAGACTGCCATGGACTTGGGACTTTTGCCAGTTGGGTCATCAGCTGCTGTTTATGCCAAATTAACAGATTCTGTTAATAACCATTGCATTTTATGCAGCTCTTTCAAAAATGTTTCAGATTCTGACATTGTCAAAGTGAAAGAGAAATATGAGTCAATCAAGAACAAAATATTTGCTGGGGAAAACAAGCAAAAAGACAAACAAAAAGCATAAAAATTAAGTATTGAACTTTTGTAGATGCGTGCTTTGATCCTGAGGAAGTGCTGATGACTTCCAAGGCCAAAATTTGAATTTCAAACATCATTTGAATATTTTTAACTTCAGTAGTTTTGATTTGCAGTCATATAATGCATAATGCTACCTTTGGAATGTATCTGTTTCAGGATGGGAAGCATATGAAGTGTCAAGCTGTATTTTTGAGTTTTTGGTTGCTAAGTCAAGATGGAAAGAAAAATCTTGTACTTCATTCAGACAGTTGTGTTTGTTTGTTCATTTGTGTTGAGGTTTTGCGGCCCAGTCAACCCATTAGAGCTATGTCGAAATTTATCCAACTACATGTTTTCCTGGGCAGGCTTAGACCACTAGGCAGTTAACAAATACTTGAGCACATTCTTTTGCCAGAAACTGACAAAGGAGAGAATGACCGAAGAAAATATTTCATGATCAATCTCCACTTAAGAATGTTGCCAGACCTGGCGGGGATCAAACCCTTGACCTCCTGATCACTGACTGAGCCACTGAGGCCAGCTTGGACAACTGTGTTGCCCAAAATAAAAATAGGTATATTTTCTTATGTTTTGGTATGCCATACAACTCTGTTTAGAATCTATAGAAAAAAAAAGTATTTAGAAAAGGGACAAACTCAGAATGAGAACAATTCTGTCCATGCTTTTATTGACTAGAGCTAGTCATCCTGTTTGTGTTTAGACAACTTCCCAATGGGCTGCTGTTTTTAGAACTGTATGTTGAAAAAATCCATATCCTGCAAGCTAGATTTTTTTATTTATTTATTTATTTTAGGTCAATCTCAAAACTACTAAAAAATTTGACCTGGATTTGAGCAGAACAAAATTTACTGGTCAGATGTAAGGTCATTTATTTAAAATAGGATCAAGTAATCCAACTACAGTAGCCATTAAGTATGACTACAATGGCCCAGTGCACTAGATCTGGCTTGGCAGTTATGAAGGGCACTCACTACTTTGAATGTGAAAGATATTGACTTGTGCAAGACAAACTGAATAAAGAGCATCCAATGACAATGTCTGAGAATTCAAGTAAAAGATCTTACTCAAGTGTGATCCCAGATGCTCCCACAGTTTATACAGCCCTTTCTCATGATTCACAGTACTCTGTGCAGTTGGATCAAAAAGTGAAACATTCCTGTTTCCAGTCTCCTGTCTGACCTTCAGCTTTTGACCAACCCAGTGGTATTTAGTTTCAGACCCAACCTTTAAGGATGGTCTGCAGCATAATTATTTGCTATGTATAATATTAAAAGAATATATGTAGTAGGATGTACATAAGAACACATACATGCAAATTTCTTTATAACGCTCTTCCTTACAATACAGGTTTGGATATGATACTGTTTGAAGATGGCTCTCCAAAATGTATAGATTATTCGGAAAAAATATGACTATCAATGGTTATTTTTCCTATGTAATCTTCACATATTTAATTTGATGCAACATGGTTGTTTAATTAAAACAGTTTCTTCCTTGGACCCCAATCACTGTGTTATAAAGAGGTTGTGGTGTATCTTTGGTACATTATAATAATTATATGATGTACATTTGGCGATAAGTACAATGGTATGCTCTCAAACATTCTTGTTATCTCAAACTTCAATATGTCAAACTACTGCTTAAGTTAATTAAATTATAGGCAATGTTATTTAGTTTTGCTACATGTTCCTTAGATTTCAACTTCTTTTCTTTCAAACTACTAGCTTTTATCTCAAACCAAAACTTCCAGTCCCATGGAATTTATGATAACAAGTCAACCGTATTAGGAATAAATTGAGAACTACTGACTGCTGAGTTTAATTTTAAATCTGACATGATGTTAACCTTTTAACTACAGACCCTACAGGAAACTGCAGTGTGTGAAATTTTCCAGTTAGGCACGTTGTTAGTATAGAGCATGCCCAAGTGTGTGCACAAGCCCACATCTGAAGCCAGATGAGTCGGCTTCCAAAGAGTCCTTCAGAAAACATTGCTATAATGATACATTTCTTTTCTGAACAATGTTACTTTATCAAAATAATTTTCCTTACCTGAGTTTAAATGTGATTATACCATGTTGTTATTGGGCAAATGCAAATTCTTCATGGCTTCACTGGCATGAATTCATACTTTGCAACTCACCCTCTAACAACATACATAAATAAGGATAAGGCATGGTCGGGAAAAATTATTTCTAGAATAGAAAGTTCAAATATTTACTGTTGAATAAAATGGGAAAGTATACCTTTATTTGTTGCCAGAAAATTAATATTTTTTTGATAAATCAAAATTAAAAATGTTTCTCAGTGTTGTGCATCTTAGTAATGTTTGAATCAGAAAATATAAGTGATAATTATTAAATTTCACTGTTGTTTTGGAAGTTTGAGCTATCATATCATCTAAATGGCCTTTATGTATTGAAAAGCTGTTAATTTAATTTTCAAAACAGGTCTGAAATTAAATTACTGAAATTTTTAACCTTGAGTTAGCACTTTTTTTGACATCATTCCTTCAACATTTCAATAATTTTGAGTGCAATACTATATCTAACTTGACTTAGTTACAGTTTTGCGCCAACTTCTTTTCACTAACCAATCAATTTTCAGTGCAAAACTGTTACTATCTCAAATTCTTGATTTTTAACTATTTATAAAGTATTCAACATGAAAATGACTATTATCATTAAATATAAAATATTTTCCAGCATATATTGCCAAAGAAAAAGTTACAAATCATAAAAAGAAAAAATAAGTAGACAGTTTTTTCACTCTCCTGTAAAATTTCACAAAACTGAGTTAGCCTAGTTTTGCACTAAGCCATCGATATATATTTGTTAAATGTGGTTGTTCGAATTATTTTGTCCTCAATTCTGCAAATCTGATATGTCGAGGTACAGATATCGCGAAGTTTTTCATAGAGTCCCTTGGAATTTGAGGTAAGGCGAGTCGACTGTACTTAGTTTGGCGCATGAATTTACAGATCGATGGTTGAGCGCAAGACTATGGTAACTCAAACGTATTTTTGAAACCCCTGTTTAGGGGCAACTTGGACCCCTTTGTAAACAATGCAAATTTAGGTGCCATTGCTCATACGAGCAATGGCACCTAAATTTTCATTGTTTACAGAAAGAACTGTTGTAATCTTCATAACGCCTTCATGGTGAGGAGATTAGGTTTGGGGTAAAACAATCATCTGACTTACGATAGTCTTGCGCTCAACCCTCGAGATTAGGCATGAGAATGGATTGAGATGTGCAGCTACAGTTGATTCTTGTTGTCTCAAACATGGATAACTCAAACTATGCTTAAGTCAATCAAAAAATAGAGGACACAGTTGATTATATTTGCAACATGTTCTGTACATTTCAACTACTTTTATCACAAACTACTGTTCCTTGGAGTTTGAGATAATGAAAGTCAGTAGTATTTAGTTTCATAAACAGTTATCTTTAAATATTTTGACAGATAATGGATATTAGATGATGCGCATCTTTTTTTTTTTTTTTTTTTTTTAAATGGTTTTTATTTATTTATTTCTCCACAAGAAGCATCCTTGCAGAATGCAGATAGTGCTCCCAGATCCTGGGTTCAAATCCTGCTAGAGGCAGAATTCAGCTTCTGACTGAACAGCGCTTCATTGCCCAGAGCTTTTCATTGTCATCCCTTCTTCATCTCACTATGACTTAAATACTGTTAGAAGATTTGTAAAATACCAAATCATTATCATCTTTTCTCTGCTAAAAAAATCTCCATGTTCTCATGGAGCTATAGGAAGTTTTTCTAGGCCTTTGCTGCATGCCAAAGCAAATGTGTACCTGTCTGCATGCTTGCTGTATATATGTCCTAAAATTTCGTATAACAAAGTTTCTGATAAAACAGTGCAGTCTCAGATCAGACTGCCCCTGAATGAGCGATCTGATCAGGGTCTACATTATTTGCTGTTCCACTAGATAGTTTAAGAATTAACTAAATAAAAAATAAAATTTAATTCTAAACGTATGAAATAAAGGGTTTAAATTTTCAGGATATTTACCATATCGAGGGTTGAGCGCAAGACTAGCGTAAGTCAGATGGTTGTTTTTCCCCAAACCTAATTTCCTCACCATGAAGGTGTTATGAAGATTACAAAATTTCTTTCCGTAAACAATGAAAATTTAGGTGCCATTGCTCATATGAGCAATGGCACCTAAATTTGCATTGTTTACAAAGGGGTCCAAGTTGCCCCTAAACAAGGGTTTCAAAAATATGTTTGAGTTACCATAGTCTTGCGCTCAACCCTCGATATGCTCATTTGTTGATTAATTTCAGTGCATGATCCGGATAACTACCTGACTTACTTCAGACGAGCTACAGTGTATTTGGCATTAGGAAAATCAAAATCTGCCTTACCAGACTTAGACAAAAGTATACAGTTGAGGCCAGGATTTGCAGCTGTAAGTTACTGGATCCATTCTACACGTTTCAGATATTTTTATTCACCCTCTACAAGAGGAATTGTTAAGGGGGAATATTTGGTGACAATTCTGGGATAATTTTTCTTATTTCTGCATAAAAACATATATTGTGGGTACTCATTAGAAGTGCCTCGCTGAGGTGCTTTTAATGAGTACCCACAAAATATGTTTTTATGGAGAACTGGATAAAATTATCCCATAATTATCACCAAATACTCACCCTTCACAAATCCTCTGCAGACCTCTACACACATACAGCAACCCAACATATAGGGCCAAACTGTTTTGCCCTATGTCTGTCTTTTCACTTGAAATTTTGAGTTTAAATACATTAGAATTAGCATTTGCTTAAAGTACCAGGACAGGGGCATCCATAAGGTTTGGAAACATTTTTAGTCTTTTTTTTTTTTTTTCAAACAGAAAGAACAGGGAAAACACACCCACACTAGGGTGCAACCATGCACCTCCTTCATGATATGATACATATCAGAATACTTGTCTCATGATGCAACGCGTATTGTGATACTTATTTTTCATATCAGCATATTTCCAAGAAAAACTTATTTTATGAAGGGTGTTCAAAGTCAGTTTTCAGAGATATACATTGTTTTCTTTTTTTTCTTATAAAAAATAGACTATGGGTACCCATTAGGACAGCCTTAATATACAGTCATACCTGTCCTAAAGGCCATCTGTATTAAGCAATCACCTGTCTTTTAAGGCCACAATTTCAGATCCCAATAAAGGCAAAGAAGTTGAAATCTACCTGTATTTGCGTTTAAATACATTAGCATTTGCTTAAAGTACCAGGAGAGGGGCATCCATAAGGTTTGGAAACATTTTTAGTCTTTTTTTTTTTCAAACAGAAAGAACAGGGAAAACACACCCACATGTGTCTTAAGCAACCAGATTTTTGGCTTTCCCATAGGTGCTTGCTTAACACAGGTCTGACTGTAAATAGAAAAAAAAGGAGGAAGACTGAAAATACTTGAAGAACAATTGACTTCAGCATGAAAATGACACCTTGTTTAACAAAACCTTTCAGCCCTTTTTGAGAAATACATGTATTTGCTTAAAACCAAAACACTTTCAAACAGATGACTTGAATGTCTCTGGTACATCAACCAAGATGAATCGTTCAGTCAGGCATTTTTTATTTACAAAAGAAAAGCCAATATGAAAGTCAAGGTAATTAGTTTCAGCCATTTAAATTTGTGATGGGTATACTTGTTAAGTTACTATTTTTTTTTTTTTTTTTTATGCCCCCGCCTGCTGAAGGCAGGAGTAGGGCATATAGCGTTTCGGTGTGATGTTACGTCTGTACGTGCATATGTGCGTATGTCACGTTAGTAACCAGGTTCAAGTTTACATGCAAGTTTAGGTGCAATTTTACGTCTGCGTTTCTCTTGCAGCTTATAACTTTCATACCTTTCGGGCTAGAAAGTTGAAACTTGGAAGATACTTACAGGGGTCAAGCTGGCTCAGAAATTTAGGGAGAAGTGACTTCTCCCTCCAGACAAAACAGGGAGAAGTTTTATAGGATGAGGGAGAAGTCAAAGGCTCGGTTAACCTATCCCCTTACTGAAAGCATGACACTTAAGGACTCCCGACTCGCTTTACCGCATTGTCTTGGGAATTAACAAAAAAGGAGACAATTTTTACTATAGATCTGTTTATTCTTACTTCTAAACCAATTAAATGATCCACAGAATGCACCGGCACAGTGGCTCAGTGGTAGAGCGTCCGCTTTGTGACCGGGAGGTTGCGGGTTCGATCCCCGGCCGGGTCATACCAAAGACTTTAAAAATGGTACTAGCTGCTCTTTCGCTTGGCGCTCAGCATTAAGAAAGTAGAGCTAGAACTGGTCAGCTCAGTGTCAGTATAATGTGACTGAGTGGAATATCATGTCAAAGTGTCTGGGGCGTGATATTTCAGTGAGGCAGCACTCTAAAAGTGAGCATTGAGCTCCCTGCCACATCCAGACACCGTCGCGATATGACTGAAAAAGGTTGAAAGCGACGTTAAGCCCAAATCAAACAAACAATGATCCACAGAAACACAGACGTGAGTAGGTCAAATGCATCATATCTGCACCCATATCTTTTTGGAAATTGATCTTCTCAGTCAAAACATCAAGATCTGATAAGCTATAAACATAATGATAAAAAGAAATTTGTTAGCTAAAATGTCTGTCAACTTTTAAACTTAGTTGTTAGCATTTTTAATGCTGTTTCTGACCAATTTTCAGCACGTAAATGGTTCATTTATGGAAAAAAACGGACGCCCACAAAAACTAATGACATTGTCGTAAATGATCTTTTGGTCACTTAGTAGGCAAGTTTTCGTTCAAAACTTGTTTAACCACATTAGACTTTTATTTTGTGGCATTTCTGATACTTCTAACAACTTTTTTTTCGAAAGAATTTTACCTTTGCATGTTTGTTCAATTTTTACCGGATTTCTCCTAACAAAAAGTTCGTTTTGCACAAGTATTAGCTTTTTCAAAAGTTGCAAAAACCGAGGGCGGCCTCAAAGGTGACTATTTCGCCCCAGTCGCCCTGTAGCCTGACCCCTGACTTACCTAGAGCAAGACCTTTCAGTGCATGGTACCATTCTCCCAGGGTCGTGCCCCTGGGCAGGACTAGGGGTCAAAATATATAACAGGTCACCAAGAAAAGATACAAAAATGTGACTAAAAATATCACTATAGTTGTTGATGAAAAGGCAAGTAATAGGCCACTGATTCTGGATCGGGGTGGGGCTACTAGGTGGGGCCAAAAAAATGTATAAGTATTAAATATGTAATATCTCGGAAACTGTTCAGATCCCAACCCCTAGACCTATGTATTGTTGTTCCTTATGATTAGATGCATTCAATGTAACATACCTTGTGACCCCTAGGATCATGCCCCACCCTGCCCTGCCCCTTTCATTTCATCAAAAGCCAAATATCTCAGAAACTATTCAGATCCCCACCCCTAAACCATATATAGTATTTTTCATTATGATAATATGTATTCAATGACACATACCTTAAGTTCCTCAGGGGTCACATTGTTTCAACTTAATTTTTTGCAAAATGCCTGCATGTGGATGAGGATGGCTCTGGGAAGGGGCATCCGTGTCATCTTGACACATTTCTAGTTTTTTTTTAGCAGGTCTCAGTGGCTCAGTTGGATGTATGTCTGACTGGTGATCAGGAGATTGTGGGTTCGACCCCCACAGGATCTGCAACATTCTTTCATGGAGATGGATCATGAAATATTTTCTACAGTCATTTTCTCCATTTGGCCGATTCAAGAAGGGCAGTTGTCAGTTTCTGGCGAAAGAATGTGCACAATATTGGTTAACCACTTAGAGGACTAAGCCTGCCCAGTAAAAGTATGGTCATATAAACTCAGCAAGACCCCATTGGGTTGACTGGGCCATAAAACTTCAATACAAACAAACAGATACTATTGTTTTCATGAAAGATGGTTCTAAAAAGCATTTAAAGTAACAGATTAACAAATAGATGACAAGAATCAGATTTGTTTTGTTCTAAAACACATCAATATACAAATGTGTTTCCTGTCCAGTAAATTTTGGCCGAAAAGCATAATTCAGCAGTTGTTGTAAACCATGTTGAAAATCAAAATGTTATTTTTGAGATAAAATAAAAAGTAAAATGATATATGGAATTCAGTTGCCTAATACTTTTGATAATTTTTTTGCAGGCTTTAAGAGAACGAGGAAATGTTTACATGAAACAAGGAAATTTAAAGGCTGCTGCTAAAGACTTTGAAGAAATAGTGAGTACCGGTATATGTTAACCTTTACTTTCTTGGCAAATTCAGCACTTTGGGGGTGCTCGGGTGTGGTGAAGGTGTCATGTATCTTACGTCCCCAGGGCGGCAAATTCAACACTTTGGGGGTGCTCGGGTGTGGTGAAGGTGTAGTGTATCTTACGTCTCCAGGGCGTCCAAATGATATTGACTTACAGTTGGGCAAGGCCTGCTATCCTTGCAGCAGGTAAGGGTAGAGGTGGAATGTTTTTATTTCTTCTGTTTCCTCACTTTCATTTCTGTTCCTCTTTCTTCCATGTCCCTCTCTTTTATCACTTCTACTATCTCTTCTATCTCTTTTCTCCCTTTCTCTGGGAGACAATACAAAATGACCCACAAGGGTGGATGTGTCATTAAACCCCAATACAATCAAGCAGTCAAACAAAAATTCAGCACTTAACAATTGATGATGGTTTTCTTATATTCCCAGAAAACAGTATTTGACCTTTCATGCAAATTGTCTCCAATGGAGACAGTTTGCATGAAATGTCAAATCCTGTTTCCTAAGAAGATGAAGAAAAATATTTCAAAATGTTGTCTGCTGAAAATATTATAATAGCTAACTAAGCCTTAAACCCTATAGTTGCGGCTAAGGTACATTTTAGATTGCCGGCCTCGGTGGCTCAGTTGGATGCGCGTCCGACTGGTAATCAGGAGGCTGTGGGTTCGACCCCTGCCGGGTAGGCAACATTCTTTCATGGAGATTTTATCCTGAAATATTTTCTATGGTCATTCTCTCCCTTCCGCTGATTCAAGAAGGGCAGTTGTCAGTTTCTGGCGAAAGAATGTGCACAATACTGGTTAACTCAGTTAACTTAACTGCTTGGAGGACTAAGCCTGCCCAGTAAAAGTATGGATAGGTAAACTGACCATGCTGGACATGACCCCATTGGGTTGATTTGGCCATAAAACCTCAACACAAACACAAACTTCTTAGATTGTCTGTATGGTAGTTAGCTCAGGAAAATTTATTGCAGTCACATGAACTGAATGCTTGATTGCATCCCACTTAATGTAGGTTGTTGGTTAAAGCTGCAGAAATTTTAGTCTCCTTAACCATTGGATTGATTTAGTTGAAACTTTCACTGTAAGTACAATTGTATGTACAGTTGTCTTAAGTTTTACAACAATCCCATCAACTGTTATGCCAGCCTTGGTGGCTCAGTTGGATGCGTATTCAACTGGTGATCAAAAGGTTTCCTCTGGGTCAGCAGCATTCTTCCATGGAGATTGATCACCCTTCCATTGATTCAAGAAATGCTATTGTCATTTTGGGCGAAAGAATGTGCACAATACTGGTTTGAGGACTAAGCCTGCCCAGTAAAAGTGTCGTTAGGTAAACTGGCTGTGCTTGACATGATCCCATTGGGTTGACTGGGTTGTAGAACCTCAACACAAACAAAAAGCATCAGCTGTGCTCTTAACCTTTATCACTCTCTGGGCAAATTCAGCAGATGACAGACTGATGTAAATTTTCCCAGAAAAACAGGATTTGACATTTTAAGCAAATTGTCTCCTTCCTTCGAGACAGTTTGCATGATATACGTCAAATGGGAAAGGCTAATGAATCTCTTAATAGTTTAGTCTCCTTAACCATTGGATTGATTTATTTGAAACTTTGACTGTATGTACAATTGTCTTTACAACCATCCCATCAACTGTGATGCCAGTCATGGTGGCTCAGTTGGATGCGTATTCGACTGGTGATCAGAAGGTTGCATGTTCAACCACCGCTGGGTTGGCAACATTCTTTCATTGAGATTAATCATGAAATTTTTTCTACAGTCATTCTCTCCCTTCCGCTGATCCAAGAAATGCAGTTGTCAGTTTCTGGTGAAAGAATGTGCACAATACTGGTTTGAGGACTAAGCCTGCCCAGTAAAAGTGTGGTTAGGTAAACTGACCATGCTTGACATGATTCCATTGGGTTGACTGGGTTGTAAAACCTCATCACAAACAAACAACATCAGCTGTGAGCTTAACCTTTACCACTCTCTGGACAAATTCAGCAGATGACAAGCTGGTAGTAAATTTCCTTATTTTCCCAGAAAAGCAGGATTTGACATTTTATGCAAATTGTCTCCTTCCTTTGGGGACAGTTTGCATGAAATGTCAAAACCTGTTTTCTGGAGAAAAAAAAAAAAAAAAAAAAAAACAGAAAGTTTTGCCCAGCATATGAAGCAGTAATATCAAGGTTACATACTTTAAATTTGATTTCTGGTTAATGTTAAAGGGAAATGTCATGATTGCAACTGATGTGAGTGGCTTGGTAGGGTGCTAACCTTGGAATCATACCTAAGGCAGAGGATTTGTTAAGGAGGAGTATTTGATGATAAATCCGGCATAACATAACTTTTTCACCTTTTTACAGCGCTGTCAAATTTCTGTCCTAGTTGCAGTAGCAATACTGGAAGAATGTTGCATGGCATCTGCAGATATGCAATGGCCGTTTAACTCAGGTGAGCGAATCATTGCCCATGGGCCCTTTGTTTTTTTTTTTGTTTTTTTTTTTTGTTTTTTCTTTTTTCAACCAAAAAAGACAAAAATGTAATGATAGTTTTCTTATATACACCAACCTACATATATGTTTTTGTAGAGAAATAAGAAAAACAGTATGTGGATATCCCCTTCAAATCTGGAGTTATGGTGTAGACAATATCATTTGAACAAATATTTTGTATTTTATTTCAGTTTAGAAGAGATAACACAAATGAAGAAGCATTTTCAAATTTAGAACAGATCGCACCATTGGAAGAAGATATATCAAATGCTAAAATATTATTTAATCGACAAGATTATCAAGGTGCTATTATGTTACTATCTAAAGCTATTGATGTAAGTATTATAACATGCCATATTTGACCTAATTACATACCATCTTTTATATAATTACATACCGTATTTGACCTAATTACACACCGTATTCTCCCCCCGCTGAGGTCTGCAACATTCTTTTGTGGAGATTGATCATGAAATATTTTCTACGGTCATTCTCTCCCTTCCGCTGATTCAAGAAGGGCAGTTGTCAGTTTCTGGCGAAAGAATGTGCATAATACTGGTTAACTGCTTAGAGGACTAAACCTGCCCAGTAAACATGTGGGTAGGTAAACTGACTGCGCTCGACATGACCCCATTGGGTTGACTGGGCTGTAAAACCTCAACACAAACAAACAGACCATATTCTACCTAATTACTTTCCACATTCTACCTAATAAAATACATTTTTTTTTTTTATTTAAATATATACCGTATTCTTGACCTAATTGCATACCATATTCTGCCTAATTACAATCCGTTTTTGACCTAATTACTGTATTCTACCTATTTACATACAATGTTTGGCATTACATACTGTACTGAACCTAATTCACATCGGTGGCTCGGTTGCTTGTCGGACTGATGTTCAGGAGGTTGTGGTTGCTCGTTGCACTGATGATCAGGAGGTTGCAAGTTCAACCCCTGTCGGGTCTGGCAACATTCCAGTTTCTTGTTTGTGTCAGTTTCTTGCGAAAGAACATGCACAAGTACTGGTATCTGCTTAGCGAACTAAGCCTGTCCAGGAAAAGTGTGGTTTGGTATACGGATCGACTCAACATGATACTCATACGTTGAAGGGATCATAAAACCTCAATCTAAACTACCTAATTACATACCCTATTCAACTTAATTACCTACCATATTCAACCTAATTACATACCATATTCGACCTAATTACATACCTGATACCACCTAATTACATACCATATTTGGCCTAAGTACATACTGTATACAACCTAATTACATACCATATATGGCCTAATTATATACCATATTCGACCTACTTACATATCATATACAACATAATTACCATATTTGGCTGTGTCCAAAGGGGCGAGTGGGTAGTGCTCCGAACTTCAGAAATCACAGGTCCAGGGTTCTATTTCCAGAAGTGGAATTTGGCTCTTGACTGTACAGCCCATCACTGCACAGAGCCTTTCACTGTCATCCTTCCGTCACCTCAATATGACCTCAATAATATTGAAAGTGACGTAAAACAGCATATCATCATATGATGGTGTTGCATCTTGAAGTTCAAGTTTCTGATACATTTAAATGATGATGATCTTCAGCGACTAGATTATGACCAGTATTGAACAGTATGAAGAACAAAGTTCTGTAGAGATAAATAAATATTTAATGTGTTACTGCTCTTATTTAGAGCTATTTATATTTAAACTCCAAACTTATTTTTCAGTTATGCCCTTGGGACCCAGACCTACGGGAACTGCGGGCAGAATGCTACCTAGCTCAGGGAGATTTATTTAAAGCTGCAGGTGATATACGTCCCACAACAAAATTACGTAACGACAACACAGCGGGTTACTTTAAATTAAGTAATATCCATTATCAAATGGGAGAGGCTGATGAATCTCTAAGGTGAGTACTTAAGGTGATACTTGAATACACTTGGTAGCATTTAGGCTTTTTTTTTTTTTTTACTAGGGACACAACTTTAGTGAGACTTCCTGTTTGCTTTCCTGCACATTAGTCCCCTTCTGAAAAAGGGTCTACTCTAAAAGGAAAGAATTTGCTCCCATTGGGAGCAAATTCTTTCCTTTTAGAGTAGACCCATTTCAGAGGGAAGACAAAAGAAATTTGACAGAGTTAACTCATAAAGGATGTTTTGAATTCTTTGTTTGAACTTCTGAAAATTGGTCCTTATTTGAGTGTCCCAAAATTTACAGATGAAATTATTTGTTAATTGTGTTAGTTTTTCCGTTTTCTGAAGGAAACACTTTCAAGATAAGCAAGACCGTTTTTATTTCTTTGTAAAAACTTGATCTGCAAAAATTGAGACTCTCCACAGGATGCTTTATAGATATCCCGGGGATTGAGCCAAGGGTTGTTCATGCAGACAACAAAAACTTATGAGACAGCAGATGTATTGTACCCAAGTCTTTGTGGGAACATTTTCTTGTGTTGCGGCATGTATCGATACATGTTATCTAATTAAGGTCATCTCAGAAATTCCCATACAAAATCCTCATAGGCCTGAGGGTGATATTTTCTACTATTTCCCTAGCGCCATAGTAAAAAAAAATCACATACACAGCAGAGGGTGCGCGTATGGTTTGTTTTATGTAAAAGGCCTGAGGATGATATTTTTTTGACAGGTTTTTAAAAAATCCGTCCTTTAAAATAGCAATGTCCGGGCATTGTCTGAGGTTTACCTTTTGGTTAACCCTTTTTCAAAGTTATATGTTACCTTTATTCTTCAATGGATTACTTTCATATTTGGAAGGGTTGAAGAGGAGGACCAGTAGATGTTTCACATGCAAGAGAGACAACTCTTACTTTCTCCGTTATTTAAAAAACCTGTCCATAATACTGTTAGGCGTTTTCTTGTTTACCATTTCCCCAGGGAGATATTAAAAAAATATCACGTATGCAGCAGAGGGTTTGCTTTATGTAAAAGGTGGACCAAGTGTAAAAGTTTGGTTTAATAAAATTAATAATACATTCCTGAGAAGGGGATAGTAAAATATATTACCCTGTATATTACCCTGAGGAATATGATTATGCACCTCAGCTTCACCTCGGTCGATAATCACATTCCTCAGGCTGACTTTTTTTACTTTCGCCTTCTTAGGAATGTAGTATTTATATAACAACACATTTCATAGAGAAATAAGATTTTTACCTTATAAAATTGCCTCTAAATCATTGTGTCCCACAGAGAGGATATTTTCAAACACTTTTCCTCGATGAATTTCTTACAGTACTTGTGATAAATATGAGCATATATCTGATTGTGGGAATAAATAATTAGAGATTATCACATGATGTTTTGGTTATTGCCCTAGACTCCATTATCTGCCCGAAGATTGATAATGACCTTGGGTTGACACGGAGGGCAATAACCAAAACACCTGTCTTAGTCTGTTGATCACATATTTAAATCCACTTCTTACTGTTTCTGAAGTCCGGAATTGTTCCAAAACATATTAAAACAGATGATAATTCGTGCAAATGCGTCTAACATTATGTCTGTTACATCATGTTGTTGACATCACCATAATGTCGTGAGTGGGCTGATAACCCTTACCCATTCAAAATACACTGCTTCAGGTTATCACTTATCAGATTGGACCATCAGATAACCACTCTCTGTTCAAAATACATTGCTTCTGGTTATAAGCATGCTTATCTGTACCCTGTGACATTGTAACCAGGGTAAGAGGAACTCATTATGCAAAAGTTAGGTTATCATGCTAAGTATACCAATGAATTTGTGATAAAGCCCCTTATCAAAAGCCTGGTCCATTGTAAAAATCTAGAATTTTATTGAGTAGGAAGTGGAGAAGATCCCAGTTATAGAAGACTTCTTAACGAGGATAAATCTGAGATAATTTTCTCTAATTATTACGTAAGACCTATATGTTGAGGCAACTGTAACCAGTACCCACAATTTGTTTTGTGGAGAAATTGACTCCAAAATGATTTTTGCGACAATCTCCGTCTTATAACCTGATTTCAGTGGTATGTCGATTATTAATCGCACAAGTATGAAAGCTGATATGGGTCTCTGCTTTGTTTCTAATGAATACATACAGAGTATGTTTTCATAGATAAATATTTGTTGTGGACCTGAATTTTAATGTGATCATTTTGTGGTCTATCTGTCACCGATTATTCGTTATTCCACGAGCCTGTTAGGTTGTTTTGTTGTTTATGATTATTTTTTTTTTACTTTTTTTTTTTTTCCACATTGATGATTATAAAGAAAGATAATTCAATAAAGACCTAGCAGTTAGTTTTCCTGTTGTAGGTTTGGAAAAAGTATCTAAAATTTCACTGTCAGTGGACATCAAACTTTAGCAGGCTCAGGACTATTGTACTGTTTTATTATTTGTTTAGTATTAGTGAATTAGTAGTTTGTGACAAAAGTATCTATGTGAATGCAAGCTGGTTTTCTTATCCAGGAATCCCAGATTAAAGTGCAATTTTTCTCATGATCTTGGATTTATAGGTACATGTACATAAAGTGACCTGAATGATAAAGAGTTGGGTGCACTGTAATACCAGCATCATTCCAAAGGTTCAGTGTATAGTAATTGTGTATCTATTTTTAGAACCAATTGTGTTCATTCATGATTCTCTGCACTGACCTGACCTTGACTTTAGGATAGCAAAATCAATATATTGATTTTCTGAATTTTTTCATAAAAGTTTTAGTTCTGAAATGATTGAAAATTGGAAATTAAAGATCTATTTTAAGTGATTTCAAGCAGTGTATACTGTTTTTTGACAAATTATAAGATCTGTTTTTTACATTAGCAGAATCTATTTATAGGCTATAAATTGACCCAGATTCCTTTCTATCTGGGAACTTTGAGAACAAGTAAAGTTTTTCAAGAAACTGGCTGTTGCAAAACTTTTATAACAGATTCAGATGTAGTGGAATAATTAATATACAAACTGAAATTATGAAGGCTAATACCTTCATTCCAAAATATTTAGCAGAATAATTCCAAAAAATGGCAACATCCCAAAATTAACAGACAGCTTATGAATATTAATGAGCTAAGTGTAGGAATCTCCAGGTTTCTCAGATTTAAGGAAAAAATAGTGCACGGGAAAATTTGATTTTATGAGCTGCTACTGCATTGTTAGCTAGGTAGAAAACTTAATTTTTAAATAGTAAAATGCTAATATGGTGCTGGTTTGCAATGTCTTTCTACTAGACAGTTAATAAATATTTCATTTTCTATGTTATTAATAGACTGTTGGTAATGTTTTAAATTTAGTAGGCTGATCAATATTAATTAAAAACAAAGGGTTGCACAGAGTTTCAGAGCAGTGAATATTTAATGCAGAAGGAAATAAATGTCTTTTTACTTGATTGGGTAATTGCGTAGTCCAGCCATTGGAAACTATTCTCGGTATTTTTAAAATAAGTAAACGTTTTTAACTTCAAGACTTGTCAGTGACAGTGAGGATAACACACCGCTGAAAAATGGACTGGTCTAAAGTCTTATGCAATTCCCTTATTTGTAAAATGACCAATGTCATGTGATTACTTAGGAATTTCTGCTCTTTATATACAGATTCATTGCCAGTTTTTGCCATTCTGCTCCCAGCTTCCTAACTGTTACCACTAAAACTACACCTCTTCATTCTGATATAATTTTTAATTAATTTTTATTTTTGGCTTTGGAAATTGGAATCAAAGTAAGATGTTTACTTATTCTGGAATTTAATAAGATAAATTTATTTTAAATAATTTTATAAAATTAATACTGAGCTGAATTCTTGTATAAATACATTAGAAAATATCTTAGAATTATTTTGGGAAAATATTTACTTCATTATTTTGTAGTATTTGAAAAGTACATGCATGTATGGACACTGCTTGTTGTTTCACTTGACATGTGAATGTTGTGAAGCACTGTGACTGTTGGTTTCATGGAAAGCCTTGTGTGCATTCTGTGTCGAGTTAATATATAGGTTGACTGATATTTTGAACAGACATAAAATATTGTTCAGTTTGTTCAGCCGGAATATGAGGCGTGAATGTTGGTTTCACTCCAAAGTGCATGTTGGTTGCACCCGGATTTGAATTTACTGAACAGTAGGCTAAAGTGTTAAGTATTCAGTTGTGAAATATTCTGATATTGTAGAATCTGTTCATGAACAGCTCAGATTTTATTATTATTGTTGTTTATTTCTAGTTAAGTATATAAAAGGGTATACTAAAACAATTGCTCGGGATTTTATATAGTATTGATGCTGCACAAAATTTGTAGCCTTTACTTGAGGAAACTATCAGCATCACATCTTTTAGAGGGGTTATAAAATTGTTCAGTTTGTTCAGCCAGAGACTGAGGCGTGAATGTTGGTTTCACTCCATAGTGCGTGTTGGTTGCACTGCATGAATGAATTTACTGAACAATTCCCAAAAATGTAAGAGACTAAGGTTTGGAAATTTCAGTTTTGTCAGTTTGCTATAAATTATTAACAGCTGAGAATTTTATTCTTATTTTTCCTTTCTCTTACCTCAGCATGGGTAAAATCTTATTTTGTCAGAGATCAAGCATTTAAGGATAGCAAATTTCTTATTTCTCTTGACAGAGCTGCATTCCAGGTCACAGTTTATCTGCATCCCATTTTTGATTAATAAGAAAAAAGAGAATAATGAAACATAATTATTCAGTTCTCTCACTGGGATTATGAGGCGTGAATGTTGGTTTCACTCCAAAGTGCATGTCGGTTGCACCCTGGCTTGAGTCTACTGAATAATTAGACATTTTTTTTTTTTTTTCTCTATTTTTTAGCATTTCCCCCAGAAGTTTAATTTTCTGTGACTTTCGGAAAAAGTAGAAATTTTTTTTTTTTTTGATATTTACAGATCATTCAGTCCTCTCACTGGGATTATGAGGCATGAATGTTGGTTTCACTCCAGGGTGCATGTCGGTTGCACCCTGGCTTGAGTCTACTGAATGATCAGACAGTTTCCTAAATTTGCCTTTTTTTTTTTCTTTAAATTTTTATTGATCTTCAAACAAATAGGGAGTTCTTGAATATTCGAAGTGTTCTGGAGTGCGTTCAAGATAAATAAAGCAAAACAGTTCCAGACTATCTTTCTAACTTTTCACCCCTTCCTTTTACCATTAGTTTGGCTCTGAATCCTGCATGTTGTTTTAGTTTTAGTGCCTTTTAGCGTAGACCCCTTAGTACCAAATTTTAATTTTGCCCAGACTTTCTGTTTAGTTTGCTGGCAAAGACTGACATTGGTTAAGTTAGCCACTTGTATTTCTCTTATGTGTCATTTTTGTTTTGTTTTCTTTTCATTATCTTTGCATGCTTATTGTAACCATTTGTAAAGCATAGTTTTAGATAAAAAGTTAAAATTTAAAACAGTCTTTGTTTTAAAGGAATTCCTGTTGAGTTTAGTTTTGTATTTGTGAAGTCTACTTTCCAGATTGGGTAGCCTCACTGAATATTTGCAAACGACAATCTGGTGTCATCCTGACAAACTTTGTTTAGTAAATCCGTCAAGTTACCTCATTTCACGCAACATATTAAAGCAAGAAGTACGCTATTTGCCCTGAATATTTCGACACCTCGACTCCTTAACATACTTGTTCTAAAATTTGAACAAGTACAATTTACTACCTGATTTTGTGTCTAAAAACTGCTGGATGGGTAGAAAACAGTGTAGACCCTGATGAGACATCACATTCTGTGGTGTCTCATCTGGGTCTACACTGTTTGCTCAGGCCTATCTGTCCGAATGCATACAAATAATTCGGTATTATGGATACTCCTCTTATCTGGAGCAATGTTTGTCATCTACTATTTTTGGTTTGTTTTTCAGTCAAGTTAAAGAGTGTTTAAAGTTAGATCCCGATCATAAAGAATGTTTTCCCTTCTACAAGAAAGTGAAGAAGTTAGTGAAACAATTACAGGCAGCACAAGAGGCTTCGAACACAGAAAACTGGGACGATTGTGTGAATAAAGCTAGAAAGATACAAGAAACAGAGTCCAAAGTTTACAACTTTGTTCATACTTCAAAATCTCATATATGTCACTGTCAGTCTAAGGTAGGTTAGTAAATTAAGATGCCACGCCCACTTCTAATTTTCAGCCAGTCAGATTACTTGATCCAGGTTGTTGATGCAAATTCATATACTTAATGACAAACAGTGCAGGTCCAGATTAGTTGGCTTCTTCAGAAGCCAACTAATCTGGATCTACAATGTTTGCAAAGGTAAGGCATATCCGAGTTCACCAGGACCAAGGTTAAGTATTTGGACACCTTGACTGCCTACCACACTTTCCGTAAAATTTGAACATTTGCTATCCTTTGATGTATTGAATTGGACATGTCCATTGTTGCATTCAGGGGTATTTGTAAAAAATAAACATAATGGCTAACAGTTTAGATCCTGATGCGGCAGCTTGTCACAAACAGTCATATCTGGTATAGGTCATAATGAAAAGCTGTGTATGATGATGAAGTGCCCTACAGTTAGAAGTATTGACTGTAATGGTGTACCAATGATCGGGTGGTATCGATTAGCACAGTGCCGAAAGCTTTGGATTGGGATAATAGATTGATTGAACTGTCTCACAGTCGATCATCGGCATGAAATGGTGGTGCAAACTGATTGACCCTGCATGTTTTCAATTAACCACTTGGGGTGAAACAAACAGTTACCTGTTGATGTACTCGGAGTCTATACCTATGTATTCACGGAAGTGTTTTTACAGTGTATGATAATACCTGTCACTGATTACACAACTCGTAAAGATTTGTCACAATAAGCCGCCGTTTTTGATATGTAAAACTACAAGTTGCAGAGCAAGTTTCTTTTATTGGCTGGTGGGAGTTATGAAGTGACATTCAGATTCACCAAGCCTGCCACTGGTTCACATTTAATTTGATGTTAATTGATCTCTAACAGAATCATTCTGCACAATGAATGGGCGGAAATAATGTGTTAAAGTCAAATTTATTGACAGTTTGTGTTCCCTAAAATTAAGGACTTGCTCGAAAGTCCATTTTGGTGTATTTTTCTGCTGCTAAAATGGCTGATACAATATGCCCGTTTTGCAATTTCTGAATGAAACAAAGATGTCATAGCACTAGTAAAACAGCTTCAACCCTTCAGACTAGGTGTATCTGTTTTTTTTATCACTGCGTTTTTCAGTTAAATTCAATAAAACAACTCTGAAATTTACTAATTGCACACTAGTACCCAACACTGGACTAGTAGTCAGACATTTTAATTCTTCCTGAACCATTGAACCATATGGGTGGTTTTAAACTTACACAATGTCTTAAACAGCATTTTAAAGCATCATAGATAAGTTTTCTCTCTATGTTTAGTTTTTTTTTTTTTTATTATCAATATATTTGAATCTGCAAAAAAAAAAAAAGAAAGAAAACAGCAAACAAACAAAAAACAGAACAATTTATTAATAAAATGCTTAACATAGGCCACCCAGTCTCTGAAATATAGTACATACAAATGCCTTGTAAATGTAGAGTTCAGTTCTTGTGCAGTATAGTTGAATGAACTTGTAAACATAGAACCATAAACAAGGATTAACAGTGAAACATGCATGCCAGAGCGAACTGTTCAGGAAAGAGTTATAATTGGAAGAATCGCATCAGCAGAAGCAGCTGATTCCAACTGATGATCGATTATGATTTCCAACCGATGTCCCATCGCAAGTTGACTGGGCTGTTAAACTCCAACATAACCAACCAACAACCAAATAATACTCTGTAATAAGTCCTCTGTCTCTTAAGTACTGTTTTCATGTTTTGTCTGCAGGGAGGCCATGGGTCAGATGCAATAAAAAGTTGTTCTGATTTACTTGAAATGGATCCAGATAGCATTGATGGTCATTGTGACAGAGCAGAAGCACATATAGCTAATGAAGATTATGATGCAGGTAAGGTTTAATGTCTGTCACTTCACCCACATATTGCATGTCTTAGTATATTAGCACAGATCCTTAACTCAGTTCTAGTCCACTAGTTTTAGGATGAAATTCTTAACTGTGTGTAGAATTGGCAGTGCATGTGGTTATACTAGGTCATAGCTCAAGATATGACCAGTCTGAGTTCCTGTGTTGTTAGAGCATTCAATTTCTAATTAGGAGGTAACTGGATTTATTTCAGCTGGGTCATATCTAAGTCTTTCTAAAGCCTGTATTATCCATATCGCAGTCTAGTGTCTAGCAACCTAAAACCTCAAGACGAAATATGCCCAGCAGGTGAGCTGTGCTGGTTTTAGTATATACATGTATATCAAATAACCAGGGAATAACAGCTTGCAGAACTGATAAAGCTTTGGGATAAATATTTTTCATTTCTTCAGCTGGGAAAATGTCAAACAGACTTGGAAGCAATGGGGATATTCAACAGCAACTCAAGAAAAAACAAATAATTGACCTTTTCCTGTACAAGAAAGAAAAATCTGTCATAGCTAAAGATAAGGTGCTTCTTTGTATTGATCAAAAATATTGATATTTTTCTTATCTCTCCATGAAAACATGTTGTGTGTACTCATTAGAAGTGCCTCTTCAAGGCACTTCTAATGAGCACCCACAATATATATTTTTATTGAGAGACAAGAAAGATAATTTTAGCTATCATCACGAAAACATGCCTACATAATTTTGACCCCCTTAAAACTGGGGTTAACAGGGGTATACATTATTTTTCTTATTTCTGCTCAAAAACATAGATTGTGGGTACTCCTTAGAACCGCCTCACCAAAGCGGTTCTAAGGAGTACCCACAATCTATGTTTTGAGCAGAAATATGAAAAATATCAAGAGTTTTTTATCTGAAAATTTTCAATTTTTGGAGGTGAAATTTTCTATATATTTGAATAGGCGTGTTTTCGTAATGTATCTTTTGAGCTGTTATGATATGTTGGAGGATATAGCATTAATGGGTTAAAGTATTGTCTACTCAGTCCCACTGCTGCAGGTAAATGGTTAAAGACACTACTAAAATGTATCCATCTTTTTACAGCTATAAAAGACTTCCAAGAAGCCATTAATATAGATAATAATAACCGACGTGCCAAAGAGGGGATAGATAGAGCTCAGAGATTGCTAAAAAATTCACAGAAAAGAGATTATTATAAAATATTGGGGGTTAAGAGGTAGGTATCAGTGTATATGATGAAGAGAATAACCATTACAACACCATAAAGTGTCTGAAAGATTGCATCAAGCATGATATTAATTTTGACAATAGTTAATATACATATCAGGACCTCTGTATCTTACAGATATTTAGTATTTACATAATAATGGATATATTTTATATCTTAACATAATAATGAGATATTTGGTATTTACATGATAATGCAGATATTTTGTATTTGAATAGTAATTGAGATAATTTGGTATTCAGATATTAATGAATATATTTTATGTTTAACCCTTAGCGTGCTAGGAAAAAAATGAAATAGGCCTGTAAGAGGGGTTACGCCTACTTGAGAAGTCATTACTCCCTTAATTTTGCCTCAGTTTACATGGAATTTTCACATATAATTTGCCAATCGTAGGTGGCCATTTTACCGGCAAGAGGATGGTCACATGACTAGAAAGTCACATGATAGTCACGTGTAAACGGGGAACCGTTTAAGACAAAAAAAATATTACAAGAGACCAGCGCCTACTGTGTACTATTGCGAATGAAAGTTACAAGAGACCAGCGCCTACTGTGTACTATTGCAAATGAAACAAGTGACATACATAGGTTCTGCTGTTATTCCTACTTCTTCCTCACTTGAAATGATTTAGGTGTTATGGGCTTTTTCTCCAGGAAATCGTGATCAATCTGTTGAAGTGAGTGCTGAATTTAATGGCAGCTTCAAATTCGGTCTTTATTAGTGTGGGTAAAATCCAGCACCCGATTAATGAAAAGTGACGTGTTTGTATGAAAGTAGGTTCACACCTGTATGAGAACACTTGCTCTGAATGGTTGCATGTGGTGTATAGTAAGTATGACAGGCTTTAGAGTTGGCAGACCCCTCCTGGGCGCACATAGTCGCCTGCAGCAGTCTAAAGGTTAAATAATAATGATAATGGAGATATTTAGTATCGTAACATAATAATAGTATCTTACATAATAATGGAGATATTTACTGACAATCATTTCCACATCTAATAGCCCAAGTAGTAGTATCACTGTGTTTGTTAACACTTACCATGCTATGCAGACAACAAACTGGAGATATTTTTCTTATTTCTCTAGAAAACAGGATCTGACACTTCATGCAGATTGTCTCTTTAGGAGACAATTTGCATGAAGTGTCAAATTCTATTTTCTAGAAAAATAACAAAAATATTTTAAGATGTGGTCTGCTGAAATTTTTATCCAGCATGCAAAGCACTAATAATCTCTCATAGCTCCAGATATGACATTTTTACGCCTAAAGTGTGAATAGTTCTGTCAACAACATACCATATTCCACCTACTTACCGCACTGTACGCTTAGGTCTTTCAAAATTACTGGGAAAAAGAGTGATAAAATATGTATCCACCTGTACTAAGCCAGTAAGGGTACACTTAAAAAAAGATCAGCAAAGAACTTAACCCTTGTCCTGCTGTATAAATTAAGATGCCATGCCCACTTCTAATTTTCAGCCAATCAGATTACTTGATCCAGAATGTTGCTATAAATTCACATACTTAATGGCAAACAGTGCAGATCCAGATCAGTTGGCTTCTAAGTAGCCAACTGATCTGGATCTACACTGTTTGCAAAGACAGGGTATATCCGGGTTCTACAGGACAAGGGTTAACTAATGATGCTTATGCAATGTTTTTGTGTGGGTTTTATTCTGATTTTCTTTATAAAGCATATGTTGCAGGTACTCGTTTCAACTACATCAACAAGTCAGTGCAATTCAAATGGGTACCCACAACATACCCCTTTGTAAAGAAGTAGACAAAAAGTGCACTAGCTGTAATCTGAAGACTATGGAATTGCTTGACCATGCACTTACAGGGGTATATGTGGTAATTAAGTAAATACGGTATGTTTTCATGGAGATATAAGAAAAAGTATTCATTTGGGTACTCCCTTAGCAGTAGCTTTTTAATCTCTGCTATTTCATTTTCAGAAATGCCAAGAAGAAACAAATTTTAAAAGCCTATCGTCAGTTAGCCATGGAATGGCACCCTGATAAATATGATGGGGATGACAAAAAACACGCAGAGAAAATGTTCATGGATATTGCAGCAGCTAAGGAGGTCTTAACTAATCCAGGTAAATTTCTAGTCATCAAGTAAATTGACCCTTTGAAAAGTATGCTTGTAATTATTATATTAACAAATGGTGAATTTGATTGTTTTCTTGGTCATTTGATCATTAAATATAGCATATATGCTAATATTTTTGCTAAAAAAATACATTTGACTAGCTTTTGCATTTGCAAAAAGCTATTCACATTTTTTTCAGCAAAAATACCTGTGAATTAGATATTGTACATACTAGAACAGTTAACATTTTTACCACTAATGTGCTTGTTAAGCCAAAGATGCTTTGAACAAGTGGGCCCTGGATGTTATATTTGAGGTTAAAATAATGGTAATTTTTTTACACCAAAAAAGTAAGTAAGTAAATAAAGTTTGCAGCATCTCAAGATTTTCACAATACTATTTTATACCATATGTGTGCCTCCATGCATGGACGTGTATGTTGGTTTGAAAAGAGTTATTTATTGATCCAGGCAAATTCCCAGTTATCTAGTTACTTGAGCCTTAAAATAATATGCTTTAATATTGTGAATATTAGCAGATGACAAATTTATGCATATACTTGTGTGTGTGTTGGTTTGAAAATGCTTTCAGCAGTCTTTGCTTATCTGGAACTCTGTCATTAGAATTAGCTTTCTAATACTTTTTTATATATTTATATATATTTTATGATAAACATGCATATTTCTTTCACAATGAGTATGGTGATTCTTCAGAACTACAGTCGAACCTCCATAGCTCGAACACCGATGACTCGTTTACCATGGCTAATTCAAACTCATTTTTGAGTCCCTACGAAATTCTTCCGATAGCTCAAGAAAACAAAAATTTAGGGAAATTTTCCTATTTTATCATGAAATTGTATGTTGGGTGTACTCATTAGAATTGCCTCATTGAGGCAATTCTAATGAGTACACTCAACATACAATTATTGTGAAGGAAATAAAAAAAATCCCTAAATTATCGTTATTTGCTTCCTTACCTGGCACCATGATTAACCCTCAGTGGCTCGAACTACCCATGTCTCGAACAATTTTCTATGGTCCCAAAGATGTTCGAGCCATTGAAGTTCAACAGTATATTGAGAGCATAAATAACTTTATGAAACTTTGAATATCAGAACACTTATTATGGCCCCACTTTGAAAATGTGGGGTTATACTGGATTTGCGTTGTTTTAATAAATATTACAGAGAATATAATTATCAAAACAATAGTCTGGGAAAGCCAGTGTAAACAAAAGGTGAATCACCTTTGACTTTTGTTACATCTGAAGTAGCTTAGGTATCAACCTTCAGCATTTTGCATGCTAGGTAAAATTTTCAGCAGACGACATTTTGGAATTTTTCCAGAAAACAGGTTTTGACATTTCATGCAAACGGCAGTTTGCATGTAAGGTCAAATCCTGTTTTCGTGGAAAAATAAGAAAAAAGTCATCAGTTTATCATCTGCTGAATCTGCCGATAGCATGTAATTGGTAATATTTATCATTTCAGAAATGCGACAGAAATTTGATAATGGGGAAGACCCCTTGGATCCTGAACAACAGCAGCAGGGTGGCCATGGAAATCCATTCTTTCACGGGTTTAACCCGTTTGGTGGCGGCGGTCAGGGATTTAATTTCAAATTCCATTTTAATTGAACATCAACAGCGAACTGTGATATTTATGTTGTGTCTTACAAGGCTCTAGATAATTGGTTATTTTAGGGGTGAAAATAAAAAATATTGACACACAGTGTAAGAAATCCCAGATGCCATAACTCTACAGAAGCCATTGAATCTGTAATTATAGCTCCAGATAAGGCACTATTTTCAACTGAAAAGTTCTGATATTTTTCTTATTTCTACACAAAATCGTATACTGTGGAACTCATTAGAAGTGCCTCTCTGAGGCACTTCTAATGAGTACCCACAGCATACGTTTTTATAGAAAAATAAGAAAAACATAAAACACCCTCTTGTCTGGTGCTATAATTATACATCATGTAGGATCTCTTTAGAAAGGGGTATCCAAGTAAATTTTTTATTTTTCCATAAAAAAACATTTATTGTAGCTGTCATTAGCATAGCGCTATTTAAGATGGGGTACCAGGTAAATATTTTCCGTATTTCTTCACAAAAACTTGTGTTGTGGTTACTCAGAAGAAGCTTCTCACTATTGTACCCGCAATATGTTTTCGTACAGACATAAGAAAAATGTCATTATTGCCTTATCCAGAGGCCCAGAGCTGTGCATTAGAATCACTTGACTGAGGCAGTCAAATCTCCATATTAGAGGTGCTTTTGGTGAGTACCCATAACATCTGTTTTCATGGACAAATAAGAAAAATATCATCTTATAATCCATCTTATCTAGAGCTAGATGTCTTTTCTATGCTCATGACATCACAGAACATATGTTTTCTCAAGAAATTATCTCCCTTAATATTCTACTTACCTAGAGCCATGACCTTTCATCTCGAACATAGTTTGAGCGTGATGAGCTGAAATATACCTTATTGTGTGTGAGAAATGTCTAGGTAACAAGGGTCTCATAGCTCCAGATAGGAGGTGGTATCCACATTTTATTTTTCTTATTTTTCCATGAAAACAAGTTGTGGGTACTCATTAGAAGCGCCTTGGCGCTTCTAATGAGTACCACATGTTTTCATGGAGAAATATGAAAAAAATATATTTTTTTGTTTTTGGCATTTAGTATAGAGAATTTGCATGAAATGGCAAAACCTGTTTTCTGGAGGAAAAAAAAAAAAAAAGATCAGTTTGTCTTCTGCTGAATTAGCACAGAGAGTGGGATACACTCCATTCTGATTACACACACCCAGGTAGCTTGCAAAAGCCATCCAGTCTTATCAGAAATATTAGTGAGATTGCATGACTGCAGGCTGATTTGTACCTACCTATTCTGTTTGTGATACAGTATATTTTGTGCTTGTCATAGCTCATGTGACTTATAATTTATTGGTACTATATTTACCCTAAGTATTGGGACACCTTAATGGCTTACCCTACTTGTCCTGAAATTTAACTACCTATTGATGTCTCTAAAATAGTGCTGGATGAATGGCAAATACATGTAGTGTAGACCCTGATCAGATGCCATATTCTGCAGCATCTGATCTGGGTCTACGCTGTTTGCTCAGGCCTATCTGTCCCAATATTTAGGGTTGTTACAGTATGACATATACCATCATTTATTTCATCACTGTGCAAATCTTCATGAAGACAGAACTTAATTTAAGAAACTCTGATTGTAAGATATTATCTAACAATGTTGCAACATTGCAGAACATTCTCAGAGAATGCATTTTGCTTACACAAAATCTGGACCCTGTAAAGTCATTTAAGAAGTTACTCAGACAGGCACTTCTAATGAGTCCCCAAAACGTAGCTCCAGATTAGAGGAGTAGCCATATACATATTTGTTTGCTTATTTCTCCCTTGAAAACCAGTTGCTGGTCCTCATTGGAATAGCCTCGTCAAGGTAGTCCTGATGACTACCGGCACCGTATATTCTTGTGGATAAATAAGAAAAATATCAATACTTTTTGTTTGAAAAAATACATTTTGTTTAAAAAATCTCAAAAAACACACATTATCTGGAGCTATGTCATGATGATTCTTTGGCAAAGTAAAAAAAGGAAATATGTTGTTGTTTTCTTTGTCATGATTTTTTTTTTTTTTTTTTTTTTTTGTCTTGAAAGAAAATTACCTAACTTTATCTAAAGTATTTAATCAATGGCAGCTATTTTGAGACATACACTATTAGAGTTAACCTAACATTTGGCATGCTAGGTAAAGATTTTAGCAAAGGGCAGTTTGAAATATTTTTCTTATTTTTCCTAGAAAATAGGATTTGACACCATGCAAATTGTCTCCTTTAATAGGAGACAATTTGCATGAATCGTCAAATCCTTTTTTCTAGGAAAAAAAAGAAACATATCATTAGATTGTCATCTGCTCAATCTTCCCATAGCATAGTAAGTGTTAAATATTTGGGCTCTGTGTCTCCTTTCCCTGCTCGTCCTAACACTCAGACAAGTCTCACACCTGAAGATAAAGCATTTTTTTTTTTCAACCTAAAAATATCGATATTTTTCTTATTTCTCCACAAAAATAAATGTTGTGGGTACTTATCAGAAGCACCTTGGCAACTTGCTTCTAATGAGCACACACAACTTACATTTTACTAAGAAAAAGAAAAAAATATTTACCTGATACTCCCTCTTGCCTAGATCTATGAGTGTTTAACTAGTCTGTGATGTGTCTAAAAACACTGGCTGAATGGCATACAACACAGAGCAGTTTGATCAGGGTCTGCATTATTTGCTCAGACACATTTGTCCAAATATTTAGGGTAAAAAATGTATTATATTTTGTCCATTTCAGAAAGGAGAATTTATTAAAGAGGAGTATTTGCTTTTAATTCTGGGATATTTTTTCTTATTTCTCCTTGTAAACATATGTTGTGGGTACCCATTAGAAGTGCCTCAGTGAGGCACTTCTAATGAGTGCCCACAACATATGTTTTTATGGAGAACTGAAGAAAGTTATCCAAAAAGCATCACCAAATACTCCTCCTTAACAACTTCTCTCCGAACAAACTTAAACAACTTGAGTTCTGTTAATAAATGAGACTAAATGAAACCACTGTAACAGTTTTCTTTGTTTGTTATAGAAATAACCCAAGCTAACACGTTGAATCTGTCTCTTAATAGTGGAGACTGGAGATTTGTGATTTCTTGCCGTTTAACATTAACCATGCTACCAGAGCTCCTCTATTTTTTTTTTTTTTTTTATCTGTGTTGTTTTGACTGTGAGATCCTGTACCACAAAATTAAAAGCTGAGTGGCAGATAGTGTAGACCCTGATTAGACTGCTCTTTAGTCCTTAATACCACAAAAGTGATGTCTGCATGGCAAACAGTGTAGACCATGGTCAGACTGCTGCTGAGGAGCAGTGTGATCCGAGTGTACACAGTTTGCTCAGGAGATCCTGTCCAAATATATAGAGTAATTTGCTTTAATACACATCACGAAAACATACCTATATAATTTTGACCCCCTTAAACCACACTTTTATATAGTGAAACTGGGGTTTACAGGGGTATACATTATTTTTCTTATTTCTGCTCAAAAACATAGATTGTGGGTATTCGCTAGAACCGCCTCGGCGAAGCAGTTCTAACGAGTACCCACAATCTATGTTTTGAGCAGAAATATGAAAAATATCAGAATTTTTTATCTGAAATCTTTCAGTTTTTCGTGGTGAAATGTTCAATATATTTGAATAGGCGTGTTTTCATAATGATGTATTAGAATTTAGAATGGTAATGAAAAAAAAATGTAACTATGCATGTTGGTTTTTATCTGCTGAGTTGTAACATATCTCTAGATGGGACTTTTTTTTTCATCCAAAAGATATTCATATTTTTCTTATTTCTCCATGAAAACACAAGTTGTGGTAATATACATCATAAAAACATACATTATGGGTCCTTATTAGAAGTGCATCGCCAAGTCCCTTCAAATGAATTCCCTCTGGCAAAAGAATGTGCACAATACTGGTTAACCGCTTAGAGGACTAAGCCTGCCCAGTAAATGTGTGGTTAGGTAAACTGACCACGCTTGATATGACCCCCTGGGTTGACTGGGCCGTAAAACTTCAACACAAACAAATCTAATGAGTGCATCGCCAAGCCCCTTCAAATGAATTCCCTCTGGCAAAAGAATGTGCACAATACTGGTTAACCACTTAGAGGACTAAGCCTGCCCAGTAAATGTGTGGTTAGGTAAACTGACCACGCTTGACATGACCTCCTGGGTTGACTGGGCCGTAAAACTTCAACACAAACAAATCTAATGAATACATACCACATACGTTTTTGTGGGAAAATAAGCAAAAATATCTATCTAGAAATGCCTATCTGTGTTAGAATAGAACTGCAAGAACAATCTGTTGCTAATTGTTGCTGAATCGGTGAAATACTGTTGTAAAATGTAATTGATGTAAAATGTAAGAAAAAGGCCTACATGCCATGTGAAAACAATGAAAGCCTAGGGCCAGATTCCATCAGAGTCAGACAAAAATAGACTGCCTGGTGTCTTTGCAGAAAAGCAGCTACTAATTATAGCAAGATTGGAGGGTGTCATTTGTCTCAGGTCTATTTGAAGTCTCACAAATTAGGAGGCAACACCTGGACATGACTGAAACATTGCTGCTTGGACCTTAAGGCTTTAATCAGCCGAAAGGAAGGCCCAGATTAGCCTGCTCATATGTAAAATCTGATCAATGTTGACTTGGATCAGTGATACATTCTATAGAGTATCAATTGAATCTGTGAGCTGGCATCAAATGCCATGATTCATGCAGTCTGATATAGACATTCATTGCCTACATATGGCATAATGACCTCTTCCTTGCATTAGCAGTGGGTTTAGAAGCTAGATAGTTTGTTGTTAGAATGAGAGTTTTGTTTTGTTACAAAATCATAGCTCTTGATAAGATGCTTTTTTTCAGTCCAAAAGTATTCATATTTTTCTTATTTCTGCACAAAAACATATGTTGTGAGTACTCATTAGAAGTGCCTCAATGAGGCACTTCTGATGAGTACCCACAACATATGTTTTTGTGGAGAAACAAGACAGATACTTACCTGATACCCCCTCTTATCTAGACGTATGAGTATAATAGTTACTTTATCATTTATGAACAGGAATAACATCCCAGTGTTGGTGATATTCAGGTTGCAACCCAATACATACTTACATTACTGTTGAATTACTTACATGTATTTGTTTGTGCTGTATAAAAGGTATACCACATAGCTTCAGATACTGCACTTTTTTTTTTCAACCAGAAAATATGGATTTTTTTTATTCCTCAACGAAAACATAAGGGTGCTTGTTAGAAGTGCCTCAGCGAGGCGCTTCTACTGAGTATCCACAACATACATTTTCATGGAGAAATAACAAAAAAAAAATAGCTGAGCCCCCCCCCCCCCCCCCCCCCCCCCCTCACACACACACACACACACACTACTACCACTCTTAAATGGAGCTATGACACCAGCATTGGAGTTAGAATTAACATTAGCATTGACACTCCACATGACCTTAATGGGTTGACTATAATATGGTATTCTAGTTTCTTTTGACATTTAGAAGTGCAGTTATTCTTTTTTATGGTCCGATTATGTCAAATGGAAGAGATTCAGAGAAGGCTGGGGATACATAGGCTGATCTGGATTTTTTCAGACCATGAGATGTTACTGCTCAGATTTTGTATCATCTTGTATTGTGTGGTGGGTAATGTTTATTTTGCACGCAATGTGTTCATTTCTTTTTCATTTTGTTGTAACCAACTTGTGATTGTACATGTACATGTGTAAAGTACATCACAGTAACGGTGGGTTTGCGTCAACAAATGGCCCTTATTGTGTGGTGTGATTTATTTGTTAGAGCATGTTTTCTCTTTTAATTTATGGTGCATGAAAAAATATATTTTACCCTCGGGTATACAAAGTATACACGAATATACCGTTATAACCCTAAGTATTGGGACAGGTCTAAGCAAACAGTTTAGACTCAGTAGATGCCACAGACTGCAAAGCAAACAGTTTAGACACAGATCAGATGCCGCAACATGCGGCATCTGATCGGGTCTAAATTGTTTGCCACTCAGTCTAGCAAGTTTTAGACATATGAACAGGCTGTAAAATGGACTTTTATAATATTGTAAGTTCAGGACAAGTATGTTAAGAAGTTTAGGTTCCCAATACTTAGGGAAAATATGGTAATAATCATCCTATTGTAGATTCATCTGTTTGTGTTTGTCCATCTGTAAATGAGGATGGCTGTGGGAAACTTACCTTTTTATGCCCCCATATCTGATGATGCCGGGGGCATATAGTTTTTCGGTTTTCCATACTTGCATACAAATGTACGTCCTTCTGTAGGAATGTGTGTATGTACAATCATGCGTACATATGTACGTATATACGTACGTATGTGATCCTGTTAGACTCAGGTTAAGACATTTGAACCAGGTAGAATTTTGCAGTTTTATAGTCAGGTACCCCACAGTGGGGGCATCTGTGTACTGTGGACACATTTCTAGTTTTCATATGAGCTGCTATGCAATAAGAAGCATACAGGTGGCCAAGTGGTTAGTACATGTACTTCCCGCTAGATCTGAGGTCCCGGTTTCAAATCCCGCTGAAGGTGTATTTCAGTTCCTGACTGTATGGCACTTCATGCTCGAAGTCTTCATTATCAACCTTCTATTGTCTCAGTATGACAACCCTTAAAACGCCATGAAACCTGCATCTGAAAATGTCGTCTGTTTATGTCATCTGCTGAATATTCTTGCAAACTTTTCAAACCTATTTTTGCATACAGGCAAACAGTGTCGACCCTGATCAGACTGCTCCTAGAGGAGCAGTCTGATCTGGATCCACACTGTTTGCAAAAATGACTTTTAAAATCACAAGCAGATGACAAAGCAGATGACAATTGTTGTGATTGACAGTTTAAGGGTTAATTTTGAAAGGGACCTAAAACCGAACCATCATCTAGCTATGTGATGAAAGATACCCTATGACATTAGCCCGTTGAAAACTCAGACCAGCCTGTACATCCATGCAGTATAGTCAAGAGTCTTTGCTGGATACTTAATAGATAACAAGGCTATAGTACGTCTTCAGGCAAACAGCAAAAACTGATAATAATATGCAAGCTGATCTTGAAGCCGTTGCTGGGAGCAGGGCTGTGGAAATACCTTGTCCAACTTGTCCCATTTCACTGAGGACAAGTAAGAAATTTCAGTTTTACTTGTCCTCATAGTTTGCTTGGAAATACCATACCTGACTTGTCCAGTTTGTCCCATTTCCCTGAGGACAAGTAAGAAATTTCAATTTACTTGTCCTGGAACATTAGGACTTTATAGCTCTAGCTAAGAAGAGTATCCAGATTATGAGATATCTATTTTTCTTATTTCTCGAAGAAAATATATATATGGTGGGTACTTGAAGAAGACATACAAAGTGTATGTTGTGTGTGCTCATTAGAAATGCCTCACTAAGCGCTCCTAATGATTACCCAGAACATTATGTTTTCTTCAAGAAATAAGAAAAATGTCAGTTTTCGGGCAGGCCGGCCTCGGTGGCTCAGTTGGATGCGCCATCCGACGTGAGACCAGAAGATCGCCGGTTCAGCCCCCGCCGAGGTCGGCAACATTCTTTCCTGGAAATTGACCATGAAATATTTTCTACGGTCATTCTTTCCTTTCTGCTGATTCAAGAAGGGCAGTTGTCAGTTTCTGGCGAAAGAATGTGCACAATACTGGTTAACCGCTTAGAGGACTAAGCCTGCCCAGTACACGTGTGGTTAGGTAAACTGACCGCGCTTGACATGACCCCATTGGGTTGACTGGGCCGTAAAACCTCAACACAAACAATCTCCCTTCCACTGATTCAAAAAGGGCAGTTGTCAGTTTCTGGCAAAAGAATGTGCACAATACTGGTTAACCACTTAGAGGACTAAGCCTGCCCAGCAAATGTGTGGCTAGGTGAACTGACCGCACTCGACATGACCCCATTGGGTTGACTGGGCCGTAAAACCTCAACACAAACAAAACAAACAATTTTCGGGCAAGTCAATCTTGGTTGGACAAGTGGATTTTGACCATTTACTTGTGCCTGGACAAGTAATGAAATTTGATAATTCCACAACCCTGGCTGGGAGTGCAATGTCATACATGCATTTTCTCACATTTTGGCCCATGTGAAAAGTGAAGAATGAAAAGTGAAAATATTTCGGCAGACGACACTTTGAAATATATTTTCTTTATTTTTCCAAGAAAATAGGATTTGACATTTCATACAAATTGTCACATAAGGAGACAACTTGTATGAAGTGTCTGATTCTATTTTCTAGGAAAGGTAAGAAAAATATCATCAGTATGTCGTCTGCTGAATTTGTCTATGGCATGGTAAGTGTTAAACTTATGTCCAGATAGGATACTTTTTCATCCAAAAAGTATTGATATTTTCATTATTTCTCCATGAAAACATATTGTCGATACTTCTAATAACAATAGGGTCGGACCGGATCCTCACCAAGGTGCTTCCAATGAGTACCCACAACATATGTTTTGTGGAGACATAAGAAAAATATATATCTGAGCCCAGTTGTTCAAAACTAATAATGTGGTTTGTTAACATATTGTTAAAACTTTGATCATTAAATATGGCAAATATGCTACTTTTTTTGCTGATAATATGAGAGTAGCTTTTGCATTTGCAAAAGCTACTCACATTTTTAGCAAAAATACCTGTGAGTTAGATATTGTATTACCAGAACAGTTAACATTTTGACCACTAAAGAGTTTGTTAAGCTAACGACACTTTGAACAACTGGGCCCTAGATACCACTCTTACTTGAATTGTCATCACGAAAACATGCCTATGTAATTTTGATCCCCTTAAACCCCACTTTTATATAGTAAAACTGGGGTTTACAGGGGTATACATTATTTTTCTTATTTCTGCTCAAAAACATATATTGTGGGTACTCATTAGAACCGCCTCGACGAGGCAGTTCTAATGAGTACCCACAATCTATGTTTTGAGCAGAAATATGAAAAAATATCTGAATTTTTTATCTGAAAAATTGTCATTTTTTGGTGGTAAAATTTTCAGTGTATTTGAATAGGCGTGTTTTCGTAATGGCTGGGTCTGTGCTGTTTACATATGTCAAAATGTTGGTTACCTACAGGCTGAATAAGGCTTTGGATGAGAACACGCAAGGTGAGATAGGGGGACTTGAGGAGTAGTATTTTCCTGACAGTACAATTGTCTTAAATAGAATTTAGAAGACTTAGTGTGTATGACTTGAAAATCTGTATTTATGATGAAGTTACTGTCTTGTATTTGTTAAAACAGATTTTGAAAACAAATATTTATCTTACAAATTGTCTGTTTTTCCTTTTACTCAAATGTACTGGGCAAATTGTCTGTTAAAGCGGTTACATTTGTTTTCTTGATAAACCCCACTATGAATGCATGAATCAAAGTGGATTCTAGGGTGAAGGATTGCGAAATTTCCACATAATTTGCAGCTTTGAGGCCAAAGCTGCAAATTATGGAGTGGATTCTAGGGTGCAGGATTGCGGAATTTCCGCATAATTTGCACCTTTGGCCCAAAATTACAAATTGTGTAGAATGTTACACAAAATGCTGAAATTTGTCATATTTTGGTTCTTTCTGTGTTTTATTTTGATATTTCAGTAGTATTGCGGGTCCCTTCAACAATTGTTAATTTCCATATGATTCTGATGGTTTGATCAGTCTCAGCTTGCAAGATTTTCTGATCCTGACAACCCTCCCAAAAGAAATAGAACTGTCTGTCCAGAGGGCTGGCCAACAAAATGGCAGTTTGTGAAGAGGATTCTATCAGATTTGATGAAATTGAAAGTAACAAACTGCATTTACTGAATTTGGCGCAAGCACAAAAGAAAAGCATGATAGAAAGACAACTATTCAAAATTAACTTGATGCCCTAAGAGAAGAGGTCTTCTGGGAAAAAAAATACCGAGTCAAGATTTTTTTTCTTTGCTACCTGTAACCATGTTGGAGGTGCTTCCTTTGTTTCATGCTCAAACTATTCCAACAAACTTGTACTTTGAAATCTTATTTAATTACTTTTCATAGTAAGGAAATTGATTTCAAGTATCAATATTTAAATGAAACTTTGTTGATTGATTTATTTATTTCTTAACTCTTTCCCCGCTAGTGGTGACTTTTTTCGTCTGCTGATAACCTTTGCAAACAGTTTGGACCCAGATCAGGCCCAACAAAATGTCGGGCCTGATCTGTATCCAAACTGTTTGACCCTCTGATGGTATTCCTGAAAGATTTTTTTTGAAAAAGTTAATTTTAAAATAAAATCCACAGACGACAAAAAAAGCATGCAAAATTACCCAGCATGCAAAGAGTTAATTTCTCCAAGAAAAAAGAAAGGTAGATAGATGGAGACACTTATGCAAACATATTTATAATAAATGAAGATACTCAAGAAATGCCATAATCATGAAGTACAGCCTTCCTGAGGCACCAAATAAGAGATGAGGGAACAAACCATGACAAAACAAACGCCACACATGAAAGCACCAACACACAAATAAAAAAGAAATTCAATACACTACCTTGAAATGGATAGCAAAAAAAAAGCACTTTTTAATCTCTTTTCATTTCATCTAATCTAAACTTAAAATAGATAACAGAAGTTGTTATTTTAAATTTCTGATTTGGAAGTGGCTAGAGATCAGGTTCTGGACGTTTAGCCTTCAAGGCTAGAGGTCTGGTACTGGATCCCTAGTCATTTACTGCAGTATCTCCTTGATGATATTTTTCTTATCTTCTCCAGAAAACAGGATTTGACATTTCATGCAAATTGCCTCTATCAGTTCCTGGTTATCCTGAGAAATTATCAAGTGAAGCGTAGAATTGGGCGAGTGGTGGCATGGAGGTACCTGTGCAGTATTGTAAATTGAATCATTTCCCTTAGGTCTGTTAAACGCGGTTTAATGAACATCAAATCTGGAGAATAGCCCTTAGGTCTATTGAACATGATTTAACGAAACCTCAAATTTCGAGAATAGCTGGCTATGAGTCCACCTTCAGTGCATATCTCAAAGTTTCAAATTTTGGACTTATGGGGAAACAGAATTTTAAAATTTTGAAAAATTTTATCACAGCAATCTTTAGAATGACTGGATGAACACATTTGGAATTTTGATATAACCCTTGGGGCAGGGCCATCAGAATGTAGGTTGTTGGTCTAGATTAGGTAACCACCTGTTTTGTTTCAGAAACAAATTAGTATTAGCATTTAGGTGTTAAATGTTAAAGATGACCTTAAATGACATATACAACGAATCAAGATAAAAAGTATCCTTGTAAGCTCAATTTGTTCAGGCTTACATTAGGATAGGCTAATACCTTTATCAACCAAACATATTTACAAATCTATCATTTCGCCAAAAGCTTAATTATAGGAATCAATTTTATTTTTGTGGATTTTATCAATGTGTAAGCTCTGGCTAATCATTTTCCCCACACTTTTTGGGGATATTGTGATACCCCCCGTCCGTCTAATGTCACACCATTGCTCCCTAGACCATTTAAGCTAGAATCTCGAAACTTTCACACGTGATAGCCCTATGGATGAGGACTGGATGAACACATTTGGAATTTTTATATAACCCTTGGGGCAGGGACAGGAGGGTGTTGCCCCGAAGGGTCCAAAATCCATTTTGTTCAAACGTATTCATGTTGCATATCAAATCGAAGGTAATGAAGAGTAGAATATAGTGGTGCAAAATTTTGGCCCGGGGGGCATGTCTGGGGGTCACTAGAGGTCAAAAAGTAGGATTTTGGGTTCTTTTTTTTTTTTTTTTTATTGTCACACTCCTCTTAGGCTCTTTGAGCTAGAACCTTGAAACTGTAACAGGTAATAGCCCTATGGATGAGGACTGGAGGAATGAATTTGGAATTTTGATATGCACAGAGATGTGCGATGGCGCTGGCGCGGGGATATGCGATGGCGCACCATCGACTTGCTCTAGTTTACAATCTGAATGAAGCTCAAGGCTTCATTCAGTTTATGAAGCTCAAGGCTTCATTCAGTTTGTGAGTAATTCGCCGAGGTTTACACTCAATAAAGTCAGCCTTTTGACTTTTATTTATTCAGTTTTTGAGTGATTTGCCAGAATTTACTCACCAATTAAATCCACAAAAATAATAATTCATTCCTTATAAGTCCATCTCTATGGCAAGTAATAAGATGTAGCACATATACTGACTCCTGTATAATTCAGTGCTCCGGATGAAAACTGTAAGTGGAGTTAACTGGAAACAAAAAAAATTACCAAAATTTTCGAAGGGCGTAACTCTGTTGATATTTGGTGAACTGTAACCTTGAAACAATATTCGCTGCTCCACATCATAGTGAAGCATGATGTAAGTTGGAAACGAAAAGTTTACAGAAAATTTTCAAAGGGACATAACTCTGCTAATATGGTGGACTGTAACCTTGAAACTATGCTCCACATCATGGTCAGTAAATCACAATAAATCAAATTTCAGCTTGATCGGATGTAAACTGTAGGAGTTAGCCAGAAACAAAAGTTAACGGAAATTTTTAAAGGGGCATAACTCTGCCAATATTTGGTGTACTAATACTTCTAAATAATATGCGCTGCTCCACATCATAGTGTAACTATTCACAAAGTTTCAGCTTGATCGGATTTCCAGGGTAAGAATTTTCAGCGGATAAGCTGAATTCAGCGGTTTTGATGATTTTTTAGAAAAAATAAAAAGTTCTGATCATGACACACGCTTTCGAAATATGGTATTTTTGTGGGGGGAGGGTAGGGGGTATGGACATTTTCAGCTGTTTTGTTGAATTATCAGTCCCACCCCTGGGATGTAAACTGTAGGAGGTGTTAGCTGGAAACAAAAAAATTACAGAAATTTTCAAAGGGACATACCTCTGCTAATATTTGGTGGACTGTAATCTCAAAACAATATGTCTTGCTCCACATCATGGTCCTACTATAAATCAAGTTTCAGGTTGATCAAATGTTAACTGTAGGAGTTAGCATGAAACGAAAAATTTACAGAAATTTTCGAACTCTGCTAATATTTGGTGGACTGTAACCTCGAAACAATGTGCTGCTCCACATCATGGTCTAACAATAAATCAAGTTTCAGCGATCAGATGTAAACTGTAGGAGGAGTTAGCCGGAAACGAAAAGTTTACAGAAATTTTCAAAGAACATAAATGCTAATATTTGGTGGACTGTAACCTCGAAACAATATGAGCTGTTCCACATCATAGTCTTACTATAATTCAAGTTTCAACTTGATGGGATGTAAACTGTAGTAGGAGTTAAATGGAAACGAAAAGTTTACAGAAATTTTCAAAGGGGCACAGCTCTGCTAATATTTGGTGGACTGTTACCCAAAACACTATGCGCTGCTCCACATTATGGTTTAACTAATACCAAGTTTCACCTTGATCAGATGTAAACTGTAGAAGGAGTTAGTCGGAAATGAAAAAGTTTATGGACGTTCTTACGAGAGGTACGTTATGAGGTTATTCCTTTCTTTGATCTTCTTTAACCCCACAACTATCATTTTTATCTATTTGTCAACCCTATAACACAATTTTTAACCCCACAATGACGGAATAAACCAGACACCAATACAAACACTAACCTCCCAATGTACCTGGCATATATACAGACAGACAGATGCCAGCCCCCGTAACATTTTATGTCCCGTTTTTCAAACTGGCGTATAATAAAAAGTACTGTACATTGACTTGGGGTGGTTGGGTGGTGCGAAGGTGTCGTGTATCTTACATCACCGGGGCGTCCAACTGATATTGGCTTACAGTTGGGCAAGGCCTGCTATCCTTGTAGCAGGTAAGGGTAGATGGGGAATATTTTTATTTCTTCTGTTTCTTCACTTTCATTCCTGTTCCTTTCTTCCCTGTCCCTCTCTTTCATCTCTTCTACTATCTCTTCTATCACTTTTCTCCCTTTCTCTGGGAGACGACACAAAATGACCCACAAGGGTTGACGTGTCATTAAACCCCAACACAATCAATCAACTGTACATTGACGGGCTGCAGAGTCATGGGCAGAATTCTATACTTGCCAAGAGAAAGGAGTGTGTCAGAAGCAAGTTGAGGTTTTAGATGAATGCATGATGGATGATGAAGACATAATTCAAGTCATACTGAGACGATGAAATGGTCATAATGAAAGGCACTGTGCAATGATGCGCTGTACAGACATAGCTGAATTCTGCACTCGCCAGGAGAAAGGAGTGTTACAAAAGAAAGTTGAGGTTTTAGTCAAATGCATAAAGATGATTACATAATGGTGTTTTTAACCCATTGTAGTCGGGAGACCCATAAAAGTGTAATTGACAAACAGTGCAGACCCAGATTAGATGCGCAGAATGCGGCATCTGATCAGGGTCTTCACTGTTTGCAAATAATATAGCCATTTTTCTCTAGGAATATGTAAACATACCTAAAATTGAAATTGGGCTCTTCCAATATATAATGTGGGAGAGTCTGTTCAGTATACAATGGGTTAACATCTCTTTCAACATAATTCAAGACATCCTGAGAGGACGAAATGGTAATAATGAAAGGTACTCTGCAAAGACAATCCATACAGAGACATGAGCTGAATTCTGTGCTCATCAAGAGAAAGGAGTGTGACAGAAGAAAGTTGAAGTTTTAGATGAACACATGACAGACGATTATAGAATTATGGACTTTTAAGTCTTTTTCCAACAATATTCAGATCATATTGTGATAATGAAAGGGTGATAATGAAAGGTACTGTGCAATGATGCCCCATACAGACACGAGCTGAATTCTGTGCTCATCAAGAGAAAGGAGTGTGACAAGAAAGTTGAGGTTTTAGACGAACATATGACAAACGATAATAAATACTTTATTACAGGACCTCTAGCCTGTCCTAGGATCTGGTGCCGGATCTTTAAGACTCACTGGCTAAATGTCTAGAGCCACTCTAGCCACTTCGATCTGATTTGCCAGTCCTGTAAGAGATACCTAACTGTTTAAATTGAATTGTTCAATTTGTTATGGAATTGCTCAATGACCCTTTAGCTGCAAACATTGTCCCGGGTTTCAGAATCCAAGTGGGAATTTGGCCCCTTTCCAGAAATCCTAGAAGCAGCTCTATGAATTAAAGCAACTGGTGTAAAATAAATTTTTGATATTCCATAAGAGTTGTTTGGATATTGTTTAATTACAACAATTGTCATCTGCTTGTGATTTTAAAAGTCTTTTTTGCAAACAGTGTAGACCCAGATCAGACTGCTCCTCTAGGAGAAGTCTGATCAGGGTCCACACTGGTTGCCTGTATGCAAAAATAGGTTCGAAAAGTTTGCAAGAATATTCAGCAGAAGACATTTTCAAATGCAGGTTTTCTTGGCATTTTAAGGGTTAAATTTGGGAACTGAAAATACAACAACATAAGTCAGAAGTTATCACATTTATTAAGCTTCATAAGAATTCACAAGCAAAATGAATGGTATTAATTACTTGAAGCTTACAATTATCCAGTTAAAGTTTTGGCAATTTACAAAATAAAAAACTGAAAACTTTACAAATAAATCTTAACCCTTAAAGCGCCAATCACAACAATTGTCGTCTGCTTTGTCATCTGCTTGTGATTTTAAAAGTCATTTCTGCAAACAGTGTGGACCCAGATCAGACTGCTCCTTTAGGAGCAGTCTGATCTGGGTCCACACTGTTTGCCTGTATGCAAAAATAGGTTTGAAAAGTTTGCAAAAATATTCAGCAGACAACATAAACAGACATTTTCAGATGCATGTTTGCTTGGCGCTTTAAGGGTTAAGTGTTTCATTTTTCATCAGTAACTCTGTGTGAGCCATGTCAAGCGAAAAGGTGTCTTCGAACATGCGCAAAATGCCAAGATTCAGATTTATACCGCACATGCGCAGTCTCATCTGTGCATTTGCTCTCCATTAATACATTCTATAGGGTCAAATATTTCTGTTTGTGGACAGCAAAGGCCCTGATTGGACTGTGCAGATGCACATGCCAATCTGGGCCTTCGCTGTCTGCATATGCCCAAAGTCACGTTTTCCCATGTCATTGCCAACAAAATGACAAATATATTACTTGAAGTGAAACACAATCTTGCTACAGAAAACAAGAGCAAACAGCCCAGATTACACAAAATCCGTACCACCGCCAGACATGTCAGACAAAAATTTGTTCGATCCGGCAAAAATTCTAAGGATTTCATCTTAACCCTGGCCCTGCTGAGCCCGGATATACCTAGCCTTTGCAAATAGTGCAGATCCAGATCAATTAGCTTTTGAAGAAGCCAACTGATCTGGAGCTGCACTGTTTGCCATTAAGTATGTGAACGTATATCAACAATCTGGATCAAGTTATCTGATTGGCAGAAAATTCGAAGTGGGCGTGGCATTATTTGTCTGGCTCTGTCAGATATACTTTGAAAAGTTTTTCGTATATTCTGAGGTCAGTCAGATGAAGGTCACCTCTGTTCACAAACTTTAGAATATTTAACCCAGATATCCAAGCATCATAGGGGACTTGACACATTTGGTAGATTATCCACCATTTTCCTCAAGGGAGACACCTTTTGTGATTTCTTCTTCTGCAAAAGGGTTTACTCTAAAAGAGTAAACCCCTTTTCACTGCACTAATTACTGCAGTTTGCACTTAAGTTTTTCAAAATTACTCGAAACGCTTGTAGTAAAATATCCCCTTAGTAAGGGGACACTTTAAATTATAATACCAGCAAAGGACTTCTTGAGGGGCATATTTGATGATGCTTACACGATATTTTTTTTCTGATTTTCTTTACAAATGCATACATTGTGGATGCTCATTTGAATTGCCTCGACAAGTTGAGGCAATTCAAATGACTACGAACAACATATGCTTTTGGAACAAAGTACAGATAATTGTAATCTGAAGACTACGGAATTGCTTGACTGTGCCCTTAAAAGGGTATGTGGGGTAATTAGACTGAATATGGTACTCACCATATTTGTCCTTAATTTTGAATATGTCCTTTTTACTAGATAGTTTTCTCAGGAATGTCTGTCCAATTATTAAGTTAAATATGATAAATGTAATGTCTTATTTTTCCAAACAAACTTTCTTGGAAATGCAAGAAAAACCAAGATCATTTGTTGTTTACTGAGTTGGTCTTGGTATGCATTATTTTTTATAGCTGGCAAACAGGAAAGCTGTTTGATCTGAAAGCCGATCTAAATCTTTGCTATACTGGCCATTGTACTTTGAAACCCTAAGATCACTTTATAAAAAAAATTTGCATCAAAGAGCAACAAATTACAAATATGATTGTCACAAATAAGCCCAACCAACATAACAATCAATTCTTTTTATCATAAAGGGCCATAATTCTTGCCCCCTCCCTGTAAAAAAAAATGCAGTTAAAAGTCTAGCAACTCTTTTTCACAGACAACTGCTAAGTAAGCCTGCATACGTAATTTTGAAAGAATTGTAACAGAAATGTGTTTGTAAAATACTATGCCCCAAACTATATGATTGTTCTTACAAAATGCCAAAGTTGAAAAGGCATATAACTCAAAAAATCAGATTTTTTCTTCCAAAAGTAAACCAGGTGATCTCAGCTCCAAGAAGCTCACCAAGTTTCAAAGCCCTAGCTCAAATAGTTGTCAGGATATCTTGCTGACAAGAAAAGCATAACAAACTGATGAACAAACTGACAAACAAGCCAAAAGCAATATGTTCCTTCAACTTCTTCATAGCTGGGGACATAAAAAACAAACAAATAATTTTTTCCTTAGGGAACTGGATACTCTTGGTTGATTTTGTGCCATTTTGACAAGGGAGACAACTTTTATGACCTCCTGTTTGCTTTTCTTTAATTCTGGTCTCCTTCTGTAAAAGGGTCTACTCTAAAAGGAAAGAATTTGCTCTCAGGGGGAGCAAATTCTTTCCCTGCAGAGTAAAACCCTTTTCAGAAGGAAGACTGAATAAATCTGACAGAGTTGTCTCCCCTGAATGTGTATCCATTCCCCTAAGTAATAGAGAGAATGTGATTATTTAGAGAGAATGTGATTATTTAAGAAAAACAATTATTAGCTTTCACAAAAAGCTTGGTCTACACTTATCACACAATAAATATTAAAACTGATTGAAGATTAACAAAAAAATGTCAATTTCCATGACTTAATCCATCAAATAGTCTCCAAAAATATAATGACCAGTGACTGGACCCTGAAATGTAAGTCACACTGACATTTACTAAGGTATTTGCTAAGTGTAGACCAAGCTTTTGTAAAAGCTACTACTTGGGATATAATAAGGTTGACCAGTCCATGGAAAATAGCACTGGACCAGTCCATGACCTTTCATAAAGTGCTTCCGGAGCAATGGCAGACCCCTAAATTGTCTAAACTCATGGGCATAGACATACCGTATTCACCCTAATTACTGCACTTACCGTATTCACCCTAATTACTGCACTGTGCACTTAAGTTTCTTAAAAAATCACTGGAAACATTTGTAGTAAAATATCCTCCTAATAGGGGTATACTTTAAAGAAAGACCAGCAGAGAACTTCATGAAGAGCATATTACCTTGTATATGATACTTAGGCAACATTTATTAGAGCATTATGTTGTTGGTACTTATTTGAATTACCACTACTTGTTGAGGCAATTCGAATGAATATGAACAATATATAAAGAAGTAGATAAAAGCACACTGCCTGTAATCTAAAGACTACTAAATTGCTTGGCTGTGCACTTATAGTAGCATGTGTGGTAATTAGGTCTAATACGGTAATAGGGGAGAATGTGATAAAAAAGGATCAATTCTAACAATGCCACATAATTAAAACCTTTAGCTCTGAGTACAATCTACCACATTCACCCTAAGCATTGGGAGTGACAGACCTGGGCAAACAGTGTAGATCCAGATGAGACACCACATGATATTGCATCTGATCATGGTATAAATGGTTTGCAATTATATTAAATGTCCTAAAATTTCGAACACTTTATTCCATACTCTTTTGGCCTAAATTTTGCTTTTTATGCAGTTGTTTCTTAAATACTTATTGGAATGGCATACAGTGTAGACCCTGATCAGACTGCTCCATCAGGAGCAGTCTGATCAGGGTCTGCACTGTATGCATATGCCACTTTGTCAAACACCTTGGTATACGAAATTTTAGGACATTTACCGTACTCCAGCATTTTTGGAAATTACAAAACAGAGTTAAGTAGGAGTTGGAGTTTTACGACCCAGTCAATACTGTAAAGATCATGTCAAGCCAGTCAGTTAACCTACTCATACTTTTCCTTGGCAGGCTTAGTCTTCTAAGCGGTTAACCAGTACTTGTGCACATACTTTTGTCAGTAACTGACAACTGCCCTTCTTGAATCAGGGGAAGGGGATAATGATTGTACAAATGATTTCACGATCAATCTCCATGAAAATTATGAAGCCGAGCTGGGATCTGAAGTTGTGATCCCTGGATCTGCAGTCAGACATGCTACTGACTTCGCTATGGAGCCTGGCACTAGAGACATAAATGTCAAATCATATGATAAGTATGGTAAGAACTTAAGGTCCAAATATTTAGGGTAAAAACAGTATATGCGCAATGTACAATATCTTATGAAAGACTCAAAGTATATAATTAACTCTTTCCATGCTAGGGGCAAATTCTGCAGACAACAATTTGATGATACTTTTCCTATTTTCTAGTAAAAATAAGAAAAATATTTCAAAATGTCCTCTGCTGAATTTTGTACCCTACGTGCAAAGTGTTAATTTTCAACACTCACAGGCAAAACCAGTAGACAAATAAAATGATGTTATTCTTGTTCCTTATTTTTTTTTCCAGAAAATGAGTTTTGACATTTGATGCAAATAATTTGTATGAAATGTTCTGTTTTCTCATTTTCTGGGGAAAAAATGGTTTGACATCTGATGCAAATAATTTGTATATAATGTCAAACATCAGAAAACCAAACATTTCAAAATGTCATCTGCTGAGAGTTTTACCTGGCATGCTCAGCATTAAAGAAGATTTGATTATAAGAATATTTATTTACATATAACATACAAGCCACATATAAATTTATTTACAACAAAAATCCTAAAAAGTTGGCACCTTAAGGGGAAACAATGCACTTTACACTTCCATCCTTCTGAAAAGGGGGCTATTTTCTTTTTAGAATAGCCCCCTTTTCAGAAGGGGATTGACATGTAGGAATGCAAACAGAATGTAACAAAAGTTGTCTCCCTTGTAAAAAAAATGGTGGAAAAATCAACCAAGTGCATCCCATCCCCTTAACTTAGCTCCTTACTGAACTTATCCTTGAATTTTAAGAAGACCATCTGAATCCCTGTTGATGAGTCTTAAGAAGTGCTAAGTCTTATGTAAATTCAACATTATTCACTCAAGGAGTTCTTTGCATAAGAATGGTACTTTCTGTTTTAGTCCGTAAAGCACCTTAGCACCAAAACATATCCTGTGGTTACTCATTCCAATTGCCTCACCAAGGTGATAGGCCAATGAAATTTCCTTTCCAAGGACCAAGAAAACTGGCAATTGAATTCAGTACCAAGACAGGTTCTAATGCAAAAATAACAAAAAAAAAAAAATGATTTTTTCTGAATCCTCATTTCTCTGGAGGTATTGGAAGATTTTACTGTAAGCATACAATACAAAAAATATTCTCTCAAGATGTGGCTCCCTTGTAAACGAATTGCATACATCAACAGATATAGCCTTTTTTTCAACCATAAATACTAATATTTCTCTTATTTCTTCGCGAAAAAATATGTTGTGTGTACTCATTTGAAGCACCTCACTAAGGCACTTCTAATGATTACCCATAACATGTTTTTGTGGAGAATTAAAAAACAATTTTTTTTGTCTGGATACCCTTATTAGCTGGAACTATGAACTTACTATATAAAAACAGTGACAAATAAATGCTTTTAGCTTATAACAATAACAAATTCACACTTAGCAGACTACCATATTTACCCTAAGTATTGAGACACCTTATCTACTTACCATACTTGCCCTAAAATTTGAAATAGTCCAGTCTACATCATCTTAATGTGACTGAAATATTGCTGTATGTATGGCAAACAGTGCAGACCCTGATCAGACGCCACAGAATGTGGCATCTGATCTGGATCTACACTCTTTGCAAAGGCCTATCTGTCCCAATACTTAGGGTTATTAAGGTATTTAAATTTTCAACAAAAATCAGAATATACATATACAATAAATTGGATAAGTATTACAGGTATGATAAATGCAAATGTTGAAAAAACATAATGAAACTTTCTTTCATCCATTACAGATGGACCAAATTAATATTATCGGTTTGACTTTTAGATTTAACACTTAGCATGCTGGATAAAAATTTCAGCAGATGACATTTGAAAATCTGTTTCTTCTTTTTCCCAATAAACAGAATTTGACATTCCCTGTCTATTTGTCAAAGTCTGTTTTCTGGGAACTAAAAGAAAAATATCATCAATTTGATGTCTGCTGAATTTGGAAAATGTAAATATTTATTAGGATCCTTCCACTGAACAATTTAGGTATGACAGTCAGAAGCTCCTGAATCACTCTTGAAACAGCTATTTGCTCACCTTTACAGGTAAAATAGGTGCTTGCATAGTAAACATATATTGTATGCAAATTATAAGCCAAAGGTCAAAGCGACAGGTCACTTTGGTCGGACTACATCTTTTACAGAATAAAGCCACCAGTAAAGATTTTTTTTCTTATTTTCATTCTTTTTTTTTTTCTTAAAATAGGGTTTAGCATGCCATTCAAATCATCTTGAGGTAATTTGATTGTGACATCCACCAAATTTGTGACTAATTCTAATAGCAGCAGACAAAAAATGGAAGCTATTTACCTTGAAAATAGGGTCAGCATTTTGCTTTCACTGATTCGAAATACCAAGCCCTATTTTCCTGAAAAAAAAAATTCTCTCATTTCTTGTCTGCTAATTTCGCAAAATGTACCAAAGGTTAAAAATAAATGCAAAGGCTTCAAAACATGTATTGATCTTTTAGAAAAGAAAATCGACAGACTCAAGCAACAAAAAAACTAAATGCATTTGAAAATCACAACTTTTGGTATCTCAGAAAATATGTGTTGATATTTTCATGCAAACTGCCTCCTTAGGAGATAATCTGCTTGAAATGTCAAAATCTATTTTCCAGGAAAAATAAGAAAAATATTTCAAAATGTCTGCTGATTTTTTTTTTTTTTTTACCAAGCATACAGAGTGTTAAAACTATGTCACAGGAATACATCATAGTTGACGGGTACCCACAATACAGTTTTGTAGAGAAATGAAAATAAAGCAATTCTTTGCAAAAAAAAAAAAGTGTTACATGTACTTTTGTTAGGCAGTAGTCATATACTCTGCCCTCAAGTCTGAGGAGTCCTTGTTATATACATTTTCACAGAAGCATAAAGAAATTATTAAGTTTCTTCAAAACAATTGTTGTGTGTACTCATTAGAACTGCCTTAGCTAGGCAATTCTGATGATTATTCACAACATATGCTTTTACATAGAAATAAGTAAACTAGAGCACTTGACCAAATAAAGAGTTATTTTTAAAACAAAAAAATCACAGTATCTTTTCTTACAACAACTCACTATACACATTAGCAAAATAAATATTTACATATATACACAGAGAAATCATATTTCAATCAAATCCAGTTTCAAAGCAAGTAACATTCATTCCGATCAAGCTTCTAGTTTCACTCACGCAACACATCAAACATATTTGAGGGCATTATGTGTGAAGCCATTAACCCTTAAAATGCCAAGAAAACCTGTATCTGAAAATATTGCCTGCTTATGTTGTCTGCTGAATATTCTTGCAAACTTTTCAAACCTATTTTTGCATACTGGCAAACAGTGTGGACCCAGATCAGACTGCTCCTCAGGAGCAGTCTGATCTGGGTCCACACTGTTTGCAGAAATGACTTTTAAAATCACAAGCAGATGACAAAGCAAATGACAATTTGTTGTTATTGGCAGTTTAAGGGTTAAAGTACCAATCACAACTGCAGATGATGATATTTTGATTTCTTTCTATTTTCAGCAAAAATAAGGTTTAACATTTTATGTGAATCATCTGCCTGGCAGACAATTCACATAAAATATCAAGCCTTTATTCTCTGAAAAATAATGGAAAAAATAGAATGTCTTCTACAATTTTGCTGGGTAAAGAGTCCAATTTAGATATAAGTGGACAGCATTTTAAAATATTTTTCTGACATTTGATAGAAAAAAAGGCTTGACATTTCAAGTAAATAGTCTCCTACATGGAATGTAAGTGAATAGTCTCCTACATGAAATGTAAAGCCCTTTTTTCTTGGCAGAGTAAGAGAAATATCATAAAATTGCTGTCTGCTAATAACACAATAAGTGTACTAAGAGTTATTTCAAAGACGTTGCATTAAGGGGACTGGACACCCTAGATTTTCTGCCATTTTTTCCCACAAGGGACTACTTTTGTAACTTCCTGTTGGTTTTTCTGCAGATTTAATATCTTCTGAAAAAGGATCTACTCAAAGAGAAAAGGATTTTTTTCCTTTTAGAGCAGACACTTCTCAGTAGTGGCAAGGGAGCAATTCAGGGAAAGAGGGGTGGGGGTGGGGTGGGGTGGGGGGGGGGGGGACAAAATCATTTTGATATAGTTTCCTCCCTTGAAAGTGTATCCATTTGCCTTTGTTGAAAAGACTCACAGGAGAAACACAGATCATCCTACACACATGCACAGTCTCATCAAGATCTTCCCTCTCTTATATCACATTCTATTTGCAAACAGTGTAGATCCAGATCAGTTGGCTTCTGAAGAAGCCAACTGATCTGGATCTGCACTGTTTGCCATTTAGTGTATGAATTTATGTCAACAATCTGGATCAAGGAATCTGATTGGCTGAAAATTAGAAGTCAGCGTGGCATCTTAATTCACTCAGCATGACAAGGGTTATAGTGCCACGGCAGCATCATGTCCCAAACAAACTGACATGATACTACCACAATTCATATTTTACAGACACCATTGTGACCAGTCCTATTCTTCCTGCTTAGTGCTGAGCTTCAAGTGAAAGGGCAGCTTCTTTGCAACCAGTCTCTGCATGTTTCAAACAACATAGAACATGCAGAAGCGGAAACAGTCTATTTTTAATTTCTCTGTGCTGAAGGTTCTCAATACCTCATACTAAGCGTAATTTTATTCTCTATTTTTTATGTTTGCTTTTGAACACATAAATTATGTAGTCTAATCCCTTTTGCAAATAGATCATGTTCCAGTTTCTGGGAAAACGAAAAGGATAAAAGCTTTAAAATACTCAATTTCAGCAATAACAATTTAAAACTAAAAAAAAATCAGCAATATACACTTGAAAATGCTACAATTTCAGCAAGCTAAATGTTACTAGCCTGTGTTATGAGACGATGTTTAAGTGATCCAGATTTAAAATAGTTCCTTGATAAGACAATTTTATATGTGTAAGGGAGGAAACTGTACTCCATACATCTGTCAATAACAAAACAGTAGTCTTTCTTCCATAATAAGAATAATATAAATCCTCTGAAATTTATATAAAAACCTAGTTAACTTCTGATGAAAATCAATGCATAAGAAGTTTTTTTTTTCCATGCCAAAACCAAATCAAAGTACATGTTATAAGAGATAGGATATAGAGGATATTCAAATGTTTGGAGTGAATATGACTTTTATTTCATCGAGTGAAGTGAAAAAATGTATATTTCATGAGTGCCGAAGGCACGAATGAAATATACATTTTTTCACTTCACGAGATGAAATAAAAGTCATATTCACGACAAACATTTGAATTTTCTTTTTATTATATACGTGATGATAGAACAGATAGAAGATAGAAGAGATGCAAATCTTGCATTTGCAAGGGAAAGTCTGACACGCAGTTTTGTCCCTTGGAGCCATGACGTTTTGTTTTGTTTGGTGACGTTAGACATGACGTCAGAAACGCGCATTGGCGTGTAAAAATAAAATAAAAAGAAAATTTACTCTTTTTCAGTGAATACCATAAAAACTTTCATCTCGTGTAATGAAAACATAAATGTAAATAAGAAAAAAGTAGATCCAGATCTTATATTTTTCACTGCTCAGAGGAGTGAAAATATAAGTTTTATATTTTCACTAGTGAAAATATAAAACTTATATTTCACTAGTGAAAATATGCATTTTATTTCATTAATAATTCTCTATATTTCATTACTTTGTATATAATAAAAAAAATCATTTCATTTTTTATCTGGTTCAAGAACCAGAGACTTACTGAAAATTTACAGGTTGTCAGGTGCCACATTTTATGATCATATATCATTTCATTAAAACTTACTTGAATAATAAAATGTCTATTTTTGAGTAATATGGAGCCTTTAAAACAGGTTGCTTGTTTAATAGAGGTGGCCACTACATGTTATACTGCAGTAACATTGCACTTTTGGATCTCAGAAAAGTGGCCACACTTGAGAGGTTATCTTTAGTGTATACTAAGGTTCAACTGTGTCAACAGAGTAGGCACTGACCAGACTGTGCAGATAAGAAGACTGATCTGAACCTTCAATAAGATTCCTTTTCGTGTACTGTCCATGCTACACTTTGTAAATATATAAACTTGCAAAGAAGTGGGGAGTTTGCTCATATGTAAGTTGAGCGGATACACTTGAAAGATTTTACAGCCATTTTGTAAAGGGAGTAAATTTTTGCAGATAGGAAAGCCTGCAAAGTATCTGAAATCTTTGGAAACTGGTAGCTACTTTTAAAGGAAAGGAAGCAAATTCTGTTTATAGTCTGGAGACCTCTAAAAGGGTAACTGGGAAATAGGCAGACCCAGAACAGACACCACAGAATGGGGCATCTGATCAGGGTCTCCACTGTTTGCAAATAGTTCAACCATTTTTCTCCAGGAATATCTAAATCACATAGCCTGAAATTAGATGGGGAAGTTCATCCAGTCTACAATGAGTTAAGAGTAGCTCCCAGTGAGAAAGGGTGCAAATATTCCCATGTCCCTAGGTGTATCCACTTCCCTTAAAGTAAAATATCGTATTTACCTTAAGTATTGAGACATAGCTCTAGTAAAGGCCCTTTTATCAATCCAGAAGTATCAATATTTTTGTTAGTTCTCCTCGGAAACATATGTTGTGGGTATTTATTAGAAGCACTTCACGGAGGTGCTTCTAACAAGTCCCCACAACATATGTTTTCGTGGAGAAATAAGAAAAATATTGCCCTGATACCCACTCTTATCTAGACATATGGGATACCTGAACTTCTGACCATACATGTTCTAAATTTTGTAAAAGGTCTATTTTACTACCCGTTGATGTGTTAAAAACATCGCTGGATGAGTGGCAAACAGTGTAGACCCTGATCAGTCTGATCTGTGTCTATGCCATTTGCTAAGGCCTGACTGTCCCAATACTTAGGATTATTACGGTATACCTGCTCTGACTGATCTGTACATGTGAAAAGACCAGGCTGGGTAAGCTGAGTTCACAAACAGTAAAAACATGCAAATGTGTACTTTGTACTATATGTATATATTTATTACACCTTTCGTTCACTTACATTCTTTATTATATGTATATCTATATAATTATATACATTTGTGCTGTACCATAAGAAAAATACCTTTAACTCTTTGCATGCTGGGTAATTTTACATTTTTTTTTTTTGTCGTCTGTGGATTTTTTTTTTAAAATGAACTTTTTCAAAAAGTCTAACAGGAATACCATCAGAGTGTCAAGCAGTTTGGATCCAGATCAGGCCTGACATTTTGTTGGGCCTGATCTGGGTCCACACTGTTTGCAAAGGTTATCAGCAGACAACAAAAGTTGCCACTAGTGGGGAAAGTTAAAGGTTGATACTTTAACAAGTTTTGATATCACTTTACTTTTTGTTATCTAAAGCAAGAAATATTTTTTCTTATGTCACAGTACAGTTTATGTTGCATTTTAAAAACTGGTAACAAAATAAGTCAGGGTACAGAAAACCTGTATAATGTCATATAAACAGCAGATGTGCAGACTGATCTGAGACTTTGCTGTTCCCATAATGCATTAGGGTCCTTTTGTCAAGTGTCTCACTATTTTTTAAAAGCATTGCAGCAGACGACACTTTTTATTTTATTCTTCATAGACAATTCACATGTAATGTCAAGACTTATTTTCTATAAGAAAAAAAAGTATATTATAATGTCTGTTACAAATTTTGCTTGGCACTTTGAGTTAACATATGACATTATGTAGGTTAACCTGGTTCCCTGCTTAAATTCATATTTATTAATATACAGCAGCACTTGACCAGAACACACAAAACTTGTTAACATGGGAACCAGAAACAGGAAGTGATGTGGGCCCATCAGAATACCATGTTCAAATAATAATCGTAACATTGCACCAAAACTTTTGATATTTATATAGTATAATATATTTAATGCTCTGAATGCTGGGTAAAATTTTCAGCAGATGACATATTGGAATAAACGTCAAAAAGATTGCCTTTGGAAACAAAGAACACTCTACAGATAAGAAAATGGGAGTCTCGGTTTTATTGAGACTCTTCATAACTTTTTCTCAGAAAACAGGATCTGACATTTCTTGTAAATTGTCTCCATTGTCCTGTGGACAAAATCAAAATATAGAGACAAATAGAAAAAGCAAACAGTGTGATTATTATGAGCCATCTCATCTGGATCTACACTGTTTGTAAAGCCTTTTTCTGGTCTGTAAAGTTGAAAAGGTTAACTCCTTGTAACTTACTTATCCTAAATTTTGAATAAGTCCACTTTACTACTTTTTGGTGTGTCTAAAACCTGATGAATGAGTGGCAAACAGTGTAGACCCCAACCTGCTGCATCTGATCTGGGTCTGCACTGATTGCTCAGGCCTCTCTGTCAAAGTACTTAGGATTATTACTATGCTAATACTGGTGCCAAAGAAAGCAATATGAACAAAATGTCAAATCCTGCTGGGAAGAATAAAAATAAATATTTTAAAAGATCACCCATGGATGTCTGAATTCAGCATGCCAACTGATAACATATCTATACCATAAAAACCCAGACATCCCGATGGATTCAGGCAGTCTGTTTTAAGGAAATCAATACACTTTCAAAGGAGGCAACTCTGTCCAAATTGCTTTGCTTCCCTTTTGAAATGCAATCTACACTAAAAGAAAGGAATTTGCTCCCCTTGGGTGCAAATTCTTTCCTTTTAGAGCAGACCTCTTTTCAGAAGGGATTTGATGTGCAGTAAAGCAAACATGAAGTCGCAAAAGTTGTATCCCTTGTAAAATATGGCAGAAATCTAAAACAGGAAGTCACAAAAGTTGTTTCCCTTGTACAATAACAGAAACTCTACTATCTAGCCCCCTTAAAGCTTATTTTTACTAACTTATATACCAATCTTCTAGAATGTGTGTACAGTGAACAGAAAAGAAAAGAACCATTGGCCTGTCTTCATAAATATACTTCATTATCTCTTCTTCATTGTTTCTGAAATCAAATTGTGCCATGAGAAAAAGGGGGCTTTGCAGAGTACTCCTTGATAAGGCAAAAAAAAAACCCCAAAAAGTCTTAAGATTCTCAGACACATTTTCCAAGCAAATTGTCTCCTTAAGATGCATGCGGGCAGCTTTTTATTTTTCATTTGGGTATATTCTTGGAGGGTGCCCATACAGAAAATTTTGAAATGCATGTTTTCAGTCTCTGACAACATAAACAGGTGGTAATTTATGGATTTTCTTTGCAAGTTGCTGTAGTAAAATCCATAAATTGTGGTCTGGATCACAATTTGGTTTAAACTAATTCTCATATAAATGAGAAAACTCCAGTCAGTGTCACGACTAGTATTTTCATGGGTTGAATAAAAGAATCTCACTGAAAAAAAAAATGTATGCAGGACCATTTGGACAGATGTGGGGGTGTCTGAGAATTTAACAGGTTTCTGGTTGTTGCTTTTTTGGCCTATTAAACTGAAATACTTTTTGGCATCATAATATATCTTTTTGGTTCTCAGTGGAATTGCCTCACCAATGTAATTCCAACGAGTACCCACAAGATACGTTTTGGTACAGAAACAGCAGAATTATTCTACTCATACCAAAAGCTGAGATCACCCTGTGCATTCACGCAGGCTGATCTCGGCCCTTGTTGTTTGGTTATACAATGCACTTGAAACCCATAGTTCCCTTTGATTATTGTTGCCTGGCTCATAGTAGGTATGCCTGGGGTACTCACTGTTTCGCCATTCCCAATTTTACAATCATAAATATTACTCACACACAATCTGAGGTGAGCTGGGCAACATCCATACTTACTGTATTTGATCTAATTACTGCACATACCCCTATAAGTGCACAATCAAGCCATTCCAAAGTCTTCAGATTACAGCCAGTGTACTTTTTGTCAATTTCTTTATAAAGGCATATGTTGTGATTATTCATTTGAATTGCATCGACTTGTCGATGCAATTCGAATGAGTACCCACAACATGTGCTTTTTAAACAGAAAATCAGAAGAAAACACGCGAAAATATCGTAAAAATTAGCATCATGAGATAAGTCCTTCGCTGATCTTTTTTTTTTCTAGAGTGTATCCTAAGTAAAGGTGGATTCATATTTAACCACAAGTTTTCCCATTAATTTCGAAAAACCTCAGCACACAGTGCAGTAATGAGGTCGAATATGGTAAGCCATATGCAACAGCGATGACTCTGAGACCAGTCTCTGCTCATAACTCATGGTAAGAGGGCTATCCAGATAAATATGTTTTTACTATAGTCAACTCACGTTATCTCGGTCCAATGCTTCAAGATATCCATACCTCGACATAATAAATTATCAGATTTGCAGAATTGAGGAAAAAATAAATCAAACAACATTATTTCACAAATGATTATGTAATTTGACTTCTGAAGTTAGAGATATGTTGAAAGTGTTGTGGAAAAGAGGAGAAAGAGCAATTTCTCCTCTTTTCCACAATATTTTGTTAGATTTCCATATTAAAACAGGGATGTAATTTTCAGTTTTAGAACCGGTTATTCAAGATAAGTGAAGTTATGATAATGATATTTGACTGTATTTCTCCAAGAAAACTATGGTACGAGCATGCCTTTTAAGTGCCTCAACAAGACACTTTTAATGATAACCACAACATATGTTTTTGTGGAGAAAAAGAAAAATATCAACATTTTTTTTTATTTTCTTTATAAAAGCATATGTTGTGGGTACACATCTGAACTGCTTCAACATATTGAGCCTCAATTTGTCAAGGCAATTCAAATGAGTACAGATAACATATTATGCTTTTATAAAGAAGTAAAAGTACATGGACTGTAATCTGGCTTGTCGGTGGGCTTATAGGGGTTTGTGCAGTAAATAGGTCAAATACGGTATGTCTAGGCCTTCAATATTTGCACATGGGTAAGACAGGATTTCCCACAATCCACCTCTTGTTTTTTTATTATTATTCAAAACTCTAGATAAGACTTTTTTTTTTTCAACCAAAAAATATTTTTCTTATTTCTCCATGAAAACGTATGTTGTGGGTACTCATTAGAAGTGCCTCAGTGAGGCACTTCTAATGAGTACCCACAACATATATTTCATGGAGTAAGAAGCAAATATTAACCTGGAACTCTCTCTTATCCAGAGCTATGATTATTATTATATATATATATGTCCTATGTTTCACGATATTACTATCTTCTCCAGGAAAGTATACTGATGAGTATCATGGATAATAACAATGACCAGCACACTGTGAACGAAACTGCACCACCATGTGGATCACCACCGCCACTTGGCTTCGTGTTAGACTTCTGCGGTGGTCTTTCTGGAGTGAGATTACCACCACGGTTTGGTTCATAAGGTCGATCTGAAATAAATATCATATACAGTTTAATAATAATAATAATAGTAATAATAAAAAAGTATTAATAATAATCATAATAATGAAAATAATAAAAGTAATGATAAATGATTTTATTTTGAGAGGGTTACACATTTAGTTACAAGATTTATCCACCATGAGGCCCCCTATTTAGCTCTTAATGGGCTAATCACAACTACACCAGACGACACTCAGTTTTTTTATTATTATTTTCTGTGTCAGAGAAAAGAAGGCTTTAAATTTCATGTGAATTGTCCTTATTTTCTCTAAAAAGTAACAAAGTCAATTTGAAAATGTCGTCTGCTACAAATTTGCTAAGTGCTTTACCGGTTAATACATATACTGTAAATTGGGACAGGCAGGCCTGAGCAAACAGATCAAATGCCACAGAATGAAGTGTCCGATGAGGGACTATACCATTTGCCCCTCAGTGTCCTATGAGGGACTATACTGCTTGCCCCTCATTCAGCAGTTTCAAACATACATGTATCAACAGGTAGTAAATAAAATGGACCTGTTCAAATGTAAGAGAATTACAATAACGTTTAGAATAAATATGTAATTCCTATTTCTCTGCTATTTGTCATCTGCAGCAAAGGAATAATTAATTTTTAACTACTCTCAGAAAACAAAGTGATATTTTCTTGTTTTTCCCAGAAAATAGGCTTTGACATTTCATGCAAATTATCTCCTCAGAATACACTTTGCATGAAATGTCAAAGCCTATTTCCTGGGAAAAATAAAAAAAAGAAATTTCAAAATGTCAACTGCTGATTTTTTTTTACCCAGCATGCTAAGCGTTAAATCAATTCATCATGATCAGATTCTGTTGTCAGAACGGATAAATCTTCAAAGACATTCAAACATTTTGAGACTTTTTAATGTTCTGTTTAAACCCCTTGTTACTGTATTTAACATTAAATGAAACTATGCTAATATTTCATAATTTAACCTTAAACACTCGCTGAGCTGATTTAGCAGATACCGTATTCGATGTAATTACTGCACATACCCCTATAAGCGCACAGTCAAACAATTCCGTGGGCTTCAGATTAGAACCAGTGTACTTTTTGTCTATTTCTTTATAAAGGCATATGTTGTGGGTACCCATCTGAAATGCATTGACTTGTCAATGCAATTCAAATGGGTACCCACAACATATGCTTTTATAAAGAAAATAAGAAAAACAAAAACATCTCATAAGCATTATTAGATAATTCTCTGATCTATTTTAAGTGTACTCTTTGTATTAGTGGATACATATTTTATCGCAAGTTTTCCCAGTAATTTTGAAAAACCTAAGTGCACGGTGTGGTAATTAGGTCAAATACAGGAACTAGAAATGTGTGTCAGTAAAACACTATGCCCCCAACTATATACTTGTCTGACCAAAGTTGAAAAGGGGTGCAATTTACAAAATTACTCCAACTTTATTTTTTTTTTTTTTTCAAAAGTTAATCAGGTGATCTACTCATCTCCAATAAGCTAAGCAAGTTTCAAGGCCCCAGCTCAAATAGTATCTTGTATCTTGTTGACAAAAAAAGCATGATGAATGAACGGACGGATGGACAAACAAACAATCTAAAAGCAATATGCCTCTTACCTTTTTCAAAGTTTGGGGCATAACGATGGTAATATCTTATCTTATTTTTCCAATAAAAAAGGGTCTGGCATTTCATGCAAATTTAATTTGCATAAAATGTCAGAATCTATTTTCTGGGAAAAATAAGAAAAAATATTTCAAAAGGATGTATGCTCTCAACAAGGTTCATCTTTACGTTCTAGGTTCTCTGACAGAAAGAAGGAATATGTCTCTAACACTTAGTATGCTGGTTAAAAATTGCAGCAGACGACATTTAGAAATTTTTTGTTACTTTTCCCAGAAAATGGTCTTTGATAGTTCATGCAAACTGTCTTCTTCAGAGACATTTTGCCTGAAATGTCAAAACCTATTTTCTGGGGAAAACTTTGTCATCTGCTGAATTTGTCAATAGCGTGGTAAAGATTAACATAAACCCACAATTGTCTGCATTCAAGGTCAATCAGTGAAATTATTCTCCAAACTCACAATCTGCATTCACCATTTTCTTCTTTTTCTGTCCCACCCTATCAGATCTGATAGGATCTTATGCCAATCACACCCTATCAGGTGTGAGAGGATCCCATGCCAATCATGCCATTTCAACCTAAACAATTTATAGTGCTAAACGTGCACAAATGGTAAGTAAATCTATGTAAGTCCTGGTTTTCCCGCAAAATACTTCAAAATAAATGATATTTATGGCTTTGTTTTAATTCTTGTTTAACTACAAGTCAGCCTTGCGGGTCGACCATTTTGTGTCTTTCCCTGAGAAAGGCAGAAAAGATCAACCAGAATAGTAGAGACAGGCAAACAGCATTTCTTTTCAGAACAAGATCGGGCTTTTTCAAATATGTAAGATCATATGGTAAATGTCCTAAAATTTTGTGTTCGACAAAAGGGAGCATGCAAACTGTGCAGACCCTGATCAGACTGTTCCTATAGGAGCAGTCTGATCAGGGTCTACACTGTTTGCCTTTCAAACTCAGTATTTTAAGAAACAAATGCATAAAAAGTACAGAATAAAGTGTTTGAAATTTTAGGACATTTACCAAACTTACGGATCCCAGTTCCACCATCAGGTATTTCAATATCCACAACTGGCTTTCCTGGACCGATCCCCAGATTCACATCATCTTCTCTGTCCCCACTCCCACTTCCAGACACATAATCATAGTCGTACAAATCCTCATCATCTGTCAGCGTTGTACCAGTACCAATATTTACGGTCCCCCAGTCATCACCACTAGCATACACTATGGGATCGTCAGAAACCATGTGACTTTTTGGTCGATGACCTTCCTTCTTACGTGTGTGTGACTGGAGATTCTGAAAGACAAATCGTAAAATGTATTTATGCTATGTATCTGGATAGGCCTGAGCAAAGGGTCTACACCCAGATCAGATGCCATAACTGTGGGCTGTGGCATCTAATCAGGGTCTGCACCATTTGCAGCTCAGCCATCTGTTTTTAGATATATCAGAATGTTGTCTGCATTTTGTGTGTCTATAATTGAAGATTCCCTGGGATCTATAGTGCAGTAACTGTTGGTAGTACATCTGACTACAAATCCAGGGGATGCAAGTTCAAATTCTAGCTTGGCCACATAACTTTTGTGGAGATTGATCATGAAATTATTTCTACGGTTATTCTCCCCCTTCTGCTGATTCAAGAAGGGCAGTTGTCAGTTACTGGTGAACGTATGTGCCTAAGGTACTAATTAACCTTTACCACTGTCTGGGCTAATTCAGCAGATAACAAATTGATGATTTTTTTTTTCTTATTTTTCCCAGAAAAACAGGTTTTGACATTTCATGCAAATTGTCTCCAAAATGAAAAATGTTTCAATATGCCGTCTGCTAAAAATTTTACCAAGAGTGCTAAGCTTTAAGGACTTAGAGGATTGCCTGCCCGGAAAAGTGTGTGTTAGGTTAACTGACCAGCTCAATATGACCTTAACAGTGTTGACTCAGGGCCGTAAAACTCAAACAACCAAATAACTGGATTCTGAAAGAAGCATTTCTACTGTATTTACCCTAAATACAGTCGAACCTCGATGGCTCGAACACCGATCGCTCGTTTACCATGGCTAATTCGAACTCGTTTTCTGAGTCCCTACGAAATTCTTCCGATAGCTCAAGAAAACAAATATCTAAGGAAATTTTCTTATTTTATCATGAAATTGTATGTTGTGTGTACTCATTAGAATTGCCTCATCGAGGCAATTCTAATGAGTACACTCAACATACAATCACTGTGTAGAAAATCGAAAAGATTTCCCTAAATTAGGTCTGTTTGAACTACCCATGTCTCTAAAGAATTTCCATGGTCCAAAAGATGTTCGAGCCATTGAGGTTCGACTGTATTTGGATACTTTAATTATTTACCTCTAAAATTTATATTTGTTCAATCTTTCTACCTGTTCATGTGTTAATCAAAGAACTGACAGCACTAATGGGTCAACTGTCTCTGAGTGTAGGCTGGGAAAATGGTCCTGAATGGGGACTTAAGACTGTTTCATTTAACCTTTGACCCTGTAATTTAAGCAAACAGTGCAGACCCTGATCAGACACCACATTGTGTGTGTAAAAATCATGAGACTTTTGTAGTCTGTGATTTTTTTTGAGTGTTCAACTGAAATCTGAAATCTGAAAGAGAAATTAATGCTTGGTATGCTGGGTAAAATTTTGAAATACTTATTTTTTCCCAGAAGATAGGTTTGACATTTTATACAAATTGTCTCCTTTAGAGACAATCTGCATGACAAGTCAAATCCATTTTTCCTGGGAAAAATAAAACAACTCTGTAAAAATTGTTTTAGCTCAGAAGTGGTCTAGAAGTTCAGTGAAGTACACAGGTTGTCTCATGTAATATGGGACATGGCAAAATCATCCAAATGTAGCTGCTCCAATTAAAATGTCCACTGCTGATATGAAATTCAGCATGCAGAAAAGAAAGCTAACCCTTAAAGTGTTAAGCAAAATTGTAGTAGACAAGGTTTTAAATTTTTTTCATTATTGTTTTCAGAGAATTTCATGTGAATCTCCTGCCTAGCAGACAATTCACATGAAATGTTGAGCCTTATTTTCTCTGAAAAAAAAAAAAAAAATTCAAAATATTGTCTGCTGCAGTTGTGGTTAGCAGTTTAAGGGATAAGTTGGACCATAAGATCAATAATGCAACATAAGTCTTGGTATGCAGACAACAAAAATAAGACATTTTCTAAATTTTCCCTAAAACAATGGGCTAGACATCTCATGCAGATTGTCTCCTTCATCTCCTTAGGAGACAATTTGCATGAAATATCAAGCAAAATCTAATGCATAAATAAAAAAAAATAGAAATTAAACTGTTGTCTGCTTATATTTGAATTCCACAAACAGAGGAGAATATTATCCTGTGCAGATATTTTATGAAGTCATAAACAGGTTATCAAGTATGTCATATGAGCTCAAGGCTGGCGGCTGTGGGGAAAATATTTTCCAATATGTGAACAGTGTTTAACGCTTAACGTGCTGGGTAAAATTTTCAGCAAACAACATACTGAAATATTTTTCTGATTTTCCCCAGAAAACAGGATTTGACATGGCTTTGACATTTCATGCAAATGTTTTCAAATGTCAACTTTGGTTCTGCATAAAATAAGAAAAAATCATCAATTTGTCTTTTGCTGAAACTGCCCAGTTAAAGTCCCAGTCAACAAAATTTCAGTCATGCTGAGACACAGCATCTGAATTTGTGGCTTGGTCGAATCACACTTAACCCTAGTCCTGCTGAACCCAGATATGCCCTGCCTTTGCAAACAATGTGAATCCAGATCAGTCAGCTTTTAAAAAGCCGACTGATCTGGATCAGCACTGTTTGTCATTCAGTAGATGAATTTGTATCAATAACCTGGATCAAGTAATCTGACTGGCTGACAATTAGATGTGGGCGCTACATCATGACAAGGGTTAAGACTAAATCTGCAGCTCTGCGACACCAGGCAGCCAATCTTTTTTGAGGCCCTGACAGGTGGAGGCCAGAGCCAGGCCAACCTGCATATCACCACGTCAGTGAAATAAAAGAAGTAATGCTCTGCTAAATCAAAGCCACAGAAAAATGGAAGTTAAATATGCGGAACACTTCAACTCCAAACCATACTTGTCCTAAAATTTCAGTATGTCCATTTTTCTACTTGTTGCTGTATGAAACAGTTTAGACCCTATAATCAGATGCCACATTCTGATCTGGATCTAAGCAGTTTGCACAGGCCTGTCATTTCATATACAGGGTTAATTAACCCATTGTAGAGTGAATAGACTCCCGCACATACAGGGTTAATTAACCCATTGTAGACTGAATAGACTCCCACACACTATTTATGGAAGAGTCCAAATTCAATTTTTAAGTTATGATGGCTTGCTATGAGATTTAGAAAAATGGCTAAACTATTTGCAAACAGTGGAGACCCTGATCAGATGCCACAGCCTGTGGCATCTGATCTGTATCTGCACTGTTTGCCAATTAACCTTTTAAGGTTCTCCAGACTACAATCGGTTTATTAACCCTTGTCATGCTGAATAAATTAAGATGCCACACTCACTTCCAATTTCCAGCTAATCAGATTACTTGATCCTGGTTTTTGATAGAAATTCACATATCTAATGATAAACAGTGCAGATCCAGATCAGTTGGCTTCTTCAGAAGCCAACTGATCTGGATCTACACTGTTTGCTAAGAGAGGGCAGGTCGTGTTCAGCAAGAAAAGGGTTAATATGGTAAAACTGAACTACCTGTACATGGGTATGAATCTAACTGAAGGCATGAAATCAGAGTTGGACTAAATGTACCATTCCATTCTATCCAGCCAAAAGCTATGGAGCTTTTCTTGAAACAAAGTTTAAGCATTGTAGTAGATGAACTAGTGGTGTTATCTAAAATTGCCTGTAAGTGATCAAACCAAAAATTCAGTCTGGTCACTTTCTTGGGGCTTTGTTATAACGCCAATTCTTCCATTACAAAGTTTAAATAATGCATATAATTAGACTTCACGTACACAGGAAGTGAACAGTATCTTTATACTTTGCCTAAATATTTACTGGATCTTTAATTTTTAGGATGGAACAGAATAGCATGTTTACCCACCATGGTAATGCTTCTCATGAAACATGTTCCTTGAACACGGCCTTTCTCATCTCAATACCTCATCACTGTCCGGCTCAAAATGGCCATATACTGTTGCTGGGATGTAATGATACTAAAGCATCTAAATGAAAAACGAAAAAGAAACAAAACAAAAAAAACAACAAAAAACATTGCTTTCATTGCATGTGACTTACCAAATTTACAACAGACAATTTGTCTTTTAATATTCGTAGTTTTGGGTCCAGCATCAGTGATACCTTCACTTCCTGGTTATTTCTTGCTTGACTCAAGATATCCAAATCCACTGCCTTCCGCAGATATCTGAAAGTAGAAAATTAATGCTTAGCATGCTGGCAAAAAAATTCAATAGGCAACATTTTGAGCCATTTTTCTTATTTTTCCTACAATATAGGATTTAACATTTCATGCAAATTGTCTCCAATGGAGACAATTATTGCATAAAATGTCAAAATTTGTTTTCTGAGAAAAATATGATAAATAATTCAATATGTCATCGGCTAAAAATTTTACCTAGACCGCTAAACATTAAAACAAAACTGAGAGGCATCCAACTATCATTCATTTCTAATCATTATTACTGTGTAACTGTTCTTAACTCTTTGTATGCTCGGTAATTTTTCATGCTTTTTTGTTTAAAATTAACTTTTTCAAAAAAAATCTTTCAGGAATACCATCAGAGAATCAAACGGTTTGGATCCAGATCAGGCCCGACATTTTGTCGGGCCTGATCTGGGTTAAAATTGTTTGCAAAGGTTATCAGCAGACAACAAAAGTCGCCACTAACAGGGAAAGAGTTAATTTGGTGGTATAACCAGAGGAATTGTTAAGGAGGAGTGCAGTCAACTCTCAAACTCCAAGAGACCAGAATTTTTGGTTTGAGATAACAGCAGTTTGAGATAAAGGGGGTTTAAACATAGGGAACCAATAAAACATAAAACCTGAATACTGCCCATTATTATTTTTTTTTTTTTCTTTTGACTTAAGCAAAAGTTTCAGTAATCAGTGTTTGAGCTACTAAGTAATGAGAGTTATCTGTATTATTATTCCACAAAAATGCTTTTGTTTGTGTTGAGGTTTTACGGCCCAGTCAACCCAATGGGGTCATGTCGAGCGTGGTCAGTTTACCTAACCACACGTTTACTGGGCAGGCTTAGTCCTCTAAGCGGTTAACCAGTATTGTGCACAAAAATGCTATTGCTTCCTTCAGATTCTGACTGTACCATACATGCATTTACCTGATTTACCATATACCTGATGAGGACATGAAATTACACCCTCTAAAGTCATAAAAATGATGAATGCCATCATGAAACCCTATAAAAAGGCAGCTCTTTCCACCAGGCACTTCCACTAAGTGACTTTCTTGCGAGGTAAAACAGTTATTTACCACTGCTTATACAGGCAAGCTGTGTTTAAACAGCATTTTCTGCAAAGGTAAAATTTAATCAAAAATAGAATTTGACTAAAAATTCTGATCAATAGCAATAATTGTTTTGCCAACTGACATACTCCTCCCGGTGATAATACTATTTAAAATCAAGAAAGAAAATTCAGTAAGATCAAGGTTAACTTTAAAGTTCCAAGCGAAACTGAAGCAGACAACAGTCATATATATATATATATATATATATATATATATATATATATATATATATATATATATATATATATATATATATATATATATATATACGAGGGATGTTCGAAATGAATTGCTTATTGTCCTCTAGCTCGATATCCACGTGGGGCACGATAAAAACCAATACATGCCTGTATAGGGCTATTCAATATCTACACAATGGTGTATAAATGTACATGTTAGACTAAGTGTAAGACATAAAATTTGCCATTTGAATACACACAGTCATTGACCACTGCAGTAAAAATGGTTGGTAGAAACGTCGACAAAAAAGATGAAATACGGGCTTACATCAAAGCTCTTTACTTGGTTGTTCTTTGAAGAAGCTGATGACTGAAATTTCTACTGCTTTTGGACCTTCTTGTGTGTCTTATGACACAGTTCGGCGGTGGAAAAAGAAATTTGAGTCTGGTGTAGAGTCCATAAAAAATGCACCGAAATCAGGTAAGCCAAAATCTGCATCTCGTAAAGAAATCGTTTCCAAAATAAAGGAAATCATTGAAGGAGATGCCAGATTTACAGTTCGTGATATTGCACGAAAGGTAGGCATATCACTATCAACGGTTCACCTTATTTTGAAGAAGCATTTGAAAATCAGAAAGATTTCTGCTAGATGAGTGCCACATCTGTTGACTGACGAGCAAAAGAGGCAACGGGTTAAAGTGGCCAAAAAGCTGCTTCAAATGTTTCCAAAATATGACAAAAAGCAGTTTGCCAATGTCGTCACAGGTAATGAAACCTGGGTCCATTATTTTGAGCCCGTCAGAAAGGTTAGCAATAAGATCTGGGCCACTAAACACAGCAAACGCCCAATAATTGCCGAACGTTCTTTGAGTACAAAGAAGGTTTTGTATGCAATCTTCTTCTCTGGTGAAGGAGTCGCAATAAAAGTGCCAGTTAAAAAGGGCAAAAGCATCACCGGAAAGTACTAAAAAGACGTAGTACTGAAGAAACTGAAAAAGTATTATCAGAAACGACGCCCTGCCACTGGTTTTAAACATGTCCGTCTTCTACATGACAATGCCCCAGCTCATACCTCCGCAATAGTTACGGCGTTTTTGAAGAAAAAAAAAGTAACTGTTTTGCCTCACCCCCCGTATTCCCCAGACCTTGCCCCATGTGATTTCTTTTTGTTTCCGAAATTGAAAGCATTCCTTACTGGGCGGAAATACCAGTCCCGGCAGGCACTTGGATCTGCCATTCATCAGTACCTTATTACTGTGCCCATATCAGCGTACCGTGACGCCTTCAAGAAGTGGATACATCGGCTGAAACTTTGCATTTCTAGCCACGGGGAGTACTTCGAGGGCACGAAATGAGTACTTTTGGGCTAACTTGAAATTTGAAGTCTCCAGATAGAAATAAGCAATTCATTTCGAACACCCCTCGTATATATATATATATATATATATATATGTATATATATTTTTTTTTAGAGAGAGAAAATAAAGTGTGACATTTCATGATTCAAATGAAATGTCATGCCTTATTTTCTCTCTAAAAATGTTTCAAAATGTCTTCAGGTGCAACTGTAACTGGCACTTTTAAAGGTTAAGAAGGGGATTTAAATCCCCAGTACAATAATTAGCTTAATTCACATGCTGGCTAAAAATTTCAGCAGACTACATTTTGAAATATTTTTCCTGTTTTTCTGAGAAAATAGGTTTGACATTTCATGCAAATTGTCTCCTAATTGCATGAAATGTCGAAACCTTTCTCAGACAATAAGAAAAATATCAATTTGTCGTCTGCTGAATTTGCCCAGAATATAAAAGTCTCAAATACTGCCACGCCCACTTCTAATTTTCAGCCAATCGGATTACTTGATCCGGAGTGTTGCTTTTAATTCACATACTTTAAGGCAAACAGTGCAGAACCAGATCAGTTGGCTTCTTCAGAAGCCAACTGATCTGGATCTACACTGTTTGCAAAGCCAGGGTATATCCGGGCTCAGCAGGACAAGGGTTAATACTCCATTATGGGTATTCATTAGAATCTCCTCTGTGAGGCAATGCTAATGAGTGCCTACAACATATGTTTGGGTACAAAGCAAACAAGTATCCTAAACGGTTACCCAAACTTTAAACACCTTATCTCCAGCACGTCTCCACCCACCAAATATCCACTCATTCATCCAACAAGTGATCCATCCGATCATCCATCACCCAATTATTATAATCTGCACTACTTTTCAATGCCAAATAAAAAGCCTAGCTGAGATCTATATTTCAGTAGGTGTTTTATGCCAATTAGCCAACTTATTTAAACAACCCTATTTACTCTAAATAACCCAGGACAGTTTAGGTGGAATAGCTTAACTTTCCGGAGAAATGGAAATAATTCAGTTAACACTGTTTGCCTCCCTGTCTTCCAAAAAGTTATCAACCTTTTTTTTTTTTTTTATTTTGTCAGATGTTTTAGGGGCAGTGGTGATGACAATCTAACAGTTAATTTTCTCTGGCCTTAACATGTGAGTCTTTCTTGAAAGCCACCATTGGGGTCTCTAAAACTTGCTGCGATCAAGAGATCGGGTGGCAGTTGTAGAGAGATTAAATACACAGTACAACAGTACTTTTGGAGATCAGAAAAGTGGCTGTTATAGGAAGGGGCTGTTGTTGAGAGGTGACCATATCATTAGTGGAAGTTCCAATGAATCGGACATTCATACAAGAGTACCTTTTCTTACGACATGATAGCCGTAACAAAGGAATTGAAGCATAGCTGAAAAAATATTCCGTCTTTCCTGGGAATCGAACCCGGTCCTCCAGGTTAAAAATCCAATGCTCTAACCACTGAGCCAAAGAGTCGACTCCCTGACGCAGTTGTCAGAGATTGAATATATACTTAGAAGCTATGCGTAATCTGCCAAGGCAGATAATCGAAGGTAGGAGTGCTCGGTCGTAACACTTTACTTACCCTCTCAGTATTCAGACGGACAGGTCCGTGCAGGCTCTGTAGGCCAAGATCATATGCTGCAGAATGAGGCATCTGAACAGAGTCTGCACTGTTTGCCACTCATCCATCAGTATTTAGACATAGCTCTTGATGATGCTTTTTTTCAGTCCAAAAGTACTGATATTCTTTTTATTTCTCCATGAAAACATATGTTGTGGTTACTCATCAGAAGTGCCTCAGGGAGGTGCTTCTAAAGAGTACCCACAAGTTAACATATATTTTTTGGGAGAAATAAGAAAATATTTACCTGATACCCACCTTTGATTTAGGCATGATTTTTTTTTCAGTCCAAAAGTACTGATATTTTTCTTATTCCTCCATGAAAACATATGTTGTGGGTACTCATTAGAAGTGCCTCAGTGAGGCACTTCTAATGAGTACCACAACATATGTTTTTGTGGAGAAATGAGGAAACTATTGACCTGATACCTACCTATGATTTAGACATGATCTAGACCTACGATTCATGATCTAGACCTATGATTTAGACACATCAACAGGTAGTCAAATAGACCTCTTAAAATTTTAGGACAGGCATGGTAAGGGTTAACATAATTAAGAAAACTTGATACAACTGGAAGATTTACAGCCAGTTTTTCAAGGGAGACTTTTGTGACTTCCTGATTGCTTTCCTGCACATCAGGCCCCTTCTGAAAAAGGCGTATTCGAAAAGGAAACTAAGGGAAGCAAATCCATTTTTTTCCATTTACAGCAGACATCTTTTTCAAAAGGAAAGCAAAAACAGTTTGACAGAGTTACCGTCCCTGAAAACATTACCCCCCATTTAAGTGCCTGAATTTTAGGGTTGACATGTACAGCACAGTTTCTCTCAAAAGCCACCCTTGGGATCGATAAAATTCTATAAACCTCTTTTCAGAAGGCACCACAATAAATCTGACAGTTATCTCCCCTTAAAGTGTATCTATTTCCCTTTGTGTCTTTTTGTGGTCTTTTAACTCCAAATAAACCATTTATCAGGAACCTTCTGTCAGTTTACACTTTAAATCTATCAAGTTATTACCTGCCTTATTTCATTCAAATATTTAAAACCTTTACCAAGCTCTGGGCAGATTCAGTCGATAACAAAGTTGACAATATCCTTCCTATTTTTCACAGAAAATAGGCTTTGACATTTCATGCAAACTGTCTCCAGTGGAGATTTTTTGCATGAACTATCAAAGCCAATTTTCTGGAAAAAAAGAAAATAAGAAAAATATTTCAAAATGTTGTCTGCTGAAATTTTTGCCAAGCACGCTAAGCATTAAAACTGATAAAATTCCCCCTGCTGTTGATAATCTCATTCACAAAATTTGTACAAATTTCACCACAGAAAATAGTACCAAAACTTAACATTTCATTCAAAGAGGACAAGTAGAAATTTCGAGTACACCCTTTAGCCTATATAGCTCTAGATAAGAGGGGTACCAGGTTATAAATTTCTTATTTCTCCATGAAAACTTAACTATGTTGTGGGTATCCATTAACCCAATGTATACTGAATAGACTCTCCCGCACTATATACTGGAAAAATCCAATTTCAATTTTAAGGTACGTCCGGCAATGAGATTTACATATTCCTAGAGAAAAATGGCTAAAGTATTTGCAAACAGTGGAGACCTTGATCAGACGCCGTGTTCTGCAGTGTCTGATCTGGGTCTGCACTGTTTGCCAAATACCCTTTTACAGGTCTCCCAATTGTAAAGCACTTGGTTGTGGGGCTTCTAATGAGTACCAACACTTTATGTTTTTGAGAAGAAAAGACAAATATCAATGCTTTTTGGTTGAAAAAAAAAATGTCTTAAAAATGTCTTATGAAGATTTTGTTTGTGTTGAAGTTTAAAGGTCCAGTCAACCCAGTGGGGTCATGTCAAGCATGGTCAGTTTACCTACCACACTTTTACTGGGCAGGCTTAGTCCTCTATGTGGCTGACCAGTATTGTGCACATTTTTTTGCCAGAAACTGACAACTGCCCTTCTTGAATCAGCGGAATTAAGGGAGAGAATGACCATAAAAAATATTTCATGATCAAATCTCCACGAAGAGGAGTAGCTAGGTAAAAAGTGTCCAAGCTTATTTCTTCATAACTTGGTTCGGCTCTTCTGCTGATTTTGTTTGTGTTGAGGTTTTATGGCCCAGTCAACCAAATGGGGTCATGTTGAGCGCGGTCAGTTTTCCTAACAACACTTTTACTGGGCAGGCTTACCCTTCTTGAATCAGCGGAAGGGAGAGAATGACTGTAGAAAATATTTTATGAACAATCTCTACGGAAGAATGGTGCTGCCCTCGGCAGGGGTACCCGCGACCTCCTGGTCTCCAGTCGGATGCGCATCCAACTGAGCCACCGAGGCCGGCACTCTTCTGATGAGTACCACAATTTATGTTTTCATAAAAATTATGAGAAATAAGAAAATTTAATCAACACTTCCTGGCTGAAAAAAATGCCAAACATAGATGTTCTGAATCTGGGCATTTTGCATACCCTCGAAATACAGCTTTTCACTTTCACTCTTACAACGCTATGGGCAAATTCAGCAGATGACAAATTGATGACTTTTTTCTTATTTTTCCTAGAAAATAGGATTTGACACTTCATGCAAATTGTCTCCTTAGGAGACAATTTGCATGGAGTGTCAGATCCTATTTTCTAGGAAAAATAAGAAAAATATGTCAAAATGTCGTCTGCTGAAATTTGTACCCAGCATGCAAAATGTTCAGTAGCTGAAGTAGCATTCATTTGGTATCTGCAAAATTTACCTACAGCAGGTAAATGGTTTATCAGGAGCATCAGAAATCCCCACTTCATTCCTTATGTTGATATGCTAATTGTAGGTTTATCAAAAGTAAACATGTGAAATAAAATACAGTGGCCTTTTTTATGCCCCCGCCATTGGAAGAATGGTGAAAAGGGCATATATAGTGTTAGAGTCCAACCATCCATCGGTCTCCGTCCACGTCCGGTGTTAGCAATTTGCATGTAAGTTTTTCAGACAGGGCATCCATGTCCTTTCTAATTTTTTTTTTTTTTTTTTTCTTTGCTTTTGTTATTTTCCTTCATCTAATAAAACAGCATAGGTATACGTATGGGCTATGTCCTAAAAAAAATTACTTCAAAGTTTCCAGCGAAATGGCATGGGCAAACAGTGCAGACCCAGATCACACTGCTCCTGAAGATAAGGGGCGAAGGAATGTTGGTTTTCTTGAATACTATGGCCCCACAAAAACAGTTGCAGAATTTCATTCATATAACGTGTTTATCTTTGCATAGGTAAACTGACAAGTTTATTATGCTTACTCCAAAATTCAATTTACGATAAGCATATGGAAGTTTTACTTTAACGATTTTGAATTTTATGAGGCGGACTTGAACACGAATTACTGGCACATATCCAAGGCATTTGTTAAAATTCAGCAGCATGTTCCTTTGCATCATTCCTTTTGATCAACACATTACAATAACGAATGAGGATAAATTACATGAAATTTATGCTCTGCCACATGCAGAAATCGCAGCTCCAGATAAATAGCCACTAAATATTTTTAATTCTCCATAAAAACATGTTATGGGTACTCATAAGAAGTGCCTCCCCGAGGCGCTTCTAATGAGTACCCACAACATATGTTTTCATGGAGAAATAAGAAAAATGTCTATAATTTTGGTGGAAAAAAAAGTGCCATATCTGGCAATATGATGACTGCATTAAGGTTATAAGGTGTGCTACATCACATGAAAAAGGTGCTTATGCCTTATGCAAAGAGCAGAAATCTGGATCAGTCTGCACAGTTGTGCAATCTGATCAGTACCATCACTGTTGCAGCTAGATACTACTGCTGTCTGGCTTTCTCTGGCCAATCAGAGAAGACACTGAACAGACTGTGAATGTGCAAGCCGATCTCGGCAATCACTGTCTGGATATGCATGCATTAAGCACCCTTATGCAAGACAATCACAAGCATAGATCGTTTTCATTTACATAATGCTACTGGTAATTATTTACCATATGTTAAAATTAACTTTTTTTCTTTCCAAACTGCGCAAAATACTGAATTGCTGCCTTGTGATGAACATATATAGGCTCTTTGTTTCACTGGGTTTTAATCTGTAATTCTGTAGCCTGGAAAATGCAGTTAAGGTCATTTCAAACCATTCAGTTACCTGGGCAGGTTTAGTCCTCTAAGCAGTTAACCAGTACTTTGTGTGCGTGATTTTATCAGTAACTGACCACTGCCTTCTTGAATCAACAGATGAGGAAGAATATATATGACTGTAGTAATTACTTCATAAACAATCTCCACAAAAGTTGTAACCAAGCTGGGAATCAAACTGAATCTGTAGTCGGACAGGTTACCACTAGACTGGCTCCAGTCTCTAGTGGGTAAATATTTTTTTCTTTCTTTTAATCCTGTTTAATAACCCACTAAAATAAAACCAAAATAATTTCATTACAAAGGCTGGCCAGTAGTGACCAGCCTTTATCATACATGCCATACCTCACACTTCTGTGAGACAAAATCTCACAGAATTTGGGCGCTTCTGGACTCCGTTTCCCATAAGATTTTGAAATCTCACAGAATTTTCATACCATTTAATAAGATATTTTTTGAAGAACTAGAAACAAATCATACATTAGCATGGCTATTCCAAGCTTAATTCAATAAAATAATGGCTTTTAACTCACTTATGTAAGCTTGAAAGTGATTTTCATAAAAAGCTCACAGAATTTCATCAAATCTCCCCTAAAAATTTGCAAAATCTCACAGACTTCTGTCAACAGCTAATGGCATGTATGCTCTATAGTCATGATATTTTTTTTTATATTTTAGTGGATAATAAAACAGGATTAAGAGAAAAATATTAGTCGCTAGAGACTGGAGCCAGTCTATGTTACCACCTGTGCTCTGGTCATATATGGTGCTAGATATGCTGTTCTTTTCAACCAAAATAAGTTTTTTTACCCTTGTCCTGCTGAATAAATTAAGATGTCACGCCCACTTCTAATTTTCAGCCAATCAGATTACTTGATCCAGATTTTTGTTATAAATTTGCATACTTGATGGCAAACAGTGCAGATCCAGATCAGTTGGCTTCAGAAGCCAACTGATCTGGATCTACACTGTTTGCAAAACAGGGTATATCCGGGTTCAGCAGGATAAGGGTTAATATTTGCATGCTTGGAGCGAGGGAGAAGGAGAATACTAACCCCCATCAAAATATGTGTTTTATTATCATCATTCTTAATAATACTATTATTATTATTATCATTATTATTATTACATGTATTATTATAAGTGGAAGGTGTGTGGATATAATGAATATTATTTTCGATAAACTTAAACATGTATTTTTATTTATGATATTTACAGTGAAATAGAAAGGCTCTTTAATATCCCCATACTTGAATTTTCTGTACCGGAAAATCCCCTATTTTTTGTGTACAGTATATAACCATGTGATTCTTTACTTTATAGCTATGTGGGTGGACAATATTAATGAAATGATAAATTCTGGCCTCATAAATAAGTCTAACTTGAATGTTAATGGACCATAACCATTACCACTCTCTGGGCAAATTCTGCAGATGACAAAATTGATGATTTGTTGTTGTTTTGTTTGTTTTTTTCAGAAAGTAGCCTTTGACATTTCATGCAAATTGTCTCCAGAGACAATGCATGAAATGTCAAAGCCTATTTTCTGGAAAAAATTAGAAAAATATTTAGAAAGGTTGTCTGCTGTAATTCTTACCCAGCATGCTTTGCGTTAAAATGCTCTTTATCAGCCAATGGTCATTGGACTACTGTGGTCTCTGAGCTCCTTATTTATCCTAACTATCCTAAGCAAACAATGTAGGTCAAGACCTGACACTGCAGAATGCAGCATCTGATTTGCTACTAATCCAGCAGGTTTTGGACTTATCAACAGGTAGTCCAACAGACTTAGAATCTATTTCACTATAGCTGGTGTTAGTGCCATGTGGCTGCCTTAAAACTTCTCCTTGTACTTCACTACTGCACCATGTATTATTAAATGTGAGGTCGGCAACATTCTTTCGTGGAGAATAATCATGAAATATTTTCTACGGTCATTCTCTCCCTTCCGCTGATTCAAGAAGGGCAGTTGTCAGTTTCTGGTGAAAGAATGTGCACAATACTGGTTAACCACTTAGAGGACTAAGCCTACCCAGTAAACGTGTGGTAAGGTAAACTGACCGCGCTCGACATGACCCCATTGGGTTGACTGGGCAGTAAAATCTCAACACAAACAAACAAATTATTAAATGTATTTTTGGTTGATTGTTTACAATCCAGCCATAGTATACAAGCGCCAAAATTTCCTTCAGGTAGATGTTCACGGGATCATCATTGACCAATGTAATCAAACAGTGCGTCTGATAAAATCCAAGTAAAGGTTATTTATAGCCACTCTATTCTTGTAGCTGTGACCTCAGCATGCTGTTGATAGAGGGTTATCTGTAAAACCTGGACCAGGATATTTGGGATATTGACAAACAATGCAGACTCAGATCAGATGCCACATTCTGCATCTGATCAGGGTCTACAGTCTGTTTGCTTAAATTACAGGAAGTTAATAAGGGTTAAATGAAACAATCATTAATCTCCGTCCATGACTATTTTTTCAGCCTACACTATTAACCTTTATCACTCTCTAGGCATATTCAGCAGACGACAAATTGATGATATTTTTCTTATTTTTCCCAGTAAACAGGATTTGACATTTCATGCAAATGATCCTGTTTTCTGGGAAAAATGAGAAAAATATTTCAAACTGTCGTCTGCTGAAAATTTTACCCAGTCCTAAGCGTTAAAGAGACAATTGACCCACCGGTGCTGTCAGTGCTTTGATTTGACTACCATTTAGTTGACAAAAATACTTTTCTGATTAACTCTTTTGGTGCCAAATTTCAGACGACATTTGTCGTCTGCTTTTTCATTTTAACAAACTATCGTTTGGAAAGACTGAATGTCAAACAGCGTAGATCCAGATGAGCCGTCTCATCTGCATCTATGCTGTTTGCAAAAGCCTATTAATATCACCTGTGGCAGTGAAAGAATTAAGAAATGCAACAACAGTTGGCCATGGTCAACCATGGTCACTTAACTTATAATGGTTAACCATGGTCATATTACTGTGGTTAACAGCAGTGGGCAAACTTATTCCATTATTTTCTTGCTTAAATTTCAAATGTTTGTGTCTGCTTATTTTTTATTTTTTTTTTTTATTTGGGTTTTACAGCCCTTTCAAGAATATTTCACTTATATCGAGCCGATCGTTCATCAAAGGTGGGCGAAAACGGAACCCAGGAAAAAACCACCTGACCATCCATAAGCAGAACTTGGCTTTCCCATGTGACCGAGTGAGGCTCGAACCGCAGTGTGAGAAACCTAATGGATTAAGAGTCAACTCTCCTATCCACTAGGCTACGGGGGCCTGCAATGTGTCTGTTTATAAAATGTCAAACAGTAGAGACCCAGATCAGAGCAGTCTGATCTGGATCTACACAGTTTGCATATTTCATTTTGTCTGAAGAGTTGGAGTACAAGGTTTCTAGGACAGTTACTGTACATCAGCATGACTGTTATCATCCCTTACATGCAAATATAAGTGAGGTGATCAGCTATCACTATAAAATAATAAAAAAAGAATTATTAATTACAGTCATCAATACTTCAAAGTGCAATATCAACCCAGGACAGCCAAAGAAACACAAAATTTTGGCAAATTGTAGCCTCATAAACTGCAAAATTATCATGTCACACCTGTAACTTTGACTGACTGCCAAATATGTCAAAACTTTTCAAATAAGACACAATGAAATCAGCTGCTATCTAGACATGGCCCCTGGCATACTGGGGTCATGACACTGGTGTGATACTAAGTTGAACCCTTTGCCTGACAAATTTGTATCTTAGCAGTAGGCAATTTGAAACATTTCTTTCTTATTTTTTCCAAAATTAAGGTTTGACATTTTGTCACCTGTAATGGAGATGATCACACTTCAGGTCGAAGTTTTGGGAAAAAAAAACTAAAGAAATCTCATATATTTGCCATCTGCTAATTACATGATCTGAATATGAAGGGGTAATGTAATATAAACATATTCGCAGGTCCATTCAATGTATACTTTGGTGGTGGAGTATATACTTTGAAGTATCAAATTTTATAAGTACCCTATTCAACCTACAATCCTTTTAACCTCACTTGAAAAGACATGTCAGTTGCATGGGTTTGTACAGCCATGCTTTCATGGATCACCCATGCTGACATGGTGCCGCTGTCTGTCATAAAGCGCCTCCCTGTCCACTTTATACCCAGGGCACGTCAAGTATGATACCATGCCAGAATAAGCAGGATTTTAGCATCTATTCAGAATACCCAGGGCCAGGGATAAAGACGGAATTTTTTTTTCAGGGCTTCTTAGCGGAGTTCTGCTGGATGAAATGTCACAATTCCCACTATTCCACTCTAGTAGTGAGGTGGGGTCACATGAATACAACTTACTAATGACTACATAAAAGTCACCCATAGCCTTGTATTGCCACCTATATACTAAGGGAATTTTAGCCTATCTTATATTCAAATCTTAATTCTCCTACCCCAAAAGGGTAGCCATTCACTGCTGGGTAAACAGAAACAACAATGGTCTGAACCAGGCTTAAAGCCACAACCTGCAGCACACAATTTTGCAGTCAAATGCTCAAACCCCTCAGATATAATGCTAGCACTGGTCAATACACTGATACTTTTGCTTACATTTCCCAGAACACTGTCTTTGACATATCATGCTGTCTTCTTTTCTCTTAAAGGAGAGTTAGCACCATCATCTAAAGCAGATACACCACAACCTCTTTATAACACTATTGTTGAGGTCCATAGCACAAACCGTGTTAGTTAAACAACCATGTTATATCCAAACAAAAATGTATAGATTATATTGAAAAATGACCATTTATGGTAATTTTTCAATATAATCTACACATTTTGGGATCCATCTTTGAACCATGTTATATCCAAAACTGTGTTATAACGAACCATGTTATAAAGAGGTTGTAGTGTAATTACACTATTTCCTGCCAAATGTAACAAAAATATTTCAAAATGTCATCTGCTGAAATTTTTTTACCCAGAAAAAAAATTACGAGTTAGCAGCAATGCTTTGCATGCTGGTTAAAATTTTTAGTGTCTGATTTGGGTCTATACTGTTTACTTGAGCCTCTCTTTCTGAAAATGTAGGGTTAACAATATGATAATATTAGTAGATTAAGGTAACAGGTTGCCGAAACTTGAAACCATATCTGCATTCTACATATTACAAAAACAACCCTGTAAAACTCATAATTATTATCCTCTATTTGAGACATGACATTTAACGCTTAGCATGCTGGGTAAAAATTTCAGATGACATTTTAAAATATTTTTTTATTTTTCCCTGAAAACAGGTTTTGACACTTCATGCAAATTGTCTCCTAATTGTAAGTAGACAATTTGCATGACCTGTCAAAGCCTTACCAAGGCACTGACTTCTAATGAGTGCCCATGCATATGTTTTCATGGAGAAATAAAACAAATATTTACTGGATACTCCTTCTAATCTAGAGCTATTGGATATTATCTGAAAATATTCTGAGTCTACACTGTTGTGCACCTCAAGATCTCTGTGGCTACACTGCTGAGCATCTCAGGATATCTGTCTACACTGTCCAGCATCTCAGGATATCTGAGTGCACTTTTGAGCATCCCAATATCATTAATTCTGCACTGTTGAGCATATCAGGATCTCTAAATCTACACTGTTAAGCACCTCAGGATCTCTGAGTCTACACTATTGAGCACCTCAGGATCTCTGAGTCTACACTGTTGAGCATCTCAGGATCACTGAGTCTGCACTTTGAGCACCTCAGGATATCTGAGTGCACTGCTGAGCATTTCAGGATCCCTCAGTGCACAGTTGAGCATCACAGGATCTCTGACTACTCTGTTGAGCATCTCTGTATATCTCTGTATCTTTGAGTCTGCACTGCTATGTATATCAGGATCTCTGAGTCTACACTGTTGAGCATCTCTGGATATCAGGATCTCTGAGTGTGCACTGTTAAGCATCCCAGGATCTCAGGGTCTGCACAGTTGTGAATCTCAGGATCTCTGTGTCTGCACTGCTGAGCTTCTCAGGATCTCTGAGTGCACTGTTGAGCATCTCAAGATCTCTAAATCTGCACTGCTGAGCATCTGAGGATCTCTGAGTCTGCACTGCCGAGATCTCAGGATCTCTAAGTCTGCACTGTTGACATCTCAGGATCTCTGAGTCAACTCTGTTGAGCACCTAGGATCTCTGAGTCTGTACTGCTGAGCATCTCAGAGATCAGGATCTCTGAGTCTGCACTGCTAAGCACATCAGGATCTCTGAGTCTGCACTATTGAGCATCTCAGAATCTTTGAGTCTGTTGTGTATCTAAGGATATCTGCATCTATACTGCTGAGCATCTCAGGATATCAAGATCTCTGGGTGTGCACTCTTAACCATCTCAGGATCTCAGTCTGCACAGATGAGCATCTCAGGATCTCTGAGTCTGCATTGCTGAGCATCTCAGGATCTCTGTCTGCACTGTTGAGCATCTCAGGACCTAAGTCTGCACAACTGAGCAACTAAGGATATCTGAGTCTGTACTGTTGAGCTTCTCAGGATCTCTGTCTGCACTGTTGAGCATCTCAGAATCTCTGAGTAGGCACTGCTGAACTTCTCAGGATCTCGTGTCTGCACTGTTGAGCATCTCAGCATCTCTTCACTGCTGAGCATCTCAAAATGGTCTGCACTGCTGAGAATCTCAGGATCTCTGTCTGCACTGCTGAGTATCTCAGGATCTCTCTGCACAGCTGAGCATCTCAGGACCTCTGAGTCTGCACTGCCTAGTACCTCAGGATCTGTGAGTCTACACTGATGAGCATCTCAGGATCTCTGAGTCTGCACTGTTGAGCATCTCGGGATCTCTGTCAGCATCTCAGGATCTCTGAGTCTGCACTGCTGAGCATCACAGGATCTCTGGGTCTACATTGCTAAGCATCTTAGGATCTCTGAGTCTGCACTGCTGAGCAAATCAGGATATCTCAGTCTGCACTATTGAGCATCTCAGGATCTTTAAGTCTGTTGTGTCTCTCAGAATATCTGAGTCTACACTGTTGAGCATCTAAGGATATCAGGATCTCTGAGTGTGCACTCTTAGGCATCTCAGGATCTCACTGTCTGCACAGATGAGTATCTCAGGATCTCAGTCTGCACAAATGAGTATCTCAGGATCTCAGTCTGCACAGATGAGCATCTCAGGATCTCTGTCTGCTCTGTTGTGTCTCTCAGAATCTCTCAGTCTACATTGTTGAAAATCTCAGGATCTCTGAGTCTGCACTGTTGAGCATCTAAGTATCTCTGAGTATACTCTTTTGAGCAACTCAGGATCTCTGTCCACTGTTGAGCATCTCAGGATCTCCGCTGAGCACATCAGGATCTCTGAGTCTGTACTACTGAGCATCTCAGGACCTCTGAGTCTACCCTGTTGTGTCTCTCTGAATCTCCGAGTCTACACTGTTGAACATCTCAGGATATCAGGATCTCTGTGCACTCTTAAGCATCTCAGGATCTCACTGTCTGCATAGATGAGTATCTCAGGATCTCAGTCTGCACAAATGAGTATCTCAGGATCTCAGTCTGCACAGATGGGCATCTCAGGATCTCCAAGTCTGCTCTGTTGTGTCTCTCAGAATCTCTGAGTCTACATTGTTGAGCATCTCAGGATCTCCGAGTCTGCACTGTTGAGCATCTACGTATCTCTCTGTTGAGCACCTCAGGATCTCTTAGTGCACTGTTGAGCATCTCAGGACCTCTGAGTCTACACTGTGAATCTCAGTCTACACTGTTGAGCATCTCAGGATATCAGGATCTCTGAGTGTGCACTCTTAAGCATCTCAGTCTGCATAGCTGATCATCTCAGGATTTTGAGTCTGCACTGTTGAGTATCTCAGGATCTTAAAGTCTGCACAGCTGAGCATCTCAGGTTCTCTGAATCTGCACTGCTGTGCATCTCAGGATCTCTGAGTCTGCACTGCTGAGCATCTCAGGATCTCTGCACTGCTGAGCACCTCAGGATATCTGAGTCTACACTGTTGAGCATCTTGGGATCTATGAGTCTGCATTGTTGAGCACCTCTGGATCTCTGTCTGCACAGCTGAGCATCTCAGGATCTCTGTCTGCACAGTTGAGCACCTCAGGATCTCTTTTTTTTTTTATTTGGGTTTTACGGCCCTTTCAAGAATATTTCACTTATATCGAGCCGATCGTTCATCAAAAGTGGGCGAAAACCGGAGAACCCGGAGAAAAAACACCTGACCATCCGTAAGCAGAACTTGGCTTTCCCACATATGACCCGAGCGAGGCTCGAACCACAGCGGTGAGAAACCTAATGGATTAAGAGTCAACTCTCTTATCCACTAGGCTACGGGGCCCTCTCAGGATCTCACTGCTGAGCATCTCAGGATCTCTGTCTGCACTGCTGAGCACACCAGGATATCTGAGTGCACTATTGAGCATCTCAGGATTTTTGAGTCTGTTGTGTATCTCAGAATATCTGAGTCTACACTGTTGAGCATCTCAGGATATCAGAATCTCTGAGTGTGCACTCTTAAGCATCTCAGAATCTCAGAGTCTGCACAGTTGATCATATCAGGATTTTGTGTCTGCACTGTTGAGCATCTCAAGATCTTTAAGTCTGCACAGCTGAGCATCTCAGGTTCTCTGAATCTGCACTACTGAGCATCTCAGGATCTCAGCACTGCTGAGCATCTAAGGATCTCAAAGTCTGCACTGCTGAGCATCTCAGGATCTCTGAGTATGTACTGCTGACCATTTCAAGATCTGTGTCTGCACAGCTGAGCATCTCAGGATCTCTGAGTCTGCACTGTTGAGCACCTCAGGATCTCTGTCTACACTGTTGAGCATCTCAGGATCTCTGAGTCTGCACTCCAACAGTGCAGGATCCCTGAGTCTGCACTGCTGTGCATCTCAGGATCTCAGTATGCCCTGCTGAGCATTTCAGGATCTCTGTCTGCAATGCTGAGCATCTCAGGATCTCCGAGTCTGCACTGTTGAACATCTCAGGATCTCTAAGTGCACTCTTTTGAGCATATCAGGATCTCTGAATCTGCATTGTTAATTGAGTCTACTCTGTTGAGCACCCCATGTTTGAGTCCCCACTGCTGAGCATCTCAGGATAAAGTCTACACTGCTAAACACATCAGAATCTCTGAGTCTGCACTACTGAGCATCTCAGGACATTTGAGTCTACTCTGTTGTGTGTCAGGATATCAGGATCTCTGAGTGTACACTCTTAAGTATCTCAGGATCTCAGTCTGCACAGATGAACATCACAGGATCTTTGAGTCTGCACTGTTGAGCATCTCAGGATCTCTGCATTGCTGAGCATCTCAGTATCCGTAGAACATTTCAGAATCTCTGAATTTTCTCTGTTGACCGCCTCAGGATTTCTGAGTCTGCACTGCTGAGCATTACAGGATCTCTGTCTGCACTGCTGAGCACATCAGGATCTCTGTCTGCACTATTGAGCATCTCAGGATCAATGAGGCTACTCTGTTGTGTATCTCAGAATCTCTGTCTACATTGTTGAGCATCTCAGGATATCAGAGTGTGCACTCTTTAGCATCTCAGGATCTCAGACTCTGCACAGTTGAGCATCTCAGGATCTCTGAGTCTGCATTGCTGAGCATCTCAGTCTCTCTGTCTGCACTGTTGAGCATCTTAGGATCTCTAAGTCTGCACAGCTGAGCATATCAGGTTCTCTGAATTTGCACTGCTGGGTATCTCAGGATCTGTGCACTGCTGAGTATCTCAGGATCTCTGCACTAATGAGCATCTCAGGATCCCTGAGTCTGCACTGCTGAACATCACAGGATCTGTGTCTGCACTATTGAGCATCTCAGGATCTCTGTCTGCACAGCTAAGCGTCTCAGGATCTCTGAGTCTGCACTGCTGAGTATTTCAGGATCTCTGTCTGCAGTCTTAGCATCTCAGGATCTCTGAGTCTGCACTGTTGAGCATCTCAGGATCTCTAAGTGTACCCTGTTGAGCATATCAGGATCTCTGATGAGTCTGCATTGTTGAGCATCTCAGGATCTTTGAGTCTGCTCTGTCGAGCATCTCAGTAACTCTGTCTGCATGGCTGACTGTCTCAGTCTAAGGGTTTTTTTCCTGTATGCATCACATTTTTTCTCTGACATTAGCACATAAAAAGGCAAGAAATATGATCGGCATTGTCATGCACAATTTAGGTCAAAATATTTCATGTGTGAAACTGGGATACTGACATACTGCATTCACAACATTTCTGTGATTTATGGATCAAGTTGTTCTACCCTAAAACCTTTTGCATTAATTACTGTATGTTTTCTCATAGCAACTCCATAACTTTGTGGTCCCTTTTTACCTGTAATTCCTATTAGGAGTGAAAGAGTATCCAGACAATTATTTTTCTTTTTTCTCCATGGAAATATATGCTATGGGTATTCATTAGAAGCCAGATACTCATCAGGGCACTCATTAGTATCCAGATTTTTTTCTCTTCATAAAAGCAGATCTTGTGTGTACTCATAAGAAGCACCTCACTGATTTCTCCACAACATATGTTTTCATAGAAAATATTGGTTCTTTTTTTGGTTGAAAAAAATCTCCTAATATAGAGCTTGGCCAGGTGAGTCCAGTGAGTACTTAACCCTTGTCCTGCTTAGCCTGGATATACCCTGCCTTTGCAAACAGTGTAGATTCAGATCAGTTGGCTTCTGAAGAAGCCAACTGATCTGGATCTGCATTGTTTGCCATTAAGTATGTGAATCTATATCAACAACCTTGATCAAGTAATCTGATTGGCTGAAAATTAGAAATGGGTGTGGCTTCTTAATTTATTCAGCATGACAAGGGTTAACAGAGAAACAAGGCAAAGTTTTGTGGCACAACCCAGTTACATGTATTTGGCAAAACTCTGCAGGTAAAGTAAGGAGGAGGTAAGGTGTCTGGGTACCTAGGTTACGTACCATAGTAACCCAAAGTATTGGTACAGATAATGCAGACCCAGATCAGATGCTGCATCCTGCGGCATTTGCTCAGGATCTACACTGTTTGCCACTCATCCAGCATTTTTTTTTCAGACTCATCAAGGGGTAGTAAAATGAACTAGTAAAAAGTTCAGTACAATTTTTTTAATTTGGTAAGAAGTTCATATATCCAATTGTAAAGGTAAAAATAAAGTAGTGAAGGGACCACCTAGAATCAAGAATTTAGGCAAGTAATAATCAGAGCTGTTGGGTATCAACTATGTTCCAATCAATCACCAGCAGTGGTCTTTAACCCTAGTCCTGCTGAACTTGGATATACCCTGCTTTTGCAAACAGTGCAGATCCAGATCAGTTGGCTTCTGCAGAAGCCAACTGATCTGGATCTGCAATGTTTGACATTAAGTATGTGAATTTGTAATAAAGACCCGGATCATGTAATCTGATTGGCTGAAAAATAGAAGTGGGTGTGGCATCTTAATTTATTCAGCATGTCAAGGGTTAAAAAATTATAAAATGACAGTTTTGGAATAGGTTAACCTTTAAGGCTTAGCATGGTGGGTAAAAACTTCAGCAGGTGACATTATGAAATATATATATATTTTTTTCCCCAGAAAACAGACAATTTGCATATAATGCCAAAGCCTATATTCTGGGAAAAATAAGAAAAAAACATCACCAATTTGCCATCTGCTAAATTTTCCCAGAAGTGGTAAATGTTAAATTTTTATATCTATCCTGCAGAGATCTATCCAACCAGGACAGTTTTAAGGACCAAAACAAGTATTAGCTTTTGCAAATAGTGTAGATCAGTAACAAATCATCTCATCAGGATCTCCACTGTTTGCCATTCTGTTTTTGACATTTGGTTGACATTCCCATTGGCAACATTATAAGGATGTGTCTAGATTTAAAGATGGAAAAGCCTGCTTCGAAACTCGGGTGAAAGAGATAACACTGAATGCAATGCAAATACTGGAAATATCAAGACATATATTTGATCAAATAGGGCAGTATAAGTATGGCCTGCACTGTTTACTGTTTTGCCAGATTATAAAGACACATACCTACCAGGAGTCATTTCAGCCCTGCAGACCAAAACATATACCTTTGCAAACAGTGTAGATCCTGATGAGATGGATCATAACAAGTTGTCATTCTGTTCTTGATTTTTTATTTCCACTTCTGTTTGCAACAATGGATGTGTCCAGAGTCAAAGATGGAATAGTCCACTTCAGAAAGGGCTAAATAAACTGTGACTACCATATTTACCCTAAGTATTGGGACACCTTATCTACTTACCATACTTGTCCTAAAATTTGACTTAGTCCATTCTTCTACCTGTTATGGCTAAAACATTGCTGTATGTATGGCAAACAATGCAGACCCTGATCAGATGTGCGTACTACGGCATCTGATCTAGGTTGACACAGTTTGTACAGGCTTATCTGTCCCAGCACTTAGGGTTATTATGATATTTTGTATACCAGCTGATATGTGCTTAATTTTACTTACCCTTAACCCATTGTAGTCGGGAGACCCCTAAACGGGTAATTGGCAAACAGTGCAGACCCCGATCAGATGCCGCAGAATGCGGCGTCTGATCAGGGTCTTCACTGTTTGCAAATACTGCAGCCATTTTTCTCCAATAATATCTAAATGTCATAGCCTCAACTACCTACATTTGAAATTGGACTCTTCCAATACATAGTGTGGGGGAGTTCATCAGTCTTCAATGGGTTAATTCTTAGCATGTTGGGTAAAACTTTCAGTTGACGGTACTTTGAAACATTTTTTTCTTAATTTGCCAGAGACTAGACTTTGACATTTTATGCAAATTGTCACCTGAGGTGACAATTTGCATGAAATATCAAAGCCTATTTATGTCTTTTTTTTTTTTTTTTTTTGAGAAAAAAAAAAAAAGAAAAAAAGAAAGAAAACTATCATCAATTTGTTGCCTGCTGAATTTGCCCAGCAAGTGGTAAAGATTAAAGTGCAAATCCCGAAAGCAGCAATGGACATATATTCGAATTCCCTTCATCCCTCCGGGCCCTACAGAAAATAAGGCTTGATATTATGTGTAAAAAACCTGCCTAGATTCACATGAAATGTCAAGCCCTATCTCTGAAAATTAAAAAAAAACAAACATAGAATCTCATCTCGTGTAAATTACCGATGGCCTGGTCCTTTTTACAAAATCTCCTGATGAAAAAGTCAGTGCACCAATGGCCCACAACTGAAAAATCTTAGAACTTTATAAATATAAATATACCAGCTGGCATCATGCAAGCTTGGCAGATGATTCACATGAAATGTCAAGACTTGTTTTCTCTGAAAAAAAAAAAAAAAAACAAAAAAAAAAAACTGTAAACTGTTGTCTGCTGCAGTTGAGATTGGCGCTTTAATGTTTAAATTTTTCTCCACCACTGTCTGGGGTGTCATCAATCTCGCACTAGTTAGTAATACTAGTCAGAGCCATGCCCATAGAAAACCTGCCTTACATAAATTTTTAGTCTGGACTAGCCTACATGTTCAGCTTTCGACAATATACCGTAATAACACTAAGTATTGGGACAGACAGGCCTTTGCAAACAGTGCAGACCCAGATCAGATGCAGCAGAATGCGGCATCTGATCCGAGTCTACACTGTTTGCCATACATTCAGCAATATTTTAGACACATCAAGAAGTAGTAGAATGAACTATTTCAAACATTAGAACAAGTATGGTAAGTAGATAAGGTGTCCCAGTACTTAGGGTAAATAATAGACTGGCTCCAGTCTCCAGTGACTAAATACTTTTCTCATAATCCTGTTTGATAATCCACTAAAATAAAACCAAAGTAATATCGTGACTATAAAGGCTGGTCACTAGTCAGACCAGCCTTTATAGTCATGATATTACTTTGGTTTTATTTTAGTGGATTATTAAACAGTTTATAACATACTTAGTTACTGGAGACTGGAGGCAGTCTAGGTAAATATGGTAAATATTTGACTTATTTCTCCATGAAACAAATGTTGTGGAAACTCATTGGCAGCATCTTACTGAGATGCTTCTAATGAGTACCCATGCACAACATATGTTTTAAAGGAGAAATAGTTTGAAAAAAAGTGCCCTAACTGGAGCTTAGTATAATGGCCGTCACTGTCATTGTGGGTATGAATCAGCTGATCTGGGTGTTCACCGTTTGCAAAAGACTTCATTTCTCTTGGTGTGATGTATGTGTCTGGTTGTTTAACCTTTACCACTCTCTGGGCATTTTTAGCAGACGGCAAACTGATGATATTTTTCTTATTTTTCCTAGAAAACAGGATTTGACATTTCATGCAAATTGTCTCCTCAGGAGACAATTTGCATGAAATTTCAAATCCTGTTTTCTGGGAAAAATAAGAAAAATATTTCAAAATGTCGTCTGCTGAAATTTTTACCCAGAGTGCTAAGGGTTAAGAAATAGGTATCTTTTACTTGAAGATGACAGAAGGACTGAATAAACCTGCAACTTAATATCTTAGAGAATTAGTCAACTTGTCACTTTCTTACCTAAAGTTACAATGGAAGTGAGAAAAACATTACCAAAAAAAAAAAAAAATGTAAATTACAAAAGGATGTTGCTAAAAAGCCTTGCATAATTTTCCCTAGGTAAACATGTCAAAATTAAAGTCAGTTTGTGCAGCTTATATTTTCCATTTTTCACAAAGCTTGAATATTGTATTTGAGTTGGAACTTTATGGCCAAGTCAACATTACAAAGACGGTGCTGGTCAGTTAACCTACTCATACTTTTCCTGGGCCATTTTATTGCCCACTGATAATTGTATGAAAACTGCTGACAGTGACTGGATGGCAAACAGGTAGACACCGAATGATGCCACAGGATACTATCTGTTGATGTGTCTAAAAAATAGCTGGATAGGTGGCAAACAGAGTAGACTGATCAGATTTTTTTTTAATGTGTGAATTGTGTCCTTTGGACACTTGCATGAAGTGTCAAACCCTGTCTTCATCGTAAAATAAGAAAAACAAAATCAGTTTGTTATCTGCCAGTGATTCAAGAAGGGCAGTCGTCAGTTACTGGCGAAAATATGTACACAAAATTAAAGTACAGGCCAACTGCTTAGAGCTCTAGACTAAGCCTGTCCAGGAGTTGGTTAACTGACCTGCCTAATTAACATGACCTTAACAGTGTGTACTGGGCTGTAAAAACCCAAATCAAAAACAAACAGGAGGTCCACAGGCCCTATATCACCAACCTGAGTATCATAGCACTTAGGGAACGTAACCAAGAAATCATCAAGAAACATTCTGACCAAGATTTATGATGATCATATAAACAAAGACGACAATGTAGCATACCTAATGGACTGTGAAAAACAGGTTCAGGTCAAATATGGATGACTGCTCTCAAGATGCATGCATGTGCCAAGTATCATTGCTGTAAGATCAATAACCCAGAGAAACTGACCTAAACAAAAAAGCTGAAGTCAGTGGACCATAAAATAGAGGTCATGGTCAAATACGGATGAGTGTATTCAAAGAGGTGACATGCTTAGATGTATGCATGTGCCAAGTATCACTATGTAGGACAAATAGTTACTGAAAAACTGACCTAAACAGCAAAACTCGACAGTCAACAGCCCTTAAATATACCTCATGGTCAAATATGGATGACTGCATCTAGGTCATGCTAAGATGTATGGAAGAGCCAAGTATCACTGCTGTAGGACCATTATACTTACTGAGAAGCTGACCTAAACTGGAAAAAAACAAAGTCATTGAACCATGAAAATAGGTTGTAAGTGACCAAGTTTCAAATTTGATCTAGAAATCTTTAAGACAAACATTTTGAGCAGGATTCATGATGATTACTTCAAAAATGTGACCTCTATAGAGTGTTTACGTTTTCCTTTGATTTGGCCTGGTGACCTACATTTTAACCCCAAGTAACTCAGTTTCAAACTTGACCTAGAAATCAAGACAAACATTTTGAGCAAGATTCATGATGCTTACTTAAAAAATGTGACCTCTAGGTGTTAACAAGGTTTCCTTTGATTTAGCCTGGTGACCTAGTTTCTGACCCCAAGTGACCCAGTTTCAAACTTGACCTAAAAACCATCAACAAAAACATTATGAGCAAGATTCATGATGATTTCTTAAACAAGAGCTGTCATCAGAAAGCATAGCTTGCCTGGAATTGGGGAGATACTGGAGTGTCAGGATGCTCCTTAGGACCAGTCTGATATGGGTCTGCACTGTTAGCTTAGGCCTATCTGTCTCAATACTTAGGATCATTACAGTAAGAGCAAATGTTATGACATTTTAGCTCTTGATAGGATTTCTTATGCTACGGTTTGGTCAAATGTAGTCTGACATGATCAAGGATCAAATATAAAAATTCTAAGTCTGTGACCTTGATCTTGAGGTCATAGGCATGGGTAGAGGTGATGATGAATAAAACTTTGTGGACCTGTATCTATTATCATTCCAAATATGAACCAAATCTATCATATGGTTTGGAAAATATAAGCTCTTAAAACACTTTAATATAAATTTCTAATTCTTAAATTTAACCTTGAGGCCACGGGCATGGACAGGGGTTATTGCTGAATAATATCAACAAAATCCATCATATGGTTTGGAAAATATGACCTCTTAAAAAACTTTAATATAAAATTTTTAAGTCTTTGACCTTGACTTTGAGGTCATAGGCAGGGTATTGCTGAATACAACTTTAGAACTGTATCTATCATTATACCAAATGTGAACAAAATCCATCATACACTTTGAAAAAAATGAGCACCTAAAAAAACTTTAACATTAAAAATTTCTAAGTCCATGACCTTGACCTTGAGGTAATGGGCTTGGGTATTGCTGAATAAAACTTTGGAACTATATCTATCATCATAACAAATATGAACCAAAACTATCAAGTGGTCTGGAAAATATAAGCTCTTAAAAAAACTTTTACGTAAATGTGGATGCTGACACCGGGGGTAGTGCAATACCAGGCTAGCTAAAAATGTGACCTCTAGAGTGTAAACAATGTTTTCCTTTGATTTGGCCAAGTGACCCAGTTTCAAACTTGACCTAAAAATCATCAAGTATACATTTTGAGTAAGATTCATGCTGAATACTTCAAAAACCTGACCTTTAGAGTGTTACCTAGGTTTTCCTTTGATTTGGCCTGGTGACCTACTTTTTGACCCCAAGTGACCCAGTTTCTAACTTGGCCTAGATTTCATTGAGTTAAACATTCTAAGTAAGTTTCTTCAAGTTTGGGTCAAAACTGTAACCTCTAGAGCCTTAACAAACTAAATGTTGGCGATGAACGACGGACAACAACAGACAAGGACAGAGGGTGATCACAATAGCTCACCCTGTGCATTTGCTCAGGTGAGCTAAAAATCTGATTTGGCCTATGGCATGCTAAAGGTAAAAAATATATGAATGAGAGGTGAAGTGTTTAACCCTTGTCCTGCTGAATAAATTGAGATGCCATGCCCACTTCTAATTTTCAGCCAATCAGATTATTTGATCCAGATTATTGCTATAAATTCACATACTTAATGGCAAACAGTGCAGATCTGGATCAGTTGGCTTCTTCAGAAGCCAACTGATCTGGATCTATACTCTTTGTAAAGGCAGGGTATATCTGGGTTCAGCAGGACAAGGGTTAATATAATAAAGGAAATAATTGGGACATACTGTGAGAAAAAGCCCCTTTGAGCTTTGAGGTATATAGGTGGTCAGCAAACAAATGAAATAGCCTGCATGCCCATCAGTGAAGTCTGATCAGGTCTTTTGCTGTCCACTTAAAGAACCATTCGGCACAGCTGAAAATCCCTGACTTAAACAGCAAAGATCCAGATCTGACTGTTGAAATGAAAAGGCTGATCTAGACCATTGCTGTTCATACAATGTCCCAAATATGTTACGTTTAATCTCTTAACCCTGAAAGCGCCAGTCACAACTATTGTCGTCTGCTTTGTCTTCTGCCGGTTACTTTAAAAGTCATTTCTGCAAACAGTGTGGACCCAGATCAGGAGCAGTCTGATCTGCGTCCACACTGTTTGCCTGTATGCAAAAATAGGTTTGAAAAGTTTGCAAGAATATTCAGCAGACAGCATAAACAGATGACATTTTCAGATGCAGGCAGGTTTTCTTGGCGCTTTAAGGGTTAAAGCACCAATCACAACTGCAGCAGACGGCATTTTGATTTTTTTTTTTTTTTTTCATTTTTTAAAAAAAATAAGTATTTAATAAGTCTCGACATTTCAGGTGAATTGTCTGCCAAGCAGTCTGATTCACATGAAATGTCAACATTTTTTTCTAAGAAAAATAATAATAAAAAAAAATTAGCATGTCGTCTGCTATAAATTTTGCTGAGCAGTTTAAGAGTAAATAGGGTTACTGTAGACTCGGCAATGCTCTTCCAATGAGTGTGCGCAATGTATGTTTTTGTGGAGATATAATAAAATCATCAAATTTGTTTGGCTGGTGACTCTTAGCATGCTGGGTAAAATTTTCAGCAGACTACATTTAGAAATATTTTTCTTGTTTTCCCAGGAAATAGGATTTGACATTTCATGCAAATTGTCTCCAATGGAGACAATTTGCATGAAATGTCAAATCCTGTTTTCTGGGAACAATAAGAGATTACCATCAATTTGTCGACTGCTGAATTTGCCCAGAGAGCGGTATAAAGATTAAAGTGAAGAGCCTTATGTTGTGACCCAGACTTCTTGAGTGGGCCTTAATGAGCGAAGGGTTAGCTAAAGTGGCAGTCTTCAAAAGGTGAAGTGGCTACAATGGGAAGCCACCCACAAGAAAATGTATGCTGGGGAATAATCTATAAAATGGGAAATTTCTGATCAACCTGCACATGCTTATGTTCGTATTCTCTACCAATGACACAGATTCTTTGCTGCATTCGGGAATGTGTCGGATTCCCATGATTTTATTTCTAAGACTGCTGATGTGCAGACTAGTCTGAGCCTTTCTTGCTGACGTGCCGTAAAGTACGTCTTCTCTGGTTAATGCTGTTGGTAATTGTTGTTGGCTAAGTACACTTGGCCTGCCTCACCTTTTGTAGGAGTGATATTGAGCACATGTTTGCTCTATAATGAAAGTCTACAATACAAGGGCAATATTACAGAAACCAGGAGCTCCCATTCTAGTCGACCCTCACAATATTCCTTGACTTCCAAATTTGGTCTCAAATTAATCCTAGTCCTGCTGAACCCGGATATGTCCTGCTTTGCAAACAGTGTAGATCCAGATCAGTTGGCTTCTTCAGAAGCCAACTGATCTGGATCTGCACTGTTTGCCATTAAGTATGCAAATTTATATCAACAATCTGGATCAAGTAATCTGATTGGCTGAAAATTAGAAATGGGTGTGGCAACAATTTATTCAGCAGGACAAGGCTTAAAAGCTAGCCTTAGACTGATAAAATATATCACAAAAAAAAGGGGTCTATCAGCATGTTTTGGCACTTTTCTGCCCTTGAATGCATGTACCCTCATTTGGGTGGAAAATTAACAAAAGAAAATAAAAGTTTACCATCAGGTCTGGGCCCAGTTGTTCAAAGCTAACGATGTCGTTAGTTAACGATTCGTTAAAATTTACATCGAGTGATACGCAAATATGCTGAAATTTTTTGCTGAAAAAATGTGAGTAGCTTTTGCAGTGTTTTGATGTTAGTATCACTGGCTGTAGGAGCAATAGTTACTGAGAAACTGACCTAAACACAAACACCTCACAAGTGACAAATATCACTCTGTAGGACCAATATTTCTGAGAAACTGACCTAAACGGAAAAACTTAAGAAAGTCACTGGACCGTGAAATATATGTCATAAGTGACCCAGTTCCAAACTTCACCTCATAATCATCAAGACCAACATTTTGAGCAAGATTCATGATGATCACTTCAAAAATGTGACCTCTATAGTGTCAACAAGGTTTTCCTTTGATTTGGCCTGGTGACCTAGTTTCTGACTCCAAGTGACCCAGTTTTGAACTAGACCTAGAAATCATCAAGATGAACATTTTGATTAATATTCATAATGATTAGTTAAAAAAGGTGACCTCTGGAGTGTTGACAAGGTTTTCCTTTGATTTGGCCCAGTGACCTAGTTTTTGACCCCAAGTGATCCAGTTTAAAACCTGCCCAAGAAATCATAAAGACAAACATTTTGAGCAAGAATCATGATTGCTTCAAAAATGTGACCTCTAGAGTGTTAACAAGGTTTTCCTTTGATTTGGCCTGGTGACCAAGTTTATGACCCCAAGTGACCCAGTTTCGAATTTGACCTAGAAATCAAGACAAACATTTTGAGCAAGATTCATGATGATTGCTTCAAAAATGTGACCCCTAGAGTGTTAACAATGTTTTCCTTTGATCTGGCTCATTGACCCCAATATTTTCCTTTGACCTAGTGACCTAGTTTTTGACCCAATGTGACCCAGTTTCAAACCTGACCTAGACTTCATAGGGGCAAACATTCTGAGCAAGTTTCATCAAGATTTGGTAAAAACTGTGACCTCTAGAGTGTTAACAAACTAATTGTTGACGATGGATGACTGATGACAGATGACGGACAGACGGTGATCACAATAGTTCACCCTGAGCTTTGATCAGCTTAGCTAAAAATAAGAAAAAAAAATATTTAAAAATGCCCTCTGCTGAAATTATTATACCCAGCATGCTAATGATTCACCAATTTATGCCTAGCGTCCCATAAAAGGACATTGGCGAACAGTGTATATCCAGATCAGATACCGCAGAATGCGGCAGAGACAATTTGCATAAAATGTCAAAGCCTATTTTCTCAGAAAAAATAAGAATAAAAAATTTCAAAAGGCCGTCTGCTGAAATTATTACCCAGCATTCCGAGCATTAAATAAGTAAGGAAAAAATCTTAATTCTCTGTTGATTGGCACAAATTATGAGAGGTACAATAAGGAAATTAATGGAAACTGAAAGCTTTTTTCATAATAAAAAAAGCAGTTGGCACAATTTCCAACTGTTAATGGCGTCTGAAATTGGAAATGTGCACAGCCAAGAAATACTAGTCTCAGACTTCCTGCAGACATTATTACATAACAATCCATGTTAATTGCTTTCCACCAGCATTTTAGGGCTACTGCCAGGGGAAAGCAACCATTATCAGCAAAGCTTCAGATTCAAGATTTATTTTTTGTTTTTTTTTTCAGGTGAAAAGACTGGTATTTTCCTTATTTCTTATATCTCCATGAAAACATGCATTGTGGGAACTCATTAGAAGCTCCTCGCTGAAACATATATTGTGGGTACTCATCATTAGAAGTGCCTCACTGAGACACTTCTATTGAGTACCCACAACATATGTTTACCTATTACCACCCTTTTAGCTAAAGCTATGACATATATTGTTTGTACTTAACCCTTGTCCTGCTGAATAAATTAAGATGCCACGCCCATTTCTAATTTTCACCCAATCGGATTACTCAATCCAGATTGTTGATATAAATTCACATACTTAATGGCAAACAGTGCAGATCAAGATCAGTTGACTTCTTCAGAAGCCGAAGCCAACTGATCTGGATCTACACTGTTTGCAAAGGCAGGGTATATCTGGGTTCAGCAGGACAAGGGTTAATAGAAGTGCCTCTGTGAGTACTCACACAATATATATTTTCATGGAGAAATGAGAGAAAAATATTAACTCATTCAACCTAATGACTGCACTTTGTGCTTCCATTTTTCAAAATTACTGGGAAAATGTGGTAAAAAATATGTATCTACCTACAAATGGGGGTACACTTTAAAAAATATCAGCAAAGGACTTATTTGATGAGATTTATGCATTTTTTCTAACTTTCTTTATAAAAGCATATGTTGTGGGTACTCATTTGATATGAAATTGCTTGACTGTGGGCTTATCGGGATATGTGAGGTAATTAAGTCAAATAAGGCATGTATATACGTATGCACCCCTGCCCCCCCCCCCCCCCCCCCCGCCCCCCACACCTCCCTGCCCCCTTCCCCTCACCTCTTATCTGGAGCTACACATCAAATTCATAGTTCTGGAGCTCAACAAGGTTGAGGGGATTCTAAACAATACCCATTGCAGACGATATTCACCCTAGTAATACCACACATAATGAATTGGATCTAATTACTCACTCACTCACACAGTAACAATGCACTTTAGATCTTTTAAATTACTGGAAAAAACTTGTACCGTAATAACCCTAAGTATTGGGACAGGTAAGCCTTTGCAAACAGTGTAGACCCAGACCAGTTGCCGCAGAATGTGACATCTGATTGGGGTCTACAGTTTGCCAAACATACAGCAATATTTTAGACACATCAAAAGGTAGACCGTTACTGTACTAGTAGAATAGATTATTTCAAATTTTAGGACAAGTATGGTAAGTAGATAAGGTGTCCCAATACTTAGGGTAAATAGGGTAGTAAAATACCCATCTAATAAAGGCACACTTTTGAAAGAAAGATCAGCAGAGGCCTTCAAGTGACATGAGGGATGCTCATATTTTATCAGCAGTAACACTGTCATCATTTTATGAGCACGACATAAGAAAATGTACCTTCTGACATGTGCGCCCAACATAGATTCAGAACAGCCTGAGCATTCACACAGCCCATTCATGCATCCTGATCAGAATGTCAGAAGGTTAGACTGGTTCCAGTCTCCAGTGACTAAATATTTTTTCTTATAACCCTGGCTGATAATCCACTAAAGTAAAACTAAATTACAGTCGATTCTCATTATCTCCACTTTGCTTACCTCGAATAACTGCTTATCTCGAAGTGCAAATCTGGTCTCTATTTAACATGGAAATCTAACAGCAGATAACAAAATATTGTGGAAAAGAGGAGAAATTGCTCTTTAGGAGCAATTTCTCCTCTTTTCCACAATATTTTCAATACACTTGCCTCTTGCTATCTCAAACACTGATAACTAAACTACTGCTTAAGTCAAACTAGACTCTTAATAATGTTGGTTTAGTTTTGCTTTATATAATCTTTCCATTTCAACTCCTGCTATCAAACTCCTGTTATCTCAAACTGAAAATTATGGTCCCTTGGAGTTTAAGATAACGAGAGCCCGCTGTAATATCACGACTATAAAGGCCGGTCACTGGTTACCAGCCTTTTGTCAATATATTATTTTGCTTTTATTATAGCGGTCACTAGTGACCAGCCTTTATAGTGAAGATATTTTTTGGTTTTATTTTAGTGGATTATCAACTAGGATTATAAGAACAAATATTTAGTCACTGGAGACTGGAGCCATTCTAGTCAGAAGGTATGTTTCCTCACATTGTGGTTCATATTGTAGTATAAATTAAGATGCCACGCCCACTTCTAATTGTCAGCCAATCAGATTAGCTGATATAGATTTTTGATAGAAATTCAAATACTGAATGACAAACAGTGCGAATCCAGATCAATTGGCTTCTGAAGAAGCCAACTGATCTGGATCTACACTGTATGCAAAGGCAGGACATTATCCAGGTTCATCAGGACTAGGGTTAACCAGGGATTTTCCTACCAATTTGAAACCGGGGCCAGGGGCCACTGAATTTGAGAAAAATAGCATGCTGATAGGCAAAATTGGGAAAAAATAACGCATGGATCTGCAAAATTGGGAAAACTTGGTTGAAAGAAATAAGAAACAAGATATGCATAATTAATAATGTTGAAATGCAAATTTGATCAAAGAACTTTAAAACTTGTGAAAATCAAATATTTCATGACTTTAAATATTTCATGAGTAATTTAGACAATCTGACAAATAGAATTCTGTAATAATAGAGATCTGTGCACTGGACTTGTGTTAGTTTGAAATGTCATTATGAGATCTGATGAATAAAACCAATTAATAGACTAGAGTCACTTTCACTGGAGTCACGCACATAACAGTGGACCAGATCAGGAAGATTTGCTAATCTTTGGTGGCGAGGGTTGACAATCAACAACCTGTTTCCCAGACCCAAAATTTTCAAGCTTAGCACACCCTGGAGGTGGCTTTTTTGAAAGTTTTTTCACGTAATAATATTGGCTGCTGTGCAACATTTTTGGTTCAATAAAGTGTTTGTTTGTGTTGAGGTTTTATGGCCCAGTCAACCCAATGGGGTCATGTCGAGCACGGTCAGTTTACCTAACCACACGTTTACTGGGCAGGCTTAGTCCTCCAAGCGGTTAACCAGTATTGTGCACATTCTTTTGCCAGAAACTGACAACTGCCCTTCTTGAATCAGCGGAAGGGAGAGAATGACCGTAGAAAATATTTCATGGTCAATCTCCATGAAAGAATGTTGCCGACCTCGGTGGGGGTTGAACCCGCGACCTCCTGGTCTCCAGTCGGATGGCGCATCCAAACGAGCCACCGAGGCCGGTCAATAAAGTGAAAAAAGACTTTAAAACTTGTGAAAATCAAATATTTCATGGATTTAAATATTTCATGAGTAGTTTAGACAATCTGACAAACAAAATTCTGTAATAATAGAGATCTGTGCATTGGACTAGTGTTAGTTTGAAATGTCATTATGAGATCTGATGAATAAAACCAATTAATAGACTAGAGTCACTTTCACTAGAGTCACACACATAGCAGTAGACTAGATCAGGAAGATTTGCTAATCTTTGGTGGCGAGGGTTGACAACCAACAACCTGTTTCCCTGACTCAAAATTTTCAAGCTTAGCGCACCCCGGAGGTGGCTTTTTTTGAAAGTTTTTTTCAAGTAATAATATTGGCTGTTGTGCAACATTTTCGGTTCATATTTCTCCACCAAAACATATCTTAGGGTACTCATTAGAAAAGCCATTGCTCATCCAAACAATAGTAAATAATTCTACTGATTCAGATGATTATGATGATACTAATGATAGCACTTAGACTATGATGATGATGATGACAATGATGATGACAATGATAATGATGAAGATATGTTAGTGCTAGTAGGGCTGCCAAAAATAATGTCATGTTCAAGAGAGCTTATGATGCTGCTGCTGATGATGATGATAATGATGTGGAGATTATAGTAAATACAGTACTCCCATTATGATGATTGTGATGAGTGCTATCAATTTTCTGGGAAGGTGTGGAGGTGGGGGAGTGGTTATATTTCAGACATTTATCTTACATTCCCCAAAAAATTCAGTTTTGCCATTTTGGAGTCATATTTTCTCAGCAAAAAAAAAAAATGTTGACTGTTAATAGGTAAATTTGGAACTTTATGAACAAACTGTAGGTTTGAATGCTTGCATAATAAAATGTATGGCTGGTTTGCAATGGCTTTCATATACATTGCTCTTAAAACTTCTATCATTTCAAAAATCCTTGTAAAATAAAGGCTTTTCTGCCTATCTCCATATATTATTGCTCTTTAAAATTCTATTTCATTTCAAAAATCCATTTAGCTATCATGGCAAACTTCTTAGAACAGATTAATGCTCTGCATGATGGGTAGAAATTTCAGAAGATGAAATATTTTTTTTTTATTTTTTCAAGAAAAAAAATTGTGACATTTCATGCAAATTGTAATTTGTATGAAATGTCAGAGACTATTTTCTGGGAAAAATAAGAAAATATCATCAATTTGTTGTCTGCTGAATTTCCCATTACATGTTAAGCATGTTAACAGCGAACTAGGGTGCCAGAGAAAAGAAGTATTCCAATATAGTTTTCATAATATTTGCATAAAAACTTACAATGTGCATACATATTAAAACTGTGTTGTGACACAATTCTAATGAGGACTGACAATGACAAGTTTGTAGAAAATACAACAAAAGTTAACCTAAATTACTATAAAAAATAAAACTATTCTAGCACTCTGCGAAAAGATATTTAAAACAGATGTTCCTTGATATTTCACAGTAAGAAATCACTCAAGAATTTAACTTTTAGCACTATCCTGGCAAATTCAGCAGTCGACAAATTCACATTATTTTTTTGTTTATTTTTCCAAGAAAATAACTTTGACAGTTCATGCAAATTGACAAGCTGCATGAAATGTCAAGGCCTATTTTCTGGAACAAAATAAGAAAAGTATTTCATAATGCCATCTACTGAAATTTTTAACCAGCATGCCGAGAGTTAAAAAGCATTTTCTGGCACTGAAGCTCTATTATGTAGGGGTGCAAAAGCTGCACATAATGATATGACATAACCCATATTGTCAGTCTAGATAGAGTATATGGGTGGTACTTAATCATTCCAGAAACCTGGATATCATTAGAAGTGACCTACTTCATTTCTTTATTTTTTTTTTTTCTTCTTTTTTTTTTTTTTTAACCCTTGTCCTGCTGAACCCGGATATACCCTGTTTTGCAAACAGTGTAGATCCAGATCAGTTGGCTTCTGAAGAAGCCAACTGATCTGGATCTGCACTGTTTGCCATCAAGTATGCAAATTTATAGAACAATCTGGATCAAGTAACCTGATTGGCTGAAAATTAGAAGTGGGTGTGGCATCTTAATTTATTCAGCAGGACAAGGGTTAAATAAACCTGTGTTTGAACTTCTCAATGAAATTCAAATGAATGTATCTAGCAATTTATCTGTTCATAAGAGGCAATATTATTTTTCAGTTCTATAAACTGCACTAAGCATGCTGGGAAAAAAATTCAGAAGATGACAGTTTGATATATTTTTTTCTTATTTTTCCCAGAAAATAAAGTTTGACATTTCATGAAAATTCTCTTAGGAAACAATCTGCATGAAAAGTGAAAGCCAATTTTCTGGGTAAAAAAAGAACATTTCAAATAATGTCTGCTGAAATGTTTACCCAGAATGCAAAGCATTTATTTAGAGATTCCCCAGGATAAAAACAATGACCCAGTAGCCAGTGAATGCCACTCTATCAATGTATCTAAAAACTGCTGGATATGTGGCAAACACTGCAGACTCTGATCAGATGCTGCAGTCTACAGAATCTGCACTGGGCTGCACTGTTTGCCCAGGGCCCAAGGTTATAAAACTTTTTTCATGCTCAACTCAGCTGAGCATGAAAATTGTCCTGCTAATAAATATCAAATTGCTAATAATTGCTAATTCTTTCTTGCAAAACATTGCTGAGCATGAAAATTTCTCTGCTAATAAATATGAAAATGCCAACTATTGTTGGCATTTTCATATTTATTAGCAGAGAAATTTTCATTCTCAGCTGAATTGAGCATGAAAAAAGCTTTACAACCTCGGGGCCAGGTGTATTTGCGCTAATACTTTGGGTATATTACAGTATATATATGTTCTGTGCAAAGTAAGAATCAGAACAATTCCAGAACTCACTGTCTTGCACAAAGTAGGAATTCTTACTTTGTTGTGCAATTCAGGAATTGTTAAGGAAAAATTCAAGAATTGCACAAGGGCTTTGGTTGGCTTAACATACAAGTAGCCTGTAAAAATTAAACTTTCAGGAAGCCACCATTATACTACTTTCTGTTTTATGATTAGAGTCTTGACTGATTTTCACCAATTTAACAAAAAACAAGAGGCCCATGAGCCACTACCCTCACCAGAACTCAAGTGGGCGAGCAAGTCCCCTTCTGCAACCATAACCTTTTTGCACTCTGAACTTTCAAAGTTCTGTAAAACAGCTCAACAAAGGGTCACCATTTGAACAAACTTGGTAGAGCCCTAGTACCCAATGGTGCATACCAAGTATCAAGGTCATCAGCCATTTGGTTCCTGAGAAGAAGATTTTCAAAGTTATTTACCATATATGGGCATGGCAGCCATCTTGATCATGTGACCAAGATCCAATGAACAAAGTTTCATTCCCCCATCCAACAGAGGCTCCACATGGTATTTAGGTTTCAATCAACCCAGAAGTTTCAGAGGAGAAGATAAAATAATGAATCTGAGGCATCTAGGACAAAGGTCAATAAATGACCTTGATCTTTGGTAATTATAAAAAAAAAATCATTTAGCTGACTGCAAACATCAACTTTCAATAGCTTCAGAAAAATCCACTGTTTGCTTTTTTCCCATACAAAAGCCCTTATTATCTCAAATTCCAAGGGACTCTCTGAAACACTTCGAGATATCCGTATCTCGAAATATCAGAGTTGCAGAAGTGAGGAAAACAATAAATTGAACAACCACATTTACCAAATGAATATGTAATTTGACTCCTGAAATTAGAGATATATTGAAAATATTGAGGAAAAGAGGAGAAATTGCTCCTTAGGAGCAATTTCTCCTCTTTTCCACAATATTTTGTTACCTGTTCTTAGATTTCCATGTTAAAACAGGGACCAGAATTTCACTTCAAGATAAGCGGTTATTCGAGATAAGCGATGTCGAGATAATGGGAGTTGACTGTAGTTTGCGTCTCCCGAAAAGTTGCAGAATATTGAGTTAAATCTGATGCCTGTAGTCTGCAGTACATAAAAATATTATAATCATCGGGGTTTGTGTGGAGGGTCCACATCTGACTGTGCAGATGCTGACTCTGCGCAGCTTCATCTAGGCTGAGGGCTTTCCCTTATAAAAACATTATATTTAATCCTTGTCCTGCTGAATAAATTAAGATGCCACGCCCTTTTCAAATTTTCAGCCAATCAGATTACTTTATCCAGATTGTTGATATAAATTCACATACTGAATGGCAAAAAGTGCAGATCCAGATCAGTTGGCTTCTTCAGATCTACACTCAGTTGGCTTCTTCAGATCTACACTGTTTGCAAATGCAGGGTATATCCAGGTCCAGCAGGACATCGGTTAATATATCAATGGACAACACAGGCTTTAATGGGACTGCATGAAGGCTCAGTCTGATCATAGCCTTTTCTGATTGCATATGTCCCTAAAACACTTTTCTGCAAACTTGGCTTCGGATGATATGCTTAATTAACCCTTGTCCTGCTGAACCCGGATATGTCCTGCCTTTGCAAATGGTGTAGATCCAGATCAGTTGGCTTCTGAAGAAGCCAACTGATCTGGATCTACACTGTTTGCCATTAAGAATGTAAATTTATATCAACAATCTGGAGGAAGTTACCTGATTGGCTGAAAATTAGAAATGGGCATGGCATCTTAATTTCTTCAGCAGGACAAGGGTTAAAGTGAATGCTCAGCTCAACCTGCACAGATCAACCTGTGCAGTCTGAGCAAAATATGCTGTCTGCTTCAAGGAATACTTGAATTGTGCAAAATGTATCAACAGACAACAAACACTCTGATGAGACTGCGCGGAAGCTCAGGCTTTGAGGCGGATATGCAGTTTGAGTCAGATTTTTTTTTTTTTTTTTCTTTTGGCATATGCTCCAAAATACATTTCGCATGATGTACCCATATCACATATTACACTTCTTTACCGCAATAGGTTTAAAAATTATTGCTTCATAAGACCAGACAAAAGGTTTTGATATATAGTATGTTTTATCACTTTCTTCTTCCTTAAATTTTTCGCCTAAAGAAATAAAGTTATTGTTGAAGTTTAAAATTTAAGTTTTTTTGTTTTTTTTTACTGAATACTAGTTGTTTGAATTTCAATACTAGCTCAATTTTCCTCATAGCAATCTATCTTTATTATCTTAGTCACGTACATTCTACTGACCGCAAGTAGGAGAATCATTTCTTCCCTTTTGTAGATAAGGAGACAATTTGCATGAAATGTCAAATCCTATTTTCTGGGAAAAATATTTCAAAATGACATCTGCTGAAACTTTTACCTGAGCATGCTGAGCGTTAATAGAACTGACCCAATATGTTGATCCTCTGTCTCATACTTTGCCAGACGACTTAGCTAAATAGTCGAAGATGATTACAAAACCCTGCATGGTTCAAAAACCATTCATTTCCAATGGATGTGTTAATATTCAAAGCACATTCTATTAACTGAATTTATGAAAATAGCACAGTTTCATCAATATCAGACTGCTTTCTTAATGCTTAGCATGCTGGGTAAAAATTTCAGCAAATGGCATTTTGAAATATTTTTCTTATTTTTTCCAAAAAAGGCTTTGGCATTTCATGCAAATTGTCTCCAGAGGAGACAATCTGCATGAAATGTCAAGGCCTATTTTCTGGGAAAAATAAGAAAAATATCATCAATTTGTCGTCTGCTGAATTGGTGATGGTTAATGCGTGTTATTTTAGAATTTCGTCTGCATTAACCCTCAAAACAGCAAGAAAACCTGCATCTGAAAATGTTGTCTATTTACGTCGTCTGCTGAATATTCTTGCAAACTTTTCAAACCTATTTTTATGCATACAGCCAAACAGTGTGGACCCTGATCAGACCACTCCTCTAGAAGCGGTCTGATCTGGGTCCACACTGTTTGCAAAAATGACTTTTAAAATCACAAGCAGACGGCAAAGCAGACGACAATTGTTGTGACTGATAGTTTAAGGGCTAAGACTACCAAAACAAACATTCACAATTATAGCACCCATAAAAACAGCAGCATATGACTTCAGCCTGATTTTTATTTAACTTTTCAGAGAAAATAAGGCTTACTATTTCATATGGGCTGTTGAACTGTTTTCACGTAAAATATTAAGCTAACAAAGCCTTTTTTAAACTTTAAGCATCACAAAAACATACCTATATTATTTTGACCCCCTTAAACCCCACTTTTATATAGTAAAACTGGGGTTTACAGGGGTAGATAATATTTTTCTTATTTCTGCTCAAAAACATAGATTGTGGGTACTCGTTAGAACCGCCTCATTGAGGCGGTTCTAACGAGTACCCACAATCTATGTTTTGAGCAGAAATATGAAAAATATCAGCATTTTTCTCTGAAAATTTTCACTTTTTTTGGTGGTAAAATTTTCAGTATATTTGAATAGGCGTTTTTTCCTAATGGGGAAAGTACATGTATATGGTTAGGAGGTAAGGTGTCTGAGCAGTCAAACCTGTCTTACAGGCCACCTGTATTTAACAATCACTTCTATTTAGAGACCATATTTCTCATTCCCTTAAAAGCCAAAAAAGTTTAAATTTACATTTATTAAGCGAGCACCTGACAAAAGCAATCACTCCTTTTTGCAATACCTTAGGCAAGTGGCATATAAGAAGACTCTTTTTTTGACTGTACATCAAAGGACCAGTCCTGCTTGCACAGGTGCATTATCTACCATTACTGAGGCAACATAGCTCCAGACATGGGGAGTATTTGCCTTATTTGTCTCCACAAAAACATATGTAGTGCGTACTCATTAGAATGTCTCGGCAATGTGATGCTAATGAGTACCCACGATGTATGTTTTCATGAGAAATAAGAATATCCAAACTTTTTAGCCCAAAAAAGAACTAAAAAAAAAAAACTATCTGGAGCTCAAGATTGGCAATTCTAATGAGAGCCACAATGCATGTTTTTGTGGTAAAATAAAAAAATATCAATTTTTTTTTATTTTTTATTTTTTTGCTGAAAACAATGACACAATACAGTCAAACCTGTGTTTAGCAAGCATCTAAAGGAAAGCAAAAAAGTGGTTGCTTAAGACAGGTGCTTGCTTAATACAGGTAAATTTACTATTATTTGATCTGAAAATATGGTCTCTTAACAGAAGTGAGTGCTTAATACAGGTGGCCTTTAAGACAGGTTTGACTGTACAGAACTATGATTAACCCTTGTCATGCTGAATAAATTAAGATGGCAGGCCCACTTCTAATTTTCAGCCAAACAGATTACTTGATCCAGGTCAACTGATCTGGATCTACACTGTTTGCAAAGGCAGGGTATATCCGGGATCAGCAGGACCAGGGTTAAATTTACCAGCTATTCTCTAAGTAACAGGACAGACAAGCCTAAGCAAAGAGTGTAGACCCAGATCAGACATCACACACTGCAACGTCTGATTAGGGTTACACTGTTTTACACTCATCCAGCAGCTTTTTGACACAGAGTCATTCGAAATTAAAAGACAAATATGCAGTTACTAATAAGAAGGGGTATCCACATAAAATCTTGTATCGCCATAAAAACATATATTTGTTTCGTTAAACCTACGATACATCTAAATATTGCTCTCCGGGGAATCACCCGACTACCGCAGAAAAAACAAGAACCTGAACTTTTGTACCGGCATTTAGAAGTACCCAGCACCGGTTGTTCGGGTTTCCGAACGACCAGTACCCATAATTCAATTTACCTTCTGCGGCTTCCGGAGGAAACATGCTTATCAGCTGAGAGAATTCTTCGACGATTTTGTAGCCGTTTGTGGGGTATTCCGCTGGTTTCACCCGCTCGCAGACTATTATTTTCATTCATTTTATTTATTCCTTCTTTCGTTTTGCTTTATTTTGTTTAGTTTCTTTTGTGTGTCAAGTTGCGTTTAGCGATATCGTTGAACGTAATTTCGATACGCTCCTTAGTTCGGATTATTCTTCCGTTTTTTAGTTTTTCTGGTTATCCTTCTGAATTCCTTTTTCTTTTTCGTTTGTTCAGCATTTCAGCTATAGAATGTCTGCACAGAACAAAAGATGTCCTGGAATATATGGTAAGTGCTCAAAGATTATGCCTTACTGGGATAACCATAAAATTTGTAGAGCCTGTAGGGGCTATTCCTGTTCCCCTTCTACTCCTTGTGAGGTTTGTTCAGAGTGGACTGAGGAACTGTGGAAGAAACTTTCTAAATGTTTACATAGAGCCTCTCAGGCTAAATCTGTTAAGCCTAAGGTTTCTTCTTCGCAGGCTCCTGCTAAAGGTCCTGCTTCTTCTGATGAATCCCAGGCTCCTGCTAAAGGTCCTGGTTCGTTTTGTCTTCCTAGTGGTAGTTGTCCAGCACCGGCTGCCATTACCACAAGGACGACAGAAAATTCCAGTTGCCGCGAGCTTGAAAGCGATTTAGTCCACCAAGCTCCTGGTGATCACAATAGGAATCCTGAGTCAGAAGGAACAAAGGCTCCCTCATCTCAGGTTCCAGTTGATATCATTAGCAGTCCCTCCAGGAAAAGTTCTTCTCCTGAAAGGCACAGTGGGAAAAGCCATTCTAAGTCGGTCACGCCTATGGATATGGCATTCCCACGGAATAAATCTCTTCCAAGGCAGTACGCTTCTGCTAGGTCAGCCAGATCACGTAGCAGGAGCATACACACAGACAAAAGACGAAGGCGAAAGTCGAAGTCAGTCTCGTCTGGTAGGTCTAGTTCTTCGGAAGGAAGAGCCAGACATTCCAAGTATAGGGACAGTAGGTCTAGGCATAAGTCTAGGCTGTCTCATTCTAAACGGAGAGATTCTCGGTATACCAGATACCATAGGTCTAGGTCACCTAGGTCCAGGTCACCTAGATCCAGGTATCACAGGTCTAGATCATACAGGCCCAGGTCACATCGATCTAGGCCACTTAGGTCTAAGTCTCCTAGGTCAGACAGGTATAGACATGCGAGTCCTAGGCAAGTTAGATATTCTAGGTCTCGTTCTGTTTCAAAGTCTAAAGTAGACCCTGCTGTTTCTGCACTGACAAAGTTGGTAGAACAACAAGGTCAGATGTTGAAAGAACTGTCAAGTCGATTTGATAATCTTTCTACACCAACTCCTCAGGTGTCAGCCGATAAAGTTACTGTCACCCCTTTAGGAGCTGAAAATGTGGTGGACGTATACAACTCTGAAAAGGAGGAGTCGGACCCAGATCGTTTTCAGGTTCGTGTTGGAGATAGTGAAAGGATTGGGGATTCCGATTCTGATCACTATGAAGAAAAAGGGGAAGAGACTCCCAAAGAGTCTCTCTCTTACAAAGAAGCCATTATAAAACTTCGCAACAGGCTTGGGCCAAGTGTCTGCCCCATTCCTGAGGCGAAAAGTAAAGCAGTTGGGGCATCCGCTTTAGATTTCTTCAAGGATCAAGAACGGTCGGAAGAAACCTCTCTAGCATTACCTCAATCGAATAGCGTTTCTGTTTCACTTTCTAAAATGAACAAACGTTTGAAGGGAGAGGATGAGGTTCCAATGACTCCTCTTCCCTCATATCCTAAAGGTTTTAAAATAGGCTCATTTGTTTCCCTGAAAAGTAAACCTAAGATATTTCAGGCTTCTTCTTACGAGTCTTTAAATCCTTTGATTAGCATGGATCCTCCCTCTGTTAATCCAGGTTTAAAGGATATTATGAAGCAAGGTTCTTCGGTTCCTTCTTCTCAAGCTGTTCAATTTTCCACTCTTGAAAATTGGGAGAAATTGGCCAGAACTGGTATGCAAGTAGCTTCTCATTCAGAGATGTTTCTTTGTGGAACACTCAAAACTATGCAGCAGGACACTTTGTCCAAGGATGACATGTTGGAAGTGTCACGCTATCTTCAAGCTGTGGCCGTGTCTCAGTCTCACTTAATTGAAATTTTATCAAGACTTGCTTCAGGGCCTCTTTTGGCTCGTAGAGATGCTTGTTTGGCAGTGTCAGATTTGGATTCAGAGGTCAAACAATCTTTACGAGTTCAGCCCATGGAATCTTCAACAATTTTTGGTGAGAAATTTCCTGAAATTGTGAAGCAGTACAAAGATGGACTTACCCATAAGTCTCTGCAGATGGCTGTTGTCGGTGCAAGTAAACAGCAGTCTTCTGGTTTCAAGAAAAAGGGTCCCAAAGTTTCAGAATCCTCAACTAAGTCTACATATGGTGAGTTAAGCGTTTCTGTAGGGCCCAATACTTCTAGAACTGCTAATGTCACACAGGGTCAAGGTAGACCGTTTCAGAGAAATCCTAGGAGAAATCCTGTGAATCCAGGGCAGAATAAGGGTCCTAAGAAGGGTAAAGGACCTAAGCCCAATGCCCCTTAGGGGTGCCCACTTCGGTTCCCAGGCTTGCCAAGGCATGAAACGTTGTGTCTCATACCCAGAGCAGGTACCAAGATCAGACCTGCCAACAGGAGGAAGAATTTCTTTCTTCCTAAAGGCCTGGGAAAAAATAACTTCGGATGTTTGGACACGCTCTGTCGTCCGAAGTGGGTATCGAATTCAATTACGTGTCCTTCCTCGTCTGTTTCTTTCTCCACCAAGATGGTGTACTCGTATGCCACAAGACCCTGTAAAACTGGAAATCTTGAGAGACGAAGTGAAATCATTGCTTCAGAAGCGAGCAATCGAAGAAGTAACGAAGGATCATCCCAGGAGAGGGTTTTTCAGTCGTATATTTCTGGTTCAGAAACGGTCAGGGGGTTGGCGTCCAGTAATAGATCTTTCTCGTCTGAACCAATTTGTTCTTTGTCCTCATTTCAAAATGGAGACATTGAATTCAATCAGACAAGCACTTCAGAAAGGCGACTGGGTTACTTCCCTCGATTTGAAGGATGCATATTTTCACATCTGCGTCCATCATCGATCACGACGTTATCTTCGGTTCATTTTCGAAGGGAAAATGTACCAGTTTCGAGTTCTGCCATTTGGCCTCTCTGTAAGTCCATATGTGTTCACTCGAGTCTTGAAATCAGTTTTAAGTCATGTTCGTCGCCAAGGTATTCGAGTACATGCATACCTGGACGACTGGTTACAACCTTCAGTGTCAGAGGCCCTATCATGGCTTCACAGCAAAAGGCTCCTCAGGATTATTCTAGATCTAGGCTTTATTCCCAACTGGGGGAAGTCAGAACTAGTTCCAGTTCAGGAATTCACTTTCCTAGGTGCTCGATTCAAGCTCAAACAAGCATTAATCGGCCCCTCTCAGGACAACATTGTTTCTCTTCAACAAGCCTTGACCAAGTTGTTGGGAGCGAAAGAAGCTTCAGCTCGCCAGTTATACTCCATTCTAGGTCAGATGGAGTCTATGGCCAGCCTCCTTCCACTAGGGAAAGCTTTCAAAAGACCCCTCCAGTGGGAATTCAAGGAGAGGTGGTGTCAAGGACTGGCTTTGTGGGACGACAAGATCCCTTTAGGGCCATGGTTTTGCAAAGCAGTGAGTCCTTGGATGGACATGGAGGTTATAATGGCCATGTCTCCTCTTCATCATCCTTCTCCCCAGCTCCATCTTTTCACAGATTCGAGTCTGGAGGGTTGGGGGGCTCACATGGACAGTCACATGGCATCGGGTCTTTGGTCCCCGTCTTTCAAACAACAGCACATCAATGTCCTCGAGATGGAAGCAGTCTTGTTGGCTCTCAAAGCTTTTGCGGTTCATGTCAGGGGTCATTCGGTGTTGCTAGCTACGGACAACACAACAGTGGCGGCCTATGTGAACAAACAGGGGGGGACTCATTCCCAAACCTTGTGCAACCTGGCAGTAGAGATTGCGTTATGGTGCACTCAGAACAAAGTTCACATCAAGGCCAGATATTTACCTGGGAGACTCAACGCTCTAGCGGATTGCTTGTCCAGGAAAGGGAATATTGTTCAAACCGAATGGTCTCTCAGTCCAAGAGTAGCATCTCAGATATTTCACATCTGGGGCAAGCCTCATCTAGATTTATTTGCAACTCGTCTGAACAGGAAGCTACCGCTGTTTGTGTCTCCTGTCCTGGATCCAGAAGCATATGCAACAGATGCACTGAGTCTGAGCTGGCGGGGAATGTGGGCATACGCATTTCCTCCATTTCCTCTGATTCTTCCTTGTCTCAAGAAAATTCAGGAGGAGGAATGTTTAGTGTGCCTTATTGCTCCTCTTTGGGAGGGACAAGCATGGTTCCCTCTACTTCTGTCACTTCTGGTAGCTCCTGCAGTTCGCCTTCCTTTGAAGAAGGATCTGCTGTATCAACCCATTTCCAGAATGTTGCATCCCACCCCTCAGGTGTTCCATCTTCACGCTTGGTTGCTAAACAACGACACTTGCAGGCGACAGGCATTTCTGAGCCAGTTGCCAGTCGAATTTATTCCGCGAAAAGACCTTCCACAAACAATCTGTATGATTACAGGTGGAAATCTTGGGTGGATTGGTGCATCGGAAGGAAAATGGATCCCTTCAATCCTTCTGTGAATATGTTTGGAGAATTTTTAATCTCTTTGCATGATAAGAACTTTTCTCCAGCCACAGTTAAGGGCTATCGTTCAGCTATTTCCACAACTTTGAAGCAGATTTCAAGTATCGACTTCTCCAGTCAGTCTGTCTTATCTGATGTGGTTAGAAGTTTTGAGCTGGAACGTCCTAGGACAAGGCCTCATTTTCCAAAATGGGATCTTGCGGTAGTCCTTTCGGCTTTGAATTCTTCGCCTTTTGAACCTCTAGATTCATGCGGTTTTAAGGAGCTCACTTTCAAGACTGTGTTTCTTACTGCTCTGGCCTCTGGTCGCAGGCGTAGTGAAATTCATGCCTTGTCCTGTTCTGATGTTCAGTTTTCAGATCAGTCAGTCAGTTTGTCAACCTTTCCTGGGTTTCTGGCAAAGAATCAGCTGCCCTCAGTTTTGTCTTCACCTATTTCTTTGCCTTCTCTCTCAGGTCAGGATTCTTTACTATGTCCTGTTAGAGCTCTTAAGATTTACCTGGAAAGGGTTTTATCTAGGAGAAAAGGTCGTAAAAGGTTATTTATTTCTCACCTGGATTCTTATGACAAAGAGATTTCATGTGATACTATTTCGAGGTGGATTGTTCAGACCATCAAGTTGGCTTATGGAACTAGGAAGTTGAACCAAGTCTCAGTAAATGCTCATGAAGTTAGGGCTCTAGCTTCATCGTGGGCTTGGTCTAATAAGGTTCCTCTTGATGATATTGTGAAGGCTGGGTTTTGGTCTTCAGAGAACTCTTTTATTAAGTTTTATTTGAGAGATGTTTCCATTTTGGCAAGTAGCCTGGCCAGCCTAGGCCCCGTAGTAGCAGCACAAGCGGTGGTTGTGCCTGTTACTTCTGTTCTATAGATATAGAGAGATCCAGAGTTTTGTACATATATGTATATACTTGGGATTTAAATCTGGTTTTTAAAAAAAAAAAAAAAAAAAATACAGAAAGTTCAAATTATGCCCTATTTGAGGGTTGTTCGCGGTGTGAGACTAGCGACCCATTTGCCATGGTCGATGTCCTAACGGCGAAGCGAACTTTTGTACTCAGCTTGGTAGGTTATTCTTACTAGACCCACCATCCATTAATGTTGTAATCAGCAATATTTAGATGTATCGTAGGTTTAACGAAACAAATCTAGAAAATTTTATATTAATTTTCATATTTGTGAGTTATACCTACGATACATCTAAATCATTCTCCCTCCACCTCCCCTCAGTTATCAGTTTTTTGCATCGGTAAATTGAATTATGGGTACTGGTCGTTCGGAAACCCGAACAACCGGTGCTGGGTACTTCTAAATGCCGGTACAAAAGTTCAGGTTCTTGTTTTTTCTGCGGTAGTCGGGTGATTCCCCGGAGAGCAATATTTAGATGTATCGTAGGTATAACTCACAAATATGAAAATTAATATAAAATTTTCTAGGTTCATATGCAGTTAGAGTCACTGCAGGTAACTTCTAACGAGGGCCACAACATATGGTTTTGTGGTGAAATAAGAAAAATATCAGGGTTTTTTTTGTTTTGTTTTTTTTTCCAGTTAAAGAAAGTGCCTTACACTGGAGCTATGAAGATGGTATGTAGCTAATGTGTCCTAATTATTACGATAATTATGGTAGACATCCTTCTGATATAAATGCATAATAATTAAATGGAAATCAGTGAATAGGAAAGACAGTTCTTTACTCACTTGATGCAGAAATCTGCGGAAAATACATTATACGAGCAGGGCTCCAGTCATACGGTCTTCAAACAAGCACTTATCTCTTATTTCTAAATATAAAACAGGTTGCGCAGTCTCTTCCGAAAAGCTTCGATGGGAGATTTCCTATGAGATCCCATGACACATACGGTATGTATGCACTTTTGTGTGGAATAAGAAAAGATCCGAAATTTTTATCTTGAAATGCCGACTTACCTAGAGCGCCAACACAAGCAAAGTCAATAAGGCTTAGAATGCAACAATGACTCCATCAGCTGCCTGCATCAATCCCCCAGGGAGAAAGCGATTACAAAGTTCCTCCAAATAAGACAGCATTTTCACACAAACTATGTCAGCAGTTTCCTTATTTCTCCACTTTTATAAATAAATATGTTGTGGTTACTCATCAGAATTGCCTCAATGAGGCAATTCTGATGAGTATCAACAACAAATGTTTTTGTGGAGAAATAGGAAAATTATTTGTCTGCAAAACACTCTCAGAAGAACTCATAGTGCCAGATAAGGACTTTTTTCGACCAAAACATATTGATATCTTTCTTATTTCTCCACGAAAACATATGTTGTTGTACTCATTGGAACCATCTCAGTGAGGAGTTTCAAATGAGTACCCACAACATATGTTTTCATGAAGAAATAAGAAAAGTACCTACCTAATACCCTCTCTTATCTCGAGCTGTGGGAACTTAGCTTAGTTGCCTGCTGTGGAATAAGTAACATGTTGCCATTATGTAAACTAGAACAAATGGGACCAGCTTGCATGTCAACCCAGCCTGGCCAACTTCTTTTATATTTACATCTATGATAGAGCTAGGGATCTTGTAAAATGCCCATCCACAGCAATTAACAAAGAACATGACCAGAATGCATGTATACACAGACTGATTTGGATCTTTGATGTCAGCATAAGATATTTGTTTTCTGCAGCCTCCCTGGTTGCCGGTAATTTAGCATAGCTCTAGATAAGAGGGGTATTACAGAGTAATAATTTTTTCTTATTTCTCTAAAAAACATAGGGTAAATGTCCCAAAACTTCCTGGCAAAATAGCATACAGTATGCAAACAGTGTAGACCTAGATCAGACTGCTCCTTTGTGGAGAAGTCTGATCTAGGTCTGCACTGTTTGCCATTCCACTGTGTATTTTAGGAAACAATTGCATGAAAAGCAAAATTTAGGTGGAAACAATTACGGAATAAGGGTATGAAATTTTAGGAGATTCACCATTTGTCATTGGAACTCATTAGAAGCATCTCCATGAGTGTTTCTAATAAGTACCCACAATAGATGTTTTGTGAAGAAATAAAAAATATCAACACACTGTATTTGACCTAATTACTGCATGTACCCCTACAAGCCCAAGTCTATAATTCCATAGTCTTCAGATTACAGTCTGAGTGTACTTTTTGTCTACTTCTTTATAAAGGCATATGTTGTGGATACCCATATGAATTGCATCGACTTGTCAATAAAGCCCAAGTCTATATATAATTCCATAGTCTTCAGATTACAGGCTGAGTGTACTTTTTGTCTACTTCTTTATAAAGGCATATAAACTATATTGACTTGTCAATGCAATTCAAATGAGTACCCACAACATAATGCTTTCATAAGAAAATCAGAAATTAAAAATACAAAATGTCACATAAACACTATTAGATAATAATTATATAAGTCATTTGCTGATCTTGTTTTTAAAGCATTCTTTAAGAATACAGTAGGTGGATACAATTTTTACTACAATTACTGCAATAATTAGGTCCAATACAATATTTCTATAATATCAATAGTTTGTAACGGAAAAATAATCCTTATCTAGAGTTCTGTCTGTTAGTTTAATTTGTCAGTTAATTAATCTTTACCACTATCTAATCTGGGCAAACTCAGCAGATGACAAAGAGATGATAGTTTTCTTATTTTTTCACTTCAAAATTTCCGAAAATAGTATTTGCGATTTCATGCAAATAGTCTCCTAAGGAGATAATTTGCATGAAATCTCAAAGCTTATTTTCCAAAATGTAGTCTGGTTAAAAATTTTACCCAACATGCTTAGTGTTAACCCTTGTCCTGCTGAACCCGGATATACCCTGCAAAGATCCCGATCAAGTAATCTGATTTGCTGAAAAATAGAAGTGGGTGTGGCATCTTATTTTATTCAGCAAGACAAGGGTTAAGTGTCACAAATGAGTCCATCAAGCACTCGGCCCCTCACTCAGCTAATTTACTGTATTTGACCAAATTACTGAACAAACACCTAGCTATAAGCCCACAGACAAGCAATGTGATAGTCTTCAGATGAATATGTATACTCTGATTGAGTGAGTTAACCCTAGTCCTGCTGAACCCGGATATGTCCTGCCTTTGTAAACAGTGTAAATCCAGATCAGTTGGCTTCTTCAGAAGCCAACTGATCTGGATCTGCACTGTTTGTCATTAAGTATGTGAATTTTTATCAACAATCTGGATCAAGTAATCTGAATGGCTGAAAATTAGAAATGGGCATGACATCCTAATTTATTCAGCAGGACAAGGGTTAAGATTTTTTCAGCCCAGTAAGCCCATTCTAATGTTGTGCCAGTCAGTTTACCTAACCACACTTTTCCTGGGCATGCTTTACCCTTGTCCTTCTGAACCCGGATATACCCTGCCTTTGCAAACAGTGTAGATCCAGGTCAGTTGGCTTCTGAAGAAGCCAACTGATCAGGATCTGCACTGTTTGCCATCAAGTATGTGAATTAATAGCAAAAATCTGTATCAAGTAATCTTATTGGCTGAAAATTAGAAGTTGGCGTGGCATCTTAATTTATTCAGCAGGACAAGGGTTAATCCTCTAAGTGGTTAACCAGTATTTGTGCACATTCTTTTGCCAGAATCTGACAACTGCCCTTCTTGAATAGGTGGAAGGGACAGAGAAAGACAGTAATAAATATTTCATGATCAATCTCTATGAAAGAATGTTGACTTACCCGGCGGGGATCGAACCCACAACTGCCTGATCATCAGTTGGACGCACATCAGACTGAGCCTTCGAGGCCTGCTCAGTTTAAAAGTCAGAGCTTGTGTACTTTTATGATAAATTTATCTATCGCTTTATAAAAGCACATGTTGCTGGTACTCATCTGAATTGCCACAACTTGTTTGTACTCATTTGAATTGTCCAGACAAACCACTTACTTTTCCCAGAAAATAAGGTTTGACAATTTATGCAAATGGTACTCTACTGAATTTTGTTTGTTGTGTTTGCGTTGAGGTTTTACGCCCAGTCAACCCAATGGGGTCATGTCGAGCTCGATCAGTTTACCTAACCACACGTACTGGGCAGGCTTAGTCCTCCAAGCGGTTAACCAGTATTGTGCACATTACCCATACCTCCAGATAAGGTGGGTTTTTTTTTCCAACTCAACACTAATGATATTTTTTCCAGTATGCATGTATATCTGTTCAAAAACGAATGTTGTGGGTACACATTAGAAGCATCTCATCATGGCATTTCTAATGAGTATCCATAATATATGTTTTCGTGTAAAAATAAGAATAATATTTTATCTGGGGCTTTATTCAGCAGATATTTTTCTTAGTTTTCCCTGAAAATAGGCTTTGGCATTTTCACGCAAATTGTCTCCTTTGTAAAACACACCTTTGGAGACAATTTGCATGAAAACACTAAATCCTATAAGAAAAGTATTTCAAAATGTTGTCTGCTGAAATTTTCACCCAACATGTTTAGTGTTAAAATATTAAAGCATCAACTTTACTGATCTTGGCCTTTTCTGTTTGCATAACATATGCTTGAAGCAGGGCTCGGGAAATTTTGAAATCTGAATCGGTCCAGCCGATGACGATGACGTCATCAATGAGCCCATTTCCAAAAAAAAAATATGTGTATATCACCTGTCACGAAAACTAATGACAATTGGCAGTCATATAACTCCTTTTAAATAATACACCTCAACTCCGTTATATGACGGAAGTCCGAGTACAACGAGCATGATCAAAGCTGGCGTCATCAATAAATACAGTCAGGTATGTAAAAAGAAAGAAAAAAAAAAGAAAAAAAAAAGAAAAGAAAAAACGGTTTTGTTGTTATTTCCACCTCCGCAGGGTTTTCCTAAACTATTTATAAACAACTTATTCCCGTCTTGTATAAGCGCGAAGACGGCGGGAAACAGGAGTGACGGAATGAAACGACTTTCATGGACCTAATTAGGTCTAATAAAAAAGGCCTGCGCCACGGGCGGTTTTGCAGTTTTCAGTGTTCAAGATTTAATCAGACTGCTTAAATTTTAAGCACTGACCAATCTTGCCTAGCGCAAGTGGTGCATTGCTTATTTTTACTGTGAAATCTACCTTGAATTATACTCGCGTGTTACGGCAATCAACAAATTAAAAAAAAAAAAGAAAAAAAAGAAGCAATCAATTATACCCAGTCTAGACGCCGTTGTATGCGACATCTGATCAGGACGTACACGGTTTAGGAATTTATTTATCGAATCTGGGACCGACAAACCGTGTTGATCAAAACAAAAAAGAAGAGGAAGAAAACGGGTGCGTTCAAGCGGTGCATTCTTTTATCACTCTCAGTAAAGCGACCTTTGATCTTTTGGACACGCCGACTGCACCTGGATGTTTTGCAGTCTCAGTGTATTCACACGTGTCACACAAACGGATTAATTATCAGACTACCGTTACTGATGATTCGTGTTAATCGCTTGTTTACCGTACAAAGGTCAGTGAAGTGTTGATTTTTTGACAATGTTTGAATAATGACGTAATTAATTTGTGCTGCGGGTAGGTTGCCGTTATTCAGCTGTCTCTCCAATATACATGTCAAATGACCGTTTAGAGCCTTTTAACTACCATAATATCGCATTTAAAAGGTGCGCGGACGTTGTCAGTTTGGAAAGACTAGACCGTTTGTGATTTTTTAGACATCATTGATTTGTGAAAATTGGTTGGTTTGGGAAATGTTGGACCGATTTATTAGCGTTTTGGGGTGTTTGAAATCGGTCCAGAATTCTTAATTTCGGTCCAGACCGGCTATTTTTCCGGTTTTCCCGAGCCCTGGCTTGAAGGTCCCTTTTTTTTGCTGGATATGAGTCATAATAATAATTGCAAAACTCCAGATTTTTTTTTTCCCCACCCAAAAAAGTACCAATATTTTTTTTATTTCTCCACAAATAACTTGTTTCATTAGAAGCGTCTCAGAGAGGCATTTGCATTATAGGTCTACATAAGAGGGGGCTCGCTGATGCATTTCTAATGAGTACCCACAACACATGTTTCCGTGAGGAAATATGAAAATTATCAATACTTTTAGATTGAAAAAAAAGCATCTTATCAAGAGCTATGTGCATTGCTCTTCATCCCAAAGGTTTTCATGTTTTTCTTATTTCTCCACAAAGACATATGTTAAGGGTACTCATTAGAAAGGCTTCACTAAGACTTCTAATGAGTACAAACAACACATGTTTTCATGGCGAAATAAGAAAACATTATGTGGATACCCCATCCCCGTCCCTTATCTGGAGCTGTGGATATACATAGATATGTGCAGCAGAAGAGGAAGTGCAGAGTAATAAAATTAATGTTGCACTTAACAGTAAAAGTTTTCAAACATATTACATTCTTTGTAAATATGTAAATACATAGCTAGATAAGAGAGGGTATCAGAAAATATTTCTTTACATCCCGCAAAAACATATGTTGTGGGTACTCATTAGAAGCGCCTCGACGAGGCGCTTCTAATGAGTACCAACAACATATGTTTTTGTGAAAAAATGAGAAAAATATCGTTAATATTTGGATGAAAATAAGTCCTTATGTGGAGCTAGGGTAAAAAACCAGCTTGTTACCTTAGCTGCACCACAATATTTACAAGGTACCACATTTACCCTAAGTATTCACACACCTCAACTCCTTATCATACTTGTTCTAAAATTTGAACAAGTACAATTTACTATTTGCGATGCTGTGTCTAAACATTGCTGGATGAGTGGGAAACAGTGTAGACCCTGATGAGATGCCACATTCTGCAGCGTTTCATTGGTACATGTGGTAAATATGGTACTGCTCCTTTGGTGTAATAATGTTGAATTTATGAGTCTCACAAGTCAAAGTACTCCTTCTCATACACAATAAACATTCTTTCTCAGTTAAAATTAAGAATTTTTTCTTACTTTTTTCCAGGAAACAGCTCAAAAGTTCATTGAAAATTTGAACACCAAGAAGGAAAAATATGACGACCAATGTGTAATGTCTGGAAATTCCATAAAAATCAGCTTTTCTCTACTATGGACCATTAAGACTGAAACACCAAATTTGTTGCAGGCAATTGCAAACAATAAACCAAGCAGGGAAATATAACAGGAAAAAAAGTAGTTGAGGGCATTCTGAAGAAAAGTCAAAATTTGACAAAATTTGCAAATGAGCAATCCCAAACCAAATCTCCACAATATTAATGCATATATAAATTTGGTGAAAATCTATAGAGATTTACTTAAGTTATGGTCCTGAAATGAAATTGTGGATGTGTTGCGGGTAGATAACTCTTGTTAAAAGTTGATGAAATTTGCACGGCAGAACTTTACAATATCAATGCACATACAAAGTTTGGTGAGAATTCATTGATACTTAATAAAGTTATTGTACAGAAATGAAAACATGGACATGTTATGGGCAAATAACTCTGTCATAAATTGAAGAAATTTGCCCATCAACAATCATAAACCAGATCTCCACAAACCAAGTTTGGTGAAAATCCAACAATATTTACTTAAGTTATCATCCTGAAATGAAAATACAGATGTGTCATGGGCAGATAAGTCTTGTCAAAAATTGACGAAATCTGCCCATTACCAATCCCAAACCATACCACAATATCAATGCACACACCAAGTTTAGTGGAAATCCAATGATATTTACTCAAATTATCGTCTGGAAACGAAAATACAGACAAATCAACGATGGACATATGACACACGGACAGATGGACGCTTGGGCAACCAAGCTGATAGCATAATATCCCACCACTATACTGAGGGTGAGGGTTGGGTGGGTGGGGGGAGGGTGCAATAAAATTTTCAGAATATCCTCTGCTGCTGTTGTGATTGGTGCGGTAAGGGTTAGTGGTACTTTGCTATTATGCAAGCTATTTTTCGGTATTGGCTTAACAAATTATCATATAATTGCAAGCAACTTATAAGATCAGTCACTATGATTGCATTTTATATTAGCATACAGGCTAACAATTTCAGCAGATAAAACTGAAATGTTTCTTATTTTTCAAGAAAACAGGCTTTGACATTTCATGCAAATTGTCTCCTAAGGAGACAATTTGCAAAAAATGCCAAAGCCTATTTTCTGGGAAAATAAAGAAAAATGTAATCAACTTGTCATCTGCTGAATTAGCCCAAAGAATGGTAAAGGTTGGAATCTACTCTGCATGTAAATCTTTAGCACTCCTTGGCAAAAAACAACACACAAAAAACTAATAACAAATAAATCATTTTCTGTGTGTTTGTTTTTTTCTTGGAAATAGGGTTCAACATTTGCAAAAACTCTCCACAGGAGACATTTTATGTGAAATGTTGAACACTGTTTTCTGGGAAAATAGAGAAAAACATTTCCAAACATCGGTTGGAATTTATATCCGGCATGCTCTTAAAGATCCTAAAGTTCCCTGTTACATTTGCGCTAACATTGCACCCTGTTACATCAAAGTCTACTGCGTAATAATTATATAATTCAGCTTGTAATTACATTCATTAATTCATATAAAAACCCTCAAAAAAGCCTAATAACTCTGTATAGCTCTGGATAAAAGGGTCATTCAGATAACACAGGGGTGGATCGGCAATCACCAAAAACCCAGAAAATACCCTGCACCCCTACCCCCACCCACAAAAAATACCATATTTTAACTGCTAGCATCATTATCAGTTTGTTTTTTGTTTTTTTTTTCAAAAAAACACCAAAATCCCTGAAATCAGCAGATCTGCTGAAAATTTACACCCCTGGATGATATATTTTTTCTTATTTCTCGGTGAAAATATAAGTTGTGGGTACTCGGTGAAAGCACATCAGAGAGGCATTTCTACAGAGTATTCACACCATAATTTTTGTGGAGAAATAAGAATAATATTTGCTTCTTTTTTAAAAAAAAAACAAAACAAAAAAAAAAAAAGTTACAAACAAAAAACAACTAGAAATGTTGCAGAAACAAAATGCCCAAGTTGAAAATAGGGCATAACCCTAACAAAATTTAATTTTTCTTTTTCTTTTTTTTTCAAATTTTATCCTTTCTTTTTTATTCAAGAGTTTATCAGGTCATCATTCTACTCTTCAACCACAATAAGCTCACATTTCAAATTGAAATCTTTACCACTTTCCAGGCTAATCCAGCAGTCTCAGGACAAGTCCACTATATTTTTCTTACTTTCCCCAGAAGATAGGTTTGACATTTTATTCAAACTGTGTTCTTTATGAGACAATTTGCATGAAATACTTAAGCCTGTTTTCTAAGAAAAATATTTAAAAATGTCATCTGCTGAAAAGTTTCACCCAGCTTGCAGAGGGCTAAACCTGCTTTGTAATCATAAAAAACAAAACTATGAGATATCATCTGAAGCTCAACAAGGGAAAAGGACCTTATGTCATGAGCCATGGCCAAGATTAGCCAGACATCTGCATATTCTGACTAATCAGGGCTTTCTCTACATCAAATTTCAAACACTTTATTCCATACTTTTTTGGCCTAAATTTTGACTTTTATGTGGTTCTTTCTTAAAATACTTATTGGAATGACAAACAGTGTAGACACAGATCAGACTGCTCCTGAAGGAGCAGTCTGATCTGGGCCTACACTGTTTGCATATGCCATTTTGTCAGACACTGGTGTACAAAATTTTTGGACATCTACTGTAATTTTTTCTTATTCCTCCACAAAAACGTATGTTGTGGTACTCATTGGAAGCCCCTCACAGATTTTCTTATTTTTCAACAAAAGCATATGTTGTGGGTACTCATGAGATGCATCTTACCAAAGCACTTCTAATGAGTACCCAAAACATATGTTTTCATGGAGAAATAAGAAAAATTTCAGTACTTTTCAGATGGAAAAAGTGCCTTATAGTGGAGCTATCAGGTACTATACAGTATACATTAATTCTGTAATCAGGCAACAAACTGTGTAAATGCATATAGCAGCAGGGCCCTTTTTTGCAATGTATATCAAAATAGCTGCATTATAACATAAAGTACTGTGCAAATAGCAATGGCCAAAATTAGCCAAGCAGTCTGTCCAGAACCTTTTCTGGTTGCGGACAGGTTGCGTACTGTATGGTTACTTAATTACCCATTTATGCTGAGAGGACTCTTCTACCTTAACCCTTTAGACAGGTCCATATCCATAGAAAAGGGGTCCAGTCAGTTTTTTATTAATATTATGTTTTATAGAAATTCCTGTATTTTTCACAGAAATTCCTGTATTTAAAGCAAACTGTGTAGACCCTGAACAGATGCCGCTTTCTGTGGCACCTGATCTGGGTCTAAACTGTTTGCCAATGTCCCTTTTATGGGATACTAGGCATAAAAGGGAATTTCAAACACTTTATTGCACACTTATTTTAGCCTAAATTATTATGCATATTTGTCTGTGCATGTACATGTTTGTGTTTGTGTGTACACACGCATATGTGTATATATGTTACAAAACATAGTTCCACCTATTTGACCCTGTCGCTTTGAACTTTACATTTGATATTAACCCATTGTAGTCTGGAGACCCGTAAAAGGGTACTTGGCAAACTTTGCAGACCCAGATCAGACGCCGTAGAACGCGGCGTCTGATCAGGTTCTCCACTGTTTGCAAATTGTTTAGCCATTTTTCTCTAGGAATCTGTAAATCTCATGGCCTGACATACCTAAAATTGAAATTGAATTCTTCCAATATATAGTGTGGGAGAGTTTATTCAGTATACAATGGGTTAATACAGATACTTCAACATTACAGTTTAGGCATGATAGTCAGAAAATTCTGTGTTCCACTTGAGACATACATTCACTTACCTTTACAGGTATTACCTGTTTATGCAGTTAAGCAGTTAACCCTTGTCATACGGAATAAATTAAGATGCCACGCCCACTTCTAATTTCCAGCCAATCAGATTACTTGATCCGAGTTTTTGACAGAAATTCACATATTTAATGACAAACAGTGCAGATCCAGATCAATTGGCTCTTCAAAAGCCAACTGATCTGGATCTACACTGTTTGCTAAGACAGGGCATGTCGTGTTTAGCAAGAGAAGGGTTAACATATACTTATAATAAAATCATTTAAATGTCAAAGTGACCGGTCAATTTGGTTGGCCTATACTGGATGGAATGAAAATAAATACCATGGGTATAATACAGAACATGTCAGGGTCACTATAGTCATGATACAGCAGTTTAAATAGGGATATCATTAATTGTAACAGGTTTTTATTATAGTTTAACTGTATAATTATACATTAATCAAAACTGGAGCTAATTTCTAGGGTGTAAAAGCTCTTAATAAGACACTTTTTTTTTCAATCAAAATATCATTTTTAGCTTGCTGGGACTATGTCCCTGGAGAGCTTATTTTGTCATTGGCATAGGCGGCTGTCCGGATTTTTCAAAGTTGCATAGTTTTTTAATTGTTGAAGGTACTGCTTTCATATTTGGCCTGCACCTACCTTAGGGTAAGACCTTTCAATAGCATACACCTGCATCCCCAAGTTAGAACCTTTATGTAGGTCAAGGTCAGTTCTTGCTTTGTCATTTACACCCATGTTTAAGCTTTGCATTTAAGTTTGAAAAGTGTACATAAATACTGAAGTATTCAAGATGCTGCTTTAATATTTGGCCCACACCAACCTTAGGGTAAGACCTTTCAATAGCACACATCCCTTTCCCAGTTTGACCTTCTGCCTAGGTCAAGGTCAGGTCATACTTTGTCATTTAAACCCATGTTCGAGTTCTGTTTTGTCATTTACAGCTGTGCTGGAATTCTGAGTTTAAGTTTTGAAAAGTGTTCATAACTGCTAAAGTATTCAAAATACCTCTTGAATATTTGGCCCACCCTACCTTAGGGTAAGACCTTTCAATAGCACAAACACCTTCCTCAGTTTGACCTTCTGCCTAGGTCAAGGTCAGGTCATACTTTGTCATTTACAGCTGTGTTCAAGTTTTGAAAGGTGTATATGACTGCTTCCTGTTCAGACGAGTTGCAAATAAATCTAGATGAGGCTTGCCCCAGATGTGAAATATCTGAGATGCTACTCTTGGACTGAGAGACCATTCGGTTTGAACAATATTCCCTTTCCTGGACAAGCAATCCGCTAGAGCGTTGAGTCTCCCAGGTAAATATCTGGCCTTGATGTGAACTTTGTTCTGATTGCACCATAACGCAACCTCTACTGCCAGGTTGCACAAGGTTTGGGAATGAGTCCCCCCCTGTTTGTTCACATAGGCCGCCACTGTTGTGTTGTCCGTAGCTAGCAACACCGAATGACCCCTGACATGAACCGCAAAAGCTTTGAGAGCCAACAAGACTGCTTCCATCTCGAGGACATTGATGTGCTGTTGTTTGAAAGACGGGGACCAAAGACCCGATGCCATGTGACTGTACATGTGAGCCCCCCAACCCTCCAGACTCGAATCTGTGAAAAGATGGAGCTGGGGAGAAGGATGATGAAGAGGAGACATGGCCATTATAACCTCCATGTCCATCCAAGGACTCACTGCTTTGCAAAACCATGGCCCTAAAGGGATCTTGTCGTCCCACAAAGCCAGTCCTTGACACCACCTCTCCTTGAATTCCCACTGGAGGGGTCTTTTGAAAGCTTTCCCTAGTGGAAGGAGGCTGGCCATAGACTCCATCTGACCTAGAATGGAGTATAACTGGCGAGCTGAAGCTTCTTTCGCTCCCAACAACTTGGTCAAGGCTTGTTGAAGAGAAACAATGTTGTCCTGAGAGGGGCCGATTAATGCTTGTTTGAGCTTGAATCGAGCACCTAGGAAAGTGAATTCCTGAACTGGAACTAGTTCTGACTTCCCCCAGTTGGGAATAAAGCCTAGATCTAGAATAATCCTGAGGAGCCTTTTGCTGTGAAGCCATGATAGGGCCTCTGACACTGAAGGTTGTAACCAGTCGTCCAGGTATGCATGTACTCGAATACCTTGGCGACGAACATGACTTAAAACTGATTTCAAGACTCGAGTGAACACATATGGACTTACAGAGAGGCCAAATGGCAGAACTCGAAACTGGTACATTTTCCCTTCGAAAATGAACCGAAGATAACGTCGTGATCGATGATGGATGCCGATGTGAAAATATGCATCCTTCAAATCGAGGGAAGTAACCCAGTCGCCTTTCTGAAGTGCTTGTCTGATTGAATTCAATGTCTCCATTTTGAAATGAGGGCAAAGAACAAATTGGTTCAGACGAGAAAGATCTATTACTGGACGCCAACCCCCTGACCGTTTCTGAACCAGAAATATACGACTGAAAAACCCTCTCCTGGGATGATCCTTCGTTACTTCTTCAATTGTTCGCTTCTGAAGCAATGATTTCACTTCGTCTCTCAAGATTTCCAGTTTTACAGGGTCTTGTGGCATACGAGTACACCATCTTGGTGGAGAAAGAAACAGACGAGGTAGGACACGTAATTGAATTCGATACCCACTTCGGACGACAGAGCGTGTCCAAACATCCGAAGTTATTTTTTCCCAGGCCTTTAGGAAGAAAGAAATTCTTCCTCCTGTTGGCAGGTCTGATCTTGGTACCTGCTCTGGGCATGAGACACAAGGTTTCAAGCCTTGGCAAGCCTGGGAACCGAAGTGGGCACCCCTAAGGGGCATTGGGCTTAGGTCCTTTACCCTTCTTAGGACCCTTATTCTGCCCTGGATTCACAGGATTTCTCCTAGGATTTCTCTGAAACGGTCTACCTTGACCCTGTGTGACATTAGCAGTTCTAGAAGCATTGGGCCCTACAGAAACGCTTAACTCACCATATGTAGACTTAGTTGAGGATTCTGAAACTTTGGGACCCTTTTTCTTGAAACCAGAAGACTGCTGTTTACTTGCACCGACAACAGCCATCTGCAGAGACTTATGGGTAAGTCCATCTTTGTACTGCTTCACAATTTCAGGAAATTTCTCACCAAAAATTGTTGAAGATTCCATGGGCTGAACTCGTAAAGATTGTTTGACCTCTGAATCCAAATCTGACACTGCCAAACAAGCATCTCTACGAGCCAAAAGAGGCCCTGAAGCAAGTCTTGATAAAATTTCAATTAAGTGAGACTGAGACACGGCCACAGCTTGAAGATAGCGTGACACTTCCAACATGTCATCCTTGGACAAAGTGTCCTGCTGCATAGTTTTGAGTGTTCCACAAAGAAACATCTCTGAATGAGAAGCTACTTGCATACCAGTTCTGGCCAATTTCTCCCAATTTTCAAGAGTGGAAAATCGAACAGCTTGAGAAGAAGGTACCGAAGAACCTTGCTTCATAATATCCTTTAAACCTGGATTAACAGAGGGAGGATCCATGCTAATCAAAGGATTTAAAGACTCGTAAGAAGAAGCCTGAAATATCTTAGGTTTACTTTTCAGGGAAACAAATGAGCCTATTTTAAAACTTTTAGGATATGAGGGAAGAGGAGTCATTGGAACCTCATCCTCTCCCTTCAAACGTTTGTTCATTTTAGAAAGTGAAACAGAAACGCTATTCGATTGAGGCAATGCTAGAGAGGTTTCTTCAGACCGTTCTTGATCCTTGAAGAAATCTAAAGCGGATGCCCCAACTGCTTTACTTTTCGCCTCAGGAATGGGGCAGACACTTGGCCCCAGCCTGTTGCGAAGTTTTATAATGGCTTCTTTGTAAGAGAGAGACTCTTTGGGAGTCTCTTCCCCTTTTTCTTCATAGTGATCAGAATCGGAATCCCCAATCCTTTCACTATCTCCAACACGAACCTGAAAACGATCTGGGTCCGACTCCTCATTTTCAGAGTTGTATACGTCCACCACATTTTCAGCTCCTAAAGGGGTGACAGTAACTTTATCGGCTGACACCTTAGGAGTTGGTGTAGAAAGATTATCAAATCGACTTGACAGTTCTTTCAACATCTGACCTTGTTGTTCTACCAACTTTGTCAGTGCAGAAACAGCAGGGTCTACTTTAGACTTTGAAACAGAACGAGACCTAGAATATCTAACTTGCCTAGGACTCGCATGTCTATACCTGTCTGACCTAGGAGACTTAGACCTAAGTGGCCTAGATCGATGTGACCTGGGCCTGTATGATCTAGACCTGTGATACCTGGATCTAGGTGACCTGGACCTAGGTGACCTAGACCTATGGTATCTGGTATACCGAGAATCTCTCCGTTTAGAATGAGACAGCCTAGACTTATGCCTAGACCTACTGTCCCTATGCTTGGAATGTCTGGCTCTTCCTTCCGAAGAACTAGACCTACCAGACGAGACTGACTTCGACTTTCGCCTTCGTCTTTTGTCTCTGTGTATGCTCCTGCTACGTGATCTGGCTGACCTAGCAGAAGCGTACTGCCTTGGAAGAGATTTATTCCGTGGGAATGCCATATCCATAGGCGTGACCGACTTAGAATGGCTTTTCCCACTGTGCCTTTCAGGAGAAGAACTTTTCCTGGAGGGACTGCTAATGATATCAACTGGAACCTGAGATGAGGGAGCCTTTGTTCCTTCTGACTCAGGATTCCTATTGTGATCACCAGGAGCTTGGTGGACTAAATCGCTTTCAAGCTCGTGGCAACTGGAATTTTCTGTCGTCCTTGTGGTAATGGCAGCCGGTGCTGGACAACTACCACTAGGAAGACAAAACGAACCAGGACCTTTAGCAGGAGCCTGGGATTCATCAGAAGAAGCAGGACCTTTAGCAGGAGCCTGCGAAGAAGAAACCTTAGGCTTAACAGATTTAGCCTGAGAGGCTCTATGTACACATTTAGAAAGTTTCTTCCACAGTTCCTCAGTCCACTCTGAACAAACCTCACAAGGAGTAGAAGGGGAACAGGAATAGCCCCTACAGGCTCTACAAATTTTATGGTTATCCCAGTAAGGCATAATCTTTGAGCACTTACCATATATTCCAGGACATCTTTTGTTCTGTGCAGACATTCTATAGCTGAAATGCTGAACAAACGAAAAAGAAAAAGGAATTCAGAAGGATAACCAGAAAAACTAAAAAACGGAAGAAGAATCCGAACTAAGGAGCGTATCGAAATTACGTTCAACGATATCGCTAAACGCAACTTGACACACAAAAGAAACTAAACAAAATAAAGCAAAACGAAAGAAGGAATAAATAAAATGAATGAAAATAATAGTCTGCGAGCGGGTGAAACCAGCGGAATACCCCACAAACGGCTACAAAATCGTCGAAGAATTCTCTCAGCTGATAAGCATGTTTCCTCCGGAAGCCGCAGAAGGTAAATTGAATTATGGGTACTGGTCGTTCGGAAACCCGAACAACCGGTGCTGGGTACTTCTAAATGCCGATACAAAAGTTCAGGTTCTTGTTTTTTCTGCGGTAGTCGGGTGATTCCCCGGAGAGCAATATTTAGATGTATCGTAGGTTTAACGAAACAAATACTCCTGTTGATGCAAATACTGATGGACTGATGGACAAATGAACAGGGCCCAGTTGTTCAAAGCGTCGTTAGCTTAACGAGCTCGTTAAGGGTCATTTCGTTAACTGTTTTAGCGGATTCAATATACAATATTCTGATATTTTTTGCTGAAAAAATGTGAGTAGCTTTTGCACTGCAAAAGCTACTCACATTTTTTCAGCAAAAAAATTTAGCATATTTGCGTATCACTCAATGTAAATTTTAACGAATCGTTAACTAACGACTTTGTTAGCTTTGAACAACTGGGCCCAGATGGATAGAAAACCATTAGTATTGCACCTGCTTGCTTAAGCAGGTTTGGAAAAAAAAAAAAAAAAAGAGCACATTTGTCTAGCAGCAAACAATATTTAAATACATTTCAAAATATTTTTATATTTTCTCAGAAAACAGGGCTCAACATTTCATGTGAATTGACAATTTATATGAAATATCAAACCCTACCTAAAGGTTAACCCTTAAAGAGCCAATCAAAACTGCAGCAGACAACATTCTGATTTTTTTTTTTTCTTTTTTTGTGCGTGTTTTTCATAGTAAATAAAACTTGACATTTCTTGTGAATCCTCTGCTGAGCAGACAATTCACAAGTAATAAGCCTTATTTTCTCTGAAAAAATTTAGAATGTTGTCTGCTCCAAATTTTTGCTTGGCACTTTGAAAGTTAATGGTTAAAATGATGCTAAGGGACTAAAACAAAAACACAAAATTGTGATTTTATCTTCTGTCTAACTGAACTGGGTCTAAAATCAGTCTCCTCCTTCCTTACCAAGCAACTTTTAATCTTTTGCCACACCATGGGCTAATTGAACAGACAACAAATTGACAATATTTTCTGAGAAAAGAGACTTTGACATTTCATGCAATTTGTCTCCTAAGGAGACAATTTGCATGAAATGTCAAAGCCTATTTTCTGGAAAAAATAGGAAAATACTTCAAAATGTCATCCACTGAAATATTTATCCAGCATGCTGAGTGTTAAAGGCTTTAACCCTTAAAACACCAAGAAAATCAGCATCTGAAAATGTCATCTGTTTATGTCATCTGCTGAATATTCTTGTAAACTTTTTTAACCTATTTTTGCATATAGGCAAACAGTGTGGACCCAGATCAGACTGCTCCTAAACAATGACTTTTAAAGTAACCAGCAGAAGACAAAGCAGACGACAATTGTTGTGATTGGCGCTTTAAGGGTTAAGTTGAACACCAGTCCCATATTTGGGCCAAAGTCATTATCTATTTGAAGCAAAATAATTATCAATGGACAATTTCGCATAGTGTCAGACATGTCTGGCTTGTCTGCCTCGGTGCTCAAAATACATTTAGGACAATCTGACTTCTTACAATAGGTAGATAAATAAGTCTGGAGCTGAAAATATTCAAATACAGTAAGACCTCAATGACTTGAAAACCAATGCCTTGTTTACCCTGGCTGAATCAAACTCGTATTTTAGGGCCCTAGAAAATTCTTCCAATTAGGCAAAAAAAACAAATATTTAGGCATATTTTAGGGAAATTTTCTTATCATGAAAATCTGTGTTGTGTGTACTCATTAGAATTTCCTCTCTGAAGTAATTCTAATGAGTATACTCAACATACTATTATTTTATACAAGATTGAAAAGACAACCCTAAATTATTCCCATTCGCTTCCTGACCTGGCACTTCAGTTAACCCTCAGTTGCTCCAACTCAAATTTCTATGGTCCCATCCCGAAAACATATCTATGTAATTTTGACCAGCTTAAACCCCACTTTTATATAGTAAAACTAGGGTTTACAGGGGTATACTTTATTTTTCTTAGTTCTGCTGGAAACATAGATTGTGGGTACTCATTAGAACTACCTCATTGAAGCAGTTCTAACAAGTACCCACAATCTATGTTTTGAGCAAAAATATGACAAATATCAGAATTTTTTATCTGAAAATTTTCATTTTTTGATGGTAAATTATCAGTATATTTGAATAGGCAGGTTTTCGTAATGCAAAAGCTGTTCAAGCCAATGAAGTTTGACTGTATTCATGAAATGGTAAAGTGTGCATGTGTTTGTCTGTCTGTGTATGCATGTTTGTGTGTGTCTTGGTTGGTTGGTTTGGAGTTTAATGGCCCGGTCAACACTGTTAAGGTCATGCTTAGAGTCAGTATATGTGTGTGTTCTTTCAAGAATATTTCAGTTATATGAAGACAATAAATGGAAGAGCAGCAATGAAAGGCCCTATAAAATGAAGTCCCTTACAAGGATGCAAAGCTGCAGAAATAGCACTTGTTTTCAACCAAAAAGTACTGATATTTTTCTTAGTTCTCCAGGAAAACATATGTTGTGGGTACACATCAGAAGCAACTCAGTAAGGCACTTCTAATGAGTACCCATAACATACGTTTTCCCATAGCTCCAGATAAGAGAGGGTATCCACATATTATTTTTTCGCATTTCTCCACAAAAATATATGTTGTGGGTACTCATTTACATTTGAAACACCTTGGCCAGGGGCTTCAAATGGGTACCAACAACATGTTTCATGGAGAAGTAAGAAAAATATCATTACTTTTCAGCTGAGAAAACACTGAATCTGCAGATATGGCATTAATTTTGTCATAAATACTGGGATACCCTAACTTAAGCCTGTTACCATACTTGTTCTTTACATTAACCCTTGTCATGCTGAACAAATTAAGACACCATGCCCACTTCTAACTGTCAGCGAATCAGATTACTCGATCCAACTGTAGATATACATTCACATGCTGAGTGACAAACAGTGCAGATCCAGATCAGTGGCTTCTTCAGAAGCCAACTGATCTAGGTTTGCTCTGTTTGACATTATTTGAATTTGTAATAACAACTTGGATCAAACAATCTGATTGGCTGAAAATTAGAAGTGGGTGTCGCATCTTGATTTATTCAGCCTGAATTTGTTTGTCTGTTTGTTTGTGTTGAGGTTTTATGGCCCAGTCAACCCAATGGGGTCATGTCAAGCGCGGTCAGTTTACCTAATCACACATTTACTGGGTAGGCTTAGTCCTCTAAGTGGTTAACCAGTATTGTGCACATTCTTTCGCCAGAAACTGACAACTGCCCTTCTTGAATCAGTGGAAGGGAAAGAATGACCAGAAAGTATTTCATGATTTTGTAATAACAACCTGGATCAAATAATCTGATTGGCTGACAATTAGAAGTGGGTGTGGCATCTTAATTTATTCAGCCTATCAAGGGTTAAAGAATCATGTTTAAAGGTGGGACATATCCAGGTTCAGCAGGACCAGGGTTAAGCGCAAGTAAAAACAAAGTCCATGTGGATGCCCTTCAAAACACTGAGTGTTAAGGCTAACACACATGGTTATAATGACACTGAGATGACGAATTATAGTTTCCCATACTTTTGTACAGGTGAGTTAAAAAGTTTAGCCCAAATTCCATCTTTGTCAAAAGTGAAATTCAAAAGTCAACATCTGTTCATCCTAAGCAGACAAGTTTAATTCATCATCATTTAACTGTTAACCTTTAACAGGCAAATCATAACTGCAGCAGATGCCATTTTGATTTGTTTTTATATTTTTCAAAAGAACAAAAGACTTAACTGACATTTTGTGTGAATCATCTGCCTAGCAGACAATCCACTTGAAATATCAAGTTTTATTTCCTCTTGAAAAATACAAAAAAAAAAAAAAAAAAAAAAAAATTAGAATATCATCTGCTACAAATTTTATTTGCGCTTTAAGATTTAACCCATAAAGAGCCAAGCAAAATCTGTAGCAGATGACATTCAAATTTTTTTTTTCATTTTTCAGAGAAAACAAGTCTTGTCATTTCATGTGAATCATCTGCCAAGCAGATCTCTGAAAAAAAAAAACAAAAAAAAAAAAACAACAATTATCATCTGCTGCAGTTGTGATTGGCATTTTAAGGGTTAAGAAGCGAGACAGCTGATAATAGTCAATGGATTATCCAAAGGAGGAGTGAGATCATAGATTGTTTTGTTTCCTAGATCTTCACTTTCTACTGAATAATTCAGCCCATCAGAAAACTTAATATACCATAATAACCCTAAGTATTATGAAACAGACAGGCCTTGGCAATTGTCCAGATCAGATGCTGCAAAATGTGGCATCTGATCAGGGTCTTCAATGTTTACCACTCATCAGCAGTTTTTGGATCATCTGGGGGTTAAATGGACCTTTTGGAAATTTTAGTACAAGTATGGTAAGGAATTTAGGTGTCCAAATATTTAGGATAATTACGGCACTCCACATAAAAAATTAACCGTATTCGACCTAATTACTGCACATAACCCCGTAAGTGCACAGTCAAGCAATTCCGTAGTCTTCAGATAACAGCCAATGTACTTTTTGTCTACTTCTTTATATAGGCATGTGTTGTGGGTACCCATTTGAATTGCATCGACTTGTCGATGCAATTCAAATGAGTACCCACAACATATGCTTTTGTAAAGAAAATAAGAAAAAAATAAACACAAAAACACCATCTAAGCATCATTTGAGGATTCCTTCACTGATTATATATATATATATATATTTTTTTTTTTTTTTTAAAGTGTATCCTGAGTATAGCTCTGCAAGTTTTCTCAGTATTTTTGAAACACCTAAGTGCAGTGTGTATAATCAGGTCAAATTAACTAGAAAACAAGAAAACTGCCAAATGGTATTAATATGGACAGGTTTTTCCACTGAAGAATAAAGATATATCACTTTGAAATAAAGGTAACCAAAGGTAAAGTAAACTTCGGATGACACCCTACGCCCACTCAACAGGACATCCGTTGACATTTAAAAGTTGGCTTGAGACTTTCTTGTTTGCCCATTAATATTCTGTGGACCAGTGGTTGGATTCTTACCAAATTTTCTTGGATATATAATTTGGACAAAACAAAGAACTGTTTAGATTTTGGTGACCTTGTCCTAATTTCCAAGATCACAGCAGTAGAATCTCTGTGTGTGTGTGTGTGTGTGTGTGTGGGGGGGGGGGGGGTGGGGGGGGACATCTATTTTCTCCGAAAACACTGTTACCAGATTTACACATTTTAGTAAATACAGTGGGCATTGCAGAACAACCTTTTCTCAGTCTGCTTATGACATATTTTAAACCTGTTTATCACCATGTTTGAGCCAGTATTGAGTAAACCCAGATCATACTTGTAACAACTGGAGTAAAAGAATCAGCACGACTATTATGAAAATGTAGTGTTGTATTATTTGACCAATGCAATGGTGTCTCATATGGGTATATGAGCCCAGATGTGCTTTTAAAATAGGAATAGATTTTATTTTTATGGAATTCATCAAAGTGTTAACTCCAATGAATCACTCACAAACTGTATAAAGCTTGAATGTCTTTATATTATGCTTGTGAGTGATTTGTTGGAGTTTACACATCATTAACCCTTGTCATGATGCCAAAAAAAGAATTTTCTGGAGATTCCTCTTATGCAGAAGTACAAGTATGACTGCAAGTTTGAGTTTTCACGAAAAAATTTCGTCCTTTAAAACGTCCAATGGGATCGGCACAAAAAGGTATGTCGCCATCTTTGCTATGTCCTAATTATGTATCCATTATTTTTTTAATTTTTTTTTTTAATTTTATTTTTTATGGAGAATATAAGGCTTGACATTTCACATGAATCATCTGCTAGCAGATAATACACATGAATTGTAAAACAATTAAAAAATATTTAGAATACCGTCATCTCAATTTTGCTTGGCACCAAAATAATTTAACCCTTATCCTCCTGCTGAATCTAGATATACACTGCAAACAGTGTAGATCCAGATCAGTTGGCTTCTGAGAAGCCAACTATTCTGGCTCTGCACTATTTGTTGTTGTTGTTATTGTGCGGATTTTTAACGCTACCAGGCACCCAAGGCACATGGAGGCAGCGGCGATTATTCTGTACATGTATTTGTACAGCCTTGCTTTCATGGATCACCCATGCACACTTGGTGCCGCTGTCTGTCACCAAGCGCTGCCCTGTCCACTTTATACACAACCCAGGGCACGTCGCATATGAGCTAGGCGTACTAATGGTCTGAAAACTGTCTCGACCCGAGCGGGATTCGAACCCACTGTATCCCGCATGAAAGTCAAGTGCACTAACCACTAGGCCAGCCAGCTCACTCTGCACTGCTTGCTATTCAGAATGTGAATTTATATCAACTATCTGGATCAAGTAATCTGACTGGCTGAAAATTTGAGAAAGGTGTGACACCTTTATTCAGCATCAGCCGTCTCAAAAGATCAACTTGTCTTTCCACTTTTGTCTTTCAAAATGTTGTCTTTCCACTTTTGCTCAGCACTGGAGGGGTTAAATGGACTTTTGATGGATTTTCTCTTCAGCCTTATATTTGATTTTAGGAAGGAAATGTCAGATTCATGATTTTTATTAGGTATTGGTGAGATTAGACTGGCAACCTTATTGATCCTTAACGCTAAGCATGCTGGAAAAAAATTTCAGTAGACAACCATTTGAAATATTTTTCTTACTTTTCCCACAAAATAGGATTTAAGATTTCATGAAAATTATCTTCTAAAGAGACATTTGCATGAAACGTCAAAGCCTATTTTCTGTGAAAAATAAGAAAACTGTCATGAATTTGTCATCTGCTGAATTTGTCTAGAGACTGGTACAGGTTATACCTGAATAAGTTACAGTAAGAAAACCATTATTGCAACATTCATGTGAGAAGTGTGCCAGACCCAGACCAGTCTGCTCATCTGCTTAAGTTGCTCTACAACTGGGCTTTCAACATCCTTTGGAAAGATGTTTTTGGTTGGCGTTTTACTCTAAATGAAAAGGTTTTGTTCTCATTGGTCATATCTTATCAGAAATCATTTGTCTTTCATGTTTCTGTACTTTGTTCTAAAATATTTACCATTATTAAAGCATAAAATTATAGCATATAAAAGTGCCTCAAGCACTGCACCATGCCCCACCACTGCACTTACATCAAGCAAGTGCAATAACTCTGTCAAAAATAAAATGTGTTCTACACATTATCTTATGTTGCTTTACATTTTTGCAAGGCTTCATAAAATCCCTGAAACCATTTTCAAGTTACAGAAAGGGCACATGACTTGGATCACCATCAAGAAAACATGCCTATATAATTTCAACCCCCTTAAACCCCACTTTTATATAGTAAAACTGGGGTTTACAGGGGTATACATTATTTTTCTTATTTCTGCTTAAAAACATAGATTGTGGGTATTCGTTAGAACTGCCTCACTGAAGCGGTTCTAACGAGTACCCACAATCTATGTTTTGAGCAGAAATATGAAAATATCAGAGTTTTTTTATCTGAAAAAATTCAGTTTTTGGAGGTAAAATTTTCTATATACGTATTTGAATAGGCATGTTTTCGTAATGCTATTGCTTTACATTTTTGCAAGGCTTCAAGAAACCATTTTCAAGTTACAGAAAGGGCACATGACTTGGATCACTATTAACAATGTTCAAAGGGCAGTAACTCTAAAAGCAGGTATCATCATCATCGTCATCATCATCATCATCATCATCAGCATCATCGGATTTTTGATCAACGTGCTTGTACAGGGGCAACATCCACATCAGTGGGCCCCCTTCCAGGTAGCTGGCTTGCTGCACACATGGCAGATCTCACACCATATCTCCAGGTGTGTCTATCATGAGGGTCGATAGCCGAGAGTTTCCACTCTCTGCAATCACCCTCTGTCAGCTGCTTCCATGTCATCTTGGGCCTCCCAGGCCCATGCTTTCCATCAACCTGTACATTGATAATTCAGAGTAATGTTTCTTGTGTTTTGCACATTGTATCATGGTGATATACATTTGCATAACAGTTCAAGAAAATATCTCAAACAGTTTTCAAGTTACAGAATGGACACAAATATATTACAAAAATCACTATTTTCAAAGTTCAAAGGCCATAATTCCAAAAGAAGGTTAACCTGAGTTATGGTTCTTGTATTCTGCACCTCGTCTCATATTGCTTTACATTTGTGTAAACTTTCATCAAAATAACTGCAATGGGTTTCAACTTACAGAGTGGACACGAGTTAATAGTAAAAATGGCTATTTTGCAATATTTACTATATTCAAAGGGCCACAACTCCAACAGTACATTAATGAGTTACGGTTTTTGTGTTCTGCACATTGTCTCATGGTGCTTTACACTTGTGAGAAATTTTATAATAATATCTCAAATGGTTTTCAACTTACAGAGCGGACACAAGTACATAATAGAAATAGCTATGTTCAAAGTTCAAAGGGCATAACTCCAAAAGTAGGCAAACCAGAGTTACAGTTCATGTGTTCTGCATGTCGTCTCATAGTGCTTTACATTTGTGTGAAGTTTTGTGAAAATATCTCAGACAGTTTAAGGGTTATGGAGCAGACACAAATGACGGAAGTGCTGATGGATGGAAAGACGGATGGATGGATGGACAGACACTCGAAATTTCAGGAGGTATTACAGATTACCCTTGCCACTTTTTGTGGCAGGGCATAAAAATTGACCTATGCAATTTCTACAGTAAAGTGATTTTTTTCTTTTTTTAATATTGTCTAAGAATATAATTTTACTTTTCTTCACATGTGCAAAAAAGAAGAAAAATTGTTTTAATATCATTTTCATTACAAACAATTCATTTGTTATTCTTAAAAGTGTAAGATCTTTTTGAAGCACAAGTTCAACTGTCTCTGAAAAGGTTTTTCATCTCAATCATTTTTTATTTGATCAGATTTTAGGGTCAGTGGGAATGAGAATTCAACAGTTAATTTTCTCTGGTTTATTTAACCCTTGTCCTGCTGAACCCAGATATACCCTGTTTTGCAAACAGTGTAGATTCAGACCAACTGATCTGGATCTGCAGTGTTTGCCATCAAGTATGCAAATTTATAACAACAATCTGGATCAAGTAACCTGATTGGCTGAAAATTAGAAGTGGGTGTGGCATCTTAATTTATTCAGCAGGACAAGGGTTAAAGGTTAAATTAAGAAATAATACTTACACGGAAACACTTGTTCCATTCCAGCATGTGCCACTCAACGGATCTTGTTCAAATGTGGTGCTTTCTTCGCATATATTATCTGCTATCCTTGTATACATTCCTTTAGAATCCAAAAGGTCAAGGGTCACCTTCATTACATCCATTGATAAGGGCCCCAATGAAGGGATATTTGTAACACTAACAGCAGAAGCATCCCCATTTTTGACTGGTTTGGGATGGTGACTGCTTGTCGCAGTTGGTATATCACAGATTGTATGAGCCTAGAAAACAAAGAAAATATACTTAACGTTTAAATAGCATGCTGGGTAAAAATTTCAGCAGTCGATGATGCAACCTGTCTCCATTGGAGACAATTTGCAAGAAATGTTAAAGTCTGTTGTTTTGGAAATAAATAAGAAAAATATTTCAATGATGACAATTTAACCGCGCGAGCATGCTAAGCGATAACAAATTATGTATTGGGACTAAGTTCATATCTAAAACACAAGGACTGAATGTCAAACAGCCTTGACGCCAATGAGATGGCTCATTGTAAGCCATGTCACTTGGAATACAGTGTTTTCAAAGCTTCTTTTGATTGTCTGTGGCACCAAAAAGGTTAAGCCAAATCACAAACAGAGGTTTTCACTGCAGGAGCTAAATTAATGTGGTAGATCAAATATTCTTCTACGTTAGTTCATTGTATAGATGCCATTAAATATTTTTTATGATTTTGTAGCATCAACATGTCAACAGTAATTCTGGCCTCGGTGGCTCAGTTGGATGCACCGTCCGACCTTAGACCAGGAGGTTGCAGGTTCAACCCCTGCTGAGGTCGGCAACATTATTTCATTGAGATTGATCATGAAATATTTTCTACGGTCATTCTCTCCCTTCCATTGATTCAAGAAGGGCAGTAGTCAGTTTCTGACGAAAGAATGTGCACAATACTGGTTAACCGCTTGGAGGACTAAGCCTGCCCAGTAAAGGTGTGGTTAGGTAAACTGACCCCGCTCGACATGACCCCATTGGGTTGAATGGGCCGTAAAACCTCAACACAAATAAACAAACAGCAATTCAGATAGCACATTTAGCCATAGGTCTTGATAAGGGAGGGTATCCGGTAAATATTTTTCTTATTTCTCCACGAAAACATATGTTGTGGGTACTCATTAGAAGCACCTTGGTGAGGCGCTTCTAATGAATACCCACAACATATGCTTTTGTGGAGAAATAAGAAAAATATCAATACTTTTGGACTGAAACAAACACCTTAACTAGTGCATTACATTTACGGTAAATGTCCTAAAACTTTATCCCATACATTTTTTACTCAAAGTTTGCTTTTTACGTTGTTGTTTCTTAAAATCCTTAGCGGAATGGCAAACAGTGTAGACCCTGACCAGACTGCTCCTTCAGGAGCAGTCTGATCTGGGTCTGCACTGTTTGTATAAACAATTTTATCAGAAACTTTATTGTACAAAATCTTAAGACATTTATCATGTTTATCATACCCAAAATATTTTTCATTCACCATTCCATTCAGGAGGTTTGTTTGTGTTGAGGTTTTATGGCCAAGTCAACCCAATGGGGTCATGTCGAGCATGGTCAGTTTACCTTACCACACGTTTACTGGGCAGACTAAGTCCTCTAAGCAGTTAACCAGTATTGTGCACATTCTTTCGCCAGAAACTGACAACTGCCCTTCTTGAATCAGCGGAAGGGAGAGAATGACCTTAGAAAATATTTCATGATCAATCTCCACGAAAGCATGTTGCCGACCTCGGCAGGGGTTGAACCCACGACCTCCTGGTCTCCAGTCGGACGGCGCATCCAACTGAGCCACCGAGGCCGGCATTCAGGAGGTAGAAAAGTGGACTTGTTCAAATTTTAGGAAAAGTCATTATCGTTTGTTTTTTGAGTTGCACATTTATGGCCCAGTCAACAATGTTAAGATCATGTTGAGCCAGTCAATTAACTGCTAACACTTTTACTGGGCAGGCTTAGTCCTCTAAGCTGTTAATCAGTACTTGTGCATGTTCTTTCGACAGTAACTGGGCAGGCTTAGTCCTCTAAGTTGTTAACCCTTGTCATGCTGAATAAATTAAGATGCCATGCCCACTTCTAATTTTCAGCCAACAGACTACTTGATCCAGATTGTTGATGTGAATTCACATACTTAATGGCAAACAGTGCAGATCCAGTTCAGTTGGCTTCTTCAGAAGCCAACTGATATGGATCTACACTGTTTGTAATGGCAGGGCATATCCGGGTTCAGCAGGACAAGGGTTAACCAGTATTTGTGCATGTGCTTTTGACAGTAACTGACAACTGCCCTTCTTGAAACAGTGGAAAGAGGAGAATCATCTGACCATAGTAATTATTTCATGATCAATCATTATGAAAGTTATGTGGCTGAGGTGGGATTTGAACTTAATTGCAACCCTTGACTTTGCCATCATATGTCCTATTAAGGGATCCTATTAGGTAGACAAAGAAAAATAAGGAGTTACAGTATCCTAATATTTAGATAAAAATATGGTACAGTGATCCCTCGTTACAATGACAGCATTTGTTCCCAAAGGCGTTGCCATTTAAATGAATTAGCTGTTGTACAGAATACTTAACCCTTGTCCTGCTGAATAAATTAAGATGCCACGCCCACTTCTAGTTTTCAGCCAATCAGATGACTTCATTTGAATTGTTAATATAAATTCACATACTTAATGGCAAACAGTGCAGATCCGGATCAGTTGGCTTCTGAAGAAGCCAACTGATCTGGATCTACACTGTTTGCAAAGGCAGGGTATATCCGGATTCAGCAGGACAAGGGTTAAGAGCATAGATATGTATAAGAAAGGTCTTTTTTTTTGTTCTTATTTCCTTATAGAACATAATTTATGCTTTGGATATTTGTCAGAATTGCCTCATTGAGGAGATTCTAACAAATATACAAAACATATGTTTCTTTAAAGTATTAAACACAATATTCTTGCATGATTTGTGACTAATTAATACCTCTTAAGCAAAGGTTTCGTGACAGTCAAATTGTCATTATAACAAATTTTGTTGTTGTATCAAGTGTCGGTGTAAAGAGGGTTGTCTGTTATAGCAATAATTATGAAGAAAAAAAAAACAACTTTTTATGCCAAGTGGCATTCTCAGACATGTTGCAGTAGCCAACTAGAATGACTTTGCAAACAAATTCCACAATGAGATGCAAAATCATATGGTTTCATGGTTATGAATTTGTATGTGACCATAACTTTTACCACTCTCTGGGCTAATTCAGCAGACGACACACTGGTGATATTTTTCTTATTTTTCCCAGAAAACAGGATTTTGTATTTCATGCGAGACAATTTGCATAAAATGTCAAATCCTAGCCTAGTAGTGATCTGGCAAAATAAGAGAAATATCATCAATGTGTCGTCTGCTGAATTACCCAAGAGAGTGGTAAAGGTTAAAGGCTCCACTTTCCTCAAAAAAAGACATTTTTTATCCAAGACATGTTTAATAAATTGATATATAGTATTAACCCTTGTCCTGCTGAACCCGGATATACCCTGTCTTTGCAAACAGTGTAGATCCAGATCAGTTGGCTTCTGAAGAAGCCAACTGATCTGGATCTGCACTGTTTGTCATTAAGTATTTGAGTTTGTATGAACAACTTGGATCAAGTAATCTGATTGGCTGAAAGTTAGAAGTAGGCATGGCATCTTAATTTATTCAGCAGGACAAGGGTTAATATCATCATGAAATGTGGCATCTGACTGCCTGTAAGATTTCAGTTAGTCTCTCGTTTTTGAACTGGATCAAAAATGAAATTATTTTTTATTGTATCTCTGAATTAATGTTGGCAACATTAAATCAGAGATACGATAAAAAATCATTTCATTTCAAGAATGAGAGACTAACTGAAATTTTATAAACTGTCAGGGGCCACATTTTATGATCTTATTAATACCATAATTATGTCAATTTCTCAAACCTTTCTTGGATAATAAAATGTTTATTGTTGAGGAATATGGAGCCTTTAATCAAGATGGAAATTTTGCCTTCAGTTTGCCGCGACTGAACATCAACAGACAACCTTTTAAAATGTCCTTAAGACAACACTGTTACATAAAATGTCAAAACTTATTTTTTAAAAATCACCTTCATAATGCAAAGTTAATTTCCACTGAAAAGAAAAACAAAACACTTGACATTTCTCTCAAAATGTCTTCTTTGGAGACAGACTTAACTGACTGTGCCCTTTGGAGACCATCTGAATAAAATGTCAAAGATAGTAATTAAACCTTTACGACTCTCTGGGCAAATTCAGCAGACAACAAGTGATAATACTTTTCCTATTTTCCACAGAAAACAGGCTTTGTCATTTCAAGCAAACTGTCTCCAATGTAAACTGTCTCCAATGGAGACATTTTGCATAAAATATCAAAACCTGTTTTCTGGGGAAAATAAGAATAATATTTCAATATGTCGTCTGCTGAAAATTTTACGCAGCATGCTAAGCATTAAAAAATTCTAAACCAAATTCATTTGTTGAGAAAAATAAAAGAGTCATCACTAATTTGCCGACAGCTAATTCTGGAAAGGATAAACTCCCTGAAGGCATAGACGAAAATTTCCTTCCGCAAAGACCTAAGCAACCAATAACATTCTCACAGAGAATTCCAATTACACCATTTTCTGACATTTCCACCTTGGAACAAATATCGAGGGTTGAGCGCAAGACTATGGTAACTCAAACATATTTTTGAAACCCTTGTTTAGGGGCAACTTGGACCCCTTTGTAAACAATGCAAATTTAGGTGCCATTGCTCATACGAGCAATGGCACCTAAATTTTCATTGTTTACAGAAAGAAATGTTGTAATCTTCATAACGCCTTCATGGTGAGGAGATTAGGTTTGGGGAAAAACAATCATCTGACTTACGATAGTCTTGCGATCAACCCTCGATATGTGTGGTGCAAAAAGGAACCATATGGCATAAACTTGCCAAATTACGGTAGATTTCAGTTTGGAGAAGCTCATTTATTGAAAGGCCTTTCCTGTTTCTTTAGGAGACTGTAATAATCTGCTAAACCGCACACACTTAACATAGCTGACGCCAATGCCAATGCCCCTGCCAGATAATCATCCATATGTCTCTTCTGCTTGCTACAACAGTTGCGACAAAAACTATGTATATAAATGTTAAATGTAATACAACTTTTGTAACATGTGTAAGTGGGATGGTCCTCCCTAACCTACTTTACACCAATTGGATGTGAGATTTACCCTTATCCAGCCACATTTTCTCCTGAATCGGGTAATTTCCCTTGCTTATCACAGATTTTATTCAGACCTGCAATATGTGTGATGTACCAAAGAACAGGCTTACTATTAGCATATCAGTCATGATCATGTGACTGTCATCTGGCAGTGAGTCATGTTACTTACCCGTGTTTAACCCTTGTCTTGCTGAACCCAGATATGTCCAGCCTTTGCAAACAGTGTAGATCCAGATCAGTTGGTTTCTGAAGAAGCCAACAGATCTGGATTTGCACTGTTTGCATTTAAGTATGTGAATTTGTATCAACTCCCTGGATCAAGTAATCTGATTGGATGAAAATTAGAAGTGGGTGTGGCATCTTAATTTAGTCAGCATGACAAGGGTAACATACTTGCAAAAACGGACAAGCACCATGTGTGGCTATTGCAAGAAGGATTTGACAACTTGCATTGATACCTCTACCAATGTGTACATTTATCACTGGAATGATAAATGAAGTGTGGTTGGCACAGGAGCCTATTTGATCAGAAATGACAAGACCGAAAAAATGGAACAAGAGGAAGTAGTGAAATTTGACCATGATGTTGGAGAATTATTTCACTGATTGGTCTTGAATGCGGACAAACAAAGGTTTGTGTTAAATCCCCTCCCATGTCGGAAAACCTATAACTAAAGGACGAGCCTTGTTTCTGGAAGTCCTGAGCAGCACTCAAATTGGCCTGCCCGTGAAATCATCAACAGATGCTGTTTGCAGGATAAGGGTTCAACTATTTCACACAAAGAAAGTCAGGAGAATTTGAGTGGTGGAACTGCACCAATTTATTGTGCCGATTTGCAATTTATCCTCAGTGGAACCTCTCACTATGTTCTGAAATCAATAGTTTGTAGTTTTCTTGTAATAGAAAACAAATTGAGCCCCACCATAAGAGAGGGGCCTTCAGCATAGCTCCAGATAAGACACCTATTTATCCAAAAATTTATGATATATTTCGTATTTCTCCACGAAAATATACCGAGGCACTTCTAGTGAGTACCCACAACATACGTTTTCGTGGAGGTTCAGATAAGGTGCTTTTTGTACCATTTGATTGATAAAGTTGGGGTTTAACGAAATGTCAATCCTTGTGGGTCATTTTGTGTCATCTCCCAGAGAAAGGGAGAAGAGAGATAGGAGACGAAAGAGGGCCAGGGGAGAAAGGAAAATGAATGAAAGAGAAAAAACGAAGACATTCACCCTCTACCCTTACCTGCTGCAAGGAAAGCAGGCCTTACCCAACTGTAAGCCAATATCAGTTGGATGCCCTGGTGACGTAAGCTTCACCATACCTTTACCTCACCCAACTACCCCCACTTTTTGTACCAAAAATTGTTGAATATTTCTTATTTCTCCATGAAAACATATGATGTGGGTACTCATAAGAAGTGCCTCGCTGAGGCACTTCTAATGAGTACCCACAACATAATTATGTTTTTGTGGGAAATAAGAAAAATATACTTCCTGATACCCTCTCTTACCTGGAGCTATGCTACAGGCTATATGCAAGTAGAAAAGTTCCAGATCAGCTGGTAAATCCCAGAGCTACAGATAAGAGGGGGTATCCACATAATATTTTTCTTATTTCTCCACAAAAATATATGTTTTCGTGGAGAAATAAGAAAGATATCAGCATTTTTCGGATGAAAAAGCGCCTTATCTGTTGGTATGAAATCCATGCACCATGCATAGTCTGATCACAGATTTTCCTATATAACAGTATATTGTACAGTAAAAGATAATTTCCTAAGCGAACAGCAAAGTCACTGATCAAACTGTGCAAACGCACAGATTCATCTGGGCCATTAAAGTCCACATATGCCCCAAAAATCCCCTTTTCTTGTGCCGTGGCTCTATTTTATTACAGAAGACAATGAAAATTGCTTTTTTTATGTCCCTATATGCCAGGAAATTCAACAACAAGCTATCAAATCTGATTAGTTTTCACAATATAAATTATGATGGAGAACAAGAATGAACCATGGCTCCAGATATGTGGCATTATGAAAACATGCCTATTGCAAATATATACTGAAAATTTTTCCACCAAAAATGAAAATTTTCAAATAAAAAATTCTGATATTTTTCATATTTCTGCTCAAAACATAGATTTTGGTTCTCATTAGAACTGCCTCACTGAGGCAGTTCTAACGCATACCCACAATCTATGTTTTTGAACAGAAATAAGAAAAATAATGTATACCCCTGTAAACCCCAGTTTAAGGGGGTCAAAATTATATAGGCATGTTTTCGTGATGTCTATCTTGAATTCAACAAAACAACGTGCTGCAAGCACTGCACCATGCCCTGCCACTGCACTTACATCAAGCAAGTGCCATTACTCTGTCAAAAATGAAAATAAGGGAAGTAGCATTAGTCTTTCCCGAAATATGGCTGACATGAATATATGACTAAGATGACTATTTTCAATGTTCAAAGGGTCATATCTCAAAAAGCAAGTAAACCAGACATACAGTTCTCTTTTTCTGAAAATCCCTCTGGTGCTTCACATTCCTGCAAAGTTTACATCACAGAAAGTGTTATTTTCAATGTTCAAAGACCCATAACTCAAAATGTAATTAAGCCAGACATATGGTTCTTAAGTTCTACATGTCATCTTATTTTACTTTACATTTTTGCAAGGCTTCAAGAAAATCTCTGAAACCATTTACAAGTTATAGAAAGGGCACAAGTATATGACTGGGATCACTATTTACAATGTCAAAAGGGCATAACTCCAAATGCAGGTAATTCAGTGTTATGGCTCTTGTGTTCTGCACATTATATCATGGTGATATACATCTGCATAAAGTTTCAAGAAAATATATCAAACAGTTTTCAAGTAACAGAGCAGACACATATATTAGAGAAATCACTATTTTCAATGTTCAAATGGCCATAACTCCAGTTAGGTTAAGCAGAGTTGAGGTTCTTATGTTCTGCACCTCGTCTCATGATGCTTTATATCTGTGTGAATTTTTGTCAAAATATCTGAAATGGTTTCCAACTTACAAAGCTGACACAAGTACATGCAGAAATTGCCATTTTCATTATTTACTATGTTCAAAGGATGGTAACTCCAAAAGTAGGTTAACCAGAGCTAGGGTTCTTGTGTTCTGCACATCCTCTTATAGTGATTTACATTTGCAAGAAATTTCATAAAAATATCTTAAACGGTTTTCAACTTACAGAGTGGACACAAGTACATGGAAGAAATGGCTATCTTCAATGTTCAAAGGGAAATATCTCCAAAAGTAGGCAAAACAGAGTTATAGTTCATGAGTTCTGCACGTCTTCTCATAGAGCTTTAAATTTGTGTGAAGTTTCATCAAAATATCTGAAACGGTTTCCAACTTACAGAGCGGACACTAGTACATGGTAGAAATGGCTATTTTCAATATTTACAATGTTCAAAGGGCTGTAACTCCAAAGGTAGGTTGACCAGAGTTATGGTTCTTATGCTCTATATGTTGTCTCATGGTGCTTTAGGTTTGTGAAAAACTTCATGAAAATATCTCAAACTGTTTTCAACTTACATAGGGGACATCAGTACATGGTGGAAATGGCTATGTTCAACATTCAAAGGGCCATAACTCAAACAGTAGACAAATCAGAGTTAAGTTTCATGTGTTCTGCAAGTTGTCTCATAGTGCTTTATATTTGTGTGAAGTTTGGTGAAAATATCATGAACGGTATCAGAGTTCTGGAGCGGACAAGAGTACATGGTAGAAATGGCTATTTTCAATATTTTATGATGTTCAAAGGGTTGTAACTCCAAAGGTAGGTTAACCAGAGTTATGGTTTTTATGTTCTGCACATCATCTCATGGTGCTTTACATTTGTGAGAGTTCATGAAAATATCTTAAAGAGCAGACATGAGTACATGGTAGAAAAGACTATGTTCAATGTTCAAAAGACAATAACTCCAAAAGTAGGCAATCAGAATTATGGTTCATGTGTTCTGCATGTCATCTCATAGGGCTTTATATTTGTGTGAAGTTTCGTGAAAATATCACGAGTTATGGAGCAGACACAAGTACAAGTAGAAATGGTTATGTTCAATCTTCAAAGAATAATAACTCCGTTAGTAAGCAAACCAGAGTTATGGCTCATGTGTTCTGCACATTGTCTCATGGTGCTTTACATTGGTGTGTAGTTTTGTGAAAATATCTCAAATGGTTTCAGAGTTATGTAGCGAAAACAAAATTATGAAGCGCTGATGGACAGATGGAAGGACAGACGGACACTCAAAATTTCGGATGGTATAACATAATACCTCGCCACTTTTTGTGGCGGGGCATAAAAAATAAGAAATTCCATCTAGACGACAATTTGAAATATTTCTTCTAATTTTATGCAAACTGTCACTTTAGGAGACAGCTTTGTTGGCCTTCCATAGCCCAGTTGGTAGTGCATCTGACTGCGGGTCCAGAGGTCACAAGTTCAATTCCAAACATGTCTACTTAACTTTTGTCCTGATTAACAATGAAATCATTTTCACAATCATTCTCCCCTTCTGCTGATTCAAGAAGGAAGACATTTAGCATGCTGAATTTTAAAGAAACAGACATTTAAGTCTTTCTTACTTTGACTTTAAACAAAGTAGGGCTGTCACGATACGCCAGAAGTGTATTGCGATATATTGCGATATACAGAAAGCATATTGCAATAATACCATGGTATATTGCTAGATTTACTTCAGCATTTGTTTGAAGTGAATTGACAGAGTAATGTTTGGCTTGTAACTAAAAGAAGTAGAGCTCAAACAAATGTGAACATTTTAATTAAAAAATGTGTTGAAAATACAAAAAAAAAAAAAAATCCAGTTGACCAGTTATTCAAGTAACTCATCCATCAAAGGATCTATGATGTAGCAAGCAATGGTTCTTGTGATTGCAGAGGCACGGACTGAATGAAATGGATATTTTGAGGCAGCACTAAGCATCTAAGTAAGAGTAGGCTGCACCTTCTTGACGTCTGTTGGTTTACTTTAAGTGAAGGAGTTGGGATTGTAACTGGACTTTTGTGAGTTTCCTCTACTTTTACTTTCGTTTTCAAAGTGGCGAATGGATGGTGCCAATTGAAATGGGATGGTCAGTATTTGACTGACTGATCACAGTGCCTACATATCGCAACATTTTCAACAGGCTTCTGTGTCTGCTTGTTCATTTTAATCCAAAAAATGGTCCCACACATCACTTTTTGCCTTTTTATTTGTTAGGCACAAGTTAAAAATGATTGTTTTTGGCCATGCTGTTTTGTTTTTTATGGACACACTTCATTCAGACATTTCAGATTGTCCAGAATGTTTAGGTGCAACTAAAAACCGATATTACCAGTACATAATTTAGATATCGTGGTACCGTATCGGCTCAGGTCTATATTGCAATACGCCGATCTACCGGTTTATCCTGACAGCCCTAAAACAAAGAGCTTGGTATTTCGTTTTTTCTTTGCATTTAAAGCACAAATATAAAAAAAATATAGAAAGCACAAATATAGAGGAAACTAAGAAAGAACACAAACAAAACATAACAAAAAAAAAAACCTCTTTGGCAATTTAGCCTACATCATGGTGAACGTCAATCATATTTTCATACCAGTATATCTGAAACAGCTAAATGACTGTAACCCAAAAGCAGCAGTGTGTTTAGATAAGCAAATCAAAACTTAATTATTTCTGTCAGTTAAAACAATGCCAGCAAGAAGCGACAAGCAGGTTGTTGAAGTGCTTTAAATTTCTCGCCTTTCAGGCTCAAAATTTAAGCACTTCAACAAACCATACTTAGATGACTAAGCCTCCCCACGAGGAAGGGCGAGTGGATTACTCATGGGCTTGACATGACATTAACAGTGTTGACTGGGGTGTAAAACTCAAATAAACAGATTAAGCATGAAATGTCAAAACCTATTTTCTGGGAAAAACAATAAAAATATCATCAATTAGGTGCTGAATTTGCCCGGAGTGTTAAAGGTTAATTTATTCATTCATCTGGTGTGTGGGAGTTACATTTAGTAATATGTAGATATTTCGTGAAGTACTTGGATGGATGAATGATGATGAATCTGGCAATGAGAAAAATTAATCATGCCATATTTGGTCATTTGCATATTCTGCATTATTATGTTGTATAGCTCCAGATAAGAGGGCTGCACTTCTTCTACCTTTGTGAGATTTTCTTGAAACGTCACAGAAATGATCAGCATGATGGGTTGAGTGTGACTTAAAACTTTGTCCTTACAGGGTTTGCTCAGCCCTGTCTGTCCCAATACTATTGGTAAGTAAATTGGTTAACCTTTATCACTCTCTGGGCTTATATAGCAAATGACAAACTGATGATATGTTTTTCTTATTTTTCCCATAATGCAGGATTTGACATCTCATGCAAATTGTCTCATGGAGACAATCTGCATGAAATATCAACTCCTGTTTTTTGGGAAAAATAAAAAAAAAATATTTCAATGTGATCTACTGAATTTTACCCTGGCATGCTAAGCTTTTGGTGTCCTTGCACATTAGTCTGAAACTTTTACCCAGCATGCTAAACATTAACCCTTGTCATGCTGAATAGATTAAGATGCCATACCCATTTCAAATTTTCAGATTGCTTGATCCAGCTTGTTGATACAAATTCACATACTGAATGGCAAACGGTGAAGATCCAGAACAGTTGGCTTCTAACTGAGCAGGATCTACATTTTTTGCAAAGACAGGGCATATCCTGGTTCAGCAGGACTAGGGTAAAAATCTACCATGTCCCAACTTTATTCATGTACACTCCTTGTACACAAGAAGCATCTTAAACATAAGCGACAAAGAACAGTAGATAATTTTTGCAATATGGTAAGTGCTGAGGCTGATCATGTGGGATAAGTACTCACTGGTGACTTAGATGTAGTAATAATAACTACCTAAATTATGGTGCAAAACCACATGGTCTAAACACCCAGTGCACAAAAACATACCCATGACAACCCACAAAGCCTCAGACTACAATCTAATTATTCATGTTAAACATAAATGGCAATAAGACTACTTTGGTCTATCTCTTTGAAACCTCATTACATACCATTGCATTATTTAACCCTTCTCTTGCTGAACAGGACACCCCCTGTCTAAGCAAACAGTGTAGATCCAGATCAAGCCAACTGATCTGGATCTGCACTGTTTGTCATTTAATAAGTAAATTTCTATCAAAAACCCAGATCAAGTAATCTGATTGGCTGGAAATTAGAAGTGGGCAAGGCATCTTAATTTATTCAGCAAGACAAGGGTTAATCACACCATGACTTTCAAAGTTTTTTAAAAAAGCTAACCTTGTTTCTTTCTAAAAAGCATATCTTGTTGTTTTTTCTTTAAAGCTAAGCTTGTTTTTTTTCTCTGATGAAAGCGCCTTCGCACAATGTTCATTAATTCTATCAAACTGATATTCTAAATAGAGAAGGGTTTCTTTGATTTTCAAAACCTGATTTTGGCATAAACTTGAAGATCATATTGTAAAGATATTTTCAAATAAATGTATCCAATGAAGTATATAACTGAATCAAAGGCTTTGACAAAAAAAAAAAAAAAAAGGCTTCTTCTATACAGATATTCACATTCATGGGTCAGCCAATGATTTTAACTGATTTCATGGAAAATTGAGAAGAATCTGGACATATCATGATAATCATAAATATTCTGCCAGACAGACCCATGCAAACACTGTAGATCCAGACCAAACTGCTGCTCAAGAGTATGCACTGTTAGCAGCTGTTCAGCTAGCACTTTTAATCCTTGTCCTGATGAATAAATTAAGATGCCATTCCCACTTCTAATTTTCAGCCAATCAGATTACTAGATCCAGATTATTGCTATATGTTCACATACTTAATGGCAAACAGTGCAGATCCAGATCAGTTGGCTTCTTCAGAAGCCAACTGCTCTGGATCTACACTGTTTGCAAAGGCAGAATATATCCGGTTCAGCAGGACAAGAGTTAATAAAATAAAATATCATCAATTTGTCCTCTGCTGAATTTCCCAGAGTGGTTAAAAACCCAACCAGGAAGTCAAATGGATCTGTTTAAGTTTTCCCCTTAAGTGTACCCTAATAATTCTAAGTACTGGGACAGATAGGCCTGAGCAAATAGTTTAGACCCAGATCAGATGTTGCAGAATGTGGTGTCTGATCATGCAGGGTCTACACTGTTTGCCACTCATCAATCAGTTTTTTAGACACATCAACAACTAGTAAATATGGACTTGCTCAAATGATAGGGACTAATTCCAATATTTAGGGTAAATACAGTAGGGTAAATACGATAGTAAGGAATTACTGCAGTCTGAGTATTTAAGATAATTATGGATCCCAAATATAATGACAATAAGCAGCAGCTTTTAACCCTTGTCCTGCTGACTAAATTAAGAAGCCACACCCATTTCTAATTTTCAGCCAATCATATTACTTGATCAAGATTGTTGATATAGATTCACATACAGAATGGCAAACAGTGCAGATCCCATGCCCACTTCTAATTTTCAGCCAATCAAATTACTAGATCCAGATTATTGCTATATATTCACATACTTAATGGCAAACAGTGCAGATCCAGATCAGTTGGCTTCTTCAGCCACTTGAAGTTACCAACTGATCTGGATCTACACTGTTTGCAAAGGCAGGGTATATCCGGGTTCAGCAGGACAAGAGTTAACATAGCTCTAGATAAGGAACTTTTTTCTACCCAACTCTTATTTCTCCACAAAAACATATGTTGGTGAGGCACTTCTAATGAGTACCCACAACCTATGTGTTATGTGGAGAAAGAAGACAGATATTTACCTGACATCTGGTATCTGCAGTTATGTTTGAATACTACAGTCAACCTGTGTTAACCCTTCTCTTGCTAAACACAACATGCCTTGTCTTAGTAAACAGTGTAGATCCAGATCAGTTGGCTTCTGATCTGAATCTACACTGTCTGCCATTCAGTATATGAAATTATATCAATAATCTGGATCAAGTAATCTGATTGGCTGACAACACTATCACAAGCCTACCAAACGAATTAATGCTTAACGATTAAGAACGCGAAACAATTAGAGAGACATCAGTTGGGCATTCGATGATTCAAAAAAGGTAAACAAACTTTGCATTTTCTGTGTTTCGTGAATGATATAAATGTTTTGAGGAAATTATTTGAAAAATGGGGAATTACATTCAACCGTCCATTGATATTGGTGTCTATGGAGTAAATCTCAGACCACCTACTTCACGCATATTGGCTGAATTATTTTTCACATGCTGAAGATGTACCGAATGCCATAAAAAAAAGTGGAAATTCGTGGTGTTTATTGTCCTTTATTTAATTTTGCGCATTGCTAGAAGTTCAGCATATCATCACGCACACACGATAGACACATCTGATTATTTGTGCTATGGATATTATGGTTGTCAATGCAGCATTATTGAGAAATCACCATGGTAAGTGTCGAAAATGAGTGGTTATGCATTAGAGCTGTAAGTTTTGTTTTTATTTATTTGGATCTAATGCGTTACCACCCATTTTCGACCCTTCCCATGGCGATTAATACTTCTATATCATTAATCAGATCTGAAACAGTGGTGTTTTAAGACAGGTGACTGCTTAAATCAGGTTGCCTTTAAGACAAGTTTGACTGTATACCGTATTACACTGTGGTTTGTATCATGGCTACCCTTTATCAGGAAAGGGTAGCAGAGATTTTTGGATTAAAACCATAGTTTTGTTTGTTTGAGTTTTACGGCCCAGTCAACACTGTTAAGGTCATGTAGAACCAGTCAGTTAACCAACTCACATTTTTCCTGGACAGGATTAGCCCTTTAAACAACTAACCAGCACTTGTGCACAAACTGACAACTGCCCTTTTTGAATCAGCAGAAGAGGAAGAATGACCGGAGAACTGATTTTATGATTAATCTCCACAAAATTGATGTGGCTGAGCTGGGATTCAAACTTGCGACCCTGGATCTGCAGTCAACTGCACTATGAAGCCTGATCATAACGAGATATGATCTCTAATTACTTAGGATAAATATAGTACTCCTACTAAATGGCACATTACCCTACGTATTCAGACATCTTACCATACTTGTTCTAAAATTTGAACAAGTCTAACCTGATATTGTGTTTAAAAATTGCAGGATGAGTGGCAAACAGTGTAGACCCTGATGAGATGCTGCATTCTGTGGCATCTCATCTGGGTCTACATTGTTTGCTCAGGTCTACTGTGCTTTCGACAACTTTCAGATTTTAGTAGTTTTTTGCTTGGCGCTTTACATAGAAGAAGTAAATTTGCAAACTTATGTCATGATTTCATGCAAAACCATTTGTCGTAACTACCTATATATGCACAATAAGATTTATTCTAGTCAATGATTTTAAAAAAATTAAATATTTTCATTTTTTCCTATAGTAAAAATGAAGGCAGAGTATGCAGATATCTGTAGGGTAGGTAACTTGGAGGCAGATTTTCAACAAGTTCCACTTGTTCAGTTTTTTCTGAAATTTTCACAATATTATCGTGAAACATCGATAATCTAAATTCAGCAAAGAAAAGTAGAAAATATTTTCTTAAACAAAAATTCCAAAAACTCAATTTACTATAGAAAATGCATAGGTCAGACAAATTTTTGGCTGTAAATTTAATTTTAGGGTACATATATGAGAAAAAAAAAAAAAAAAAAACAGAAACAGTAAAGACAAATGGCTTTTGATAAGATATGGTCAATCAAAACAAAATATTTTCATTTAAAACAAAATGCCAAGCAAAACACATCGTTCCAAGTGATGTCAAAAGGACAGTAACTGTCCGAATACATATAGTAAATATGGTAACACAAATCTTAGTGTAAGAAATGAGAAAAGTCTGGACATAATAAGAAAATGTCAGCTCTTCAGGGCAATTAAGAGTATAAAAGCTCTATAGCAAGACAAGCAAATAAAACATTTTTCTTATTTCCTGACAAAAATGTAAGTAATTATAGGTACTCATTAAAAGCACAGCATTAAGGCACTTTTAATGAGTATCCACAACATATGTATTCATGGAGAAATAGGAAAATAATGTCAGTACTGTTTTATTGAAAAAAATTAAAACAAGAAATTGCCAAAAGGCACACCTTATTAGATACCCTCCCCTGAAAGTCCAAAATGCAACAGTTTGACTGACAATGTGAAAACAGTTTAATCTCCACACAAACATAGTTTGCTGTGGGGTGGAAGGAGGGTTGGGGGGAGCTGGTGGGGGGGGGGGGGGTGCGGGTTAAAAAAATGGATTATCTGGAGATGGCAAAATATAGATGCATGCTTTTATGCTTTTTAGATGTTAGGAGCTTCCCAAAAATTATGTTTTTGTTTTTTTTATTTCTCCACACGTAAAACATACATATTGTAATCTGGGTACTAATTTTTTTTTCTTAATTTTTTTCATTGAACATTAATGAAATGAGATTTAAAGTCACTATCAAAAAGCTTCAAATTTATGGTATGACAGTGTCTGGATGTGAAGAAGGGAACATGCCCTTCCTTTTAAAGTGCCACCTCACTGCAGTATCATTCATGCCCCAGACAAATTGTCATGATACTATGGCCAGTCATACACTGACACTGATGTGACCAATCCTAGCTGGTCTTCCTAATTTTGAGTGCCAAGTGAAAGCCAAACTAGTTCCAATTTAGAAAGTCTCAGTTTTAGGCCAGAGAAACTTAATTACTAGATGCTCCTCCAAATTTTAGAAAAAGAGAGGGGTGGGTAGGTGGATTTTAGTTTTTATTTTCAGATTACCCTTGAAGAACGACACGGGAGAGCATGATCCTTGAACATATATCCAGTTTTTTGTGAACGATAGGTATATGGAAGCTTAGGTATATGGAAGCTTAAATAAACTGAAAAAATATGTTGACTTTTTATTTTGTAAGGAAAAAATAGTAAAATGAAATACATGTATTAAATGTCCTGACTAGAGCATTTTTATACTGTATCATAGACAGAGAGACTAGGTGACATTAGATGGACTAGACGGCACTCGTGGCACAAGGGAACTACATTTACTAATCACTTTTACTTGGCTGGAAGATGTTTTCACCTTGGAAAATACTGTTTGCCATCAGCTTCACAGTCAGTACACAAGGGGTAAATGCCTTCTACTTCATTGCAGTTTTCAGCTCCGCAATAGAAACAGACACTTTCAAAACCACTGGTATAATATGCAAATTCAATTGTGTCGCTGCATTTCAAATTTTTCCACTTATGTACCACATGATGTCGGCAAGAACATCCACCAGCTGGCTATCTATAGTTTATCTACACTGGTGGAAAGAAAGCGGACTTTCTGTGCCTCTAGCCAAGAAATTATGTCATTTCACAATTTTGCTTTGCTGCTCATAGAGGTTTTCTTTTGGGGGAGATGATTTGATAAGTTTGCAGAAGAAATCAGTATTTCAAAGGCACAGGCTTGGGCATTTGCTTATGTGTTAGTGTCAGTGATTTCAATCTCATTTTCTTTCTCAAGCAATGAAAAGTCAACAAAATTTCCCAGGCATGGAACAGCCTCCCCATGTACACATTAGGTGATAACTGATGATAACTGAGTCAGCTCTGTTTTCTTCTGGCCAATATTAACATTCAACATGTATTTGTCCATGTCTTTTAGTGGAGCTGTTTTATTCACTGCACCGCTACTGAAGTGGTCAAACAAGTCGGCAAAAGTCCATGTTTTGACTGCAATTTTTGCTCCATACCAGTTCTTCACCACCTCAGGTCTTTTGCGGACTTGAATTACAAGGAACGTGACTCGTTGCTTGACGAACACTGGTCAAAAAAAAAAACATAAAAAAGTAGAAAAAAATACCATGCGACTGATTCCTTTCACAAAAATGAAAATGAAAGTTAGACTTCAAAATTGAAGAGCTTTACGCGGGTCTTACTAAATACTGCAAGGTAACCACTTTCCAGTATCACATTCCGTTTCTGGCAGACGGCGAAAACTTACAAATGGACAATTTTTTGACAACGCAATTTTTTTTCTGCCAAATAAAAAACAATAAGGTGGGGGCTTTCTGATAGGGGCGAGCAGGGATGAGCATCTAGTAATTAAGTGTCTCTGGCCTTACATATAAATCTTGTTAAGGCACATTTTTCAATCAGAAAGTCTTGATATTTTTCTTATTTCTCCATAAAGGTATATGTTCAGGGTACTCTTTAGAACTGCCTCAGTGAGGTACTCTAATGAATAACCATAATATACGTTTTCATGGAGAAATAAGAAAAATATTTACCCGATACCGCTCTTGTCTAGAGCTATCCTAAAGTCTCCCGATCTGAGGATAGACGTTATATTTGTTGAGCCAGTCAGACACTTTAACCCTTACAGATTGGACTAAAATGTCCAACTGGGCATCCTCATTAAATAAAGTCATTATTATTTTGATTATTATTATTATTATTTATACACTCTATGGACTAATTCAGCAGATGACAAATTGATATTTTCTTATCTTTTTCTCAACAAACAGGCTTTGACATTTCATGCAAATTGTCTCCATTGGAGACAATTTGCATGAAATGTTAAAACCTGTTTTGTAGGAAAAATAAGACTAGAAATGTGTCAGTATGACACAGATGCCCCCGCCCAGGGCCATTCTCAACAACACGCAGGTATTTTGCAAAAATTGAAGTTGAAAAAGGGCCATAACTCTCATAATAATTGGCAGATTTTAACCTAAATCCAACTTGACCATATTTTATGATTATATACCTGGGTATAAAATATGAATCCAATACACAAATCAATCTTTTTTTAAAAAAATATCGGAAGGAAAATATCTTTTGAAGGTGAAAAAGGGCCGTAACTCCCATAATAATGGGTTGATTTTACCCTACTTAGAACTTGACCTCTATTTTATGATTATATACCTGTGCGTTAAATTTGAATTCAATACACTAATGTTTTCAAAAGATATCAAACTGAAACTATTTTTCAACATTGAAAAAGTGCTGTAACTCCAAATATAATTGGTGTATTTTACCCTAAGTCAAACGTGACCTATATTTTACAATTATATGCTTGTGTATGAAATATGAATCCAATTCACTAATCTTTTCGGAAGTTATGGAACGGAAACTATTTTTCAAAGTTGAAAACGGGTCATAACTCCAAAAATAATTGGTGGATTTTACCCTAAATCCAACTTGACATACATTTTATGATTATATACCTGTGTATAAAATTTGAATCCAATACATAAATCTTTTCAAAAATATCGAACGGAAACCATTTTTCAACTATTTTTCAACATTGATAAAGGGCCGTAACTCCAAAATAGTTGGTGGACTTTACCCTGAATCAAACTTGACCTATATTTTATAATTATATGCTTGTATAAAATATGAATCCAATTCACTAATCTTTCCAAATGTTATGGAACAAAAACCCTTTTTCAAAGTTGAAAAAGGCCCATAACTCCAAAAATAATTGGTGGATTTTATCCTAAATCCAACACGACACACATTTTATGATTATATACCCGTGTATAAGATTTGAATCCAATACACTAATCTTTTCAAAAGATATCGAACGGAAACCATTTTTCAACTATTTTTCAACACTGATAAAGGGCCGTAACTCCAAAAATAATTGGTAGATTTTACCCTAAATCAAACTTGACCTATATTTTATAATTATATGCTTGTGTATAAAATATGAATCCAATACACTAATCTTTTCAAAAGTTATGGAACAGAAACCATTTTTCAAAGTTGAAAAAGGGTCATAACTCCCAAAATAATAGATGGATTTTACCCTAAATCGAACTTGGCCTACATTTTATGATTATATACCTGTGTATAAAATTTAAATCCAATACACCAATCCTTTCAAAAGATATCGCACGGAAACCAAAAGTGTTACATACCGGACGGATGGAACAGACAGACGTACGTAAGGAGAGCAGTGATACTATATGCACCCCCATTGAAAATGGCGGGGGCATAAAAAAAATATTTCAATATGTCATCTGCTGAAAAGTTTACCCAGAGTGCTACACATTAAAATTACAGGGAAATGGAAGCCAAAAAATGATTCATCTGTCATCAGCACAATTCAGCAGCCACATAAAAGTTGGCAGTGACACAGAATCAAAGTTGACTGGACAATCTGCAGCCATCGAAGCTGCATTAATGCAATAAATATTCACCATGTTCACACGTTTTATAATCGACAGTGTGAAAAATGATTTCCTTAATCAATATAAATTATTCATGAACTATGAGGACAGAGACATCGACTATCCTGGGAATTCTGTATCCAGATAAAAAATATTAACCCTTAAAGTGCTAAGCAAAATTATTGCAGATGACATTTTAAATTTTTAAAGTACTTTTCAGAGAAAACAAGACTTCATATTTCATGTGAATCGTCTGCTAGGCACACAATTCACATGATGCTAGGCAGACAATTCACATGAAATGTCAAGACTTATTTTCTCCAATGTTTAAAAAAAGGTAATCTCAAAGTGTCGTCTGGAACCTTTGGCATTAGGAAGGTGAGAACAGCAGAAGACAATTGTATTATGTTTCTTCCCATTTTTCCCAGAAATCAGGGCCTGATTATTTCTAGAAAATTGTCTCCTAGCTGATGATTTTGATAAAAGATCAGGCATATTTTCTGAAAAAAAGAAAAAAAAAATTAAAATGCTCTTTGCTAATGATTATTTCAGAATCTTTACCACTCTCAGCAGACTACAAATCTATGACATTTTTCTTATTTGTCCCAAAAAACAGGATTTGACATTTCATGTAAATTGCATAAAATGTCAAATCTAATTTTCTAGGAAAATAAGAAAAATATTTCAGAATGTTGTCTGCTGAAATTTTTCTTCAGCATGCTAAACATTAACATGTTCCAAGTTTCAGGAACACAGCAAATGAGTCACAGGTCTTCATAGCTCTAGACAAGAGGGCAAAGATGGACCTGTATTGCTTACCTGAGAACCAGACAAGTGATCCCTGGGTGGGGCATCAGGGCTGTAATTTTAACAAGTCAATTTGATTCTTCCAATGACTGGCCTTTCTGTTCAGGAGAAGTGGTTGGAAATAGATTTTCTAGATGGCAACCATGGCAGCCATCTAGGATTTTCAACAGGAACTATTTTAGCTGTTTTTGATCAACAAGTCACACAGATACTTCCTATCAAGTTTAAGGTCAACTGGTCTTTCCATTAAGGAGAAGTACTTCAAATTAGATTTTCTAGAATTTCTAGAATTTTCTAAAATTTTAAAGCAAATTGTTGATGAGGCACAACGGACATCACACAACAGAAGACGGATATTGACCGATCACAATAGCTCACCTCGAGCACTTCATGCTCAGGTGAGCTAATAAGTGAAACCTTGTATGTTTTTTTCGGCAGAGCTTGCCAGTCGTCATTTTGTTTGCCAGACTGGTAATGGTCATGTTTCACAAAATGCACTTACCTGGCATGGGAATTTATTTGGAATATCTGAATAAAACTATGATAATCTCCTTTAAACTAAATGACCAAATGGACGGAAAAGTAATGACTTGACCACAAAGGACCAGTCCATTTGCTGAGCCTCTACAACAAGAAAACAGTACTAAATAGTGTAATAACACTAGTGTACAAGATTGCAACTGTGCCCAGTGACTATTCAGATCAGCTTGGTGCTTGCTGATCAGGCCCCAGTTGTTCAAAGCATCGTTAGATTAACGAGCTCGTTAGTGGTGAAAATGTTACTGTTCTAGTAAGTACAATATCTAATTCACAGGTATTTTTCTGAAAAAAAAATGTGAGTAGCTTAGCTTTTGCAAATGCAAAAGCTACTCACATTTTTTCAGCAAAAAAATTAGTATATATGCTATATTTAATGATCAAAGATTTAACGATACGTTAACTAATGACATCCTTTGTTTTGAACAACTGGGCCCAAACTCTTTGCTGTCCATCTGTAGATGCTTTGGCTCCTTGGCTACCCACAGAATGCCCTGCTAAGACTGATTAGACTGTGCAGATGCCCAGTCTGATCTGAGTCTTCGCTTGGCACACACACAATCTTGTAGGAAATGCTGCGCCCAGGCTCAAATTGGCTGGAGCTGTCTCAGAATGTTTTCTACAGTGTCTATACATTCTTAACTAGTTACTATATTTTAACCCTTATCATGCTGAATAAATTAAGATGCCACGCCCACTTTGAATTTTCAGCCAATCAGATTACTTGATCCAAGTTGTTCATACAAAAACAAATACTTAATGACAAATAGTGCAGATCCAGATCAGTTGGCTTCTGCCAACTGATCAGGATCTGCATTGTTTTACCTTATTTTTACTTCTCAAACTTGTTCAGATGACATCTGATGGACAATGCCACAGCATTTTCTACAAGACCACATGTCTGCTAAGCAATGACTCAGATCAGCCTGAGCAAATGCGCAGGCTGCTCAGAGACATTGCTTTGCGTTAATTGGCCAAACACACAAGCTTTCTTTAGACGAGCGCCTGGCATATGTGACACATGCAATATTGTAGGAAATGCTGTGCCTTGGCTGAAATTTCAGAGATTCTATTGGCAGGCTTCATCTTCATAAAACTCCTGACTACGCCCCTGAGAGTCTACACTGTTTGCCACTCATGCAGAAATATTTCAAACAGAAGAACCTATAGTCACATTACTTAAACTTTTAGAATAAGTATGGTAGGGAGTTCAGGTGTCCATTTAACACTGTATCCAATCTAATTACTGCACTATGCACTAAGTTTGTTTTTTTTTGTTTTGTTTTTTTCAAATAACTGGTGGTTAATTATCCACCTAATAAGGGCACACTTTAAAGGAAGATCAACAGAGGAATTCATGAGAGGATTATTTAATGATGCATATGTATTTTTTTTTCTGATTTTCTTTATAAAATCATATGTTGTTGGTAATCATTGGAATTGCCTTGACTTATCAAGGATGAGTACCCACAACATATGTTTTTATTAACCCTTGTCCTACTGAATAAATTAAGATGCCACTCCTATTTCTAATTTTCAGCCAATCAGATTATTTGATCCAGATTGTTGATAAATTTTCACATACTTAATGGCAAACAGTGCAGATCCAGATCTGTTGGCTTCTTCAGACTGATCTATATGTACCCTGATTTGCAAAGGTTGGACTAATCCGGATTCAGCAGAACTAGGGTTAAGAACTAGATGAAAGTACAAAGGCTGTAATCTGAAGACTACAAAATTGTTTGAATGTGCAATTAAAGGGATATGTGCGACAATTAGGTCAACTACTGCACTTGGTAAATATGGTATGTTTACAGCTTACCTGTTGATAAAAATCACGTGCATGCACCATGGAATGCATCATAGCATCGGATATTCCATCAACTAAGTTTTTAAATACTTCCTCTATACTTTTTTCACTCATTTCACGCACAAGTGTCTCCACAGAGGAAATTACATCACTCCACTCCGGCCCTATTTCTGCCATCTTTGAAAGACAACCACGCATCACATCTAAACAGAATCCTTTACAAGGTTTAACATTTATAAATCCATGACAGTGTGAACAATACTGCATTCTCGTTACCGCATGCTTGCATTCATCTTCAAGAAGTAAAGTATCAGTTGTGTTTATCGTTTCCATGACAACCGATAAAGCTTCCAAATATGCCCTTGCCAAGGTCAAACCACTGTTTAAATTTCTTGCTATACTATCTGGATAGTCACCAAATGGATGTGGTCGTATTTCTTTTCTGTGCTGAACCAAACAATGGTGATAATGGTGCGTAAAAGAATCTGTTGTTCCGTAATATATAGTATTTTTAAAAATCACAGGAAAAATATCATCAAAAAATTTGGAAACACTATTTGGAATAGTTACATGATTAAGTTGCAGAAAGTCTTCTATATCAACAAATAAATTACTGATAGCCAGTCTATGTTCTGACCAAGGTATTGTGTACCAGTCTGTGAGCTGGTGTCCTGTCTGGTTCTCAGCATGATGTACTAATGACATAACTTTTTCTGAAAAGATAAAAGAATGTTTGTAATAATTATAAATAAATGAAAATACAGTGACTTTAAAGTGTCTTTGTTTCAGCTGCAATAAAGCTGCTATAAAATTTAGTAATCACAACTGCCAGCCAGAAAGTAGCCAATGATAGTGGCTATATTGCTGCAATAGTGCCATTAGTATCAGCCACTATCAGTAATATCAACCACTATAGTGGCTATCAATAGCCATAAATGGCTTCTAATAGCAAGAAGCTATTCACAACTCAAACATTATAGTTATAGGACAGAAACAGAGCAACAAGCAGCTTTTAATAACCACAAGTTTTAGAAAGTCAGAACTTTGTTTATTTTATGATGTCACCATAGACATCGTCGTCAGTGATGTCATGTCACTCAAAGGGTAATACTCAATGTTCACGTCCTCTTCCTGAGGCCATTCTTTTGCAAAGCAAAAGAAACGTTTACTCTGTTTAAATCTGATAAAATCTCTGTCATCTGAAGAATGACCAAGAATGCCAGGAAAGGAAAAGCCAATATTAGATGCTAGGAGCATCAGAAGGCTGGGAACAGGATGTCTACAGAAGCGGATCCAAAAGAAACAGTGGCAGGCTGACCCTACTGCAGGCTATGAGGAAACTACCTCTTTTAGATGGAAATACAGCTGAGCAACCAGGTATAGGTAGGGCTGATATGGAAAATCCATCCATCAGGTATTATTAATTTTGAAGATGTATTTTAAAAAAAAATGTTTATTTGGAAATGCAAAGTCTGTATGTCTATTAGAAACAGAGCCTTTGGGATGTGGTCTTTCAGCCATTGATATTCATATTCCAAAACAAATCAGGGAAAAATTCTAAACCCTCTCTTATAATACATCAACTACATTATTAAGCTACAAAATTGGCTTTTGTACGATGGCGGCTGTTGTAGAGATGTTAACCTTTACCACTCTCTGGGATGATCAGCAGATGACAAATTTGCAGGAAATTTCCAAGTCTATTTTCTGGGAAAATAAGAAAAAACATTACAAAGTAAAATCCATTGAATTTTTACCCAGTATGCTATGTGTTAAAGGTAAAATATCGCCTGCTAACATTTACCAGCTGTAGAACAAAGGTTAAAGAAAAAGAATTTGTATGACATTTTCAGTTTTTTTGCACTCTTATGATGGAGAATTTGGCATATGTTTAGGATTACAATGAATAACCTTTACATTTAATGTAGTTATTGTGTGATAAATTCAGACTAAATGTCACACAGCAAATTACCCTGACAATATCATAGTATAATATTCAGTATTGTTTTCCTTGATTACTGCTAAAAGCTGTAGCAGATGACATTCTAAAATCTTATTATTTTTTCCAAGAAAATAAGACCTTGCAATTCGTGCGGATCATCTGCCTAGCAGACTATTCACAAGAAATATCAAACATTATAATTATTCTATGAAAAAAATACAAACAAGAGGCCCACGGGCCATGGCTCGCTCACCTGAGTGAAAAAGCCGCTGCAAATATGGAGATGTTATGCAACATTTTTCCAATCCTATCATTGCAACTATAAATGAAAGGAACATCATTTGAGCAGGTCTTGGTTTTGTAGAAGAATGTGTATTTATTATTTTTTTCCTACATGACAATCAATGGAGTGTGACCATTTGAACAAACTCTCAATCCCATTTCAACAGTACGATCGACGTGAAATTCGGTGAACACTGGCCAAGTGGTTTCTGAAGAAGAATGTCAAAATAATAGATTATGAAGATGGAGGCCATGGTGGCCATCTTGGATTTCCAGTCTGAACAAATTTAGCTATTTTTGATCTTCATGTCACCACAATACTTTCTACCAAGTTTCCAGTCAATTGGACTTTCAGTTCAGGAGAAGAAGTTCAAAATATATTTTGAAGATGACGGCTGTGGCAGCCAGCCTGGATTTCCGGTAGATACCATTTCAGCTAGTTTTGATCTACAAGTCACTCTGATACTTCCTACCAAGTTTCGAATCAATTGGCATTTTGGTTCAGGAGAAGTTCAAAATAGATTTTTAAGATGGCTGCCATGGTGGACATCTTGGACTTCAAATCTGAACAATTTTCGTGATTTTTAATCGACAAGTCACCTTGATACTTCCAATAAACATTTTGAGTCAAATGATATTCTGGTTAAGGAGAAGAATTACAAACAAGAAGTTCAAAATAGACTTTCAAGATAGCCTCTGTAGTGGTGGCCATCTTGGATTTCCCATTGAAACAATTTTAGCTATATTTTTTTTATCTTCAAGTCGCCCTGACACTTCCTACCAAGTTTCAAGTCAACTGGCCTTTTGGATCAAGATAAGAAGTTTAAAACAGATTTTCAAGACAGCGGCCATCATGGCCATCTTGAATTTCTGATCAAAATGGATTTTAGCTATTTTTTTATCTACAAGTCGCCCTGATTCTTCCTACCAAGTGTCGAGTTTGACAATTGGCCTTTCAGTTCAGAACAAGAAATTCAAAATAGATTTTCATGATAGCCATCTTGGATTTCCGATCGGCAGTCTTAGCTATTTTCGATCTAGAGGTCATCCTGTTGCTACAGTGTGTTTCAACTCAAATAGTCCAATGGTTTGGGAGAAGTCAAACATTGGTTTTCAAGATGGCAGCTATGGCAGCCATTTTGGATTTCCAATCGGCATGATTTTAGCTATTTTTCATCTACATTGCTACATTGTAAGTTTCAACTTATTCACCTTGCGGTTTGAGAGAAGATGTCCAAAACAGCTTTTCAAGATGGCAGCTGTGGTTGCCATATTGGATTTTTGATCGACACAATTTTAGCTCATTTCGATCCAGAAGTTCTGTTGCTACAGAGCAAGTTTCAGTTCAAATCGACCAAAGATCGATTTGGGAAGAGATGTCGAAAATTGATTTTCAAGATGGTGGCTGTGGCTGCCATCTTGGATTTTCGATCAGTTCAGCTTTAGCTATTTTGTGTCTCTAGGCACCCCGATGCTCCTCATCAAGTTTAAACTCAATTGGATCATAGTCTTTAGAGAAGCTGTCCAAAATATGAAGTCAACATTTTTCCTATATAAATGTATAGGGCCCCTACATTAATGCATGGGGAAGCAAATTTGACCTTGCTGTAAAAAAGGTCAAACGTCCATGTAGGACCATCATTTTAGCAATTTTGGTAGACCTCCCATCCCCGATGATTTGTGCAAAAATTAGGCCCCTGGGCTTATTTGTTTCTGGAGAAGAAGATTTTTAAAGTTTTTTTTTACCATAATGGACATGGCGGCCATCTTGGTCAATGGACCGTGACTATTTTAGCAATCTTTCGTTCCCCTGCCCCAAAGAGGTTCCACTTGAAATTTGAGTAACATTGGCCCAGAGGCTTCAAAGAAGATGTTTGAAATTCTCAACATTTTTCCCATAAAAAAATATATGGGGCACATACAAATGCACAGGAAAGCAAACTTGATCTCATGGTAAAAAGGTCACATGTCAATGTACATCCATCAATTTAGCAACTTTGGTAGACCTCCCATCCCTGATGATTTGTGCAAATATTCAGCCCAAAGGCATCCTCGGTTCTGAAGAAGAAGAATTTTATAGGTTTTTTACCATATATGGGCATGCCAGCCATCTTAGTCAATGGACCACAACCATTTTAGCAATCTTTTGCTCCCCCAACCTATGGTGGCTCCACATAAAATTTGAGCAAAACTGGCTCAGCAGCTTCAATGGAGAAGTCGTTTGAAAATGTTAATGGATGGATGCATGGATGCATGGATGGACGAAGGACAAAAAGTGATCAATAAAGCTCATCCTAAGCATAACTCAGGTGAGCTAAAAATACAGTACCATTAGTCCATTAGGCATCAGTAAGGATAGACAGTAGCAGAAGACATTCATCTTGCCTAATCTCTGAGACTGGGTGCTATGTGAATAGGATGATAGTTTAATAGACTTTATCTAGTTGCCAAGATAACCCAGACTTTCTCTATCAGTTAAGAGAGACAACACTCCCTCTGTACAAGTAAATTGATGGGCCATCACTGAAGACAGCACAGAATCTCATCAAAAGAAGACATCTGTTGTTGGAAGTAGATCTATGAATAGGGCTTAAGAGAAGGCAAAAATCTGATAACCAAATGAGTGACATTTATACTTAACATCACCAGAAAACAGCATTTCACATTTTATTTAACTTTTTCACTCCTCTGGGCAACATTAGCAGACAACAAATTGATATTTTTTTTTATATATTTACCTAGATTTGACATTTTATGCAATCTGTCTCCATTTTTAAATATGTTTTCTGTAGGTTAATTGACTGGCTCAACATGACCATAACAGGGGTGACTGGACAGTAAATCCAAAATTCTCTAACTCAAAAATCATAGTGGGTAGAGTGATCCATGGTATTTATGCAAAATATTGGGATAACTTAACTCCTTAACTAAAATCTGAACACACCGCTTAACTCTTTGCATGCAGAATGATTTTGCATACTTTTTGTCATCTGTTGATTTTTTTTTTAAATTAACTTTTCAAAAAAGTCTTTCAGGAATGCCATCAGAGTGTCAAACAATTTGGATCCAGATCAGGCCCGATGTTTTGTCGGACCTGATCTGGGTCCAAACTGTTTGCAAATGTTATCAGCAGACAACAAAAGTTGCCAAAAGCCGGGAAAGAGTTAATATGTCTACTACTGGATGAGTAGCAAATCGTGTATAACCTGATCAGATGTCCCATTCTGCAGTCTGAACTCAAGTTCTACACTGCTAAGGCCTTTCTGTCCCAATACTTGTTGTGAACATTTCCCAAGTGATGATTGTAACTCTTAGCACTCTGGGTAAAATTTTCAGCAGACAACATATTGAAATATTTTTATTTTTTCCCAGAAAACAAGTTTTGACATGTCATGCATATTGTCTCAGTTGGAGATAATTTGCATGAAATGTCAAAATCTATTTCTGGGATAAAAGAAAAAAAAATAATGGAGACATTTTTTTTTTCCAGAAAACAGGTTTTGACATTTCATGCAAATTGTCTCCATTTGAGACAATTTGCATGAAATGATCAAACCTGTCTTCTGGGGAAAATAAGAAAAACATAAGAGATAATTTGCATGAAATGTCAAAACCTGTTTTCTGGAAAAAAATAAGAAAAAAAACATCAATTTGTTGCCTGCTGAATTAACCCAGATAGTGGTAAACATCAGTATTACCCCAGTGAAGATTTATCTATATTGGCCTGGCCAAGCCACTGGTGGCGGCCCCATACAGTGAGGTCAAAAATATGACAGTACAGAAATAAAATTGTGCACACACAAAACAGCAATCTATCATTCTATAACAACTGTTGACTATACTTAATTTTAGCAGACAACATTTTTACAGAAATAAAATTGTTCACACACAAAACAGTAATCTATTATTCTGTAATAACTGTTGACTATACTTAATTTTAGCAGACAACATTTTGAATTTTAAGATCTCTTCATTTCTAAATCCTTGCATGGATTTACTTTATATTTGGCATGATTATAGATATTGGTCCAAAATTCAATTCAGCACTATCCCCACCCTAGAGGTCAAGGTCATGGACTTAAAAATTTTATGTTAAAGTTTTGCGTCAAAAGTCTGTAAGATCTCTTCATTTGTAAATCCTTGCATGGATTTACTTTATATTTGGCATGGTTATAGATACTGATCCAAAATTTTATTTGGCACTATCCCAACCCCTGCTTATGACCTAGAGGTCAAGGTCATGGACTTACAAATTTATGTTAAAGTTTTGCTTAAAGTTTTTAAGATCTCTTCATTTCTAAATCCTTGCATGGATTTAATTTATATTTAGCATGATTTGGCACTATTCCCATCACTGCTTATGACCTAGTGGTCAAGGTCACAGATTTAGAAATTTATGTTAAAGTTTTGCGTCAAAGTTTTTAAGATCTTATATTTTCTAAATCCCGAGATGGATTTTTTTATATTCAGTATGATGTTAGCAGTTGGTCTAAAATTTTATTGGGTACTATCCACACCCCTGCTCATGACCTAGAGGTCAAGGTCACAGAATTTATGTTAATTTATGTTATGTTTTGCATCAAAATTTTTAAGATCTCTTAATTTCTAAATCCTTGTATGGATTCAATTTATATTTTGCATGATTATGGATATTGGTCCAAAATTTTATTTGGCCCTATCCCCACACCTGCTTATGACCTAGAGGTCAAGGTCACGGACTTAGAAATTTATGTTAAAGTTTTGCAACAAAGTTTTTCAGATCTCTTAATTTGTAAATCCACTCATGGATTTAGTTTATATTGGGCATGATTATAGATATTGGTCCCAAATTTTATTCTGCAATATCCCCACCCCTGCTTATGACCTAGAGGGCAAGGTCACAGACTTAGAAGTTGGCATGATTATAGATTATGGTCCAAAATTTTATTCAGCACTTTCCCCACCCTATGACCTAAAGGTCAAGGTCACACACTTAGAAACTTTATCTTAAAAGTTTCCCTCAAAGTTCTTAAGATCTTGTATTTTCTCAGCTAGTTTTCAAATCATACAATTCATTTAGTTTATAATTGGTATAGATAGCTAATTGGAAGATGTTCTTCATCCAAAATTATATCCAGTAAAATGGATATGCTGATTTTTTAAGGTCATAGTCTTACTTTTTTATTTGATTGACAAGCGCGAGTTCAGGCGAGCTATCCTATCTGGCGACAGGTCTTGTTAGAAGCTTATGATTAGTGCCTACAACATACTTTTTTAAACACTTAGCATTCTGGGTAAAAATGGCAGCAGATGACATTTTGAAATATTTTTTCTTATTTTTGCCAGAAAATAAGATCTGACATTTCCTGCAAAGTGTCTCCTAAAGGGACAATTTGCATGAAATGTCAAATCCTATTTTCTGGCAAAAATAAGAAAAACATCATTAGTTTGTCATCTACTGAATCTGCCCATAGCATGGTAAGTGATCAGTAAAATATTTATCTAGATAATCCACTTATTTAACCCTTGTCCTGCTGAATAAATTAAGATGCCACACCCATTTTTAATTTTCAGCCAATCAGATTACTTGATCCGGATTGTTGCTATAAATTCACATACTTAATGGCAAACAGTGCAGATCCAGATCAGTTGGCTTCTTCAGAAGCCAACTGATCTGGATCTACACTGTTTGCAAAGGCAGGGTATATCCGGGTTCAGCAAGACAAGGGTTAAAGATGTGCTGTCAAGCTCTGTTTCCTGGTAAAAAAGAAAAAAAAACAAAAAACACTTCTATCATTAGCTAACTGAATCAATCAAATTTTCAGAAGCCAACTGATCTGCATCTGCACTTTTTGCCATTTAAAGTACAGCCATGAGTGGGCCTTAGCTCTTGATAAAATGTTATTTTTTTTTTCAATCAAAAAGTATTGATATTTTTCTTATTTCTCCATGAAAACACATGTTGTGGGTACTCATTAGAAGCACCTCACATGAGTACCCACAATATATGTTTACTTGGAGAAATAAGAAAAATATTTATCCGATACCCACTCTTACCTACACCTATGCTGTGCTCAAGATAAAATTAGCAGATGATAAAAACTGATCATATTTCTATTTACCACTCACCACATCATTAGAAGAGACTATTTGCATGAAATGTCAAGACATATGCCTTATTTTCTGAGGAAAAAATAGATAGAGGAAAATTTTTACCATAAGTGTCATTTGCTAATGTTTAACAATTAAAGCGCCAATCAAATCTGCAGCAGACGACATCTTCATTTTTTTAATATTATTTTTCATAGAAAATAAGACGACATTTCATGTGAATTGTGAAAATCAGAATGTCATCTGCAGCAGTTGTGATTGGCGCGTTAAGGGTTAAATTCAGCTGCACAGCTCCAGAAAAGAGGCCCCATCCAGATAATGTTTTTGTTATTTCTCCATGAAAACATATGTTGTTGGTACTCATTTAGAAGCACCTCAGTGAGGCACTTCTAATGAGTACCAACAACATATGTTTTTGTGGAGAAATAAGAAAAATATCAATACTTTTTAGTTGAAAAAAAAGCCTTATCTGGAACTATGAGCTATTTGGGCTAATATATTTGTTGCATTGTATTTGGCCCTGTATCAAAGTACTCAGTCAGGGCGATAACTATCTGTTGAATACCCAGCGGAATTTTGATTATTGATTTAGGTAAAGATATCTCTTCAAATTAAATTTGTTTAAGATTTAAAAGATGACAACCGCATTATGGCCTAGTTAGAAACTATGGCATGTATTTTACCCAAGAAAAAAATATGTCTGATGATGTGCATAACGGCAGCTCTGACTTTAAAATCATCCTAAATGTCCAACTATAGTATGATGATGATGATGATGATGATGATAATTTGGTATTTATGTCCCCCTCAACATTATTTAAGTCATATCAAGACAATGGAAGGGTGATAATGAAAGGCTCTGTAGAAAGCACAGCACAGTCATGATATGTAGTCCACCTCAGGTGGGATTTGAACCAGGACCCTCATGAAGTCATGAGTGCTATTAACCACTCGGCCCCAAGTACAGTAAGATAACAACAAAGCTTGATTAAAATACAAATAGCATTTAAAGAGAAATTATTTGAGGATTTTCTTATTTTCACGTAACAAGGCCAAAATTGGTGGCTTCATTACGAAAATTTCACCATGAAAAACTGAAAGTTTTCAGATAAAAATCTCTGATATTTTTCATATTTCTGCTCAAAACATAGATTGTGGGTGAGGCAGTTCTAACGGGTACCCACAATCTATGTTTTTGAGCAGAAATAAGAAAAATAATGTATACCCCTGTAAACCCCAATTTTATAAAAGTGGGGTTTAAGGGTGTCAAAATTATATAGGCGTTTTTACATAATGTGATCATAGCTCTTGATAAGATGTTGTTTTTTTTTATTTCTCCACGAAAACATATGTTGGGTGTATTCATTAAAAGCGCCTTGGAGAGGTTCTTCTAATGAGTAACCATAACCTATGTTGTTTTTGAGAAATAACAAAAATATTTACTTGATACCCATTCTTATCTAGACCTGTGCTTGATGATCCAAAATATTTTTAATTTTGGTGATCAGTGATGTGCTTCTCTTAACCCTTATCATGCTGAACACAACAACTTCTATCTTTGCAAACAGTGTAGATCCAGATCAGCTGGCTTCTGAAGAAGCCATCTGATCAGAATATACACTGTTTGTTATGCAGTTTGTGAATTGAATGAATATATTATATCAAGTATTCTGATTAGTGGATAGTCAGAAATGGGCATGGCTGAATTAATTAATTCAGCAGGATAAGAGTTAACTGAATTCTGTCCTTCAAACACATAGCCAACAGCTCAAGATAAGGCACTTTTTTCAACTGAAAAGTGCCGACATTTTTCTTATTTCACCACTAATTTTGATTAGCACTTGAAAGGTTAAAAAAAATGACATGTGGTGAAATCACTTTATGGAAGACAAGATTATCAAATAGGCTACCTCTCATTCAAACAAAGAAAAATTTATTGAATAAACTTGCTTAATAACGAAGTGCAAATTTAAGCTGCTCCGAACTATGGCCTCGTTTTTACAAAACCTGCAAATAGAAGGTTAAATATAAGTTAGCAAATTGCGTATTATCCTAATTATTTTTTAATGCGAGTTTGTGTGATCTGCCATGATGACTGTAAACATTAGCAGAATTTAGCCTAAAAAATGAATGCAAAATTATGATCAGGTTATTTTATTTATTTTATGTTTACCGAACTGATGATTTTACGACCCATTCAATCCAATAGGGTCATGTCAAGCAGCATCAGTTAACTTACACTGTTCCTGGACAGGCTTAGTTCCATAAGCAGTTAACCAATACTTGTGCGAATACCTTTGTCAGTAACTGACAACTGCCTTTTTTGAATCAGCGAAAGGGGACGCATAGCTACAGATAAGAGGGGGTATCCACATAATATTTTTTCTTATTTATCGACGAACTCATATGTTGTGGGTACTCATTAGAAGCGCCTCGGCATAAGAAAGATATCAGCATTTTTCAGATGAAAAAAAGCGCCTTATCTGTTGCTATGCGGGGAGAATGGCGATAGAAAATATTTTTTGAAGCTATATGTGGCTAACCTGGGGTCAAACTCACAACCTCTGTACCTGCAGTCTGACGCTCTACAGACTGTGCTATGGGCCTGGCATGATCAGGTAATGTACCGCCAACTAAGAGGACATGCTTCAGATGGCACTTTTTTCAAACAAAAAGTACTCATATGTACTTATTTCAGCAGGAAAACATATGTTGTGGGTACTCATTAGAAGCCCCTTGGTAAGGGGATTCTGATTAGTACCACATTGTCAATATACTTTTCATGGGGTAACAAGAAAAATATTATGTGGATACCCCACTTATGTGTAGCTATATGCACTCATCCAGAATTTTTGGACATACCTTATTCGACCTAATTACCGCACTGTGCACTTAGGACTTTCAAAAGTACTTGAAAAAACTTGTAGTGAAATATCCACCTGATTATAGACTATAAAGAAAGATAAGAAGACGACTTCAGGAGTTATTTAAAGATACTTATGCAATATTTTTTCATAGTTTCTTTATAAAAGCATATGTTGTTGGTACTTATCTGAATTGCCTCGACTTGTCGAGGCAATTCAAATAAGTACCAACAACATATGCATTTATCAAGAATTAAGCAGATAACAGTACACAAGCTGTAATTTGAAGACTATGAAATTGCTTGACTGTGTGCTTAAATGGATATGTGCGGTAATTAGGTCAAATACAGTATTAATAGATAATACAATGAAGTTTACAAATTTTAGGACAATTATGGTACAGGGGTACCAATTATAGGGTAAATACCATATTCAACTTAATTACTGCACTGTGCTATCAAGTTTTTCAAAATTACTGGAAAAACTTGTAAAAATATCCATCTAAAATAAGGCACACTTTAAAGAAATAATTCAGCAGGGGACATCATGAGAGGATTATAATGATAAACGTACATAGGCAGCGTCACCTGAAGACTATGAAATTGCTTGACTGTGTGCTTATTGGGTGTAAGTGGTAATTAGGTCGAATACTGTATGTTACTTATATTCAGCCTAATCAGGATTAAATCAGCAAATTAATAATGCTTCGTGACATGATTGTGAGCTAAAGAGGATATCGCGTGAAATGCATGGGCATGGGATGCTCCATACATCTGCATGCCAAACAAGCTTAACCCTTGTCCTGCTGAATAAATTAAGATGTCACACCTACTTCTAATTTTCAGCCAATCAGATTATTTGATCCGAATTGTTGCTATAAATTCACATACTTAATGGCAAACAGTGCAGATCCAGATCAGTTGGCTTCTGAAGAAGCCAACTGATCTGGATCTACACTGTTTGCAAAGACAGGGTATATCCGGGTTCAGCAGGACAAGGGTTAACCTTTTATACCACTCTCTGGGTTATTTCAGCAGCACAAATGGACAATAATTTTCTTATTCATTTTTACCCAGAAAATAGGCTTCAGCATTTCATGCAAACTGTTTCCTCATGAGACAACTTGCATGAAATGTGAAGGCCTATTTTCTGGGAAAAGTAAGAACATTATTTCAAAATGTCTGCTGAAATTTTAACCAGCATGCTAAGCATTAAGAGCCTTGATTTAACTGACAGATTGGCAGGTTTTATATTTACAACGTATTGAAAACCGATCACCATATTCTGCAGAACAAATCAATTAATATGCAAGGTCATGCATAAATCAGCGATGTCATGCAAAACCAGGTGCTTATCGCATGTGCCAACAGGGAGACTCAGATCAGCTTGCACTGCTATCCTTGTAGCAGGTAAGGGTAGATGGGGAATATTTTTATTTCTTCTGTTTCTTCACTTTCATTCCTGTTCCTTTCTTCCCTGTCCCTCTCTTTAATCTCTTCTACTATCTCTCCTATCACTTTTCTCCCTTTCTCTGGGAGACGACACAAAATGACCCACAAGGGTTGATGTGTCGTTAAACCCCAACACAATCAATTCAGGATAAGCATGCTGGTAAATAGACAACTTAACTTTCAGCCCTACAAATAAAACATATGCCCATGCCAACAGTGTGATCCAGATGAGATGGCTTGTAATGAGCCATCTCATCTGGATCTTCATGTTTCACATTCTGTTCTTGTTGTTTGACAGTAACCCTGTTTGCAATGATGGACATGCCCAAATTCAATTTGAATCGACGTTGTTTCAATGTTGTGTGCCTATGGGATGATGCTGCAGAATTTGTCATCTGATCAATGTTTGCCACTTAACTAGCCAGTAGCAGTTTTTTTGTTTGTGTTGGGGTTTAACGAAACGTCAACCCTTGTGGGTCATTTTGTGTCATCTTTCAGAGAAAGGGAGAAGAGAGATAGAAGAGATATTAGAGATGAAAGAGAGGGACAGGGTAGAAAGGAAAATGAATGAAAGTAAAGAAACAGAAGAAATAAAAACACCCCCCCCTCTACCCTTACCTGATGCAAGGATAGCAGGCCTTGCCCAACTGTTTTTTTTTGTTGTTGTTTTTTTTTTCGAGTTTTATGGCCCTTCCAAGAATATTTCACTCATATCGAGCCGATCATTCATCAAAGGTGGGCGAAAACCGGAGAACCCGGGGAAAAAACCACCTGACCATCTGTAAGCAGAACTTGGCTTTCTCACATGTGACCTGAGCGAGGCTCGAACCACAGTGGTGAGAAACCTGATGGATTAAGAGTCAACTCTCCTTTCCACTAGGCTACGGGGGCCCACTTGCTCAAATGGAAGCCAATATCAGTTGGACGCCCCGGTGGTGTAAGATATAGGACACCTTTGCCCCACCCAAACACCCCCAGCAGTTTTTTTGACACATCAAGAAGGAAGTAAAATTGACTTAACATATTTACCATATGTATTCGGACTGACAGGCCTGAGCAAACAGTGTAGACCAGATGAGACACCGCAGAATGCGGTGTCTCATCAGGGTCTTCACTGTTTGCCACTCATCCAGCAATTTTTAGACAACATCGGATAGTGAATTGTACTTGTTCAAATTTTAGAACAAGTATGGTAAGGAGTTGAGGTGTCTAAATACTTAGGGTAAATACGGTACTGAAATTTTAGTACAAGTACGGTAAAGACTTAAAATGTCCTAATATTTAGGGTAAACATGGCATCTCCAAAACAGAAACTTATTTACAGCTGTTTGTGGAATTTAACACCAGTTTATTGTGACTGTAGTCAAATTTGTATTATACATTAAGTATATAAGATACCCGAAATGATATTTGCATTTTTACAACCTTTTACAATGTTCGCAATTAGTTAAAATCAATCAATATTTAGATAAACATTCCAATAAAAATTAAATCTTTTCAAACCAAGTGCCCCTGGAATGTGATTATAGATTGAAACCCCATAAATCATCATGACAAACATGAACTGATCTGTGCCGTGCGAAAACACATTCTGGCATAATGCGGACAGCGAATGCCTAGATCAAACTGGGCATCCATGCAGTCTGATCAGGGCGTTCCCTGTCTGCTAACAAAATTATTGGATACTACAGAATGTATGGATAGAGAGTAAAGGCCTGGATGAGACTGCCCATGTGCAGGATGATCTGAATCTGCGCCTGCTCGAAGGCATTTTTCCCTTGACGTGGACCAGTTTAACCCTTGTCCTGCGGAACCCAGATATACCCTACTTTTGCAAACAGTGTAGATCCAGATCAGTTGGCTTCTGAAGAAGCCAACTGATCTGGATCTGCACTGTTTGACATTTAATATGTGAATTAGTATCAAAATCCTGGACCAAGCAATCTGATTGGCTGAAAATGAAAAGTGGGCATGGCATCTTAATTTATTCAGCATGACAAGGGTTAACGCTAAGCACATTGAGTAAAATTTTCAGGAGACAACATAATGAAATATTTTTCTTATTTTTCCCCAGAAAACAGGTTATGGCATTTCATGTAAATCATCTCCAGCGGAGACAATTTGCATGAAATGTCAAATCATGTTCTCTGGGAAAAATAAGAAAAATATCATTACTTTGTCAGCTGCTGAATTAGCCCAGAGAGTGGTATAGGGCAATGGGATTGGAATCGCTTGGTCAATTTTCAGCCACTTTTGTCAAAGGGAGGCAATTTTTATGAACTGTTTGGTTTCCTGCACACATATGATGCCCCTTCTAAAAATGGGTCTACTTTAAAAGGAAAGAATTTGCTCCCAACTGGAGCAAATTCCTTTCTTTTCGTAAGACCCTTTTTCAGAAGTGAAGTAAAAGCAATTTGACAGAATTAATGGCCAATGCATCTATTCCACTTAAACAGAAATTTATTCCAGATCTAATGAAAATACATTAACTTAAAATTGAATTTACTTGCAGATTTTTTTCCTATAAAAAGTAACTCGTATGGAACTGTGTGAATGAAACTTCAAAAAATGTTTTTCACATTTGATTTTCCCAATAGGTTAAACAGGCATCTGTGCAGGCAAATAAGAAATCAAAGTGAAGCATTCTTATATGCATTCAAGTTTCCCACAATTTAGTTTTGAAAAAGGATATATTGAATTCCCAAATGACAATGGATGATGGATGATTTTTTTTTTTTCAATGATTTTTTTTTTTTTTTTTTATTTGCATGTTCCAGATAAAAGGAGCACATTCAAAAGGTATTTTTTTTATTGTTTTTCTGCCAAGACATATCTTGCAGGTACTCACTTGAAGGAAACAATTTGCATGAAATATCAAACTGCCAAAGCCCATTTTCTGAGGAAAATGAGAAAAATATTTCAAACTATCACCTGCATGAAATGTCAAAGTGGGAAGATAAGGAAAATATCATCAATTAGTCAGCTGCTGAATGTACCGATTGAGTGGTAAAGTTGAATCTGCTGAAAGAGTGGTAAAAGTTATCAGCCCCTTTATTAGCCCCTTTAAGCAGTTAATATTAACTTTCCTATCCGGATTAAAGGGTATCCAGATAAATATATGTACTAGTTTGTTTGTTTGTTTGTTTGTGCTGAGGTTTTACGGCCCAGTCAACCCAATGGGGTCATGTCGAGCGCGGTCAGTTTACCTAACAACACGTTTACTGGGCAGGCTTTAAGTCCTCTAAGCAGTTTACCAGTATTGTGCACATTCTTCCGCCAGAAACTAACAACTGCTCTTCTTGAATCAGCAGAAGGGAGAGAATGACCATAGAAAATATTTCATGATCAATCTCAACGAAAGAATGTTGCCGACCTTGGCGTGGGTTGAACCCACAACCTCCTGGTCTCTAGTCGGACGGCGCATCCAACTGAGCCACCGAGGCCGGCATATGCACAAGTGTATTTGAACTAATTACCACACTGTGCGCTTCGGTTTTTCAAAATTACTGGGAACACTCAGTTGTGGTAAAATATGTATCTACCTACTAAGGAAACAGAAAAAAAGATCAGTAAAGGACTTATTTGATGATGATTATGTGATCTTTTTCTGATTTTCTTTATGAAGGCGTATGTTGTGGGTACTCATTTGAATTGCATCGACAAGTCGATGCAATTCAAATGAGTACCTACAACATACGCCTTTATAAAGAAGTAAGGAAATTTTAAGTACACTGGCTGTAATCTGAAGACTACGGAATTTCTTGACTGTGTGCTTATAGGGGTACGTGCAGTAATTAGATTGAATACGGTATTTCTTATTTTTTCATGAAAACAGATGTAGTAGGAATTCATCTGAACAGCCTCATCAAGAGGATTCTTATTGGTACATAACATATATTTTCAATGAGAAATCAGACAATATGGACTATGATGACATTTTCCTGATCTAAGCAAGTCTTTGTCCACTTCAAACCCATACATAATTCCAGATAAGAGGGGGTTCCCACATAATATTTTTCTTATTTCTCGCCAAAAAAACACATGTAGTGGGTGTTCATTAGAAGCGCCTTGGGTGGTGCTTCTAATGAGTACCTGCAACATATGTTTTCATGGAGAAATAAATAAAAATATCTATTTTTTGGCTGAAAAAAAAAAGCGTATTATCTAGAGCAATGATACAGACATCAACCATTCCGACACAATGAAGGCCCAATAAAAGGTCAATTTTAGGCGGAGACATATAATTTAGTTCAGGTCACCAAACAATGCAAAAGTTATTTACATTCTTCAAGTAAGTTGCTTGTACAAATCTGTGATGGTTAACAAAAACTTTCACATCCCAAATAAAGCATGGTCCTTCCTGTCCTGGCCTTATGAAAATAAAGGTGATGCAAAGTTAAAAAGGACACTTATACACCACTCCATTTACGCTAAAATCTGCGGCAATAATTTAGGATATACCATATTTACCATAGGTATTTGGAAAAACAGGCCTGAGCAAAAAGTTGTAGACCTAGATCAGACACCACAGAATGTGTCGTCTGATCAGAGTCTTTGTTTGTGTTAAGGTTTTACGGCCTAGTCAACCCTATGGGGTCATGTTGAGTGCGGTCAGTTTACCTAACCACACTTTTACTCAGAGCAGGCTTAAGTCCTCTAAATGGTTAACCAATATTGTGCACATTCTTTCGCTAGAAACTGACAACTGCCCTACTTGAATCAGCGGAATTGAGAGAATGACTGCAGAAATGTTACTCATCAAGGAATTTTAGATGAATTAAATGGAAGGTGTCTGAACATTTAACCCTTCTCATGTTGAATAAATTAAGATGCCACACCCACTTCTAATTTCCAGCCAATCAGATTACTTTATCTGGGATTTTGATAGAAATTCACATATTTAATGACAAACAGTGCAGATCCAGATCAGTTGGCTTCTTAAGAAGCCAACTGATCTGGATCTACACTGTTTGCTAAGACAAGGCATGTCCTGTTCAGCAAGAGAAGGGTCAAAGAATAGCGATTTTTTTTTATTATTTATTTTACACCAAATATATTCCATCAAATATTCATTCAGATATGTTATGGTAAATAGTATAATTTTGTATCATGATACAGAAAAATTCACTAACTGCCATAAGTTTATAATTTCTTATTTCTCCAATGTTTTCATTGGAGAAATAAGAAAATTATTAACAGTACATTTTAGTTGAAAAAAGTTCTTTAGCACTATGACACTGGGATCTGAGGGTATGGTTGTGTCAGATCAGTCGTCAAGGTGATTTTAGACATTAAGGACATGTATTAAAATAGACTTGCCGTATTTATCCTAAAATTTTACCAGGTCCATTTTTCTACCCACTGAAATGTCTAAAAAATGCTGTATGTGTGCCAAATTGTGATCAAGATCTACACTTTGCTCTGGCCTGTTTGTCGGAAAATAGGGTAAATACAGTATAAATAAGATCTTGATGCTCAGAATATGGTAAATGTACTAAATTCCTAATATGGTCAAACCTGTCTTAAAGGCCACCTGTATTTAGCAATCACCTGCCTTAAATGACAACTATTTCAGTTTCAGATCCAATAATATTAAAGGTAAAGAAGTAGAAATTTACCTGTATTAAAGGCTCCATATTCCTCAAAAACAAACATTTTTTATCCAAGAAAGGGTTTAATAAATTGATTATAAAATGTGGCACCTGACAGCCTGTAAAATTTCAGTTAGTCTCTGGTTTTATCATACCTTTGAATTAATGTTGGCAACATTAATTCAGAGATAGGATAAAAAATCATTTCATTTTTGATCCAGTTCAAAAACAAGATACTAACTGAAATTTTACAGGCTGCCAGGTGCCATATATTGTGACTGTATTAATACCATATATCAATTTATTAAACCTTTCCGGGATAATAAAATGTCTATTTTTGTGGAATATCATGAGCCTTTAACCTTTACCACTCTCTGGGCATTTTCAGCAGATGACAAATTGATGATATTTTTCTTATTTTTTCCAGAAAACAGGATTTGACATTTCATGCAAATTGTCTCCTTTGGAGACAATTTGCATGAAATGTCATATCCTGTTTTCTGGGAAAAATAAGAAAAAATATTTCAAAATGTCGTCTGCTGAAAATTTTACCCAGAGTGCTAAGCGTTAAGCAAGCAAATGTCTTAAGCAACCATTTTTTGGCTTTCCCATAGGTGCTTGCTTAATACAGGTTGGACTGCATTTTGTTCTGACAAAATGGCATATGCAAATAGTGCAGACCCAGATCAGACTGTTCCTAAAAGGAGCAGTCTGATCAGGTTCTAAACTGTTTGCCTTATTCCACTGTATATTTTAAGAAACAACTGCATAAAAGTTAAGGCCAAAAAAAAAAGGTATGGAATAAAAAAAAAGTTCGAAATTTTAGGAATTTACGGAAAGGTACCTTTCTGCCAAGAAACAGCCAATACAAGAGGGAGAGCTAAACAAACAATATAAAAAGATCAATTTAAAAAGTAAACACCCTTTGATCTTCTGGCCTAGATTGAATTACAATGGACCATATTTGTTTGTGACCCACTCAAATTCCTCAAACCTCAGTCACCAAGTGGTCATGATAGTTCCAGATAAGGCACTTTTCTTAGCCAAAAAATTACTGCTATTTTTCTTATTTCGCCACAAAAACATATATTGTGTAGTACTCATTAGAAGTGCCTCTTCAAGGCGCATCTAATGAGTGCCCAAAACATATGTTTTATGTGGGGAAATAAGAAAAACAGGTTGTGTATACCCCTGTTTATTCATCACCAAGTAGCTGGCTGATGTAACCTCTGACCTGTTGGACAAAAATAGTGGCAGATGTCATTTTAAAATACTTTTATTTTTCCAAGATAATAGGGCTTGTCATTTTTCATCAGGAGATTATTCACAGAAACTTTTAAGTTCTATTTGCAGAGAAAACAAAAAAAATATATACTTTTTATAAAAATACCAAGGAGAGGCCTAAAACATAATAATTTCAATTCCCGGAGACTCCAGATAAAACCAGATTAACCAGATTAACCCTTGTCCTGCTGAATAAATTAAGCTGCCACGCCCTTTTCAAATTTTCAGCCAATCAGATTACTTGATCCAGATTGTTGATATAAAGTCACATACTGAATGGCAAACAGTGCAGATCCAGATCAGTTGGCTTCTGAAGAAGCCAACTGATCTGGATCTACACTGTTTGCAAAGGCAGGGTATATCCGGGCTCAGCAGGACAAGGGTTAATCTTTTCTTCTTTTTTATTTTCAGGGAAAATAAGCCTTCCTGACACTTCATGTAAACTGTCTTGTATGTCTACACTGCAGATAATCCATATCACAATAATTAATGTCAAGATTTAAATTTCTATGAAAACTGACATTTCTAAAAAAAATGTTGTCTGCTGCAGTTGTGATTGGCTCTTTCAGGGTTAATTTAGGATAAATATGGTACGTTTTGTTTGACATGGGTAAATTTAATCTTTACCACTCTCCTGCCAAATTCAGCAGACCATAAATTGATGACATTTTCATCATTTTTCCCAGAAAACAGGATTTCAGATTTCATGCAAACTGTCTCCACTGGAGACCACTGTATGAAATGTCAAAATCTGTTTTCTGGGAAAAAAAATCTCAATAGTCATCTGCTGGCATGCTAAGCAGTAACCTTTACCACTCTCTGGGCTAATTCAGCAGATGACAAATTGGTCATATTTTACATATTTATCCCAGAAAACAGGATTTACTATTTCATGCAAATTGTCTCCATCCATTGGAGACAATTTGCATGAAATATCAAATCCTGTTTTCTGGGAAAACTAAGAAAAACAGTTCACAAGAAATCCGCGGAAAGCGATGTCGCACCTGCGGGGATTAAGTCATACAAGTTCCTATTTGTATTGAAAAAAATCTATTTTGCAGTATTTAAGAAATTGATGGGTTAGAAAAATGGACAAATTAGAAAATTTGGAATATTGGCTTGCAAAATTTTATCTAAACCTGTCCATTATTTAAGAAGATATTGATACTGAGCGGATATCATTTTTGCCCATTAATCAAGGCCAGTAACTCAGCTGAAAATTGACGAAATCCCAACCTAGGTATTTTTAACAACAATATGTATGCAAAATATGATCCTAATCCATCAATTCTTTCACAAGATATTGAGCAAAAACCAATTTTGGGCATAAATCAAGGGCCCCTAACTCTGCTGAAATGAATCTGAGATTTATGTGCAAACAATATGCACATCTTCAGACCATGACCTAATCATATGTGAAGTTTCAAAGTTATTAGCCTAAAACTGCAGGAGGAGTTGCGCTCACGAAACACCCACTGACTATAAGGGTTTTAAGCAAAAACTGACTAAGTTAACAAAGTTGAAAAAGTTGAAAAAAAAATCTGAGAATTATGAGCAAACAATATGCACATCTACACACCATGGCCAAAACATCTGTGAAGTTTCAAAATGATTGGCCAAAAACTGTAGGAGGAGTTGCACTCACGAGACACTCACTGACTATTAGGGTTTTAGGTAAAAACTGACTAAGTTAACAAAGCGAAAAAAGTTGAAAAAAAAATTTGAGAATTATGAGCAAACAATATGCACATCTACACACCATGGCCAAAACATCTGTGAAGTTTCAAAATGATTGGCCAAAAATGTAGGAGGAGTTGCGCTCACGAGACACCCACTGACTATTAGGGTTTTAGGTAAAAACTGACTAAGTTAACAAACCGAAAAAAGTTGAAAAAATAATCTGAGAATTATGAGCAAACAATATGCACATCTATACACCATGGCCAAATCATCTGTGAAGTTTCAAAATGATTGGCCAAAAACTGTAGGAGGAGTTGCGCTCACAAGACACCCACTGACTATAAGGGTTTTAGGTAAAAAAAACGACTAAGTTAACAAAGCGGAAAAAGTTGAAAAAAAAAATCTGAGAATTATGAGCAAACAATATGCACATCTACACGCTATGGCCAAAACATCTGTGAAGTTTCAAAACCATTGGCCAAAAACTGTAGGAGGAGTTGCGCTCACAAGTCAATTGTTGACGAACGGACAAACTGACGAACGGACAGGTCACAGCACGCCTATATCGCACCTGCGTGCTAATTCAGGTGCGACAAAAATGTCGTCTGCTGAAAATTTACGATGCATCTAAGCAGTAAACAATGAGGTGACCTCATAAAAGTTCAGAGAATATTTTAATTTTACACCTGATCAATGTTAAATAAATTTTAGGACAAAAGGTTCAAACTTAACAATTACAGACATGATTCATTTATAATCTTAACAATCAGCATGCTGGATAAGTATTTCAGCAGAAGACATTTTGAAGTATTTCTTCTTATTTTTCCCAAACTGGCTTCAGTATTTCACAAACTGTTTCCCAAGTATACATATATCACATCATTTTGTGGAGAAATAAAAACGATATTTACACGATACGCTCCCGCTCTTATCTGGAGTTATGGAATGTTTTCTCCCTCTATTTCTCTCTTTCCTCTACTTTCTCTTGTCCACAGACATTGTTTAACCTGAATAGCTCGAACACTGGTGGCTCTTAATACCATGGTTACTTCAAAAATTTTTTTGAGTTCCTACGAAATTCTTCCGATAGCTCAAGAAAACAAATATTTACGGAAATTGTTTTATTTTATAATGAAATTGTATGTTGTGCGTACTCATCAAGGCCATTCTAATGAGTGTACTTAACATACCATTATTGTCTAGAAGATCAAAAAAGTTTCCTAAATTATCATCATTTGCTTCCTGACTTGGCGTCATCATTAACCCTCAGTGGCTCAAACGACCCATATCTTCATCAAATTTCTATGGTCCCAGAGTTGTTTGAGCCATTGTGAGTACTCATAAGAAGCATCCCAGTGAGGTGGTTCTAATAAGTACTCATAATATATGTTTTCATGAGGATGAAAGATAAAGCAGATGAGGCCAAATAAAAAAATATATGTGTTTAGGGTAACATGTTGGAAAAAAATAGGGAGGGTAGGTAGGGAATCTTTTTTTTAACATTTTTTTTTTTTATATAGAATTACATATACCATATTCATAGCAACAGATAGGGTGCTTTTTCATCTGAAAAATGCTGATATCTTTCTTATTTCTCCACGAAAACATATGTTGTGGGTACTCATTAGAAGTGCCTCGGTGAGGTGCTTCTAATGAGTACACCGAGGCGCTTCTAATGAGTACCCACAACATATGTTTTCGTGGAGAAATAAGAAAAATATTATGGATACCCCCTCTTATCTGTAGCTATGCATATTTATTAAATATATTTGGACTTCACACATCGTACTTCATATTAACTTTTACTGTCTGTTTGGCTATCCATAGATGTCTCTAAAAGTACTGACAGAATGGCAAATAGTGTAGACCCTGATCAAACTGCTCCTATAGGAGCAGTTTGATCTGGTTCTACTCTATTTGCTCAGACCAACTTGTTCAAATATTTAGCATAAATATTTTATCCAAGTAAAACAGAAAAAAATTGCTAGGTTTCACCAGGAAAATTTGGTAGGGTAGGGTTACCCTAAGCACACATATTTTTTTTTTTTTTTTTTTTTGGCACAACCGACAGCAGAAATAGAAGAAATACTAACAAGCCCAGTTCCCCGTCTGTTGCAATACAGCAGGCTCCTACCACCACCCTACCACCCTAGACTGGCTCCAGTCTCAAGTGACAAAACATTTATTCTTATAATCCTGTTTGATACATCCACTAAGATAAAATCAAGATAATATCATGACTATAAAGATTGGTCTTAGGTGACCAGCCTTTATAGTCATGAAATTATTTTGATTTTATGTAGTTGTGGTCGCGGTTCCCTAGCCATACACCAAACTCATACATCCGTAAATGAAAGACGAATCAGAATTTTCTGACTAACAGATATGGACCCCAGAATAAAGGGTGTAATCAGGCATCCACGGATAGTAAGCATTACTTGGTAAGCAAGCTTCGCCCACCATGCCCATAGGCATGAACGAAGGAAATGTAGGTAGAAGCATATGTCCGGGCAGTCATTGGCAAAAACATCAGAATGCCACATTGTAGGGATTGAGTACATCATGATGTCTCCCACAGACCTTCTTAAGTGTTGCTACCAGTTTGGTTTTTTGATACCCCTGGCAAACTTTCCCACTTTTATTTTAGTGTATTATAAGAATAAATATTCAATCTCTGATGACTGGAGCCAATCTATACCACCCTAATTTATCTGCTTCCCAGTGTATGGATATCCCCTCTTATCTGGAGCTTATTTTAGCATGCTGGGTAGAAATTTCAGCAGAAGACATTTTGAAATATTTTTCTTATTTTTCCAAGAAAACAAACTTCGACAGTTTATGCAAACTGTCTCTTTAAGAGACAAACTGCATGAAATGTCAAAGCCTATTTTCTGGTAAAAATAAGGAAAAAAGCATGAATTTGTTCACTGCTGAACTAGACCAGAGAACAACATAGCAACAGATAAGGCGCTATTTTCATCTGAAAAGTAGTGATATCTTTCTTATTTCTTGACAAAAACATATGTTGTGGGTACTCATTAGAAGCGCCTCGCCAAGGCGCTTCTAATGATTACCCACAACATATGTTTTTGTCAAGAAATAAGAAAAATATTATGTGGATACCCCCTCTTATCTGTAGCTATGGAACAGTAATGGTTAATACAGCAAATTATAAGCACCATAGACTGAAAATGCTGCCAAAATTTTGATTACCCTTTACCACTCTCTGGGCAGATTCAGCAGACGGCAACTAGATGACATTTTTCTTATTTTTTCCAGAAAACAGGATTTGATATTTCATGCAAATTGTCTCCATAAGAGACAATTTCCATTAAATGTCAAATCCTGTTTCCTGGGAAAAATAAGAAAAATATTTCAAAATGTTGTCTGCTGAAAATTTTACCGAGAGTGCTAAGCGTTACAGCAATATACCATATCCCAGGATGTATTATGCAGTGAAGTCTTTGCTTATTTTTCAATTATTACTCTGTTACATATACTAAAAGCATAACTAAGATGGTGCATTTTTTTTTCAACCTAAAAGTACGGATATCAATGTGGTAAATGTTCTAAAATTTGACGTTTTTGCCTAAATTTGGCTTTTTATGCAGTTGTTTCTTAAAATACTGGAGTTGAACTGCTAACAGTGTAGACCCTCATCAGATTGCTCCTTCTGATCTGCATCTGCACTGTTTGAATACCATATATGCCATTTTGTCTGAAACTTTTGGTATACAAAATTTTAGGACACTTACCATGTTTTTTTTTTTATTTCTTTTGAGTTGGAGTTTCACAGCCAGTCTACATGTAGTTGGTCAGTTAACCCTCTAACCTAGAAAATTCTTATTAATTTTCATATTTGTGAATTATACCTACGATACATCTGAATAATGCTATGAGTCGATTCACCCGTGAATTACCGCTTGAGAAGTAGTAGTCCCGAAAAAACATTTGAGCCACCTCTTAGTACGTACACATAAAGTGACTACGTCACTCGTACACATATACAAAAAATCAATTTACCGAAAAAATAATAACGATAAAAGAGGGGAGGCGGCGGGAGAAAGATTCAGATGTATCGTAGGTATAATTCACAAATATGAAAATTAATAAGAATTTTCTAGATTTGTCTCATTAAACCTACGATACATCTGAATAATGCTGACTTCAACATTAATGGAGGTGGGGACCACAAACTAATTAAAATTAAGCTTACCGAGGATGGTCAAATGTTATTAACAAGCCGTAAAAACGCACACCAACTAAAGGGTCGAGAGTTCTCACAGCCGTAATACTGTACCACATAAAAAGGGGTAATTTGACCATTTTAGAAAAGAAGTCCGGACATATGCCATTATCATACCATGACCAAGAAATACTAAAACTGGATGATCAATAATAAAAAAGGCCACCAGATCAGTAGTTACCCAACTATATACAATATATATACAGGGACATGACTATATCAATCAGACAGAAGAAATGGTAGAAGGCACAATAACAGACTGTGCCGCTACCATAGGCCCTAGTCTAGCTAAACTTCTAGAAAGAGTAGATATGTCTCTAAGATAAAACCTTATAAAGGAATTTTCAGAAGACCAATAACTGGCTCTGAGAATATCTTCTAGGGCAACTTTGTTAAACCATGCCCATGATGAAGCCAGAGCTCTGACTTCGTGAGCATTAACCTTAGGCAACTCAAGAATAGAACCTTCATCAGCAAACCTTATTGTTTGAACAATCCACCTTGACACAGTGTCAGAAGAAATCTCCTTCTGATAGTTTTCTAAATGAGAGATAAATACCCTCTTGCGATTTTTCCTTCTCGGAAAAACTCTAGTAAGATAAATCCTAAGGGCCCTAACAGGACAGAGCAATGGAGTATCACCTTGACCTTTAAGGGCAGGAATACAAATTGCTGGACTCAGCACTGAAGGCAGCTGATTCTTGGCAAGAAAACCTGGAAAGGTGAACAACGTAACAGACTGATCAGAAAACTGAACGTCTGTTACAGAAAAAGCATGAACTTCACTTCGCCGTCTACCTGATGCAAAAGCAATAAGAAAAACTGTCTTCAAAGTTAATTCCTTGAACCCACAGGATTCCAGTGGTTCATAAGGAGGAGCCAGTAGGGAGGATAGAACTAAGGTTAAATCCCACTTGGGAAAATGAGATCTCAATCTGGGTCGCTCTAGCTCAAAACTTTTAACCACATCCGACAAGACAGATTCATTAGAAAAATCTGTTTATGAAATTTGCTTAAGTGTAGTGGAAATTGCAGAACAATACCCCTTCACTGTAGCTGGGCAAAAATTCTTATTTTGTAGAAAAATTAGGAATTCTGCAAACCCATTTATAGTTGGATTGCAGGGATCCATTTGCCTTCCGATACACCAATCCACCCAAGATTTCCACCTGTAATCGTACAAATTGTTGGTGGAAGATCTTTTCGAGGAGTAGATTCGTTGGGCAACTGCTCTAGAAATGCCAGACGCTTCCATCTGTTGTTGCATAGCAAATAAGCGTGAAGACGAAAGATGCCTGGCGTGGGATGTAACATCAGAGATACCGGTTGATACAACAGATCTTGATTCAGAGGAAGCTGTAGTGGAGGAGCAACCAGTAATGATAGTAGGAGAGGAAACCAAGGTTGTGCCTCCCAAAGAGGAGCAATTAACCAAACTAAGCACTCCTCTGTCTGTATCTTCCTGAGACATTGTAATATCAGAGGAAATGGAGGAAATGCATATGCTAACATCCCTTTCCAGCTGATCGAAAGAGCATCCACTGCATATGCCTCTGGGTCTGGAACAGGTGACACAAACACTGGAAACTTCTTGTTCAGCCGAGTAGCAAAGAGATCTATTAGAGGAGAGCTCCATAGCTGACAGATCTGATCTACCACTCTCTGGTTCAATGACCACTCTGTCTGAACAACTTTCATTTTCCTTGAAAGGCAGTCTGCCAAGATGTTCAATTTCCCTGGGAGGAACCGTGCCTTCAGGGATACCTTGTGCTCTACACACCACAATGCAACCTGCATTGTCAGATTGCACAGGGTCCTGGAATGAGTCCCCCCCTGTTTGTTGATGTGAGCTGCTACCGTTTTGTTGTCTGTTGCCAACAAAATGGAACGACTCTGAACATGAACGGTAAATGCCTGAAGAGCCAGGAAGACTGCTTTTAGCTCTAGGACATTGATATGTTGTCCTTTCCATTCTACAGGCCATATGCCCGAGGCCATATGACTGTCTAGGTGTGCTCCCCACCCATCCAGACTTGAGTCTGTGAACAACTGAAAGTCTGGAGGGGGATGATGGATTGGAGACCAAGACATTAAAAACTCCTTGTCTAGCCATTGTTGCACAGCCCTGGGGAACCAAGGATGTAGCCTGATTTGTTGTTCCCAGAGACAATCTTCCTGGGACCATCTCTCTTTGATTCCCCACTGGAGAGACCTCTTGTGTAACCTCCCCCAGGGAAGAAGATTCGCCATTGATTCCATCTGTCCTACAATGGAATGCAGCTGACGAGCTGAAGCTTGTCTGGCATTCAACAGTAGAGTTAACGCCTGTTGAAAAGTTGATATTCTCTCCAAAGAAGGACCCACCTGACCTTTGATCAAGTTGAACCGGGCTCCCAGAAAACAGAATTTCTGTGTTGGAACCAGTTCTGATTTCTCCCAATTGGGGACAAATCCTAGTTCCAGTATAATGTTCAGAAGTCTTCTGCTGTGTTGCCAAGACTGGACTTCTGAAACAGACAGTTGTAGCCAATCGTCCAGGTAAGCGTGCACTCGAATACCTAGCCGGCGGACATGCCTCAAAATGGCTTTCAGAACACGGGAAAACACATACGGGCTCACTGAGAGCCCAAATGGGAGAGCCCGAAACTGATATATTTTCCCTTTGAAAAAGAATCTGAGATAACGGCGAGACTTCCGATGAATCGGAATATGAAAATAGGCATCTCTCAAATCGAGAGATGTCGCCCAATCGCCTTTCTGTAAAGACATCCTGACTGTGTCCAGAGTCTCCATTTTGAAATGTGGACAAAGGACGAATTTGTTCAGACGAGACAAATCTATGACTGGTCTCCACCCGCCTGACCTCTTCTTCACTAGGAAGATTCGACTGAAGAAGCCCCGTCTTGGGTGACATGTCTTGACTTCTTCTATGGCATGTTTTTGTAATAATGCTGTAACCTCCTCCTTGAGGATCTGCATCTTCGCAGAGTCCTGAGGCATTCGAGCGCACCACTGTGGTGGACTTCGAAATAACTGTGGAAGGACACGTAGTTGAATTCGATACCCACTTCGGACAACAGAGAGAGTCCAAGTGTCCGAGGTGATGTTTTCCCAGGCCTTTTGGAAGAAAGAAATTCTTCCTCCTGTTTGTAAATCTGATCTTGGGATCTGATGTACTACGGAATTGCATGTTCTTAAATGAGGGAAGGCCTGGGAACCGAAGTGGGCACCCCTAAGGGGGAGAGGGTTTCTGGCCCTTTCCCTTTTTAGAGGACTTAAATGAAGCCTGATTATTTACATTTTTTCTAGCATTTCTCGCAGTCCTGTTGGCCTGCGAGAAATTAGAGGTTCTATAAGAACCTGGTCCCACCGTAACTCTCAAGGTGTTAGGCCTGCCCTTGGAATTGTATCCAGAGGGTTTTTTATCTTTATTCTTAAAACCTGATGACTGTTGCTTACTGGCATTAACCACAGCCATCTGTAAGGACTTATGTGCCAAACTTTCTTTATACTGACTAACCACTTCAGGAAACTTATTACCAAAAATAGTAGCAGATTCCATAGGCTGCACACATAATGACTGTTTACACTCTGTGTCCAAATCTGTTACAGATAAACAGGCATCTCTTCTAGCTAAAAGAGGCCCTGAAGCTAGCCTAGATAATATCTCAACCAAATGCGACTGAGATTGTGCAACTGCCTGTAAATAGCGAGATACTTCTAACATGTTATCCTTTGAGAGGTTTTCATTCTTAATGGTTTTAAGAGTCCCACATAAAAACAGCTCAGAATGTGAAGCTACTTGAATACCGGCCCTAGCCAGCTTCTCCCAGTTCTCTAACGTTGAAAATTGAACGTTATGAGAAGATGGAATAGCTGATCCTTGTTTTATAACATCCTTTAAACCTGGGTTTAAAGAAGGGGGATCTAAACTAATATGTGGATTAATTGCCTCATATGATGACGGTAGAAAAACTCTAGGTTTGCTGTTTAATGCCACAAACGAACCTGGTTTGAACCCCTTGGGATAGATTGGAAGAGGAGACATTGCAATCTCTTCTTCTCCTTTTAAGCGTTTATTCATTTTAACCAAAGATTCCACCACACTATTAGACTGTGGCAGAGCTAAAGATACTGTGGCAGTCTGGTCTGGATCCTTGAAAAATTCCAAGGCTGAAGTACCAGACATCTTGTTAGTAACTTCAGGAGTAGGACAAACCTCCGAACCTAACCTGGATCGAAGCTTAACAATGGCATCTCTGTAGGACAGAGATTCCTTAGGTACTTCTAATTCCCCTTCATTATCATCATCCTCTGAAACCACACCAATGGTTTCATTGGATCCAACACAAAGCTGAACCTGATCTGCACAAGGATCAATATTCTGTTCAGTCCCAGAATCTACTGAAGACAAAGATTTTTCTTTATCAATAGTAGATGAATTCTGTGAAAAAGTGTCCATTCTTTCTGACAATTTTTTCAACATGTCTCCCTGTTGCTTTACTAGCTCAGATAGTAAAGCAACAGAAGGGTCAGTAGAAGTGTTCTTAGGGGACATAACTCTAGGATGTCTAAATCTAGGAGACCTAGATCTAGATCTGTAGCGTTTAGAATGTCTAGGTGACCTTGACCTATGTCTTGTCCTAGGAGACCTCGACCTATGTCGTGGCCTAGGAGATTTAGACCGAGGTCGAGAAGTGTGTGTATGTTTACGTCTGGGAGGATCCCAAGACAAAACAGACTCCACACTGGACCCTGAATCAAAAGAGGAAGAGCTCCTAGAATGTCGAGCCCTCCTGGTAGGAGGGTTTGACCTAGGTGGTCTACTCTGCGACTGAATATCTGTCCTAGGAGACAAAAACTGTCTAGGAACAGATCTATTTCTCTCAAAGGCTACATCCATGGGAGTCACTGACCTGGATGGAACCTGTCTTGTAATGTTTACATTAGAAACATTAATACCAGGAGCCTGAGTAACAGAATCAGAATCAGACTCATGGTTTCTGTTTCTTTCATGTTGTCCAATGTCAGTGGCAGAAACTGTAACACTGACATTAGGAAGAGCTGTATGCTGTGTATTCTCTAGCCCAGGACCATTTTCAGGAACCTGTGATAGAGGTACATTTCTTTTCTTTAAACGGTCTGACCTCTGCAGGCATTTATGGAACTTGCGCCAAAGCTCCTCATCCCACAGAGAGCAGACTTCGCATGTCTGAGAGGGAGAACAGGAATTGTTCCTGCAAGACCGGCAAACCTCATGGTTATCCCAATAAGGCATAATCCTACTACATGGTTTACCTGCCCTACCTGAACATCGTTTGTTCTGAGTCGACATCTTTTATAATAAACTGAATTAAACTGAACTAAGAGAATAATTCGAAATAAACGATAGAACAAACAAAAAATACAGAAAAATGAAGAGAGAAAACGGAAGTCCGAACTTAGGAACAGTCCGAAATTACCTATCACGAAAGTGAAAGTAATTATCGGAAGAAAAAACAAAGGAAAGAAAAAACTGAAAAAATAATTAATAACTAAAGAAAAATGTAGAAACATGTAAGCAAAACAAAATAAACTCAAGAACGGCTACGGGTGAGACCCTTTACCCACTACCGGCACGGCTTGAAATTTCCTTCAAATATGCACGTGTTATCTCGGTGCCCGCTTGAGGTAAATTGATTTTTTGTATACGTGTACGAGTGACGTAGTCACTTTATGTGTACGTACTAAGAGGTGGCTCAAATGTTTTTTCGGGACTACTACTTCTCAAGCGGTAATTCACGGGTGAATCGACTCATAGCATTATTCAGATGTATCGTAGGTTTAATGAGACAAATACTTTTCCTGGGCAGACTGAATTACCACATTCAACCTAATTACCGCACATGCTCCTATAAGCGCACAGTTAATTCTTTATAAGCTTCTGATTACAGCCAGTATACTTTTATCTACTTCTTTATAAAACATATGTTGTTGGTACTTATTTGAATTGCCCCAACAAGTTGAGGCAATTCAAATGAGCACCAAGAACATATGCTTTTTAGAAAGTCAGAAATATATTGCGTAAGAATCATAAAATATGCCCCTCATAAAGTTCTCTGCTGATCTTACTTTAAAGTGTACCCTTATTAGGAGGCAATTTTACTACAAGTTTTTTCTAGTGATTTCTGGAGAAAAAAAAAACTTTAGCGCACAATGTGGTTATTAGGTAGAATACGGTAAGTATTCCTCTAGGCGCTTACCCAGAATTTTGGATTCAAAATTTTGGATCTGCAATAAGACTCACTCATCACGAAAAAATACCTATATAATTCTGACACCCTTAAACCCCACTTTTATATAGTAAAACTGGGGTTTACAGGGGTATACATTATTTTTCTTATTTCTGCTCAAAAACATAGATTGTGGGTACTCGTTAGAACTCACGGAGGCAGTTCTAACGAGTACCCACGATCTATGTTTTGAGCAGAAATATGAAAAATATCAGATTTTTTTTTATCTGAAAATTTTCAGTTTTTGGAGGTGAAAGTTTCTATATATTTGAATAGGCGTGTTTTTGTAATATACCCACTGTACTATGGAGCCTCAGGCTTCTTATTTCTCCATGACGGCATATTTACTGGAACTGCCCCATTGAGATGATTCCAATAAGAACCTAAATAACGTTTATGGTGGAGAAATTTGAAAAAAATAATAAATTCTATATTTTTGAGTTTTAAATATTATTTTTTACAAATAAAATGTTGAACTTAACTCTCAACCATATAGATCCTGCAGCAGTATTCTTTAACGCATAGCACTCTGGGTAAAAATTTCAGCAGAGGAGATTTTGCAATATTTTTTTCTTATTTTTCCCAGAAAACAGGTTTAACATTTCATGCAAATTATCTCCACTGGAGGCAATTTGCATGCAATGTCAAAACCTGTTTTCTAGGAAAAATAAGAAATATATTTCAAAATGTTGTCTGCTGAAAATTTCACCCAGAGTGCCAAACTTAAACATAAGCCTGAAGAGCAAGACGGTATAACTTGGTGCACAAATATAAAAAAAATTATCCAAATTATTGTCATAATTACAAGCTTATCTAGAGCTATATATTAACATGCTTACAAATCATTAACCCTTATCCTGCTGAATAAATTAAGATGCCATGCCTACTTCTAATTTTCAGCCAATCAAATTACTTGATCTGGATTGTTGCTATAAATTCACATACTTAATGGCAAACATGGCAGATCCAGATCAGTTGGCTTCTTCAGAAGCCTTCAGAAGCCAACTGATCTGGATCTACACTGTTTGCAAAGGCAGGGTTTATCCAGTTTCAGCAGGACAAGGGTTAACACTCTGCATGCTGGGTAAAATTTTCAGCATACAACATTTTGAAATATTTTTCTATTTCTCCCAGAAAACAGACTTGGACATTCCATGCAAATTGTCTCTGAATGAGACAATTTGCATGAAATGTCAAAGCCTATTTTCTGGGAAAAATAATAAAAAATAAATATGACTGCTGAAAATTTTACCTAGCATGCTAAGTGTTAAAATGGGTTTGGGAATAAACCTAATGAACTCCATAAATCTGCATTTGCCTTTCAATACAATGCATTTATCCTGTATTAATACCCACTCTGGTTTAAATGGGCCAAGATATTAGACGTTCCTGTGGAAATCAACCCTGTAATTTGCCCACTCAAACAGTGAAAATGGTGGCCTTTAACAGCACCAAGTCACATTTATCACTTTTTTTTACAAATTTTACCAACAAATGTGTATATATTTGGACAGCAACCCACAGCAAACAGCGCAGACCCAGATGAGATGCCACAAAATTTGGCTAGAGTTTTTTTTACATCAAGATTTTTTTTTTTTTAAATTTTGGTTCCCATGGCAACATGAATTCTGCTTTGATTCCATTCTTTTAACAATTTTTGGGCAGTACCTCACAAGGATCATTCCTGTGATTTTTGGTCAAATATGGCCCAGCGGTTCAAAACTGATATTAATTTAACCCTGGTCCTGTGCCCTATCTTTGCAAACAGTGTAGACCCAGACCAGTTGGCTTCTGAAGAAGAATTTATAATATCAACAACCTGGATAAAGTAATCTGATTGGCTGAAAATTAGAAGTGGGCGTGATATCTTAATTTATTCAGCATGGCAAGGGTTAACAGACATTGATCAGCAACCAATGGCAGATTACTGACCAATCAGAACAGCTCAACTTGATCATAATGTGGTAGGTTAACTAAAAACATATACAAAAAAAGTTCCACAACCCTGGATAAATGTCCAGATAAATCTTTTTTTTTTCTTATTTCTCTACAAACAAATTGCCTGTAGGTGCCTCATTGAGTAACAAGGAGCTTCTAATGAGTACCCAACATATGTTTTTGTGGCGAAATAAGTAAATATATCAATCCATTTTTGATAGTCTATTACTTGTTTTTTGCCTAGCCCAAGAAAAAGCATTTCTCTTAGAGAAATGCTTTTTCTGGGGCTAGTCAAAAAAAAACTAATTATGACATAAGAAATAATTTCCTGCTAGGAGTTTTAATGAAATAGCAGTAAATTATATGGGCATACTTATAATCTATTTGCACTGCAAATACATTCACTTTCAAACAACTACGCATTCTGAATATGTTTCCTTTCAATTATCAACAAAGACACTTGCGGTGATAAAAATACCGCAACTCAAATAAGGATAGTAAATGGCTTTTCATGGGTCTTAAGCCTAAATATTCTAGAAATGAAATAATTCATTCATAAATCTTGTAAGGACACAACCTAAAATAGGGGATGATGTAAAGTGTTGTGATAAGGAATTCAAACTTTAAGGACATTTTTGCTTTCATGCTATATGATAACGGGGAAACAGAAAACCCTACCTATAAGATGATGATTTAAATGTACCATATTTACCCTAAACTAGAAATGTAATGTGTATTTGTAAAACACTATCCCCCCTCCCCACATACCCACTCCCCCAAGCACCAGTAAACTCACCAAGTTTCAAGGCCCTAGCTCAAAAAGTTATCATGATATCTTGTTCTCAAGAAAAGCATGACAAATAGATGGATGGACAAATGGAAGGACAAATGACCCAAAAGCAATATGCCCTCCAACTTCTTCGAGGTTGGAGGACACCTATTTTCAGTTTCACACGCTTGGTGTAGAAGGGTAAATACCATATTTATACAATAAATATATGATTGTACTTTTGTCAGTTTCTTAACCAGCAAAATTTGTAGCAGACGACATTCTAAATTTTTTTTTTTTTCAGAGAAAACAAGTCTTGACATTTCATAAGAATTGTCTGTCAAGCAGACAATCCACATAAAATGTCAAGACTGGTTGTCTCTGAAAAATTAATAAAAATCAAAATGCCGTCTGCTGTTGTTGTGATTGGCGCTTTAAGGGTTAATATGTAAAAGCTGTCTTTTTAACACCGTCATGTACGTTAATGACTGGTATAAAGATAACCTTTCACTTGTTTTGGTCTGATAAATTTTACCACATTTTTATCACTTTCGTAACTGTCTGATACCTGAGCTGTTAACCACATAAAGGTCTAAACTTGTCTTGTTATACCATTTTTACCCTAAATATTCGATCATTGTAGCTTGTTTGTTTAACCACATAGAGGAAAAAAACCTGTCTTGTTGTACCATTTTTACCCTAAATATTCGATCATTGTAGCTTGTTATTTTGTTTTATGTGGATTTTACATCACTTTCAACAATCTTTCATTCCTATTGTGACCATGACAGTATCTGGATGTGGCAAGACCTCAATGCTCACTTTTAGCGAGCTGCCTCATTGAAATACCATACTCCAGACAAGACATGACATGCCACCCAGTCACATTATACTAACACTGGCCTGACCAATTCTGATTGCTAGCTCTACTTTCTTAATTCTGAGTGCCAAGCCAAAGAGCAGCTGGTACCATTTTTAAAGTCTTACTTATGACTTGGCCGGGGATCGACCACGAAGCAGACACTCTACCAACTGAGCCACCGTGCCCGTTGATCATTGTAGGTAACTCCTTACCACCCAGCTAGCATTCTTTATAAATCTACAGCGGGCCGTTATCAGCCCGTCAGCTGCCCTGACGGGCCAATAACGGCCTGCTATAGATTTATAAAGAATGCTAACTGGGCATAGGCTACTTATCCCAAAACACAATAAAAGCACTGACAGCTCTGGTGGGTCAATTGTCTCTGAGTATAGGCTGAGAAAATGGTCCTAAACGGGGACTTTAGATTGTTTCATTTAGCCCTTAACCTTTGTCCTGCTGAACCCGGATATACTCTGCCTTTGCAAACAGTGTAGATCCAGATCAGTTGGCTTCTGAAGAAGCCAACTGATCTGGACATGCACTGTTTGCCATTCAGTTTATGAATTTATGTCAACAATCTCCATCAAGGCATCTGATTGGCTGACATTTAGAAGTGGGTGTGGCCTCTTAGTTTATTCAGCATGACAAGGGTTAACTTCCTGTAATTTAAGCAAACCGTGCAGACCCTGATCAGATGCCTTAGTCTCTGGGTCAGACTAAAACGGCTTAACCAAAAAGTATTGATATTTTTCTTATTTCTCCAAAAAAATGTATGTTGTGGGTACTAATAAGAAGGGCCTCTCCTAAGGAGACAATTGGCATAAAAAGCCTACTCTGGGAAAAACTAAGAAAAATATATTTCAAAATTTCATCTGCTGAAATTTTTCACCCAGCATGCCAAGGGTTAACAGCACTGGTATTTTGACACAATTCATAAAAGGTAATAGTATAAGTTCTTTACATATTTATTGCCTTTTTGCACAGAATACCAAATTTTTTCATTTGCATTTTTTGTCAAGGAGATAATAGGCTTGCTTACTCTAAAAGTGTTAATGACATGTGCAGCAGACGACAACTGCAGCAGACAACATTTTTATCTTTATTTTTTGTATTTCCCAAGAAAATAAGACTTGAAATATCATGCGAATCACCTGCCTAGCATAAAACCAACATAAAATACCAAGTCCAATTTTCCCTGAAGAATAATAATAAAAATGAAAATTTAGAATGTCACCTGCAAACAGTTTTGCTTAGTGCTTTAACCCTTAAAGCACCAAGCAAAATTTGCAGCAGACGACATTCTAAAAAATTATTTTTCTTAAAAAATAAGCCTTGAAATTTCATGTGAATTGTCTGCTTGACAGACAATTCACATGAAATGTCAAGATTTATTTTCTATGAAAAAAAAAAAAATATATATATATATATATTTAAAAGTGTCGTACGCTGCAGTTGTGATTGGCGCTTTAAGGGTTAAGCGCTAAATAATTTTTCTCTGCAGGCCTGAATAAACTGTGGAGTGATTTATCTTTTGAATTTGTTATTATAATAAATATGCCATGACATGTGAAAACCAATCTTTGGGCATATGCGGACAGCAAAGTCGCAGATCAACCTGTGCATCCGCGCAGTCTGATCAGGGCCTTCACTTTCTCCTAACAGAATCATTTGATACTACAGAATGTATGAATGGAGATCAAAGGCCTGGATGATACTTTGCACATGCCCAGGATGATCTGAATCTACGCACTTTGCCCATGTTCTAAGGCACTTTTTCGCTCGATATGGCCTAAATGTTTAAATTAAAAAAAGAGCATGGTTTTAAGTATCACTTTTAGGTTTTATGAAATTATTACATTCATGATGGAATTTGCTGAACAGAAATAGATAGAGGAGTCATTATTAATTCTAAAATGCCAAACAAAATTTGAAGCAGACATCATTCTAAAATTTTTATTTACTTTTTTTTTTATTTTATTTTTCAGAGAAAATAAAGTCTTGACATTTCAAGTGAATCATCTGCTGAGCAAATATGTTGGGGGTACACATTATAAGCGCCACAGCAAGATGCTTCTAAAAATTAGCTGCAACACATAATTATTTTCATGGAGAAAAACAAAAAATATGGTAAATGTCCTAAAATTTTGTACGTACACCAAAGTTGCCGATTAAATGACATACATGTATGCAAACAGTGCAGACCCAGATCAGACTGCTCCTGAAGGAGCAGTCTGATCTGGGCCTACACTGTTTGCCTTTCGACTATTTTAAGAAATAACTGTATAAAAAGCAAAATTTGGGCAAAAAAGGTATGAAGTAAAGTGTTCGAAATTTTAGGACATTTACCACAGAAACTTTTTGCATTATCTGAAGCCATGACCTACAACTAAGAGATGCAACAAAGTTACCTTTATATTCAAACATATGTTGTGAAATCAGCGTCTTTAGGAAGGAATTCTGGGATTGTATTCTTTCCATCACAAATCTTTCTGCTGCTAAAATGTACTGCACTTCACTATCCCGAGAGCAGCATGATGCCTCATTCCGCGTAAGTGTCTTCGAACAAACTTGTAATTTGGCATCTGAAAAGACAAAGCCATCAAGATTTACAATATTTACTTCTTATTAAGTACATAGCAAAATTTGTAGGAGACAAAATTCCAATTTTTTTGGTTATTTTTTTCATTGAAAATAAGTCTTAACATTTCATGTTATTCATTTGCTTGGCAGATGATTAATTCACATGAAAAGTTGATATTTATTGTCTATGAAAAATAATAAAAAAAATATTTAAAAGTGTTGTCTGCTACAGTTGTGATTGGCATTTTAACCCAAGTTTGTCCAACTGAACCCGGATATACCCTGTCTTTGCAAACGGTGAAGAAGCCAACTGATCTGGATCTTCACTGTTTGTCATTAAATATGTGAATTTCTATCAAAAACCCGGATCAAGTTATCTGATTGGCTGGAAATAAGAAAGGGGCGTGGCATCTTAATTTATTCAGCAAGGCAAGGGTTAAGAATTACCACATGTACCCTACCTTATACTATTCACATAGCTCCAGATATGCGGGGTACCGTATTTACTGGTACCCCCAAAAATTTGAACACCTCACCATACATGTACTTGTTCTAACATTTGACCAAGTACAATTTACTACCCGATGTTGTATCTAAAAATTGCTGGATGCGTGGCAAATAGTGTAGACTCTGATCAGACGCCACATTCTGTTTGCTCAGGCATATCTGTCTGAATACTTAGAGTTATTATGGTATGTACATGTAAGTAAAGCTTGCATATTTGAACCTTGGCATACTTGAACTGATTTCATGTCCTCAAATCAGTTTAAATATGTAGGTTTAATCTACCCTGATAACAGCCATATCAAAACATTTTTTTTCTTATTTATTCATGAAAATACATACATGCACATTTCTGGTGGAAGAATGTGCACATTACTGGTTAACTTCTTAGAGGATTAACCCTTGTCATGCTAAATATATTAAGATGCCACGACCATTTCAAATTTTCAGCCAATCAAATTACTTGATCCAGATTGTTGATATGAATTCACATAATTAATGGCAAACTGTGCAGATCCAGATCAGTTGGCTTCTTCAGAAGCCAACTGATCTGGATCTACACTGTTTGCAAATGCAGGATATATCCTGGTTCAGCAGGACAAGGGTTAAGCCTGCCCAGTAAAAGTGTGATCAGGTAAACTGACTGCACTCGACATGACACCATTGGGTTGACTGGGCCGTAAACCTGAACACAAACAGACAAATGTACATGAACATAAACATGTCAAGATACAAGTACAACACAGCCTTGCTGGGATCCAAAGCAAAACCCTTGTCCTGCTGAATGAATTAAGATGCCACACCCACTTCTAATTTTCAACCAATCAGATTAATTGATCCAGATTGCTGATACTAATTCACATACTTAATGGGAAACAGTGCAGATCCAGAGCCAACTGATCTGGATCTGCACTGATTGCAAAGACAGGGTATATCAGCAGGACAAGGGTTAATTAACAACCCTGTTGAATCCAAACAAAAAATTAGATTACATAGAGAATTGACAATAAATTTTCATTTTTTTTATATAATCTATACATTTTTTTTGGCTACAACACTTTCGGGGACCACCTTTAACTATCTTATATCTGAAACTGTCTTATAATGAACTGTCCTTTTAAATGTTTAATTTATTATTTAAAGATTAGATTTGTTTGATTTGGAGTTTTACGGCCCAGTCAACACTGTTACAGTCATGTCAAGCCTGTAAGTTAACACATTCACACTTCTTCCTGGGTAGGCTTAGCCATCTAAGTGGTCAACCAATATTTTGTGCACATACTTTTGACAGTAGCCGTCAACTGCCCTTCTAGAATCAGCAGAAGGCAGAGAATGACCAAACATTATTTCATGATCAATCTCCATGAACACTGGAAATTTCCACCCAGCATTCTAAGCATTTAGTGTGTTTCTGCGGTCCTCAAATATCGGCATGTCATGTACAATCAGCTATGATGCTCTGTTGTAACCATCAGACAGACTGAACTAATCCGAGTTCATTAACACTTACCATACTATGGGCAAATTCAGCAGACGACAAACTGATGATATTTTACTCATTTTTTCTAGAAAATAGGATCTGACACTTCATGCAAATTGTCTCCAATGGAGACAATTTGCATTAAGTGTCAAATCCTATTTTCTCGGAAAATAAAAAAAATGTTTCAGAATGTTGTCTGCTGAAATTTTTACCCAGCATGCAAAATGTTAACAACAATTGTGTGCTCTTTCAGCTTTCAAAGACAACACATAAAACACATTAGTGCACTTACTGAGACAGACAGGGTAAAAAATGAAACAATACGGGCAGTGCCAAGCAAAAAGGTACCTTCGAGCATCCGCAAAACGCACAGGTTCGATCAGTTTCATCCCATGCATGGGCAAAGTTGCATCCAAGCATTTGCTCTTAACTGATGCATTCTATAGTGTCCAATGATTCTGTTAGCAGACAGGGAAGATCCTGATCACACTGCACTGATGCCCAGGCTGATCTTTGGCCTTGGCTGTCCACATATGCCCCAAGACAGGTTTTCGCACGGTGAGGCCCATGTGAAGGTTACCGTATTTACCCTAAAAATTGGGAAATGTAAAGTTCTTATCAAACTTGTTGTAAACTTTGAGCAAGTCCATTTCAGTATTTGTTAATGACTCATAGGTCTAAATAAGAGTGTGTATCAGGTAAATAGTTTTCTTATTTCTCGACGAAAACATATGTTGTGGGTACTCATTAGAAGCGCCTCACTGAGGTGCTTCTAATGAGTACCCACAACATATGTTTTTGTTTAGAAATAAGAAAAATATAGATACTTTTTGGTTGAAAAAAACGCCTTATCAAGAGCTATTAATATGTCCTAAAAATGCTGGATGGGTGGCAAACTTGTACAGCCTGATCACACGCATTCTGCGGCATCTGATCTGGGTCTACACTGTTTACTCAGGCCTGTCTGTCCCAATATTTAGGGTTATTATGGTTGAAGATGTCGGCATACAGTTCATAGCTCCAGATCTAGATATCACACATTTTTTTCAACCAAAAATTATTTATGTTTTTTTTTTATTTCTCCATGGAAGCATATGTTGTGGGTACTCATTAGAAGCACCTTGTCTAGATGCTTTTAATGAGTACCCACAACATATACTTTCATGGCGAAATAAGAAAAATTAATTTTAACGATACCTCATCTTGCCTGGAGCTATGGTGCTTTTTTTTTTTTTTTTTTTTTCCTCTTTTTTTCCCCCATTCACCAACATTCAGCAGCATGCATTTATCTACAAAGAAACAGTCATTAATCTTGCTTGAGTTAATGGCCCTTTCAACAAGATAGTCATTCTGAACTGTCTCTCAGAGAAAATGAGACAGAATAGAAGAAGTCTTGCTTCAAATAAGGCAAGAATCATCCTTCTAAAAGCCAATGCTGACAAGGACAACCCTCGGAAGATTTCAGCAGAAGGGTGCACGATCCTGTGCTACCAATTTAACCCTAGTCCTACTGAGCCCGGATATACCCTGCCTTTGCAAACAGTGTAGATCCAGATCAGTTGGCTTCTGAAGATCTACACTGTTTGCCATTAAGTATGTGAATTTATCTATACTGTTTGCCATTAAGTTAGTGAATTTATATCAACAGTCTAGATCAAGTAATTTGATTGGTTGAAAACTAGAAATAGGTGTGGCATCTTAATTTATTAAGCAGGACAAGGGTTAACCCAGTCACAACTCAATCTCCATGTCCTAAGTTCACTCACAAAAACAGGTCATCAAAACATACATCAAAATGTAGTAAAATGGACTTTCTCAAATGTTATGACAAGTATGGTGGAGATTTAGGCAACCAAATATTTAAGGTAAATATGGCATAATTATTTACAAGACACACAAAATTTCAACATACCCTAAATGTGATGATTTAGGTGTTTTAACCCTTATCCTGCTGTTCACGACAACCCCTACCTTTGCAAACAGTGCAGACCCAGATCAGATGGCTTCTGAAGAAGCCATCTGATCAGGATCTACACTGTTTGTCATTCAGTTTGTGAATTTGAATGAAAACATTATATGATGTAATCTCATTGGCTTATACATGTAGTCAGAAATGGGTCTGGTAATTAAATTATTCAGCAGGATAAGGGTTAAGTTCCTTTCAACATTATTCAAGTCATATCCAGCAGATGGAGAAAGATAACAAAAAGCTGGCCCGGGCCAATGAAGCACACCTACACATCATTAGCTGAATTCCACCTCTAGTGGGATTCAAATCCGGTACCTCAATATTCGAAGTTGGGAGCACTTACGACCAGTTGACCTCCCAACTTTCCATGAAAATTGAGACATCTTGGCTTTACTTCTCAAATCTGAACAGGTCCATTCTGCCACCTCAACAGTTGATGTGTCTAAACAAGAGGACCACATTCAATGAGTATCATAGCAATAGAGAACCTGACCTAGAAATGATTGACAAACATTCTGACCAAGATTCATGATGATTACTTAAACAACTAAGACGTGAAATACAGGTCAAGGTTGCCGGCCTCGGTGGCTCAGTTGGATGCGCCGTCCGACTGGAGACCAGGAAGTCGCGGGTTCAACCCCCGCCGAGGTCGGCAACATTCTTTCGTGGAGATTGATCATGAAATATTTTCTACGGTCATTCTCTCCCTTCCGCTGATTCAAGAAGGGCAGTTGTCAGTTTCTGGCGAAAGAATGTGCACAATACTGGTTAACCGCTTAGAGGACTAAGCCTGCCCAGTAAACGTGTGGTTAGGTAAACTGACCGCGCTCGACATGACCCCATTAGGTTGACTGGGCCGTAAAACCTCAACACAAACAAACAGGTCAAGGTCAAATATGGATGACTACACTCAAGAGATCATGCTAAGATGTATGCATGTATAAGGACCAACAGTTACTCAGAGACTGACCTAAACATAGAACTTGAAATGTGACCTCTGGAATCTCAAAAAGGTTTTCCTTTGATGTTGCCTGGTGACCTAGGTTTTGACCCCAAGCAACCAGTTTCAACCCTGTCCTAGAAATCACAAAGATGAACATTTTGAGCAAGATTCATAACGATTACTTAAAACATGTGGCCCTAGATTGTTATCAAGGTTTTTCTTTTGACTTGGCCTGGTGACCTACTTTATGACCCAAAGTGACCCATTTTTGAACTTGACCTAGAAATCAGACAAACATTTTGAGCAAGATCCATGATGATTACTTCAAGAATGTGACCTCTCGTGTGTTAACCCTTGTCATGCTGAATAAATTAAGATGCCACAACCACTTCTAACTGTCAGCCAATCAGATTCCTCGATCCAGATTTTCGATACAAATTCACATGCTGAATGGCAAACAGTGTAGATCCAGATCAGTTGGTTTCTTCAGGTTTAGCAGGAAAAATGTTAACAAGGTTTTACTTTGATTAAGCCTGCTAGCCTACTTTTGGTCCCAAAAGCCCATTTATTAACCTGACCTAGAAATTCTCAAGACAAACAGTTTGAGCAAGAATTCTGATGATCACTTTAAAAAATGTGATCTCTAGTGTCTTAATATGGTTTTCCTTTGATTTAACCTGGTGACCTAGTTTATGACCCAAAGTATGATCCAGTTTTGAACCTGAACTAAAACATCTCCAAGAAAAATATTAAAACTGAGCAAGTTCATGATGATTACTTAAAAAATATAACCTCTAGAGTGTTAACAAGATTTTCTTTTGATTTGGCCTGGTGACCTAGTTTTTAATCCCAAGTGACCCAGTTTCAATCTTGGCTTTGAAATCATCAAGACAAACATTTTGAGCAAGATTCATGATGATTGCTTCAAAACTGTGACCTCTAGAATCTTAATAAGGGGTTTCCTTTGATTTGACCTGGTGACCTAGTTTTTAATCCCAAGTGACCCAGTTTCAATCTTGGCCTAGAAATCATCAAGACAAACATTTTGAGCAAGATTCATGATGATTACTTCAAAAATGTGACCTCTAGAGTCATAATAAGGGTTTCCTTTGATTTGACCTGGTGATCTAGTTTTTGACCCTAAATGATCCTGTTTCAAACCTGACTTAGAAATAACCTAGACAAACATTTTGAGCAATATTCATGATGATTACTTAAAAAATGTGACCTCTAGAGTGCAAACAATGTAATCCTTTGATTTAGCAAGGTAATTCTGGTAACCTAGTTTTTGATCCCAAGTCAGCCAGTTTCAAATCTGACCTAGAAATCATCAAGACAAACATTTTGAGCATGATTCATGATGCTTACTTCAAAACTTTGACCTCTAGAATCTTAAGGTTTTCCTTTGATTTGGCCTTGTGACCTAGGTTTTGACCCCAAGTGACCTAGTTCTGAACTTACTTAGATTACGTAGAGGCAAACATTCTCAGTAAGTTTCATTAAGATTAGGTCAAAACTGTGACCTCTAGTGTGTTAACAACTTAATTGTTGACGACAGACAATGAATGATGTACTACGGACAATGCGTGATGACAGATGATGGACAGAGGGTGACCACAGTAGCTCACCCTGAGCAGTTGCTCAGGTGAGCTAAAAACTCCTAGATGAGAGGCAAACAGAGCAGACCTTGATCAGATGTAGCATTCTGTGGCCTCTGATCCAGGTTTACAACTTATTCAGGCTGTTCTGTTCCAATACATAGGGACTGAGTAATTTTCAGAAATGTACCTACTTATTTAACCCTTAACCCTTGTCATGCTGAATAAATTAAGATGCCACACCCACTTTTAATTTTCAGCCAATCAGATTGCTTGATCCAAATTGTTGATACAAATTCACATACGCAATGCAAAGCAGTGTAGATCCAGATCAGTTGGCTTCTTCAGAAGCCAACTGATCTGGATCTACACTGTTTGCAAAGGCAAGGTATATCCAGGTTCAGCAGGACTAGGATTAAAGCACAAAGCAAAGTTGTAGCAGAATTATTGACATTATAATTTTTTCTAATCATTATATAGAGAAACTAAGACTTTGCAATTCATGTGAATCATCTGCTTATATTTCATTGGAGCAGATGATTCACATGAAATGTCAAGCTTTATTTTCTCTGAAAATAAGACAAAAGGGCCATGATGGCCCTGTAACGCTCACCTGAGTATCATAGCACTTAGAACTGACCTAGAACTGATGAAGGCAAACATTCTGACCAAAATTCATGATGATTATATTAACAAGTAAGACAATGTAGCATGTCTAATGGACTGTGAAATAGAGGCGAATGTCAAATATGGATGACTGCACTCAAGAGGCCATGCTAAGATGTATGCAGGTGCTAAGTATCACTGGCTATAGCAGCAATAGTTACTGAGAAACTAACCTAATCACAAACACTTCACAAGTGCCAAATATCACTCTGTAGGACCAATAGTTACTGACAAACTAACCTAAATGGAAAAACTTATGAAAGTCACTGGATCATGAAATATAGGTCGTAAGTGACCCACTTCCACACTTTACCTAGAAAACATCAAGACAAACATTTTGAGCAAGATTCATGATGTCTGATTCAAAAATGTGACCTTAAGAATTCTAACAAGGTCTTCCTTTGATTTGGCCTTGTGACCTAGTTTTTGAAACCCAAGTGACCCAGTTTCGAACCTGGCCTAGAAATCATCAAAACAAACATTTTGAGCAAGATTCATGATGATTCCTACAAAAATGTAACCTCTAGAATATTAACAAGGTCTTCCTTTGATTTGGCCCGATGACCTAGTTTTTGACCCCAAGTGATCTAATTTCAAACTTGACCTAGAAATCATCAAGACAAACATTTTGAGCATCATTCACTATTGCTTCAAAAATGTGACCACTAAAGTGTTAACAAGGTTTTCTGTTGATTTAGCCCAGTGACCTATTTTTTGACCCCAGGTGACCCAGTTTTAAAACTGACCTACAAATCATCAAGAAAATCATTTTGAGCACAATTATTGATGACTGATTCATAAATGTGACCTCTAGAGTGTAAGCAAAATCTTCCTTTGATTTGGCCCAAAGATCCAGTTTTTCATACCAAGTGACCCAGTTTCAAACTTGACCTAGAAATCATCAGTACAAAACATTTTGAGCAAGATTCATGATGATTGCTTAAAAAATGTGACCTCTAGAGTGTTAACAAGGTTTTCCTTTGATTTGGCCCTGTGACGTAATTTTTGACTCCAAGTGGCCCAGTTTCAAACCTGACCTAGAAATCATCAAGACAAACATTTTGAGCAAGATTCATGTTGATCGCTTCAAAAATGTGACCACTAGGTTTTCCTTTGATTTGGCCAGGTGACCTAGTTTTTGACCCAAAATGACCCAGTTTCCTTCTGGACCTAGAAATCATCACGCCAAACATATTGAGCAAGATTTATGATTATTGCTTGGAAAATGTGACCTCTAGAGTGCTAACAAGGTTTTCCTTTGATCTGGCCCAGTGACCTAGTTTTTGACCCCAAGTGACCCAGTTTAGAACTTGACCTAGAAATCATCAAGACAAACATTTTGAGCAAAAAGTGTGACAGCTAGAGTGATAACAAGGTTTTCCTTTGATGTTGCCTGGTGACCTAGTTTTTGACCCAAAGTGGCCCAGTTTCAAAACTTGACCTAGAAATCATCAAGACAAACATTTTGAGTTATATTTAGATGATTACTTCAAAAATGTTACTTCTGGCGTGTTAACATGGTTTCCCTTGACTTTTTTTCCTTTGATATTGCCTGGTGACCTAGTTTTTAACCCCAAGTGTCCCAGTTTCGATCCTGGCCTAGATTTCATAGGCAAACATTCTGGGCAAGTTTCATCAAGATTGGGTCAAAACTGTGACCTCTATAGAGTGTTAGCAAACTATTTGTTGATGTCAGATGACGACAGACAACGACAGACAGAGGGTAATCACGAGAGTTCATCCTGAGCTTTGCTCAGGTGAGCTAAAAAAATAAAAAAAAAAAAAAAAAAATCAGAATGCCATCTGCTGCTATTGTGATCAGCAATAAGGATCAATCAATGCCTTAATATTCTGAAAAATACAACAGCAAAAATCAAAATGTCGTCTGCTGAGTCCTGTATAGCTCTTAAGTGTAAATACAGGTAACAGCATTTTTTTTTTTGTAATTTCATAAAACAACACCAGCTTCTTACCATATTTAGTTAAGTATTTGGACACATTAATGCTTAAAGCACCAATCACAACTGCAGCAGATGAAAATTTTTTTTTATTTTTCAGAGAAAACAAGTCTTGACATTTCATGTGAATTATGTTTCACATGAAATGTCACGACTTATTTACTCTGATAATTTGAAGAAAAAAAAATTGAAATGCCATCTGCTACAAATTTTGCTTGGCACTTTAAGGATAAAAGCTTAGCACCCTGGGTAAATTCTTTTTTCTAATTTCTTCCAGGAAACAGGATTTGACATTTCATGCAAATTATCTTCATTGAAAATGCCACCCTGTTTTGGAGAAAAATAAGAAACATATGATCAATTTTTTGTCTGCTGAATCTGCCCAGAGAGTGGTAAAGGTTAAACCTTTCCCTACTTGTGCTAAAATTTGAACGTCCATTATCACTGCCTGCGGCTTTGTCTGAAAATGGCTGGATGAGTGGAAACAGTGTAGACCTGATGGCATCTGATCTGGGTCTACATTGTTTGCTCTTGCCTCATGGTCTATCCAAATACTTAGGGCAAATAATGTAGCTGGCAACAGCTGAATAAAGTCAGCAGGTGTTACTTCATGCTAAAGTTGCATGCTGGGTATAAAAATTCAGCAGACGGCATTTTCAAATATTTTTCTTATTTTTCCCAGAAAATAGGCCTTGACATTTCATGCAAATTGTCTCCAAGGAGACAATTTGCATGAAATGACAAAGCTTATTTTCTGGGAAAAAAAAAGGAAATATCATCAGTTTGTTGTCTGTTGAATTTGCCCAGGGAGGGGAAATGGCTAAATTAATGAACAGAATTTCTTTTTTTTTTTTTTTGCATCTTACTTGAAATAATTATCCTTAATAGGATTGATAAAAACAGTTCAGACACGCCAAAAGAACTGGAGCTTCAGGGTATATGAGAACTACAAAGGTCAAAGTTAACCTGTACATTCATGCAGCCTGATCTGACCAGGGCCCGTAGACTGCCCAATGAACTCTTTGCATGCTGGGTAATTTTGAATGTGTTTTGTCGTCTGCGGATTTTTTTTTTAAAACAAACGTTTTTCAAAAAAATCTTTCAGAAATACCATCAGAGTGTCAAACAGTTTGGATCCAGATCAGGCCCGACGTTTTGTCGGGCCTGACCTTGGGCAAAACTGTTTGCAAAGGTTATCAGCAGATGGAGCTGGGAAAGAGTTAAAGAAGCAAGCTGACAAGATAAGAATGGGTTGCTGGATAATATTTTCCTTATTTCTCCATGAAAACATATGCTGTGGGTACTCATTTGAAGTGCCTCGGTGAGGTGCTTCTAATGAGTACCTACAATATAAACAAGAAAATTATCAATACTTTTCAGCTGAAAAAGTGCTTAATATGAAGCTATGCAGGATTCAATACTGTGGAAAACATTGTAAAACAGCAAAGGCCATGATCAGATAATGCAGCTGTGCAGACTTAACTTGTCCATTGCTGTTCATAACTGTATATACCAGCATAAAGCCACATTTCTAGATATGAAGGAGTCTGGATACCAAGATAAATGTTTTTACCAAGATAAATGTTTTTACTTTCTTCCCAAAACATAATTATGTTGAAGTACCCATTTTTATTGGGGTCCAATGAACCACAATATATTACCATATTCAACCTAATTACTGCACTGTGTGCTTTTCAAAAATGCTGGGAAAACTTGTGGTTAAATATGTACCTACCTATATTAAAGGTACACTTCAAAAAAAAATGTGAAGGACTTATCAAATATTGCTTATCCTTATGCGATATTTTTGTATGTTTTTTTGTTGTTGTTTTTTATTTTATTTATAAAGCATGTGTTGTGGGTACTCATTTGAATTGCATAGACAAGTCTATGCAATTCAAATGGGTACCCACAAGATATGCCTTTATAAAGAAGTAGACAAAAATTACACTGGCTGTAATCTGAAGGCTACGGGACTGCTTGACTGTTCACTTATAGGAGCATGTGCGGTAATTACGTCGAATATGGTATATGAATTTTCATGGAAAACATACAATAAAATATTACTTGTTTCATAAGTTAAGAACATTTTTTTTCAACCGAAAAGTACAGAATCACCTCAGTGAGGCAATTCTGATGAGTATATTTTGTGGAGAAATAAGAAAAATATTAAGTAGATACCTACTCTAATCTGGAGCTATGTTATTTTCAGAAAAAAAGGGTTCTTATCCACAGTTTGCCAAGAGGACCCTTTTCCCACGATATAGTTCATTTAAATGTTAATTTTATCACCCTTCTATATTATGATCATTTGAAAAGAAGACTTACTTTAATGGAACCTAATACTTAACCCTTGAGCAATCAAAACTCTCAATAAGTCAAATCATTTTTTTTCTTATTTCTCCATGAAAACATATATTGTATGTACTCATTAGAAGGGCCTCAGTGAGATGCTTCTAATGAGTACACACAATACAGTAAAACCTGTGTAAGACAGCCACCTTTGAAATTGACCTTAGTGGTTGATGTGGAAAGGTGGTTGTCTTATAAAGGTACATGTCATGTAAATTTGCTAGCAAAATTACATGACATGTACCTTTATAAGACAGACAACTTTTTCCACATCAACCACTATTTAAAGTCAGTCTCGAAGGTGGCTCTCTTACACAGGTTTTACTGTATATGTTTTTGTGGATAAATAAGAAAAATATCAAAATTTTTGGTTGAAGAATGTGCCTTAGCTATAGCTACAAGTAACCACTCATGGAGATGCAGGTAGACATGTGGTTCAAGATGCATAAAATTTAAACATCCGCAGATAGTAATTTTTTTTTTTTTTTTTTTTTTTTTATTTTAACCACAAATACTTGATATTCTTTTGGCAACAATCATAAGGATATGCCTCACCCTATTTTTATAAATAAGAGGGCCAAATGGCCCTAAATTGCTCACCTGAGTTTCATTGGCTCATTGTTTAAATTGTATAAGTTAAGTGGTAATTTAGCAACAAGGCTTAACTAAGTACATTTCAACCTCTTTATAACACAGTTTGTTATAACATGGCTTTGGATATAACACAGTTCAAAGATGGATCCCAAAAATGCATAGATTATATTGAAAAATGACCATAAATGGTCATTTTTCAATATAATCTATACATTTTTGTTTGGATATAACATGGTTGTTTAACTAACACGGTTTATGCTATGGACCCTAACAACAGTGTTACAAAGTGGTTGTGGTGCACCTGATAAATGACCTCTTGAATCAGTGAAAGAGGAAAGAATGTCAGTCTGTAGAAGTTATTTCATGATCAATATACATGAAGGTATGTGGTTATGTTTCTGGCTTGGATAATCTTCAAAGTCACCAAAGGAATATTTCTGCCAAATTATATTGAAATCGGTCCAGCCGAGTCTAACAAGAAAACTTTTAAAGTTTTCAACATAGATATATAGGGGAAACAAGCCTTGCCCCTAGTGGCCATGTTTTTTAATGAACAATCTTGCTAGAGGGTCTTCAAAGTATATTGAAATTGGTCCAATGGTTTCTAACAAGAAGACTTTTAAAGTTTTTCATATAGATATATAGGGAAAATTATGCCCCACTCCTTGGCGGGCATTTTTTTCTGATGAAACGTGATGGTTTGGGCAATCTTGGTACAGGGTGACCAAAGTAATGTTTCTGCAAATTTAAATTAAAATCAGTCTAGTAGTTTCTATCAAGAAGATTTTTAAAGTTTTCGTTATAGATATATGGGGAAAATAAGTCCCACCCCCTAGCCGCCATGTTTTTTTTCACAAACCATCATGGCTTGAACATTCTTGGTACAATCTCACCAAAGGAACATTTCTGTTAATTATATTGAAATCGGTCCACTGGTTTCTGACAAGAAGATTGCTAAGGTTTTCTACACAGACATATAGGGGTAAATAAGCCCTGTCTCCTGGCGGTCCATGGTTTTTGACCAATCATCACACACTGACCAATCTTGGTAGAGGGTCGCCAACAGAACATTCTGCCAAATTATACTGAAATCAGTCCAGCGATCTGACAAGAAGATTTTTCAAAGTTTTCTCTATAGATATGTAAGGGAAAATAAGCCCCGCCCCCTGGCAGCTATGTTTCTTTGACAAATCAGGATGGCTTGCAATTGAACAATCTTGGTAGAGGGTTGCCAAAGGAATATTTCTGCAAAATTATATTGAAATTGGTCCAGTAGTTTCTGAGAAGAAGATTTTTATTTTTTGTTGCCATGGCAACCAGAATCCTGCAAGGATTCCAAATCACTGAATAACATTTTGTCAGTGTCACCAAAGGATCATTCCTGTGAAATTTGGTTAAAACTGACTCAGTGTTTTTGGAGATGTCAAATGTTAACAGACGCGACAATGACGGAAGGACACCGGACAACTGGCCAATCAAAATACATGTAGCTCATCTTAAGCACTACATGCTCAGGTGAACTAAAAATAAAAAAATGTCATTTATTTATAATAAGCTCAAGAGCTACAAAGATTAACTTCTTGCAGGCTGGAAGTGAATTCAGTTGGCCATGCCCTAAAAAGGGGTATAAATGGAGCTATGGTAACCTATTTATCTGGAAACTCCTCACACTCCTTTCATCTAGAGTTGGAGTTTTATGGCCCAGTCAGCATTATTAAGGTCATGTCAAGCTGGTCAATTCCTAGGCAGACTTGGTCCTCTCTTAAAGCAGATAATCAGTACATGTACATCAATCACTCACTCATTTCAACTTCAACTCTCCGAGCATCCTTTTGCCTGTAACTGACAACTGCCTTTCTTGAATCAGCTTAAGGTGGAGAACTATTAACCCATTATAGTCGGGAGACCCGTAAAAGGGTAACTGGCAAACAGTGCAGACCCAGATCAGACGCCGCAGAACGCGGCGCCTGATCAGGGTCTCCACTGTTTGCAAAAAGTTTAGCCATTCTTCTCTAAGAATATGTAAATCTCATAGCCGGGTGTACCTAAAATTGAAATTGGACTCTTCCAATATATAGTGTGGGAGAGTCTATTCCGTATACAATGGGTTAATGGCTATAGAAATGGATTCATGATCAATCTCCACAGAGCTGGGATTCAAACTTGCAACCCCTGGATCCGCAGTCAGATGGTCTACCAACTGCATATGGAGCTTGGCACTTTTATCTAGAACAACAGACACAATCAGATAACTGAACATTAACTCTTTGCATGCTGGGTAATTTCTCAAGGTAATTTTGCATGTTTTTTCATCGTCTGTGGATTTTTATAAAATTAACTTTTTCAAAAAAATCTTTCAGGTATACCATCAGAGTGTCAAACAATTTGGATCCAGATCAGGCCCAAATGTTGTCGGGCCTGATCCGGGTCCAAACTGTTTGCAAATGTTATCAGCAGACGACAAAAGTCATCAATAGCGAGGATTTTAAGAGTTATGTTTTGTTCCTGAAAAGTATCATAATTCAGTCTGAGAGCTCTTGATAAGACGCTATTTCTTCAACCAAATCTAATTCTATTTTTCATATTTCTCTATGCTGTTGCAATTCCAATAAATGCCCAAAATATATGTTTTCATGGAGAAATAAGAAAAATATCAATAATTTTTCGCTGGAAAATAGTTTTCTATATATCCCTCTTATCTACAATTGAAAGTGTGTTTATTTTAGCTTATTTGTTTTCTGCTGTTGTCGGCAGCAAGATTGGTTCAGCTTATTTCAGACATTATAAAGAAAGGCTCAAGAAGTTCCACACCTCTAGACAAGCGGCTTTTTTCAACCAAAAAGTATTAATATTTTTCTTATTTCTCCACTAAAACAGATGTTGTATGTACTCATTAGAAGACAAAGGCACTTCTAATGAGTAAGCACAACATACGTTTTTATGCAGAAATAAAAAAAATATTTTATGGGATAATCCTCGTATCGACAGAACACCATTATAACAACTTCCTTATGCCCATTATTTTAATATAATTAATAGACATTTTCAAAATTTCTAGGTACTATGTTTTCTTAAAATAGGGTTGACATTTTCAAGCAAGTTATCAGAAGTCTATTTGCAAGATCAAGTTCAATTTTTGGAGGAAAGTAAGATAAAAAGCATCACACATCTGTCGTCTGGCAATTTTGCCTTCAACACACAAAAGGTTAAGAGCTGTAAAACGCATCTAACATGCAGTAAAATGCAGATGTTTCCCATATTTCCAGATAGCATGAGCATCCACAGAATTCTTTTTCTTCTTCATGAAAATGTATGTTGTGGGTACCCATTAGTGGTGCCTCGTTGAGGTGCCTCTAATGAGTACCCACAACATAATGTTTTTGTTGAGAAATAAGAAAGATATCAATACGTTTGGCTTGAAAAGACTTGCCGTATCTGGAGCTACTGTAACACTTTCTTGTTCAAAGTTTGTACATAAAGAAGTAGAGTATTTTGACAAACTTTCTTATAAACTATAGGTACAAGAAAAATGCCTAACGGTATTATGGACCTGTTTTTCAAATAATGAAGAAAGTGAGAGTTGTCTGTCTTGCATGGGAAACACCTACTGGTCCTCCTCTTCATCCCTACCAAATATGAAAGCAATCTACTAAGAATAAAGGTAACATATAACTATAGAAAAAGGTTAACCAGGGCCCGCCCGCCCAGACATCGCTTTTTTTTTAAAAATCCATCCAAAAATGAAAAGCCTATAGTCTGATTCGAAGCCAGCTATAGGTGCTATGGCAACATTTAACCCTTGTCCTGCTGAACCCAGATAAAGTCCTGCCTTTGCAAATAGTGTAGCTTCAGATCAGTTGGCTTGTCTGGATCTGCACTGTTTGCCATTCAGTATTTGAATTTGTATCAACAACCTGGATCAAGTAATCTGATAGGCTAAAAATTAGAAGTGGGCATGGTATCTTAATTTATTCAGCAGGACAAGGGTTCACAATACTTGTTTCTATTTGTTTTTGTATTATAATACTAATCAACTATTTCCTTGTAACTGAATAATGTCAACCTTCATTTATGACATCATAAGCATGACATTATCAGCATTAGAAATAATTCATAAATAACAATAGAGAAAAATTCAAAATATTATTCTTTCTTTCATTTATTAGTGGTAAATTTTTATTGAAAACCACATATTTTTTTTGAAAAAGGACCTGAAAAACATCATCAACAAAAATGGTGAATCAGACTGTAGAATATTTAACATATAATAAACAACTCAAAATTTTGAATTAAATGTCAAGCCTTTTTTTTTTGGCTGGAAAAAATAAGAAAAAAAACATCAGTGCTCTATTTATCTCAGTCATCTGGTCAATGTCTACATTATTTGCCATTAATTGGCAGTTTCTGAAAAATCAAAATGCAGGAAAATAGACTTGTTCCAATTTCAGGACAAACATGGTAAGGAGTTAAGGTGTCCACATGCTAAGGATAAATTAGCCTTTATCGCTCTACTGGTAACTTCAGCAGATGACAAATATTTTTCTTCTTATTCTCAGAAAACAGGCAAAGGAGACAATGTGCATGAAATGTCAAAGCCTGTTTTCTGCCAAAAATTAAGAAAAATATTTCAAAATATTGTTGGCTGAAATTTATTCCTAGCATGCTAAGCGTTAAGGTATCTGCATGTGGACTCTCCCATTTTGCAATTTGGTTTAATGACGAAACATATCTCCAGATAAGAGGTTTATCCAGATAAATATTCATAGCTCCAGATAAGAGATGATATTTGTAAAACAATAACCCTATTTCTCCATAAAAACATATGTTGTAGGTACTCATTAGAAGTGCCTCGGTGAGGCACTTCTAATGAGTACCACATGAGGCACTTCTAATGAGTACCACAACGTATGTTTTTGTGGAAAAATAAAAAAAATATCATTACTTATCGGTTGAAAAAAGTGCCTTATCTGGTTGTATGATATTTTCTTATCTAATCATGAAAATATAATTTGTGGGTACTCAATTGAGGTGCCTTGCCATGAAAATATAATAATGTTGTTGGTACTTATTAGAAGTGCCTCCACAAGGCACATCTAGAAAGTACCCACCAAATATGTGTTCTTGGAAAATTAAGAAAAACATCAAATACATTTTGGTTGAAAACAAATGTGTCTTATCTGTAGCTATGAAGAAACCTCAAAATCATTTCAGAAAATTGCACTCATGTATGCAATGTAATGTATAAAAAAAATACTTTACAGGCAGTTGCATCTCTGAGAAATGCATTAGAGCCACACATGCAAAAAGGTCCCTTCTGGGCAAATGTAAACTCTAGAATCCTATCGGGAACTTCCCTGCCCAGTTACAGGATTAGCAGAAACTGTAGGATATTGACAGACTGAAAGGATAGCAACAGATAAGGCGCTTTTTTCATCCAAAAAATGCTGATAGCTTTCTTATTTCTCCACGAAAACATATGTTGTGGGTACTCATTAGAAGCGCCTCGCCAAGGCGCTTCTAATGAGTACCCACAACATATGTTTTCATGGAGAAATAAGAAAAATATTATGTGGATACCCCCTCTTATCTGTAGCTATGCTGAAAGGTCCTTGATTGGACTGCATGAATGCTCAAACTGACTTGTGCCTTTGCTGTTAGCATTTTTATGCCACAAATACACCGTTTCTCTTGACTTGATTCTTTTAATATTCAGCATTTGGCTAGCTCTGTGAGAAAAGACCATTCTGTATGGGTTGGTGCAGTTTGCATTATGCCCTGAGGATAATTCATAGCTCTTGATAAGATGCTTTTTCAATCCAAAAGTACTGACATTTTTTCTCATTTCTCCACAAAAACATTTGTTGTGGGTACCCATTAGAAGCGACCGAGGCATTTCTAAAGAGTACCCACAAAGTATGCTTTTGCAGAGAAATAAGAAAAATATTAGGCCAATACCCACTCTTATCTAGACCTATGGGATATTTTTTTTCTCGTCTAATTCAGCCAAACAGTATGATCTTTAAGTTCTTATTTCACCATGTAATATGTTGTGGGTACTTATCAGAAGCACCCTATCAAGGCGCTTCTAATGAGTACCCACAAGGCCACAATATACATTTTCACGAAATAAGAAAAATATTTACCTAATACTCCCTCTTATCTAGAACTAAGATAAATCATCCATATCTAGGTAGTTCTATGAGAAAAAGGCCATTCTCTAAGGGTTGATGCAGTCTTCAAATGTCCCAAAGATAATTTTTCTCTCTTGGCTAATTCTGCCTAAAAGTGCTGAATTTTTTTCTTATTTCTCCAACAACATAATTATGTTTTCATGGAGAAATAAGAAAAAAATAATTTGGCTATCCTCTCTTATCTGGAGGTATAGGGTAAATGTCCTAAAATTTCGAACACCAAAGTGTCTGACAAAATGACATATGCAAACATTGCAGACCCAGATCAGATTGCTCCTGAAAACAGATTACTTCCCCAACTAAAGTGCATCCCCTGAATCAGCACTAGATGAAAGTGGTATCCAGATAAGTGTTCTACATACCGTATTCAGTCTAATTACCGCACATACTCCTACAAGCGTACAGTCAAGTCATTCTGTAGTCTTCAGATTACAGCCAGTGTACTTTTTGTCTACTTCTTTATATGGCATATGTTGTGGGTACCCATTTGAATTGCACTGACTTGTCGATGCAATTCAAATGAGTACTCACAACGTATACTTTTATAAAGAAAATCAGAAAAAAAATCACAAAAACATCATTCAATTTAGTCCTTTGTGATATTTTTTTTTTTTTTTTAAAGTGTACCCTTAGTTAACGTGCACAGCGCAAAGCCAGAGCTAAGGCATCACCAACAGCGCTGTCTTGCTCTGACCTCTGTTGTTCCATCTGCAACAGACAGTTTAGAGCTAGAATTGATCTAATCAGCCATCTTAGAACACACAAACAGTAGCATTTCTCGCATGTGATTAAGATTGGTCATTGTCGGTAATGAAAGACAAACTATAATACCCTTAGTTGATAGATACATACATGTATTTTATCACGAGTTTTCCCAGTAATTTTTTAAAAAAAACTTAGCGCACAGAGCAGTAATTAGGTTGAATATGGTATTTCTCAATACACATTAGAAATACCTCAGCGAGGAGTGCTGCATCAGTATGGGTGCAATGATACACTGAAATAGCGATGAATCATGATAGTGATTGCCATGATATTGCTATCACGTTAGTGTTTTCAACTATCGATAACTATCACCGACAGTCTCTTCAACTATTGATAGTTTTGATAGTTTTTGTTTCCGTGCATTTTCTCCTTCTATAGCATGTATAATGCCATTCTGTAGCTTTTTTGTCTAAATTAACAAAGTATGAGAACAGAACAGACTTCTGCTTTGCAAAACCTTCATTTGATATGGAAAGTCTGATAGTATTGTGATGCAATGTGATATTAAGCCCTTGATAGTAAAACACATGCAGTATCATGATAGGGGTTTCTCTGATAATGATAGTATTGTGAAAGTCATAACTTGGCATGATAGTCAGCCCTATCCACGAGTGTTGATTTTTATGCAATTTAGCATAAAAACCCTTTAAGCACTAATCACAACTGCAACAGCCAACATTTTATTGTTGTTTTTTTTTTCTTTATTTTTCAAAGAAAATAAATCTAGACATTTCATGTGAATCATCTGCCCTAGCAGACAATTCACATGGTATGTCAATTCTCATTTTCTTTGAAAAAAAAAATCAAAATGTCATCTGCTTATTTATGATTAGTGCTTTAAGGGTTACATTTTAAAATTTCCCACTTATTTCTAGCTTCATAGGGACATTGTCCTTATTTGGTAATGTCCCTATTTTATAATGTTTTATTTTTTGTTTTTTTTTGTTCTTTTTTTTATCATTTTTTCCTTGTTTTTATAGCAGTCCCACAATTTTTGAGAACACAGATCATTTATCTCATCCTGTAGAATTTCTCCGCAGAACACAGATTGAGTTTGTTTCTTCCAACTTCTGGTATTTTTTATAATCATAAAAATCTTGCAGAGATCTAATTTAATGTTTTTTACCCCAGCCTCAGGATATGAAATGCAGGGCAGAGAAAAAGCACAAAGAGAGGGAGGCTCCTTATGTGAGCTGGTGGAGGCACTGATGTACTACAATAAAAAAAAATCCCACTATTTGTCAGTGCAGATAAATATATACCTTTCGTAAGACACCCTTCTCCTCTATTTTTAACTTTGATCTTAGTTAACCCTTCTCTTGTTGAACACAACATACCCTGTTTTAGCAAACAGTGTAGATCCAGATCAGTTGGCTTCTGAAGAAGCCAACTGAGCTAACTGATCTGGATCTGCACTGTTTGTCATTAAATTTGTGAATTTCTATCAAAAATCCGGATCAAGTAATCTGATTGACTGGAAATTAGAAGTGGGCATGGCATCTCAATTTATTCAGAAGGACAAGGGTTAAAATTCCAGTTATACAACCAGGTAGTAGATAAATTTTGTAGCTGATGAAATTTCAAGGAAACAGTGACAATGACACATCCAGAGCTAAAAACGTAAAACAACAAAAAAAAAAAAAATCCTGAAAGCTGTGTCATGATATGCTCCAGATAAAGGAAATACCATATTTAATCTAATTACAGCACTATGTGCTCAGGTTTCAAAATTACTAAAGAAAACATTTAGTAAAATAACCACCTAATAAATAAGGCACGTTAAAGAAAAAACTTCAGCTGATTATTTCATAAGAGGATTATCTAAAGATGCTTATGCGGTATTTTTTTTTTTTTTTTTGTTAATTTCTGAAGGCATAAGTTGTTGGTACTCATTTGAATTGCCTCTACAAGTTGAAATTAAAATGATTCCCAACAACATGTGTTTTTAGAAAGAAATAGATAAAAGCACATGGGCTGTAATCTGGACTAAGCAATTGCTTCACTGTTTGCTTAAAGGTATGTGCGGTAATTAGATTGAATATGGTAATCAAAATGCTCAAAATACATCCAAACAGAGGTACATTCTAATCTAATTCAAAGACTAATCACAATATGAATACATTCATGTGTATGAAATATTTTGTCATTCTGTGTGTGTGTGTATGTGTGTGTGTGTGTGTGCATGTGCGTGCATGCACGTGTGTGTGTGTGTGTGTGTGTGTGTGTGTGTGTGTGTGTGTGTGTGTGTGTGTGTGTGTGTGTGTGTGTGTGTGTGTGTGTGTGTGTGTGTGTGTGTGTGTGTGTCAAAACCTGTTTTCTGGGAAAAATACAAAACAATTTTCAAAATGGCATCTGCTGAAATTTTTAGTGCAAAGCATTAATTATGTTTTCATGCAGAAATAAGAAAAATAGCAATACTTTTGAGTTGAAAAAAAAAAAAAAAGCTCGATAGGAGCTATGTCTAAACTTATGTACATGTATACAGCATTTGCCCTATGATAGGCCTGAGCAAAAAATGTTGACCCAGATCAGATACAATAGAATGTTCAGTGTCTACACTGTTTTACACCTACCGTATTCAACCTAATTACCGCACATACCCCTATAAGCGCACAGTCAAGAAATTCTGTAGTCTTCAGATTACAACCAGTGTACTTTTTCTTTACTTCTTTACAAAGGCATATGTTGTGGGTACTCATTTGAATTGCATCGAAAAGGCATATGTTGTGGGTACTCATTTGAATTGCATTGACAAGTCGATGCAATTCAAATGAGTACCCACAACATATGCCTTTGTAAAGAAAGTCAGAAAAAATCGAATAGTCATCATTAAATAAGTCCTTTTCTGATTTTTTTTATAGTGTATCCTTAGTAGATAGGAACATATTTTACCACAGATGAGTGTGTCCTGTAAGTTTGAAAAACCTAAGTGCACAGTGTGGTAATTAGGTCGAATACAGTATTCACCCGGTATTAAGGGGCACTCCTTCACATTTCAGACAAGTATTGCAAGGAATTAAGGCATCCCAAGGTGTAGGGTAAAATTTAAACTTGTTTTACCTTAAAGCGTAAAGCGATATTGTAATAGACAACAGTAAGCATGCAGTAAAAACGTGGGTTGATGTTATATTGTAAACTGGTGACTTTTTAAAGATGTGACAATTGTACAGCTCTACCTTGTTTATACCTTGTTTATACTATTATGAGACATCAGGTTTTGTCAACAACAACAATAAAATTCTGTTTTGTTTTTTTTTCGGACTGCAGTTGCAAATTACTGCTGTCTGGGATTTATTCTCATGTTTGATTGCAAATACATGCAAAATCTTTTGGACAGGAAAGTTCCAAGGTGACATAGAACATTCAATTATTTTAGCCTGCAACATTTCATCGACATTCTATTTTTCTATTATTATTTTTCAAAGAAGATAAGACTTTGTATTACTGCCTGGCAGACGATTCAGATACATACCATGCCTTATTTTCTCTGGAAAAAAAAAATGATTGAACAATGAAACTTTTGTCTGCTGTAGTTGTGCTTAGCACTTTGATGGTTAATTAGCTGATCACATTCAAAAGCCCTAATGGAGACTATATAAATCGACAAAAATCACTTTGTATGAATTATGTGACACCCAGGATATTCATCCATCACCCAAATAGAATGGTCTAAATAATCACCTGGGTATAAAAACACACAGCCCATTTAACACTTAAAACTCTAGGTAAAAATTTCAGCAGATGACACTTTATGATAGTTTTCTTCCTTTTTTCCCCCAGAAAATAAGCTTTGACATTTCATGCAAATTGTCTCCAATTTGCATGAAATGTCAAAGCCTATATTCTAGGAAAATAAGAGAAAAATATAATTAATTTGTCTTCTGTTGAATATGCCCAGAGAGTGGTAAAGGTTAACAAGTGAAAGTGTAGATACACAACACCGGCGGGCAGCCTTTGATCTTTACTGCCTGTCCTTTGATCTTTGTGCGCCAGACCATGTCAGTCTGGTGACAGTAAATTACTCACCGATTATCGGTTCATCTGGAACAACATCCAACCGACCCAGCTGTAGCTTGGAATATTCCTCTTTGACGTTTGTGCATTTTCTGGAAGCATGTGAAAAAGATGAAATTGACGCGAAAACTGTCACTATGGCACAAACGAAAACTCGCCGTAATCGACACATTGTGAAGCTACAGTGAAAATATTCGCCTTACAACCGTAATAAATGAATTAAATCTCTTGTTAATATATTCTCTTTAATACAGTAATCCTTCCTCAGTGAGCCGCTGAAATACAAAACCATGTCACAACTTCTGTCCGATATGTGATATGCCAACTTTGAGCTGTAATTTACCGAATGAGTAATCGAAACTAGACAGAGCTGGAGGCCAGCGTGCGACTCGATTGGTCCAAATGGGATTTTTTTCCACTGGCGGATCTAGACTGACACATTCTGGGTTGAATCTGTTTGTGATGAATTTTTTAGTGTTTTAACGTACCTAGTGGGTATTTCAGTCACTTTAGGACAACGGTACGGTAATTCCATGCAGCAAGGGAACATTGTTCAAGCAAATGAAGAACCGAAATGGGGTTGAACCCTAGCCTAATTCTAATAGTAATCGTAACACTAACCTTAACATTAATCTAACCATAAACTGACCGTAAATGCGCAGAAAAAAAAGAAAGAATAATAAATAAATAAAAAAAAGAACCAACCCCAAGTGAAAAAGTGAAACCTAATCGAAGGCTCTTTACCAGCGTTAAAGGGCGGACAGACGAATCACATATCACCGTCAGTCGTATTAAAGCTGATATTTCAATGGCATCTCGGTCATTTCGAGTCGATGGCAATAGGCTTACGAGTTCATGTGGAAGTCGTACTACGAGGACTAAAAACTGCGTGGTTGGCAAAGAGGCTCTCTCTCTCTCTCTCTCTCTCTCTCTCTCAGATCAAGGCCAGTGGTCAAGGCCAGTGACTCAGAATTCTCTCCCCCCCCCCCCCGCCCCCCCTCCCCCTCCCCCCCGCGTCCTTTTTTTTCTACAAACGGGTACGCGATCATCATTTTCTCATTTTTCTGTCTACTATAGTCGTCATTTTAAGGGCGAATTTCCACAAACGTGAGACCATACATTTTGTCGTATGTATGCTGTTTGACTCTGGTTACGAACGTGACAAAAGAACGTACGGATGTAACATCACGGCGAAACGCTGTATGCCCCACTGCTGACTTCGGCGGAGACGGGTGAGGGATAGCATTTTCATGCATATTGTCTACTGATTACTTGAAGTGTTCCTATTTCCTAAGAAAGTAAGAAAAACATCAATTTGTCGTCTGCTAAGTTATGCCAGTGAGTGCTTAAGTTTAGACCGAAATGTGTAAATTTCTAGAATATAAATTTATTTATTCTCTTTCAAATTTGTTATTTTAAGAGCTGCATTGTAAGAAAAGTGCAATGCGGGATAAAGTATTAGTTTTAATACTGGTATTCGATGAAAACAAAAGGAAGGAAAGAGAAAAGGAAGTCAGCTGATTGGTCTTTTTTGCGTTCTTTGTTTGTTTGCTGTTGTTTTTTCATGCTTTTTTTTTTTTTTTACATACAGGATAATACTGACCAGTCTTGTGCACCGCAGTCGCGGCCTGTTCGTATTCGTTAGGATGATCGATAATAATTTTCCGGCGATACAGATATATCAGAATTCAGAATACTTTTTCAAACCGTTTTCATTGAAAAGATTAACAATTTTCGGTATTCGCAGTTTTAGAAACTTTACTTGCCAGTCTATGACAATCTTTAAAGTTTCAGCGGCTAATCGTCCCAAAAAGCTCATAAAAAAGAGCATTAGAGCTCATTTTGTGGTATAAATGTTTATCTGAAAATATACAATTTCCTATAAACATAATTCAAGATAATAATTTTGTCTTTGGGGTGCGTTTCAAAGAATGTGTGTTTAACTCTGTGTGTGTGTGTGTGTGTGTGTGTGTGTGTGTGTGTGTGTGTGTGTGTTCGTGCGAGTGTGTGAGAGAGAGTTAGTTTCGGAATACGATATATAAGTACCCTGTTAATACCTTTATCACATCCGATCAGGACAATCTTAAAACTGATTTTTTTGGGTCCATTGATTTCAATCGAGCCATATTATACAAACGCCAAAATTGCTTTAAGGTAGTTGCCGTCGTATTAACGGTTATTTATAGCCGCGCTATTCTTGTCGCTGTGACGTCAGAGTGCTATTGATAGAGGGCTATCTGTAAAACCTGGACTGGGACATTTGGGACACTGGCAAAATGTGCAGACCCAGATCAGACACCGCAAAACGCGGCGTCTGATCAGGGTCTGCATTTTTGCTTAAATTACGGGAAGTTAGGCGTCAAATGAAACAATCGTAAGTACCCGTTCAGGACCATTTTCTCAGCGTATACTCAGAGACAATTGACCCACCAGTGCTGTCAGTACTTTGATTATGTTTAGGGATAAGTAGCCTATGGTAAGGAGCTACCTACAATAATCAATGGGCACAGTGGCTCAGTTGGTAGAGTGACTGCTTTGTGACTGGTAGGTTGCAGGTTTGATTCCCGGCCCAGTCATACCAAAGACTTTAAAAATGAGGGTTTTGCTGTTGACATCAGCGCTCTGATTTAACCACCCATATGTTTGAAATGCTCTATTACATTTTTACGGCTCAGTATGATCAGGACTTCTCGTCGGTTTATTTTATAGTATCGAATGGTTCTGTAAACGGACAAAGAAGGCACTGATCAGACGGTGCAAATGCACGGACTGATCTGGGCTTTCGTTGCCAGCAAGGACAGTAGAGACCCTTTACTTTCGTTGCACATTGTATGTCATTTATTTATTTATTTATTTATTTGAAGTGATGAATCCAAAACAATAACGACACAGATAATAATAAACAAGCTAGGGTAATTATCAAATTCCAAAGACATTTTTTTACTTCCGATCTCCATTCATTTGCTCACATATACATACTATATTTTACACTAAGTATTGAAACAGACAGTCCTGAGCAAACAGTGTAGACCCAGATCAGACGCCGCAGAACGCGGCGTCTGATCAGGGCCTTCACTGTTTGCTGCTCATCCAGCAGTGTCTAGTCTTTGTTTTGTTTGAGTGCGTGTTTACCGACATGTCAACCCTTGTAGGTCATTTTGTGTCGCATCCCAGAGAGAGGTAGAAACGGACAAATAAGATAGTAGAGGAGAGAAAAGAAAAAGAGAGAAATAGAGTAGGGTGAAGGAAAGGGCGAATGTTAGTGCAGACATAGATAAAAACATACTAAAATGTCCTTATCCCTAATGCTGCAAGTACAGCAGACCCTGACCACCATCCTACCACCCCCGCAATGTTTTAGTCACTCACATACATAAGCAATGAATGTACTTGTTTAAAGTTTAGGATAAGTGTGTCAAGGAGTTAAGGTGTTCGAACACTTAGAGAAAATGCAACAAACAAGTGGTACAACTTCTATGAATGTTACCATCATGAATAAATAAAACGACGAAATTAGGCGCGGCATAAGGTATATGTTCATTCAATTTTCAGGACTAGACTGGCTCCAGTATCCAGTGACTAAATATTTTCCTATAATCCTGTTTGATAATCGACTGTAACTCGGACCTAATAATACGGTGTATTATATTGGGTCCAAGACTGTAATAAAACCAAAATAACATCATGACTATAAAGGCTGGTCACTAGTGACCATCCTTTTTTAGTAAAGATATTATTTTGATTTTATTTTCGTTAATTATCAAACAGGGTTATAAGACAAAATATTTAGTCACTGGAGACTGGAGCCAGTCTATATGCAAGACCAAAAGCTGGCATTCTACTAAAACCTATACTGGGCCGTTTTCGGCCCGACAGGATTCCTTATGGGCGATAACGGTACTATATAGATTTAAATAGAACACTGGCTGTGTCAGGCAGACCAGCCTCGCACAGATACGCGGACAGCTGAAACTGTCTTGATGGTGGATGCCCTTTCAAGTTCTGATGCGAGTCGCCAGACAAAGACACTTATACCATATGCGGACAACGACTGCCCCGATCAGTCTGTATATTCGCACACTCTGATCAGGGCCTTTGATGTCCGCTTACAGTTCCGTGGATAGTTTAGAATCTAACGAGGAACAAATAAGCCCCTTATCAGACTGCGGGGATCGATGTAGGCTTAGTAAGTCTGGACTTTCGCTATTCGCATGTTCCCCCTTTTCTTGCACAATGTCAAATGAGCCGCAATGTCAGAAAACGTGCTTACGACATGTGCGTCAAGTGAAGATTCAGAACGACCTTCGCATTCATGCAGTCTGATCAGAGTCTTCGTTGTCCGCATGAAGAAACTTTGCTTCCCTGCGAATGAGCAGGTTGATTTGAATCTTCGCTGGGCGCACATATCTGAAGGTACGTTTTATGACGTTGCGGCTCAGTTGGGGTTTTACGACTCTCCCTACAAAGCCAGTATGTAATCCCCTTATATCTCTCAGCTAGTCCTGGCTGTAGTGTCAGTACGGTCTAAGGGAGAATATCAATGATATGTACTTCTCGTCCATAAATTTGAGTTGTTTCCCTTAGACCGCAGATTTTTTTTTTTTTTTTTTTTTTTTTTTTTACAAGGGAAGCAAATCAGTTTTAAGTTCTTCAATATGAAGGTAGGAAAATTGCAGTTAACAACCTGTAAACTTCCGCTTTCAGTGTTTGCATTTTGTTTTGATTTTATCATTTCATTTCAGAAGAAATCAAACTATTTGTGCGATTTGGTGCAATTTACAAAGCAATAACATTTTTGACAGACACACGCAGGTAAATGTTTTAACGAATCCAGTTGCCATACGTGTTGATTCCACAGAAATTTAGAAGCCAAGTGGACGAACTCCCTTTCCAAGAGGCTTCACACACAACACGCCACAATCAGTATCCTCGGGAGGTCGTAAGTTCGTGGACATAAGCATTTTTTCGCGTGCTGTTCTGTAACGAAGCAACAACTGAATGAAAGAAAAATACTTACATAATCTCCAATATCTTCATGTCACACCTGCATAGTTTGTTGACCTTCTATAAAGTCTAGCCCATTTGTTAAACCATGACATGGATAAAAAAAATATGCCCTCCCCTGTACTGCTGAATGTGAACATGATCTGAATTTTCCCACTTGGAGTGTCGGATTCAAGATCCACAGTGGCCAGAGATACAGTTCCGTACCTTTAGCCTCAGAGGCTAGACAAGGTCCCTTTAGCCTTGGAGGCTAGAGATACAGTCCAGTACCTTTCCATTGAGGCTAGAGACATAGTCCCATGCCTTTAGCCTGGGAGGATACACGGTCCTGTACCTTTAGCCTCAGAGGCTAGAGATAGGGTCCCGTACCTTTAGCCATTCCCAGTGCATTGGCTGGTGATAATTTTCTCCAGTTCTCCATAAAACATTTATTGTAGGTACTAGAAGCACTAGTGTACTGTAAATGTCCTAAAATTTCAAACACTTTATTCTATACCATTTTGGCCTAGAAGTGTTTGCTTTTTATGCAATTGTCTCTAAATACATAGTGGAATGGCAAACAGTGTAGACCCTTATCAGAAAGGATCAGTCTGATTCGGGTCTGCACTGTTTGCCTGTGCCATTTTGTAGTGTTGTAACGATGATCGATTATAATTGATAATGAATTAAAAATTCTTTTTGATTCTACTATCGATTGTGTTTGCTAATAATCACTTATAATCGAAAAAGATTCACATCTGACTATTTTGTAAGTTGTTATTCTCAAATTGCAACTTTAATGCAAGAAAGATGCTATTCTAAACTCTTCAGCTTGAAAGTATGTTTGGAAATAAGAAACAAAGTAGTGTTTCTGCAACAAATGGAAAGTCTTCAGTACACATCTTAAATGTCAAAGCCTATGAGTGTGCTGTGAGGACCTTTTACTTTTGTGACATTTAAAGGTACTGCACATAGAATTATGCATACAAATGACAAGTTTACAAGTTTTTATTAAGTTTTAAGCAGTATAAGGATACCATTTCATCTTTCTGGGTGATGGGACCTGTGTTTGCCTTTCATTTGATAGCTTTCGATTATAATTGATAATCAGTCAAAACCTCCTGTCTGATTATTTTTGATGATCGATTATAAAAAGTCCCATAATCGGACAACACTACCATTTTGTTAGAAACTTATTGTATGAAATTTTAGGACAATTACTGTTATTTCAAGATCACCATGTGATACAGAAGGGCGAACCACAAAAAATATGTGAGGACTTATTAAAAGCGCCTCATCGAAGTTCTAAATAATTCGCACAAAGTATTTTTTCATGAAGAATACTTTTTTCATTATGAAAACACACCTTTTCAAATATATCAGAAATTTCACCTCCAAAGACTGAAAATTTTCAGATGAAAAACTGATATTTTTCATATTTCTGCTCAAAACATAGATTTTGGGTACTCCTTAGAACTACATCAGTGAGGTGGTTCTAAACCAGTACCCACAATCTATGTTTTTGAGCAAAAGTAAGAAAAATAATGTACACCCCTGTAAACCCCAGTTTTATTGTATAAAAGTGAGGCTTAAGGGGATCAAAATTATATAGATATGGTTGGAAAAAGAGCCTTATCTGGAGCTACATCAACTGATACTTTATAAAGTTTTTAGGGGGAAGGTGATATTAATGCTTATCCGGTGCATTTTCTTCAAAGATGGGTCATTTGCAGGGATACCTTTACCTCAGCACCCATTAATTCCTGCAGTTTTCATCAATTTTATTCAGACCCGCACATATAGTGTCCCTATAAACAGGCTTTTATAATAATGACTGCAGTCACATGACAAGCTGGTGTTTGTTTGAGATACTTAAAGAAAAAGAAAGAACTTACAGTTATTAGAGCAAAATATGGGCATTGCAGGAAATATTTACCCAGCTAGCATTCTACGTAAATCTATATCGGGCCGTCATCGGCCCGTCAGCTACCCTGACGGGCCGATGACGGCCCAATATAGATTTACGTAGAATGCTGACTGGGTAAATGCTTATGTGATTCATCTGCCATCTGTGCACATTTATCACTTGAAATTGTTTAAAAAAGAGGCTGTATGGTAGAGACAGGATCCTATTGCACCTGATAGGCAGGGTTCCTACTGCATTTTGAAACTGGGGATAAATCTGTTCTGTTTTCTTATTTTTGTACCCCCAATGTATAGCAGCATATAGAGACTCTCATCAATTCTGGGGGTAAAAAACCCTCTGCAGAGGGTACATTGGAATGCTGGATAGGGTGTGACTGAAAAGTTGAAAAATCAGAAACAATGAAATCTGATTGTGATTTTGGGGGTAAATTTCACTGTAACCTTGAATGTGGACAAATATGGGTTTATGTTAAAGCATTTTCCCTCCTCTGTCAGAGAACCTAGAACTAAGAGAAAAGCCTTCTTCCTGGAGATCCTGACATGTACTCAAGTACACTCAAGTACAGAGCTGTGGAAATACCAAGCCCAACTGGTCCAACTTCCTCCATTTCCCTGAGGACTTCATAACTCTAGCTAAGAAGAGTATCCTCGGAGAGTATCCAGATTATGAGATGTATCTTTTCCTTATTTCTCAAAGAAATACTGTGGCACTTCTAATGAGTACCCGCAACAAATGTGTTTTCTCGAAGAATGAGAAAAATATAAATTTTCAGACAAGTTAATGTTGGTTCGACAAGTGGATTTTGACCATTGGACAAGTAAGAAAAAAATTTCTATGGCCAAGTGATAAGTTTGATAATTCCACAACTCGTTTATAGCTACACTCCTTGTGTCAGTACCCGAATATGCCAGAGTTACAAATTTCGTCAATTTATCAATAAAGTCACATATGACAGCACCCTTCTATTTCATTCCAGCTATGCCTAAGAAAGGAAAGAAGGGTAAAGGAAAAAAGAAGGGAAAGAAGAAGTCAAAAGGACCCGCAAATTCTGATGAAATACTTAAACGTCTTCTAAAATGTTATGAGAGGAATTGTTACCTAACAGAGTCACAGATGTGCCCAGGCATTAAAAAATCCATGCTTGCTGGCATTGAAAATAAGACAATACTGCCTCAGGTATTTTTTGTTGTACAATAAATGTCCTAAAATTTCGTACACCAGTGTGTCTGGCAAAATGGTACATGCAAACAGTGCAGACCCAGATCAGACTGCTCCTGAAGGAGCAGTCTGATCAGGGTCTACACTGTTTGCCATTACACTATTTTAAGAAACAACTGCATAAAAAGTGAAATAAAAAAATGTCAAAAAGTATGGAATAAAGTGTTTGAAATTTTAGGACTTTTATTGTTCTATACATGTATTTTCTAAATGGTCAACATACTGAGTAAAAATATTTATCAGACAACATTTTGAGATATTTATCTTATTTTTTGACAGTTCATGCAAATTGTCTCCTAAAGAGGCAATTTGCATGTGTTACGACCGAGCACTCCTTCCTTGATTATCTGCCTTGGCAGATTACGCATAGCTTCTAAGTATATATTCAATCTCTGACAACTGCGTCAGGGAGTCGACTCTTTGGCTCAGTGGTTAGAGCATTGGATTTTTAACCGGGAGGCCCGGGTTCGATTCCCACGACAGGCGTGGAAATTTTTTCAGCTATGCTTCATTTATTTGTTACGACTTGCATGTCGTAAGATGGGGGCTCCTCCGGGATTGGACTTTATACGCCGAAAATGGCTTCACGTCATCATAAATGATGACTTCCTTGAAAAGGGGGAGTGTTATGACCGAGCACTCCTACCTTCGATTATCTGCCTTGGCAGATTACGCATAGCTTCTAAATATATATTCACTCTCTGACAACTGCGTCAGGGAGTCGACTCTTTGGCTCAGTGGTTAGAGCATTGGATTTTTATCCGGGAGGACCCGGGTTCGATTCCCATGAAAGACGGAATATTTTTTCAGCTATGCTTCATTCCTTCGTTACGGCTATCATGTCGTAAGATGGGGGCTCGTCCGGGATAGGACTTTATACGCCAAAAATGGCTTCACGTCATCATAAATGATGACTTCCTTGAAGAGGGGGAGTGTTACGACCGAGCACTCCTTCCTTGATTATCTGCCTTGGCAGATTACGCATAGCTTCTAAGTATATATTCAATCTCTGACAACTGCGTCAGGGAGTCGACTCTTTGGCTCAGTGGTTAGAGCATTGGATTTTTAACCGGGAGGACCCGGGTTCGATTCCCAGGAAAGACGAAATAATTTTTCAGCTATGCTTCATTCCTTTGTTACGACCTTCATGTCGTAAGACATGAAATTTCAAAGCCTTTTTTTCTGGAAAAAATAAGAAAAATCATGTCAATTTATCGTCTGCTGAATTAGCCCAGAGGGTGTTAAAGCATCACGAAAACATGCCTTTATAATTTTGACCCCCTTAAACCCCACTTTTATATAGTAAAACTGGGGGTTTACAGGGGTATACATTATTTTTCTTATTTGCTAAAAAAACATAAATTGTGGGTACTCATTAGAACCACCTCACTGAGATGGTTCTAATGAGTACCCACAATCTATGTTTTGAACAGAAATATGAAAAATGTAGGAATTTTTTATCTGAAAATTTTCCTTTTTTGGTTGTAAAATTTTCAATATATTTGAATAGGCGTGTTTTCGTAATGGGTTAAGTACATGTATTTGAATGGACTTGCCAGAGCAAATAGTACCTGGTTTGATCAGGATCTACAGTTTGCCATTTTGGCTGGCACTTTATAGATACACTAGCAGGTAAATGCCTTGACTTATTCAAATATATATCCGTACACCACAATATTTTTAGAAAACTATTGCTGGTATCCAAAGCAAAAGCATATTAATGGGATATCAAAAAATGTAACATGTTGTATCCAAACAATTTAATGTATACATATTATACAGATACATTTTTATCTGGAAACAACATTTTTGGGTAAAAATTTCAGTGGTTATTTTGAAATATTTTATTTTATTTTTTTTTCAGAAAACAGGCTTATGAGACAATTTGCATGAAATGTCAAAGCCTATTTTCTAGAAAAAAATAAAGAAAAGAAAAATAGCTTCAATTTATCATCTGAAGAATTAGCCCAGAGCATGGTAAGGGTTAAGTATATGATGCCAGAGCTAAAAAAAAAGAGACTCGGTTTGATCATGATCTATTCTGGTTTGCCATTCAGCCAACATTTTTTAGACACATCAAAATAGTCATAAATATCTGTTTAATTCAAGACAATAAAAAGTTACAGTTTCCAAACATTTAGGGTAAATCCAGTACTGTATTTGGCCTAATTACTGCACATACTCCTATAAGCGCAGTCAAATAGTTTCATAGTCTTCATATTAGAGCCTGTGTACTTTTATCTCCTTTATCATTACGAAAACATGCCTATTCAAATATATAGAAAATTTAACCTCCAAAAAATGAAAATTTTCAGATAAAAACTCTGATATTTTTTTTTATTTCTGTTCAAAACGTAGATCGTGGGTGCTCATTAGAACTGCCTCGGTGAGGCAATTCTGACATGTACTCACAATCTATGTTTTTGAGCAGAAATAAGAAAATTAATGTACCCCACTGTAAACCCCAGTTTTACTATATAAAAGTGGTTTTTAAGGGGGTCAAAATTATAAAGGCATGCTTTCGTAATGAAAAGCATACCGATACGTTGTGGGTACTCATTTGAATTTCCATGACCACTCAAGGCAGTTCAAATGAGTACTGACAACATATGATTTTATAAATTTATAAAGAAAATCAGAAAAAGCATCTCAAAGCTTCATTAAATAATCCTGACATGAAATTCACTGCTGATCTTTCTTTGAAGTGTGCCTTTCTTAATAGGTGGATATTGTACTACAATTTTTTCCAGTACTTTTGAAAATTCAAAGCACTCAGTGCTGTAATCAGGTCAAATATGGTAATTATTATTCTTCATTTTTTTGTTGTAGTTTATCCTAGAACCAGTTGCGGTAGAGAAGGAAGGCGACTTGCCCGTGCTCTTAGAACCTCTTTTAGCATGTCTACGACAAGAAAGATACATTTATGTCAAAGATCTGTATATATGGCAATATCCAATGACGTATGAAAATGCTGCCACATTGGTAAGTGTGGAGCCCTCTTCCTCTGTCTCTCTTTCCTCTCCTCCATTAGCCCTTCTGTCCCTTTCTCCTTTTCTCAAAAGAAGACACAAAATGACTAACAAGGGTTGATGTTAAGATGTTAACCATTGCCAAATAAATTAAGATGCCACGCCTACATCTGATTTTCAGCCAGTCAGATTACCTGATTCAAGTTGTTGATACGTGATACAAATTCACATACTAAATGACAAACAGTGCAGATCCAGATCAGTTGGCTTCTCAGAAGCCAACTGATCTGGATCTACACTGTTTGCAAAGGCAGGGCATATCCTAGTTTAGCACGACCAGAACAAGAACTCTTAGTAAACAGTGTAGACCCAGATCAGAAACTGCAGAATGCAATCTGATCAAGGTCTGCACTGTTTGCCACTCATCTGGCAGTTTTTATGTGTAGTACATGTAGTGTTAAGTAAACGATAACTTATAATGCCTTGCAGTAAAAGCCGGCTTTTATAGCAGCATGGTAGAGTATTGGCCTGTCACACAGGTTGCCCACGTTTGATCCCAGACCGTGGCATTGTTGATTAGAATATTTACATTTTATCTGGCACCCAATGTAAATAACCCCTTATGATGGACTTCGTGGTCTTATATTGATTGCTTGCTCAAATTGAGATTCATGGATGAATCTAAAAATGGAGGGGGGAAAATGTAGTAGTGATAGGTAAAGGATAACTTGTAATGCCTTGCAGCACAAACTAGCTTTTATAGTGACATGGTAAAGTGTTTGCCTGTCACTCATGCAGCCTGAGTTTGATCGCAGGAGTGGAAAAGGTGATAAGGACTTTTTCACCTGTAGTTAAAGGGATATAAATTTTAGGACAAGTATGGTAAGGAGTTAAAGTGTCCCAAGATTTATGGAAAATATTAAGACTGGTACAATTAATCAGATAATATATTAATTGATTGATAAATTCCATAAAAATGATTATCGTTACAGATTTGCTAATAATCGATCATTTAACTTCAGTGTTTCTTAATACTGTATTTACCCTTAGTATTCAGACACCTCAACTCCTTACCATACTTAATTTAAAATTTGAACAAGTACAACTTACTACCCAGTGTTGTGTCTAAAATAGCTGGATGAGTGGCAAACAGTGTAGACCCAGATGAGATGCCACATTTGCTCATCTGGGTCTACACTGTTTGCTCAGGCCTGTCAGATCAAATACATACAGTAAAGTACAACATATTATAAGAGTCATGCTCAGACAGACCGGTAAAAGTATGGTCAAATCTTCAGTAATTACTAATCGATTATCAATCGCAATGGCAGGACTGATAATCGATTATCTTTTCAGCTCTGATTAGCCAGCCTTAGAAAATATGGGATGTAAGTCGAGAGAAGAGGAAGTGGGTGAGGTGGGGATTCAGCTGAAGTGTATCCATATTTTCTTTTTTATCTAGGAAAACATATGTTTTGGCGACTCATTAGATGATATCAGGCCCTTTAGAATGAAAACAAAAAGCATCTTATCAAGAGTTATGACAAAGCATCAGCAAAACTCCCCCTGGCTGAGGGGTTAGTGCTCCTGACTTTGGTTTACAAAGTACCACAAGAGGCAGTATTCAGCTCATGACTTCATGGCACTCCATTGCACAAAGGATTTCATTTTCACCCTTTCATCGCCTCAATACATCTTAACCCATTGTTGTTTGGAAACCCCTAAAAGGGTAATTGGCAAATAGTGCAGACCCAGATCAGAAGCTGCAGAATGCAGCATCTGATCATGGTCTCCAATGTTTGTAAACAGTTTAGCCATTTTTCTCTAGGAATATCTAAATCACATAGCCTAACACACCTGAATTTGAAATTGGATGTTTCCAATATTTAGTGTGGGAGAGTTCATTCAGTCTACAATGGGTTAAATAATGTTGAAAGAGACATAAAATACCAAATTATCAAGAGCTATATCAAAGACCGTATTCTGGAATGTTTTTGCATTGCCAGATTTTTGCAGATTTGCCTCAGAAAACATCAGGATAAATTTTTGCAGTTTTCAATTTCCATGGTTGCTTGTACATGTACCTGCGAAAATAAGAAATGCAATTGCCATGCGAAAATTTGACAACACTGAAACTTTAAGCCAGCACATGTAGAGATAGAATGTAAAGTAATTGTAATGTGGACAAATTTATTAAAACAAATAAAACTGGTAAAATAATCTGAGATAGTTAAGACTCTTTCATTGGAAACAATGTTGTCAAGCACTCGTAGACATTTTGGACACAAATCAGTGTGAACTGCAAAGAAACCAGTCTCGACTAAAATATTCAAACAACTAAAAGCCAAGTGCTATTGTTCAGTATAAAAGTAAATAAAATTCATTATCCCTGAAAAAAATATTTTATTGTACATTCAATGTAGGTGCAAGTGACCTTTAACCCTTAAGCTGCTAATCACAACAATTGTTGTCTGCTTTGTCATCTGCTTGTGAGTTTAAAAGTCATTTTTGCAAACAGTGTGGACCCAGATCAGGCTGCTCCTTTAGGTGCAGTCTGATCAGGGTCCACACTGTTTGTCTGTATGCAAAAATAGGTTTGAAAAGTTTGCAAGAATATTCAGCTGATGACATAAACAGATGACATTTTCAGATGCAGGTTTTCTTGGCGCTTTAAAGGTTAATTAGTTGTTGTTAGTGGAAGTCTTTTCAATGGTAATTACCATTAAGATAACACAAGCCTTGCCACGGGTTATATTTGTATTCCTTTGACGTTTTTCACCTTATGTTAAGGGAATTAACTACTGCAAGACATTATCATTGGATGCTTGGCAAATGTCTCTGCTTTGTCTACTTTGGACAAACTTAGAAAATATTTTGCTGATTTTAATTTTTGCGGATCAAGGCCGATGGCGAAATTCCGTGAATATTAGGTGATACAGAAATTTTTCAGAGCACGGTCAGTACCACAACATACAATACATTTAAGGGAGAAAACCATTTACTCGTATTTATCTAAGTACTGTGCTTCTCTATCCCCACTCCATATCACCCCAACACAGAGTTTTGTCTGGAAGCTATGACCTACAGTACCTGGTTCACTGCATTCTTAATGAAAATCATGCTTTTTCAGGCTCTGCTGCTAGAAAAACCATTTTATCCAATCAGAATGATTGAACTGATGGATTGTCTCTTGGACTCCCTTGCAATTCAGCGTCTTTCACGTGCATTCATGGTCAGTGAAGTTTTAACGAAATTACTGCTGGACTATAATGAATTCGGAGATGAAGGTTGCAAGAATTTGTGTAAAGGCTTGGAGAATAATAGAACTCTGTTGTCTTTGAGTATGTGTTACTGTGATCTTGGGGTGAGCAGTGGAAGTATGCTGGGAAATATACTCACCACAACTGCTGTAAGGTATGTGTATATTGCTTTTGTCTTTATCTGCACATGAGTGGCACTGTACCAGAGGAATTGTTAAGGAGGAGTATTTGGTGGTAATTCTGGGAATTTTTTTCTTATTTCTCCATAAAAACATATGTAGCTGGTACTCATTAGAAGCACCTCACTGAGGTGCTTCTAATGAGTAGCCACAACATATGTTTTTATGGAGAACTGGACAGAATTATCCCATAATTATCACCAAATACTCCTTCTTAACAATTCCTCTGCTAAACCTAATCAATACCACATTTATGCTATAATTGGACATCTTAAATGTTAACCCTTGTCACACTGAATAAATTAAGATGCCACACCCGCTTCTAATTTTTAGCCAAACAGATTACTTGATCTAGGTTGTTGATTCAAATTCAAATACTTAATGACAAACAGTGCAGATCCAGATCAGTTGGTTTCTTCAGAAGCCAACTGATGTGGATCTACACTGTTTGCAAAAGCAGGGCATATCCAGGGTCAGCAGGACCAGGGTTAAAGTACCAAGCAAAATTGTAGCAGACCATTGTCTATTTTTCATTATTGTTTTTCAGAGAAAAGAAAGCTTAACATTTCCCATGAATTGTCTGCTATGCTGACAATTCACATGAAATGTTAAGCCTTATTTTCTCTGAAAAATAATAATAATATACAAACAAAAATAATAATAATGAAAATAATAATTATACAAAACTATTTCTAAGTATTGTCTGATGCAGTTTTGAATGGTGCTTCAAAGGTAAACTCTGCCATTACTTTAAAAAAAACAAAACAACAAAAACAAAAAAACCTTTGATTATCGGAAGTGTCTGGGTGGTTGAGTGGTTAATGCTGTTGACTGTGGATCATGAGGTCGTGGGTTTGAATCCCACTGGAGGCAGAATTCATCTCCTGACTGTATGGTATTTCATTGCACAGAGCCTTACATTAGCACCCTTCTGTTATCTTGATATTACTGAAACAATGTTGAAAGGAATATAAAATACCAAATCATCATCATCAACCTTTGATTATGTTACCCTATATAAACGGTGAATGTCTAGATCTGCCTGAACAGTTTACCTGTAGTCTGATTTCACTCGATATCCTGTTTCAGAGAACTGTACCTAGATGGTAATAACTTAATGTGTGATGGAGCGAGAGAACTGATCAAACTGTGTGTAGAACAGGCAGAATACGAGGTCTACCTGAAAGCAGAGGAAGCAAAGAAGAAAGCGTTGGAGGAGGAGGCTCTGAAAACTGCAGGTGAATATGAAGTCAAACCTGTGTTAAGCAAGCACCTAAGGGAAAACCAAAGGGGGTAGCTTAAGACAGGTGCTTGCTTAGTACAGGTAAATTTACACTTATTTTCCTTTGATGGGACCTGAAAAAAGTGGCCTTTTGACAGAGGTGATTGCTTAATACTGGTAAATTTATACTTATTTGCCTTTTATGGGACCTGAAAAAAGTGGCCTTTTGATAGAGGTGATTGCTTAATACAGGTAAATTTACACTTATTTTCCTTTTATGGGACCTGAAAAAAGTGGCCTTTTGATAGAGGTGATTGCTTAATACAAGTGGCCTTTAAGACAGGTTTGACTGTACCCAGGAAATTAGGCACAGAACCTGTTATGGTCGAGTATTTGATGATATTTCTGGGATAATTTTCACCAGATCTCCATATAAAAACAAATGTTGATGGTACCCATTAGAAGCTTTTTAGAAGTGCTTCTGCGAAGCACCTTCTAATGAGCACCCACAACATATGTTTTTTATGGAAATAAAAAAAAAATGTTATCCCAGAATCATCATCAGATTCCTACAACAATTCCTCCTAACAAGTTCCTTGATCAGGCCCCAAGGTTATAAGACTTTTTTCATGCTCAACTCAGCTGAGCATGAAATTTGTCCTGCTTATAAATCTCAAATTACAAACCATTGCCAATTCTTTCTTGCAAAACATAGCTGAGCATGAAAATTTCTCTGCTAATAAATATGAAAAAGCCAACTATTGTTGGCATTTTCATATTTATTAGCAGAGAAAATTTCATGCTGAGCTGAGTTGAGCATGAAAAAAGTTTTATAACCTCGGGGCCAGGGCTCTAGATAAGTTTGACATTCAGATATATATACATAAAAACATATGAGGATCACTAAATTGAAATCAGCCTTATGGCATATGCAACCAGTGTTGACTAAGATCAGCCTCCACATCCATGCAGCCACTTTAGGATCTGCACGGTTTGCCAACAGAATATTTAATATAGCTCAAAGTGATGTGCCATCTGATGTGACTCTATGCTGGTTGCATATGTCAGAATGTTTTGTCAAAGGTTGAGGTAGCAATGTTCTCAGCCGCTAGGTTCATCTTTACTGATGCCTTCTATAAGATGCACTGTTTGAAAGAATTATGGTTTCATTATCTTATACCTGAACAGAAAAGATGCACATCAGCTGCACATCTGTGCAGTCTTCTCATGGGTTCCCAGCAGGCACATGACATTTAAACAACGTTGTCTCAATGTCGATGCAACGTCATGACGTTGCATCAACGTTGAGGCGACGTTGTATAAACATTATGTGCCCGCTGGGTTCTATGTTCACATACAATTACATACAATAAATGAAGAGCCTGATCAGATTAAAAGCCCCATATTCCCACAAAAACAGACATATTTTATCCAAGAAAGTTTTAATAAATTGATATATAGTATTAATACACTCATAAAATGTGGCATCTGACAGCCTGTAAAAAGTTCAGTTAGTCTCACGTTTTTGAATGGATCAAAAATGAAATGATTTTTTATCGTATCTCTGAATTAATGTTGGAAACATTAATTCATCGATATGATAAAAAATCATTTTCATTTCAAGAACAAGAGACTAATTGAAATTTTACAGGCTGTCAGATGCCACATTTTATGATTATATTAATACCATAAATCAATTTATTAAACCTTTCTTGGATAAAAAAATGTCTATTTTTTTGGAATATGGAGCCTTTAAGTAAATTTGGTCTTACTGGTATTCACATGAGCTCTTGTTTCCAACAGTACACCTTGCTTGTGCTTTGCTAGGGCTAAGATGTTCAAAGTATCAAAATCATAATTGAGCCAGGGCACATCATTTCCTACAATATCGCATGTTCCCCTAGCAAAGACTCAGCTTAGCCTGTGCATCAGTGCAGTCTGATCAGAGTTTTGCAGGGCAGTCTGTGGCTAGCCAAGGAGACATAGCATCTTCAGACAGACAGGCAGGAACCCTGATCAGTCTGTATGGATGCACAGGCTGATCTGTCTCTGATTGGAGCACTTGTAATCTGGTAGAAAATATTATGCCCTGGCTTATCTAATTATTTTACAGAAAATATAAATACATGTACATGTATTATATACTGATATTTTTGTTTGAAAACAGTGAAATAAATTCAAGGTTATATTACTTAATGTCATGTTAATTTGTCAAGTTTGTAAGATGGAGGTGCTTTGAACAACTGGGCCCAGGTGTATAAACACCCAGCAGTTAGCTAGACTTCCTACTTAATACACCATAACCTCTTTATAACACTATTGCTGGGAGCCAAAGCAAAATCATGTTAGCTAAAAAACAGTGTTATATCTAAACAAAAATATATGGATTATATAGAGAAATGACCATAAATGGTCATTTCTCTGTATAAGCTATATGTAGAGGAACTTACACGAGTAGTCATTTCATATGAAATTTATGAAACAAGCCTTTGGCGAGATTCATAAATTTCATATGAAATGATCATGAGTGTAAGACTCTGTTTATCATATGACCATTTTAAGTTGGATTTTACGGCTTACAGAGTTGACAATTGTTCAGCAGAAAATGCATGGTGCATGGTTGACATGGACGTCATGATGTTACTTGTTCCCGCCAAAGTGTTATGTAAATTGTGGTCATACGATTTTTATGACATGTTGTTATCCACTGAATAACAGCGACGTCATATGATAAATGGTATTTATATATATATATATATATATATATATATATATATATATATATATATATATATATATATATATATATATAATCTCTACAGTTTTGTTTTTGGGGTCCACCTTTCAACATCTTATATCTGAAACTGTCTTATATCTGAAACCAATTTATAATGAACTGTCTTACAAAGAGGTCACAGTGTATGTGGCTATAGATAGGGTGATTATTTGAGTGAAAATGGGACTGGATACACTTCCAGGAAAGATAACTCTGTCAAAATTGTTTTGCCTCCTTTTTGAAAAGGGGTCTAATATAAAAGTATAGGATTTGCTCCACACTTAGACTAGACCCTTTTTAGAAGGGACTTAGTGTGCAGTGGTACTAACGGAAAGTAAAAAAAAGAAGTTGCCTTTATTGTAAAAATGGCAGAAAAAAAAAACAACTGCCAAATGTGTCCAGTCCCCTAGAGTTGATTCATTTGCTTATGTACCAAAACATTTTTTTTTTGTTTGGGAGTACCGTACATTTTGGTGTAGACATAAAAAAAACTTGTCTTGTCTTTCAAATACCTGGTTTAGATGGAGTTCTGTTACTGTATTGACACTATGTATTCTGACAGACAGGCCTTAGCAAACAGTGTAGACCCAGATCAGATGCCACAAATTGTGGCATCTGATCAGGGTCTACACTGTTTGCCACCCATCCGTCGGTTTATAGACGTGAACAGGAAAGAAAATGGAGTTGTTCAAACTTTAGGACAAGTATGGTAAGGAGTTAAAGTGTCCGAATACTTAGGGTAAATGCAGTAATCGGAAACTTGAAAGTCAAAACAGAAAATAAATACAGTCAACTCTCGTTATCTCAACTTCCCTTATCTCGAATAACCACTTATCTAGAAGTGAAAATCAAGTCCCTGTTTTAACATGTAAATCTAACAACAGGTAGCAAAATATTGTGGTAAAGAGGAGAAATTGCTCCACAATATTTTCAATATGTCTCTAACTTCAGGATCAAATTACATATTCATTTGTGAAATGTGAATGTTTGACTTATTTTTCCCTCATTTCTGCAAATCTGACATGGCGAGATACGGATATCTTGAAGTATTTCAGAGAGTCCTTTGGACTTAAGATAGCGAAAGTTGACTGTATGCGAATTTTTTTTGTATTTTGCATGGTGTGTGTCTAGTAGTTGCATGTGATTCTGGCTTTTCTTAGAGTAGAAAACAAAACATTTTGGTCCTGACAAAGCTATTGGCCTCACTGGTGTAATGGTTAGCTTGCCTGACTGGAAATCTGGGGATTGCAGGTTCGAGTCCCCACTCTCGCTAGAGTTTTTTCAAAGCATTACTACAGCAAGACAATACACAGAATGCCTTTTTGATTATAGAATAGGCAGGTTGTATTTAAGCATAGCTCTAGATAGGTAGGGGTATAATGTAAATATTATTCTTATTACACCAGGGATCAATTTTAGCACTTGCTAACTTGCTAAATGCTAGTTAATTTCCTAAAAAAGCAAGCTGCAATTTCCGTCACTTGCTAATTCTAGCAAGTTGGAAAGATTCTCTTTAATTGTGGAACCTGAGGCACTGTTGCTAAAGTTTTGCAATTTCTTTTCCAAAAGCAATGACTATACTTTTTTTTTTTATTTTTCCCAGAAAACAGGTTTTGACATTACATGCAAATTGTCTCCATAGGAGACCTAGGAAAAATAAGAAAAATATTTTAAAATGTCTGCTGAAATTTTTACCCGGAGTGCAAAGGTTTAAAGCCACATTTAACAGTGTTTATAAGTATGAAAAAGCAAGTGGCTGAAAGGTTTAGCAAGTAAAAAATAATGCTACTTGCTAATTTTAGCAAGCTGTCAGGAAAGTTAAATTTGAACCCTGTACACAACAAAAACATTTCACTGAGGTGCTTCTAATGGGTACCCACAACATAGTTTTTTGCTGAGAAATAAGAAAAGATATCAACACTTTTTGACTGAAAAAAAACAACAACAAAAAACGCCTTATCTAGAGCTGCGTTTTAGAAACAGACAATAACTTGACATGTACATGGAAGTTCTGTGAGAACAGGGCTGTACCAGTGCATGCAAACCAAAGGAGCTTGAAGTTTGGCCAGAAATGCATGTTAAAATTGCCCAAATCGACTATCCTATAAGGCGAGCCAAAGGCCTTCGGCTCGCCTTATAGGATAGTCGATTTGGGCCATTTTAACATGCATTTCTGACCGATCTTCAAGCGCCTGTGATGCAAATATAAGCAACAGTATTCCAATATGACCAAAACATTGTTATTTCCTGTCATTGAGCTAGCATCTTATTTACCTTACTCAACCTAATTACTGCACACACCCCTAAAAATACACTGTCAAGCAATTGTTTAGTCTTCAAATTACAGCCTGTTTACTTTTATCAACTTCTTTATAAAGCATATGTTGTAGGTACTCATTTGAATTCCTTGACAAGTCCAGGCAATTCAAATGTGTACCAACACCAGATGCTTTTATAAAGGAAATCAGAAAAAGATATTGCATAAGCATCATTAAATGTGCCCCTCATGAAGTCCTATACTGGTCTTTCTTTAAAGTCTGACCTTATTAGGGAGATATTTTACTGCAAGTAGTCTGGAATTTTGGAAACCCTAAGCCCACAGTGCAGTAATTAGGTCAAATACGGTATGTCAAAAGCTATCTCTGAAGGAAGAATTAAGTTAGATTTGTGTGTTTCTTTGATAGTGCTTTCAGAAGATGGTGAAAGTGAACTCGGTAAAACTCCCTTTTAAGATATAAATGTCCATTGATAACCCTGCACTTATGTTTTGATAATTGCTTTTAACTTAATTCTAACAGCTGTCCTGATGTTGTGTCTAATTTTGGAAAACCTAAGCCCACAGTGCAGTAATTAGGTCAAATACGGTATGTCAAAAGCTATCTCTGAAGGAAGAATTAAGTTAGATTTGTGTGTTTCTTTGATAGTGCTTTCAGAAGATGGTGAAAGTGAACTCGGTAAAACTCCCTTTTAAGATATAAATGTCCATTGATAACCCTGCACTTATGTTTTGATAATTGCTTTTAACTTCTAACAGCTGTCCTGATGTTGTGTCTAATTTTTTGGTATTGATTTCCTAACCATTTTAGTTACATCTGACTTGAGAACAACAACAATAAAAACTGATATGTTTTGAAACTTTAAATGGGTGAGGTCAGTTACTTATTGAATTGCCCTCGTATATAAGATTGCTTTGGATTTAATATTATGTATGTATTTACAGTGAAATTCTGCATTTATTAACCCTTGTCCTGCTGAACCCAGATATATCCTGCTTTTGCAAACAGTGTAGATCCAGATCAGTTGGCTTCTGAAGAAGCCAACTGATTTGGATCTGCAGTGTTTGCCATTAAGTTATGTGAATTTATAGAAACAATCTGGGTAAGTAATCTGATTGGCTGAAAATTAGAAATGGGCATGGTATCTTAATTTATTCAGCATGACAAGGGTTATTATTATATAGCTATAAAATATTAAATGATTAAAACGTGCGATAAAAGCCGAGGAGCTAGCGTGCCAATATCACACGATATCAGCACACTTACTTGATATTGCACACTTACTCGGATGCCTTCTCATATTACCGTTACATTAAGTTGCTTTTGATGACGTCGTAATGCGGTGACATTGCGCCAAACCTTGTCACGCACATTGGTAGAATTCACATTTTTATTATGTAAACAGCATTTTAAAGGTAAGAAACACCGGGAAACGAAATAAGTATTTATAGCTATATAATAAAAGGGTTATTACACTGATATTGGTGAATATTGTTCCTCGACGGGATATCTACGGACGCTCGCAAGCTCGCGTCCTTCGATATATTACTCGGGACAATATTCACCAATATCAGTGCAATAACCCTATAATACTGAATATGGAATTACATGTATAAGAAAGAAACCATTCTGGACTGGCAAAAGCTGGTCCGAATAGTGTCGTGGCCTTAATTTTGAGTCATCTAAATTGTGGAATTTTACTGCTTGTGTTTTATTGCTTGTGTTTTAAATTCAGTAATTTATTCCATACCATTAATTTCAGTATGATGTCCTGGTATGGATCCAGAAAAACATACACACATGCTTACTATGCAAGCATGCACACACATGTACTCACACTCAAAGACACACGTACACACATACATGTACAGAGGCTTGCTATGCAAGCATGCACACACACACATGCACACACACACACACACACACACACACACACACACACACACACACACACACACACACAGAGGTCGGGTAGGATTTTCAGGAGTCTAAAGTCAACATTTTCATCCCCTTCCCACCTCTAGCTGTGGTTGACTCTATCTTAATGAAACAAATTTTGGATCCATTCTGTAATGTTTCACTTACAAAATGTTGCTTTCAGTGACTAGATATGATTCTGATGAACTAATTTATGTAATGTTTCAGCACTGTTATATGATGGATTAATTGTGTGATTTAACCAATAAAATTAACTGAATTTTCAAGTAAATCATACCATATTTACCCTAAATATTCAGGCACCTTAACTCCTTACCATACTTGTCCTAAAAAATTAACCCTAGTCATGCTGAACCCAGATATGCTCTGTCTTTGCAAACAGTGTAGATCCAGATCAGTTGGCTTCTGAAGAAGCCAACTGATCTGGATCTGCACTGTTTGTCATTAAGTATTTCAATTTGTATTTAAAAAGCTGGATCAAGCAATCTGATTGGCTGACAATTAGAAATGGGCTTGGTATCTTAATTTATTCAGCATGACAAGGGTTAACAAGTCCACATTACCACCTTTTCATGTGTCAGGGGTCATCCTTGAGGGCGCTTTGGGAGAAATAGTCTCCCTTAGCTGACTGACTTCTCCCTATCTTGTGCTGAGGGAGAAGTGAAAATCCAAAATTAGGACCAAACTTCTCCCTGAAATTTTCGCAAAACTTCTCCCTCTTTGAAAGCTCTAGAATGACCCCTGTGTGTCTAAAAACTGCTGGATGAGTGGCAAACAGTGTAGACCCTGATCAGATGCTGCATTTTGGAATATCTGATCAGGGTCTACGCAGTTTGTTCAAGCCTGCCTGTCTGTCTGATTACTTAGGGCAAATACAATATCATGATTATTTTTACATATTTGGAAGTGTTGCAGGATAGTTTTTCTATTATAATTTGTGAATATTTACAAACATGAGATTTTTATGCCCCACCACACTATAGTGGCAGGGCATTATGGTTTCACATTGGACGTCCGTGTGTCCATCTGCCATCTGCCCGTCTCTCTGTTGTATATCCATCCATCCATATTTTTTATTTCTGGACAATAACATGAGTTTTATATGTTGTTTTAACATAAATATTTGTGATCTATACTCACGACAATGTAACTTATGCTACCCTCCATTCCCCTAGAAGCGCCGCCTACGATTACCAGTCGTGTAAGACCACCGCAACCTTTATTCCGCACTTGTCACCCAGTGACTGAAATCATTAACCATGAAATCATGGACTTCATGACCACAAACCTGTTAAATTACCTCTTTGTGAGGAAAAATAAACAGATTAGCGGGGAGGTTGGGAGTTTATATAAATATATAAAATCGGGCCTTGTTACATTGTCGTGAGTATAGATCACAAATATTTATGTTAAAACAACATATAAAATTTGTTTCTCTAGTACTCATGACAATGTAACTCATGCTAATTAGATTTAATCTCACATGGATGGTGGGGAAATCTGATAAATTCACAATATAAAAACAAGAATAAAGGAGCAAGTCCAGACCCAAAGCTGCGTTGCATATACACTTATGCACTCCCCTAATAAAGACGTGATAAATAAAACGAAACCTCGAAACAAAATAAGCGAAAAAAACGCTCAAAAATGGTCAAAATAAACTTTACTTTTGCTTTTGACCACAATGTATTAATCTGCCATGTGCATAATTATGACATCACAAAAGCTGGGACTAAAAATTTATAACACAGTGTTCAACTGCATGACCACTGGGAAATGAATTAAACAGAAGAGGAAATTACAGTCTGTGAAGCCACATCGGGACCCAGAGAAAATAACTTTGCATTGATTCCTGCTGTATCGCTTAGATAAAATTTAATGAAGGAATCCTCAGAGCGCCAAAAAAACGGCTCTGAGAACAGTATCCAAGGGGACCCCATTTAGCCAAGCAAAACTTGCACTTAAAGCCCTTAGTTCATGAGCACAAGTCTTGTTAGATGTGGAATTGCATTTTTGATCATAAGCAAAGCGAACAGTATCCACAATCCACCTGGATATCGTAGAAGGACTTATTTCCTTGTCATAATTCTTAACAAAGGAAATAAAGAGTCTTTTTCTTTTCCTCCGAAAGCTTCTAGTCCTTCTCATATAAAAACATAAAGCACGAACTGGACACAGAAGTGTGCCAGAGCGACCTTTATCTCTAGAAAGAGATGGAATGTCAAGAGGAATTCCTGCTACTGAAGGAACCTGATTTTTAGCTAAAAATCCGGGGAAAAATGCAGTTTAACTGAGCTTTTGTCTGCTGAAAAATTGACAGAGCCGGAAGAGGCAGATAATGCATGGATATTACTACGCCTCCGACCTGAAGCAAGTGCGATCAGAAAAACTGTTTTCTGAGTCAAACATTTGAGTGAACAAGAAGACATGGGCTCAAAGGGAGACTCCTTTAGGCAGTCTAAAACAAGGGACAGATCCCAATGAGGAACAGCCTTACTGACCACTGGTTTTTCAAATTCCATACTCTTTATGATATCAGAGAGTACAGGATCGGAAGAAAAATTGACTGAAGATAAATGCTTTAGTGTGGATGAAATGGCTGACCTGTATCCTTTAACAGAAACAGGAGCCAGCTTCTTCTCTTCAAACAGGAAGATAAGGAAGTCTGCCAAAGCCATTACAGATGGATCGATGGGATCCATCTCCCGTTCGAGACACCAGTCCATCCAAGCGTTCCAACGGTAATTGTAGAGAGACTGTGTGGAAGCTCTTTTAGCAGCACAGACTCTCTCGGCAGATCTTTAGAAAATCCTGCCTTCTCGAGACCTCCCTGTAGCACAACCAAGTGTGCAGGTTGAATATGTCTGGTTTTGGATGAGTAAGACGAGAATGAGATTGGATCAGAAGATCCCGCCGACAAGGAAGTTTGATCACTGGAGCAACCACCAGAGACAACAGCACTGGAAAGTGAGGGTGACTTTCCCAGCATGGAGCTATCAGAATGACCAATAGCACCTTTACAAAAAGGGAGATGGGAGGAAATGCATATGCTAACATTCCCTTCCAGGACAGCGATATCGCATCCACTGCCCAAGCTAAGGGGTCATGAAATGGAGACACAAAAGACGGTAGTTGATATTTTAGTCGCGTGGCAAACAGATCTATGTGTGGGACTTCCCAGAAGTGAAAAGTCTGACACAGAGTGCCTCTTTGGAGAGTCCACTCTGTATGAATGATCTGCCCCTTCCTCGAGAGTGACTCTGCGAGTACGTTCAATTTGCCTGGAACGAATTTGGCTGTCAGAGACACCTGTCACTTTGCACACCACGCTAGCAGCTTGGTTGCCATGAACGACAAGGTTCGAGACCTGGCCCCCCCCCCCCCCCCCCTCCTTTGTACAGATAAGCCACCACGGTTGTATTGTTTGTCGACAGCAACACCTGTCAGCCTGAAATTACCTGATGGAAGGACTTCAGAGCTAACCAAACTGCATGGAGTTCCAGAACATTTATGAATAGACCACTGGCCTGAAACTGAGAGATCGCCCAGATGGGCGCCCCAGCCCACCAGGCTCGCATCCGTGAACAGATAGAAGTCTGGTTGTGGATGAACCAGCGGAACCATAGCATGAAAAAAATCCTTGTTCAGCCATTGCTTTACTGCTTGTCTGAACCAAGGACCCAATGAAATATGGTAGTCCCAAGACTGGGTTGCCTGAGACCACCGGTCTTTCACATGCCATTGTAGTAAACGCTTGTGTGCCCGGCCATAAGGTAGGTGACGGGCTACTGATTCCATCTGTCCGAGTAAAGAATGAACTTCTCGGGCAGATGCTGAATGAGATGCCAACATCTTCTATTCAACATCTTAAAAATGAACTCCGAATTCTGAAATAAAACAGAAAATAGGGAAAACAACATGGCAATAATAATGTCTAAACAAAAATAATTTGAAAGCACACCGGGGAAAATTGGGCTGCTCGAGCCTAGGAAATACCCTGGATAAATTACCCAACACGTCCTATCACTTGTAAAAGCGCTGGGCAAAGAGGAAATTTAACAGGTTTATGGTCATGAAGTCCGTGATTTCACGGTTAATGATTTCAGTCACTGGGTGACAAGTGCGGAATAAAGGTTGCGGTGGTCTTACATGGCTGGTAATCGTAGTCAGAGCTTCTGGGGGAATGGAGGGTAGCATAAGTTACATTGTCGTGAGTACTAGAGAAACAAATTAATATTTATGGGTTTTCACCAAACTTGATATGTGCATTGATGTTGTGGAGATCTTGCTTGGGACTGCTATTAAATGGGCAAATTTAGTCAATTTTTGACAGAATTATCTGCTTGACACATGTCCATATTTTCGTTTCCGGACAATAAGTAAGTTTAAGTAAGTTTAAATGGATTTTCACCAAACTTGTTGTGTGCATTGATATTGTTGAGATCTGCTTTGGGATTGCTAATGAACGAATTTCGTCAAGTTTTGACAGAGTTTTCTGCCCACCAGATGTCCATATTTTTGTTTTCAGACAATAACTTGAGTAAATGTCAATGGATTTTCACCAAACTTGCATTGATATTGTGGAGATCTGATTTGGGAATACTAATGAGCAAATTTCGTCAATTTTTGACAGAATTAATTCTGGCCGACACACGATAGTGGCAGTGTATTATCATTTTAAGTTTTTTATTGTAAATACCATTAATTTTTGTCTATGGGCACATATTGCATGAGATTCCTTTTTCCATTTTGCACATTGTATGATGACGTAATATGACTCTATATGAGTTTTAAATGAGCCATGACATGATATGAGAAAAGATGTGTTCAGATCAGGAACATTGCTATACTTTTTTATGTTCAACAGTATCCAAAGAATCTGTAAGCGGACAGTGAAGGTCCTGATCAGACTGCACGAATGTGCAGGCTGATCTGGGCCTTCAATGTCCGCATATGCCTGAAAACACATTTTTGAATGGCAAGGCATGGCCTAAATAATGTTGAAAGGGATGTAAAACACCAAATCATCATCATCATCATCATTCTTTGTTTTTGATGGCAAGATTCGTTCGGATGTCTTTTAGATGGAGATTCGTACGCTGATTTTAAGAGTAATTCTTCTGATAGTGATGGTAAAATGTGCACCACAAAAAGTCGTCTGCTTTCATATATTGCTGAAAGCCATCTGCTCAATGTAAAGCTCTTACATAGTACTTTACCCTAAATATTCTGGCTACTTAAATTAATACTTGGCGTGCTGGGTAAAAATTTCAGCAGACGACAATATGAAATATTTTTCTTATTTTTTGCCAGAAAATAGGCTTTGACATTTCATGCAAATTGTCTCTTTTGGAGGAAATCTCAAAGTCTATTTTCTGGGAAAAATAAGAAAAGCATCATCAGTTTGTTGTCTGCTGAATATGCCTAGAGAGTTGTAATGGTTAACCTAACTTGTTATAAAATTCAACAAGTCCATTTCACAACTTGTTTATCTGTCTAAAAATGCATAGATGAATGGCAAACTAAGTAGACACACTGCATTCTGTAGCATCTGATGTCAGATCTGGGTCTACACTGTTTGCTAAGGCCTGTCTGTCTGAATACTTAGGGTAAATATGGTAATTGCTAAATTAACTGCCATAGTTTTATATTATTATTATTGATAAAAAGCCTCTTAAATTTTCATATTATATAGCATACATGCCATATCTCACACTGTGAGATAAAATCTCACAGGATTTGGCCCGTCTGGAAGTCAATTCTCATAAAAAATTCAAATCTCACAGAATTTTCAGACCATTTTACAACAGATTTTATGAAAAAATAAACATAAATCACTCACTTTTGTGGTTTTCACAAGCTTCTTACATGAAAAAAAAAAGAAGACTTTAAACTATATTAGGGGAGCTCCAAAGTGATGTTTATGAAAATCTCAGAATTTTGTCAAATCTCCCTTAAAATTTTGCCTTATCTCACAGATTTTAGTCCACAGCTTATGGCCTGTATGATATAGTCTAACCAGAAGTGTGAACCAGTCAGTTTCCAGTCCTTATATAGTAGTGCCATTAAAGGGAAAAGCACACGAAACTTATTGTATGTCTTAAAATATTCATCTTTAGAAAACAACCGTCTAAGGCAGGTAGTCTAGGATGTTGCTTAGATGATGCTTAAAAATTAATGTCAGCCCTTAAAATGCTAATTACAAATGCAAAAGGTGACATTTTGAATTGTTTTTATATTATTATTATTTACCATAGAAAATAAGACTTGACATTTACATAAAATACCAAGTCTTATTTCTCTGAAAAATAATTATAAAAAAAAAAAAAAGAATGTCATCTGCTATGATTTTGCTTAGCAAAAAGAAGGAACTAACTATTTGCAGTTGTACATTTTTAAATCGGTGCACCTATTTGATAAACAACTACTAATAATATTTAGGTTTGGTACAAGATGCCATTAAAAATACACGTTTTAATTTTAAAATGATTTTAACGAGTTAACTGTATTTAAAATGTTATTAAATCAAATTATGACATACATGTAGTTTGTACAATAATACGAGTGAATGTTCATGGAGTTATATAAAATTTGTAGGTGATTGAAGAAAATTTTGATGTTACACATACAAGGATTCTCTTTTTAATTTGCTTGTGTAGAAAATAGGCTTATTGCTTAAACTCTTAAAAGTCCAAGCAAAATTATAGCAGGTGACAGTCTAAATAGTTTTTTTTTTAAATTATTTTTCAGATAAAATAAAGCTTGACATTTCATGTGAATTGTCAAGCCATATTTTCTCAGTAAAATAATAATAAAAAAAAATAAACATTCAAAATGTTGTATGCTGCAGTTGTGATTGACACTTCCCAGCTAGCATTCTACGTAAATCTACATCGGGCCGTCATCGGCCCGTCAGCTACCCTGACGGGCCGATGACGGCCCGATATAGATTTACGTAGAATGCTGACTGGGTTTGAGGATAAATTTTCATTTTTGTATCTTTTCGTTATGATCTGTATATACTTTTAGTTGAAGAGTATGCCTCTGAGAATGGTAACTGTTGCATGGAATTGGGCATAGCCTTACTGAAAGCCAGTCTTCCAGTCTTAATGCTTAGCATGCTGGGTAAAAAATCAACCAAGGACTTTTCTTCATAATATTTCTCATTTTTCCCAGAAAGTAGGATTTGACATTCATGCAGATTGTTGCCTTAAGAGACAATTTGCATGAATTGTAGGCTGATTCAGATCTTAAGTGCTTGCAAATGCTGTAACCTGGCTTTTAGATGGGATAGTCCAAATCATGTTTCTTAGTTTGCTAAAGTAACAGTGTGAATCATAATTATCCATGGAATACAGTGCATTGGCCAGCTCGACATGATCCCAACAGTGCTGAATGTGCCATAAAACTCCAGACAGCTCAAATGTGACCTGTTGCTTTGATTTTTTGATTATGATATTCATAAGTGAATGTTTGCAGCAGAAGCAGGGACTACCTGTACAGGTGAACAGATAGCTGTTTCATGTGCAATGCAATATTTTCTGACTGTCATGCCTAAATTGTACAATGGACTTATCCTATGAATATCAAATGTAAAGGTCATGGCAATAGGTTACTTTGGTCGATCTGTAGCTCACTGAATATGTGAAATAAAAAAAAATTGAAGCAACCCACTTATTAGATGGTTCCAGTCTTCAGTGATTAAATATTTTTTCTTGTAATCCTGTTTGATAATCCACTAAAAGTTGTCAGTTTCTGGCAAAAGAATGTGCACAATACTGGTTAACTCCTTAGAGGACAAAGCCTGCCCAGTAAAAGTGTGGTTAGGTAAACTGACTTGCTCGACATGACCCCATTGGGTTGACTGGGCCGTAAAACATCAACACAAACAAACAAAAATACACTAAAATACAACCAAAAAATATGACTATAGTCATGATATGTTTTTGGTTTTATTTTAGTGGATTATCAAACAGGATTACAAGTAAAAAAATATTTAGTCACTGGAGACTGGAGCCAGTCTACCCACTAATATCAGCCTAGATCGACATATGAACTGTACACTCTGCAAGAACATTCAGCATAAAAGGAGAAATGTACAACAGTAACAAGAATTAATATGTTACCTTAGATAATATTACAGTAAATGTCCTAAAATTCCAGACACCAAAGTGGCTGAAAAAATGGCATATGCAAACAGTGCAGACCCAGATCAGACTGCTCCTTCAGGAGCAGTCTGATCAGGGTCTACACTGTTTGCCATTCCACTAAGTTTTCTAAGATACAACTGCATAAAAAGCAAAATTTGGACCAAAATAGTGTGGAATAAAGTGTTTGAAAGTTTAGGACATTTACCATATACCGTGTTTACTTGAAATATTTGGACATCTTAATTGCTTACAATACTTGTCTTAAAATTTGAACAAGTTCTTTATACTACTTGTTGATGTGTCTAAAAGTGCTGTATGAGTGGCAAACAGTGTAGAGCCTGATCAGATACCACATCCTGTGGAATCTGATCAGGCTCTACACGGTTTGCTCAGGCTTGTCTGTCCAAATACTAGGAGAAAATATGGTAGCTACAAATGTTTTATAACTTTTGAATTAGCTCTAGATAATGACCTGGGCCCAGTGATACGCAAATATGCTGAAATTTTTTGCTGAAAAAATGTGAGTAGCTTTTGCAGTGCAAAAGCTACTCCAATTTTTTTCAGCAAAAAATATCAGAATATTGTATATTGAATCCACTAAAACAGTTAATGAAATGACCCTTAACGGGCTCGTTAAGCTAACGACGTTTTGAACAACTGGGTCCTGGTGCTTTTTTCAACCAAATAATATATGAGCCAGCGCACGACAAAACCTACGACCAGGAAAGATCAACCTGTAAATCCACCCAGTATGGCAAGGGTTCTCATTTTTATCTCTCTTCGGATAGCTCTGAGGCGGTAAAAGGCACATGTGATCAGCAAAGACTCTGATCAGACTGTGCTAATAGGCTGATCTAAGTATTCGCTTGTTTCACAAGTCTCATTGTAGGTTTTGTAGTGCGCTGGCTCATTTATATTTTTCCTATTCATTACGAAAACACGCCTATTCAAATATATAGAAAATTTCACCTCCAAAAACTGAAAATTTTCAGATAAAAATCTCTGATATTTTTCATATTTCTGCTCAAAACATAGATTGTGGGTACTCGTTAGAACCGCCTCGGTGAGGCAGTTCTAACGAGTACCCACAATATATGTTTTTGAGCAAAAATAAGAAAAATAATGTATACCCCTACAAACCCCAGTTTTACTATATAAAAGTGGGGTTTAAGGGGGTCAAAATTATATAGGCATGTTTTCGTGATGTTCTTCATGAAAATATATGTTGTAGTACTCATATGTTCTCATGGAGAAATAAGAAAAATATCAACCTGATAACCCCAGTTATCTAGAGCTGTGTTTGAATGCTGAAAACAAATGTTAGCAGATGATAGATGTCTTAACACTTTGCATGCTGGGTAAAAATTTCAGCAGACAACATTTTGAAATATTTTTTCTACCTTTTCCTGGAAAATGGGATCTGAAACTTCATGCAAAGCACCTCCTAAATTTTCCTAAAAAATAAGATTTGATGTTTCAGCAAATTGTTTCATTAGGAATTTGCATGAAGTGTCAGATCCTATCTTCTAGGGCAAATAAGAAAAAGTTTGTTGTCTGCTGAATTTGCCCATAGCATGGTAAGTGTTAATTAAAACCTGCTTTTTCATGTATTTCTTAGAAACATGGCTTGACAGTTCTTGTGAATCAAATTGCCTAACCCATGTTTACTTGAGAAAAGTACCAAATTTACCCTAAGTTTTTTGACTGACTGGCCTGAGCAATCGTCATAGACCCAGATGCGACAGAAGGCGACATCTGATTGAGCTCTACAATCTTTGTCACTCATCCAGCAACTTGTAGCCACATCAGCAGGAAGTCATATGGACTAACAATAGTTAAAATGTTGGCGAAGAATGAATAGGAGTTAAAAACTGGGGTCACCTTTTGTGACTTCCTGTTTGCTTTCCTGCACACCAAGCCCCTTCTGCTAAGGGGACTATTCTAAAAGGACAGAATTTGCTCCCATGGGAACAAATTCTTTCCTTTTAGAGTAGACCCTTTTTCAGAAGGGAGGCTAACAATTTTGACAGAGTTAATTGCCCTGAAAGTGTATCAGTTCACCTAAATGTCCAAAAATTTGGGTAAATTTGGTAAGAAAAATATCATTTGTCTTCCGGTGAGTTTTGACATGCAAATAATGAAATGAAACTTCTTATTACATGTATATGTGTTTGAGAGTTCTTTCGATAGCAATAATTGAGTGATCTGTATGAATACTGTAGCTAATATGTGTGGAAATATATATAGTTTAATTAACTTTAAAGGGAAAGACAGAGTTTGCAAATAATGTGTCTATAATAGAAGATCTTAATAAACCTTGCAATTCCATTAGGAAAACATGCCTATTCAAATACCACCAAAAAATGAAAAATTTCAGATAAAAATTCTGATATTTTTCATATTTCTGCTCAAAACTTAGATTGTGGGTACCCCTTAGAACTGCCTCAGTGAGGTGGTTCTAATGACTACCCACAATCTTTGTTTTTGAGCAGAAATAAGAAAAATAATGTATACCCCTGTAAGTTCCAGTTGTACTATATAAAAGTGGGGTTAAAGGGGGTCAAAATTATATAGATGTATGAAAAACTGACCAAAATTGGACAAAAAATAAGAAAGTTATCAAGGTTTGAAGCTTCAGAATTGCTTTTATGGGTACCACCATTTTGAATAATTAATGAGAATTTATGATGTAATAAAGCTTTGATTATACTGTATTTGCTCTAATCACTGCACTGTGTGTTCAGGTTTTTCAAAAATCACTAGAAAAACTTGTAGTAAAATATCTTCCTAATACAGGCACACAGTAGAGAACTTCATGAGGAATGTATTTAATGATACTTATATTTATTTGTCTTTGTAAAAGAATATGTTGTTGGTATTTATTTGAATTGCCTAGACTGGTCAAGGCAATTCAAATGAGTACCAACAACATATGTTTTATAAAGAAGTAGATAAAAGTACACTGGCTGTAATCTAAAGACTACTAAATTGCTTGACTGTGTGCTTGTAGGAGCATGTGCAGTAATTAGGCTAAATACGGTATATGCAAAACCTAAATGAATGAGTTGAAACAATATTTTACCTCTGTGTTAATGACTTCTACACTAGACATGAATTGATTTTTCTTAAAAACCCGCACTGTTTTCTGTTTTAAAAATATTTTGTTTAATATTTTGAATGTTTAGAACAGCATTAAATATTCAAAATGGTGGTGGCCTTGATAACAGATTTGAAATCTTTAAAACATCATTATGTTTCTTAGTTTTTATTTGATTTTGATCAAATTAGTGTAAAAAAATGCATAGTTTACCAAGATCTTTTATCTCAGACACATTCTTTGCCAACATTGCCTTTCTCTTCAAAGGCTAGGTCTTCAATCATCAAGCATGGCTCTGGATAAGAAACTTTCCCTACACAGCCAAATCTATTGCTTTTGTTTTTTTTCTACTGAAACAACATTATATTTTATCTTTTTAGAACCAGATAACTAACAATCCAGAATTTTCTGGAAACTGAAGAAATTGTTCCAAAATCCAGAATTTTGATTTAACTGTCAAAAATCTCTTTTTTTTTTAATTCTACAAAAAAAAAAAAAAAAAAAAAAGAATGTTTTCTTTATGTTTAGGAGATTTTTTTAGGCTGAGCTTCCCTTGTTTTTGCTTCTTTGTTAATTGTCCTCTACCAGAGACAGAGGAATGTACTTTTGGCCTCAGCCCATTCACCTCTACATTCAAAGTCCAGAGCCATATATTTGTAGTGGTTTGTCAGTTTTAGGCAAATAAAAAAATAAAATAAAATAAAATAAAATAAACTAAAAATAAAAATAAAAATAAATAAATAAATCTTCTCAGGCACTGCCACATCTGCCAAAACGGTCCAGCATATACAATTTTTTTAGAATTTTTTCAACCGATGAAAATACATGACAGTTGAGTTATCTCATTTATCTGAGAAGTTTTTTAACCAAATTGTGATCTAGACCACATATGTATGATATTCTTATTCACCTTTGAAAGAATGTCAGTAAAATATGTTTGAGACTGAAACCTTGCATTTCCAATGTTTTCTATATGGGCGCTGTCATTTTGCTTTTCCAAACCAACCAAAATGTCCAAGAATATAGCAAATCGGAAAATAAGTCTTAGTCATACCATGGTTCGTGTGCATGTACGATGCGATAATGCACAAGTGTGAGCGAGTGCATTATTGCATGTACATGTGCAGAACCATAGTATAACTGATTTATCACATTTTCATGCATGCAGAGCAACCTTATTCATGCTGAATGTTGGGATTTAGGCTACTATATGATAAAAATATAAAGTTGCTTGCATGGGTCTATTTTTGTTTTTAAAAAAAAGTGCCTGAGAATCTAGACTTTTTTTGGGGGTGGGAGAAGGGGACAGGAAGGGATTTACATTCAGTTGATATCTAGTGTAAATGTTTGTGTTTTTACTGGAGGCTGCATCCCATCAAAGTTTGTTAGAACTGACATATCAACACCAGAGTGTTATAACCTTAATTTTGTTGAGAATGATAACTTTTGTCCATAACTCGATAAGAATGGGTTGGATTTTAAAGAGAATGGATACACTTTTGGGGGAGGCAACTCTATCAAAATTGTTTCTGCTCCCTTTTAGAAAGCGGTCTACTTTAAGAGCAGATCTCTTTTTAAAAGGGATTTGGTGTGTAGAAGCGCATACAGGAAGCAACAAAAGTTGTCTCCCTTGGCAGAAATGACGGAAAATCTACCAAGTGTATCAAGTCCTCTTAACCTTTGTCATGCTGAATAAATTAAGATGCCACGCCCACTTCTAATTTTCAGCCAATAAGATTACTTGATCCAGGTTTTTAATACAAATTCACATACTTAATGCAAAAAGTGTAGATCCAGATCAGTTGGCTTCTTCAGAAGCCAACTGATCTGGATCTACACTGTTTGCAAAGGCAGGGCATATCCGGGTTCAGCAGGACTAGGGTTGATAATATTGATGGGAATATTAGACTAAACACTGAATTAAATTTCGTTTTTTTGGTTTTAGTAGGTTTAACATCATTTGTACATGTTGCTAGCATACCATATTTACCCCTAATATTTGGACACCTTCACCCCTTACCCGAACTTGTTCTAACATTTGAACAAGTCTATTTTACTTGTTATTAATGTATCTAAAAACTGCTGGATGAGTGGCAAACAATGTAGACCCTGATCAGTTGCCACAGATCTGGGTCTACGCTGTTTTCTCAGGTGGGTCTGTACCGGTACCTAGGGTAAATATGGTATAACATTTGTGTTGTAGATATTATTAGCATTATGATTTTTAAAAGGAAAAAAATAAACCCAACAAAAAACATGTAGCAGGAAAGCTAGAGAAAAGATTAATACAAACCTTTTTTCGTCATTCATGTTGTAGAAAGGGTGAATTTTGTGATTTCATGAATCACTCCCTATAAGGTATCATATCATTTTGGCTGACAGCCAGGTATGAAGCCACTGACAGCCATGTCCTAACAGAAGGTGGTCTCTTTGATTTGTTTGGAAGTAAATGACATACAAGTAGGTACATAGAATATCTCATCTTTAAAACTGTAAAAATTAAAGATGAAGCATAATTAATGAAATAAATGTACATACTCCAGTTATACAAAAAATATATATTACTCTTCTTTAAGAAAAGAAAGCTAACAACAATTTTTAGTAAAAAAGGTACTTAAAGTAATGACATCTTGAAGATGAAGGTTCAGGTAAGTAGTTTTATAGCAAAAAATCTGTGTAGATCCCAGCTGATAGACTATTATTGACAGTCTTATTAATTCATTTTAAAAGACCAAAACTCTTGTTCATTTTAAAAGAACAAAACTCTTATTCATTTTAAAAGAACAAAATTCTTTTTCATTGTAAAAGAACAAAATTCTTATTCATTTTAAAAGAACAAAATTTTTGTGTGCATTTTCTCAGCCAAAAAGAACAAAATTATTGTGGAAATTTTCACAGCCAAAAAGAACTAAATTTTTGTGCAGATTGACACAGCCAAAAAGAACTCATTACATGTATTATGTTAATTTTCACAGCTAAAAAAACCCAACTACGCTATGATGTAGAAAGTGGAGGTGAACTTAGTGCCCTAGGATCAGATGCGGGGAAAAGTGGGGGTGAAAAGAAGAAGAAAAAGAAAGGTAATGTTGACATAACTCTAGACAAGCCGGGTATCCAGATAAATATTTTTCTTATTTCTTCATGAAAACTTATGTTGTGGGTACTCATTAAAATACCAGTACATGTTTATACTTTTCATTTTCATTAATCCTCACCCCACACTCTGTCAGACTTTTAATATCTGCCTCTGTCTTTCTGTCTGTCTGTCTGTCTCTCTCTCTCTTTATCCTTTTAAGTTCACAAATTTAATTATTATCATACTATTTCCTTACCAGCTATCTTTGAATGCTAATCAACTAAATAAATAAATCGATATAGTCAAACCTCAATGACTCAAACATCTTTGGGACCATGGAAATTTATTCTAAATATGGATAGTTTGAGCTACTGAGGGTCATTCATAGCACCAGGTTAGGAGACAAATGGGAATAGTGTATGAATGTCTTTTGGATCTTCTATAAAATAATAGTATTTGAGTGTACTCATTAGAATCACCTCAATGAGGTGATTCTAATGAGTACACTCAACAAACATGTTCATGATAAAATAGGAAAAAATCCTAAAATACCCTTTAATATTTGTTTTCTTGAGCTGTCAGAAGAATTTCTTAGGGACTCAAAAATGAGTTCGAATTAGCCACGGTAAATGAGTTATTGGAGTATTGAGGTTTTATAGTGTATAACAAATTTCCTTTGAGCATGGAGAGGCATTGTGATGATGATTACAAACCTGACAATTAGATAAACAACTGTAGCATTATGTTGGAATGTCCAGTCAGATTCATTTTTTGGTGGAAAAAAGAAAGGTACATACTTAGCATTACCTGGATCTGCACAAGGATCTGTATTGTATTATATTTGTGAATAGTGAAAAATTTGCCATGAATATGCCTGTCAGTCTTCATTGCTTGCTTATGGGAAAAATGTTATCCTATAGCATGCCTTAACTACAGTGTCTATCTCTTTAGGTAAAAAGAAAGGGAAAAAGAAGAAAAAAGAGCCTCCTCCTCCTCCTAGAGTTGGACCTTGGGTACACAAGTTACATCTTGCAGATAATGCCATAGATAACCTGGATTTTGGAGCCAAATTTGCTCCTGTACAGTGTATGAGGCTGTTTAAACAGTAAGTGTAAGACAGAATTCAAGTAAAACATAGGCATATCTTGATATGACTGAAATATTATTGATTGGGATGTTTACCCTTAAACTGCAGTGAATTAAAATGCCCTTTGTTCGGGAATGAGCCGATATGAACACACACCACAATCTTCAGAAATGAGGCACATCAGTTAACCCTTGTCATGCTGAATAAATTAAGATGCCACACCCACTTCTTATTGTCAGCCAATCAGATTGTTTGATCCAGATTGTTCATACTAATTCGCATACTTAATCACAAACAGTGTAGATCCAGATCAGTTGGCTTATTCAGAAGCCAACTGATCTGGATCTACACTGTTTGCAAAGGCAGGGTTTATCCTGATTCAGCAGGACAAGAGTTGATTCTAAGTTATCTGACAGTAGATGGATTGTGCTTCCTAACAATCCTAGTGGTGCCTGCATTGAAGGTCAGTCTTCAATGAAATTAATCTTCAAAATCACATCACAGTCCACTTTCTCCATTTTCAGTCTCCTGTTTTTCAGTCTTTTCCTATCAGATTGGATAGGCTCCTGTGATGACCATGCAGACTTGATCATGATAACTTTCAGTAATAAATGTGCACAAATGAAAGACGAATCCACAACAGTAATCTTATATTGCCTGCACTGCCCAGAAGTTGTACTAATCTCTTGAAGTTCTTTATTGTTATCCCCACGCTTTTAAAAAAAGTGATGGGGATATAGTGAGCCTCCATCCATCTGTCTGTCATGCTGTCTCCTAAACTACTGAGCAGAGTTTAATCCAACTTGCTACATGACTTCCCCACATGATAAGGGTGTGCAAAAGCAACAGTATTTTTTACTCCTCACTGCTTAGTGTTGAAAGCATGGGGATTTGAAATGGCATGCGGAAGGTGCCATCATCTGCACAATTTAGTTTTATTTATTTATTTTTTTAAGTGTCTCAACCTCACAATCATTTATCATGTGAAAACTATCATGTGGAGGTCATGTGATCACAGCAATTCTGCCAATTGGTGCCTGTTTGTGTTGAGGTTTTACGGCCCAGTCAACCCAATGGGGTGTGGTGCCTGTTTATTCAGCCACTGTACATGCAAAAATAATGGTAAAATCACCAAAAAATAAAACAAAGGAAATTATGGCTGTTCAAGTAAGACACCTCTCAAAAGACCCAGGTAAAAAAAACAACAATAACAAAAAACAATCTGCATTGTAAGGTTTAATAGAAAGTATGTATCAGGCATCAAACTTCTCATTTATGTGTTACGATAAATGTCCTAAAATTTTGAACACTTCATTCCATACATTTTTGGCCTAAATACTGCTTTTTATGCAGTTATTTCTTAAAATATTGGAATGGCAAGCAGTGTAGACCCTGATCAGACTGCAGTCTGATCTGGGTCTACACTGTTTACATATGGCATTTTGTCAGACCATTTGTTCGAAATTTTTAGGACAGTTACTGTAGTAACGCTGTGAGGAGATTTCTTAAATATAGATACAGCACCTATAGTGCCACGGTTTAAATTATGATTATACATCTGTCTCATACATTGAACCCTCGTTACAATGACAGCATTAAACTTTTATTCCCAAAGACGTTGCCATTAAAATGAATTTGCTGTTGTAAGGAATTCAAAGTCCAAGGGACCTAACAGTTTTGTTTGAATTATTGAGACTTTGAATAACTGAGGGTTAAAATGCATACATATATTTAGGTCGGGACTTCAAAATGATTTTGAATTATCGAGAATTTTGAATTATTGGAGTTTGAATTATCGAGGTTCTACCATATATATATATATATATATATATATATATATATATATATATATATATATATATATATATTATATATATATATATATACATATATATATATATATATATATATATATATATATATATATATATATATATATATATGGATATTTATTAAAATTGCCTTAGTGAGGTGATTCTAACAAATATCCAAAATATATGTTGCTTGAAATTTTAATGCTATATTCTTGCATAATTTCTCATTAACTGTCACCTCTTGAGCAAAGGTTTTGTGACATTCAAATTGTCATTATAACAAATTTTGTGGTTGTATCAAGTATAAAGAGGGTTGACTGTATTTTATGTCTGGAATGAGGCTGACATGTGTTTCTATAAGAGCCACAAGGTGAGAAAAAGTACCTTCTGACTTGTGCCCAATGAACTCCAATCAGCCTGCACATTTGTGCAGTCTGAGCAGAGTCTTTTTTGTCTTCGCGAAGAAACTTTGCACCGTTGGCAATCGAAAATGCACCTAATGGAAATTCTGATCAGACTGCATGAAAATGCAGGCTGATCTGAATCCTGTCCACTTGAATGAAGCTGCCAGCCTCTGTGGATCAGTCGGATACATGTTCGACTAGTGATCAGGAGGTCGTGGGTTCAATCACCGCCAGGTCTACCAACATTCTTTCGTGGAGATTTACCATGAAATATTTTTTATGGTCATTCTCTCCCATCCGCTGATTCAAGAAGGGCAGTTGTCAGTTTCTGGCAAAAGGATGTGTACAAGTACTGGTTAGAGGACTAAGCCTGCCCAAGAAAATGTGTGGTTAGGTAAACAGACCAGGCTCGACATGACCCTAACAAACAAAAACAAACGAATGAAGCTAACTTGTGTTACTATAATAATTTTAGACTGATAATGCACTCAGACTGCCTAGAAGAGCTGGACCTCGAGGACAACTTAATTGGAGATTCTGCAGGAAGGGAGCTTTTAGAGGCACTGGAACACAGGAAGGAAGGTACTGTTAAAAAAAGGCTTAAAATTCGGTCAAGATACAATAATTACTTAGGGGAAGTGATGCGATTTCAAGGGTGACATCTCTGTCAAAATGGTTTTTCCTTCCTCCTCAAAAGGAATTTGCTCTAAAAGTAAATTCTTTCTGTTTAGAGTAGACTCCTTTTCAGAAGGGGATTCTTGTGCAGGAAAGAAAACGGGGCCCAGTTGTTCAAAGCGTTGTTAGCTTTACGAGCTTGTTAAGAGTCATTTCGTTAACTGTTTTAGCGGATTGAATGTACAATATTCTGATATTTTTTGCTGAAAATATGTGAGTAGCTTTTGCACTCACATTTTTTCAGCAAAAAATTTCAGCATATTTGCGTATCACTCGATGTAAATTTTAACGAATCATTAACTAACAACATCGTTAGCTTTGAACAACTGGGCCCAGGAAGCCTCCCTTATAAAAAAAGACAGAAAATTGACCAAGTACATGTATATCCAGTTTTGTTAACCCATTGTAGACTGAGTGAACTCCCCCACACTATATACTGGAAGAGTCCAATTTTAATTTTAGGTATTACCAGCTACCTGATTTAGATATTCCTAGAAAAAAATGGTTAAACTTCTTGCAAATAGTGGAGACCCTGATCATCTGCCACATTCTGTGGCATCTGATCTGGGTCTGCACTGTTTGCCAGTTACCCTTTTAGGGGTTTCAAGACTACATTAAAATTTAGACTTAATTGATTTGTGCGAATATTTTAACTTTACAATATTTACCATAAATTTGGACACTTTAACTTCTTACCCTGCTCCTCCTAACCTTTGAACTAGTCCATTGTAATACTTGTAGATGTCTAAAATATGCTAGATGAGTGACAAATAGTGTAGATTCTGATCAGACACCACAATCTGTGGCATCTGATCTGGCACAGGCATTTTGTCCCAATATTGAGGGTAGATACAGTAAATTATTAATTATCTCTTAATATATAGTATTCGTAGGTGGAAATCTGCTTGTGCAATTGCCCAATGATGTTCTTACTTCATAAAATATACAAAACTGACCTCTGCTTAATACAGCTTGACCTCTGGCCAATAGAATTCACCTCGTGTCAATACCGTGTCATATTGGCCCAATATTGGTCTCAGTCTCTTGTATTGATACTCAGCTAACTGATAATTAATAAAAATGTCATTAATCAAAGTGATTTCATATTGGCCCAGTTACAGGTCCTCTGTCAGCTGTACAGTTTGTGAGGCCTTCATGTGTCTTCGTACTGGCCCATTTACAGGTCCTGGGTCAACTGTATTGGCCTGAGACCGATAGGCTGACCGGGGACCTGTAAATGGGCCAATATGAAATCACTTGATTATTAACATAATATAGTATATAATTCTATACATAGTTCCAGATAAGAGGGGGTATCAGGTAATTATTCTTCTCTATGAAAACAGGTTGTGGGCGCTCGTTAGAAGTGTCTTTGAGCCGTGTTCCATAGTGCATCCATAGCATGTCTGACTGCAGATCCAGGGATTGCGATATTAATTCTAGATTTTCATTTACTGATGTTGCCACTCAGGTGTCTGTAGGACATATGCAGGTATCCGGTGCCCAAACCACCCTGTACATCTACACGGTCAGATCAAGTGTCTGCATACATAATTCATGTACCGGTAATACTGTAGAATTGTCATGACACTATAACCTCTGTAATATGTTCATTATAAGAAAGTGTTTTATGTAAGACAGTTTAAAGGTGGACCCCAACAGTGTTATGTCCAGTCATGGTCATTTTTCTTTGTAATCTATATGTTTTTATATAGAAAATATTACCATAAATGGTCTATACAAAAACATATTGATTATATAGAAAAATGACCATTTAATTTATACATTTGTATGTTTTTGTTTGGATACATAACATTGTCTAGCTTACACAGTTTTTTTTTTATCCCAGCTTTAGTGTTATAAAGAGATTTTGGTGTATATAATAAAGGATCAAATGTGATTGTTCAGGTGTGTAGATTGAGCTGGGGACTTCAGTTATCCCATGTACCACAAAGACACATTTTCACCTGGCCCTATATGATTAAGGTAATTTTATTTATGTTGTAGAGAAAATGGGTGGAGTGAAGATCAGAACCACAAGCAGACTGAGTAGCGATATATTTAATGGAATTGTTAAATTAGGATCTGGCCTGAAAAAGAAGAAGAAGAAAGGCAAAAAGGTAGGTAGCATAGAAATCCTAACAAATACCATAGCATTAGATAAGAGGTTATCAAGTAAACATTTTTTTAATTTCTCCACAAAAACATATTGATACTCATTACAAGCATCTTAGGTGCTCCTTGTTTTTCCATGAAAACATGTTTTCGGTACTCATTAGAAGTGCTTTGGCAATGCGCTTGTAATGAGTACCAAAAATGTACATTTTCGTGGAGATGAAAATAAGAAAAATATCAATACATTTTGGTTGAAACCATTGCACCTTAACTGTAGCTACATGATACATAACTGATCAAACTGTGTAGACTTGATCAAAGCAGAAAAGATGGAAATTTTTCCAGTATGATAATTGATGGGAGCCAAATACTGACGATAGATTATTGTAATAGAGGAGAGTTTTATACACTGTTATATATCTGAACATGGCACTAAACAAAAAGGAACATTGAAGCTTAACCCTTAAACTGCCAGTCACAACAATTATCGTCTGCTTTGTCGTCTGCTTGTGATTTAAATGTCATTTTTGCAAACATTGTGGACTCAGATCAGACTGCTCCTCTAGGAGCAGTCTGATCAGGGTCCACACTGTTTGCGTGTATGCAAAAAAGGTTTAAAAAGTTTGCAAGAATATTCAGCAGACGACATAAACAGACGGCATTTTCATATGCAGGTTTTCTTGGCATTTTAAGGGTTAAAGCTGAAACATTACTCTCCCTACTACACTTGTTTGTTTATCTCTTATTACATGCTAAAGTAGAGAAAATATGTTGTAAATACAGTGTATTGCCAGCATCATAAAATGGCCCTTTTTTCTGTGCTAATGATCATGACATTTGCTTAGCTTCAATTTTAATGCTTAGCATGTTGGGTAAAAAATTCAGCAGACAAAACATTTTGAAATGTTTTTCTTACTTTTTCCAGTAAATAGGCTGTCAAATCCTTTTTTCTGGGAAAAATTTGAAAACTATCTATTTGTCATCTGCTTAATTAACCATGCAAGTGTTAATTGTTTTGATAAACAGGACTGAGCAAACAGAGCAGACCCAAATCTTGTTTGTTTTTCTATTTCCAGAAAAAGAAATGAGTGATGGCCAGTGGTACATACAGTTGAACCTGAGACTATAGCTTGAACACCAATGGCTCGTTTACCATGGCTAATATGAACTTGTTTTTGAGTCCCTACAAATTCTTTCAATAGCTCAAGAATACAAATATTTTGGGAAATGTTCTTATTTTATCATGAAATTGTATGTTGTGTGTACTCATTAGAATTGCCTCATCAAAGCAGTTCTAATGAGTACACTTAACATACCATTATTGTGTAGAAGATCGAAAAGATTTCCCTGAATTATTGCAGTTGCTTCCTGACCTGGCACCATGATTAACCCTTAGTGGCTTGAAGTTCTCGTATTTCGAATAAATTTCCATTGGCCCAAAGATGAATAAATTTCCATGGGCCAAAAGATCGAGCCATTGAGGTTTTACTATGCAGTAAAACTAATCAGTTCATCTTCAATAGACTACAGCCAATAATAACATACATGAACAAAGTGAGCGGATGCACATCATTTCCTACAAGATTGCATGTGTGTCAAGCAAAGACTGATCAGCCTGCATATTAAGGTTTACAGCAAAAACTCTGATCAGCCTGCACAGGCTGATCAGAGTCTTAGCTGTAAACCTTTATATGTTTAGAATGCTTTGCCACCCAAAGAGTGCCTTACAAAGACTGATCAGACTGTGCCAATGGACTGTCTGATCCAATCCTTACTGGGTGCACATGAAATCTTGTAGGAAATGCTGTGTCCCCTGCTCAGATGTTTTCTAACTCTCGCAAGATTCACACTTCAGTTTGTCTGTATCAGCTGGTTTAGTAAAAAGGGTTGGACTTAGCAAGGAGTTCTTGGCCCTTCAAGAGCTAAGCAGATTTGTAGGAGATGACATTCTAAAATTGATTAATAAGATTTGATATTTCATTGAATCACCTAGTGGATGATTCACATGAAATGCCATGTCTTATTTTCTCAGAAAAAAAAGTCAAAATGTCGTCTGCTGCAGATGTGATTAGAGCTATAAGGTTAATGCTTTTTAACTTAAATAAAGCTCCACATAAGAGGGGGTATCCACCTAAAATTTTCCTCATTTTTCCACAAAAACTAATGTTGTGGGTACTCATTAGAAGTGCCTTGCAATTGGTGAGGCATTTATAAAGAGTACCCACAACTTTAACATAGGTATTCATGAAGCAATAAGAAAAGAATATCAGTACATGTATGTTTCAGTTGATAAAAATGCATTATTTGGAGCTATGCTTAATGTTTTATATTACCTGCAATGTGTAAGAATGTTAATTCTGACATGTGCTGGCAGCCAAGAATCAGATGTCTTCCTAAACTAATTGAAGAAGATTTTGATCTTAAACTATCCACAGATCACCTAACCAACGTTCTTGAAATATGAGGCATTTGAAGCTCAAGGTCCTTGGAGCTTGAGGTTCTTGAAGCCTGAGATCCTTGGAGCCCAAAGTTTATGGAATGAGGTTCTTGGAGCTTGAGGTCCTAGGAGCCTGTAGTTCTTGGAATATGAGGGTTTTGGAGCCTGAGATTCTCGGAGCCCAGTATTCTTGGATCCTGAGGTCCTTGGAGCTTGTGGTTCTTGGATCCTGAGGTCCTTGGAATCTGAGGTCTTTGGAGCTTAAGGTTCTTGAAGCATGAGGTTTAACAGTCTGAGGTTCTTCAGCCTGGAGTTCTTGTAACCTAATGTTCTAGGAGGGTAAGGTTTTAGGGTCTGGCGTTATTGGACCCTGCGATTCTTGAAGCCTGGAGTTCTTGTAGAGCGAGGTTCTAGAAGTCTGAGGTGTTTGGAGCCTGAGGTTCTTGAAGCCAGAAGTTCATGATGCCTTGAGTTCATAGAGGCTGAGGTTCTTGGAGCCTGAAATTCATGGTGCCTTGGCATCTTGGAGGCTGAGGTTTTTGTTTTTGGAACCTAAAGTTCTAGAAGCCTGAGGCTCTATGAGCTTGAGGGTCTTGAAGCCTGAGGTTCTTGGAGCCAGAGGCGTTTGGAAGCCTGTGTTTGGAGCCCAAAATTCTTGAAGCCTGCAGTTCATGGTGCCTGGGTTCTTGGAGCCTAAAGTTCTAGAGCCTGAGGTTCTAGGAGCCTGAAGCCCTTGACAGAATTAAGTTGCATCAGGAGAGATTCAGGGTCAAAAACACTTGTTAATCATGCACAGTTTTTATATAATACTAGATACTTTTGGTAGATTTGATGCCATTTTTATTAGATAACCAACTCTTTGTGACTTCTTCTGAGCTCCTTCTGAAAAAAAATTCTTCCTCCTTAAAAGGAAGGAATTTCTCTTGTTATAAGAGGAGCAAATTCTTTCCTTTTCAGGAGGAAGAAAAACAATTGCATTAGGTAGCATCCCCGAAATTGTATCCATCCCCTGAAATTAATCTGTTATATTTAATATTTTTTTTTTCTCCTTTTTGATTTCACTACCTCTGTATAGCAAGTAACCCATTTTAGTCTGGAGATCCCAAAAGAGTAATTAGCAAACAGTACAGACCTAGATCAGATGCTGCAGAATGTGGTGTTTGATCAGGGTCTACACTCCTTGCATTAAGTACAGGGATTTCTGTAAAACATAGTAATAATAAAAACTAACAAGACACCCTGCTACTGGAAATTGATTGGCCCAAAGAATTGTGATAGTAGAGTTCACCTGACTTAAATAGGTTAAAAGACCACCTCTTAAAGGTCAGTTGATCTGACAGCCAACTTGTGTTATTATTTGTAAATTTCTTGGTTTCAGGGAAATAGATACAATTTCGTGGATGGCAACTCTGTGAAACTAATTATTGTCGCCATTCTAAAAAAAATTGGTCTTCTCAGAAAGGAAAGAACTTGTGTTCCTCTTTGGAGCAAATTTCTTTTAGAGTCTTAGAGAAGACAACTCTTATAAAGGAGAGAAAATCCTTCAGGTGCTGGAAAATTTTTGGCAGACAACATTTTGAAATATTTTTCTTAATTTTCCCAGAAAATAGGCTTTTGCATTTCATGCAAATTGTCTACTGGGGAGACAATTTGCATGAAATGCAAAAGCCTATTTTTGATATTTCATGCAAATTATCTCCTAAGGAGACAACTAGCATGCAACAGCAAAGCCTGTTTTCTGGGAAAAACAAGAAAAAACATAATTAAATTGTTGTATGCTAAATTTGCCAAGAGAGTGGTAAAGGGGAACTTGATGTTATAATCTTAATATTTAGGATATTTATTAAGGTATGAATATAACTGTCTGCTGACCTGTGACTTCTGGTTTCAATTTTCTGTTTGAAGTAATACAGCTGAGAACCAGAAACATCGGGTCTCCGGACAAGGTTATATTTTTATCTATGGTACAAATGTATCAAGCCTTTTATGTGCTTCTGTTTTTATATACAAATCATAATTATCATTGTTAAATTTAAGATATTTATGAATTACCATATTTGGTCTAACTATTAAGACAGATAGCCCTGAGTATACAGCTTATACTGAGAGCAAACTGATCTACACAGTTTGTCATTCTTTTACAACATTTCAGACATATCACAAGGTAATCAAATGGATTTGTAAATATTTTGTAAATACATGAATGTTAAGGAGTTTAGGTGTTCCACGTTTTAGGATAGTAAAGGTGCCTTGAATATAGACTTACTTTGAATTATCTATTGAGAAAAATAAATAAATAAAAGAGAGAGAAATGTATACCAATGTGTGTCCTTTTATTTGATATACCCCCAAATACCCAGGAAATGACAGCCATGAAGCAAAGCCTTCAGGATGCATCAAAAGGAGAAAGAGTTTAGGAATAAACAATGACAAAACAAAACCACAGACACACAAACAAAGAAGAACTGCAACAGAGGAATTGTCTTGGAATGGTCAGTAGAAAAACTACTAGGGGACTTAAACCAGTGTTTATCACACAAAACCTGACGCAAATGACCATCATGGGTTGATGCGTTGTTAAATCTGAACTCATCATCATCATGCAAAACCTCGCCATTGATTCTGATGCAACTTTAAATTACAAACTTGTTTTGTCTGCATTGGCAGTGAAACACCATAGTGAAAACAACAAAATCACAAACATTGTGATGAAACAAGTATTAGCTTTCACAAAAAAAACTTGGTAAGCACTTAGCACGGACCAAGCTTTTTGTGAAAGCTAATACTTGGTTATAATAACATTGAGCAGCTTATGGAGTAACACAAAACTTGACATTTTGATATCAATCTTCAATCAGTTTTAACATTTATTGTGTGCTGAGCAAAGGCCAAGCATTTTATAAATGCTAAAACTTGGTTATAATATGATGATGTGCAGTCCATGGAAAGTCCATGTCCTTTCATAAAGTGCTTCTAGAGCAATGACATTCAACCACAGACATTCAAAGTCTTAAACACTTGTACATGCTTTGCATCTTGGCAACCCCTCCAAGACTAATCAACCATGGACATTCAAAGTTTCAGTGAGTCCCTTGGAATTTGAGATAACGAGAGTCGACTATATTTTGTCACTGAGACTCTTCATGTGGCAGCAATGTGGTTCGAAAGGCTACATACGCCCTCTAGTATTGGCTAACGTGTAACTCGAATTTCTAAGAAATTATCAACGAACCTTATTCGGTGCCTTCCTTGCTTGATAGGTCTTGGGGGAAGGGGTGGGATTGCAGAGATATAAAGCGAGTAAGTGTGTTAAGAGTTTGAATGTCCATGGTAGAACAGTCTTGGAAAGGTTGAAGAAACACAAATAATGTATAAACACATGTACATATTTTGTACATGCTTTATGTCTCTGCAACCCCGCCAAGACTATTCCACTATGGACATTCAACACCTCAACACACTTGTACATGGTCTGAACATGCTTTATGTCTGCAAGCCCTCCAAGACTATATAGCCACAAAAATTCAATGTCTTAAAACATTTCTACATGCTCTATACATGTTTCATGTCTCTATAAACCCTCCAAGACTATTCAACTATGGAAATTCAAAGTCTTAACACACTTGTACATTCTTTATACATGTTTTATGTCTCTACAACTCCACCAAGAGTAAAAAACCAAGGGCATTCAAAGTCTTAACACTCTTGTGCACGCTTTGTACATGTTTTATGTCTCTGCAGTTCCCCCAAGACTATTCGACCACGGACAGTCAAAGTCTTAACACACTTATACATGCTTTATGTCTCTGTACCCCCACCCCCAAAGGCTATCCAACCACAGACATTCAAACTCTTAACACACTTATACATGCTTTATGTCTCTGCAAGCCCTCCAAGACCATTCAAGCATGGACATTCAAGGTCTTCACATGTTTTATACATGTTTTTTTTGTATTTGCACTTCCCCCAAGACAATCTACCACAGACATTTTTAACACCCTTGTACGTGCCTTGTACATGACTTAAGTCTTTGCAATTCCACCCCACAAGACTATTCAACCACGGACATTCAAAGTCTTAACACACTTATATGTGCTTTATACATTATTTGTGTTTCTTCAACCTCTCCAAAACAGTTCAACCACGGACATTCAAACTCTTAACACACTTACTTGCTTTATATCTCTGCAATCCCACCCCCTCCCCCAAGACCTATCAAGCAAGGAAGGCACCGAATAAGGTTCGTTGATAATTTCTTAGAAATTCGAGTTACACGTTAGCCAATACTAGGGGGCGTATGTAGCCTTTCGAACCACATTGCTGCCACATGAAGAGTCTCAGTGACAAAATATAGTCGACTCTCGTTATCTCAAATTCCAAGGGACTCACTGAAACACTTCGAGATATCCCGTGTACCTCGACATATCAGAGTTGAGAGAGTGAGGAAAACAATAAATTGAACAACCACATTTAACAAATGAATATGTAATTTGACTCCTGAAATTAGAAATATATATATAAAATAATGTGGAAAAGAGGAGAAATTGCTCCTGTTGTGATAGTTTCATGTTAAAACAGGGACCAGATTTTCGCTTCAAGAAGCGGTAATTCGAAATAAGCAAGTTCGAGATAACGAGGTTCGACTGTATAAGTGAAGATACCCAGGAAATGTTACAGTCACAAAGCAATACGCTCCCGATGAACCGCAAGGAGAGATGAGGGCACCGAAGGAGAGATGACGAACAATGACAAAACAAGTATTAGTTGTTTTTTTTTCAAAAAGCTAGCGGGTCGTTCAGCTTCAACAACTGCATGTACGCATATGACGCTTATACCGCACGTGATGGCAAATGTATCAAGATTCATTGAACTAACCTTAATGACTCCAGTTACTTTCCGAGCTTTAGTTCACTCCGAACTGTCAACTTTACCTTTAAGGTGCACACGAATAATCGGTGCCACAGACTTTGTTTCTTGACAGTTATTATTATCCTGTAAGTTTTTTTTAACATTTTGACTATAGCTGATTACTAGATGGGGAGTCCTGGGCTACTATTAGCTGATTCGACAATGGAATGGAATGCTTTCATTTTAATGCCAGTAAAGATACTCTTTGGGCAAATACATATCTGAGTTAAAGGGTGTCTGATTTTTTTTTTTTTTTTTTGTCTTATCATATATTATGGAAATTTCTGTACCTAATACAGTGTAGACCTTGATCAGTCTGAACTGGATCTATACTTTTGCCACTGTCCCTTTACTGGGATGCAAGGCATAAATGGGTTAATAGTATACCCGAAAGAAGTCATAATTGGACAACTGAACATTATATTCTATTCTATTCATTATCAAATGCACGACTTCTATATCAACAGTTTTGGTAGTTACTTCCGCTTCAGCTGGGTTCGGTATAATTCCTGTATTTAATGTGTGATTAGCATAACTGATATATATATATATATATATACGGCTCGCCAGGGCGGCTCGCAACAAACGTCACATATGAAACCACAGATGCACGAACAAAGAATAACTGCAACAAACTGGATCTGTACTGTTTGCCGACATTGTACGGTCAGTAGAAAATCTACTGGGAGCTTAAATCAGTTTTACTTGTGAGAAACCTCACCTTTAATTACAGCTCCAAAATACAAACATCGGTCGCATAGGGGTCCACTACCTCATCAGTGAAACACCACACATATAATCACAAAACGCTGTGATTCTGAAACAAAACAAAGGGCTCAATTGCGACTTGAAGTCAGAACATAAGAAAACCACAAAAAGGACCATGATTATAGGCCGACAATCTGAAGCAGATTGAGTCGGGAGCCGCCGTCATTTAGTCTGAAGACCCACTCGTTGGGACTCCTTTCCTTTTAGAGTCTATTTCATTCTTTTGTGTGTTCTTTGTTTCCAAGTTTCAACCTTTATATATTCTATTTGACATTTACCACCATCTGGGCTGATTCAGCAGACGACAAATTGGAGATATGTTTCTTATTTTTCCTAGAAAACAGGATTTGACATTTCATGCAAATTGTCTCCATTTTGCATGAAATTTCAAATCCTGTTTTCTGGAATAAATAGAAAAATACATGTATTTCAATATGTCGTCTGCTGAAAATTTTACCCAGAGTTATATATGTTAAATGACACCAAACGACATCATAAAGCAACATTCTAATGGAAATAGAACAAAAAAGAACAACAACAAACAACAACAATAATAATAACAACAACAACAACAAAACCGAAGAGGAACTGCAACAATAATACTGCTGGAGGGAGAGAGGTGTCGGAGGGGCTTGACCCTTTCATCCCTGTGTTTCTGAAGTGGACTCTTCCATCTTAGAATTTGGATATGTCCATTGTTTTACAAATAGGGATATTTGTCGTAAGTCAAGACCAGTATGGCAAACAGTGTATATCCAGATGAGACGGCTCATAATGGGCCGTCTCATCTGGATCTACACTGTTTGCAAAACAATCTGTCTCGATCTATCGGGTTGAAAGGGTTAAATAAAAAAGCAAACATGGGAATACCCAGGAAAGATCAGAATTAATGTAGCAGACGTCAACGGCCTTATCAGACTTCAGTGGTACGCAGCTTGTCTGGACCTTCATTATTCGCAGATATGTCCCACATGTTTATACAGTAAAACCTCAATGACTAGAACACTGATGGCTCGTTTACCGTGGCTAATCCAACTCATTTTTGAGTCATTAGGAAATTCTTCCGATAGTTCAAGAAAGCAAATATTTAGGAATATTTTAGAGTTTTTTATTATTATTATTATTATTTTATCATGCACATGAATAATAGAATATTGAATACACACAACACACTAATATGAATTTAATAGGTGCTACCTATACCCGTGCGTCCAAATTATCATCACTTGTTTCATAGGTGGGTTAGCCAGTTCTAACTGAATTCGATTTCAGACTACGCTTGACTTCTGAATCCACTGCATGAATTGCGATATAACATCCAAGTCAACAATATTTCAGTAGTTTAGAGACATTGCCTCCAAATTTGCGGGACTTTTACCCGACCCGATCACATGAATTCGGGTCCTGCTTAGTTACTAGCAGATCTGCCGAGGCTTTAGGCAGCCCATCTATTTCGCGGGCCCCGATGGGCGGGGGCCATGCTTTCCGAATACCGAAAAGTAGTGAATGCCGGTGACAGGTGCAACGATAATACACTATCGTTCGCTTACCCGAAATCCATTTTACTGCTTCAGGATTTTTTCTTAACGATTTTTGACCAGTTGTGCATTTTTGTCTTTGTTTCGGCTTTTTGGTCTTGTTTTTTTTTTTTTTTTTTTTTTTTTTTGCGAGTCTACACATTATGAGATGCAGATAAAAACAACAACATAAAAATAACAACAATTTACAAGCCGGTCAAACAAACACATTATTGTGTCGAAGATTTTTTTTTAGATTATCACGTGAAAAGAGCATACAGTCTATGTGTTATCTAAAAAATATACATCAAAGTGTACCTTATGCACAAAACGAATCATGCTTAGCTTGTAAATAGGCGGAAAATGGATAGAAATAAAATTCGAAGTGGAGACAAAATTCAAAATGGCCGCGATCGCAAATTTTGTAGGCTGACGTCATGTCTCGTGATTTACCCCCTTGCAATTGGAATACTTGGTGTTCTTTGCTGTTTTGTTGCTATAATCGGCACGGCCGCAGTGTCAATAGCCTCTGCCAAATCACGAAACGCTTATTGTTTTTCAGGATAAGCACCGAACCACGCAAGCGTTTATTGGACCATCACATTTTTGGTCACACACATCACTGGTTACACCGTTAGTCTGTAGTAGTGCGTCTGCACGCCGAACCGCTCCGCGGTTCGGGGAACTGCTTCGCAGTTCCCGTTGGACGCATTTATTATTTTGCTGAAGACCGAAAAAACATATATTGGTTTACTGAAGACCGAAAAGATATCCCTAAATTGTCCCCATTTGCCTCCCGCCCTGCGATATAATTAACCCTCAGTGGCTCGAACTACCCATATCTAGATCTATTTCCATGATCTTAAAGACATTCGAGCCATTGAAGTTCGACTGTATTTATTTAAAAAAGCATATGTTTATTAAAACTATTCTTTTAAATTTAATTTTTCATTCATCGAATCTGTTTTAACTATTATCTCAGCCATGCAATGTTCAGCATTTCCCACAAAACTCATGTGCGCAAAGCGAAGACTCGGATCAGCATGTGAATTCGCGTGGTCTGATCAGAGTCTTCGCGGGGCACTCTGTGGATAGCCAAGAATCCACAGCGTCTTCAAGCGGAGAGCGAATACTTTGATCAGCGAAGGCTGATCTGAGTCTTCGCTGGGCGCACAGCAGTGCTGTACCATAAATTCTGTACGTGCCCCTTCTCAAATCTAATATAACAGTTTTGTGTCTCGAGTTTTGTGTGGGTCCTGTTGTTTATGTCAACATTGATGAAAGTTCCCAGCTAGCATTATTTATAAATCTACAGCGGGCCGTTATCGTCCCGTCAGCTACCCTGACTGGCCGATAACGGCCCGCTGTAGATTTATGTAGAATGCTTGCTGGGTTAATCCTGAAAGTGCCAAGTAGAAAATATAGCAAACTACATTCTATTTTTTTTTAATAATTATTTTTCGAGTAAATAAGGCTCGACATTTCATGTGAATCGTTTGCCTAAGCAGGTGATTCACATGAAAAGTCAAGCCTTATTACCTCAGCAAAGTAAATTAAGAAGAAGAAGAAAAAGAAGAAGAAGAAAAAAACAAAAACAAAAACAAAAACAACAACCTAGACTCGAATAATAAAAGAAAAATTCAAAAGGTCGCTTGCTGCAGCTGTGATGACGTTAAATGTGTGATTGCTTCAGTTCTTGTTCTGCATCCCGTATTTTTGTCTATTGTGTCTCATCGGAGTCTACAAACCCCACTTTCGATCGGGATCTACTTTGTCTGCTCAGATATGCATGCCTAGATATTAGAGTACGAGTCGTAATAAACGCGAATACGCGGATTATTTTCTTTTCTTTATCATCTTGAAAACGGTATTGGTTATACCGAAACGCGGCGATCAAAATAAATATCATATTAAAGGTACCGTTGTTGGTTGCTCGATCTGTTGTTTACCCCTACCTTCATGATTTTTTTATCAGCTGCGACAAAACCTTACCTACCAGGAAGTTAACTCTAAGCATGCTGGGTGAACATTTCAGTAGAAGACAGTTTGAAAACATTTTTCTTATTTTTCCAAGAAAATAGGCTTTGGTATTTCATGCAAATTGTCTCCCCATGAGACAATTTGCATGAAATGTCAAAGCCTATGTTCTGGAAAAATTAAAAAAAAAAAATCAATTTGTCGTCTGATAGAGAGTGGTTAAGGTTTATGAAGTCAGAGTCAACTGCCTATGCCACAACAAATCAGCGTTTCGATATAATACCACAAGTTAAATCATCACCGCACCACGTAGACCCAATAAACGTCAAACTCCGCTGACAGCTCACGGTGCTGACGTCCGCTAAAATATAAGACGCTCCATATGAAAGACGAACATTGCATTTATGCGAACCGCGCAGCCACAGAAGAATTCGCGCATCCACGCAGTTTAAACGGACCCATGCGCCTTAAACTGTGTTTTCGAGTTTGTAGAATTTGTTGCGAGTACAGCGAAAATCTTGATAGAGCTGCATGAAGTGTAGTTTGGTCTGGAACTTCACTAGTTTTCTATACGTTTTCGCTTGGCGCGTCTCTAAGAACAAACGTATTGGTGTACGAGACATATAAATGACGTTACGCCATTTAATAAATCATACATGTATGCAATAGGTTGTTTATAGAATTTTGTAGCGGATTTAAATAGGATTTGAATTTAATTGTTTCATATTCTTGGTAGAGTTTGTGAGAATTTGAAAGAAGAAATGGCGGATTTTAAAGTGATTTTAAACTACACAATACTGGTAAAATTATACTTATTTTGTTATTATACACAAGTCATTTGTAATCTCTGCCCTGCGCATTCGGGGAATAGCGGGGACATGGGGCTTTCAATCTGTAGAGCCTTGGTATATCATCCGCATTGCGGGGACAGTCTTGTTTGGAATGGGTGGGTTGGTGAGTGAAAGGTTGGCACATGGGTTTAAATCCCTGCTAAAAGTACTGGGACTACATTGTGTTTGTTTTTAATAAAACAAAAGACTGAAAAAGAAGAATATCTAAATGGATACATTCCGCAACAATGAGAAATTATTGCCTTTACAAAGTTAAAGTCTTACTACACGCTTTACAAACTGTTTTCTTCAACTTTGAAACATGAGAAAAGCCAACGGAAGATTGTTTCTTCATAATCACATATCTTCTGTACTTTCTGGTGATAGTGAAAGTTCAGTTTTTGCTTAAGAAACTAATATATTAACGCTTACCTTTCTATGGGCAAATTCAGCGGACGACAAATTGATAATATTTTTTTCTTATTTTTGTCTAGAAAATAGGATTCGACACTTCAGTAAATCGTTTCCTTAGGAGACAATTTGCATGAAGTGTCAAATCCTATTTTCAAGGAAACAATTTGCATGAAGAGACAATTTGCTTGAAAATGCGCATTTGCGCAGGCTGATCTGAGTCATTGTTTGCCGGACATGCGATCTTGTGGGAAATGCTGTGCCCCGGCTCAAATAGTGTGATGGGGTTGCATGAATTCAGAATAAATGAAATAATGCTTTTTTTTATGTTTGTGTTTAAAATCTCAAAAATAATTCATAAAACGTTATCGTTTGGTGTATTTAACCGCCTACTGAAATGGGCCATGTCCTAACTTTGCGCAAGGTTATTACAGAGGTTCTGAAGTTGAAAACCAAATTTGCAAATGCTGATATTCCTCAAAAATAGACATTTGTTTTTTTTTATCCAAGCCAGGTTAATAAATTGATATGTAGTATTAATACGATCATAAAACGTGAATGCCTCTAAACTTTCAGTTAGTTTCTCGTTTTTGAACTGGATCAAAAATGAAAGGATTTTTTTTTATCATATCTCTGAATTAATGTTGGCAAACTTAATTCAGAGATACGATAAAAATCATTTCATTTCAAGAACGAGAGACTAACTTAAATTTTACAGGCTGTCAGGTGCCACATTTTATGATTGTATTGATACCATTTATCATTTTATTAAAATTTTCTTGGATAATAAAATGTCTATTTTTGAGAAATATGGAGCCTTTACCCAGGATGATTATAATTAGGCTGAAAGTAGACGACATTGAAAAAATATTTTTCATTGGAAATAAAACTTGACATTCATTCAAATTGTCGCCGAAGTAGACAATTTGAATAAAATGTGGTCTTTGTTTCTGTAAAAAAAAAAAAAAAAAAAAAAAAAAAAAACAGGCACAAAAAACAACAGCAAAACAACAACAACAACAACAACAAAAAAAAAAAAAAAAAAAAAAAAAAAAAAACATACAAAAAACAAACAAACAAACAAAACAACAAAACACAACAACAAACAAACCAAAAAATATCGCCAATGTTCATCTCATGATTTAGCCCTCACCGTGTAACTTACCATAATACGAAAATTGAGATTATGTGGTCTTTAAGACAAGTTCTACTGTACTGGTTTTATTTATTTATGAAGCCCACCCACGGTGTGTGTGTGTGTCTCTGTGTGTGTGTGTGTGTATGGGGGGTGGGGTGGGGGGGGGGGGGGGAGGGGGAGGAGTACCTATTCCCTTGAAATATTTTCAGCATTTTCCCTTGTTTCCCAAAATCAAAATTGTCTATGTTCCCTGCTCCCCAAAATTACATTTGTGTTCCCTGTTTCCTTTATTTTTAGACTTTTGTTCCCCTGTTCCCTTGAAATAAGTGACATTATCCCCCTGTTCCCCATAACCCCATGGGAGGGCCTCATTTATTTATTTATTCTTATTTGGTCACTTTGGTCGATCTATAATCACAAAAGTTCGTGTATATTATTTATTTATTTATTTATTTATTTATTTTTGTCTAGTGTTATTTATTTATTTTTGTCTTGTGTTTTTAACTTGTAGCGCTTCTTATATTACCTTTGGCCTAGATTTATTACAAACTGGTCCTACAGCAAGTGGACCCCAGTCTTGTAGAAATGAGGGTGCAGAATTTATTAACCTTTGCCACGCACCTTTACCTATCTCGACAGACGACAAATTGATGATATTTTTCTTATTTTTTCCTAGGAATTAGGGTCTGACATTTGGTGCAAAGTGTTTCCTTAGGAGGCAATTTGCATGAAGGGTCAGGTCTTATTTTCTAGGAAAAATAAGAAAAAAAAATCTTTCTAAATGTCGTCTGCTGAACTTTTTACCCAGCATGCAAAGCGTTAAAGGTTGATACCCTAGTCACTTTCATTATAACCTTACTTTTTGTTTTCTGAAAATGATATTTCCAAATGAAATGTAGCTTCTCCTAGTTTGATATATAAAATGCTACCGAGGAGGAGATTTCAAAGTATTATTGTTGAAAATAATGCCTATAAATGAGGCGGGGGGGGGGGGGGGGGGAAGTGGGGGGGGGGGGGGGGGCGTGGAGATACCTGTTCCCTTGTTTTCCTGAAAAAAAAATCGGCATTTTCCCTTGTTCCCCAAAATCAAAATCTTGATTTCCTATGTTCCCTGTTCCCCAAAATTGCCTTTGTTCCCCTGTTCCCTTCAGTTTTAGACTTTTGTTCCCTTGTTCCCCTGAAATAAATGGTCTTATTCCCCTGTCACGAAAAAAAACCTTGGAAGGGCCTCATAAATAGGTAGTTAGCCAGCTGGACTACCACGCCATGTTAGGTCAAGGGAGATAATTTCATTATCAATTAAAATTTGATTGTAGATACTTTGAACGTGATGTTTGTGTTTTTTTTTCTGGTTATTTCAGTTTTTATATGTCATCATGATAAACAGGCATATTTTTTCACAATGAGTTGGCAAATTGCTTTTTCACTGCCCAGGCGATAATTATAGGCTTTTGCAAACAGCATAGATCCAGATGAGACGGCTCAATCTGGATCTACGCTTTTTGACATTCAGTCTTTCAACTAAACATATAAACGGCTTTCTAAACGATATATAGTTTGTTAAAAAAAAAGCAGACAACAAATGTCTTCTGAAATTTGGCGCCGAAAGAGTTAATAGAATCTCCTTGAAAGCTTGGAAAATGATCCGGACCACAGCAATTTCTATAAAACGACATGTGTGGCCAGCGAGGTCTAATCAGAGTCTTCGCTGTCCACATGAAGACGTTTTGGGGTCCGTGGCTATCCATGCAGCGCACATGGACTGATCAGACCGCGTGGTTGCATGGTTTGTTTCACAAGCTCTTTACCAAGGTCTTTCCTTGTAAGCATTCTTTATAAATGTAAAGCGGGCCGTTATCGGCCCGTCAGGGTAGCTGACGGGCCGATAACGGCCTGCTATAGACTTTTAAAGAATGCTAGCTGGGTTATAGCTTATGTGGACAACGAAAGTCATAACCTATGTATTCATGTGTAGTCAGATCATGTCGATGTATAGTCGAACCTCGATGGCTCGAACACCGATGGCTTGTTTACCATGGCTAATTCGAACTCGTTTTTGAGTCACTACGAAATTCTTCCGACAGCTTAAGAAAACAAATATTTAAGGAAATTTTTCTTATTTTATCGTGAAATTGTATGTTGTGTGTACTCATTATAATCGCCTCATCGAGGCGATTCTAATGAGTACACTCAACATACAATTACTGTGTAGAAAATCGAAAAGATTTCCCTAAATTATCGCTATTTGCTTCCTGAACTGGTGCCATGATTAACCCTCGGTGGCTCGAACTACCCATGTCTCGAACGAATTTCCATGGTCCCAAAGATGTTTGAGCCATTGAGGTTCGACTGTATTCTATAGTATTCGACAATTCTGTAAGTAGACATTAAACAGAAGACCCTGATTAGACTGCACGGATGCACAGGCAGATCTATGCAAATTACATCATCCGCAGACGACATTCTAAAATATTTTTTTTTCTTGAGAAAATAAGGCTTCACATTTCGTGTGATCCGTCTGCAAGGCATACGATTAACATGAAATGTCTAGGTTTATTTTCTTAATCCTTAAAACAATCAGATTTTTAACGTACACGGGCAACTGAGTCATATAGAGGCTACGCCAACTGCAGCAGACATTTTGAAATATATTATTTTCATTTTTTTTCTGGGAAAATAGGTATTAACATTTCGTGTGAATCGTCAGCCACCAAGTAGACGAGTCACATGAAACGTCAATAATTATTTTCCCGGAAAAATAAAAACGCGAAATTAAAATGTCGTCTGTTCCTAATTTTGCTTGGCGCTTCAATGGCTAATACATGTACTCGTTTTCTTTTCCACAGGTCTGCACACAGTTATTCACCTTTACCGGTATTTCACAGGGACAGCTTCCAGGATGCCCGGCAAGTATCGTACGTCAAAATATCTCTCTGTCGTCTTTTTTGTCTCCAAACCCGGTCACCGTCCCCCCACCCTTTTTTTTTTCTTTTTTTTTTTTCAGTGACCGCGCTATCTATCTAAAGCGTCAGTTCTCGCGACTGTGGATCAGGAGGTCGCGGGTTCGATTCCGGCTTAAGGCGGAATTCGGCTCATACATGTACGCCGCTTCATTTAAATGTTTCTGTTTGTGTTTGCTGGAGTCAAAACAAGAAGTGGTTGAATTTTCAAAGTTTCACTTTTTCATATCTGCCATTTAAGGGGTTGCTACAGCCAGCCTTCAAAAAGTCCAAGAAAGTGCTGGTGTCGATGGTGTTTCTTTAAATTAAAACAAAGTTTAGAAACCCAGCCATACCCTGAATAGACTTCTTAACAACAAAAATGGGTGGAATTAGTATGGTGCTGTATAAGAAAAATAACTAATTTACAGTACCCATATTGGGTGCGAACTGTTTCGTTTGATTTGAGATTAACATGGTTGTCATCAGTCAGCGGAGTCACTCGAACCGGTGCGCGCTCTTTCCTATTTGGTTTGTTTAGACCGTCCACTCTCTCTCTCTCTCTCTCTCTCTGCCTCTATCTGTCTGTCGGTCTGTCTCTCGACCCCTTTTCAGAATGGTCGAAAACCATTTCGACAGCGTTACCTGTCTTAAAAATGTATCAGCTCCACTTTTGCCCAAATTGGATCCAGATATAATATATTTGTAAATTGCTTTATTTTCTTGCATTTCCAACGACCAGATTCTACGCAGAGTCTGTGAGTACGTGTATTTGAAAACGCTGATAATTTTCCATACATATTTTTTTGATAAATAAATAAATAATAATAATGATAATAATAATAATGATGATAATAATAATGATGATAATAATAATAATAATTATGATGATGATGATGATGATGATGATCTTCTGCAGTTATAGATCGACCAAATTGATATTTCACTTTGGCCATTACATGTTATATTCATAAGGATACGTACCTAGTACAATTTATGCATGATGAGAAAGTCTATGTTCCACGTGACACAGCTATTCACTCGCCTATATAGGTAACGTCTGTTTTTCCTGTCCATTCAGTAACCGTATATTTATAAATATTGTAATCAAAAGGTCAAAGCGACAGAACAATTTAGTCGGCCTATACTTCATCATTGCACTCCTAATTAAGTTGTTGTTGTTGTTTTTTAATTACCAGGTATGTCGTGCAGATCGTGGGGAGACATGTGCCATGGTACAAACAGGGAGTGGTCCAGCAGTACCTAGTTGTATAAGTGAGTGGGATTTATAATAGAAAATAATTATCACATAATAGGAATGAATTTGATTTTTGTGGATTTTATCGATGTGTAAACACGGCGAATTTCTCACCAACTGAATAAAGTCCGAAAGGCTTGATATTAAATTTGTGAATGGTTCACAGGCGTTTATACATCGATAAAATCCACAAAAATCAAATTCGTCTCTTATAATTCCAATTCAGTCATGTTAATGTTGAAAACATGAATAAACTAAATCTATGCAAAGAAAAAAGTTCCAAGATTCTTACTTACTGTCCTTTTGACATCCTTCGGTAAGACGGTTTTTGCTTGGCGTTTTATTTTAAATGAAAATCTTTTGTTCTGATTGACCATATTTTACCAGAAACCATATGTCCGTTTGTTTTTGTGTTTTGTTCTCAAATATTTACCCTAAAATTAAATTTATGGCCAAAACATTGGTCTGACCTAAGTAATTTCTATAGAAAAGTGATTTTTTGGACTTTTTGTCTGAGGAAATATTTTCTTTGCTGAATTTAAGTTATTGATTTTTTTGCATCAGTATTGTGATATATCAGAAAAAATGAACAAGCGGAACTTGTTGAAAATTTGCCTCCAAGTTATATTCTAGATTTCTGCACGATTCGCATTCATTTTTACTATAGGGAAAAGTGAAATATATATGATTTTTTAAAAACAAATGTCTGGAATAAAACGTTTTTTTGCATAGGTAGTTACGACAAATGATTTTGCATTAAACATGACAAAAGTCTGCAATTTTCTTCTTTTGTGTAAAGCGCCAAGCAAAAACGACCTTCCGAAATATGTGGAAGCACAGTAGTGGATTTATCGAAATATTGCTTTGAATTCATCCTTGACCAGTCAGACTGAACAAAATTAGTTGAGTTCGACTTATTTACAAATAAAACGTTAAGCACGTGAGAAAAATGTGTTATGGTGTAGTGATTGTAAGGATTTACGCCCTTTCAACAGTATCTCAGTTAAATGGGACCAGCAATGTATGTTGTATATGTATTTTGTAAGATCGTCGCTGCACACTTTGGCCGCGCCCAGCGAAAAGATATCTTCAGTCTTTAAATTTGTAACTGTTTAACCCATTGAAGCCTGGAGATCCCTTAAAGGGCAATTGGCAAACAGTGCAGACCCAGATCAGACGCCGCAGAACGCGGCGTCCGATCAGGGTCTATACTGTTTGCAAAAAAGTTCAACCATTTTTTCTCTCAGAATATCTAAATTGCATTGCCTGATATACCTAAAATCGAAATTAGAATCTTCCAATATATAGTGTGGGGGAGTTCATTCAGTCTACAATAGATTAATATCATACCTCACCATGCCCATCTGTTCTGGAATATATACAGTATTCTAACACTCCTCGCCTATATAACCAATGGTTAAACTCAGTGATATATTATGCAATAAATCACTGGGCGGAAACGCGCGACGCTATCTGGCGCCTTTCCGACGTCATTTCGATACGCTGCTGACGTCAGTCTTAGTTTCTACGACGCTAGACTGTGTAACGTCGTCTTTCTTACTTCAGCAACGTAAGAAATGCATGTAAACGTCAGCGTTACAGTCAAAACTTTGGTGGGATTTCTTTTTTGGATGGCGGAAAGTTTGAAAAATCTAAAGGATACAATTACCTTTTCGTCGTTTTCTATGTGTTAGAATCGATCAGCTCTTGTGCTCCGCGCTCGTGATTTGATCTACTTTACAACTGACCTCAAAACAGTGATTTATTACTCAATAAATCACTGCTAGAGCTGATCTATTTCTTAAATAAAAACTTTAATGATTCGAACACCGAGCTCGTTTACCGTAGCTGATTCGAACTTGTTTTTGAGTCCTTAGAGAATATATGTTGTGTGTACTCATTAGAATCGCCTCATCAATGCGATTCTAATGACTGTACTCAACATACTATTATAGATCGAAAAGGCATCCCTGAATTATTCCCATTTGCCTCCAGACCTATTGCTATGATTAGTTCTCTATGTCTCGAACTAACCATGTCTAGAAAAAAATGGTCTCAAAGATTTTCAATCCACTGACTGTTCCAACCTCGCATGACAAGACCAGATGTAGTGAGGAGTGGGGGTGGGGATGGAGGTGGAAACATGCTATGCTACTCTTAGGGGACAAAAAAAAAAAAAAAAAAAAAGAAAAAAAAAGAAAAAAAAAAAAAAAAAAAAAACAACAAAAAACAAACAACAGCAATAGATTTTGCCTTTTAAAGAAAACATTTTGCTCCCTCCAGGACTGACTGAATTCTTCTCTTATGAGTAGCACTTTGTGAAAATTTTTAAATGCTAGAAAGCAACTTCCTGTCTGCAAACGTTCTCTCATTTTGCAAAATGCCGACAACTCTTTCAGGTGTTTCCATTCAACTTAAGGGGAATGGGTTCACTTTCAGGGGAGGCATCTCTGTCAAAAGTATTCTCGTCTTCTTCTGAAAAGGGATCTACTCTAAAAGGAAAGAATTTGCTTCCAACATGGAGCAACTTCTCTCCTTTTAGAGTAGATCTCTTTAGAAGGCCCAACGGGGAGCAAATTCTTTCCTTTTAGAGAAGATCCCTTTTGAGAAGGTCCAACGGGGAGCAAATTCTTTCGTTTTAAAGTAGATCCCTTTTCAGAAGTCCCAACGGGAAGCAAATTCTTTCCTTTTAGAGTAAACCACTTTTCAGAAGTCCCAACGGGGAGCTAATTCTTTCCTTTTTAAAGTAGATCCTCTTTCAGAAAGCCCTTAGTGTGCAGAAAAGCATTCATTTTAAGAGTAGATCCTCTTTCAGAAGGCCCAACGGGGAGCAGATTTTTTTCCTTTTAAAGTAGATCCCTTTTCAGAAGGCCCAACGGGGAGAAATTCTTTCCTTTTCGAGCAGGTCTTTTTTCAGAAGGCCCAAAGGGATGCAAATTCTTTCCTTTTTTAAAGTAGATCCTTTTTCAGAAGGCCATCACGAAAACACGCCTATATAATTGTGACCCCCTTCAACCCCATTTTTATATAGTAAAACTGGGGTTTACAGGGGTGTACATTATTTTCCTTATTTCTGCTCAAAACATAGATTGTGGGTATTTGTTAGAACCGCCTCTGCGAGACGGTTCTAACGAGTACCCACAATCTATGTTTTGAGCAGAAATATGAAAAATATTTGAATTTTTTGTCTGAAAATTTTCAATTTTTCGGTGATTAACTTTTCAGTATATTTGAATAGGCAGGTTTTCGTAATGCTTTAGTGTGCAGAAACGCAAACAGGAAGTAGCATAGGCTGTCTCCTTAGTAAACCATGGCGGAAAATTCATCTATGCAAATTAATGTTTTCTCTGTTGATTTACAGCTCCAGCAGAAGCAAGCTTACTACGGCAAGCAATTCGAGAGCGAGGAGGTGGAAGGACCTTCCCAGGATTGGAAGTACAGCCACCATCACAAGGCTTCAGCTCAGGAGGGCATATGCCGACTTTGCCACGGCAGTCGGTAGGTCGACTATCTACAGGAAGATCACAGAGTCCACAGGGTGTAAGAGATTCCGGTTTCGTTCCTCCAGGTTCGTTTCTTCCAGTTGGTGAATTTGACCCATTGAGACCTCCGAGTCCAGGAGGGGGAACCCCTGGGGCTGGAGTTGGACGACAAGGAACTAGAGGTCCTTTGGAGGGACCGGAATTTCGACCAGGAGGTGGAATTGCATCATTTAGACCTTTGAGTCCCGGAATTGGGTCTGGAAGTCCATTCGATCCAACTGGTACGGGCAGCCCAGACTGGCGACGGACTGAACCTGGACGTACAGCTGGAACGCCTAGATTTCCAGGTGAGACTTTTACTCCTAGAGGGGGTGTCGAACCGGGGATGGGTGGTGGTGTGGTACCACCTGGCGCAACTCCAGTTGATACATTTATTCCAGCATTGAACGTTCCCCAATCACAGGACACAGGCTCAGGAAGACGAAGAGGTAGACTAGTTGATTCATTCTTTCGTTTACCAGAGCGAGGTACGGGCGGTTCCCCAGGTGAGAGCCCAATTCCACCAAGCACAGGACCCAGCCCTGGAGTTGGCCCATTTCTTCCCGGAGCGAGCGGTCCGCCGTCCGGCGTTTCCGCGGCAGATGGTTCATTTAGACCTGCAGGCCCAAGAAGGCCAGGTGAATCATCGGTTATCAGGTCTGATGAGACGGGGACCTATTATAATTTCTTCGCGTTTCAGGATAGTAGTGCAATAAGAGTAAACATTACGAAAGATGGATTTTGTACGAGAACGACTGATAGATTAACAGAATCATCTGAGTGTGTGGAAGGTTGTAATACCGATAGCCTCTGCCCAGGGATCATGAAGTGCTGTCCCATCGGATGTTCCTTGGGCTGTGTAGATGCGTATTTCCCGGATAGAAGGGGGCCTCCAGGACGGCCTTAGTGACATTAGGAATACAAGTTTATGATGTTCAAAGCTCCATATAAGCAGATGTTTTTTTTAATATGGGGTATGTAGATGCGTATTTCCCGGATAGAAGCGGGCTTTCATGACCGCCTTAGTGACATTTAGGAATGCAAGTTTAATATGATATGCAACGTTCCAGATAAGCAGTTTTTTTTATTCATGGTAAAGCATTGATATTTTATATATTTCTCCACAAAAACATATTTTGTGAGTACTCATTAGAAGCGCCTCGGCGAGGCGCTTCTAATGAGTACCACAACATATGTTTGTTTTTTTTTTATAAATAAGAGGAAACATATTAGTCTGGACCCTTCTCTAATTTGGAGCTGTTATGATACGTAAGTATGTTCACACGTGGGCAGGGCGGCATATGCGACTATATGCGTATTACAAATGCCAAAACAGTTCTGCCCATTCGCTCGGTCCGGTAAGCGTTTGGCTGGCGCCACACAAAAAGGAACTCATGCAAAGTGCGAAAGTACAGATCAACCTGTGCATCTGAGCCTCTCGATCAGGGTATTCGCTGTTCGCCTGAAGGAATTCTTGAGGTGTTAGTGTCTGCTTGCGGAACGTCAGTGGAAGTCGTGAACATTCATGCAGACTGTTCACGAACCGCCCGTTTTGAGCCACAAGTATGTTCTGTAGTTGTCATGTTAGATTTTAGCTTGTCATGGCCGCTGTTGCTTAACTGATTTTTGCTAAACCGTATTTACCCTAAGTATTACAACAAGCAAACCTGAACAAAGAGTGTAGACCCTGATCAGACGCCACAGAGCTCGGCGCCACATCAAGGTCTACACGTTTGCACTCATTCAGCAGAATTTAGACCCATCAACACTTACTAAATGTGCCAGCTCACGACAAAACCTACATTAGGCCTACCTTTGCAGCCTACCGCGCAGTCTGATCAGAGTCTTCGCTGATTGCATGTGCCTTTTACAGCCTCCAGGCTATCCAAAGAGGTATAAAAAGCGAATCATTGCCATACTGGGTGGATGTACAGGCTGCTCTTAGTCTTTGCTGGTTAAACAGTTCTTATTGTAGGTTTGTCGTGCGGGGATCAAATTTGAAGTGTTCAACATTTGGGACAAGAAATATGGTAATGAGTTAAAGTATCTGAATATTTAGGATAAATACGGTGTTCCGTTTTATTGACTGCACTATTAAAAGCTTAGCATGCTGGGTAAAATTTCAGATGACGACATTTTGAAATATTTTCTCCTGAAAATTGGCATTGACATTTTATGCAAAATGTCTCCTAGACAGTATGCATAAAATGTCAAAGCCTATTTTCTCAAAAGAAAAAATAATAATAATAATAATAATAATAAAAATAGAGAGAAAAGAAAAATCATCAATTTGTCATCTGCTGAATTTGCCCAAATGGTGGTAAAGGTAAACTTATTTTTTTTTTTATTTTTTTTTTAGTAAATATCCGCATGGAAAATCTTGTTTAAGCAAGGCATTGTTTTTGTTGTAAATATTGGGATACCGTAATTCCTTACTTGTCACAAAGTTTGAACAAGGTTATTCTTTGATGAATGGATGAGCTCTCTCACAATTCTTAGGGTTATTATAGTACATATAGTCTGAACGTTCGGACAGTCTTATTTAATCTTTGCCATGCTGAATAAGATAAGATGTCTCCCTGAGATGTCTCCCCAACTTCTAATTATCAGCCAAATTAATCAAATTAATTGATCCAGGTTGTTGATACAAATTCACATACTTAATGACAAACAGTGTAGATCCAGATCAGTTGGCTTCTGAAGAAGTCATTTGATCTGGACCTACACTGTTTGCAAGCGCGGGGCATGTCCGGGATCAACAGGACCAGGGTTAAGCTTTCTCTGTCGACGACATCAAACATAGATTTATCCTATAAATTTAATTATTGGGACAGAAGGCTTGAGCAAACTGTAGACACAGAACCTCTTTTCAAGGGATTTTTTTTTGTTCATAGCAAAACAAAAATATTTTCTAAAATTCTTTTTGAGGTTTTAAACCATTAAAAGAAATTATTTTTTGATTCAGAACTGTAGTAAATCCTCCAGTCTACCACTTTATATGGTAAAACTGTGGAATTGGGAGTTTGTGCGTAATGACGGATACCGTATTCAATCTAATTACGGCACATACACCTATAAGCGCACAGTCAGACAATTTCGTCGTATTCAGAATACAGCCCATCTGCTTTTATCTACTTCTTTATGTGTAGTGTTTGCTCATTTGAATTGCCTCAAATAGTCGAGGCAAATCAAATCAGTGCCGACAACGTTTGCTTCTATAGATAAAAAATAATCAAAAACATTATCTTATAAAGCATCATCAAATGTGCCCCTGAAGTCCTCTGCTGATCTTTCTTTAAAGGGTGCTCTAATTAGTTGCAAATTTTACTACACGTTTTTCCTGTAGTTTTGAAGAATAAAAACTTGAGGCACCATGCGGTAATTATGTCGAATACGGTATTTTGGCTTAAAAGTAACACGATTTCTTCTGAATACATACGTAGAGTTATACTTTATTACAAGTTTTCCCCAGTAATTTTGAAAAAAAAAAAAAAAATAAAATAAAATAAAATAAAATGAAAAGAAAAGAAAAAAACTACGCACATAGTGCGCTACTTAGGTCAAATGCGGTATACTATTTTTTTTTATATCTACATCTTTTGCAGATGTGGCCGACGGAAATTGTCGACCCTGTGAAACTCATACCGAATGTCCTTCGGATGAATATTGTTACTATATGCATGTACCATGCAGAAGAATGGTTTGTCAAGGTTTTCCGACGGACCCAAATTGTAGACCATGTGAGAGACACACTCAGTGTCCTTCTGGCGAATACTGTTATTATAAGCATACACCTTGCGCTGAAATGGTTTGCCAGCCTTAATCATAGTGTATTACCTTAATTACTCTAAATGTCGGGATACCTTACCCAACTGGCATTCTGCTTAAGTCTGTATTGGACGTTATCGGCCCGACAGGTTTCCTGTCGGTCCGATAACTGTCCGATATAGATTTAAGCCGAATGCTAACTGGGTAACTCCTTACCATGCTTACCTTAAACATTACGAAAACACGCCTATTCAAATATATTGAAAATTTAACAACCAAAAAAGGAAAATTTTCAGATAAAAAATTCTGATATTTTTCATATTTCTGCTAAAAACATAGATTGTACCCACAATCTATGTTTTTCAGCAAAATAAGTAAAATAATGTATACCCCTGTAAACCCCAGTTTTACCATATAAAAGTGGGGTTTAAGGGGGTCAAAATGATATAGGCGTGTGTTTTCGTGATGATTTGAACTACAGGTCGTAGTCTGTTTGGTTATCCAATAATATCAGCTAGCATTCTGTTTAAATCTATATTGGGCCGTTATCGGCCTGACAAGTTTTCTGTCAGGCCCATAACGGTCCGATGTGGATATGTTCATTCTAGGTCTACATTATTGCTTTCCGTCTCATAAGCATTCTTTAGGCTAAATCCGCAGGTGAAAATAAGCAGCATTTTTTCCGTATTTTTCACCGAAGGTTAGGTTTGGTATTTCATTCAAATTGTCTCCGAAATAAGCTTTTCATTTCATTTGAATAGTCTCCTTCCTTTGGAGACAATTTCAGCGTTATGTCAGTCTTCTTTTCTGTGAAGGATAAGAAAATATTTGTTTAATGTTGCCGCCTTTAATTTTATAGTTACCAAGAGTTTAATTTTTCAACTTTGGAACCTCTTTTACATGCTTGCACAAAATAAGCTTCTTACCATTATCCTGCGTGGTTCAATAGATGAAATGAAAAAGTCTCCTAAACTATTCCTATAAGAATATAAGAAGATATTCAGCATTTATTTAGAATTCAGGAAAACTTCAATTCACCACATTATATAGTAAAACGTGTGAATCAGGTGGAGGGGTGGTGTCAGAAATAGTGAAACTCATGTAATGTAAATCATCTGTCCGAATATTTAGTGTATAAACGGTAATGAATATAGATAGGCGTAGCCCCTATGTGACTCTGTTGCCCGGTTACGTTAAAAATCTGATGACAAATATAGATACACCATAACCGCTTTATAACACGATTGCTTGGATCCAAAGTGAAAACCATGTTAGCTAAACGACCGTGTTGTATCCAAACAAAACTGTCTAGATTATATAGAAAAAAAGACCGTAAACGGCCATTATTCTATATAATCTATATATTTTTGTTTAGATACACCACTTTTAAACCGTCTTATATCCGAGCCGTCTTATAATGAATCGTCTTATATAAAGGTTCCAGTTTTCTAGGTAGGCGTTAACACCTGAACACAAACGCTTGAAGGCTGATCTCACTAAACAATTGAGCCGGTGCACAGCAGTTCCCCAAATCCACCCAACGAATACTTAGATCAGCAAGCAGAACCTCCGATGTCCGTCTAAAAAACTATTGTGTTTTGCTATCCAGAGAGCGCGAATCGTTTACTTTGATCAGTCTACGAATTTGCACAGACCGATCTAAGTCATGGCTTGGCGGACATGCGATCTTGTAGAAAATGCTGTGCCCCGGCTCGTGTCACATTCGATATTGCTTTGAGTACATCCTTTGTGAAGACAGTTTCAGGTTGATGGGCAAAACTTCAAGCGTCCGTGCCAAGAATGAATGCACCGGTAAAAACCAAAGAGAACATTGTTGAATATTATTGCATAAAAAGCCGTGCATTAATCGGTGTATTAACAAGGCAATTCACGCGCTGTTAATGCACAGCTAAGCAACTTTCACTATGCCTTTACCGGGGCCACACAATTGCTACCGTTACGAGCTGTGTACTGCTCGGCCCTAGAACCAGCATAGTCCGTGGTAATTGCGTTCGCGAGACATCGGTGAAAAGGCGAAACAAAATAGTGCAAGAAATAACGCAAAATGTAGCAAATGTTTAAGTTTTTATGTAATAATAGCGATCGAACATGTTTTTTCAATGCATTAACATTCGCCAGGTCCCTTGGTAGGTGTTGAAAACCGCGGCCTTCGGCCTCGGTTTTCAACACCTCACACGGGACCTGGCGAATGTTAATGCATGAAAAACCATGTTTGATCCCTATATTATATATATTTCTTCTGTGTATGTCAGCCTTTTCAACACTCACTGTGATCATCATTTTTAAAACTGAGCCGGGACACAGTATTTCCTACAAGATTGCAAGTGCTCTAAGCGAAGACTCGTGCACTCTAATCAGAGATTTCGCTGTCCCTCTGTAAACGCTACAGATACTTGCCTCCCTCAGATTGCCCTGTGAAGACTCTGATCAGACTGTGCAGGCTGATCACTATCTTCGCTTGACGCACGTGCAATCTTGTAGGAAATGGAGTGTCTCGGCTCATTAATGTATTTCGTTTCAACTATCTACCATTTCCGCTGGTATAGCAACCTTTGCTACAGTCAAATATGTCTGAAAGACCACCTGTATTAAGCAATGACCTCTATTAAGAGGCCATGTTTTTGGATCAATTAAAATTCGAATAAGTGAAAAATTACCTGTATTAAGCAAGCACCTGTCTTAAGCAACCCTTTTTGATTTTCTCTTAGGTGCTTGCTTAACACGGTTAGACCGTATATAGCTTTCTCCTATTTCTGCCACATTATGGTAATTTGTCATTCCTTCGTGCCTTCCATTTCATCCTTTTTCTGTATCTGCCGTATTTACCCTAAGTATTTGGCCGCAGAGTGCGGCGTCTGATCAGGGTCTACACTGTTTGCCAATCACTAAGCAATTTAGACACATCAACAGGTAGTTAAATGGACATGATCAGATTTTAGAACATGTATGGTAAAGTCCATACGGTGACCGAATACTTAGGATAATTATGGTATATTTCTTTTGCTTCATGTATGTCTTTTTATTTCTTTTTTTTTTTCAATTTCTATTTTTTCGATTATTCTGTTCCACATTTTTTTGTATTCCAAATGCTTCACTTTTTTGTGTTTTCAAATTTCTCCCAAGCAAACCGGTTTTCGTTTTTTATTTTTTCAAGCATTTTCCTATCTTTTTTTTTTTTTTTTGTTTATTACGTGGCAATGAGTTAAGGTGCCTGAATGTTTGTAGTAAATACAGTATTTTTGCATTCTGTGCCATATTCCGTGTTATCCTAGCAGGCACACAACGTTGAAACAATGTCGATTCAACGTTGATTGAACGTCAAGACGTTGAATCAACGTTCTTTTAACGTTATGTGCTAGCTGGGATGTTTCTGTTTGTTATATTTCTGATTTCTGTATTGTCTCTCTGTCAGTTTCTTCTGCTATTTTTGACACTTAGCATTCCATGTAAAAAAATTCAGCAGACGATATTTTGAAATAGTTTTATTATTTTTCCCAGAAAATATGCTGAAACAATTGGCGTGAAAGGTCAAGGCCTATTGTCTGGGAAAACTATAAAAAGTAAGAAAAAAATCATGTTTGTCGTCTGTTGAATTTGCCCAAAGGTTAATGTTGTTGGCCTTAGCTGCTCTGTAGTTAGCTTGTATTGCTGCTGTTTATGCTAGCTTCCTCTATACCTTTATTCCATCGTATGTCCCCCTAAATATACGGGCACCATAACCTCTCACCATACTTGTCCTAAAATTCGAACAAGCCAATTTTCCAACCTGTGGATGTGTCTGGAACCTACTGGATAAGTTGTAAATTATGTGCAGACCCTGATCAGACGCTGCGTTCTGCTTCAGCTGCTGAATCTATCATTTCAACTGTTTCGTCTATCATTTCAACTGTTTCATTTCAGCTTTTCATCTGCATTTCAACTGTTTCGTCTATCATTTCAGCTGTTTCATTTAAGCCTTTCAGCTATCATTTCAACTGTTTCGTCTATCATTTCAACTATCATTTCCACTTTTCAGCTATAATTTCAGCTGTTGCAGCTATCATTTCAACTGTTTCGTCTATCATTTCAAATGTTTCGTCTATCTTCATTTCAACTATACTGTTTCGTCTATCATTTCAACTGTTTCGTCTGTCATTTCAGCTTTTCAGCTAGCCTTTCAATTGTTATAGTTATCATTTCATTTTTTCACTTCCACGTGTACATAATTGAGCCATGTCATTAGAAAATATACGATGCAACGTTAGAAAACGTAGCATCGGACATGTGCGCCCATCAGCCTGTGCATCCGTACAGTCTGATCAGAATCTTCACTGGGCGCATTTTGGTGAGCTTAGGATGTTAAGTTTCTTCATGCGGACAACGAAGACGCTGATCAGACTGATTTGAGTCTTCCATTTCGAAAACATGCCTATTCAAATATATTGAAAATTTCACCACAAAAAAAGAAAAAAAAAAAAGAAAAAAAAAAGAAAAAAAAAAAAGCCCTGAAAGTTTTCAGATAAAAATTCTGATATTTTTCATATTTCTGTTCAAAACATAGATTGTGGGTATTCGTTAGAACCGCCTCACCGAGGCGGTTCTAACGAGTACCCACAATCTATGTTTTTGAGCAGAAATAAGAAAAATCATGTATACTCCTGTAAACCCCATTTTACTGTATAAAAGTGGGGTTTAAGGGGGTAAAAATTATGTAGGTATGTTTTCGTGATGTTTGGGCGTACATATCAGAAGGTATGTTTTTACGTTATTCTTACGTTGTTGTACAAATTGTTCTGGTATAAGTTGTTGTATAAATTTTACGTTGCTTCTCTTCTGTACAGTTTGTTGTGTGTGTCTGCCCAAACTATTTATTGCTATGTGTCATTTTTTCATTCTAGTAATTGATGTTCTATATTTCATTACAATGATAGTTAGCTCTGTTTTCCTTGATAACTCCTGTTGATATAAGCACAAAGTGCTATAACGACAGAAACACAAGAACAGGGCCCAGCTAACATTCTACATAAATCTATAGCAGGCCGTTATCGGCCCGTCAGCTCGCCTGACGGGCCGATAACGGCCCGCTATAGATTTATGTAGAATGCTTACTGGGGGAGTAGATATGAAGCGTTGTGTTAGCAACATTCTAGACTTCTAGACAACAAACCACTGTGCTTATAATGGCATAAACATAGGCACAAAACGTCAGGGAAAAGGAAATCGTCTAAACTAGGCAGACGATATCGCTCATGATTTTTCATTTGTAGTTACCAATGTTCTGTAGGCCATCTTGTTTAAGGGGAATGGAAACACTGTCAGGGGAGACAACTCTGTCAAAATTGGTTTGCCTCCCTTCTTTAAAGGGATCTTCTCTTAAAGGAAAGCATTTGCTCCCTTGGGAGCAAATGCTTTCTTTTTAGAGAAGATCCCTTTTCAGAAGGGTTTAAAGGGCTTTGGTGTCCTGGAAAACAAACAGAAAGTCACAAATTTGTCTCCCTTGTAACAAATGGCGGAAAATGTGCCAAGTATATAAAGTCCCTTTAAATAATTGCATCTAATCGCGATATATTCCATGTAAGTATATATAAGAATGATAAGTTCAGCTTTAGATTTTTTTTTCTAATTTAATATGCCTTTGTTTTACGTTTGTGACGTGACAAGCACAAACGGAAGCTTATTGTCCATGCGAAGAGCACAGGCAAAATGGAACCGTAGCAACCTGTTAAGTTCGGGCTCCACGCTTCTTATTAACCGGCAGTCCGTTTATTAACCGGACTCTTCTACCTTCACTCTTCGGACCGGTCCGTTTCCAATATTAGGGGTGTGTGGGTAGCTTTTTTTTTTTTTTTTTTTTTTTTTTTATATATATATAATTACCATGTTTTATTATAGAAATTCCTGTATTTATTGCTAACAGTGTAGATCCAGATCAGACGCCGCGTTCTGGAGCGTCTGATCAGGGTGTACACTGTTTGCCAATGTCCCTTTTATGTGACGCTAGGCTTAAATGGGTTATATTATTATGTTTTAAAAGTATGCAGTTTCTAATCTGACTAGTTAACGCTTAGCCTTCAGCGTAAAGATTTTAGCAGATGACATTTTATTATTATTATTATTATTATTATTATTATTATTTTCATTTTTGTCCGATAAAATAGGTTTGATATTTCATGCAAATTGTCTCCTAAGGAGACAATATATATGGAATGTCAAAGCCTAGTTTCTGGGTAAAATAAGAAAAATATCATCAATCTGTCGTCTGCTGAAATATGATAAAGGTTAAATCAAGTTACCCCCCCGAGAATCAGTATCTCTGCGTTAGTTACCTAGTATGTTGCTCTTCATTGCTTTGTTAAATTTATGCCTTGTCATGAAAAATCAAAACAAAGCAAAAAAAAAAAAAAAAAACGTCTTCGAGACATCTGCTAACGGTAACGCTCCAAAATTGGCAAGCGAAGAAGTGATGACCTTATCTAAACATTGATACAGTCTAAAGTAGCCAATGATTCTGTATGCGGACGGTAAAAGCCCTGATCAGACTGCGGACGTGCGGCCGAGCTGGGCCTCCACCTTCCATATATATGCCCCGAAGACATAATTTCACCTGACGAGGCTCATTTATGTTGAAAACTGGATGCGCTGGATCGATTTCCCGCCATTTTTACAAGGATAACAACTTTTGCGACTTCCGGATGCTTCTCTGTACACCAAGCCCATTCTGAAAAACGGTCTATCCTAAAAGGAAGGAATTTGATCCCTTCGGGAGCAAATTCCTTCCTTTTGGAGTAGACCCCTTTTCAAAAGGAGGAATGACAATTTGTCAGAGTTACCTTACCTGAAAGTGTACTCGTTTCCCTTAATGTCTGTTCTAAAGTAGCAATTAAAATTTGAAATACATGAATTATGAAACGTTTAACTATGATTTATTATGATGAATGATTGTTTAATGTTTATTAACGATGATAGTTTTTGACCTGTGTTCTTCTCTAACGGGTGACATCAGAAAAGTACTTTATGTCATATGCGACCATGCAGCGATATCCCACACCAGCCTATGGATTTGCGCAACCTTGCTCAAGGGCGGATCCAGGAGAATTTCTGTGGGGTTCGATTTAATCATATTACCGTACTTACTCTACGTATTCAGATAGACAGGTTTGAGCAAACAGTGTAGACCCTGATCAGACGCCGCTGATCGGGGTCTACACTGTTTGCCACTAGTATAGCAATTTTACCCACATTTATGGGTAGTAAAATAGACTTGTTGAAGAGAATTATAAGGAAAAGTGTCCCAAATTTATCCAAAATTTTCCGTATAAGTGAAATTTTGAATCAAATTTGGGTTCGACTGAACCCCCGAACCCCTCTGAATCCGCTCCTGCTGCTTGAGGACTTTGCTATTCGCATACGCAATGCTCAGCCTTTGTACAGTTTGAAAAGAGAACGCAGAACCGGGGCTGAGCGGGTGGGCGCGCACGAAGGCGCGCATGCTGGCTGCATGAGCAGTGGTTGTTTGCAATTATGTAAGGGACATCTCTTCATGATGAGTTTAAATGTTATTGTAAGTTAAAATGATGGGCCTGTTCAGTACGAGGGATTGTCTTGTACTTAACCTTCAGCTTAATTCACACAAACGTGCCAGAGTTTGAGATATGAAAAATGGAAATTCAACTTGATCTTGATCAAGCCAGCTGGTAACTTTTGTTACTTTAAAATTGATCGATGGAAATCGAAATTTCGAAATGGATAGCGCTCGATTTTAAAATTGTAACGAGTTTCAACCGGTGTATATGGTATTTCGCGCATGCTCAGATCTGATTATGCATGCGGCACTCATGTAAGCGCATGCGCAGTTCGCCTGCGTTTAATAAAAAAGCATGCATTTGTATCGAATGAGCCACAAAGTGAGAAAATGCACCTTATATTACTTGTGCGCCCAGTGAAGATTCAGATCAGCCTGCGCATCTGCACAGTTAAATCAGATTCATTGCTGTCCGTCTGGAGACGCCTAGGACCCTTGGCTATCCATAGTAGCACACACAAAGCGAAGACTTAAGCTTGTGCAGATCTGCAGGCTGATCTGTGTTTTCGCCGGGCAAACATTTCGTAAGGTACCTTTTCTCGCGCTAAAGCATACATAATGCATTGTAATTTGTTGATAGTACGAGGGCTGATTTAAAAGTAAACACATACGTGCAGGCACGCAGTGTATGTGTGCGTGTGTGCGTGCGGTGTACTGGAACCGCATTCCTACTAAGACAGAATCAAATTTAACCCATTTTAGACTGATTAAACTCACCCACACTATATATTGGGAAAGTCGAATTTCAATTTTACCTGTGTGATTTAGATGACAAAAGTATTTGCAAACAGTGGAGGCCCTGATCAGACGTCTCGTGCTGTGGCGTCTGATCTCAGTCTGCTCTGTTTGCCAATTACCCTTTGGGGTGGGGGATGGGGGCGAGGTGGGGGTGGGGGTCTCCAGACTAAAATGGGTTAATAAATATTTGCCATGCTTAAATAGTTGACATTGGTGCAATACTTGAACCGCAAAATGAGAAAATGGGTCTTCTAGCCAAAGGTGGACATCGACGGCTCAGATCTGCCTGTACATCCACACAGTCTGATCAGGGTTTTTCTTATCTTAAGATGAAGCGAAATGTATCGACCATCGGTTAGACTGGCTCCAGTCCGGCTAGTGACTAAAAATTAATATTTATTATAATTCTCTTCAACACTTAAATAAAATCAAGGCGACATTAACATGCTTTATAGATTATGAAGCACTGTTCGCTACATTAACATGCTTAGATTATGAAGCACTGGTCGCTAGCGACCAGTGCTTCGTAATCTTAGCATGGTAATATTATCTATCTTAGTTTTTTTTTTCTTTCTTTTATTTAGATGTGTATATCAAAGAGAATAGGCTAGTGATCAGTGCTTCATAATCATAGCATATTAATATTGCCTTGACTTTATTTAAGTGTGTGTACCAAAGAGAATTATAAAAAAAATTAAAACATATAGACACTAAGAACTGGAACCAGTCTAAGAATGGGCTCGCGAGTCGTACTGGCCCTCAACTTCGCTGTTCGCGACCGTGGTCCAAGGACGCATTTTCTCATATGCACAGTTCATATATATTATATATGTGTATATACATGTATATAGAACTATTTTTTACTTTTTTCAAATCATTGGAGTCACGCATAAAACAATAAATTCAGAAGTATTCTGTGTTTTCTTTATTTTAACTTAAAAGAAATGACAACATTTAGTAGATTTGCATGGGGGACAACTTTTGTGATTTATGGTATCAGTCAATCATGTTGGTGCAGTTTTCATTATAAGATCAGCAAATGCCAGCGTCTCTGAGTTTACGTTTCATCATATCCATATCAGTTCGCCTGAGACTTCAGGATTCTATCCCCAGTGGTTCTTCAGCTACTACAGTAAATCATCGTTACAACGATAGCATTTGTTCCCAAAAATGTTCTCGTTAAAATGAATTTGCTCCTGTAAGGAATCCTTAACTCTTTCACTGCCACAGGCGATAATAATAGGCTTTTGCAAACAGCTGAGATCCAGCTAAGACAGCTCATATGAGCCGTCTCATTTGGATCTACACTGTTTGACATTCAGTCTTTCAGCTTTATGTATCAACTTCTTTTCAAGCGATATTTTGTTAAAAAAAAGCAGACGTCAAATGTCGTCTGAAATTTGGCGCAGAAAGAGTTAAGCATAATGATATACGTATAAGAAAGGCGATTCTAACAAATATCCAAATCATATGGTTTTTGAATTAAGAAATACATTATTCTTACATAAAATCTGATTAATTGTCACCTTTTGAGCGAAAGGTTTCGTGTCTGTCAAATTATCGTTATAATGAATTTTGTCGTTGTATCGAGTGCGGTATAAAAAGAGTTGACTGTATTGTAATTAAAGTTATTACAGACATACGGGTGGACTTACGTAGGGACAATAATAAACCAATAACTTCTGTTCTCCGAAACTGGTCCAAAGGAAGCACAGATTTGATATTTTTCCTGATCTATGAACACTCAACTTCAGATCTTAACGCCTGCATTTCTTACATTGGGTATGTAAAGCGTTACGAACGAATGGATGGTAAAAAGCAATTTGAAATGTATGCACCCACGCCGCCACCCTGCCTAAAACTTCCATGTCTACTGGTCTGAGGTTTAAGATGCAAAATACCGTGCCTAGCCGAGGTGTTATGCTAAACGTTAGCATGCCTCTTATCTGTAACGCAGTAGTTAGAGCGTCTGAATGCATATCCAGGGGTCACAGGTTCGAATCTCAGCTCGGCCACATAACATTCGTGCATAGTAATTATTTCTATGGTCATTCTCCCCCTTCCATTGATTCAAGAAGGGCAGTTGTCAGTTTAATACTGGTAAAAAGTATGTACACAAAGTACAGGGCCCAGTTGTTCAAAGTTAACGACGTCGTTAGTTAACGATTCGTTAAAATTTACATCGAGTGATATGCAAATATGCTGAAATTTTTTGCTGAATAAATGTGAGTAGCTTTTGCAGTGCAAAAGCTACTCACATTTTTTCAGCAAAAAATATCAGAATATTGTGTACTGAATCCGCTAAAACAGTTAACGAAATGACCCTTAACGAGCTCGTTAAGCTAACGACGCTTTGAACAACTGGGCCCAGGTTAACCGCTTTGAGGACTAAGCCTGAACAGGGAAAGTGTGAGCAAGTTGACTGACTGGCTCGATGTGACCTTAACAGTGTTTACTGGGCCGTAAAACTCCAAACGAAATAAAATAAAATCAAAGCACTGACAGCACTGATGGATAGATTGTCTCTGAGTGTAGGCTTGGAAAATGAGTCCCGAATGGGGACTTTAGACTGTTTCATTTAACCTATGATTTCCTGGAATTTAAGCAAACGGGGCAGATCCTGATCAGAAGTCGCGTTCTGCAGCGTCTCATCTGGATCTGCAGTGTTTGCAAATGTACCAAATGTCTAGGTTTTGCAGATAACTCTCAATCAACAGCATTCTGACGTCACATCGGCAAGACTGGCGCGGCTAAAAATAACCGTTACCTGGATTCGTCTAATACGTGGCTTGATAACATTGGTCAATGAATAACACGTGGACAACTACCCTAAGGTAATTTTGGCGTTTGTATACTATATGGCTCGATTGTAAACAATCGACCCAAAAACTGCATGTGCTTTAGGTCGCGTACAGCGTGAAGGACGTGGTAAAATTAAGAGCCGTCGTTTCTTGTGACGTCAGTTATAGACCGCATGACCGCATGAAAATTGGCGCTCGTATGTCACTGTCAAAAACTTTCAACAAAAGAACTTTGTTCTTATTACAGTTCTTAGGTTAAAGCTTTATGTAAACCGCAGCCCTGAATCTTAAAACCAGGAAGGAACGTGAGGAATAATGTGCAGCACAGGAAAAGGCCATATGCAAGGCCCTAATCAGCCTAAGCATTCGTACATACTGATCAGGGTCGAAATATAGTCAACGTAATCCATTTCTCTCTGTAGGCGTACCACGAAGACCCTGATCGGACAACACGTATGCGCAAGATTATCGGGCAACATGTTCGGTAAGGACGCTTTTCTCGTGTTGAAGCTCATACGTACCTTGTTGTTCTGTCGCTATACATCTGGGCCCAGTTGTTCAAAGCGTCGTTAGCTTAATGAGCTCGTTAAGGGTCATTTCGTTAACTGTTTTAGCGGATTCACTATACAATATTCTCATATATTTTGCTGAAAAAAAAATGTGAGTAGCTACTCATATTTTTTCAGCAAAAAATTTCAGCATATTTGCGTATCACTCGATGTAAATTTTAACGAATCGTTAACTAACGATATCGTTAGCTTTGAACAACTGGGCCCTGTTTTTCTTCACTTTAATCGGATATTTATTTTGAAATACTGCAGTTTTTCAAAATAGATATCCGATGAAACAGATAAATGAAAAATGCAATGTGTTTGGTATCTTGCCATTCGTTACAACAAACCTGTAGCATTTCATCACGAGATAGATGACTTGTCGGGAAAAAAAAAATCGCTCCACCCAGGTTTTTGTTTAAGATTTACATTTTGGTCTAGTGGTCGTTGTTTAAATCCCGCTTGGGTGGAATTTTTTAGTGTAGCGTATTTACCCTGAGTATTCCGTCAGGCCTCAGCAAACAGTGTAGACCAGTATCATCAGGGCTTACGTTATTTGCCACTCATCTAGCAGCTTTTAGGTAATAGTTGCAACTCATCAGGCCAAGCGCAATTTGACTGGTCGAAAACAATATTAAAATGGCATTTCTACTTCGAGAAGGCACTGAGCAGTAACTTAGGATTTTTGTTTTTTCTTCGAGCGATTTTCTGAAGTGAGGTAGTTTACCCATAATTTCAACATATAAATGATCTAGCTGGAATTATAAGGAATGGGTTTTTGTTTTTTTGTGGATTTTATCGATGTGTAAATTTCGACGATTCACTCATAAACTTAACATAAAGGCCTTGGCTTTGTTCACTTTGTGAGTGATTCGCCGGTGTAAACCGGCATGTCACTCACAAACTTAACCCATTTATGCCGAGTGGACTCTTCTACCTCAAGTCTTTGGGCAGGTCCATCGTCAATAGAACGGGAGTCTGGTTAATTTATATTGTTACCATGTTTCATAGATTTCCTATATTTAATGCAAACAGTATAGACCCTGATCAGACACTGCGTTCTGCGGCGTCTGATCTGGGTCTACTCTGTTTGCCAATGTCCCTTTTATGGGACACTTGGCATAAATGGGTTAATACATATAAAGTCCTTCGGGCTACGTTAACTTTGTGAATGATTCGCGGGCGTTTTCACATCGATAAATAAATTATTTCTAAAATAATAATAATAATAATAAAACAACAACAACAACAACAACAAAAAAAAACAAAAAAACAAACAAACAAAAAAAAAAAAAAAACAACAACAAAAAACAACAACAAAAAACAAAACAAAAAACAACAACAAAACATTCCAATGGACTTATTTAAATTTTAGAACAATTATGGTAAAGAGTTAAGAAGTTTTTGAACAGCACGGTAAAAAGTTAAGAAATCCAAATATTTAGGGTGAATAAGGTAGGCGTATTTTTATTGCCACATCAAACTGTAGTTATATGGTCTCTTCCGTTTCCTGAAAAAAAAAAAAAATAATAATAAAAAAAACGAAAAAAAAAACAACAACTAAAATTCCATTGACGAGATATTGAGGGGACTGGATACATTGATAAGTTTCTCGCCATACAGTCGAACCTCAATAGCTCGAACACCGATGGCTTGTTTACCGTGGCTAATTCGAACTCGTTTTTGAGTCCCAGGAAATTTTTTCAATAGCTCAAGAAACAAATATTTAGAGCTACTTAAGATGTGATTTTTTTATAATTTTATCATGAAAGTGTATGTTGAATGTACTCATTAGAATCGTCTCGATGAGGCGAATCTAATAAGTAGACTCAACATACAATTATTTTATAGAAGATCGAAAAGACATGCATACATTATTTCCATATGCCTCCTGACATGGCGCCATAATTAACCCTCAGTGGCTCGAACTACCCATGTCTCGAATAAATTTCCATAGTTCCAAAGATGTTTGAGCCATTGAGGTTTTACTGCATTTTACAAGGGAGAAAAGTTTTGTAATTTTCTTTTTGCTTTCTGCTCACAAAGCGCCTTCTAAAAAGAGGCAAAAAAGGTCTCGAACTTTAAAAGGAAATAATTTGTTCCTAGTGGGATCAAATTATTTCCTATTGAAGAATAAATCTGTTCCTTTTCACAAGGGAGGCAAAACAATTTTAAAAGCGATGTCTTCCTTTAAAGTGAATCAATTCGCCTTAAATCACTAGTAAAAGCACCACACAGAATAAGGTTGGGTCTGGCAGCGGTACTGAAGGGTGCGGGTTCGAGCCCATTTAGGACCCTCGACTGAAAAACTCCCACTTTTCATTCAGCAATGAATTGATATCCTTTGGGAGAATGTTTAAGGACAAGCTGAAGGAGAGAATTTGGCCACGCCTCCATTTGCTGTAGCCGATGGGCCCCAACTTTACCTTTACATTTACGGCAAGTTGCCAATCTGACACAGTTAATATTTAGGGTATATCCCAGCTAGCATTCTTTATAAATATATAGCGGGCTGTTATTGGCCCGTCAGCTACCCTGACGGGCCGAGAACGGCCCGCTTTAGATTTATAAAGAATGCTTACTGGGATACTGTGTGTTTGGACGTGGACGCATACACAGTAGATTAGGGTGGGGATGACAACAAAACTTATATATTAAAATGTAAGGAAAGGGCCTTTGAAAAAGGTATGCACTAAATAAGAAATCTTTGCAATTCATTCCACCCCGTATGACCATATCCAACAAAACCCATTTACGTCGAGTGGTCTCTTCTACCACAACTCTTTGGTTCGGTCTATTTCCATTGGCAGGGTTGCGTTCTGGTTAGATTTAATTATACTAGATCTATGTTTTATAGAAATTCCTGTATTTGATGCAAACAGTGGAGACCTAGATCAGACGCGGCGTCTGATCTGGATCTGCAATGGTTGCCAATGACCCACTGTGGCTTTCCCGCTGTTTCCCGACTATAATTGGCTAAGGTAAGATCCGAATTTGTTTAACCCATTTTACTCTTGGAACTTATACTAAATTTTATTTAAGGGGTGTTTGCAATACTGTGCGTTCTCATGTAGTTTAATCGCAAACAGTACAGACCCTGACCGCAATGCGGCGTCTGATTTGGATCTACAGTTTGCCAAAATCCGCATTGGCGAACATAAATCAACTAATCCCGTATACAGGTTTAGGTCTGTTGCGGATTATTCACCGATACTTCTGATTGTTATTGTAATGGGCGCCGAGCCTATTGAGCATCAGCTGCCACGTTCTACAGAAATTATGCCTCCGAAATCTCTTGATTGTGATTCCGCCCAACGCCCGGTGGGGCGCTGAGTGTCATCGCGACAAAGGCCCTTTTGTATAAAAGATCGCAGCGAGTTAATTTAAAAGAATAAATATTTAAATATAAAAAACAAGTTGATTTACATTTCCCTGCAAATCGTTATTTCTGTTTGTTAATATAATGTTATGAGCCAAACATATTAATATGCACAACAAAAACTTAATATCTGTCAGACAAAATTCCAAAAATAATATCATTTAAAAGTACAACAATAACGATTTAAAATTTATTTCAAGTAATGGTGTTAAAAGTCTAAGGGAAGCAATTAAGAAAGCTGCTCGATATGGCTTTTTAACAAGTATAGCTTATAAAAAATGAATCAAAGATAAAGGTCCAGTAAAACCTTATAGTGGATCGTGTTTCATCCGACTAATCGGATATACGGACCTGAGCAAAAAGTATAGACCCGGATCAAATATCGCAATATACGGCGTCTACTCAGGGTCTACGCTGTTTGCCACGCATCCAGCTATTTTGTGCACATCAACAGGTAGTCAAAAGAACTTACAGGGGCAGATTCAGAGGGGGTCGGGGAAGAGGAGGTGGGGTGGGTTGGGTGGGGGTGGGTGGGAGCGAGTCAGTCGAACTCCCCTTTGACTCAAAAATTCATTGTCATGGGAATTTTTGGATAAATTTGACAGATTTGAGACACTTTACTTTTCCTTATAATTCTCCTTAACAAGTCTATTTTACTACCTGTGAATGACGGTGTGTAAAATTGCTGGGTAAGTGACAAACAGTGTAGACCCTGATCAGACGCCGTGTTTTCCGTAAATCCAGATCGAACTCTTATTAAATTGTTTGATCAGCGTTTTCACGGCTTATCATTCCCGGGCTAGGTAGCATGACTAGACTCCTGCAGCAAGTTCGTTTATTTTTTAATCCCGATATCAAGGCAAATCCAGAGTCTTGGTAGGCAAGGCAAGTAGGCATCATCATCATCATCATCATCATCATCATCATTCTGAGTGAACCATTGCCTTATATCACTGTCACTGAGGAATGCGACGAACCCGGCTTGAAGGTATGCTTAAAAATTGTGTGTGTGTGTGTGTGTGTGTGTGTGTGTGTTTGTTTGTTTGTGTGTGCGTACGTCCGTGTCTGTCAGCATTTTCTTTACTAAACGTTCTTGTTTAGAGAAATTTAGTGTATTAAGCGTACAAAGTGGATTCCTCTGTGCCGTACGCACACACGTAGGCAAAACATTGGTGTGTACGCACACACACCAATGTTTGCCTACGTGTGTGCGTGTGTTTGGGGGGAAGGGTAGCGGGGGTACCATGGAGATTACACATCCACTGGGAATTCGACAGAAAAGTTTGTTTAAATGTTACTTTTCAGTTATGGTTCTTTGTTTTGGACTGATTGCTGATTAAACTTTACTTACTTAATTCATCCATCCTCTGGCGTACTGGCAAATCTCCACCCATATCAACTACTATAAGCCCAGTATTTTTTTTTTTCAGAACAGTTGTACACTGGAACGCTCTTCCGGCCAGTGTCGCCACGCTACCCACCGTGGCACAGTTCAGTCATGGATGATGCTGTCTGCCAAGTGATGCATGTATCACCTGAATACCGGAGCCTGTTTTTATCTTTTACCTGTACTAACATTCTTCCCGTACTGTACAAACTCATTTAGCTAATCCCCTTTAGCACTTGATATACCGGATATCCTTCTGAAGTCCTCCCAGGAGGTTAAGAAGTACTGGCAGATAGACACATTACGAAAACAAGCCTATTCAAATATATTGAAAATTTTACCATCAAAAAATGAAAATTTTCAGATAAAAATTTTTGATATTGTTTATATTTCTGCTCAAAACATAGATTGTGGGTACTCGTTAGAACCGCCCCATAATCTATGTTTTTGAGCAGAAATAAGAAAAATAATGTATACCCCTGTAAACCCCAGTTTTACTATATAAAAGTGGGGTTGAAGGGGGTCAAAATTATACAGGCGTGTTTTGGTAATGTATACCATATTCTTATCCTAGATACTCTAGTATATCATCGCTACGGCTTCTCGGGTAGGCTCTCGGGCGGGGTGGGGTGGAGGTGGGGGTAACTTCCTATATATAGCATAGTACGGATATGCGTGCCAAATGGCCCCCTTTTTTTGGCGCTGCCAGGTATATGATTAGCCCCTTTTTTTCAACAAAGTGTATATGACTGATCCGATTTTTCTCGACTCGTATGTGAAAGGCCCCTCTTTTTTGATATCCCGGCATATGCGTATATTTTTCGCTCAGAGATTTGTCGAGACCACTTGTTCTCTTGGTATTCAATGAATTGACTGCTATATTTGTCTAACTATCAGCAATAAATGGGTACAAAAACGAAAACAAAACAAAAACAAAACAAACAAACAAAAAAAAACAACAAAAAAAACAAAAAAAAAAACAAAAAAAAAACAACAAACAACAACAAAAAAAAAAAAAACAAACACAAAAAAACAAAAACAAAAAAAAAAAAAAAACAACAACAAAAAAAACAACAACAAAAAAACAAAAAAAAAACAACAACAACAATAATAGGTCAACATTTCGGACGATCAAGTGTATAAATGGGCCATGTATATGAATGGGGTAGGTTTCAAAATACTGGCTCGCACACCCGTGCCGCAATTACCCCCAACGCAGTCCGATCAGAGTCTTCGCCGATCGCAGGTGCCTTCTGCAACTTCCAGGCTATCCAAAGAGGGATTAACAAGAACCCTTGCCATACTGGTTGGGTGTACAGGCTGATCTGAGTCTTTGCTGGTCACACAGGTCTTATTGTAGGTTTTGTCATGCGCTGGTTCAAATTAAAAAGAAGGCAAGACTTATTTGACCTCTTTGTCCTTTATTTACGGACGTTTTGAGTAAGTATTAGTGTTTTCGGTTTGTATCGTGTTAACGCGTGCGCATTAGTACTTTTGTGTGGCAAAATTTCAACATGGTAGCTTCTTGTTGCGTAGTTGGCTGTACAAACCGCAGACTCCCAGAAAATAAGGACAGATTACGCTTTTTTCGATTTCCTATGAAGAAACGTAAACGACAAGCATGGATCCAGGCTTTAAATAGGAAAAACTGGTCCCCAAACAGACACAGTCGTGTTTGTTCCGCCCATTTTGTTAGTGGCAGGCACTGCGATGATAAGAACGAGATTGACTTTGCGCCAAGCATATTCAAAGAACTGACTGACAAACAAAAGCGCCGATTGGAGAGAGAATACAGGCGAAATCTGGCAAAGGTAACGTAATGGAATCCCTGTAATGGGACGCGTCTTGTTTCTATCGTTACCACATCCGTTTTTATTGTTGTCAGCCCTTGGCCAAAGTTAATCCGAGTCTTCTCTGATGTTTTAGTGGCTTTTATTTGTATTGATATTTGCCACTATGTCAAAATAAATAAAAGCCACTTAAACGTCAGAGCAAACTCGGACTAGGCCAAAGTATCTTGCCAGTATCCTCAGTATTCCTAGCCTGGTACATGCTCTTCAGGTAAAGACTAACCGGTATCAGTCGGTTGCATATTTCTAGGTAAAAGAGATTAACAGGACAAAAGTTTTCATATTTCTAGATGAAAACATGTAGGTACTCATTAGAAAAGCCTCATTAAAAGCGCCAATAAGAATTCACAAAATGCATTTGTGGAGCAAGAAGAAATATACCAACAGTTTTTTGGTTGAAAAATTCTTGTGGAGCAATGCGTAAATTCACCGGATTGGGCTTAATCACCAGATCGGATCCGATTTTTACCTTTTATAACCTGAATATAATAATTTCTTTGAGTGTTAATATTCAATTTTGCAATAGATAGTCTTAAAAATTAAATTGCAGCGATCAGTCTTCAATGGCTGCATGAAGAATCCACATTAGGCTTACATGTAACTATACATAGAATGTGTGTAGTGACGGCTCAGTATGATCAGACTGCGCAGATGCTGAGGCTAATCCAAGTCTTTATTGGATGCACATGCATCAATGTAGGAATCGCTTTGAGCCAGCTCATGTGTTTCTGTGAAATTTGTTCTTTTGTTACATTGTATATAAGTGTTTGTGAAAATTATAATAATCAAGCTGCTTTTACTTTGCACTTTGTGTTCAGTCTTTTAAGTCATTATGCTTTCAAGACTGACAGGAGTGTTTACAAGCATGCAAACTTCTTGTCCAATCCTGTCTTCAAAACAGAATTTTTTTCTAAATTCTTTATAGGTCTGTTATTACTGTAATATGTCCTGGATACATGTGTCTCTCATAGAACTGTCAGAAATTACAGTGAACAGGCTAAACAATAGCAACCTGACCTGGATGCTCCAGGTCTGATCCTGTCTACTTTTCATCGTATTTCACGAGCTACCGCTTCCTAAGATCATTAATTTCAAATATTACTGTTATGTATCTGTTAGACAGACTACCTGTTGCAAAATAAAATAATTACACTAAAAAAATTTGTTATAACCAGGCTAAAAAATGTAAAATTTGGGTCCGATCCGGTGATTACGCCCAATTCGGTCCAATCCGGTGATTCAAGTCAAGTGTAGCTTTATTGATACATGCAATGTTATGTCATGCCTGTGTCCTGGCACCAAAAAAAGCAAAGAGGAAGCAAAAAATAAAAGTTTCAGGTCACAGTGGTTCAGATGCGCCTTTCAGTGCCTAAATATTCCGGTGTGATGTGTCAAATAAACTATATGATGGATGAACAGCATTAGTGTGAATTACTTCACAGATTTATAATCAGCTGAAGCTTGCTATAACAACAATTCAAACTGGTTAACGGTGACCATTTGTGAACTGTTTCAGCCAGTCATTCTTATTTGCTTATTGTCAACATGTATGGTGGATTCCTCACAGAAGAACTTACGACCAATTTTTAAGTTCAACTGACCTGTTAATGCATTTTACAAAAAGGGAAACAACAACAAATAAACACACATACACATACATACACACACCAGTACTTGCACTAAATGTCAAAATCAGGAAGTCCCAGGACTTCCTACATGTAACTCCAATATCTGGAAGTCCTGGTGATCAAATTTTTTCACTCACTTTCAGAAATTCAACCTCAATATTCTGAAACTCTCATCTATGGAGTAAAACTGCCATTGTTAAGCTAAATAACATATAAATTCATTCTAATTTTTTTTATTATAAATGACTAAATATCTTTAAAAGTTGGGAGTCCCAAACTTCCTGGCATTGAATTTTGGAAGTCCCAGAGCAATTTTTGGGAGTCTCTGACTCCCAGACTTCCCTTAATGCAAGCTCTGCGTGCACACACACACGCACACGCACATGAACACACACAAGTCAAGATTACTCCTTGTCAGATACTTAAAACATCTGGCTTTCTAATCAAAATGCTGGTGTCATGGCAATGTTCTAAGCCATTTGTAAAAAGTTGGCTACTTAGATATACTAAAATTAATGTGGCATCTGATCTGGGTATACACTGTTTGCCTAGGCCTGTGTCTTAATACTTAGCAATATTATGGTAATGAAGAATGCATAATCAGCATTCTCATCTACCCTCTGCAGAAGATTTTTACCCCCCCCCCCCCCCCCCCCCTGCACCCACACACACACAAAATTTATCTTGTACCCAAAAAATTGAAGAAAGTCTCTATATGCAGCTACACTGTTGTCACATTGAGGGTACAAAAATAAGTAAACCGAGCAGATTTACTACCAGGTCAAAAATGCAGTGGAAACCCTGATAATTCCTAAATATGTCCCATAGTGACAAAGCCTACCATCCAGTGGACTTTAACGCTTAGCACTCTGGGTAAAATTTTCAGCAGACGACATTTTGAAATATTTTTCTTATTTTTCCCAGAAAACAGGATTTGACATTTCATGCAAATTGTCTCCTAAGGAGACAATTTGCATGAAATGTCAAATCCTGTTTTCTGGGAAAAATAAGAAAAATAACATCATTTTGTCATCTGCTGAAAATGCCCAGAGAGTGGTAAAGGTTAAATGGGCAAGCCCGTACCAGACAATCCAAGTGTGCAATCTAGTGTACTTGTATAACTATCTGACTGATGTAATCCGTAAACGTAAAATATGCATACAAGTAGTGTAACAATTGCATTGAAACACTGGAATCCACTATTTGACAACGTATTTAAAAAATTACATCAAAAAATGACATTCAAGAAAAGTTAAGAAATTATATACCCCTTGTTCACATGCCATTGTCAGGGTTGTTTGAATTGCCAGAATTATAAAATTTTATCATTTGTCCACAAACAAGTAAATGGTCAAAATCCCCTTGTCCAGCCAAGATTCACTAGCCTGAAAATTGATTATTTTTTTTATTCCTCAAAGAAAACATACTCTGAGGACACTCATTAGAAGCACCTCAGTGATGCACTTCTAATAAGTACCAACAGCATTTTCTTAGCTTCAAATGAGTACCCGTAAAATGTATGCTTTCTGCGAGAAATAAAAAAAAAAAATATGTACATGTATCTTATAATCTGGATACTCTTCTTAGCTTGAGCTATGAAACCTTGTCCCAGGACAAGAAAATGGAAATTTCTTAGTTGCCCTCAGGGAAATGTTACAAGTTGGACAAGCCGCAGCACATGGTTTTTCCACAGCCCTGTCAGTTTAATTACTTTATTTGACCTAATTACCACATTGTGTGCGTAGGCTTTTCAAAATTACTGGAAAAAAACTTCTAGTAAAATATCCGGCTAAGAAGGGCACGCTATAAAGACAGATCAGCAGATGACTTCATGAGTAGTGCATTTAATGATGCTTCTGCAATATCATTTTCTGATTTTCTTTATAAAAACATATGTTGTGGGTACTCATTTGAATTGCCTCAACTTAATTCAAATGAGTACCCAGAGCATATGCTTTTATAAAGAAATAGATAAAAGAACACTAGTTGTAATCTATAGACTATTAAATTGCTTGACTATGGGCTTATAGGAACATGTGCGGTAATTAGGTCGAATACTATAGATTCAGATATTGTTATTTTTCTTATTTATTCACGAAAACATATGTTATGGTTTCCTTAAAATTACCTTCCAATTGCTTCGAATGTGTACTTCAAAGATTATAGATCAGTTCCTCTTTAAGCTGGACTGGAAAAGGATCTTCACTGTAGGGGATGAACTCCATACTTTTGATTTAAATAATATGAACATATGTTTTTGTGGAGATATAAGAAAAAATATTTACTTGATACCCCATCTTATCTATAGCTGTCATACATGTAGCTACAGATAAAAGGGGGCATCCATATAATATTTTTCTTATTTCTCGACAAAAAGATATGTTGTGGGTACTCATTAGAAGTGCCTCACTGAGGCACTTCTAATGAGTACCAACAACATATGTTTTCATTGAGAAATAAGAAAGATTTCAGCAGTTTTCGGATGAAAAAAATGCCGTATCTGTTGCTATGAGCTATGTATTGTCCACTTTTCAGACATTTGAAGAAGCTCTAGTTTTGTTAAAAGATGTAGAGGCCAATCGCTTGAAGCAGAGTCTACAGGCACATTCCAACTATATTAAGAAAGAAGATGGGTCAGTTCTCAGAGAGACTTTACTTCATCATGACATTGGTGAAATATACAGATCATATCAGGGTGATTTCTTGATTCATCGCACTGGTAGGTAGAACCTTAAGGCCACTTCGAAAACAGTAACATTTTTTATGTCCCCAATTTCAAAGAAGTCCAGGAGTGGCATATTGCTTTTGGGTCATTCATGTGCTGTTCTTTTCCTTTGAGCAAGATTTCTTGATTACTATTTGAGCTATGGCCTTGAAATTTGGTGAGCTTATAGGGGCTGAGGAGTAGATCGCCTGATTAACTTTTGAAAAAATCAGATATTGTCAGAGTTATGCCCAGTTCCAACTTCGGTACTTTGTACGGATAAGATATACATGTTTGTTTGTGTGAAGATTTTACGGCCCAGTCAACCCAATGGGGTCATGTCGAGCGTGGACAGTTTACCTAACCACACATTCACTTGGCAGGCTTAGTCCTCTAAGTCGTTAACCAGTATTGTGCACATTCTTTCACCAGAAACTGACAACTGCCTTTCTTGAATCAGCGAGATATACATGTACATTTGTAGTTGTGGGCCTAGTATTTTACAAAAAGTAACATATTTCTAGTAACTCTAAATATTGGGACACCCTGAGTTCTTATTACAATTATTACTAGTCCTATAATTGAACAGATCCATTTTACTACCTGTTGATGTGTCCTACAAAATACTGGATACTGACAGCAGTGTGGACCTTGATCAGTTGTGGCATTGGGCAGTCTTTGATCTGGGTCTTCATTGCACAGCCCTGTCTGTCTCAGTACTTAGGAGTAATAGGATAAATGATGTGTGTGGAAGAAAGGGAACGTTTTTCAATCAAAAAAAAAAAAACATTTGTATTTCTCTTATTTCTCTATGAAACTGCATAATTATTATGGGTACTCATTAGAAGGGAGGTGCCTCTAATGACAGCCCACAACATGTTTACATGGAGATTTAAGAAAAAATATGCATCTGGATACCGCTCTTATTTGGAGTTCTGGATATTGTTATCAAAGTGGTAAAGATGTGAAGGCTCATTTGTACCTTTGCAGCTTACTTATAGTACCATATTTACCCTAAATACAATAATTTAGTGATGGGAATCGGTTGGATTTTAAAATCGATCATCAAGTTGAAGTAAATGAACGATAATTGTTTATAATCATTTTTTTGCTTTTAACTGTAATATCTAATGGCAGAGATTTAATCATATATATATATATATATATATGCATTTTAACATGGGTAATTATTTTTAAAATCTAAACAGAGGACTTGTTAAGAAGGAATATTGGGTGATTATTGTGGGATAATTTTTCATTTTTTTTCCATACTGATTAGTAGCACCTTGGCGAGGTGCTTCTAATGAGTACCCACATGTTTTTATGGAGAATTTGTGAAAATTATCCCAGAATTATCATCAAATACTCCTCCTTAACAACTCCTCTGTCTGAAGCATACAACATATTACAGGAGCTTCTTTTGTATACTGTACTTAATAAAAACACCAGAAACAGTCAAAATGCATATATATGTATGTGCGCGTTACACATTTTAAACTAGCACAGTGAAGTTTCAATGAATTCTTTATACAAAGCTCTGTAGACAGTCTTGAACATGCCACTTGAATAAAAAGGGCCTTGAAACTTACATATTTTCACAGAATGTTTATGGTGTCTGCAGAAATTATAACTCGGGTTTGTATTCACACAGATTAAAAAAATTGAATTGTTGAATTCATTTGTTGCATGAGATCCATGCTTTCAATCGTCTCTTTTTCAGGACTCTTGTCTGCAAATGATGTATAAGCATAATTTAGTAACTAAAAGTGAACAAAAAATCTTTTATTTGTAAAGTGAAAATGAAAAGCTTCTGTTATAGATTGATTTTTTTTCGATTATAATCGGTTCAGAATAAATGCAGTTCAATCAGGAGCTCCTCAGTTTGTCATTCAGCCAGCATAACCAGGTGTGGTGGAAGTCTAACCGATATTCAGTTTTGGTTAACATTTACTGGTAGCAGGCTGGGTAAGGTTTGAGCTGACATTTTATTTTTTATGCACCCCCCTCCCCATTCGAGGAATAATGGAAAGGGCATATAATGTTACCTTTGTTTCTGTCCGTCTTCAAGTTCAAGTTTTTCTGGCGGGGGCATCTGTATATTTTGGGCACATTTCTATTTTTGTTCTTATTTTCCCAGAAAATAGGCTTTGACCATAGAAACAATTTGCATGAAATGTCAAAGGCCATTTTCTGAGACCAAAAAAAAAAAAAAAAATGTCACCAGTTGTCATCTGCTGAATATTCCCATACAGTTGTTAAAGTTTGACACTTACAATGCTAGGGGCAAATTCAGCAGACAACAAACTGATGATATTTTTTCTTATTTCCTAGAAAATAGGAGCTGACACTTCATGCAAATTGCTCTTAAGAAGACAATATGCATGAAATGTCAAATCCTATTTAGTTTAGGAAAAATAAGAAAAAATGTTTCAAAATGTCATCTGCTGACGTTTTTACCCAGCATGCAAAGTGTTAAGTACATGTACATGAAGGAGTTTTGGTGCCCATGTACAGTAGTATCAAGTGTTCTGATTAGTCTACAAAAACATAGGGGTAATCATTAGAAGTGCCTTATCCGGGCTCTGCTAATGAGTACTTACGACCTATATTTTCATGTAGAATTAACAAAATATACTGTATTCAATCTAAATACAGCTCATACCCCTAGAAGCGCACAGTCAAGCAATTCCATAGTCTTCAGATTACAGCCAGTGTACTTTTTGTCTACTTCTTTATAAAGTCATATGTTGTGGGTACTTACTTGAATTGCATCAACTTGTCAATACATTTCAAATGAGTACCCACAACGTATGCCTTTATAAAGAAAATCATCATTAAATAAGTCTTTTTCTGATCTTTTTTATAGTGTATCCTTAGTACATATGTAGGTAGTTACATATTTTACCACAAATTAGTGTTGCCAGTAATTTTGAAAAACCTAAGGGCACTGTGCAGTTATTAGGTCGAATAAGGTATATCAGTTGTGCCTGATGCAATTTTTTTCTTTTCTTTTTGTTTTCAGACTCGCAGTGCTTTGCCTTTCCAGTGTCTCTGGAACAAACCTCACCTGCTCTTCCAAATCATGCAACTCTGGAAAGATCTGGTTCCCTAGTACAAAATGATGAAATCCATAGCTTTATTGATGTGCTAAGAAATAATGGTAATACAGTATTCTATAGAGTAGAACAGATTAAAGTAAACTCCTCATCTGCCAAAGTAGAGAAACAACCAGATATAGAAGAAGTGGTTATTTATACAGACAATGTTATAGAAATGACCAATGATCTAAAGGCTTGTGATGCTGAGTTAAAAGTTTGTGAACATAGTAATTTACATTCAGCTGTTGATGAAACTGTGGATGTTAGCATGAATTGTGTTAGAAATCCAAAACTAGATGAACAAGAAGGTAGTTTTCAAGATTTGACCAGCTCAAGCAGTTCTGATGTTGAAGAAAGCTTGTTTGAAAACAGCAAAGAAACTGGAATCTGGCACAACCAGTTACATTTGCAGGGAGAATGTTTGCTTTCTAAGCAGCAACAAAATGCTGACCAGTCACGGAAATGGATTGTTATTGATAGTCAAATAAAAATTGAAAATGAGTCGATGAAATGCCACACTGAAGATAACTTACAGTTGCAGAACAGCATTCACAACACTCAACCTCTTTATAACACTGTTAAAAAGCCATGTTAGATAATTAATAAACCATGTTGTATCCAGCAAAATGTAGAGATTATACAAAAAATGACCACAAATGGTCATTTTTCTGTATAATCTATACATTTTTAGCTCACCTATATGAAAGTACAGGAAGAGCTATTGTACTATCCCAGGCGTGGGCCTTGTCGTCGGTGTTAACAAAAATGCTAAAGTTTTACATCAACAGTTTTAAAGACCTTATATTTTCTAAATCCTCAGATGAATTTACTGTATATTTGGTATGGTTATAGGTGTTGGTTCAGAATTTTATGCAGCACTATCCGCACCCCTGCTTTTGACCTAGAAGTCATGGTCATGGACTTTGAACTTTGCATTAACAAAAATGTTTAAGTTTTACGTCAAAGTTTTTAAGACCTTATCTTTTCTATATCCTTAAATGGATTCACTTTATATTTGGTATAATAATAGATATTGGTACAAAATTCAATTCAGCATTATCCACATCACTGCTTATGACCTAGAGGTCAAAGTCTCAGGCTTAGAAATTTGGGTTAACAAAAATGGATTTACTTTATATTTGGTATGTTTATAGATGTTGGTCCAGAATTTTATTCAGCACTATCCATATCCCTGCTCATGACCTAGAGGTCAAGATCAGGACTTGGAAGTTTGTGTTAACAAAAAAGTTAAAGTTTTAAGTCAAAGTTTTTAAGACCTTATATTTTCTAAATCCTTAGATGGATTTACTTTATATTTTGTAAAATAATAGATGTTGGTCCAAAATTTTGTTCAGCACTATCCACACCCCTGCTTATGACCTAGAGGTCAAGGTCACAGACTTAGAAATATATGTTAAAGTAATGCATCAAAGTTTTTTAAGATCTCTTTATTTCCAAATTGTTGCATGGATTTACTTTATATTTAGCATGATTATACATATTGGTTTAAACTTTTTTTACCACAATACCCTTCCTGTTTCCTAGAGGTCAAGGTCACACACTTAGAAATTCTATATTAAAGTTTTACCTCAAGGTTCTTCAGATCTTGTATTTACTCAGCTAGTTTAGATATCTCAAAAACTGTTTAAGCCATTGCCTTGAAATTTAACAGGCTGATAGGGAATGAAGAGTAAATGACTTGATTAACTTACAGCAGTTAACTCAGGTGAGCGTTGTGGCCCATGGGCCTCTTGTTTAAGTTTTGTGTACACATGTATATCAGGGGTGAGTGGTTTGTGATTGTTAAAGGGCAAATTGTGTCAGTTTTTTGAAGAGTTATCTGCCAGTCATCTGTACGAATTTTTGTTTGCAGATGATAACTCGAGTAAATATGCATAGATTTTCACCAAACTTGGTATGGGTATTATGAAGATCTGCTTGTAAATATCAGTTGATTTTCACCAAACTTTGTAAGTGCATTGATACTGTGGAGGTCTAATTTATGGATTGCTAATTGGCAAATTTGGACAGTTATCTGCCTTCCAGACGTCCATATTTTCGTTTATGGGTGATAAATATGCATAGATTTTCACCAAACTTGGTATGTGCATCAGTATTATGGAAATCTGGTTTGGGATTGCTAATGGGCAAATTTCATCAAATTTTGAGTTATCTGTCAGCCACACGATAGTAGTGGCGTAATATCATTTCGCTTTTTTTATAGCTATATAAAAATAACGGTGATGTTGCATGTAGGTGATTTGTCTGCTTTACAGAAGTACAACAGATTTTCAGAAAAGAATAAAAGACAAGAGATCTTGCATTTCTTTTGGTATTTTATTCATATTTCTACAAATGACATTCCAGAAATTCTTTGCATTAACCCTTAAAAAACCCTGGGTAAAAAAATCAGCAGACATCTGATTGAAACATTTTTCTTATTTATTCCAGAAAATAGGCTTTGACATTTCATACAAAGTGTCTCCTTTGGAGACAGTTTGCACAAAATGTCAGAACATATTTGCTGGGAAAAATAAGAAAATATCAGTTTGTTGTCTGCTGAATATGCCCAGGGAGTGATAAAGGTGAAGAAATGTACTGCAAAGAATTAGCTATAAAACTACAAAGAAGAACTAAGAAATCTCATTTTTCTGTTACAAATGATATGCAAGAGCAAGTTTTCAAGGAAAAAGTAGATACCGTATTCGACCTAATTACCGTATTCGACCTAATTACCGTATTTGACCTAATTACCGTATTCGACCTAATTACCATATTTGATCTAATTACCGCACATACTCCTATAAGCGCACAGTCAAGCGATTTCATAGTCTTAAGATTACAGGCAGTGTACTTTTTTGTCTACTTTATAAAGGCGTATGTTGTGGGTACTCATTTGAATTGCATCGACTTGTCAATGCAATTCAAATGAGTACCCACAACATATGCGTTTATAAAGAAAATAAAAAAAATTGCATAATCAATATCAAATAAGTCCTTTTCTGATCTTTTTTCTTTATAGTGTACCCTTAGCAGGTACATATTTTAACACGAATGAGTGTTCCCAGTAAAGTTTGAAAAACCTAAGCTCACAGTGCGGTAATTAGGTCGAATATGGTAACTACACTTTTGAGATGGGCTGAGTATTGGCAAAATTTTATGCTTGCGTACAGGTCTCTCAAACAAAAATGTTTATCTTGTTACTCCGCTCTTGATATTGTCACAAGTGGTTTCAACCTATACAAACAATTTATAAAAATAAAATTATCTAAAATGAGGTCAGGTCTAGCGATCGTTTGGGAATAGTTGTGAAAATGCTACTGAAATCCTTCTGTTGAAACTGTTTTAACCTTCAAAGAAAATAGGAAAAATATTGTAAATTTGTTGTCTGCTGAAGTAGCCCAGAGAGATGCTAAAGGCATCACTAACATGAGATAAAAGGTATACACTTCTAAGGCAGTTCACTTTGACCAGAAAGTAATTACATCCCTTTTGAATGGGGCCACTCAGAAGAATTAAGAAGGAGTATTTGGTTTTAATTCTGGGATATTTTTTCTTATTTTTCCATAAAAACCTGTGTTGTGGGGCACTCATTAAAAATGCCTCATTGAGGCACTTCTAATTAGTAAATATAAATATCATTTCTTCATAAAATCATCCTTAGAACGACGGGTCTACAGTGACCTCAGTATTTTCAGTACAGTGACAGAAAGTACACATTTTTCAGCCAAAAAGTACTGGGCCCAGTTGGTCAAAGCATTGTTAGCTTGCTAGTAGTCAAAATATTAACTATTCTAGTAAGTACAATATCTAACTCAGAGGTATTTTTGCTTTTGCAACTCACATTTTTTCAGCAAAAATATTAGCTTATATGCCATATTTAATGAGCACAGTTTTAACAATATGTTAACCAACATCGTTAGTTTTGAACTACTGGGCCTTCATATTTCTGTTATTTGTACACAAAACTTGTGCTGTGTGTACTCATAAGAAGCACCTTGCTAAGGCACTGCTTATTAGAAGCACCTTGCTAAGGCACTGCTTATAAGTACCCACAACATGTTTTCTTGGACAAATAAGAAAATCTGGATAAACATTTTATCTGGAGCAATGTTTCACAATGAAATACAGAAATGAAATGTGCCTCCACAGTCATAACCACCCCGAAGCACTGGAGATTTTTGTGTTTTCCAGCATGCAGTCCCGGCAAACTTATTAAGGGAAATGTATACACTTTCAGGGGAGGTAATTCTGTCATTATTTGTGCCTCCCTTTTGGAAAAAGGTCTATTCTTAAAAAACAGAATTTGCTCCCAAGGAACAGAATTTGCTCCCTTGGGAGCAAATTCTGTTCTTTAAGAGTAGACCCTTTTTCAGTAGGGGTTTGGTTTGCATGAAAGTAAACAGGAAGTCACAAAATTTATCTCCCTTGTCAAAAATGGCTGAAGCTCAACCAAGTGTATCAAGTCCCTTTTAATTGGTGGAACGTTTTCCTCTGCTTTCTAACAGTATGGCAAGGTTTTCCTTCACACTGGCTTCATTTGGATTCACTGACAATGCCTTTTTGTAATTTTGTTCTGCCAGTTCGTATTTTTTCCATCTGTGGTATAGGACACCTGCAAAAAGAAACAGAGAAGTTCATGACGCTAAGTTTACCCTTTTAGCCTGCCATTGTAGATCTAGATCTACACTGTTTGCCTTTAGAAACAAAGAACACACAAAAGAAGGAAAATATAAGACTCGGTTTTATGTTTATTACAGGGAAAGGTAATGTAGAAAGAAAGTATGTCGATCAGGATAGAACTTTCCAAGCCAAACATTTTGATACAAGTTTGATCAAAATTGACTAGCAATTAAGAAGGTTACTGCAGTTTAAATATTTGAAAACCAACTGTCATGGAGGCCGCCATCTTTAGGCTTTGTGACATCACTCAGCCCTAATTAAATCTGCATAATTAAAATAAACAACATATAATTGGCTATTTTGTCTTAATGTTTCCGAACATGTTTTCCAAAAGTGGCACTTATTTTCTAAAAACGAATTCTTTGTTTATAAAAGTAATGCAGAATTTTTAAAGTTAAAAATTCTTGAAATCTCATTAAATATTCAAAATGACGGGGCCTATGTCAGCCATGTTAGAGCCTTCAAACAATGATAATTTTGTTATTTCTTGACAGATTTTGATCAAATTTGTATCAATTTTTACAGCAATGTAGTTTGCGAGGCTGCATATGCTCTCTAGCACCGACTTAAGCAGTACTAGATTTTCAAAGTAATCAGAATGGGCTCAATGATTCCAAAGGAAAGAAAAAATAAATGTAATCTGCACTTTGGTGAAGTATGGGGAGAAGTTTTATGGCACTTAACACCAGCTTCTGTGAAGTAAAATAAGAAACTAAAATGTTGCCATTAGAAACACAGAACACACAAAAGAACCAAAATTAGTGACTTGGTTTTATTAAGACTCTTCATATACAACAATGTACTTTGCAAGGCTACATATCCCCCTAGACTGGAAGTCTGTTTTCAGTGCAAACAAAATGATGCTCCCCATCCCTCCAACATTCCGTCACATGCTGACTTTGAAAATGAGGTCAAGGTCACCAAAATTTAATCAACTGTCTCAGTAATATACTTGTGCATAATCTTACCTATATTCAAACATCAGTTCAGGAGACAGAGTGCACAAATCTGTTTTTGGTTAAAATCTGAAAATCAACCATGACCTTAAAAATGAGGTCAAGATCACCAAAATCTGGTCAGCTCTTAAGCGTATCACAATAATATATCCTTGTTTCACCAGAAAACATTATGAAAAGATTCAGATAAGAAGGGGTACCAAGATAATACTTTTATTACTTTTCCATGAAAATATGTTGTGGATACTCATTAGAAGTGCCTCAGCTGAAGCACTTATAATCAGTACCCACAACATAGGTGTTCATGGACAAATAAGACAAGAGCTGTCGCACGACAGCATAGCTTGTCTGAGTTGTGCCTTGACTAGCTGTGATATTGGCTTAGTGGAAAACTTTAAAATAAGTGTGACCAAATTTTGGACACCTAAGGCCCACTGCAGAGTCAAACTCTGGGGTATGGTGTTACAGAATGTAACTTTATGCTATGATATAATTATGTTCCAAACATGGAAGAGTTCTGTTGAGTGGTTGCTGAAATATGAATGATCAAAAAACTTTGTCGTAAAATTTGACCGCTAAGCCCCACCCCAGGGTCTGACCCTGGGGTATGATGTTATAGAATGGAGGGTTATAATATGCTATGATTATATTATCCAAATATGGAAGGGTTCTAGGGAGTGGTTGCTGAGATATGAATGGTAAAAACTTTATCGTAAAACTTTAAAGTGAGCTTTACCTGATTTTTGACCCCTAAGCCCCACCCCAGGGCCTCACCCTGGGGTATGATGTTACGAAATAGAAGGATATGATATGGTTGTTGATGTTTTAAAACAATGTTTTAAAAAAAACTTTGTCATAACACTTTAAAATGTGATGCTAATGCCCATGTGGACACCAACTTCAGGGTGACAGGCTATTGTAACTCCCCGTACTTTCGTATAGACGAGTAAAATATGTCAATACATCTTACTTTTTTGTTGAAAAAAAAAAACCTTAGCTAGAGCTATGTAATGGTATTCATCATTTCAGTGAGGTAATTCTAGTAAATACATATATGTTCTGGTGGAGAAATAAGAAAAATAAGAACTGGAATGGCCTCAGCTATAGTCTGATTCAGAGTCAGTAATTACACCGTACTAGAGGTGCTTTAAAAAATAATTGTTTTCTACATTTGTTTCCATATTGGTACATTTATACTAACCAACCATTTCCAAGTAATAGAATAATGACCATGTCCACGTATAATGTCACAGCATTGCAACAAAATGGCCTCCAATAATACTACTATGTCAAAAATGTCACTCAAAAATATAGTGGCAATTTTTTAAATCATCAGGACAGTCTGAAATAAAAGCACCGCAAGCATAATACCCCGCCATAGCAATTATTTGTTAATGTATTAAAGTTATCGTTGCGAAAATGTCTGGAAAGAAAGTGACGGAGGGACAGATAACAATCCTAAACCAGATCTTGATAATATCAATGGACAGATGACAATCCTAAAGCAGATCTTGATAATATCAATGCATAAAGCAAGTTTGGTGAAAAGGCCTTATTATTTACTCAAGTTACCATCCAGAAATGAAAATATGGACTTGCCTTGGGCAGATAACTCCGTAAAAATTTGCGAATTTGCCCATTAGCAATTCCAAACCTGATCTCCTTACTGTCAATACATATAGCAAGTTTGGTTAAATCCGTTGTTATTTACCAAAGTTACCATCCGGAAACGAAAATATGGGCGTGTCTCGGGCAGATAACTCCATAAAAATTTGACGAAATTTGCCCATTAGCAATCCCAAAGCAGATCTCCTTAATGTCAATGCATATAGCAAGTTTGGTGAAAATCCTTTGTTATTTACTCAAAATTATAGTCCGGAAACGAAAATATGGGCGTGTCTCAGGCAGATAACTCCGTCAAAAATTGACGAAATCTGCCCATTAGCAATCCCAAACCAGATTTCCACAATATCAATGCACATACCAGGTTTGGTGAAAATCCATTCATGTTTACTCAAGTTAACATCCGGAAACGGAAATATGGGCGTGTCTCGGGCAGATAACTCCGTCAAAAATTGACGAAATATGCCCATTAACAATCCCAAACCAGATCTCCACAATATCAATGCACATACCAGTTTGGTGAAAATCCATTGATGTTTACTCAAGTTATCATCCGGAAATGAAAAACGGACGGACGTACGACGGACGGACGGATGGACTCACGAACGACCAACGTGAAACCATAATACCCCGCCACTATTGTGTGGCAGGGTATAAAAATAAAGGTTAATTCAAAATATTTTTTTTCTGTTGTCTTTGTCCTTTAGAGCTGCATTATTTTGGCGCAAGAACCTAAAGTGCATATCCACAGATACAGTGAATTAGTCTGTGTTGAGGTTTTACGGCCCAGTCAAGCCAATGGGGTCATGTCAAGCGCTGTCAATTTACCTAACCACACTTTTAGGGGCATGCTTAGTCCTCTAAATGGTTAACCAGTAGTGTGCACATTCTTTCACCAGAAACTGACAACTTCCCTTCTTGAATCAGCGGTAGGGAGAGAATGATTGTAGGAAAATATTTCATGATCAATCTTCACGAAAGAATGTTGCTGACCCGGCGGGGATCAAACCTGCTACGGCCAATGACCTAAAATTTTGTACACCAAAGTGTCTGACAAAATGGCATACGCAAACAGTGCAGACCCAGATCAGCGATTGTTCTAAGTATTTTAGGAAGCAACTGCATTAAAAGCCAAATTTGAAACAAAAAAGATGGAATAAACCATTTAAAATTTTAGGACATTTACTTTATAGTCAATTCCAATGTGTTCCCACAACATATGGCCAGCCTTGGTGGCTCAGATGGGCATCCGACTGGTGATAAGGATGTAGCTGGTTCGATCCCCGCCAGGTCCAGCAACACTCATGGGGATTGATCATGAAATATTTTTGTACAGACACTCTCTCCCTTCTGCTGATTCAAGAAGGGCAGTTGTCAGTTTCTAGCGAAAGACTTTGCACAAAGAGTGGTTAGAGGACTTGTCTGTTTCTAGCGAAAGACTTTGCACAAGTACTGGTTACCCGCTTAGAGGACAGTCTGCCCAGGAAAAGTGTGGTTAGGTAAGCTGACATGCTCGACATGACCTTAACAGTTTTGATTGGGCCGTTAAACTCCAACTTAACCAATCCCACAACATGTGTTTATCAGTGAGAACTTGTATATCTGGGCCCAGTTTTTCCAAGCGTCGTTAGCTTAACAAGCTCATTAGTGGTCAAAATGATAGTTATTCCAGTAAGTACAATATCTAATTTTCAGGTATTTTTGCTGATAAAATGTGAGTACCTTTTGCAAGTGCAAAAGCTACTCACATTTTTTCAGCAAAAATATTAGCGTATATGCCGTATTTAATGATCAAAGTTTTAATGATACGTTACATAACGGCATCGTTAGTTTTGAACAACTGGACCCTGGATACCCATCTTAACTAGAGATTAAAAATAAAGCATCAGAAACTGTTACCATGCACACATACCTAAATTTGCATAAAACTTCGCAATAGAAGGCTTCAAACTGATCGCTTTCAAAAAGTTCCTCTCACTCTCTTCAAATCGGCCTTGTTTCCCGTAAACATTTCCAAGGTTGAAAAACAGCTGAGCCTCTTCAGGAAGATGTTTTAAAGCTTTTCTGGTAACCTCAATACTCTCCTCATATTGCTCTGAAATAAAAAAAAAAATGTCAAAATACAGTGACTGTCCTAAAGGCATATGTAAACAGTGGAGACTCTGATCAGACTGCTCCTGTAGGAGCAGTCTGATGGGGGTTTCCACTGTTTGCCAATTCTTCAAGTATTTTGTGAAACAAATGCATACAAACTCAAACTTGCAAATAAAAATGTGAAATAATATCCCACCTATATTGTGTGTTGGACAGATAACTCTGTCAAAAACTGACGAAATACTCTGTCAAAAGTTGGCAAATTGCTCATTAGCAATCCCAAACCAGATCTCCAAAATATCAATGCACATACCAAGTTTGGCGAAAATTTATTGATATTAACACAAACTAACATCCAGAAACAAAAAGGATGGGCAGACGGACAGAAATGCGGACGTCCAGCATGAAACTAAAATTTCCTGCCACTATCATGTGGTGGGGTATAAAATGTCTGAAATAAAGTGTTCAAAATTTTAGGTTCTTTACTGTTAGACACGACAGGCAAAACAGTCTGACAGTCTAACTATTCCGGTAAAAGGATACACCTCTAAGGGAGGTCACTGTTCTGAAAATAACTGCTTCCCTTCTCAGAATGTTGCAGCTCTGAAAAAGTATTTGCCTTCCTTCACAAATTACTTTTAAAGAAAAATGTCTTAACAGTTAGCATGTTGGGAAAAAAATTCAGGAGACAATATCTTGAAATAATTTTCTTATTTTTCCCAGAAAACAGGATTTGACATTTCATGCAAACTGTCTCCTGAGACTTTGCAGACATTTTCCATAAATTACCAAGCCCTATTTGCCTGAAAAATATATAAGAATGTGATCTGCATTAATTTTGAATGGTACCTTAAGGATTAATAGAACCAAGAAGGCATTCACTTACCGAGGTTGTCTAAGATCACAGCAAGGTTCACCCATGCATTTGAGTGTGTGGGCTTCAGAATTGTTGCATTTGTCCAAGCTTCTATAGCATTTTTATGCATCTTCATGTCTAAATACTGAAAAATTGGAAATATTTTACCTACACATATCATGTTTCAAATGAACTGAAAATGAAAAGACTTCACTATCATGTTAGCACACAGCCATCTGGGTAAAAATTCAGCAGACGACTTTTTGAAATATTTCTCTTATTTTTCCCAGAAAACAGGTTTTGACATTTCATGCAAATTGTCTCCAATGGAGATATTTTACATGAAATGTCAAATTCTGTTTTTTGGAAAAAATAAGAAAAATGTGATCAATTTGTCATCTGCTGAATTAGCCCAGACACTGTTAAAGGGTAACTATCCTTATTATACAGAGATTGCTTTGCTATCTGTAGATTTTTCCAGCTATAATACATAATTAAGGGTTGCTGTATTTTTTTCTGGTAGTTTCATACCAGCACATCTAAAAAAATCAGTTGAATCCCAGTCAAAACTGCAAGATAGCAGAGGTTTTGGTTTGAGATAAAAGGAGTTGACCTTTAACCCTTAAAGCGCCAATCATGACTATTGTCGTCTACTTTGTCATCTGCTTGTGATTTTAAGTCATTTTTGCAAACAGTGTGGACCCAGATCAGACTGCTCCTTTAGGAGCAGTCTGATCAGGGTCCACACTGTTTGCCTGTATGCAAAAATAGGTTTGAAAAGTCTGCAAGAATATTCAGCAGACGACATAAACAGACGATATTTTCAGATGCAGTTTTTCTTGGCGCTTTAAGAGTTAAAGAATGTATAGCAAAATGAACCAATATTTTACTTTGTTTAGTTTGACTTTAGCAGCAGGCTGAGTTTACATTAACAGTACATGTATTTGAAATAACAATAAAAATCAGGGGGGGGGGGGGGGCGGCTGGGTGAGGCAAAGGTTGTTTAGTGTATCTTGCGTCACCGGAGCATCCAACTGAGACTGGCTTACTAGCTATCCTTGTAGCAGGTAAAGCTAGAAGGGGAATGTGTTTATTTCTTCTGTTTCTTCACTTTCATTCATTTTCCTCTTTCTTCCCTGTCCCTCTTTTTCATCTCCTCTACTATCTCTTCTATCTCTCTTCTCCCTTTCTCTGGGAGACGACACAAAATGACCCACAAGGGTTGACGTGTCTTTAAACCCCAACACAATCAATCAATCACAATAACAAGAAAAATGCCTAACAGCATTATGGAAGGGTTTTCCAAAAAAGGATAACCAAAAGGTAAACCTTGGATGTCAGGGGAGATTAGTATATAATGAAGAAAGTGAGAGTTGTCTCTTGCATGTGACATGCCTACTGGTCCCTCTTCATCCCTACCAAATATGATAGCAATCCACTTAAGAATAAAGGTAACATATAACTTTGAAAAAATGGTAAACCTGGGATGATGCCCGCCTCCTTCCACCCATATTGCCGCCGCCCGGACATCGCTGTTAAGGATGGATTTGTTTTTAAAAAACTGTCCAAAAATCTAAAAGGCTGCCTTCAGAAACGAACGTACAAAAGAACGAAAATCAGAGATTTGGTTCAGATAACACGAGTCAACTTTAAAAATAATGAGCTGTGGTTATGCAGAAAGGGTTTTTAAGGCATAGCTCTAGACAAGAGCAGGTACCAGGTAAAATATTTTTCTTATTTTTGTATGAAAACATATATCATGGGCAACTCAGTTTTGATTGTTTTGATTGAAAAAAAAAAACAAACAACCTTATCTAGAGCTATTTTAAGGGATACAAAACAACAACAAACAAACAATAACAACAGTAGAGCAGAGATTACTTAAAGAATTTTTGAATACTTTAGACTCTTTCAGTGGAAATCAAAGATTCACAAACCATGTGGGCATGCACACAGTTTCAGACAAGAAAGGATATCCATCTAATTTTTTTTTTCTTATTTCTTCGCAATAACATATATTGTGGGAGCTCATCATAACCACTTATTCAGATTTTACATTACTTTCAGCAATCTTTCAGTCATATTGTGATGGTGCCTGGATTTGGCAGGGAGCTCAATGCTCACTTTTAAAGTGCTGCCTCACTGAAATATCACATCGCTGACATATGACAAGATATTCTGCCCAGTCACATTATACTGACACCAGGCTAACCAGTATAACTCTTACTTTCTATTTGCTGAGCACCAGTAGAAAGAGCAAGTACTAACATTTTCAAAGTCTTTGGTATGACTCGGCCAGGGATCAAATCAACAACTGTCTGATTACAAAGTGGACATTCTACAAATTGTGTTACTGTGTCTGTGTTTAATGACTGCAAAAATCATTGTAGCTTCTGCAATGGTCATCTTTTTTCATGATTCAGTTGAACCTCAATGGCTTGAACACTGATGATACATTTACCATGGCTAATTCGAACTTGTTTTTGAGTCCCTACCAAATTCATCATATGGCTCAAGCAAACAAATATTTAAGGAAATTTTCAAAATTTATCAGGAAAATGTATGTTGTGTGTACTCATTAGAATTGCCTCAATGAGGCAATTCTAATGAGTACACTCAACATACCATTATTCTGTAGAAGATCGAAAAGATCTTAAATTATTGCCATTTGCTTCCTGACTTCATGCCATGATTAACCCTCAGTGGCTCGAACTATCCATATCTCTAACAAAGTTCCATGGTCCCAATGATATTCAAGCCATTCGGGTTCAGCTGTACTTACCAGGTTACCAAGGTTGTACAGACAGTCGGGATATTTCCGACGATGTTTCATTGCTGTAAAATAACACCTTTCTGCTTCAGCTGACTTCTTTAAACTTGCTTTTACAATACCTAGATTCATCCATGCAGCTGCAAAGTCATGCCTGTTAAAGCAAAAATACAACAAAACATTCAAGTATGTTAACAAGCCTCTGTAATGTGTACCCCATGTTTCCTTATAAAATAAGTGAAACAAAATTGATATGCAGGCATCTACATTAATAGGGGGTTTTAAAAAGAATTTTACAGTTTTTAAATCTGTTTTTTTAACTATGCATCACAAAAACATGCCTATAAAATGTTGACCCCCTTAAACCCCACTTTTATATAGTGAACCTGGGGTTTACAGGGGTATACATTATTTTCTTATTTCAGCTCAAAAACATAGACTATGGGTATTTGTTAGAACCGCCTCGCCAATGCAGTTCTAACAAGTACCCACAACCTATGTTTTGAGCAGAAATATGAAAAATATCAGAATTTTTATCTAAAATTTTCATTTTTTGCTGATAACATTTGCTGTAGGTACTCATTACTCACTGTTGAATTACTTCTAATGAGTACCCACATCTACAAGGTCCTTTTAGTGAGTACCCACAACATATATTTTTGTGTAGAAGCCAGAAAAATATAAACAATTTTCGGTTACAAAATGGCTTACCTAGAGTTATGGCTAAGAAGGTGTACTAATGTAATGCAAATTATGCGCATTGCACAAACAAAGATGCCCCATATCTGCCTGTGCACATTTTTAGTCTAAGGGCTCTCTGTCAGTGTATTCTACAGTATTCTATGATTCTGAAAGCAGACAAAGAATGCCCTGATCAGAATGTGGAAATGTCCAGGCTGATCTGGGACTTTATTGTGAACATTTTTTCATGCAACACATCATATAATTTCCTATTGCTAAAAATACTACAATTAGCATCTCCATCTATAAACATGATGGGTAAAAAATTCAGCAGATGGCATTTAAAAATATTTAAAAAAAAAATAAAAAAAAAATAGGCTTTACATGTCATGCAAATTGTCTCCTGAAGAAGGTTTTCAACTTTCAGAGTGGACAGGAGTACATGTAAGAAATGGCTATGTTCAATGTTCAAAGGGCAATAACTCCAAAAAGTAGGCAAACCAGAGTTACGCTTCATGTGTTGTCTCTTATTGCTTTACATTTGTGAGAAGTTTTGTAAAGATATCTCGGATGGTACCAGAGTTATGGAGCAGACACAAATGATGGAAGTGCTGACAGACGGATGGACTGATACTAAAAATTTGGGCGGGTATAACATAAAACACTCGCCACTTTTTGTAGGGGGCATAAAAATGACGGGTTATATACCAAATTTATCCATCTATTAAAGAAACAATGTGGATTGATGATATTTCATTGTGGCAGTCACATTTACATGTTTGTCAATAATTTTAAATTACTTACCTAATTTCTACAGCTTTTTCCAATAATCTCTCGGCTTCATCTAACTGTCCTCTATCTTTTAAGATATTTCCTAAATTATTCATAGCTTGATCATACCGCGGATTTAGCCTGTAAAGAAAATATAAACAGACATGACGTTAGGAATTAACCATTCATATCAGAGGGGTATCCAGATAAATATTTTTTTCTTATTTCTCCACAAAAACATATGTTGTGGGTACTGGTTAGAAGCACCTCAGTGAGGTGCTTCTAACCAGTACCCAAACATTTATGGAGAAATAAGAAAAATATTAAAACACCAGTTCAGAAAATTTTTTTTTTACCACATCTATGTTGCCGAGTGAAAGGGTTTTCATATCAAGCAAATACTGAAGATTATTCTATTAGTTATACATGTAGACCTTTTTGCCAGTGTTACAGTACTGTTTTCTTGAAAGTGCTGATCTCACCAACCAAAATTATAGCAGACAATATTCCGTTTTTGTTTTTACTTTTTTTTTTTTTTTTTTTTTTTGAGGGGGGTGACGTGAGGGGAGAGAAAATAGAACTTGTCATTTCAGGTTTGATTGTGTTGGGGTTTAATTACACGTCAATCCTTGTGGGTCATTTTGTGTCGTCTCCCAGAGAAAGGGAGAAAAGATATGGAAGAGATAGTACAGGAGATGAAAGAGAGGGACAGGGAAGAAAGAGGAACAGGACTGAAAGTGAAGACACAGAAGAAATAAAAACATTTCCCCTCTACCCTTACCTGCAACAAGAATAGCAGGCCTTGCCCAAATGTAAGCCAATATTAGTTGGACGCTCCAGTGATGTAAGATACACAACACCTTTGCCACATCCGACCACCTGTTTTCATTTCAGGTGAATCATCTGCTAGGCAGATTGTTCACATGAAATGTCAGGCCCTATTTTTTTCTTAAGAAAAATACATCTAACAGCACTAAACAAAATTGCAGTAGATGACATTCTATTTTTTTTTAATTATTATTATTATTTCAGAGTCTGCTTGACAGAAGATTATCAAGAAATGTCAAGTCTTATTTCTTCTGTAAAACACACACACACAAAAATAAAATGAAAATGTCTACTGTAGTTGTGTCACTTAAAGGGTTGGTTTAAACATATTAGACAGTGCACAACAAAACCTACAAGATCTGTGTGACCAGGGAAATCTCAGATCAACCTGTATATTCACCCAATTTAGCAAGGGTTCTCATTTGTCCTTCTTTGGATAGCCTGAAGGCTGTAAATGGCACATGCCATAAGTGAATACTGATCAGACGGTGATGTGAAAGCTGATCTGAGTCTTCCCTGGTTGCACAAATTGTATTGCAGGTTTTGTTGTGCGCTGGCTCATATTTAAGTATTAATCTTATTTTAAAAAAACAATTACATGGAATACAATCTGATATAAACATACAAATGGAATTCAGAAGAAAGTAATCAGGGCCCAGTTGTTCAAATATGGCATATATGCTAATATCTTTGCTGAAAAAATGTGAATAGCTTTTGCATTTGCAAAAGCTACTCACATTTTTTTAGCAAAAATACCTGTGAATTTGGTATTGTACTAACTAGAATAGTTAACATTTTGACCACTAACAAGCTCATTAAGCTAACGATGCTTTGAACAACTGGGCCTAGGCTTATATAGCTCTGTATCCCTATACTTCAAGGGCTAATCCTTGTGTGCCTGTAGTAAGTAGTAAAAGTAATGTGTTACCTCGTCAGCAGACACAATAAATTAACCACAAAGAAACAAAACTTCATATTTCAACTCTTTAACCCTTAATATAAAGTGCTAATTTTAACACTTAGCATGCTGGGTAAAATTTTCTGCAGACAATATAATTGATATAACTTTCTTATTTTTCCCAGAAAACAGGTTTTAACATTTCATGCAAATTGTCTCCAATGGAGACAATTTGCATGAAATGTTAAATCCTGTTTTCTGGGAAGAATAAGAAAAAGTATTATCAATTTGTTGTCTGCTAAATTTACATAGAGTGGTAAAGGTCAAACATTTAAGATTAGTTTACCATCCTGTATTTAAACAGTATGAACATGACATTTTTAAGATATTTTTATTTTAGAAAATAAAACTTGTAATTTCATGCAAATTATCTCCTGAACTCTATTTTTGAGGGAAAACACGAAAAACCTTCTGAAATGTCTGCTGGTTTTGTTCTCAAAGTGTAAAGGTTATTTTCCTATTTTTCCTTGTAAACAGATCTTGACATTTGAAAAGAAAAAAAATCTGCAATGATCCAGATAAGAAGACATCCAAACAAGTATTCCTTTTATTTCTCAATGAAATCATACAAAGTGCTTCGAATGAATACATTGTACCCACAATGAATGTTTGTTTGTTTGTATTGGCCCAGTCAACCCAATGGGGTAATGTCGACTGCAGTCAGTTTACCTAATCACACTTTTTCTGGGCGGGCTTAGTCCTCTAAGTGGTTAACCAGTATTGTGCACATTCTTTCGCCAGGAACTCACAACTCCCCTTCTTGAATCAGCGGATGGGAGAGAATGAACATTGAAAATACTTCATGATCAATCTCCACAAAAGAAAGTTGCTGACCCGGGGGGGTGGTGGTGGTGGTGGGAGGGGGGGGGGGTCAAACCCCTAACCTCCTGATCACCAGTCAGGACACACACAACATATGTTTTCATGGAGAAATGAGAAAAATGTGCATAGTTCCAGATAAGATGGGTTAGACACATAAAATTTTTCTTATTTCTCCATGAAAACATATAAAGTGGGTACTCATTAGAAAAGCCTCAGCACTTCTAATGAGTACCCACAACATATGTTTTCATGGAGAAATAAGTAACTATCATTACATGTACTTTTTGGCTGAAAAAGCACCTTATCGGAGCTATGAATATGACTTTTTTTTTTTTTTTTTTTTTATAGAAAACAGCCTTATCTAGAGCTCCGATTCTACATGAAATGTAGTCCTATTTTCCAGGAAAAAATAAGAAAATGTCACTATTTTGTCATGTCAGTGTAAACTAAGGGTTAATGAAAGCAATCCTGGGAAAAAAAGATTTAACTAACAATCAGGCATGAGGTCACCTAGTTTGTATGTGAAGAATTACATAATTCATCAATACTGGATCAATTATTTATAGCTCATTAGCTATTACTGTAATAACCCTAAGTATTGGTACAGATTGGCTTTTGCAAACAGTGTAGACCCAGATCAGACACCACAGAATGTGCTTTCTTATCAGGATCTTCTCCTTTTACCATACATACAGCAATATTTTAGCCACATCAACAGGTAGTAAAATGGACTAATCATCACGAAAACATGCCTATATAATTTTGACCCCTTAAACCCCACTTTTATACAGTAAAACTGGGGTTTACAGGGGTATACATTATTTTTCTTATTTCTGCTCAAAAACATAGATTGTGGGTACTTGTTAGAACTGCCTCGCCAAGGCAGTTCTAATGAGTACCCACAATCTATGTTTTGAACAGAAATATGAAAAATATCAGAGTTTTTTTTATCTGAAAATTTTCAATTTATGGAGGTGAAATTTTCTATATATTTGAATAGGCCTGTTTTCGTAATGTTAAAATTTTAGGACAAGAATGATAAGTAGATAAGATATCCCGATACCTAGGTAAGAAGATAAGGTCCATTTATTTTATTCTAGACTAGTAATTTGGATCAAACAGTAAACAGCTTGTCAACTTTAAATATTTAGATTTTATAATTCAGGCTAGCAATGTGTCAGGAGGATTAAAACTAATTTAATTAAAATAAAACATTTTTTAAAATATTTAAATTTTAAAATGTTTAAAATGCATGTACAGGCCACAATGTTGGAATGTTTGAAAATTTACTTCCAGAAGGTTATTATACACAATTTCAATAAAATAATTTCTGAGAGAAAAAAAAAGTAATTTTAATTTTTTTTTAAATGAAAATTTTTAGGATAAAAATGTTATAAGCATTTAAAACTCAAACTGACTATCAAAACAAATCTGCATTGTAGCTCTACATATAAACATGAAGGAAATATGTTTGTTTGTGCATAAACTACATCAATATTCTCAAATTAATTTTTTATAACACTTTTAAAATATCCAAACAATACAATGACATCACTGGTTCCTTATGGATATGAATTGAGATACAAATGAACAAAAACTTTAAACTCAGTAATTCTATATAAGTATATTTATATGGAATATTTGCCAGAAATATGCCAATGTTTTGAGACTTTTTTTTGACAAGCAAATGTGATGTTAGATGATTTGTCATCTTAAAAACAATACCATGACTATCTGTAAATACTTACAGGGAAAGGTAATGTAGAAAGAAAGTATGTCTATCAGAATAGAACTTTCCAAGCCAAAAATATTGATACAAGTTTGATCAAAATCGACCCGCAAATAAGAAAATTATTGGAGTTTAAATATTTGGAAACCACATGACAGGTTTTTCTCTTAGAAAAAAAGTGGCAAAAAAAAATTCATGCTCCACTGATAATCCAACCAGATGTTTTTATGGCTACTGCCCTCAACTCTCATACACTAATGAGTCTATTCACAACAGGTAGTATTACAAGATTTACCTGGGGGACTACTTTCTCTGATAACACTGGTTTCCTGCACTGTTCCATATAGTCTTAAAATCTTTATTTTTTAACACAGAAAACCATTTAAAATGTGTAATTTGATTCATTTTTTATGCAGATGTAGATTTTGGAATCAGTTTTGAGCTATTTCATTGTGTTTCATATTTACAAATTTTGTGTGGGGGCTTCTAGTTAACTGTCTCTTGGACCCAATATACACTGGACTAGTAAGAATGGTACAGGTATTGTATTTATTGGGAATATGCTGCCGTGGCTGAGTTTTTATAATTTTGTATAATGAAGTTTAAATGCTTATATTTCAATTATTTTTCAAAATATCTGAGATTTGTTTTCAAAAAGCAATAGGTCAATAGATTACCTTTAAATCTGCAGCATTATATTTAAGGAAAAACCAACAGTTTTTGTAAACATCAACGAGAAAACGAGGTACCCATGGTAGCTATTTTTGGCACTTTTAACAGAAAATCATCAGAAATTCGCCCAAAATGATGTTATAACTTCAATCTAATTAATTGTGACTTAACTTTTTTCAACCAAACTTATTAAAAACAATTTATTACAACTTCAATTTTTATCCAAAATCATTTTTAAGGACCATAGTGCTGTAAAATAGCGCTAAAATCAAGCCACAACATATTTTGTCAGTTCTGTTAGTGACAAGTCTGGGTATTATTAGGTCCGAGACTATCTTATCAGTGTTACTTAACTAATTGCATAACAGAACATCATTTTATTGGTATCTGGGCAGAATTTTATGGTCTCAGTTAAATAACATATGGAAATGCAATACCCCACTAACCCAACTTTAATATAGTGATAGTTGGGAAGATGGGGGTCAAATTCTCTAAGAGAAAAACACAGCATGAACTGTCATGGAGGCTGCCATTTTTAGGCTTTGTGATGTCACACAGCCCTAATTAAATATGCATAATTAAAATAAACAGCACAGAGATACTTATTTTATCTTAATGTTTCTGAACATGTTTTTCTAAAGTGGTAAGCAACTTATTTTCTGAAAACAAATGCTTTGGTTATAAAAATAATGCAAAATTTTAAAGTTTAGAAATTCTTGAAATCTCAATAAATATTCAAAATGGTGGTGCCAATGTAGGCCATGTTAAATCCTTCCAACAATAATAACTTTGTTATTTCTTGACCAATTTTGATCAAACTTGTATCAATTTTTAAAGTTTGTAAAGCTCTCAGTTGTGAAATATATTTTACATTGGGGTTGCTTTCCCCTTTAAAACAAAAGATGGAATTCAAGATAAATACTTTGTTTCTATTTGTTTCCAATTTCTTCATGCAAACATGTTTTAGGTACTCATTTGAAACATCTCAGTAATATGTTTCTAATAAGTTGATTACAATATTTGTTTGCAAGGAGAAATATGAAATGCTGAAAGACTTCTAATGAGTACCCACAATATAATAGAAATGAGAAAAATATCAACATTTTATGGCTGAAAATATCTCTGATCTAGAGTTATGTAAAAGTCGCAATAAAATTCAAGATAAACACTTACTCAATAGCTAATCTATATTTTTCTATTGCGTAGTCTGTGTTGCCTTTATCACCATTAATTTTTGCTATGTTGTATTGAACCTAGAATAAAAAACAAATTCTTGCATAAGCAATCCTTCTACATAAGTGGAGTATCCAGCAAAATAATTTTCTTACAGTAAAACCTGTGTAAGACAGCCACCTTTGACACTGACCTTAGTGGTTGACGTGGAAATGTGGTTGTCTTATAAAGGTACATGTCATGTAATTTTGCTAGCAAAATTACATGACATGTACCTTTATAAGACAGACAACTTTTTCCACATCAACCACTATTTAAAGTCAGTCTCGAAGGTGGCTCTCTTACACAGGTTTTACTGTATTTCTCCAAGGAAATATATGCATAGCTCTTGATAAGGCACTTTTTCAATAAAAAAGTATTGATATTTTTCTTATTTCTCTACAAAAACATGTGGGTACTCATTAGAAGTGCCTCAGTGAGGTGCTTCTATTGAGTACCCACAACATACATTTTTGCCACTGAGTCGCTTCTAATGAGTACCCGCAACATATGTTTTTGCCAAGAAATAAGAAAACTATTTACCTGATACCCACTCTTATCTAGACCTATGAATTATGTAAGAGGTACTCATTAAAAGCACCTAGAGAAATAAGAAAAACATTCATACTTTTTTTTTTAAGCATCTTATCTGGAGTTATGTTGTGGTGGCTTATTTGTAGGGAATTTGTTAAATTGTTAAACAAGCTGATTCAAATCATTTAATATTCTGCAACCCCTAACCCTTGTCATACTGAATAAATTAATATGCCATGATCACTTCTAATTTTCAGCCTGTCAGATTACTTGATCCAAGCTGTTGATACAATTTAACAATCTTCTTGATACATATTTACAATCTTAATGACAAACAGTGCAGATCCAGATGAGTTGGCTTCTAAGAAGCCAACTGATCTTGATCTAGACAGTCTGTGAAGAACAGTGCAGATCCAGATGAGTTGGCTTCTAAGAAGCCAACTGATCTTGATCTACACAGTCTGTGAGGGCAGGGCCTATCTGGGTTCAGTAGGACCAGGGTTAATGAACAATTTATTGAAATAAAGAGTGAGTTAAATTATTAAACATAGCTCCAAATACAGTACAATTTTAACCTGAAAATTGTTGATATTTTTCTTATTTCTCCACAAAAAACATATGTTACCTGCTCACTAAGGTGCTTCTAATGAATACCCACAACATGATTATATGTTTGTGGAGAAAAAAGAAAAATACTAGAAATGTGTCCAAAGGACACGGAAGCTAGAAAAACTTAAACGCAAATTGCTACAACCGGACATGGACAGAGACAGATGGTTACTGAAGGGGCAACACTATTTGTCCTTTCCACCATTCTTTGAATGGTGGGGGGCATAAAAAAAAGGAAGAAAAGGCTTATCATACAACAATAGCTGCAATGATTTTATTGGTGTCACAAGAAAAAGGCTTTTTGGACTTTCCATCAAATCAATCAGTGAGCATGCCCTGCCCGTTACAGGCCACATGTCTAATTATTTGGCTGAAGTTTTCCTTGATCTACTGCTCATGTGAACAGATAGCATAGGTTCTGGGGAGAGTGTGTGGATGTGCAGGTTCGCCTGAACCTTTACTTTTCACATAAACTATAATGGCTCATTTCCTATGATAACAGCCCTTATAAATATTCCTGCATATAAAGTTTGTAAAGGCAGGGCATATCCAGGTATAGCAGGACCAGGGTTAAAACATTAAAGAAACAGAATATCTAGTACATAATCATAATGCTGTATGACACTATTTAATTCTATTCAACCGGTGGATTATTAGAAAAAAATGAGTAAAAAAAAAAAACCAACAAAAAAAAAACACAATTTTAACACATATGACCAGCACAGACCAGGATAAGTATGAGCTTCTGTGCAGTTTGATCAGGGTTCTCTTATATAATCTTTAAAGTCCATACCTTATATTAAATCCCATATTAGCAACCAGTGTAGACCCAGACCAGAATGTGCAGACAGGTCTATGCTGATTGCTCTTTATGGTCCAGTCAACACTATTAAGGTCATATCGAGACAGTCAGTTAACCTACTCATACTTTTCCTGGGCAGGCTTAGTCCTCTACAGTCTTTTTGCATCACTCTGAAAAACGGTTTTTGCTTGGTGTTTCATTTAAAATGAAAATCTATTTTTTCTGATTGACCATAAGTTGTCTATTTTGTTTCTGCGTTTTGTCCTAAAATTAAATTTACTGCCAAAAATTGGTCTGATCTATGTAGTGTCTATAGTAAAGCGATTTTTTGTTCAAGAAAATATTTTCTACTTTTCTATGTAGAATTATGTTTCACAACAATATCCTGAAAATTTCAGAAAAATTGAACAAGTGGATCTTGTTGAAAATCTGCCTCCAAGTTACCTCCCTACAGATTTCTGCATAATTTGCATTCATTTGTACTATGGGGAAAAAGTGCAACTATTTGATTTTTTTAAAAACCAATGACTAGAATAAAACTTTTTGTGCATAGATAGGGTTTTGCATTAAATCATGACAAAAGTTTGCAAATTTACTTCTTCTGAGTAAAGCGACAACCAAAAAGCAACTTCCAGAAAGATGTCAAAAGCACAGTAAGTGTTTGAGCAGTTTTGTTTGTTTGTTTGATTTGGGCTTAACATCGCTCAACAATTTTTCAGTCATATCGCGACCCATGTCTGGATGTGGCAGGGAGCTCAATGCTGACTTTTGTTTGTTTGTGTTGAGGTTTTATGGCCCAGTCAACCCAATGGGGTCATGTCGAGCACTGTCAGCTCTCAGTTTACCTAACCACACGTTTACTGGGCAGGCTTAGTCCTCTAAGTGGTTAACCAGTATTGTGCACATTCTTTCGCCAGAAACTGACAACTGCCCTTCTTGAATCAGCGGAAGGGAGAGAATGACCGTAGAAAATATTTCACGATCAATCTCTACGAAAGAATGTTGCCGACCTCGGCGGGAGTTGAACCTGCGACCTCCTGGTCTCCAGTCGGACTGCGCATCCAACTGAGCCACCGAGGCTGGCTACTGACTTTTAGAGTGCTGCCTCACTGAAATATCACACCCCAGACACTTTGGCGTGATATTCCGCCCAGTCGCATTATACTGACACTGAGCTGCCCAGTTCTAGCTCTACTTTCTTAATGCTGAGCGCCAAGTGAAAGAGCAGCTAGTACCATTATTAAAGTCTTTGGTATGACTCGGCCGTGGATTGAACCCGCAACCTCCCGATCACAAAGCGGACGCTCTACCACTGAGCCACTATGCCAGTGTTTGACCAGTACTTGTACTTGGAAGACTTCAAAATCTGTCGAACTTCGATAGCTCAAACCCCTTTGGGACCATGAAAATTGGTTCGAGACAGGGGTAGTTCGAGCCTCGGAAGGTCACTATTAGTGCCACCCAGGAGGTCATTGTGCGATATCTTTTCGGTGTTCTATATTTTAAATGTATGTTGTGTGTACTCATTAGAATTGCCTCATATAGGTGATTCTAATGAGTACACACAGCATACATTTACAAGATAAAAGAAGAAAATCTCCCTAAATTATCCGTGTATCGTATTTGGAGGAAATCCCTGCAGACTCAAGATCGTGTTCGACTCATCCATGGTAAACGAGCCATCGGGGTTCGAGCCACTGAAGTTCTACTGTATTAAATGAACCATGTCTTGTGAAAAGGTGATTTGGAAACACAGGCAGACAGTAAAGGCTGAGGACAGCCTGTGCTTCCATGCAGTCAGATCAGGGCCTTCACTGTAAGCTTTATACAGTCGAAATTCAATGGCTCGAACACCTTTGGGACCATGGAAAACTGTTCAAGCCATGGGTAGTTCGAGCCAATGAAGGTTAATCATGGCGCCAGGTCGGGAAGCAAATATCGCTTATTCTGGGAACTCTATCGATCTTCTACACAATAATTGTATGTTGAGTGTATTCATTAGAATTGCCTTGAAGAGGTAATTCTAATGAGTACACACAACATACAATTTCATAATGAAATAAGAAAGCTTCCTTAAATATTTGTTTTCTTGATCTATTGGAAGAATTTCGTAGGGACTCAAAACCGAGTTTGAATTAGCCATGGTGAACGAGCCATCGGTGTTCGAGCTATTGAGATTTGACTGTAATAAAGAAACCATTGGATAATGTAGAACATAGCTTCAGCTAAGAAGGTAATCAACTAAATTTTTCTTACTTCTCCAACAAAACATATGTTAGGGGTACTCATTAGAAGCTCCTCTAAGAAGTACCTGCAACATACGTTTTCGTGGAAGATTTTTCTCTGTTGTAAACCCCATCTTCCATGGAGCTATGAATACTAGTACACCACAACCTCTTTATAACACTATTGTTGGGGTCCAAAGCATGACCCGTGTTAGTTAAACAACCGTGTTATATCCAAACAAAAATGTATAGATTATATTTTGAACAAGAATTCCGCGGAAGGCGTCATCGCACCTGCTGGGGCAAAAGTCACAGGAGCCACAATCAGAATGTGGTTATTAAATAAGTTTATTTCATTCTTAGCAGTGCTTACTTGGAAAACTGGGTTGAAAAAAATGTAGACAAAGTGCCTAGTGGGGCACATATATTCCAGGCCAGTCCCATTCCCTCTAATGGTTATATCTTCAGCACTGACTTTTCGTATCATACAGCCGAATGATAATGGAACGTTGACGTAAAATGTGTAAAAGTCACTGGAGCATGAAATATAGGTCAAGGTCACAGGTCAAGGTACCTGCTAATTCAGTACACCAAGGAGAAGCACAATGCAAGGTATGGTGGTTGTAGGCCTTATAGTTGAGGAGTTATCAAACATCAACATAAAATGTGTCAAATATAGGTCAAGGTCACCAGGTCAAGGTACCTGCCAAGCCAATGCAATGAGGTGAAGCACTACGCAAGGTTTAGTGGTTGTAGGTCTTATATTTGAGGAGATACCGAACATCAATATAAAATGTGTCAAAGTCACTGGAGTGCACAATATAGGTCAAGGTCACCAGGTCAAGGTACCTGTTGAGTCAGTACATCGAGAAGAAGTGCTATATAAGGTTTGGTGGTTGAAGGCCTTACAGTTGAGGACATATGGAAGGGTGACGTAAAAGGTGTAAAAGTCAATGGAGCGTGAAATATAGGTCAAGGTCACCCAGTCAAGGTACCTGCAGAGTCCGTACATTGAGGAGAAGCACTATGCAAGGTTTGATGGTTGTAGGCCTTATAGTTGAGGAGATATTGAACGTTGACGTAAAATGTGTAAAAGGCACTGGAGCGCAAAATATAGGTCAAGGTCACCGGGTCAAGATACCTGCCAAGTCAGTACATATAGGAGAAGATCTATGCAAGGTTTGGTGGCTACAGGTCTTACACTTGAGGAGATCTGGAACGTTGACGTAAATTATGTCAAAGTCACTGCAGCCAAAATATAGGTCAAGGTCACCAGGTCAAGGTATCTGCCAAGTCAGTACATTGAGGAGAAGCACTTTGCAAGGTTTGATGGTTGTAGGTCTTATAGTTGAGGAGATATCAAACGTCGACGCAAAATACGTCAAAGTCACTGGAGCGCAAAATATAGGTCAAGGTCACCGGATCAAGGTACCTGCCAAGTCAGTACATCTAGAAGCACTATGCAAGGTTTGGTAGTTGTAAGCCTTATAGTTGAGAAGATCTGCAACGTCAAGGTAAATTGTGTCAAAGTCAATGGAGCGCAAAATATAGGTCAAGGTCACTGGGTCAACACATCTGCCAAGTCAGGAGGTCAGGGAGATGTGTCATGCAAGGTATGATGGTTGTTGTAGAATTGTAGCTGATTAGAATACTAACTTTGACGTAAATGTCGAACTTCGACATAACAGAACTGTTAAGAGACAGACAGACGGACGAACGGACAGACGAATGGAAAAGCGGGCACCTATGTCGCAAAGTCAAGAGGTCAAGGAGATATTTCATACAAGGTTTGATGGTTGTTTAGTCTTGTAGTTGATTGGAATACTAACTTTGACATAAATGTCGAACTTCGACATAACAGATCTGTTAAGAGACGGACAGACGAACAGACAGATGGAAAAGTGGGCACCTATGTCGCAAAGTCGGGAGGTCAGGGAGATGTTTCATGCAAGGTTTGATGGTTGTTTAGTCTTGTAGTTGATTAAAATACTAACACTGACATAAATGTCAAACTTCGACATAAATGTCGAACTTCGACATAAATGTTGACAGACGGACGGACGAATGGACAGACATACGGAAAAGCGGACGCCTATGTTGCAAAGTCAGGAGGTCAGGGAGATGTTTCATGCAAGGTTTGATGGTTGTTTAGTCTTGTAGTTGATCAGAATACTAACTTTGACATAAATGTCGAACGTCGACATAAATGTTGACAGACGGACAGACGGACGGAAAATCGGACGCCTATATCGCACCCTGCTACAAGCAGGTGCGATAAAAATGACCATTTATGGTCATTTTTCAATATAATCTATACATTTTTGGGATCCATCTTTGAACTGTGTTATATCCAAAACCGTGTTATAAGGAACCGTGTTATAAGAAGGTTGTAGTGTAGTATATACAATAAAATCTTTTATTTGAAAATTTATAAAATTTGCATATTCTGATTATTCTGTACATCTGCACAGTCCCTCCAGTCACTATCCTCTATCCGAACTTTCTACAGTATTCAATGGTCTGGGAGTAGATAGACTAAGCAGATGCACAGGCTGATCTTTTTTTAAGTTTTTCCTTATAGGCATACTGTGGTTTGAAGTATATTGAAAGTGCAAGTTCAGATTAGCTAAGTTGCCCTGTGATATATTCTACAGTTATCCTTTGAAACATTCTATAGCTGTCTTAGGATACAATCTGTATCTCTGATCATCAGTCAGATGCGCATCCAACTGAGCCACTGAGGCCGGCTTGATACCTTCTGTAGTAGCCTTTTGATAACTTTTGTAATATTCCTTTTATACCTTCCGCAGAAGTCCTTTTAATATATATTCCATAGCCATTCTTTGTTATATTCTATACTGGTCCATTGTTAATTCTATAGTTGTCCTTCAATACATTCTGCAGTTGTCTTTTGATACATTTGTAGTATCTCAAGAATCTGTATAGATCTGAAGATTCTACAGTATCAAAAGATTATGTCAATAGCTAACAAAGACCCTTATTAGACTGTACAGATGCACAGGCTGATCAGGGTCTTTGCTGCATAGGGCCACAGATTATTTTACGGGCCCAGCTGTTCAAAGCATCGTTAGCTTAACAAGCTCTTTAGTAGTCAAAATGTTGACTGTTCTAGTAACTACAATATCTACTTCACAGGTATTTTTTTCTGAAAAAATGTGAGTAGCTTTTGCAAATGCAAAAGCTACTCACATTTTTTCAGCAAAAACATTAACGTATATGCATATCTAATAATTAAAGTTTTAGCGATATGTTAACTAACAACATCGTTAGTTTTGAACAACTGGGCCCTGAATGGTAAAGTGCATATAACAAAAGTGCTTGTAAGCAGGGAATATGGAAGATAATGGATACTCTTCTAAGGGAGAGCACTATAAGATCAAAGTTTTTGTCTCTCTTTTTCAAAGGGAGACCACTCCAGCATTAATAAAATTGCTTCCATGGTTTATAAAGCCCTTTTTATATAGGGCTTCTCTTCTAGGAAATAATTTCCTCCCCAGAGGCAGCACTCAAATGGGGCTACTCTTAAAGGAAAAAAAAAATTGCTCCCTGTGCTCTGCACATGGAGTAAATTCTTTCCTTCAAAAGATGCCCCATTTGTGAAGGGAGGCAAATACCTTCGTCAGGTTGATCTCTGTAGCCACTCATGTTAATTTCTCTTAATAATTGCATTGCAGTATCAATCAATCAACTATACCTTTGCATTTAAGGGACAAACTTTTTCACCGGAACTAAATAATTCCATCTCATTGCGCCACTGGGAACTTCTCTGAAATATCAGAAAATACAGGATTAGTCTTTAGAATTATTTCTCTTGGCATAGTAAGCAAAAAAAAAAAATTCTTTTTTCATATTATTTACCTCATACGTTAATTCGTAAATTAATATTTGCCTGAACATTCTACAATTCTGTAAATATCAGCTTCACTAAGTTTATATTAATTTCAAAACCTATTATTTGCCTGAACATTCTACAATTCTGTAAATAACCTCTTTACTAAGTATGAAATAAATTCATTCATCTCCTTTCTTCAAGTAAATATGTTTATATCTGCTTTCAATGGTCAGCTATTTTACTGATCTACACACAAAAAATATGTTTATCTTTTTTAATGTTATATGTTGATCACAATTTCTGCTTCATAAATAGTTTATGCGCTTGCAATTAATTAAGTTTCAAAGTTGCTGCTCATAAATGCTATTTTAGATTGTACAGGCAGTTGATAGTTTGCCAAAATATTTCCTAGCTTGCAGCAAAGACAACCAGTCAGTTGGTATGAAATGGAGTGCACACCTGAATCACACAGTCACATCTACATGTGCATTTGTACAGTCTGGTGAGAGCTTTCTTTTTTTACTGATGTACAATTGAACCTCAATAACTCACATCTTTGCAACCATGTAAATTTATTGTAGACATGGGTAGTTCGAGCCACTGAGGATTAATCATAATGCAAGGACAGGAGGCAAATGGATATAATGTAGGGATGTCTTTTTGATCTTCTATATAATAATGGTATGCTGTGTGTATTCATTAGAATCACCTCAATGAGGTGATTCTAATGAGTACACACAGCATACATTTTTATGATAGAACCCTCAACTACCCATAAATATTTCCTTTCTTGGGCTATCGAGGGATACTCCTAGGGACTCAAACAGAAGTTCGAATTAGCCATGATAAATGAGCCATCAGTGTTTGAGTCATTGAAGTTTAACTGTATTCCACAGAATTGACCTATTCTAGAAGTGGACAACAACTGGCCTGATCAGACTGCACAAACGTGCTGGCCTATCTGGGCAACTGAAGTGTCAGTGCGGCCCAGTCTAATTTAGCAAAAGACAAAGTGATGATATTTTTCTTATTTTTTCCCAGAAAACAGGATTTGACATTTCATGCAAATTGTCTAAACTGAGACAATTTGCATGAAATGTCAAAACCTGTTTTCTGGGAAAAATAAGAAAAATATTTCAGTATGTCATCTGCTGAAATTTTACCCACAATATTAACCCTTGTCCTGCTGAATCCGGATATATCCTGCCTTTGCAAACAGTGTAGATCCAGATCAGTTGGCTTCTGAAGAAGCCAACTGATCTGGATCTGCACTGTTTACCATTAAGTATGTGAATTAATAGCAAGAATCTGGATCAAGCAATCTGATTGGCTGAAAATTAGATAAGGGCGTAGCATCTTTAATTTATTCAGCAGGACAAGGGTTAAGTGTTAAAAAACTAAATCATTTTTTAGAAGGAATTTCCACCACTCACCTGAATACACCGTAGCACAAAAATACAAATGAGGAAAGTCAAGGCAAACTGTACCACCTAAAAAATACAGAAAACATTTATTATTTTATGATTCCAACTTAATAGGCTTATAATTATTTTGCGCAATTAGACTGGCAAAGAGCAATTTGAAAGTGAGATTTATACTTTGATAAATCCAATACACAGGAATCCCTGAATTGTTTTCGTTGCACAATTTCTAAAATGAGTTATTTTACCCAAATTTTCGACATAAATAAGGTGCAAATATTCGTTTTAAAGCAAAAAACAATGAGAGTGAGGTAATTCTAATGAATCCCCATGTAGCTTTTTGAGGATAAATAGAATTAATGTTTAATGACCCTTCAATTTAAAATACAGTAAACACTTCCCAAGGAAGTGGCAAATCCGATAAACAAATAACTGAAAAAGCACAAGCTTTTAAAGTTTTGCAAGTCTCAAAGGAATTTTTCCTGTATTTGTTTTTAAATTAAGGATTCAATGACTGTAAGCAAACAATGAACACAGCTACAGGTTTTTTTTTTTCTCCAATCAAAAAGTTTTGATATTTTCTTATTTCTCCATGAAAATATATGTTGTGGGTACACTCATTAGAAGTGCCTCAGTTAGGCTCTTCTAAAGGGTACCCACAACATGTTTTTTATGGAGAAATAAGGAAAATATTTTTCTGGATACTCCTTTTATCTGGAGCTATGCAGAATGCATTATGTACAGGTAGATCTGAGCAAACACTGTTGAGGGACCCTCAGAACATGACTTCATTCAGTTAATTCATACATAATACCTGGGCATGTTTAGGATAAGCAACACACATCTGTCGAATTCCTAGTACAGTCAGTACGCAGAAACCAATACTGGATAAATACAGAATCCTCTCTGCAATTACAAATCCAACACGGAAAAACACATTACTGGCTGGCAAGAAGGGAACTATCATCAAGGCCAGTGCCATTGTCAAAACCCTGAAAAAGAATTAAAAGGACAGATTATATTCAAAACTGACTTGAAAACGTAGCTAAAATCAGACCAAAAGTGTTACCACTCACTTAATGACATAGCTAAAATCAGACCAAAAGTGGTACCACTCACTTAAAGACATAGCTAAAATCAGACCAAAAGTGGTACCACTTACTAATAATTTTATTGCCCCTACTTAGGGGCAAGAGGGATCAAAGAGATGTCATAAAGAGGTGATGATGAGATGGCACCAGGGTGTGGTAAAGAGACCTTCCGATAGGTAATAAATGCCCAATCTCTTATCAGTGATAAGACTAATGACAGAGACACACCTTATTTTTATGTCTTTAAGGTGACAGGATATATTCGGTTGATTTGCCATCATTTTTTTAAGAGTTGACAATTTTTGAGACCTTCTGTTTGCATTCTTGCATATCAAGACCCTTCTAAAAAGGGGTCTACTCTAAAAGGAAAACATCTGCTCCCAAGGGTATTCTAAAATATATATGGGTCTCGCCATGCGTAAACGTGTCTTCAGGCATATGCAGACAGCGAAGGCCCTGATCAGACTGTGCATTGCACAGTCTGATCAGGGCCTCCTCTGTCAGCTTACATAATCATTGGACACATAGAATGTATCAAGGGAAAGCAAATGATCAGATGAGACTTTGGGCATGTGTGGGATGAATCTGAATCTGTGCGTTTTGTGCATGTTCGAAGACGCATTTTTGCTTGGCATGGCCCATATATACCTAAGTACTGGGAAAGATGATTTGGTGTTTTACATTTCTTTCAACATTATTTAAGTCATATCAAAATGAAGTGATGATCATGAAAGGTTCTGTGCAGTGAATCACCATACAGTCACGAGAGGAATTCTGGATCAAGCAGGATTCAAGCCCAGGACCTTATGACCAAAAACAGAAGCACCAAGTACTTGTCACCCATATGTTTCTACTGGAAAAGAATCTGTTTTGTTTGTGCTGAGGTTTTACAGCCCAGTCAACCCAATAGGGTTATGTCGAGCATGGTCAGTTTACTTAACCACACTTATACTGGGCAGGCTTAGTCCTCTAAGTGGTTAACCAGTATTGTGTACATTCTTTCTCCAAACTGACAACTGCCCTTCTTGAATCAGCAGAAGGGAGAGAATGATTGTAGAAAATGTTTCATGATCTATCTCCACAAAAGAATGTTTCCGACCCAGCAGGGGTCGAACCAACAGCCTCCAGCTCACCAGTTGGATGCGCAGCCAACTGTGCCACCAAGGCCAACTGGGAAAAAATTTGTCATCTGATCAGTGTTTACACTGTTTGCCACTCATCCAGCAGTTTTTAGACACATTAACTGGTAGTAAAACAAATTTATTCAAATTTTAGAACAAATTATGTTTAAAGAGCTAAAGTATTTCAATATTTAGGGTAAATATGGTAATGTACCTTTGGTCTCTTGCTATTGGTGTCTTCAAGCATGTGAACAGAAGTCCTCCAACTACAATCCAGACTGCCACTCCAGCAATTATCCTTGGATCAGTGTAAGATTCTATGACAGGAACACAGCCCATGGACCAGTCAAAACACAGCCACCATGGGTTCACCAACAGCCATGCATTCAAGGAATACAAATAATTATAGTTTAACCCCTGTGAAAATAAGAACAAACATTCATCAAACACCAAACAAAATTAATGCTACACAAAGAATTGCCGTAATAGGCCTTTGCAAACAGTGTAGACCCAAATTAGATGCCTCAGAATGCAGTGTTGATCAGGGTCTATACTGCTTGCCATACATACAGCAATATTCTAGACACATCAAGAGGCAGGTATGGGGACACCATATCTACTTACCATAATTGTCCTAAAATTCAGTTCAGTCTACTACCTCAAGGCATGTCTAGAATATTGCTGTATATATGGCAAACAGTCAAGAGGTAGTAGAATGGATGGTTTCAAATTTTAGGACAAGTATGGTTAGTAGATAAGGTGTCCCAATACACAGGGTAAATATAGTTGGCTATCTTATTTTTCCTAGACAAATAGGATATAATAGTTTGGTGACAACCTGCAAAAACACTGAGGTGTCCTAAGATTTCAAACACTATCCCTTACTCTGTTTATTTATTTATTCTTTTTTTGCCTATTTTTTTATGTTATTTTTCATTAACTACTGGTTGGAAAAGCAATCACATAGAACCTGATCAGAAACAGTCTGAGCTGGGTCTATACTGTTAACATATGCCATTTTGTTGAACAAAGTCATTGTACAAAACTTCAGGACAATTAACCTAAGACTTATTCATAAGGAAAACAACCAGAATTCCATGGAAGGCAGCGTCACACCGGCCCGTGGTTATTAAATAAATTTATTTCATTCTTAGCAGTGCTTAGTTGGAAAAGTGACAAAAATAAAAGACAAGGATTATATGAATATAGGAATTTCATCGAAAGCATATGCATTTTTTCATATGATGCATGAGAAATTGGGCTCAAAATGTACCCACAATCTGTACACTTTCGTACAATCTGAGGTTCAGAAAATGACAAAGTTAGAGTGTAAAAGTGACAAAAATAAATTTAAAAATCATATCCAAACCACGTGCACTTCTGCAGACATGGGAGAAAACAAAGTTTCAAAATGACCGGTTTAAAATTGTATGAAAAGTCGCAATCACAAGGTACCCACTGTCTATACAAAGTGAGAATGTCTATGAAAAGTGAGAATTTAGCTAGTTTTGTTTTAATTTTACAGCCCAGTCAACACTATTAAGGTCTTGTCTAGCTGGTCAATTACTCTACTCACACTTTTCCTGGGCAGACTTAGTCCTCTAAGTCATTAAACAGTACTTGCGCATATACTTTTGCCAGAATCTGACAATGGCCTTCTTGAATCAGAGGAAATTATTTCATGATCAATCTCCAAGAAAATTATGTGGCCGAGCTGGGATTCAAATTTGTTACTCCTGGCTTTGTTGTCAGACGCACTACTGACTGCCCAATGGAGACGAGTTTAAAGGCAAGAAACTTCATTTACCACATGAGATATAAACTGCTGAAAAGAGAGAAACTTTGTTCACCAAGCTGTAAAGGTTAATATCATGTTAACCCTTAAAGCGCCAAGAAAATTTGTATCTGAAAATGTCGTCTGCTTATGTCGTCTGCTGCATCTTCTTGCAAACTTTTCAAACTTACATTTTGCATATAGGCAAACAGTGTGGACCCAGATCAGACTGCTCCTAAAGGAGCAGTCTGATCTGGGTCCACACTGTTTGCAAAAATGACTTTTAAAATCACAAGCAGATGACAAAGCAGATGACAATTGTTGTGATTGGCACTTTAAGGATTAACAGACATAAAAATAAATTTTTAAAGTTTCAAGAAAAAGATCTTACCCTTATTAAAGTACCATTCTGGAATGAATGTGGGTTATCAAATACCATGAAGGTTGGTGGTGCTGAACCCATCACTCGCCATCGGAACACCACCAATAACAGTCCCGTTGTTATAAGAAAAACATGACGCTTTATCAAGGATAAAACCCATGGCTCCACATTTAATGTCTGCAGAAGAAGATAGTAGCCCTTAACACTTAGCTCTCTGGGTAAAATTTTCAGCAGACGACACACTGAAATATTTTTCTTATTTTTCCTTGAATTCCATGCAAATTGTCTTCAATGGCTATCCAAAATGTGCTAGAAATTGCCTCCAATGAAGACAATTTGCATAAATATCAAATCCGCTTTTCAGGGAAAAATAAGAGAATTATCAATTTGTTGTCTGCTGGATTAGCCTAGAGAATGGTAAAAGTTAAAGATCCCTTTTGTATTTGTCAGAGAAACTAATCAATGAATAAATACAGTCAACCCTCTTTATACCAACATTTGATACAATAATAAAATTTGCTATAATGACAATTTGACTGGCATGAAACCTTCTCTCAAGAGGTGACATTAAATCAGTAATTATGCAAGAACATTGTATTTAATACTTCAAGAAACATATGTTTTGAATATTTGCTAGAAATGTCCCACTGAGGCAATTCTACCAAATATTCAAAACAATGTTCTATGAGGAAATAAGAATAAAACAAGGCCTTTCTTATGTATCGTTCTGCTCATTAAGGATTTTATACAACAGCAAATTCATTTTTATGGCAACATCTTTGGGAATGAATGTTGTCATTGTTACCAGGGTTCTCTGTATCTATAAATGAATTGAAGATGTCCCCAAATCTTCCCTGTGTTTGATTACCAATGGACCCTGTTTATGGTTACCCAATATAAATGGCCACTCTGTGATGTTTTAGATGGGCAGCAACGTCCAAAAACAAATCTTCTGACATATGCACCCAACAAAGACTCAGATCAGCCTTCACATCTGCACAGTCTGATCAGAGTCTTCATTGTCTGCATGAAATGTTTTTTTCATCCTTGACTATCCAAAATGTGTGCAGTGAAGAGTCTGATCAGATTGAATGTGCAGGCTGATCTGCATCTTCTCTGGGTGCACGTCTGAAGGTACATTTTCTAACACTGCAGCTCAGGGTCCAGTTGTTCAAAGCAGCATTAGCTTAACGAGCTCGTTAAGGGTCATTTCATTAACTGTTTTAGCGGATTCAATACACAATATTCTGATATTTTTTGCTGAAAAAATGTGAGTAGCTACTCACATTTTTTCAACAAAAAAATTTCAGCATATTTGCATATCACTCAATGTAAATTTTAACAAATCGTTAACTAATGACGTCGTTAGTTTTGAACAACTGGGCCCAGTTGTTCAAAGCATCGTTAGCTTAACGAGCTTGTTAATGGTCAAAATGTTAACTGTTCTAGTAAGTACAAAATCTAATTCACAGCTATTTTTGCTGAAAAAATGTGAGTAGATTTTGCAAATGCAAAAGCTACTCACATTTTTTTCAGCAAAAATATTAGCGTATAATTCAAATTTTGATGACCAACGTTTTAACGATGTGTAAACTAAGGACATTGTTAGTTTTGAACAACTGGGCTCAGATGTCCTTTGTATGTCTCTACTTATTATAAATACAATGTTGAATATGCAAATATCAATGTGACATGATATCAAAAACTGACTTATGGATACCTATACTGTGAATATGACGGCCATAATTCAATTTAGTAACTGCCTTTAGAATGAAATTTTTGCCTTGAAATAGCCTACAAAAGCAGCATTTAATGACCCTAAACAATAGCATTATCCAATTTGGATAAAGGATATTCAAGTACCTTTTCTCAAATTTTTTTCCAAGTATCAGTACTCAGCTGACCAGCAAGCATCCATTGGGAATACGGCAGGCAATGGACATAAACTGCACAGCCATTTCCAAAAACATCGTCTTCCAACACATCAAACTGAGTGTGTGCCTGTGTGTATGTTTGTGTATGCATTCATATATTTATATACAACATATGGGCTCTTCTAGTCCAATTCTATGATTCCAATAATGATATGGTGTTGTAAGACTTTTTCTTTCATTTATTCATTTTAGTTCTTTATTGTAGTTTGACTGTTTAACAAGAAAGAGGTTTCAGATAAGATTTTGCTATTTTACACACGACTGAATAGTTTGATTTTTTTTTCTCTTTTTAATTTTTTTTTTTAAATTTATGGTACTACCTTTGAATTTCCATTGGAGTGTCCATTAGATACAGCAGAAGTTTTGGTCTTCCTAAACCCAAGCAGTTGGAGCGGATCCACACCACAGACTAGGATAATATCATAGGCACTACATATACCCTAAAAAACAAATAAAAACAAATAAATAATTTTGTTTGTGTTGAGGTTTTACGGCCCAGTCAACCCAATGGGGTCATGTCGAGTGCGGTCAGTTTACCTAACCACACGTTTACTGGGCAGGTTTAGTCCTCTAAGCGGTTAACCAGTATTGTGCACATTCTTTCGCCAGAAACGACAAATAAATAAGCATATCTCCAGATAAGAAGGGTTTTATTATTTCCAGATATGTCTGCACATTGATGCAGTCTGATCAGAACCTTTGCTGTTCACTTAAGGGGAATGAATATGCTTTCCAGTGGGAGTTAATTCTGTTCGTTTGTTTATGCCGAGTTAATCCAATGGACCTGGTGTGCAGGAATGCAAACAGGAAGTCATAAAAGATAAACAAAAAAATTAAAAAAAAAATGGAGGAAAATCAACCAAGTGTATTCAGCTCTCTAACAGAAGCACCAAATACTGTAGAATCTACTGGTATAAAAGGAAAGACTTTGATCAGAGTGTGTAAATACTCAGGCTGATCTGGGATTTTTCTTTTCTCATATTCATTAATGCTTAGCAATCTGGGTAAAATTTTCAGCAGACAACATTTTAAAAATATTTCTTATTTTTCCCAGAAAACAGGATTTGACATTTCATGCAAATTGTCTCCAATGGAGACAATTTCATGAATTGTCAAACCTTGTTTTCTGGGAAAAATAAGAAAAAATTCACCAATTTGTCATCTGCTGAATTAGTCCAGAGACGGAAAAGGTTAAACACCCATTTTTGCAAGATGCAACTCAATAACATTATCAAAGATAAAATGTCTGCCTGTGGGTATTAGCATTTAAGGAGGCAGGATACACTTTGAAGGGATGTAACTCTGTCAAAATTGTTTTGTCTCCCTTCTGAAAAGGAGTTTACTCTAATTGAAGGAATTTGCTCTCAAGGAGACAATTCACATGAAATGTTTAGAAATGTTTCAGGAGACAATTCACATGAATTGCTGAGCCTTGTTTAGGAGACAATTCATATGAAATGCCAAGTCCCATTTTTTTTTATACAACCGACATGAAATATCAAGTCCATTCAGGAGAAAATTGCCATGAACTGTCAAGTCCTTTTTATGAGGCAATTCAAAAGAAATGTCAAGTCCTGTTTTACAAGACATTTTACATGAAATGTCAAGGACTGTTTTACAATACAATTCATGTGAAATGTCAAGTCTTGTTTTACGAGACATGAAATGTCAAGTCCTGTTTAGGGAGACAATTCACATGAAAATATCAAGTGCTATTTTGTGGAAAAAATAAGAAAAAAAATGCACTCATTTGACATCTGCTGCATGCACTTCAGTGTGCAACAAAGTAAAGAAAAGCAGCCCTACATTTATATTCAGTTTTATGGTAATTGGTCAAATTAATGTATTCATATATTCACAATTCTAAATGCAGACTGCAAAAAGTAATTTTCCTAGATATTAACTCTTTAAATTGCCAAGCAAAATTTGCAAAAGATGGAATTCTAATTATCTTTGTTTTATTTTTCACAGATGATAAATCTTGACATTTCATGTGAATTGTCTGCTTGACAGACAATTCACATGAAATATCAAGACTTATTTCCTACCAAACGTAAGAAAAAAAAAAAAATATTTTATCTGCTATAGTTGTTTCTGGCACTGTAATGGTTAACATGTAAAAGGAAATTTGAATTTGTCAGTCAGTCACACACCCCATTCACTTTATAGTTGTCAGAGAAATTGTTAAAGAGGGGTAATTGATGGTAATTATGGGATAATTTTCTCCAGTTCTCCATAAAAACATATATTGTGGGTACTCATTAGAAGCGCCTTGCCAATGCACTTCTAATGAGTATCAACAACATATGTTTTTATGCAGAAAAAATATCCCAGAATTATCACCAAATACTCCTCTGTAACACTTCCTCTTGTCTGTCTCACAATCTTGAAGAGTATGTCTACCATAGTTACCCCAAGTATTCAAACTGACTAGCCTCAGCAAACAGTGTAGACCCAGATCAGACATAGGACGAGTATGAAAAGGAGTTAAGGTGTCTCAATAATTAGAGTAAATATTGTATGATATGGTTTTATATTATATCAGATATCTAAATATATTGTTTCTATCAAATTTTTGTGCTCCAATGGAGCAAATTTTATTAGTTTTATAACTGTAAGCATTCAAGGTTTTTATTACTTTTACTGTCATATACAGCAAGATATTAACCCTTTAAGCGCCAAGCAAAATTTATAGCAGAAGGCAATCTAAAATTTTCATTTTCGTTTACTTTTCAGAGAAAACAAGTCTTGATATTTCATGTGAATTGTCTGCTTGGCAGACAATTCACATGAAATGTCAAGACTTTTCTTCTGAAAAAAAGAAAAAAAAAGAAAAAGAAAATCAAAATTGTCATCTGCTTTAGTTGTGATTGGCACTTTAAGGGTTAACCTTTACCACACTGGGCAAATTTAGCAGATAACAAGATGATATTTTTCTTATTCTTCCCAGAAAATAAAATTTGACATTTCATGCAAATATTGTCTCATAAGAGACAATTTGAGTTTTTATTATTCTATTGTACTGTAAGACAAATACTGTAAATGTCCTAAAATTTTGTACACCAAAGTGTCTGACAAAATAGCATATGCAAACAGTGTAGACCCAGATCAGACTGCTCGTTAAGGAGCAGTCTGATCAGGGTCTACACTGTTTGCCATTCCATAAGTTATTTTCGGAAACAAATGCATAAAAAGCAAATTTGGGAGCAGTCTGATCAGGGTCTACACTGTTTGCCATTCCATAAGTTATTTTCGGAAACAAGTGCATAAAAAGCAAAATTTGAGCCAAAAAGGTATGGAATAAAGTGTTCAAAAGTTTAGGACATTTACAGTACCATTTGTACCCTAAATATTTGGACACCTTACCCCTTACTTTACTTCTCCTAAAATTTCACCATTTTCTACCTCTTGATGTGTCTGAAAACTGCTGGATGAATGGCAAACAGTGCAGACCCTGATCTAAGATGCTGCATTCTGTGGTCTGATTTTGGTCTATAGTGTTTGCCAAGCCTATCTGTCTCAATACTTACTGTCCTTTCAACACCACTTGGAAAGACAATCTTTGCTTGGCGTTTTATTCTCAGTGAAAATATTTTATTCTGATTGAGTATACCTTATCAGAAATCATTTGCCTTTTCTGTTTCTGTCTTTTGTTCTCCACTATGTACTCTAAAATCAAATTTACTGCCAAAAAATTTGTCTGACCTAGACAATTTACATAATAAGGTGATTTTTAAAAAAAATTTTATCTAAGAAAAGATTTTTAACATTTCTACGCTGATTTTAATTACTGATGTTCCATGACAATACATTGTATTATGGAAATTTCAAAAAATTCGAACAAGTGGATCTTGTCAAAAGCCTGGCTCGTTTACCTACCCTACCTATTTTAACATAACTTGCAAGCATTTCTACTATGGGAAAAAATGAAAATATTCTTTTTTTTTTTTTTAACCCTTGTCCTGCTGAATAAATTAAATTGCCATGCCCATTTCTAATTTTCAGACAATCAGAATACTTGATCTAGGTTGTTGATACAAATTCAAATACTTGTTGACAAACAGTGCAGATCCAGATCAGTTGGCTTCTTCAGAAGCCAACTGATCTAGATCTATACTGTTTGCAAAGGCAGGATTTAGCCGGGTTCAGCAGGACAAGGGTTAAACCAATGAACCAATAAAACCTTTTGTGCATAATAAGTATAACAAAAGGTTTCCCATTAAAACATCATTACACTGTTTGCAAGTTTACTCCTTCTGTGCATAAAAAATGGCTATCTGAAAGATGTCGAAATTAGAGTAAGGTAAAAATGGTATTTGCTTTGACAAAGCCCTATTTGTGCCTTGATGATGACTCAAAACATTTTTTATGATGCATGAACTTTTATATGAAAATTAAAGGCAATATAAAACATCACGGTGAACTACTTTTATTTAGGCTTTCACATAAATACTTTCACCTGTGAAGTCAAGAATAATTTACTCTTTCTTCCGTTTCTTCATTTGAATATTATTCGTACTCAAAACTGAAGTTTGATTATTAACCTGCTGAATTTGAATATTAGCAGAAAATAATTTATTCCTTGAAGTGCTGAGCAAAATTTGTAGCAGACAACATTTCAATTTGTTTTTATTTTTGTTTTTCAGATGATTCACATGAAATTAAAAACCTATTTTCTTTGAAAAAAAATAAAAAAAATTCAAGTTCAGTTATGGGTGGCACTCTAAGGGTTAATTGTAAACCAGTTAGTCTGTCAATATTCAGCCAAGGTTCAAATCCACAACGTCTCAATGAAAAAGAATGCACCACCAATACTGGAGTGACAAAAAAAAAAAAAAAAATGATGAACTATATGAGCTCCAGATAAGAGGAGTAGCCATAAATTTTTTTTTTCTCCACAAAAAACATGTTGTGGGTTTTTCTCCACAAAAAACATGTTGTGAGGCACTTCTAATGAGTACCCATAACCTATGTTTTCCTAGACAAATAAGAAAAAATATTAATTAGTAACTGTGTTTTTAGAGAAGACAGATGTCCCCCACTGTGCATTTTCAGTTTTTCTACTGCTTTGACCTTAAAAATTAGGTCAAGGTCACCAAAATCTAATCAGTTCTTAGTTATGTCCCAATTATATATCCATCAAAATTTGGTAGGAATCCAACTACTGTTTCATAAGATATTGTGCAGACAAGACAGTGTGATGCTGAAGGCTTACTTTGAGCTTTGATTTATTCTTTTTTAAAAAGTCAAGGTTGTATACTTACTATAACAGTAATACCTTGTTCTTTACAAAATACAGACAGAAAACATAGAAGCATACTCCCCAACATATACAAGACAGAAAATGATGACGGTCGGAAAATTATCAACTTGTTATCTTCTTCGTGTAAATCTGAAAAGAGAAATTTCCATTTCTTTTCATTTTTTTGTAATTTGTATTGGGTCTGTCTGTCTGAATACACAAGGTAGATATTGAGATATAGCAATAAATAGCAAAGACATTCATGCGCAGATTTGCAGGCTGATCCACAACTTCATTTTCTGCACCTTCAATATGGACTCTTTTCTGATGAAACAGCCCATACAGAGGAACTGCACCAGGTCAGAAGGCATCTTCAAGACATAGGTCTAGATAAGTGTGGGTATCAGGTAACTAGTCTTCTTTTTTCTTGGCAAAAACATATGTTGTGGGTATTCATTAGAAGCACCTCAACATTATGTTTTCATCAAGAAATAAGAAAAATACAGATACTTTTTGGCTGAATAAAGGGCCTTATCAAGACCTTTGTTCAAGACATAAGCCATACTTCCAGATAAAGTGCATTTTTCACCTACAAAGTACAGTGAAATTCTGCTAATAAGCAGCTTTTGTCTGTCCAAAATGATTTCTTGCTTGTTATTCCATCTTCAATATAATAATCCGACCCCAATAATGAGACCATTTTGAGACAGTCCAAAAGATGGTCTTAATAGTGGAATTTTATGCATTGATGTTTTCTTATTTTTATTCATGAAAAAATAATTATTTTATGGGGAATAATTGGTTGAAAAAATGACATCTGCAGGTATGACAGTCTCATCGTCAAGTGCTGATTACATATGCCCATATATCCCTTTTCTCATGGCCCAAGAAACCTCTGTTTGCTGGTCTAAGAGCATACAGTCATAAACCTCTGTCATGCTGAATAAATTAAGATGCCACACCCACTTCCAATTTTCAGCCAATCAGATTACTTGATCCAGGTTGTTGACACAAATTCACATACTTAACAACAAACAGTGCAGATCCAGATCAGTTGGCTTCTTCAGAAGCCAACTGATCTAGATCTGCACTGTTTGCAAATACAAGGCATATCCTGGTTCAGCAGGACTAGGGTTTACAACAGTTACAAACAGATTCAGGCAATACCTTGATGAAGACAGATTGTTTTTAACTGCAACATTTACCGTGGTTTTATGATAAAGCAATGGATCAGACCATCTACTTTTAAATAATGTATATCCATAGGACTTGTTAAAGAGGAGTATTTGATCTGATGATAATACTGGGATAATTTTTCTTCTCCATAAAACATATGTTGTGGGGACTCACTAGAAGCACCTCATGTTTTAAGGAGAACTGGAGAAAATTATGCCAGAATTATCACCAAATACTCCTCTTCAAACTGATAGCAACACTTAAGAAGTTCTGTGGGAGACATCATGATCTGGTCAATCCCTACAATGTGGCATTTTCCAGAATTGTTTCTGATGTTTTTGCCAGTGACACGCCATAAGTAGACTTCCCAAAATCGCAGACATATGCTTCTACCGATATTTCCTTCCTTCAGTCCTATGGGCATGGTGGGCGAAGCTTGCTTACCAAGTAATGCTTACTATCCGCGGATGCCTGATTACACCCTTTATTCTGGGGTCCATGTCTGTTGGTCTGAACATTCTGATTCGTTATTCGTTTATGGAGATATGAGTTTGGATTACGGCTTAGGCACCATGACCGCAACTACTTTAGACTTATACTAGTAATTTAACCCTTAAAATGCCAAGAAAACCTGCATCTGAAAATGTCGTCTGTTTATGTCGTCTGCTGAATATTCTTGCAAACTTTTCAAACCTATTTTTGCATACAGGCAAACAGTGTGGACCCAGATCAGACTGCTCCTAGAGGAGCAGTCTGATCTGGGTCCACAGTTTGCAAAAATGACTTTTAAAACAACAAGCAGATGACAAAGCAGACGACAATTGTTAAGACTGGCAATTTAAGTGTTAAAACTTGGTATATTCTGACTTTTCTCTTGATCTGGCTCATCTAACTGATCAATATATTCCAGTAGCATACACCTATCCTGTCAGATATGCAAAACCTGCAGATTCTCTGGTCAGGGACTGTCTATCATATGCATTTTGCTTACACAATACATGGCTATAGTTTGCTTGCGTTGAGGCTTTATGGCCTAGTCAACCTATTGGGGTCATGTCAAGCGCGGTCAGTTTACCTTACCACACTTTTACTGGGCAGGCTTAGTCCCCTAAGCGGTTAACCAGTATTGTGCACATTCTTTCACCAGAAATTGACAACAGTTACTGCCCTTCTTGAATCAGTTTGTTTGAATTTAATGGCCCAGTCAACACAATAAAGGTCCTGCTAAGCTAGTCAGTTAACTTACACTTTTTCCTGGACAGGCTTAGTCCTCTTAGGCATTAAGCAGTACTTAATGCACATACTTTTGCCAATAATTGACAACTACCATTCTTTATTCAGTAGATGGCGGATGACCATAGAAATTATTTCATGATCAATCTCCATGGAAGTTATGTGGCTGAGCTGGAATTTGAACTTATGACCCATGTATCTGCAGTCAGACATGTCACCAACTGCCTCATGGAGCTTGGACCCAGGGATAACACAACAGCTCTTCCTGTACTTTTGTTCAGGTGAGCTATGAGAGAAAGATTCAGTAACCTACCTTGAGAACATGATTTAATGTAGAGGAGGAATGATGATAAAAACAAAATAGCACATAATAAGTCTGCTCTACCAACCACGCCAGAAACCTGTAATATACAAAGAAAATTAATTACAGTATTTGACTAAATTACCACACAAATGACTTCATTGCCAAACTCAACCCTAATGTAATGCAGGGGTTTAAGGGGGAAATAACTCTTTTTTTTTTTGTTTTTTGCAAAAGGAATAACATATCTGCCTCCATTTGGAAAATTATTATTGCCATCATTCTCTACACTCATAGTTTTCAATTAACCCTTAAAGCAGCAATCACAAATGCAGCAGATGACATTTTGATGTTACTTTTTTTCAAAGAAAATAAGTCTTGTCATTTCATGTAAATTTACTGTCAAGTCTTGTTTTCACTTTAAAGAAAATTAAAAAAATGCATTTGCATAAGCTACTCACATTTTTTCAGCAAAAATACCTGTGAATTAGATATTGTACTTACTAGAACAGTTAACATTTTGACCACTAATGAGCTTATTAAGCTAATGATGCTTTGAACAACTAGGCTCAGTTCTTAGGCATGGCTCTAGATAAGGCACTATTTATTCAACCAAAAAGTTTTTATATATTTCTATTTCTCAAAGAAAATATATGTTATGGGTACTCTTTAGTAGTGTCTCAAATAATTCTCAAAGATTCAAGCATTATGTCAATAAAAAGTGAAGATCCTGGCCCATTCTAATGTGCATCAGGATTTGACCATTAGAAACAGCTGGCTGTCCCACATTAAACCCTCTTAAATCTTCTCCTAATCTCTTATAATGTGAACTCAGATAAGAGGCTATTTTGACCCCAAAAACTCTGTGCATTATAGTTTTGTATTTCTCCATAAAAACCTGTGTTGTGGGTACTCAAGAGGTAAAAAATTCTGTGCATTAGAGTTTTGTATTTCTCCATAAAAAAAACACGGGTACTCATTAGAAGTGTCTCACTAAGGCACTTCTAATAATTTCCCATAACATATGTTTTGGTGAAGAAATACGAAAATGTATTTATCATGGATTCATAGCTCCAAATCAGACACTCTTTTCCACCCAAAAGTACTGGGCCCAGTTGTTCAAAGCATCGTCAGCTTATGGAGCTTGTTAGTGGTCAAAATGTTAATTGTTCTAGTAAGTACAATATCTAATTCACAGGTATTTTTGCTGAAAAAATGTGAGTAGCTTTTGCAAATGCAAAAGCTACTCACATTATTTCGGCAAAAATATTAGCAAATATGCCATATTTAGTGATCAGTTTTAACAATATGTTAATTAACGACATCGCTAGTTTTGAACAACTGGGCCCTGATATTTTTCATAGATCTCTAGAAAAATCATATGCTGTGGTTACTCATTTGAAGTGCTTCACAGTGGCATCTCTAATGAGTACCGACAAAATATGCTTTCATGGAGAAATAAATAATTTACTACAGTTGAATCTCATTATCTTTGCTTCCCTTATCTCAAATAACCGCGCATCTCGAAGTGAAACTCTGGTCCCTTTTTTAACAAATTAGAAATCTAACAACAGGTAACAAAATATTGTGGAAAAGAGTCAAATTACATATTCAATTCACTTGAAATGTGGTTGTTCAATTTATTTTTCCTCAATTTTGAAAATCTGATATGTCGAGGTATGGATATCTTGAAGTATTTCAGACAGTCCCTTGGACTTTGAGATAACCAAAGTCGACTGTATGTCAGCCACCTTGACCCCTATCTAGAGTTATGATTGACACTCTGGACAGCTAATCATTCAAATTTGAACAATGAATTCTATTAGGCAATTGTCATGACAACAAAGAAACAGCCATGCCAAAGCATTAAGTCATGTCTATGCATCAAAATGGGAGATGAAACCTTCTACATGTACTTGCTGAATTTAAATATCAGCAGATACCTTTAAAACATTTTTCTTTGTTTGTATTTTATCCCAGAAAATATCTCTTGGCAATCATTAGAATGAACTGAAAACATTATGAACTAAATGCCAAGCCTCTGATTTATGGGTAATCTCTGAAAAATAATATACTGCTAATATGGCCTATAACATGCTTAAAGTTAAAATGCCTTTAACAACTTAGGATCCTGGGTAAAAATTTCAGTAGATGACACTTTGAAATATTTTTTTCTTTACCAGAAAACATATTTAGACTTTTCATGCAAATTGTTAAAGTGTCTACCCAAAGGGGAGCAAATTCTTTCCTTTTAAAGTACAGTCAACTCTCATTATTTCGAAGTCCAAGGGACTCTCTGAAAAACTTCGAGATATCCATACCTCGACTTATCATATTTGCAGAATTGAGGAAAAAATATATCAAACAACCATTTTCACAAATTCATTTGTAATTTGACTTCTGAAGTTAGAGATACATGTATATTGAAAATATTGTGGAAAAGCAGAGAAACTGCTTTCTCCTCTTTTTCACAATATTTTGTTACCTGTAGTTAAATTTCAATGTTAAAACTGGGACCAGATTTCACTTCAAGATAAGCAGCTGTTCGAGATAACTGAAGTTGAGGTAGCGAGGGTTGACTGTAGACCCTTTTCATAGGGAGCCCACAAATTTTTGTCTGTGCCTTAAACTTACACTTTCTGTATGTATTGGATGAACAGCAAATAAAAGGGCACATAACAACGCTGACTTGGCCGCTTTAAACCGCACCTCCTCTGTAACCAAATCAACTTCATATCCACCAAACAAGACGGAGAAAACGAGCAGCAGCAGAACTGAGACTATTCCATGAAGTATGATGTTTGGAATGTGGAACCACGGAGGATTCAAACCCCCTCCTAGGTAGTAACTGATTCTGAAACAAGAAAAATTAACAATTAAGGTAAATGTCCTAAATTCTGAACACTTTATGTCAGATAGTTTTGGCCTAAATTTTGCTTTTATGTTGTCGTTTCTTAAAATCCTTAGTGGAATGGCAAACAGTGTAGATCCTGATCAGCAGTCTGATGTGGATCTGCACTGTTTGCAAATGTCTTTTTGTCAGAAACTTTGGTGTACAAAATTTTAGAACATTTACCATAAGGCTCAATCATGCAATTTCTGATTTCTTTTTTATTATTTTTCAGAAAAAATAAGGCTTAACATTTCATGTGAAATGTCTGCCATTCAGTTATTTTTAAACACATCTTCAGGACCTGGTAGTTAAATGGGCTTGTTCACATACAGTAAAGGAGTTAAGGTGTCCAAATACTTAGGATAAATATGATAAATGAACCAGCGCGTGACAAAACCTACAATAAGAACTGTATGACCAAAGACTCAGATTAGCCTGTACAGTATGGAAAGGGTCCTTGTTTATCCCTCTTTTTATAGCCTGGAGGCTGTAGAAGGCACATGCAATCAGTGAAGACTCTGATCAGACTGCAAGGATGTCCAGGCTGATCTGAGTCTTGAAGTGGCACAAGTCTTATTGTAGGTTTTGATGTGCGCTAGCTCAAATTTTCTTATTTGTCTACGAAAAAAAAAAAAATGTACATGATGAAGTCTCATCAGAATACGCTTGCCAGGATGGCAGGCAATAAATACCATTTTTTTCTGTGCTGACAGAAGAAAAATATCAATATCTGGTTTTAAAAAAGCATTTTATCTAGAAACACAAAAACTAAGAAAAACATCATCTTGTCATCAGCCAACTGCTGCCTACAGAAGAGCATTGACAAGTTGGCTAAAAAAAAAAAAAGCAGCAAATGACACACTGAAATGATTTTCTTTATTTTTCCAAGAAAATGCAGTTCGATATTTCATGCAAAGTATAGAGAGTCAGACAACATGAATGATTTTTAATTCAAATCATATTTTCTAGGAAACACAAGTCAAATATCATCTGCTTAATGCCAAAGTTTAGCCTGTACCAAACTATGGGCCAAAAAGCAGATGTCAATTTCATGTTGTTTTTTTTCTATTTTTCTCAGAAAATTGGCTTTGACTGGGAAAAAATACAAAAAAAAAAAAAAAAAAAATTCAAAATGTCTTCTGCTGAAATTTTTCCCAGAATGCTAAGCAATAAACTTACCTAAAAGAGAGAACTGTAAGAGGTCTGTATGATTTATGACTTGTTTTAGAGGCCAGTTTATTTCCCCAAAAATCATTAATAAATAGATTTGACAATGGTGTCTCTGGAAGCAGATCTTTGTTACCGAGAATAGCCTCACTATCATCAAACACAAAATCTCCATCATAACTAACACAGAAACAAAGGACGGAAATGAAAAATACAAGAGCAGCAGCTACTCCAAATTTCAACCTCGGGATCGGTAGGTAGGCTTCGGGGTTTGGTCTTTTCGGCACTGCCTGAGAGGGGCTTTCAAGCAGTGCCGCAGCCCCATTAGTTGCTGAGCCATTCATGTAGCCGTTCTTATACTTGTGGTGGCCTCTTTTTGACATTCATCCTGTAATAAAGTAAAAGAATATTAACCTTTACCACTATCTGGGATAATTCTAATGTTTACCATTGCCTGGATTAATTCAGTAGATGGCAAACAGATGATATTTTGCTTATTTTTCCAAGAAAAAACACTCTGACATTTCATGCAAATTGTATCCTAAGTAGTCAATTTGCACGAAATGCCATAGCATTTAAAAATGTTGTCTGCCAGTGTATTAACCCTTAAAACGCCAAGAAAATCTGCATCTGAAAATGTTGTCTGTTTATGTCGTCTGCTGAATATTCTTGCAAACTTTTCAAACCTATTTTTGCATATAGGCAAACAGTGTGGACCCAGATCAGACTGCTCCTTTAGGTCCAGACTGTTTGCAACATTGACTTTTAAAGTAACCGGCAGAAGACAAAGCAGACGACAATTGTTGTGATTGGCGCTTTAAGGGTTAATAGATATAAAAATAAATTTTTAAAGTTTCAAGAAAATATCTTACCCTTATAAAAGTACCATTGTCTGTTTATGTCATCTGCTGAATATTCTTGCAAACTTTTCAAACCTATTTTTGCATATAGGCAAACAGTGTGGACCCAGATCAGACTGCTCCTAAAGGAGCAGTCTGATCTGGGTCCACACTGTTTGCAACAATGACTTTTAAAGTGTTGATTGGCGCTTTAAGAGTTAAGCATTGAAGCTTAAACTGCTAAATCTCTAAAATAGGTTCTTCCATTCTTCAGTCAACAGACTCCATTTTATGTGAACTGTCTACATACCACAGCCTGTCATTTCATAAGAACTCCCCTACAAAAGCCTGACATTTTATGTGATTTTGTCCTCCACCAGAGCTGACATTTCTTATGAAATGTCTCCTATTATATCTGACATTTTATTCTTTGTGACACAGCATTAATATTATAAACATTATAAAAAGGTTCTGGTGTCCAAAGATTCTTTTGTCTAGGTGAATAGTGAAGGGATGGCGTGCTGAAGCAGAACATTCATCCCTAGATCAAGACAGGTTGCCGGTTTGAGCCTCACCAAGTGCACAAAATGTGACCTTGATTAAGTCACTTAACCCTTGTCCTGCCATTGCAAACAGTGTAGCTCCAGATCAGCTGGCTTCTTCAGAAGCCAACTGATCAGGATCTGCACTGTTTGTCATTCAAAATGTGAATCTATATCAACAATCTGGATCAAGTAAAATGGCTGAAAATTAGAAATGGGCATGGCATCTTAATTTATTCAGCAGGACAAGGGTTAATTTGCATTGTTCCACTGACAGCGAGTAAGCCAAAAGGCTTCTTTCATGACCATTTATTATGCTCTGTATGTTCTGTAAAAAAATCAGCAAATGACATTTTGAAATATTTTTCTTATTTTTCCCAGAAAATAAGCTTTACTATTTCATGCAAATATTTCAAATGTCCGCTAAGGTTGTGGTTAAAAAAAGGGCATTGACATTTTATGCAAACAAATTGTCCGCTATGGTAATGATTAAAAAAAGTTTATATGAAGTAAGATCTAATTTTGTATGAGAAGGCTCATTTTATAATAAGCATGTTTATTCCTTTGCATGCTAAATAAAAAATACAAGCAGACATTTTGAAATAGTTTTATTTTCCCAGAATATAGGGCTTGACATGTCATTTGAATCACTTCAATAAGAGATGATTCAAATAAATGCCAAAGTCTGTTTTCTGTAGAAATATAAAAAAAAATTATCTCATTAAATGTAGGCTACTGTATTTACCAGCATTACTTTCAAAGATTTTAACCCATTAAAGACTGAATAAACTCTCCCACACTATATATTGCAAGAGTCCATTTTCAATTTTAGGTATGTCAGGCTATATGATATAGCTATTTCTATAGAAAAATGGCTGAACTATTTGAAAACAATAAAGACTGATCAGACGCTGCATTCTGCTGCATTCTGCAGCTTCTGATCTGGGTCTGCACTGTTTGCCAGTTACCTGTTTTGGGGTCCCCAGTCTTCAATGGGTTAAACTTTATCATACAATTTACATAATTTTTGACAAAAACTCAGAAAAATACTATCATAAATGTGACAGTTTTAACACTTCAATCTTCAAAATTTAACATATACAGGCTGAATTCATCCATACATCTTGAGCCCTTGTCCTGCTGAATAAATAAAGATGCCACAACCATTTCTAATTTTCAGCCACTCTGATGACTTGATCCAGATTGTTGATATAAATTCACATATTTAATGGCAAACGGTGCAGATCCAGATCAGTTGGCTTCTGAAGAAGCCAACTGATCTGGATCTACACTATTTGCAAAGGCAGGACATATCCGGGTTCAGCAGGACTAGGGTTAAGTAATATACATTTTTGCTTCATCATTATCAATCACAAACTTGTTCTTTACATTGCCTTATTTGAAACACAACGGTTTTTGCCTCATTTAACCCTCATTTCTAATCACAACGCAGCAGACTACATTATGAAATATTTTTCTTATTTTTTTTATTTTTTTTTATTTTTTTCTCATTAAATTAGCTTTGACATTTCATGCAAATTGCCTACTTTAGATATACTTGCATGAAACATCAAAGCCTATTTTCTGGCAAAAATAAGAATACTATTTGTCGTCTGCTGAATTTGCCCAGACAGTGGAAAAGATTAAGTATTCAAACATGCTTTCTGCTTACCATACCTGTCCTAAAATTTGAACAGGTTCATTTAACTACCTGCTGATGTGTTTAAGATACTGCTGATCGATGACGCGCCAGGCTAACAGTGTAGACCCTGTCCAGCCATTACATTTGGTGGCCTCTAATCTGGGCTTACACTATTTGCACAGGCCTGTCTGTTTTAATACTTAGGGTAAATGGGTTAGCTAGTATGAAAAGATGATAAGTTTACGTTTAATAATGTATCAACACATGAGGATCATTTGAATAAAGTTAGGATGAAAAGACCAAAGCAGGCATGGTATCTATCAAAAATGTGATTTTCTAGTTGAATCTCTTACCAAAGGTCAAACTGATTTCATCAATACTATAATGAAATTTGAAAATGAACATCCTAGGGGGTCAGGATTATTTATCCATATACATGGGTTCAGATAAGGTCCATTTTTCAAGGAAAAAGTAGGAATATTTTTCTTATTTCTCAATGAAAACATACATTGTGGGTACTCATTAGAAGTGCCTCACTGAGGCACTTCTAATGAGTACCCACAATGTATGTTTTTATGGAGAAATTAAAAAAATATTTACTTGATATCCCTCTCTTCTGGAGCTATGCATATATTTGAATGGTTATTATCATATCACATGCTTGGTCAAATTTAGATGATATATGAGAGCCACAAAGTGAGAAAATGTACCATCTGACATGTGCACCCAAACAGAGACTCGAATCAGCCTGTATTTCTGACCAGTCTGATCTGAGTCTTCATTGTCTGCACAAAAGAAAAATTGCATCCTTTGCTATCCAAAATGTGCCCAGCAAAGATTCTGATCAGAATGTGCCAAATTGCACTGACTGATCTGAATCTTTGCTGGAGGCGTATGGCCGAAAGTACACTGTCTGACGTATTGGGTCATATTATGCTTTCTCATATTATGCTTTTTATTATGTTGAAAAGCCAACATAGTGTACTGATCTTCTCTGAAGATACACTATCATAACAGAACTGCTCTATTGTTTTTGTATATGATCTTATATATTTATGCCATACACAAAATGTTAATCTTTCGAAAACAGAGAACTATTTATGAAGTAAGCTACATGAAAACTTTAAGACATATACGAACAATTCAGATTTGTTGCCTTGTTTTGTCATGTTTGTGGTGGGTGATGACCAGGGGTAACAGAATACAGGCTTTGGTAGAGTTTGAAGAGTCCAGGCTCTACACAATGCAAATACAAAAGGACATACTTCCAAAGTGTTCACAGACATATGCATGGATGTACAATCAAATGAAGGGACAGGCAGTGGACACACTAACACCAAATGGGCAGTTGTCTTGATCACAGTAAGCAGGCTCAATCTGAATCATCATCTCGAGCTAGGAACTATATGGTAATGCCATGCAAAAAAAAAAAAAAAAAAAAAAAGTTTTGTGAAAATGCAGATCAGCCTGCAGCAGATATTTTTATTTCCTATGAAATCACACGTTTTGGATTTTCTTTTTTTTTTTTTTTTTAATAAATAAGATAAAACTTAATTATAGTCAAACCTGTCAAACCTGTCCTAAAGGCCACTTATATCAAGAATCACCTGCCTTTAAAGGCCACTATTTCAGATCCCAATAAAGACAAAGAAGTGGAAATTTACCTGTCTTAAGCAACATGTTTTTGGCTTTCCCACAGATGCTTGCTCAACACAGGTTTGTCTGTATATGTCTGGAGCTAATTGTGACAGATAATTATTGGTAGATATGTATGATAGCGATCTTGCATCCAGGCCTAATTTAACCTTTACACTCTCTGGGCTAATTCAGCAGACGACAAATTGACGATATATATCTTATTTGTTTTTCCAGAAAATAAGTTTTGATATTTCATGCAAATTGTCTCTTCAGGAGACAATTTGCATGAAATGTCAAAGCCTATTTTCTGGGAAAAAAAATATTTCAAAATGTCATCCGCTGAAAGTTTACCCAGCATGCTCATCACTAACCTTGGTCCTGCTGAACCCTGATATGCCGTGCCTTTACCAACAGTGTAGATCTAGATCAACTGGCTTCTTCAGAAGCCAACTGATCTGGATCTACACTTTTTGTCATTAAGTATGTGACTTTGTATCAACAACCCGGATCAAATAATCTGATTGGCTTAAAATTATAAGTGGGCATGGCATCTTAATTTATTCAGATGACAAATGTTAATAATATGTCCCACCTGGAGAAAAAATTGTTTTGGCATGATTTATGTTGACAGCAAATTTAGGCACATACTGGAGACTGATTGAGCACTTTGCTGTCCTCGTGAATCACCGGCTACTACAGACCCAGACTGATCTGTATCTTCGCTACAGAGTATACCACTTTACCCTAAATGATGATGAGATTGTGGTTTACATCTCTTTCAACATTATTCAAGTCATACTGAGACAATGAAGGGATTATAATGAAAAGCTCAGTGCAATGAATTGGCATACAGTCAAGACTTGAACTCCACCTCTAATGGGATTCAAACCCCAAGACCTAAATGTAATCCAGTCAGCATGAACCATGGGACCACCCAGATGCTTCTTATACCCTATATTTGGGAACATCTTACTTCCTTACCATACTTCTCCTAAAACTTGAACAACTCCATGTTATACCTCCTGATGTGTCTGAAAGATGTTGGATGAGTGGCACTGTAGACCCAGATCAGATGCCACATTCTGTGGCATCTGATCTGGGTCTACACTACCGGTATCTGGCATTTTAATCAGGCCTAATTTAACCGTCCCAATATTTAGAATAAATATGGTTTCTCGTTTTATCAGATCTGGTAAAATAATTCAATTACTATTGCAACAGCTAGAGGACTCTGATACTCATCTCCATAAAGCTTAGCATGCTGGGTAAAAATTTCAGGCGACATGTTGAAATATTTATCCAATTTTTTCCACAAAGACTGCTTTGACATTTAATGCAAATTGTCTCCAAAGGAAAATATTGTCATTTATCTATTGCTGAATTAGCCCAATGGCTGATTTAGAGGGGGTTTGGGGAGGGGGGGGGAGGGGGGGGGCTTGAGGCCCCGTTGGAGTCCTATTTATTTCATTTTCATGGGGAATTTTGAGAAAATGCTGGCAAAATGGTCATATCATACCCTCTCAGCAATTCTTCAAAATGTCTGGATCAGCCCATGAGAGTGGTAATAATATTAATTGATCAATTTATAACAAAAGTTTTCAGAAGATAACGCAGCTCACTGGACGCACACCTATTAAAACTTAAACATTGTGCTAATGCAGACAGACACCGAAACATTATGCTAACACGGACATGGACGAAGACGCCATCAACTGGGTGACAACGTAAGCTCTCCAGAGACATAGTCCCGGTGAGCTAACAATTAGCAAGCTTGAGCAGTGTTACTTTTGGGTATTTTATGAAACAGGTTGTCAAGGCAGGCAAGTGTGCCCTGAGTTAAGTTTGTCATTAATGTGATGAAAAAAAAAATTGAAGCACTCTGTTCATCTATTTGATGAATAGTTCTCAGAACCAATGTTTGTGAACTGCATGGCAGTAAGTTGAACATGTACTTTCTGCCATTACAGAGCACAATGACAGTCAAGATGTGCAAATATACTTTGATCTCCTAAGTTTGTTTGTTTGCATTGAGGTTTTAAGGCCCAGTCAACCCAATGGGGTCATGTCAAGCACGGTCAGTTTACCTAACCACACTTTTACTTGGCAGGCCTAGTCCTTTATGTGTTTAACCAGTATTGTGAACACTCTCTCACCAGAAAATTGACAACTGCCCCTCTTGAATTAGCCAAAGGCAATTGGAATGGCCACAGAAACTATTTCATGACCAATCTCCACAAAAAAGTGTTACCAACTAGGCAGGAATTGAACTCGCAACCTCCTCCGATATTCTCCTATCTGACAAAGAGTAATATTACTGTCTAATTGCTCTTCAATCCAACTGTCTTACAGTGTGATTTACCATATTCACTATAAGACACCACAACCTCTGTATAACACTGGCTGAGATCCAAAGCAAAAACTATGTTAGCTAAATGAATGTGTTGTATCCAAACAAAATAGAATAGACACCTCAACTCCTTACCATACAGGGGTCATCCTGGAGGGCAATTTGGGAGAAAAAGTCTCCCTAAGCTGGCTGACTTCTCCCTATTTTGAGCTGAGGGAGAAGTGAAAATGTATAAAATGTACAGGAAAACCCTGAATTTGGACCAAAAAACCTCCCTAAAATCCGGAAATTGTCGCAAAACTTCTCCCTCTCTGAAAGCTCCAGGATGACCCCTGCCATATATGTTCTAAAATTTGAACCAGTACAATTCACTACCCGATGTTGTGTCTAAAAATTGCTGGATGAGTGGCAAATAGTGTAGACCCAGATGAGACGCCGCGTTCTGCGGCATCTCATCTGGGTCTATACTGTTTGCTCAGGCCTGTCTGTCCGAATACATATGGTAAATACGGTAATAGAAAAATAACTATTTTTGGTTTGATTGGATCACTTTTTGCAAGGCCTGACAAAATTAAAGTTTAATCTACTTGACCCTTCGGTGAAGTATTTCAGCAGGAAAATGCTGAAATGCATCGCCTTTTGGAAATTCTCTATATAATTTATACATTTTTCTGTGCAAGCTAGAACCACAACCTCTTGATAATACCCCTGCTGAGATACAAATAAAAAACATGTTATCTAAACAACAATGTTGCATCCAAACAAAAACATATAAATTTTCTATATAATTGATACATTTTTGTTTGGATACAACATTTTTGGCAGGACCTGACAAATCAAAAGTTAATCTATTTGCCTGGCAGCCAGGCAAAGGATTAGTCTGACCTTGTTTTTGGAGTCCACCTTTAAACAAACTTATATTTAAAACTGTCTTATAACAAACCATCATATAAAGGTGCTTCAATGTATTGGGACAGACAAGCTGTGCTAACAGCATAGACCCAGATCAGATGCCACAGGATGCAATGTTTCATCAGAAGCATCACTGTCTGCTATTCAATCAACAAATCTAGGGCAGAGCAACTGGTAATCAAATGGATTTGCTCAAATTTTAGGACAAGCATGCCAAGGTATACTGTAATAACCCTAAGTATTGGGACAGATAGGCTTTGCAAACAGTGTAGACCCCGATCAGAGGCTGCATAATGCAGCCTCTGATCAAGGTCTACACTGTTTGCCATACATACAGCGATATTTTAGACACATCAAGAGGTCGTAGAATGGACTACTTCAAATTTAAGAAGAAGTATGGTAAGCAGATAAGGTGTCTCAATACTTAGGGTAAACACGGTATATCCTATTATATTTAGGGTAAATATAGTAAATATGAAAGATGACATCATCAGAATCCAAGTCACATTATAATAAAGGAATAATATTTATGCCACAATGGAGAGACAAAACAAATCATTCTGATAACACTTAGGAAATGATTGTTACATCCAGGAAATTACTGCTGTATTTTATTAGTCTCAGACAGGGACATAAATGATGCCATTATTTACATTTATAATATAGATATTATCTATAAAGAGAACTCTATTATACTTAGGGTAAATATGGCATACTCTACCATATTTATTCTTACAGCCTAGCTCTTGGTAAGATGCTTTTTTCAATCCAAAAGTTTTGATATTTTTCTTATTTCTCCAAGAAAACATATGTTGTGGGTACTCATTAGAAGCAATTCAGGGAGGCGCTTCTACTGACTACCCACAATGTATGTTTTCATGGGGAATTAAGAAAAACTTACCTGATACCAACTCTTATCTACATCTATGTTACTGAAGAATCACACTTCAGAGCCCAGTTGTTCAAAGCTAACGACATCGTTTGTTAACGATTCGTTAAAACTTACATCCAGTGATACGCAAATATGCTGAAATTTTTTGCTGAAAAAAATGTGCGTAGCAAAAGCTACTCACACTTTTTCTGCAAAAAATATCAGAATATTGTGTATTGAATCCGCTAAAAAAGTTAACGAAATGACCCTTAATGAGCTCCTTAAGCTAACGAAGCTTTGAACAACTGGGCCCAGATTTTCTTGATCTTTTCATGAAATCTGTCATTTCAGTGCCTTTGATATTCCTTTGCAGCAAGAGATGCCACTGAAATAGCAACACTTGAAAATTTTGTTGAATTGACTGGTAAAACCACAACAGTTATTTTATTGAGTACCACATTACGCCAGAATGCCTGGTGAGTAATCTGCATTTAAAGTGATATTGCGGTTTGAAACAGAATAATTTATCACCACATTAAGAGTAAGCTCACGTTAATGGATGTGAGGGGACAATAACTTAGTACTACTGATTCATAAAATGGCAAACTGCACGCAAAGTTTAATACTTTGTATAGGTGTGAAACAATTTACCCATGATCAAAATGATAAAAGTGATAAAAAGTCTTTTTCTTTAAATTATGTGGGTATCTTAACCCTTAAAACGCTAAGAAAACCTGCATCTGAAAATGTCGTCTGTTTATGTCGTCTGCTGAATATTCTTGCAAACTTTTCAAACCTATTTTTACATACAGGCAAACAGTGTGGACCCAGATCAGACTGCTCCTAAAGGAGTAGTCTGATCTAGGTCTACATTGTTTGCAGAAATGACTTTTAAAATCACAAGCAGATGAGAAAGCAGACAACAATTGTTGTGATTGGCAGTTTAAGGGTTAATAAAAGTGAAAAGAAAATGACAATTTTGATTAAACTTTTGTGAGTGGGGTGTCATTTTTTTTTTTTTTTTAAATTTAACTCCATCACTTTTATGATGATGATATTTTACCCTATTTACACCAAGTATTTGGACAGACAGGCTTGAGCAAATAGTGTAGACTCAGATCAGATGCCACAGGACGTGATATCTAATCAGGGACTTCAATTTTAGCCATTCATCCAGCAATATAAAAATGACTGTCCCAATATAGTAGGGCATATATGGTAGTGATAAAACATCTCACTAGGAGTATTTAGGTCATTTTGGGTTAACAGGTTTGAACAAAGTTCGATTAAAGATGCTTTTGCAACCAATATTCACATTCTGGATTGATTGTTTACAATCGAGTCATACAACACATAACACTAAACTTTCCTTAAGATAGTTGTCCATGTGATTATCATTGACCAATATAATCAAACCATGCGTTTCGGTTATTTATAGCTGCACTATTCTTGTCTTTGTGATGCCACAGTGCTATTGGTAGAGGGTTATCTGTAAAACCTGGATAATGGGACATTTGGGGTATTGGCAAACAGTGCAGACCCAGATCAGATGCGACAGAATGCAGCATCTGATCAGGGTCTGCACTGTTTGCTTAAATAAAAGAAAGTTAAGAGTTAAATGAAATGGTCTTAAGTCCCCATTCAGGACCATTTTCCCAGCGAACACTCAGAGACAATCGACCCAACAGTGCTGTCAGTACTTTGATTTCTTATTTCACCAAGGAAATGCTGTTGTTAGTACCTGTACTCATTAACCTTTACCACTCTCAGTGCAAAGTCAGCAGACAACAAACCGATAACATTTTCTTATGTTCCCTAGAAAATAGGCTTAGACGTTCCATGGAAATTATCTTCACCAAAATGGCCTTCCATATTTCATGCAAAACTGTCTCCTGAGGAAACAATTTGCATGAAATGTCAAGGCCAACTTTGCTGGGAAAAATAAGAAAAATATTTCAAAATGACACCTGCTGGAATTTTTACCTAGCATCCTAAGCATTATAAATATATCATTGACAGGGCTTTTCTAATGAGTACCTGAACATATTTTTGTGGAGAATTAAGAAAAAACTTAACCCTTGTCCTGCTGAGCCCAGATATACAATGTACCCTGCCTTTGAAAACAGTGTAGATCCAGATCAGTTGGCTTCTGAAGAAGCCAACTGATCTGGATCTGCACTGTTTGCCATTGTGTATGTGAATTTATAGCAATAATGGGAATCAAGTAATTCCATTGGATGAAAATAAGAAGTGGGTATGGCATCTTGATTTATTCAGCAGGAGAAGGGTTAATCATAGATCCAGATAAGGTGACATTTCTACCAAAAATAACTGACATTTTCTCCCCCTTATCTGGAGCTACACTGTCTGTCCTATTAACCCTTGTCCTTCTGAATAAATTAAATAGCCACGCCCACTTCTTATTTTCAGCCAATCTGATTTCTTGATCCGGATTGTTGCTATAAATTAAAATTCACATACTTAATGACAAACAGTGCAGATTCTGATCAGTCGGCTTCTGAAGAAGCCAACTGATCTGGATCAACACTGTTTGCAAAAGCAGGGTACATCCGGGTTCAGCATGATGAGGGTTAAACTGGTAGGCTGCAAAGTTGAAGACATGTCATAAAGGGCCTTCTAATGAGTACCCACAACATGTTTTCCTGAAGAAATTAGAAAAATACATATTTGATACCCCCTCTTATCTGGGGCTAGGCCAAGGGCTCTTTTTCAACCAAAAATATTGATATTTATTATTTCTCACCAAAACAATATGCTGAGGTATCCATTAGAAGGGCCTCAATGACCATCCATCACATAAGTTTTTGTGCATAAATAAGAAATAGAGGATTTTACAGGAATAGTCATTTCATATGAAATTCATGAAACAAGCCTTCGGCAAGTTTCATAAATTTCATACGAAATGGTCACGATTGTAAGATTCTGTTTATCATATGACTATCTAAATTGGATTTTATTGCTTTAAAGTGGACAACTGTTCAACAGAAAATGCATAGTTGACATGGACGTCGTCATGGCGTAACTTGTTCCCGTCAAAGTGTTATGTAACATGTGGTCATACGATTTTTATGACATGACGTTATCTACTGAATAACAGCAATGTCATATGATAAAACTCTAATTGATCTTATTATGAGTCGGATACCTTTTTTTTTGTAATTTTTACACCAAATCTAATATTATGCGAACAGTAAATGTCCTAAAATTTCTAACACTTTATTCCATACTTTTCGTGCTTAAATTTTGCTTTTTATTCAGTTGTTTCTTAATACACTTAGTGGAAAGGCAAACAATGTAGACCCTGATCAGACTGCTCCTGGAGGAGCAGTCTGATCTGGGTCTACACAGATTGCACAAGCCATTTAGTCAGAAAATTTGGTGTACAAAATTTTAGGACATTTACTGCAATCATTAGAACAGCCTCACTGAGACCCAAAGAGTCTAGCTGGTTTTTGCAAAACTTCATGTACCCACCCTTATGAAGTTAAGGACTATAGTGACCCCCAGTCTATTGTTAAAGTGGTGTCACTGATTGTACACAAAGACAAGATTATAATCTTTTAACTATCAAAGTGTCTGGAGCAATTTCATTATTATTTCACCAAACTTATATGGTTTTAAGCTGTAACTAGCAAAAAAGGTAACTGTAGCAGTTATGCAAAAAGTGAAGACCAAACTGTCCTGCAGTCTACACTCTTCCCTAGCTCCTGACAAGGCCCTTTTTACAACCAAAACCTGTTGATAGTTTTCCTATTTCTCAAAAAAAATATAATGTTGTGGGCACTCATCAGAAGCGCCTTGGCAAAAACTCTAAATGAGTACCCACAACATATGTTTTCATGGAGAAATAAGAAAAAATATATGAGCTAATAATGGCTCGCCACTAAGAGAACAAAAGATAATGCAAATCATACAGATACTGACCCTTGTCCTGCTGAACCCCGATATACCCGGCCTTTGCAAACAGTGTAGATCCAGATCAGTTGGCTTCTGAAGAAGCCAAATGATCTGGATCTGCACTGTCTGTCATACAGTATGTGAATTTATAGTAGCAACCTGGATCAAGTAATCTGATTGGCTGAAAAATAGAAGTGGGCATGGCACTTTAATTTATTCAGCATGACAAGTGTTAATTTGAATACATGCATTTTGCATACATTACCATATTTACTCTTAAGTATTCAGTCAGACAGGCTTGAGCAAACTGCGCAGACCCAGACAAAGCACCATGGAATACTGCATCTTATCAGAGTCTACAGTGTTTGCACTCATCCGGCAGTTTTTAAACCTGGCACTGTCTTCAATTTGCATTCTACGGCTTAGTAAGCTAAGGACCCAAAGCATCTGCTTGTGGCCAGCAAAGCTTCTGATCAGACTGCACAGATGCACAGGCTGAGCAGAAGTTTCATTGGGCACACATTTCAATTCTAGGAATTGCTGTTAACCCTTGCCATGCTGAATAAATTAAGATGCCACACCCACTTCTAATTTTCAGCCAATCAGGTTACTTGAGACATTTTGTTGATACAAATTTGCATACTTAATGACAGTGAAGATCCAGATCAGCTGGCTTCTTGAGACCAACTGATCTGGATCTACACTGTTTGCAAAGCAGGATACATCCTGGTTTAGCAGGACAAGGGTTAAACATCACCCCAATTGCACAGTAACCACCTTATCCCAAGCTGTAATCTTGATACATACAGTTTGCATTAGTAATATGGTACCTTTTTTCTTGACACAGTTCAAATAACATTGGTTTGTTATATTTGTATTTTCTTTTGTTGCCTTTTCATTGCTGTTCTTTGATGAGTTTCTTCTGTGTGTTTTTCTTTCATCAATTTTTCAGACATTACCAAAACACTGTAATAACCCGAAGTATTGGGACTGAGTGAGACAGGCCTGAACAAACAATGTAGGTCCAGAATGCTGCATTTTTTATCCCATCCTGCAGTTATCTGTTGTATGCTAAATATACAGTATAACCTCAATGGCTCGAACACGAAGGGCTCGTTTACCGTGGATGATTCTAACTCATTTTTCAGTCCCTACAAAATTCTTCCAATAGCTCAAGAAAACAAATATTTAGGGATTTTTTCTTATTTTATCATGGCAGTGTATGTTGTGTGTACTCATTAGAATTGCCTCATCGAGGCAATTCTAATGAGTACACTCAACATACAATCATTGTGTAGAAAATCGAAAAGATTTCCCTAAAGTATCGTTATTTGCTTCCTGAACTGGTGCCAGGATTAACCCTCAGTGGCTCGAACTACCCATGTCTCCAACGAATTTCCATGGTCCCAAAGATGTTCGAGCCATTGAGGTTCGACTATTACTAATTTAAATTAAGCCTTTTGAGTGATAAAAGATAAAGGCTAAGCATTCTGCATAAAATTTTCAGAAGACAACATATTGAAATACAATGTAGTTTTCTTATTATTCTGAAAAAAAAAAAAAAAAAAAAAAAACAATAAAAAAAACAAAACAAAAAAAACAGGATTTGGCATTTCTGGAAATTCTCCAATGCAGACAATAATACATTAATGCCAAATCCTGCTTTCTTCGAAAATCAAAAAAAAAAAAAAAAGAAAAAAAAAGTAGAACCCATTTGTCATCTGTTGAATTAGCCCAGAGAGTAGAAAAGGTTAAATACGTACCGACTTTTGACAGTGCAATCGGAATTGCACTAAATTAGGTAAAATGTATAAAATCCAAGTAGTTAAATCTGTTACAGGCACATTAATCCAATTATTTCATTGCACAAGCTATTGCACATCTATCTATTTCATTTCATCATTCAATAATTTCATTTCACTATCCAATTATTTCATTACACCATCAAATTATTTCATTACGTTCAACCGAATTATTTTATTACACCATCCAATTTTTCATTACATTAGATTACTGGAATCAAACTGCTTTTACAGTTAGCCCTCTCTAAAATGTCACACTGATATTTTTCTCTTTTTTTTCCCTCAGGAAAATAGGGCATTAACATTTAATGCAGATCATTGTCTCTTATTTCCCAGAAAAAATACGACCCAACATTTCATGCAACTGGTCTCCCTAAAAAGGCAACTGGCATGAAATGTTAAGCTCCTTTTTTCTGTGAAAAACAAGAAAACTGTTCTTAATATCATATTCTGAAATTTTTACCCAGTGTGCCAAGCACATTAAAGATTAAAATAATATATAACTAACAATATTCCCTGTGCTCTGTGCTAATGTTGCTCTTGTACACCCTTACCATGTCAGGAAGTCATGTAGCAAGTTTGGTAAATTCCGTCCAGTGGTTTAGGAGTAGATAGCATGACAGGCGGACTTCAGAAAAGTAGACTGTTTTAACGTTAAGCATGATGGGTAAAAATTTCAGAAGATGACAATATGAGTTTTTTTTCTTATTTTTTTTTTCCCAGAAAATAGGCTTTGATATTTCATGCAAATTTTCTCCTACGAGACAATTCACATGAAATATCAATGCCTACTTTCTGAGAAAAAAAGGAAAACATAAAAGTTTTTCATAAGCTGAGTTAACCCAAAGAGGGTAGAAATTAATATTTTTCCTATTTCTCTGGTCCAATATTAATATTCTGGGAAACCATTAGAATCATCTAACAGAGGCAATTCAAATGGAATCCAAGAATATTTTTGTACTTTTAACCAAAAAGAGACATCAGAAAAAAAAGAGACATCAAAAACAAACATATGTAAATACTCCAGTAAACAGACACCTGAATACCTAAAAACAAGTGTTTCTATATAATGCTTAAATTACATCTTTATATCATGTTTGTTCACTGAAAATAAATCCCGATACATTTTCCACAACTGACTGGCTACAGACGAGACTTAATCCATTTTAACAAGTTAATGCAAAGAGATCAATAAAAAGAGATTTTCGCCAATTTACACCATCAGTGAGCTGGAGATGGGCATAATACACGGCTCTAGACAAGGTGCATTTCAACTAGAAAAATGTCCATATTTTTCTTATTTTTTTTTTCTTCACAAAAACATAAGTTGTGGTACTCATTAGAAGCGCCTTGCTAAGGCACTTCTATTGAGTAACCACTACATATGTTTTCATGGAGAAATAAGAAAAATATTTTCCCAATACCCACCCCCTATCCGGAGCTACGGAACATATTCATCAAAACATTATCACTTGAGGCTTATAATAAGATAGTTACGCATCATTGGATAGCAAGCGTTGGGGTTTTGCATAAATATTTGCCTTTTATGCAGAAATTAATTTGATTTTATCATGCTGAAGGCAAAATCAGTAAACTGCATATGAGTGTTACCATAATAATCCAAATACTACTATTTGGACAATGCACCTCCTAATTATACTTATTGTACTAGTCCTAAAATTTGCACCAGTTTATTTGACTACCTAGATTAATCTGTCTAAAAAGTGTGATCTGAATGGAAAATAGTAGAGACCCCGATCAATCTGCTCCTTTCAGAAAATAGCTGTCTGAAAGGCAAACAGTGCAGACTCCATAGTTCTAGATACGTACATGTAAGAGGGGGTATCCACAGACATGTAAAATCTTTTTTATTTCTCCATAAAAACATATGTTGTGCATATTCATTGAAAATGCCTCAGCTACATGTAGGCACTTCTAATGAGTACCTACTACATATGTTTTCAGGAGAAATAAGGATAATACCAGTGCTTTTTAGTTGAAAAAAAGTGCCTTAGCTGGAGCTATGACTGATAAAGGAACTGCACCCTTTAGGTGTTTCATTTGGTGACATCACGATAACATACCTATATAATTTTGATCCCCTTAAACCCCACCTTTTATATATAGTAAAACTGGGGTTTACAGGGATATATATTATTTTACTTATTTCTGCTCAAAAACATAGATTGTGGGTACTCATTAGAACTGCCTCGCCAAGGTGATTCTAATGAGTACCCACAATCTATGTTTTGTCACGTGAGAAGAAATATGAGAAATATCAGAATTTTTATCTGAAAACTTTCAGTTTTTGATGGTAAAATTTTCAATAATTATATTTGAATAGGCGTGCTTTCGTAATGAGCAGTTTGATCTGGCTGTACATTGTTTGCTCTGGCATGACTGTCCTATTATTTATTGCTTTAAATGTGCTGGTTAAAAAATTCAGTAGACATTATTTACAAATATATTTCTTATTATTTTTTTCAGAAAACTGGCTTTGGCATTTCATGCAAATTGTCTTCTACTCCTAAGATGTCAATTTGCATAAGATGAAAAAATCTATTTATGGTGAAAAAAAACAGAAAAAATGTCATCAAATTGTTTTCTGCTTATTTAGATCAGATAGTGGTGAAGGTTATAAGCCAAAATTAGTGATTTTTTTTTGTTTTCATGGAAAAAAGGCTTGACATTTCATTCAACTATCTCCTCTGAATAACATAACATGACCTGCTATCTAGGTAAAGTAAGGGAAATTTTAGTCAGCCAATATTTAAATTCTGCAAATTAAGACCCTGGCCATACAAGACAAAAGCGAAGACTTGATTGATAAGTCTTTGTGGTAACCATTACCACTCTCTGGGCAAATTCAGTAGATGACAAACTAATAATACTTTTCCAATTTTTTCCTTCTTCAGAAAATAAGCTCTGACATTTCATTTGGAGACAATCTGTATGAAATGTCAAAGCCTATTTTCTCAACAAAAAAAGAAAACAATTTCAAAATATCTTCTGCTGAAATTTTTACTGAGCATGCCAAGCCAAACGAGGGAGATATATTTGTCATATATTATTACCATATTTACCTTATGTGAGCAAACCGTGTAGACCCAGATGAGACGCCGCAGAATGCGTCTCATCAGGCTCTACACTGTTTGCCACTCATCCAGCAATTTTTAGACAACACAACTGGTAGTTAATTGTATGTGTTCAAATTTTAGAACAATTATGGTAAGGAGCTGTTATAACTCCAGATAAGAGGAGTATATGGGTTAATAATTTTCTTATTTCTCAACTAAAGTATATGTTGTGAGTACTCATTAGAAATGTCTCTATCACCCAAAAGAAGGCCACAAAGTTTTGCTCATAGATGATCAGGTGGTTTTTGCCTGGGTTCTCCAGTTTTTCCCCACCTTTGATGAACGATCGGCTCTATATAAGGGAGGCCTACAAAAAAAAAAAAAAATAGCTGTGTTTTCACTAACATGCTGAAAAAAAATTTGGTCGGTAGGTAGGAGAAACTTTTTTTTATTTTCCTATTTTTCTCCAGAAATTTTTAGAACAGGGTTGGGCCTGTAGTTTTATGAAAATCCAGGTATTGTTAAGGGTAGGTGCTTTTCTTTTTTATTTTGCATTTTTACTGATAAAAAATAGCCGTCGGGTGTTTGAAACAGGATCGGTCGGGTTAGTGGAAACACAGCTATTTTTTTTTTTATGCCTGAAATATTCTGGAAAGGGCAGTAAAACCCAAAGCAAAAAAAGAAGGCCACAATGTTTTAGTGAAGAAATAAGAAAAACATCCATATTTTTTTACTAGAAAAAGTGCCTTATCTGGACCTATGATACAAGGAGAACTTGAGATGTCAGAAGCAAACATTTGATAGTTTTGACCAGAAAACATGTCTTGTGCATGCTCAGTGGAACTGCCCTACAAAGGCTTCTCTTAACCCATCGTAGACTGAATAGACCCTCCCACACTATATACTGGAACAGTTCCAATTTCAGTTTTAGATACGTCTGTATGAGATTTACATACCGGTATTCCTAGAGAAAAATGGCTAAACTGCATTCCGCAGCGTCTGATATGGGTCTGCACTGTTTGCCAGTTACCCTTTAACGGGTCTACTGACTACAATGGGTTAGAGGAAAGACTTCATTGCTTCCGAAATACAATGTAGGAGCCGATCTTAAAGGAAAGAATTTACTCCCTCTGGGAGCAAATTCTTTTGTTTAAGAGTAGCTCCTATTTTGGAAGCGATACTATTTTTTTTTCCAGATTTTTTTTGGGTGTGCATAAAAATAATTCCATTCTGGCTACCCCACTGTAAAAATGAAACATTTGACTTTGTAATTTTTGCACCAAAAGATGATGATCGATGAAGATGAGTTTGTTTAACAAATGCATCAAGCCCATGAGGGTATTTTGTGTTAAAAAGGTATATCAATTTTTTAAGCCTTGTGAGTGCTCAGTGACAATGCCAGTGAGTATCACAAGATACTCACTGGCATTGCGAAAAAAAAAAACAACAGCAACAAAAAAAGGCAAAAAAAAAAAACAACAACATTTTTTTTAAATCTGAATTCACAAACCACCATATTAACTTTTACCATTCTCTGGGCAAATTCAGCAGACAACAAACTGGGGATATGTTTCTTATTATCTCCAGAAAATACATTTGTAGTGTTTGAAATTTCATGCAAATTGTCTCCTAATAGACAATTTGCATGAAATGTTAAACTGCATTTTCTGAGAAGAAAGGGTTTGACATTTCAAGCAAATTATCTCCTTAGGAGACAATTTGCATAACATGTCAAAACCTAGGGTATTTTGGGAAGAATATGAAAAAATATTTAAAAATGAGTTCTGTTGAAATTTTTGCCCAGCATGCTATGCATTATTGTTACCATAGTTACCCTAAATCATTACGAAAACATGCCTATATAATTTAGACCCCCTTAAACCCCACTTTTATGTAGTAAAACTGGGGTTTACAGGGGTATGCATTATTTTTCTTATTTCTGCTCAAAAACATAGATTGTGGTACTCGTTAGAACCACCTCACCGAGGCGGTTCTAACGAGTACCAACAATCTATGTTTTGAGCAGAAATATGAAAAATATCAGATTTTTTTATCTGAAAATTTTATGTTTTTGGAGGTAAAATTTTCTATATATTTGAATAGGCATGTTTTCGTAATGATTGGGTCATTTTAAACCCTTAGCATGCTAAAATTTGAACAAATCTATTTTACTACCTGTTTTTGTGTCTTAAACCTACCAGATGGGAAGCAAGTAATGTAGACCCTGATCAGAGGTTGCAGCCTGAGGCATTTGATCTGAGACTACTTTGTTTGTTCAGACCTGTTTGTCTAAATACTAAGGGTTCAGGTTGTTTGAACAGGAAAAAAATATGAGTGGAAAAAGAAATTTCAAAATTAAATAAACTGCAGTATGATCAATTTAATTATTAATAAAACATTCTTTGACTTCATAAAGGTTTGAAGTACCTACTCATTCTAAAAGTAAATATTTAAGAAAAGCAGCTCAGTTTCAGATTATTTAACATTGGCATGGCGGGTAAAAATTTCAGCAGATGACATTTTGAGAAGTTGTCTATTTTTCTCCTTAGGAGACAATTTGCATGACAAGTCAAAGCCTGTTTTCTGGGAAATTTGTGGAAACCTACCCTGTAAGCATGCTTTATAAATCTACAGCGGGCTATTATCGGCCCGTCAGCTACCCTGACAGGCCGATAACGGCCCGCTGTAGATTTATAAAGAATGCTAGTTGGGTATGGAAAAGAGTACTTAAGGCTTGGCATGCTGGGCAAAAATTTTAGCAGACATTTTGTAATATTTTTCATATTTTTGCCAGAAATCAGACTCTGACATTTCATGCAAACTGTCTCCTAAGGAAAGTCAATGCCTGTTTTCTGGGAAAATTTAAAAACCATAAAAATTTAATTCATAATTTATTAATTTGTCCTCTGCTGATATTGCCCGGAGAGTATGGTAAATGTCCTAAAATTTCGAACACTTTATTCTCTACTATTCTAGCCTAAATTATGCTTCTGATGCACTTGTTTCTTAAAATACTTAGTGGAATGGCAAACAGTGTAGACCCTGATCAGACTGCTCCTGCAGTCTGATCTGGGTCCGCACTGTTTTCATGTGTTATTTTATCAGAAACTTTGGTGTTTGAATTTTTAGGACATTTACCGTAGTAAAGACTAAGTAAACAAGATGAACAATGATAATTTCATAGACTGTTGCCCCTTCTACTCAAAACTGAACAAATGAATACCCATCCAGCGTACCTTTTTGTAAAATTTTACTGAAATGAACTACGCTCGTATCACAAGTCAAATGGTACCTTGTTCCATATCAGTAGTATATCGATGGCACCCGATACTACTTATATCAGACAAGAGATACACAGGTTACAATTCGCCCTCCATATTGCAGGCTTTCAAGTGCCCTCCAGTGAAAAAGTAGGGATAAAGTAGTGCTCAAAATTTTGAAAAAGTAGGGCTAAAGTAGGAATTTCAATCATGAAAAGTAGGGATAGTAGGGATGTTCTGAGTGTTTTCAGACTTAGAAAAAGATAAAATAAGAAAACAGTTTTCTCTGAACAATAACACTACATGTACATCACCATGGTAAGGTAATACCAAAATAAATGTTCTGAAAAAGAGTTACAATTGAAGTAAAAATATTTCATAAACTTTTGCATCGTGACTGCTCAGATTAAGTTGATCCAATTTTTACAAACTCTGAGCGAGCCAGGAAAAAAATTATGATTTTTGGTCACTTCAAACATTTGTAGACTAAAAAGTAGGGATAGTAGGACATTTTCAGAAAAAAGTAGGGAAAAGTAGGAATACACAAAAAAAGTAGGGAAAAGTAGGAGTAGTAGGAAAAGTAGGGCCTGCTTGAAAGCTTGCACAGTGGAACATCCATAGAACTAGAAATGTTTTTCAAAATAAATTGTTGTCACCCCTCCCCCACTCCCACTACCCTGTCCCCCAAACACAGCATGCACATCATGTTCAAATTCTTGTTTAATGACACAATCAACACTTAGGTAGGTCGTTTTATGTGTTCTCCCAGAGAAAGAGAGAACAGGAACAGAAGAACTTAGGTGAAAGGAAAGAGAAATTTTGAGGAGGATGAAACATAAAAGTGAATGACAGTGCAAAAACATAAGAAATACTATGTCAACTTTGGCACAAATTTTTGGATGTACAGAATCATGCACAGAAAGACCAGGGCCCAGTTGTTCAAAGCATTGTTAGCTTAACAAGCTTGTTAGGGGTCAAAATGTTAACTTTTCTAGTCAGTACAATATCTAATTCACATGTATTTTTGCTGAAAAAATGTGAGTAGCTTTTGCAAATGCAAAAGCTACTCATATTTTTTCAGCAAAAATATTTGCACAAATGCCATATTTAATGATCAAAATTTCAACGATATGTTAACTAACAACATCATTAGTTTTGAACAACTTGGGCCCAGAAGTTGAGTGAGCAAGCCAATAACCCAAAAGTGCATTATTCATTCGATACAATTCTGCTTTACAGCACTGCTAAAGGATCCTATTGAAAACAAACAGATCTATGTGATAAAGAATTTATATGCATCTTTGGAGTCTAATTTATATGCATCTTTGGAGTCTAAATCATTCTTATTATGTCATACTACTATCTGATTTATATTTTATACTAATCAACAAAAATTCATTTTAATAACATTTACATAAAAAGCATAAAATTTTCTATTGCTTTTTGGATAATCCTTTGCTTTCCAGTATTTCTGTGCAATTTTCTTTTTTTGTGATTTTATGCACTGCATAGTATTTGTTCAGTGTTGTCACCTTTATAATGAGGCCAAGATAGACAAAATCTAATAAGCTCTAAAGTTTGTCCCAATTTTGTACTCCTGCAAGTTATTAAATTCTGCCAACTTGACTCATAGCGAAGCCATTAATGCGGACACCAATACTAACGGGTGACAATAACAGGATCAAGCCCCCAAAATTATATGCAACCCCATCTTAACCTCAGCTGGAAGTGGGGCATAATACAATGTATTTGCAGATATCCTGGAATACTTTTTCAATACTGTCATTTCAACCAATAAAACTGGATTACGATTAAAGAAATCCAAAGCTCCTGATAAGGCAGTTTTCTTAATCCTCCTCAGAAACATAAATGTTGTCAGTACTCATTAGAAGCACCTCAATGAGTTCCACAACATATGTTTCCATAGAGAAATAAGAACATTATGTTTTCATAAAAGAAATAAGAAAACAATTTACATGATACCCTCCCTTTAAAACAAAAATTTAATTTAACAACTGGCCCAGGTTACAGTTACATACAGATACAGTCTTAGGTAACAAAGTCTGATTCTTCAAAAAAAAAAAAAATGTCCTTTTATGCGAAGCTTTAACCAAACAAAATTCAAAACAGGATTTCAAATGATTTTTTTTACATGTGCCCTAGGGACTTGGGAGCCCTTTTTTCCTGTATCCCTCATGCAAGACTTAAAGAATATCTCTTCAAGGCTAGATCTATATAAAATTTGTGAAAGGTAATTAACCATTTTGAAAGTAACAGTTTTTAAAGAATAACTATGGTATAATACAACTATTTTGCAATGGCAATGCAATTCTCGTAAGTCGTGTGACCAATGTATCTTGCCATCAATTCACTATCTGAGGCTAGCATTTTGCAAGACGACCTTGTTAAGCAGTACCTTTGGAAAAAAAATCCTGGGATATGGACTTTAACCTGACATAGCTACAGATAAGAGGGGGTATCCACATAATATTTTTCTTATTTCTCTTTAAAAACATATGTTGTGGGTACTCATCGCCAAGGCGCTTCTAATGAATACCCGCAACATATGTTTTTATCCTCGCAGAGGCGCTTCTAATGAGTACCAACAACATATGTTTTTATAGAGAAATCAGAAAGATATCAGCATTTTTCAGATGAAAAAAGCGTCTTATCTGTTGCAATAATAACCCATCAAAATGTTAGGTCCTGCATGTCACTAGGCTTAAAAACCTTATCCCCTCAATGTACATATTGCACAATACAGTCTTAGAAAACATCTTTTCTACAAAATACTTAGGTGTCACTATTTCTGATGACCTCAGTTACTCAGCAGAGTTCTCACTAGGATTTTGAAAGCAGGAGTTTAAGAATCCATCTCTGAGAAAAGTTGGAGTTAAAATTGAAAAATAGGAGTTTGACCTAGAAAACTTGGAGTTTTCGGCTAAATATGAAAACTTAATATTTAAGGACATTGTCTGGACAACTTCATTTTTCAACATAGTTAACCTTGACCACTGAGTGTCTGGTAAGGATTCAAAAGCTTTGGGGGCTTAGGAAATAGTGACAGAACTTCCATTAACTTCCAGACTCGGGAAGTCCCAGACTTCCTACCCCTCAAATTTGGAAGTCCCACAGGAAAATCCCACTTTTTTCCCTGCTGCGGCGGTCTGCCCTTTCTTTAGTAAAACAGAACTTCTTAATTCAGTGTCACACAGAATATCATCATGATATACACTTCTCTTAGATGCGTTTTAAACATATCCTTATCGCTTATTAAAATTCGATCGCATCTTTTTGGAAAGCCTGTGCTTGTATGTCGGACCTTAGAGAAAACATCAACATTGGTCCAACTTCGCGTTCGTTTCAAAGCCCAGAGAAAGAAAAAGAGAAAAGAAAATACATGAGAGAAAACACCCAAAACATGTTTTCTTAAAAACAAACTATGCTGAAATTATTTTGCAGAAATGTATTTAATGAAATATTTGCTCGGATTGAAGCTGATCAACACGAGCGAGCGAGTTGCTTACTTCACAAAAATTGCGGGAAAACAGCGCCGACTCGTGCAACAACAAACAAAAAGGCAGCTCTCGATGTGTTACCAATAGCAATACGTTCGTTCGCGGAGAATAGCAAGCAAAACCATCGCAATTCGCCTATATTTAGAATTACTTTGCGTCTTTTCCGCGCTGGTAAACAGCGCAGTCGGAACAAGGCTACGAAATTAGAAACGGGTTTTCCGAAAATTTTGACGAAAAATATGTTTTCTTCTCATTTGAAAAATTGCTTTTGTTGTCATGACAAACATAAGCTCCTAAATTCGAATAGATTTAAATTTGCGTTTTGGGCATAATTGTTATTTATTTATTTAATTTCACTCGGTAACTCCCGGAAGTGTTGAGGTGTTTTCAGACGACACACGTTCTTAGCAAAATAATAATTTAAGATTTTAAAACGCGAATATTTAAAAATAGTAATCATATAACTTCACCGAATATTTTCGGGTGTCGCAGAAGAAAGTTTAATTATACAAACATCAATTAATCAACTCAGCACGCGTGACAAATACACACAGTGATCACGCAGCCATCAAAAGGGTGCCGCGACGCTTGACACCGATGTCAATAAAACTCCCGCAAGTGGAAAGTGGGACGTCCTTAAAGCTCAGTCAACACAGGTAGCGAATTTCCAATAAGTAGGCGGGGCAAACATCATACAACTTGTTAAAAGTGGGCGGGCTTTTTGACAAATTTTGGACATCTCGGGTATCGATTTCGACGGACGCGGTACGTCTTTGAAGTTCAGTTTGGACGTCCGGTGGCAATAGAGCGTAAATGAGAATCCTCGGAAGGAAATTTTACGCGTACAAAAGCAAAAATAGGCGTAAAAATACGCCGGATTCGGCGTTTCCGAGAACTCTGAGTTAGGGTTCACACATCAGCAACATCACTAAAATGGTGAAGCAAACACTTAGCTATGTTAAAAGAAACAAAAGGTCCATAATAAAGACCTTAAATCAACAGCTCACATGACACTTATTCAACCGCAACTAGAGTAACCTCTTCAGTATGTTCACCACACACAGCCACAGACATAACAAAAGTTGAATCAGTTCATCGATAAGCAGCCAGATGGCACTTGAGATTACATGTATCACTAAACATTCAATGTCACCTCAGTCATACATGTACATGACATACCTCACACTGTGAGACAAGATCTCACAGAATTTGGCCCTTCTGGACCCCATTACCCATAAGATTTTCAAATCTCACAGAATTTTCATACCATTTAATAAACTATTTTTTGAAGAACTATAAATCACACATAAGCATGGCTATCCCAAGCTTAATTCATTAAAATATTGGCTTTTAACTTACATATGCAAGCTTGAAAGTGATTTTCATAAAAATCTCACAGAATTTCATCAAATCTCCCCTAAAAAATTTCCAAAATCTCACAGATTTCTGTCAACAGCTAATGGCATGTATGTTCAATCCTAGACCTGTAACAACAAGTAAATACTCACACAGCTTGACCTTGATGATGATCCAATAGCTGTTGTTTTTAAGGATAATCTGCCGGCTGACCAAAGATGGCGGCGGAATTTGCCATCACTACATGTCATCATAAAATTTCAACAAAACTCACAAATGAATTGTGTGTCTCACACATTGAATTGATAACTTAAATGTCAGGGCATATACCGGTAAAGTGGTTATTAATAGATAAAAATGCATTTTAAAAGTATGAAAAACTTACATTCTAACTTGCGTAAATTTGAGACAAAACAGTTCCTGAATACATAAAATACTAATGTCATTTTGTTTTACAATGTTCCATCTAGGGCAGCCGTAAAATAAAATATTCAAATTCATTCAAATAAAGGCACACTTTGGCTACCAAGAAGGCTACTCAAACAGCTCTAAACAATGTACATTGACCTTACATATATAATGTATTTAACTGTCCCCCTTGCATGTGCAGATAGACTACAAACCAGTATCCAGTCCGTTATATACATGAAAGGACAATATTTTAGTTTTGTGCATCATTACCTATGGACATAGGCATATTGTGTTTTTATTTAAAAGTTTTTGGATATTTTAATTTCCAGCTGCTCTAGATGGAACATTGTAAAACAAACTGATGTTAGTATTTTATGAATTCATGAAAAAGAAAAGAAAACTTTTTGCTCCCAAATTTGCAATAGTTACCGGTAGAAGGTTAGTTTTTTCATACTTATAAAATGCATTTTTATCTCTTGATAACTACTTGATATGCCTTGACATTTAAGTCAGCTGAATTTGTGAGACACGCATTTCATTTGTGATTTTTGCTGATATTTTTATGATTACGTGTAGAGGTAACAAATTCCGCCGCCATGTTTGGGCAGCCAACAGATTTTCGCTCATCTTCATCTGTCATAACATATCATCTTTCATCATCATTACTATATGCTTTTACACTTTCTTCATTAGCACTTCACCTGCCTAGAATGTCCTCGCGGGCGTGAGGCAGTATGTGAAGATAGACAGGTAAAGTAATTAGTTCCCTGGACCCTGACTGTCGACCCACTGGCTGCTGATCAACAATATTTGAATGTATAGTATCAGAATCTTCTATAGGATACATGGCTTTTGTAGACCTGGAGAAGGCATTTGACTGAGTACCTCGGAAGGTCATCTGGTGGGCGCTGAGAAAACTTGGTGTGGAGGAGTGGATTGTGCGACTGGTGCAGGGGATGTATGCAAATGCACGGAGCCGTGTCCGTGTTGGTGAGGGGTACAGTGAAGAGTTTGAAGTGAAGGTTGGTGTTCACCAAGGATCAGTACTCAGCCCGCTACTCTTCATCATTGTGCTTGAAGCCTTATCACGAGAGTTCCGCTCTGGGGTCCCCTGGGAGGACCTCTATGCCAATGACCTTGTTATCATCGCTGAATCACTTGAGGAATGTGTCAGGAGGCTCTTGACTTGGAAAGAAGCAATGGAGAAGAAAGGACTGAGAGTAAATGCAGGACAAAGATCATGATCTGCGGTACGGGACTGGACCTCCTGCAGAGTTCGGGCGAGTTTCCATGCCCTGTCTGTTGCACTGGAGTGTGCAGCAATAGCATCTTCATGGCTACAAGCACTGGGTGCACAAGAAATGCAGTGGGCTCAAGCGCTTGAAAAAGGACCCCGACTACAGATGTACACGGTGCCAGGGAACTGCACGCCCCTTGGATGGCAGACCACAGAAGGAAGTCCAGGTCGGACCTGACAAGCTTGAGGTGGTAGCTTCCTTTTGCTACCTAGGAGACATGCACTCAGCAGCAGATGGCTGTGAACTTTCAACCACAACACGTGTGAAAACCGCCTGAAAGAAGTTCAAGGATCTGCTACCAGTCCTCTCTTCACGCCACCTCCCTTTCAAAACACGTGGCCGTGTGTACAGCTCTTGTGTGTGGAGCGCAATGCTCCATGCCAGCGAGACTTGGCCATTGACAAAGCCAAACCTCCAGCATCTGCAGTGAAATGACAGGGCAATGATCAGATAGATCTGCAATGTCAGGCCGCAAGACATTGTCACCACCAGGTCCAATGAGCTACTGGTGCGGCTTGGCATTGAGGATCTGGACCTCATTCTGAAGGAGAGGAGACTCCGATGCTACGAACATGTGGAATGCTCCAATGGTGCAGTCAAGACAGCCTTTTGACATACAGGTTGATGGAAAGCGTGGGCCTGGGAGGTCCAAAATGACATGGAAGCAGCTGACAGAGAGGGATTGCAGAGAGTGGAAGCTCTTGGCTATCAACCCTCATGATAGACGTATAGATCTGGTGTGAGATCTGCCATGCGTGCAGCAAGCCAGCTATCTGGAAGGGGGCCCACTGATGTGGATGTTGCCCCTATACCTGCATGTTAATCAAAAATCCCATTATGATATGATATGATGATAATGAATAATGGTAGAGCACTTACTTCAACACTGTCATGTGTTTCGTTGTTTTTCTTATCCAGAACAAATTTTCCTCAAAACACCACTTCGCCGTTAAGTAGAAATAATGTCCCTTTACCACATCCAGAGCAGACAATTCCTGACACCACAGGATTCCAGAGAAAATTGCTCTTGTTTTTCTTAAAACGCACAGTGCACCTTTACCTCACCCTACGGATTCTACGGAAATCTTCAGTTGTATTCGTAAGTGTCATTTGATTGGGCAAATATTTTTACTACAGATTGTGTCTACATCAAGATTTATGGCTTCTTTGACTACTGAACAAATGTTTGCTGAGGAAAGGATTCTGGAGGGACACAACATCATTCTGACGGGTCAAGCTGACACAGAAATATCATTTCTATTGCGAGATGTGACATTAACATTTTATTCTATTCTGTGGAGATTTGTCTTGATTAAAATATGGATAATACGAATCACCTTTTCAGCGAAAGCATAGATATCGAAACTTGTTAGTGTGTTGAAATATTAAAAAGTACAACTGTTGTACATTACCATTGTATCATTTCAACAGGATTAGCTATTTTAGGTAGGGTTTCATTCATGAGTAAGCTCAGATCACAAAATATTGTTTGTAATGCGATTTTTCATTCTTTGTTTTCAGTCTGTTCACCTCTATTTTGTTTTGCCTTGTGTAAACATAGCACTTTTTGAGTTATCTGATCAAAAACAACTACAAACTAAGCCGAGATTTTCTGTAGGGTGAGGTGTAAATGGTGCACTATGCGTTTTAAGAAAAACAAGAGCAATTTTCTCTGGAATCCTGCTGTGTCAGGAATTGTCTGCTCTGGATGCGGTAAAGGGACATTATTTCTAATTAACGGCGAAGTGGCGTTTTGAGGAAAATTTGATCTGGGCAAGAAAAACAACGAAACACACAACGGTGTTGAAGTTAGTGCTCTACCATTATTTATTATCCTATTCGGGGGACCGCACTTCCGGTTGCCTTGTTCTGACTTGTCCCTAGATACGATGAAAACAAATGACCGCCGTGCATTACCTGTAATTGAATCATATATGTAAACACTTGCTAAATTCATTCAATCTCTTATCTAAAATATTCTTTATATGTAAATGTAATTGTCTTCTAGTTGTTTTTACTAAATTTTGCGTCATTTTCGAGGCAAAATAATGTTTTATTCACGCATATTCAGATTCAGTCAGATGCCTATTTAATAGCATTAATGTGCAGGCTATTTTTTTTTTATTTTGTTTGCACTGGTCTATTTTTCTGATAAATCATTATTTTTTTTTTTGTTTTAAAACAAATAAATAAATAAAAAAAAAAAAATCCAGAATAATATATATTTTATCAATAAATTGGTAGTCAGTAAACTAACCTAGACTGAAGAAGTTGGGATGGACAGGGTTGAGGGAGCAGGTAGAAAGTGGGTGGAAGAAAGAAAAAGTCGGATAAGGGAAAGGAGGGGGTGGGAGAAAGGAGGTTGGGTAGGAGAAAGGTGAAGAGGGGTTGGAGAAAGGAGGAAGAGATAAGGAATAAAAGCAAAAAAGTGGGAGAAAAGAGATGGTCTCCCTTTGGCTATATTTGTTAAGTTCAACATCAGAAGGTTTGTTTAGTTTGGAAGTATGTTTATTGGCTAAGTTTTGTATCTCTGGAGAATTGTCGATCGGCTAAAGTTGTTGAGTATTGGTTGGTGTGTTGAGTTTCGTATGTTTGTCGGTTGAGTTTGGTAACTAGGGAGGAATGTCGAACGACTTAAAGTCTTTAAGGTCAACACTGGTTGGTTAGTTTAGTTTGGTAATTATATCAGATGGGTTTGGTATCTTGAGGGGAATATTGATCAGCTTAATTTGTTAAATTCAACATCGGTCAGGGTATTTTGTCTGTATCTGAATATAGTATCTTGAGGGAATGTCTTTCGACTAAAGCTGTAAAGATCAACACTAGCCGGTGTGTTTGGTAGATATGTTGGCTGTGTTTGGTATAGTTGGAGAAATGTTGATCGGCTTAAGTTGTTAAATTTAACAACATCCTCTGTATTTTTTGGTAAGTGTGTCAGATGAATTTGGTATCTTGGGGGAAGGGGGATGTTGATTTGCTGAAGTTGTCAAGTTCAACACCGGTTGGTCCATTTAGTTTGGAAGGTATGTCCGGCTAAGTTTGATTTCTTGGGGGGAAATGCTGATCGACTAATTAAAGTCATTAAAGAAATTCAACAACTATAGGTTTTTTTGGTATCTTGAGAGGAATGTTGATTGGCTAAAATTGTTAAGTTCAACACCGGTCGGTGTGTTTAGTTATGGATGTGTGTCATTTGAGTTTGTTAATGTTGGGAGGTTATTTGTCGGCTTAAGTAGTTAATTTTGATTCCGGTTGGTGTGTTTAGTTCAGTAGGTATGTTGGATGAGTTTCTTTTTTTTTTTATCCTTGGAAAGAATGGCAATCGGCTAAAAATGTTTAAGTTCAACACTGGCTGATGTGTTTAGTCTGATAGGTGTATCGGCTGAATTAGGTATTTTGGGAGGAATGTTGATCGGTTAAATGAGATAAATTCAAAATAAGCCAGTGTGTTTAGTTTGGTAGATGTGCCAGCTGACTGTGGTATCTTTGGAGGAATATACGAGTATATATAGTGATTGGCTAAAGTTCAACACCGGTTGGTGTGTTCAGTTTCGTAGGTGTGTTGGCTGAATTTGAAATCTTTGGAGGAATGTTGATTGGCAAAAGTTGTTGTTCAACACTAGCCAGTGTGTTTAGTTTAGTATCTTGGGAGGAATGTTGATTGGGTGAACAATTTAATTCAACATCAGCATTGAACTAGGACTGGTTAGAAGTTTTTCAATAAAAATTCTATGCTATCTACATATTTTTGTTTCCCCAAAAAATCTATAGTAAAATAGTAGATTATAAAGCTGAGAGGTGAATACTCACTTAGATTTGTTTTTAGGCTAATGACCAGTCGCGGACCCTAGTATGCAATTGTCATTTTGCATTTCAATGTTCAGACTTTGAGAGTAGCCTGAGTAGGGTAATCAATGCTCTGAGCCAATGTACGTAAATTTTTTTATAATGGTCTACAAGATAGGTGTAAAATCAATAACACATTTGGTATTTATAATAACATGAAATTGTTTTATTTCTATATATGTTCCAATTATTTTAGTTTTGTGTGGATATCAAACATTTATATGTCGGAAGAGTTCCCAGCAAACGCCTCGCTAGAAAAATAGGTAATGTATCAAAAATCATATAATCAACATTTGATACTGACAGTGATAATTTAGAGAAAATAAAATGATAATTTCAACGTAAACAAATCAGAATCGACAGTAAATCACGATTTTTATCGAGGATAAGATTTGTTTTAGCAAGGACAATTTTATACGTCTTTGGTTTTAGCAAGCATCCATTACCAGTAATGGTTACTAACGATCTATTTACACCGTAGCCAAGTATCTGGATTACCTCTGCTTTTTCGGTAGGCGCCGATATTCGTGACGTCACGGTGGTTCCCCCAATAGAAGATTCTGATACTATACATTTAACTATTGTTGATCAGCAGCCAGTGCGTGGACCCGGCCCTGACTACCGACAGCTGTCGCGAAAACTTGTTTGTTTGTGTTGAGGTTTTACGGCCCAGTCAACCCAATGGGGTCATGTCGAGCGTGGTCAGTTTACCTAACCACACGTTTACTGGACAGGCTTAGTCCTCTAAGCGGTTAACCAGTATTGTGCAGATTCTTTCGCCAAAAACTGACAACTGCCCTTCTTGAATCAACGGAAAGGAGAGAATGACCGTAGAAAATATTTCATGATCAATCTCCACGAAAGAATGTTGCCGACCTCGGTGGGGGGGGGGGGTCGCGAAAACTAGTTACGACCGATATTTCCACACAAACTAGAAAGCTTCGTCGCCGTCAAAAATAAATGTAGCTTTGTTATATCTTAATATACCGTGTTCGTCAAATTTCTATTGCAACACACACTTACTTGACAACTTTTCCAATTATTTCTTGACTGTTTTCGCGTTTTTCGGAATTCCTCGGTTAAGAACTGTCAGCTCTGTGGTCGTGCGAAGAATCTAATCCGCACGAGGTTCGTGTTGTCTATTAACCTAATAGCCATTGTTGCTGGTCGTCCTCCGTACATTGTTTAATACGAATCACTCGATTTCCTGTAATCGTAAGAAATGAATATAGTCGTAGCAGCTACAGCTTCTTCCCAAGAACTATCATTCTTTGAATAAGCTCTCTCAGTCCTCAAGAGCCCGGTTGTTTGTAGCTGAATCTCTACTGACTCCTCCCACCTCTTCGTTCATTGAAAGTCACAACCAAGTCCGAGTTTGATACTAAGTTACCCAGTCTTTAGAAATATCTCTATCTCTATAAGTTGGACAAACACTAAAACTACTCCATTACCGAAATTAAAACGATCTAAATACACTTTTAAAATAATATATCTGAAGTTTTTTTTTTCTCTATACTATATTTTACTTATAGCGGCTATCTCTCCGGGCGCGGCCTGTAAGTTAAGACAAGGCCTGTGCGGACAGAAAAAAAAAAAAAAAAAAAAAAAAAAAAACCGAACTTTTTTTTCACTATTCTTAGTAACTGTGCACAAAATGTCATACAGCTCTGGCGCGGCCTAACAGCCCGTAAGTTAAGACACGGCCTGTGTGGACTGAAAAAAAAAAAAAAATAATAATGATAATATAAAATAAAAAAATAAAATAAAAAAAATAATAATAATAATAAAACGAACTTTTTTCACTATATTTAGTAGCTGTGCACAAAATGCCATACATCTCTGGCGCGACCTAGCAGTCCGTAAGTTAAGACCTTGGAAAAAAAAAAAAAAAAAAAAAAAAAAAAAAAGATTTTTTTTTTCACGTTTTTAGCTCGGACCCATCAATACCGGTATTGATGGGTCCGAGTTTTTAGTAACTGTGCCCAATGTCACATACCGCTGGCCAGCCTAACAGCCCGTAAGTTCAGAGACATGACCATTACAGACTGATAAAAGCTGCACATTTTCACATTTTAGTAACTGCACAAAATGTCGTCACTCACCTCCGGCGCGGCCTAACAGTCCGTAAGTTAAGACCTGACATGTGCAGACTGATAAAAAGCTGTTGTTTTTTTTTCACGTTTTAGTAACTGTGCACAAAATGTCACACACCTCTGGCGCGGCCTAACAGGCCTTAAGTTAAGGCATGGCCTGTGCAGACTGATAAAAAGCTGATTTCTTTCCACAATTTTAGTAACTGTGCACAAAATGTCACAAACCTCTGGCGCGCCCTAACAGTCCGTAAGTTAAGACATGGCTTGTGCAGACTATAAATAAACGGACTTTTAATGCAACTTGCAGAGTAGTAGACCTAAAATCCTGTTAGTGTAATAGTAGGCTAACGCGGAACATATTTTTTGAATTTTATGAATAATAAAACAAACCTATAGTGGGGAAATTTGACGATGTTCTCATATTTTGACAACATGGTCCACCACCTGATGAGGCTTGCAGAGAAGTCAAAATAGGTTTCTTTTATTTCTTTTATTAGCACTTTACTTCTTCATTAGTATTTCATATTCATTACGAAAACACGCCTATTCAAATATATTGAAAATTTCACCTCCAAAAACTGAAAATTTTCAGATAAAAAACTCTGAAATTTTTCATATTTCTGCTCAAAACATAGATTGTGGGTACTCGTTAGAACCGCCTCGGCGAGGCAGTTCTAACGAGTACCACAATCTATGATTTTGAGCAGAAATAAGAAAAATAATGTATACCCCTGTAAACCCCAGTTTTACTATATAAAAGTAGGGTTTAAGGGGGTCAAAATTATATAGGCATGTTTTCGTGATGGAATTCAAGCAGATAGCATTGATATAGGTAATAATAATCACAAAGTACTCGGGTAGCTGCGAAAACTGAATTTTAGGACCTATATGAAGTTTTAGGAATTTATTTGCAAAGATGATTACCTGTCTCTTGAATATGAGTAATTGTGTGCCCATTTAATATAAAGGCCACCACTCAGAAATGAAAGAACGTGCGTCCTCTTGGAGCAAACTCTTTCCGAAGTAACAAATTCGATCCTAACATAACTTGTCATTTGCCATAAGCAGACTTCCCAAATCCCGGACATACGCTTCTACCGATATTTCCTTCGTTCAGGCCTATGGGCATGGTGGGCGAAGCTTGCTTACCAAGTAATGCTTACTCTCCGCGGACACCTGATTACACCTTTTATTCTGGGGTCCATGTCTGTTGGTCTGAACATTCTGATTCGTCATTCGTTTACGGATTTATAAGTTTGGATTTTGGCTTAGGTACCACGACCGCAGCAACTTTAAAGCTTGCCGCGGTTAATACGATTTGCCTCCCTTGAACCGACAAAATGACGGCGATTACTAAACTAAAATACAGCTGTAATACAAAAAAAACAACAAAAAAAAAACAAAAAAAAAAAACAACCAACAACAACAAGAAAAAAAACAACAACAAAAAAAACAAAACAATGGTAGATAAAAATACTCTTGTAAGTGGTCGTTGTCGGTTGTTGAAGGTTGGTGTCGATTGTTGACGGTTGTTGTCGTTTGTTGACTGCTGTTGTCGGTAAGTAGCAAAACCCACAAACTTTTAAAATTTCATGCAAAAGTTTTCGAAATAATATGCCCGGGATCAGACAGGGTCCAAAATAATTCACCGCACATGAAGACTTCGATTAAATTAAATGGTATATATTCATATAATGTTTGGCAAGTTGTTCTTTAATTCAGTCAAATTGTTTATTGTTACTTAACTACATTTGAAGGAACTGGGAAAACTAAAAGTATCCAGTTATCTTCAGTCAGATGGAAAAATAGCCTCAGAGCAGATCGAAATTTAGGATATTTATCCACTACTGTATGGACGTTGGCGGCGTTCAGCGTTAAATGACGTTGATGCCACGATATAATGTAATGGTGGATATAATTAAAAGAATTTGCAATCCACTATTGTTTCATCTTTAAGTTAGTAAATATCATATAATTAATTAGCCCGCTCAGTGGGCACACAACGTTAAAATGACGTCGTATCAACGTCGATGCGACGTGATCACGTCGCATCGACGTTGATACGACGTCATTTTGATGTTGTGTGCCTGCTGGGCGGGGACATTTTTTCGAAGACAAGTGTATGCATTTTAAAAAATGAGATTTGAAAAGTCCATGGAATGATTTTCATATGCTGTAGAAATTGTCTCACATCCATTATTTTGGTGATACTGGCAGAATGTCTGGATATGGTCATTATTCACAAGTTGGTCCTGTCTTTTCATCACGAAAACACGCCTATATAGTTTTGACCCCCTTAAACCCCACTTTTATATAGTAAAACTGGGGTTTACAGGGGTAAACACTAGTTTTTTTTATTTCTGCTTAATACATAGATTGTGGGTACTCGTTAGGACCGCTTTGGCGAGGCGGTTCTAACATGTACCCACAATCTATGTTTTTAGCAGAAATATGAAAAATATCAGAATTTTTTATCTGAAAATTTTCAATTTTTGTTGGAAAAGTTTCAGTGTATTTGAATTGGCATGTTTTCGTAATGTTAACTGGCCGATAGAGACCTATTCATTTGGCAATGTTTCCTTAATAACGGAAAATATTTGAAAATCTTGATATGCGTTTTGAAGAAGACAATAAGATCACCAATTCTCCGCAAATACTCTTATCCGTTCAGAAGACCTGAAATGTATCCTAGTATTCCCAAGTGCAATGCCAAGAGGTGCAACTGTTGTGGTATATATATACTAATTCTAGCAGTACATCAGCAGTTAATGACAGAAAGTTTTCTGTCATCAATGATTCTGAAACATACTGAAAAGCTTTGGATTTGATATATATTTTAACTTAAAATACTCTAGATCGTAATATGCAGTATGTTGGTCTAACTGGTCGTGCTCTTAGAAAACAATTTGGTAAATATTATTGCAGAATTAAAACGCCTAATAAAAGGGCTAGAAGCAATGCACCAAGCCCGGCCTCTGCACTTATATCAAGCAAATGCCATAACTCTGTCAAAATAAAATATGTTCTAAAATGTGTTCTACATGTAATGTCCCTTTACATTTTTGCAAGGCTCCAAGAAAAGCTCTAAAACCGTTTTCAAGTTATAGAAAGGGCACACGTATATGACTTGGATCACTATTAATAAAGTTCAAAGGGCGGTTACTCCAAAAGCACGTAAGTCAGAGTTACGGTTTTTGAGTTTTGCAAATTGTATTATGGTGATATAAATTTGCATAAAGTTTCAAGAAAATATCTCAAACAGTTTTCAAGTTACAGAGTGGACACAAATACATTACAGAAATCACTATTTTCAAAGTTCAAAGGGCCATAACTCCAAAAGCAGTTTAACTAGAGCTACTGTTCTTATGTTCTGCACATTGTCTTATGATGCTTTAAATTTATTTGAAGTTTCATTAAAATATCTGGAATGGTTTTCAACTTACAGAGCGGACACGAGTACAGCGTAGAAATGGCTATTTTTAATATCTACTATGTTCAAAGGGCTGTAACGCCAAAAGTAGGTTAACCAGAGTTACGGGTTTTGTGTTCTGTACGTTGTTTTATAGTGCTTTACATTTTTAGAAGTTTCACCAAACAACCAAGAACAGTTTTCAACTTACAGAGCGGACACGAGTACATGGTAGAAACGGCTGTGTTTAATGTTCAAAAGGCAATAACTCCAAAAATATGCATACACGTTGTTCATGTGTTTTGCACGTTGTTTTATAGTGCTTTACATTTGTGTGAAGTTTGGGGAAAATATCTGGAATGGTTTTCAACTAACAGAGCGGACACGAGTACATGGTAGAAATGGCTATGTTCAATGTTTCAAGGGCAATAACTCCAAAAGTAGACAAACCCGAGTTACGGTTCATGTGTTCTGCACGTCGTCTTATGGTGCTTTACATTTGTGTGAAGTTTGATGAAAATATCTCTGGACGGTATCAGAGTTATGGAGCGGACACAAATGATGAAAGCGCAGACGGACGGACACGCAAAATTTCGAATGGTATAACATAATACCCTCGGGGGCCTAAAAAGATTGATACATTTCTTTATCAACATTTTAACCCATTTAAGCCTAGCATCCCATTAAAAGGGACATTGGCAAACAGTATAGACCCAGATCAGACGCCACAGAACGCTGCGTCTGATCAGGGTCTACACAGTTTTCATTTAATACAGAAATTTCTATAAAACAAAAGTAAATGTGATAGAAACTCTTCTTCGTGATTAAAAAAAAAAAAAAAAAAAAAAAAAAAAAATACATCAAACTGAATTAAAATGGATTAAAATATTTGCAAACGTCTTTTCCTCTGGGATTAAATGACAACATTACCAAGAATGTAATGTTTCTAAAATGTCTGATTTTGAGGTATTTCCTCTTTTGGATACGAAAACGTAACCATAGGAGCCATGGTTTAAGAAAAAATGGTATTAAAAGATAAAAAGATACTGCAGTAAAGAGATCCACTACTTCACTTAAGTTTTATCAGATATTTTAAAGTCGATATTCTATGCTTCAATTTTATCCCCCGACCGATAGGTTCGGGGGATATAGCTTGCAGCATGGCGTCCGTCCATAAACGTATCTTTATGCGCTCCTTAACTTTGACGCCCTTAGATATATTTTGATAATATTTGGTAGGAATGAAGAGAAGGACCAGTAGATTCGTCGCCTGCAAGAGAGACAGCTCCCACTATCTTTGTTATGTAGTCATCTCCCCTGAAGCCGAAATCTTGTGCAGGCCATAACTCCCATACTCTTTGTGATAATTTGATAATTGGTAGGGAACAAGATGAGGACAGTAGACGTGTCGCTTGCAAAAGAGACAACTCTCACTTTCTTCCTTATGAAGTTATCTTGACTGAAACAATAACCATAGACCCATCCTTGTGTTCTCTTTAACTTTGATACCCTTAGACATATTTTGATAATATTGGTTATTAACCACATTAAGAAGAAAGTGAGAGTTATCTCTGTTGCGCGCAACATGCCTACTGGTCCTCCTCTCCATTGAAGCCGAAATCTTATGCAGGCAAGATTCCAATACTGTTTGAGATAATTTGATATTTGGTAGGGATAAAGAAGACAACCAGAAGGCGTGTCGCGTGCAAGAGAGACAATTCTCACTTTCTTCGTTATATACTTATCTCCATTGAAGCATTCTTGGGATTATTTGATAATATATGGTAGCGACATATATCAGATCAAGTAGGGCTGTCGCATGCAAGATGGACAACTCTTGTTCTGTTCTTTTTCCAGTTGTCTCCCATGAACGAATTTCTAAGCTAAATTCTTGTGCACTCAATAACTTCTTAATGGTTTGAAATATTTTGATAATATTTGGTAAGGTACAAATAAGGACCAGAAAGGATGTCGCGTACAGAAGAGACAACTCTCACTTTTTAGTAATTATCTCCCTGAAACCAAAATATTGCGCAAGCCATAACTCCCATACTGTTTGAGATAATTGGATAATATTTAATAGGGACATATATCAGGTCAAGTAGGAGTATCTCATACAAGAAGGACAATGGCTTTGGTTGTTGTTTTTTTTCTAGTTATTTCCCCTGAATGAATTTCTAAGCCAAACTCCTGTGCACTCCATAACTTCTTAATGGTTTGAAATACTTTGCTAGTACATTTGTATTTGGTAGAGGCATGGATAAGGACCAGTAGGCAAGTAAGGCAACCCTCACTTTGTTCATTATGTACTTATGTCCCCTGAAGCTGAAAGCTTGTGAGGCCTATAACTCCCATACTGTGTGAGATAATTTAATGATGTTTGATGGGGATATATAACAGGTCAAATAGAAGTGTCACATGCAAGAAGGACAACTCTTGCTTCTTTTTGTAGTTATCTACCTTGAATAATTTCTAAGCCATATATTTGTTCGCTCTATAACTTCTTAAAGGTTTGAATTATTTTGATTATATTTGCTAGAGGCATAGATATGGACCAGCAGGTGTGTCATGTGCAAGAGAGACAACTTTCACTTTTTTCGGTATGTACATATCTCCCTGGAGCTGAAATCTTGTGCAGGTTATAACTCCTATACTGTCGGATAATTTGCTATTACAGTCGAACCTCGTTATCTCGAACTCGCTTATTTCGAATTGCCGCTTATCTCGAAGTGAAAATCTGGTCCCTGTTTTAACATGAAACTGTGACAACAGGTAACAAAATAATGTGGAAAAGAGGAGAAATTGCTCCTAAGGAGCAATTTCTCCTCTTTTCCACCTTATTTTATATATATATTTCTAACTCCAGGAGTCAAATTACATATTCATTTGTTAAATGTGGTTGTTCAATTTATTGTTTTCCTCACTCTCTCAACTCTGATATGTCGAGGTACGGATATCTCGAAGTGTTTCAGTGAGTCCCTTGGAATTCGAGATAACGAGGGTCGACTGTATTTGGTGTCGCATGCAAGAGGGAAAACTTTTGTTTTATTCTTTTACTTGTACACTCTACTAAAAAAAAATTCCAAGCCAAATTTATGTGCACTCAATGACTTTTTAAAGGTTTGAAATATTTTGATAATATTTTGAGGTATTGTAGGACCAGTAGGCATGTGTCGTGTGAGAAGGACAACCTCTGCTTAGGTTGTTTTCTAGTTACCTCCCCTGAATGACTTCTAAGCCAAATTCTTTTGTATGTGGTTTGAAATATTTTGATAATATTTGGTAGAGGCATAGATAAGGACAAGTAGGCATGTCGTGTTCAAGAGTACTCTCACTTTCTTCATTATGTACTTATCTCCTCTGATACCATAACTCTTAAACTGTTTGAGTTAACTTGATAATTTTTGGTAGGGACATATCAGGTAAAGTAGGCATGTCGCATGCGAAAAAAACAACTTTTACTAACAGATGATTTTTGACAAAAAAAAAAAAAAAAAAAAAAAATAAAAAATAAAAAATAAAATAAAATAAAAATAAATAAATAAAAATTAACCATCAGAAGAGATAGCTAACCCCTCAAACAAATCGCAATTTCTAAATTTGGTGTATTTCGATCAGATATCATGGAAATATTGAAACAGAGCAACGAAAAATGATGCAAGGATAGTATGAAATGTGACCAAAATAATAAGTGAAAACAATAATAGGTGTACTGTAAATGATTTTATTTTTGCATGTTAATTCTTTTATTTTATTTATTTATTTTTTTTTTGGTCAAAATCATCTAATAGTGACTTCTGATGTGATTATTTGTACAGGATACACAATATTTGCAAATACTTTGAATTTGTGAGTGCACATATTCAGAAATAATAGCAAAAATAAATGCCTTGTAAAGGTAAAGGAATTTGCTGTATGTTTATTGGGGTAAAAAATAAACGGAGTAAAAGTTGTCCCTCTTGCATACTACACACCTTCTTGACCTGATATATGCCCCTACCAAAATTATCACGTTATCTCAAACAGTATGGGAGTTATGGCCAACACAGGATTTCGGAATCAGGGGAGATAAGTACATAATGGAGAAAGTGGAACACGACATGCCTACTGGTCCTTATCTATGCCTCTACAAAATATTATCAAAATATTTCAAACCACATACTCAAGAGTTTGATCTCGAAATTCATTCAGGGTAGGTAACTAGAAAAAAAACAAACAAAAAAACAAAAACACAGCAGAGGTTGTCCTTGTTGCACGTGACACGCCTACTGGTCCTCATCTATGCCTCATCAAACTATTATCAAAATATTTCAAACCTTTTAGAAGTCATTGAGTGCACAAGAATTTGGCTTAGAAATTTATTCAGTGAAGTGTACAAGAAAAAGAACAAAGCAAGAGTTGTTCTTCTTGCACGTGACACTCCTACTTGACCTGATATATGTCCCACCAAAACATTATCAAATTATCTCAGACAGTATGGGAGTTATAGCCTGCACAAGATTTCAGATCCAGGGGAGATAAGTATAATACAAAAGGTGAGAGTTGTCTGTCTTGCACGTGACACGCCTACTGGTCCTTATCTATGCGTCTATCAAATATTATCAAAGTATTTCAAACCATTAAGAAGTTATAGAGTGCATAAGAATTGGGCTTAGAAATTTATTCAGGTGAGATGACTAGAATGTGACATGCCTGCTAGTCCTTATCTATGCCTGTATCAAATCTGATCAGTTTTTTTTTTTTCAAACCATTAAAAGTTATGGAGTGCATAAGAATTTGGCTTAGAAATTCGTTCAGGGGAGATAACTAGAAAAAACAAAACAAAGCGAGAGTTGTCCTTCTTGCATGCAACACTCCTACTTGACCTACTATATGTCCCTATCAAATATTATCAAATTATGCCAAGACAGTATAGGAGTTATAGCCTGCATAAGATATCGGTTTCATTGGAGATAACTATATAACGAAGAAGATGAGGATTGTCTGTCTTGCACCCGACATCCCTTCTGTACCTTATCTATGCCTCTACCAAATATTATCAGAATATTTCAAACCATTAAGAAGTTACAGAGTGCACAAGAATTAAACTAAGAAATTCTTTCAGGGGAGGTAATTAGAAAAGAACAGAGCAAGAGTTGCCCTTCTTGCATGCAACACTCCTACTTGACCTGATATATATCTCTACCATATACTATCAGTTAACCTCAACCAGTATGGGAGTTATGGCCTGCACAAGATTTCTGCTTTAGGAGAGATAACTACATAATGAAGAAAGTGAGATTTGTTTCTCTTGCTCGCGACACGCCTACTGGCCCTCTTCGTCATCCCTACCAAATATTATCAATTATCTCAAACAGTATGGGAGTTATGGCCTGCACAAGATTTCGGCTTCAGGGGTGATAACTAAATAACAAAGAAAGTGAGAGTTGTCTCTCTTGCACTCGACATGCCTACTAGTCCTCCTCTTCATTCCTACCAAATATTATCAAAATATGTCTAAGGGTTTCATAAGGGTGTCAAAGTTATGGAGCATACAAAGTTGCATCTCAGATTTCTATTTCAGGGGAGATAACTACATAATGAAGAAAGTGAGAGTTCTCTCTCTTGTACGCGACACGACAACTGCTTCTCCTCTTCATCGCTACCTAACATTATGAAATTATCTCTAACAGTGTGGGAGCTATGGCCTGCACAAGATTTTGGTTTCAGGGGAGATAACTACGTAAAGAAGATAATGAGAGTTTTCTCTTTTCCACGCGACACACCAACTGGTCCTACTCTTCATTCCTACCAAATATTATCAAAATATGTCTTAGGGTATTAAAGTATTAATGTTATGGAGCGCACAAGGATGCGTCTACGGACAGATGGACAGATGGACGGACGCCATGCTGATCGTTATATCTCCCGTACCTATTGTTCGTGGGATAAAAATAAAAGAACATGCAAAAGTAAAATCATTTATAGTACACCTATTATTGTTTTCACTTATTATTTTGGTCACATTTAATGCTATCTTAACATCTCTTTACTCTGCTCTGTTTCAATATTTCCATGATATTTTATTGAAATATACACCAAATTTAGAAATGGCGGTTTGGTAGGTGGTGGGTGGGGAGTGTGTGTGTGTGCGGGGGGGGGGGGGGGGGGGGGGAGGGAGGGAGGTAGGGGGGGAGGGGTGCGGGTTAGGTGGAGATTTTGCCATCTCTTCTGATGGCTATTTTTTCTTTTGCCATTCACTAATGTTGTATTTCTTTTTTGTGTTACTATATATATGAGGATAGTTCTGAGTGCGAACATGCCCACAACCGTCATATCATGATCCGAGTTTCATCAAGAAATAAAATACACTTGTTTTAAGAGTTTTTGGAAGACAAGGAACGAGCATAGACAAGTGCAGCCAGCAAGGACCATTCCTTTTAGAATCTTGTCTTCACAACTAATGTTAGTGCCATGAGACAGGCGAAAAAGGTCGCCCCATACTTCACTGTACTGTAGCTCATATTTTCTTGCACACCGGATAAGAAAATCCTGGCTTTAACCCGGCGATAGTAATTCTTATCCTACCAGGTTATCCTACCCAGCGAGAATTCTCACTTGTTTGATATGCACAGGTTGTAATGGACGTCACGTAAGCCATCGTTAATGTTTACGTTACTGAACGTAATGACATCATTAAATGCCACACTAATGTCATCACAATATTGCGGACGTTAGCAATCGAAGTGACTACATTATTAAAAAAAAATCTGCGTCCAGAATGAAAAGTGTACAAAAAACAAAAAAAAAAAAAAAAAAAAAAAACAAAAAAAAAAAACAAAAAAAAAAAAGAATCTATCACGGGTGTGAGGGGTAGATAGAAAACTCCGTCCCTCGCGATCACAGTCTGGAATCACTCGGCAAGCCCCGTGATGTCAGATATTGATCCTCGGGGCGGATTCGCTATCTAACCCCCTCACACTCATGATAGATCCTTATATCCTGGCACTTTTAAATCTTTGAGCCCATTCATATTGATTGAAAAGTTGTATGATGGTCACTGATGAGGTCCTATTGGCCGAATGTAGCTTGTTTCACCCAGGAAGCTTATATGCTGCAGCTATTTTTATTCTTGTATATGTCTTCGTAGCCTAGCCACTAGGCGTTAAAATGAATAATATGGCAACAAAACCATCTACAGTCGAACTTCAATGGCTCGAACATCTTTGGGACCATGAAAATTTGTTAGATATGGATAGTTCGAGCCAGTGATGGTTAACCATAGCGTCAGGTTAGGAGACAAATGGGAACAATATGAATGTCTTTTAGAACTTTATAAAATATTGATATGGGGAGTGTACACATTAGAATCGCCTCGATGAGGCGGTTCTAATGAGTACACACAACATACATTTTCATGATAAAATAAGAAAAAAATCCTAAAATATACCTTAATATTTGTTTTCTAGAGCTTTCGGGAAACTTCCTAGGGAACCCCAAAAAAACGAGTTCGAATTAGCCACGTTAAACGAGTCATCGGTGTTCGAGTCATTGAGGTTTTACTGTATTTGCATTGAAATAAACAGTATAATATTTAAGCTAGTCTAGTCTCCTTTCTCAGTTTAATCGATAATACTTTAGCCAGTATGTGTATTGGAGACTCTACCAAATAGACTTACTATCATTAAGATGTTGATTATCTTTTAATAAAAATAAACGAATCAGACTCTTATTATCAGAGAAGTAGCTAGTCTAATATCTTCGTTGCTTTCATTGGTCGTTTCTGATAGACTCTATTCGCTTGTTGCAGATTGATAATCTATGGTTTCTTATGTTGGGGCTCAAATAATACTAGGACTAATCTGGGGCCAGTCGACCAAAAGGTACTAAAGAAGCTGTTATATTGCTGTTATCCACCTGACTATCGCTAGCAACGCAAATAGCGTTTATACGAAATCCAGGTAACGATAATTTATAGCCGCGCTATTCTTGTCCCTGTGACGTCAGAGTGCTGTGTAAAAAAAGGGTTATCTGTAAAATCTGGAGTAGGCTTAGCGCTGGGACACTGGCAGTGAAGATCCAGATCAGACGCCGCAGAACGCGGCGTCTGATCATGGTCTGCACTTATGTTTTAATTACAGGCAGTTAAGAGTAAAAGGAAACAGTCTTAAAAGATCCCGTTCAGGACCATTCTCCCAGCATACACTCAGACACATTCGATTCGCCAGTGCTGTCAGTGCTTTGATTCTGATAGGTTTTATTGGAATGCAATACTTATACTTTTTTCCAATATTATTGCATAAAAAGCAGTGACGCACGTTATTAACAGCCGTGCATTTACCGGCGAACAACCGTGTATTAACAAGGCAAGTCACGCACTGTTAATGCACGGCTACGCAACTTTCAGTATGATCATACCGTGGCCACAGATTTTGCAGCCGTTACGAGATGTGTACTGCTCGGCCCTAGAACGACCATAGTCCGAGGAAAATAACGTTCGCGAGACATCGGTGAAAAGGCGAAACAAAACAGTGCAAGAAATAACGCAAAATGTACCAAATGTTTTCAGTTTCTATACAAAAATAGCGATCGAACATGGTTTTTCAATGCATTAACATTCGCCAGTTCCCTTGGGAGGTGGTGAAACCCGCGGCCTTCGGCCTTGGTTTTCAACACCTCCCACGGGACCTGGCAAATGTTAATACATGAAAAACCATGTTTGATCCCTATATTGGTATAAAAGATGAAACCGAAACCCTACTGTTGTATTATAGTGAAGGACAATGCGTGCCACTCTTGCACACTGGCAATACCCAGTTGTTGTACAAGTGCACCCACGCAATAACAATTTAAGCACAAATGTGCTGTTTTGTCATTGTTCGACCTTGGTCTCTTCTTCTTCTTCTTCTTCTTCTTCTTCTTCTTCTCCTTCGGTACCTCGTAGGGCAAGGCTGGGGCTGACTGTGCTTCGCGGTTGCGGCCGTCCATGGGTAATAACTTCATTTATTGTTTTATGTTATCAGCGCTTAAGGAGAGTATACTGTTGGCAGAGTTTACGTCATTGTTTATAGTTTATAAAGCAGTCACCTGTTTTTGACTTTCGCGTTTTACTCAGCTTTCATAGTAGTAAAAACATAGTATATTATATTTGTTCAGTCCGCATGGAGGTATTCTAAATCATCCTGAATCATTACGGGCTATAAATAAATCACAGTTAAAGCCCATAATGAAGTAAAGATGAATCAACAGAACCCACGTTTTGAGACACTCGGAGATCCCTGGGGTGTCAAACAACACCACTGGAATACTGGATCAAACGAAAACCACCAGCTAAACCCCTTCTGCTAAAAGTAAAAATTGTTTGCTGATTTTTTTTACAAGCAAGCTTAAGCTTTAACGGCTACATATATCTGTAATAACTACAAACATCTGTAAATTTTGCAGTTTAAAATACAGTTGACTCTCGCTATCTCGATCTCGCTTATCTCGAATAACCGCTTATCTCGAAGTGAAAAGCTGGTCCCTGCCTAAAAATGAAAATCTAACAAATGTAAAAATATTGTGGAAAAGAGGAGAAATTGCTCCTATAAGGAGCAATTTCTCCTCTTTTCCACAATATTTTCAATATATCTCTGACTTCAAGAGTCAAATTACACATATATTTGTTAAATGTGGTTAATCGAATTAGTTTCTCCTCAATTCTGAGGATCACCAGAACAGATTTAATGCGACGTCATTAATTCCGTTCTTGTGATGCGTCCCAGCAACCGTGTTACATTGAAGTTCCCATTGGCAGAGGCTTATAATTCTACTAATGGGGCTATCATCTCCAAGTATACTATATAAACATGTTCTGTGTGGGTTGCCTATCATCTGATTGGCTAAGAATTGAGAGCTTATCAAGAATACAACCTAGTTCTCTTACAGAAACTGTTATGACAATAGTTATCACCTCAGCAGTACTTCATTAAATGTTTACAGAAGTAATAGTTTACATGCCAGTTGCTCAGTCAAAAGCTGGTTAATACTTAGCATGCTGGGTGAAATTTTCATCAGGCAACATTTTGAAATACTCCCCCCCCCCCCCCCCCCCTAAAACACAGGTTTTGACATTTCATGCAAACTGTCTCCTAAATGACAAACCCTGTATTTTGGGGAATAAGCAGAAAAATATTATCAAATTGTCGTCTTCAGAATTTGCTCAGAGAGTGGTTAAGGTTAAAAGACCACAGTGAAGGTAATAAATTTGAAATCATGTCTTAATCGCCTTTTCTTAATTTGCAGCAAGGATTATACAAACACATAAATGCCGATCACCGCTGGAGTCAGATAGCCAATGAGATTTCTCCTGTAAGTCGTTTCAAGGCTTATAGCCCCATTAGTAGAATTTTAAGCCTCTGCCACTGGATAAGTCAGAACTAACAATTATTACGTTTTCTTTATTTAATGAATCTTATATTTGACGAGATAACATTAATTTTTAGTTGCTCTTATGAAGATCCACTTGTCTTTGATCACCGATGTTCATCTAAAACTAGACGGAAAATGAAACCTATTAGCTATGATCAGCATGTGAACATTATACTATAAACTCTAAGCGCATCAAATGTAAACAAATGCCAATAGAAATATCTACGTTGTCTTATTTTCATGCACCATTTGATACAATGAAACCTCGTTACAACGACATTATTTGTTCTCAAAGATGTTACCAGGTTGTAGTTGTAGAGAATCCTTAATGAACAGAATGATTTGTAAAACAGGCATAGTTTTATTCCTATTTCCTCACAGAAAATAAAATAGGTTTTGAATATTTGTTATAATCGCGATTCTAACAAATATACAGAACATGGTTTTGAAGTGTTGTTATAAAATACAATGGTCGTGCATAATTTCTGATTAACTGTCACTTCTTGAGCAAAGGCTTCGTGCCAGTCGCATTATCCTTATCACAAGTTCAGGACCATTCTCCCAGCATACACTCAGAAACATTCGATTCGCCAGTGCTGTCAGTGCTTTGATTCTGATAGGTTTTATTGGAATGCAATACTTATACTTTTTTCCAATATTATTGCATAAAAAGCAGTGACGCACGTTATTAACAGCCGTGTATTTACCGGCGAAAAACCGTGTATTAACAAGGCAAGTCACGCACTGTTAATGCACGGCTACGCAACTTTCAGTATGATCATACCGTGGCCACAGATTTTGCAGCCGTTACGAGATGTGTACTGCTCGGCCCTAGAACAACCATAGTCCGAGGAAATAACGTTCGCGAGACATCGGTGAAAAGGCGAAACAAAATAGTGCAAGAAATAACGCAAAATGTAGCAAATGTTTTCAGTTTTTATGCAATAATAGCGATCGAACATTCGCCTGATCCCTTGGGAGGTGGTGAAAACCGCGGCCTTCGGCCTCGGTTTTCAACACCTCCCACGGGACCTGGCAAATGTTAATGCATGAAAAACCATGTTTGATCCCTACATTGGTATAAAAGATGAAAACCCTATTGTTGTATTATAGTGAAGGACAATGCGTGCCACTCTTGCACATTGGCAATACCCAGTTGTTGTACATCCACGCAATAACCATATAAACACAAAGGTGCTGTTTTGTCATTGCTCGTCCCTGGTCTCTTCTTCTTCTTCTTCTTCTTCTTCTACTTCTACTTCTTCTTTCGGTACCTCGTAGGGCAAGGCTGGGGCTGACTGTGCTTCGCGGTTGCGGCCGTCCATGGGTAACTTCATTTATTGTTTTATGTTATCAGCGCTTAAGGAGAGTATACTATTGGTAGAGTTTACGCCATTGTTTATAGTTTACAAAGCAGTCACCTTTTTTGACTTCCGCGTTTGATTTTCTAGACACCAAAGTCTCCCTGATAAAGCGTTTACTCTAATAGGAAAGAATTTGCTTTTCTCTAATAGAAGCCCCTTTTTTCAGACGGGACGTAAAACAATGTCAGCATAGTTGCCTCTCTCGTACGTACATCAATTTCCCTTGAAGGGGTTGCCCCGGATACATTTTCTTGGGGTAGGAGGCAACCCTTCTCTAACATAGTTTTGCCTCAGAGCTAGAAAGAGATCTACCTGAAAAAAAAGTTTGCTCCCGTGGCGGGGTGAGGGATGCGTAGGGGGTGGGGGGAGGGAAGGGGGTATAGACCACTTTTGAGAAGGGGTTGGTGTGCAGGAGAGCATGCATGTGGTGAGGGATGCGTAGTGGGGGGAGGGAAGGGGGTATAGACCACTTTTGAGAAGGGGTTGGTGTGCAGGAGAGCGTGCAGAAAGGAACAAACTCTCTCTTGTAAAATATAGCATAAATTCTACCAAGCGTATCCAGTTCCTTTAACATTTACCACTCTTAGGGCAAATTCAGCAGACGCCAAACTAGTCCTTTCGACATTACGTTTTTTGCTTGCCGTTTTATTTTAAATAAAAATATTTTGTTCTGATTGACCATACCTTATCAGAAACCATTTGTCTTTTCTGTTTCTGTGTTTTGTTCTCAAATATTTACTCTAAAATTAAATTTACGACCAAACATTGGTCTGACCTATGCAATTTCTATAGTAAGGTGACTTTTTGGAATTTTTGTCTAAGAAAACATTTTACTTTTCTTTGCTGAATTTAAATTATTGATGTCTCATAACAATATTATAAAAATTTCAGAAAAATTGAACAAGCGGAACTTGTTGAAAATCTGCCTCCAAGTTACCTACCCTACAGATTTCTACATAATTTGCATTCATTTAAAAAATTACAATAAGAAAATGTGAAAATATTTGATTTTTTTTAAATCAATGACTAGAATGAAACTTTTTGAGAATAAGTAGTTAAGACAAAGGGTTTTTGCATTAAATCATGACAAAAGTTTGCAAATTTACTTCTTCTGTTTAAAGCGCCAAGCAAAAAACGACTTTCTATTATATTTTTTTAAATGTTTTTTTTTTTTTTCAGAAAAAAAACAAACAAAAAAAACAAAAAAAACAACAACAACAAACAAACAAAACAAAAAAAAAAAAAAAAAAAAAAAAAAAAAATCACGATGTCTGCTGAAAGTTTGACTCAGCATTCTAAGCGTTTATGTTTATTTCTATTTTAGCTGCTCGTCATGACAACTGTAACGTCAAAGGTTACGTGGCGTGGTCCTTAATGGATAACCTGGAATGGCGGGATGGGTACACGAAGTCTTTATCGGTCTATATCACGTTGAACAGGACACGCCAACCAAAGAAGTCCGTTGGATTCTTTACAAGGTTAGTGAAAGATAATGGCTTCCCATAGTAATACCCCAACGGGCTCACAACGTTGAAACAACGTCGATTCAATGTCTCGACGTTGAATTAACGTTGTGTCAACGTTGTGTGCCTGCTGGGCGCGCACCTATTTGGAGCATTACAGTTCATCTAAACCTGTACCACTCTCTTGGCAAATTCAGTAGACAAAAATTTGGTGAGATTTTTCTTCTTTTTCCCAAGAAACAGGCTTTGAACTTTCATGCAAATTGTTTCCTGTGGAGGTCAAAGCCTGTCTCTCTCTCTCTTTCTCTCGCTCTCGCTCTCGCTCTCTCTCTCAGTCATGCAGTTGTGGTAGCCATAGATATTTTCTCTGAACTACTTTTGCCATTCTCATCTTGGTAGAACATCTTGTGACCATAGAAGATGACTTTCATATAAGCGTATCGCTTACTGTCAAATCCTATATTCTTCATCACGAAAACATACCTATATAATGCTGACCCCCTTAAACCCCACTTTTATATAGTAAAACTGGGGTTTACAAGGGTATACAATACTTTTCATATTTCTGCTCAAAAACATAGATCGTGGGTACCCGTTAGAACCGCCTCGCCGAGGCGGTTCTAATGAGTACCCACAATCTATGTTTTGAGCAGACATGTGAAAACTATCAGAATTTTTTATCTGAAAAGTTTCATTTTTTGGTGGTAAAGTTTTCAGTATATTTGAATAGGCTTGATTTCGTAATGTTGTGTGTATCTTGCGTTATGCATGTACTGTATTGAAAATCAATAAATACTGTTTAAACCAAAGTCTGTTTCGTTGAAAAAAAAAACTATTTTTTTTTCTGATTTTTCCCAGAAAACAGGCTTTTCTTTTATGTGTTGTTTATTTCCCAAAACAACCTTTTAACGTTTTATTGTACTACACTGCCGCTGGTGTAAAGTGCCGTGTGGCGGCTGTAAGCGTCTTCTCCTACTTCACTATAGTGTAGATTAGATTAGATTTTATTTCCTTTAAAATCATTATAGCCTACTTGATAGTCAAATACCGCTTAAGCCAAAGGGGTGGGGGTGAGGGGGTGGGGTTGGGCGTCGGGGGCGTATACAGGTATACAGCCTTGCAAACTACCTTACGACTAGGTTTGTGAAAAGACTTAATAAAACCGAGTCTCCGATTTTTGTTGTTTTATGTGTTGCTTTGTTTCCAAAGGTCAGCTTTTAGATTTTTATTCAGTAATATATATGAAAGGCAGAAGTAAATAAGTAGACTCTGGAACTGATACAGTCTGATTCACTTCAAGTTCTCAAAATGAAACGGAAAGACAAACAAATACAATTAAGCAGCCACAAAAAGAATAGATATGGAGGTTTTCTAAATCATCCATGAATCATTACGGGCATCAAATAAATCACAGATAAAGCCCATAATGAAGCAAAGATGATTCAACAGAACGCAACGTGTAGAGACACTCGGAGATCCTTGGGGTGCCAAACAACACCACAGGAATACTGGAGCAAACGAAAACCACCGGTTAAACCCCTAGCCCCGTCAGTAGAATTATAAGATAAATCAGAACTAACAATTATTACGTTTTCTTTATTTAATGAATCTTATATTTGACGCTGAGCCAACCTCCGATTAGCAAATAATTTCAGGGATAGAC